>OZ012675.1:5720819-7039080 GCA_963942505.1 Lordithon lunulatus
ACATTACAAAAAAATCGTTATAAAATATGAACGTATGCTTGAAATTTGTTAAAATTTGTATGATATTGGATAATTGTGTGATACTATTGGTTTTTTTTTGTAGTTTTTTGATGAAATCCGCATTGAAGACCCACGGGTATCCGAGTTCTGTTCAAAAACGACTGAGCCCTCGCCGCATGACATCCTTTTGACCTGTCTGCAGCGCAATTTCGGATCTGGCAACCTGGAAATAGGCTACCAAGGTCATACTTTAAAGCACCAAAAGAACGAGTTCACGATGACCGTGGGAAAGCACACGGCGACGGTGATCTGTAAAAATAAACGTGACGGCAAACAGCGCGCGTCGCAGGCTATCCTGCAGGCTCTCCACCCCCATATAACCAACTGGGGCTCGATCCTACGGCTCTACGGTAATAGATCCATAAAAACGTTCAAGGAAAAAAAACTAGAGGAGCAAGAAATCACTCTGCTACAGAGCAAAGCCGCGGTAAACTCCCCGAATTTCGCGATTTTAGACAAACTGAAGCTCGAGCTGACCAAGCTGCGCGACAAGCGCAACTCGATCCGGCCGATCGGCGTGTTCGAGCCGTCCGAAAACGAGGGCATCCCCAATTACAGCTCGTCGAACCTGCGCAACGTGGACCTTTGACGGTACAATGAGTTTTATAATCATTCGCCGCCCCCACCAACGACTTTTCTGTGATTGCTCATGCAGCTAGTTTTTTTTTTGGTCCCCTCGTATAAAAACCCAAACAAATAACGTACGGTCGTTTTTTGCGATTTCAATCCGCTAAAATCTTTATAAATTGGAAACTAATAATCCGAATTCTATAAAATTTTGTATGAGAATGGATAATTGTGTTGGGAAATTGTTTGAAAATTTGTAAACGTCTGCATAAATTACTTTTCAAAATATAGACTAAAACGTACTGACATAACGGTAACATCTAGGTGTGTTGCGATTTCCATCCGCGAAAATCTTTATAAATTGGAAACTAATAATCGGAATTCTATAAAATTATGTATACAAATAGATAATTGTGTTGGGAAATTGTTTGAAAATTTGTAAACGTCTGCATAAATTACTTTTCAAAATATATACTAAAACGTACAAACATAACGGTAACATCTAGGTTTGTTGCGATTTCCATCCGCAAAAATCTTTATAAATTGGAAACTAATAATCTGAATTCTATAAAATTTTATATATAAATAGATAATTGTGTTGGAAAATTGTTTGAAAATTTGTAAACGTCTGCATAAATTACTTTTCAAAATATAGACTAAAACGTACGAACATAACGGTAACATCTAGGTGTGTTGCGATTTCCATCCGCGAAAATCTTTATAAATTGGAAACTAATAATCGCAATTACATAAAATTTTGTATATGAATAGATAATTATGTTGGGCAATTGTTTGAAAATTTGTAAACGTCTGCATAAATTATTTTTCAAAATATAGACTAAAACGTACGAACATAACGGTAACATCTAGATTTTTTGCGATTTCCATCCGTGAAAATCTTTATAAATTGGAAACTAATAATCGGAATTCCATAAAATTTTGTATGTGAGTAGATAATTGTGTTGAGTAATTGTTTGAAAACTTGTAAACGTCTGCATAAATTACTTTTCAAAATATAGACTAAAACGTGCGAACATAACGGTAACATCTAGGTTTGTTGCGATTTCCATCCGCGAAAATCTTTATAAATTGGAAACTAATAATCTGAATTCTATAAAATTTTATATATAAATAGATAATTGTGTTGGGAAATTGGTTGAAAATTTGTAAACGTCTGCATAAATTACTTTTCAAAATATAGACTAAAACGTGCGAACATAACGGTAACATCTAGGTTTGTTGCGATTTCCATCCGCGAAAATCTTTATAAATTGGAAACTAATAATCGGAATTCCATAAAATTTTGTATGTGAATAGATAATTGTGTTGGGCAATTGTTTGAAAATTTGTAAACGTCTGCATAAATTACTTTTCAAAATATAGACTAAAACGTACGAACATAACGGTAACATCTAGGTGTATTGCGATTTCCATCTGTGAAAATCTTTATAAATTGGAAACTAATAATCGGAATTCTATAAAATTTTATATATAAATAGATAATTGTGTTGGGAAATTGTTTGAAAATTTGTAAACGTCTGCATAAATTATTTTTCAAAATATAGACTAAAAGGTACGAACATAACGGTAACATCTAGGTTTGTTGCGATTTCCATCCGTGAAAATCTTTATAAATTGGAAACTAATAATCGGAATTCTATAAAATTTTATATGTAAATAGATAATTGTGTTGGGAAATTGTTTGAAAATTTGTAAACGTCTGCATAAATTACTTTTCAAAATATAGACTAAAACGTACGAACATAACGGTAACATCTAGGTGTGTTGCGATTTCCATCCGCGAAAATATTTATAAATCGGAAAATAATAATCGGAATTCTATAAAATTTTGTATATAAATACATAATTGTGTTGGGAAATTGTTTGTAAATTTGTAAACATTTGCATAAATTATTTTTCAAAATATAGACTAAAACGTACGAACATAACGCTAAAATTCAGGTTTGTCTAACAGCAACGTTTATATGTTTGGGTTTAAAATTGAGACGCGTATAATTTTTTTTTCTCGATAAATCATTTTGATCTTGAAACCAAATTTCGAATCAACTACCAAATTAAGTATCATATTTTATAGATGAGACTTTATCGACGTTTTTCGATGATATACCAAAATTATTTAAAATATTTATAGGGCATTGTGCGCAGTATATTTATCCATCAACAAGATATTTTGTTTGCTGAATTGACTGAATCAAATAAAAGTTATAGAACTGTCAAATATGACGTTTATTTGATTTGTTTGGTCATTTCAACAATCAACTGTCAAATATGTTTGACGTTTATTTGATTTAATTGAAACAATCAATTGTCAAATATGTTTAGACATTTATTTGATTTAATTGGATATTTCAACAATCAACTGTCAGATATGTTTGACGTTTATTTGATTTAATTGCACATTTCAACAGTAACTGTCAAATATGTTTGACGTTTATTTGATTTAATTGAAACAATCAACTGTCAAAATTGTTTAGACATTTATTTGATTTAATTAGATATTTCAACAATCAACTGTCAAATATGTTTAACGTTTATTTGATTTAATTGCACATTTCAACAGTAACTGTCAAATATGTTTGACGTTTATTTGATTTAATTGCACATTTCAACAACCAACTGTCAAATATGTTTGACGTTTATTTGCTTTGTTTGGTTATTTCAACAGTCAACTGTCAAAAATGTTTGACGTTTATTTGATTTGATTGGTCATATCAGCAATTAACTGTCAAATATGTTTGACATTTATTTGTTTTGGGGATTTCAAAGGAATTTAAATCCTATTTGAATAGATTTCTAGTTAAATGTGAATTTCTGATTCATGTCTGATGTGATTTCGTTTTAAATGTGAATTTTTGCATTAATTTTTTAATGTGATTTCTATTTAAATGTGAATTTCAATGTTGTCCCGGTTTCCTAGGGAAATGGGTCCGTCTGTGACGTCATTTGCATGCCCAAAAACGTATATGTAATTGAATAACCCACCTCAAGTCACTGTAATTCATTGAATGTTTTCATTGCATAGAGGTTTAACTGCTATCTGAGAAAATTTTATTCATTTATATAAATGTAAAACTTTTTGATACTTTAAAGATTATGTCACAAACAGTTTCCTAGTAAATCAAGCTTAAAGACAACCCAACCTAATGTTATGATAACCTAGGATATCAGGTTTTAAATAATCACCCTGTGTGCTTAAATTACTCAAACGTCTTGAAATCATTAATTTGATGCAAATACCAACGAGCAATAAGTTTGAGAATTTGAGCACACAAAAAACTGTAACATGTGTAAATTGATGTGTTGTACTTGTAGTCAATCAGAAAAATATAAATTCCAGTTTAAAATTTTTTTTTTCTTCTCCCTAAGTTTCCTCTATCCTGAACATCCCTACTTTTGCTAATTTTTTGCTTAATAAAATTTACATCTCACTGAGAAATCCTGAAAATGATTGAAAAAGTGACTGAAAAACTGAAAATTTGCTTTGCTTGGTTTTTTGCTGATTTTGGCCAATTTTTAGATTTGCTTTAAACTTTGTAAATATATTACAACGGCCCTAATGAACATTAATTTGAGAGTTTCAGTCGTTTCAGGCTTTTATTTTTTCAGTTATAACTGAAAAACTACTGAAAACATGGTGTTAGTTTTCAGTCGATATCTTCAAAAATATACAAATGACATATATATTTTTTATTATTATTTAAAAATACATTAATTAGGGATGCCAAATCCGTTTAGAATTCGTTTCTATCTGTTTTGAAACAAAAGTTACAGCTCACTGAAAAATCCTGAAAATTTTGATTTTGACTGAAATTTCAAGTTTTTTCAATCGACTTCAAATTTTAGACATGTATTCTATCTATTTAAATGAATATAATTTGACAGTTTCAGAAAAAAATTTCATCTAGTTTTTTTTGTAAGTCGGAAAAACTTCCAAAATTATGATGGTCGTTTTCAGTCGATATTTCAAAAAGATATATTAGCACCATATTTTTTTTTCATTATTATCTCAAACTAGATGAATCAGGCTATCCAAAAATGTATTGAACTTGATTATATCTAGTGAGAAACAAATTTTACAGGTGACTAAAAAAACAGTGAAAATTTACTTTAAGTTATAACTGAAAAACTACTGAAAACATGGTGTTAGTTTTCAGTCGATATCTCCAAAAATATAGAAATGACATATATGTTTTTATAGTTATTTGAAAATAGATTAATTAGGGATGCCAAATCCGTTTAGAATTCGTTTCTATCTGTTTTGAAACAAAAGTTACAGCTCACTGAAAAATCCTGAAAATTTAGATTTTTACTGAAATTTCAAGTTTTTTCAATCGACTTCAAATTTTAGACATGTATTCTATCTATTTATATGAATATAATTTGACAGTTTCAGAAAAAAATTTCATCTAGTTTTTTTTGTAAGTCGGAAAATTATGATGGTTGTTTTCAGTCGATATCTCAAAAAAATATATTAGCACCATATTTTTTTCATTATTATCTCAAACTAGATGAATCAAGCTATCCAAAAATGTATTGAACTTGATTATATCTAGTGAGAAACAAATTTTACAGGTGACTGAAAAACATTGAAAATTTGCTTTCAGTTGAATATATTAGGTGTTAACTGAAAAACCTATGTATGAAAATGGCTGAAAATTGCATCAGTTATTCACCATGACATATAAAATAGTTATGTAAAATTTGAAATCTATCAGGCTGAAAAATATTTTCAGCCAAAACTGAAAATTATTTTTGATTGAAATTTTTTATATAAATTTTATAACTCATTTTAAATTAGATATTCTTATTACACATATAAAAATTAATGTGATTTGAATGTTTCAGTCAAGTTTTTCAGCTAGTTTATTTTTAATGCCTGAAAAACATAAAAAATCAACCTATTAGTTTTCAGTCGATATCTCAAAAAAATATACATCTAACACAATTATTTTTTAATAGTATCTCAAAATAGATTAATAAACCTATCCAAAAATGCATAGTATACGTTTTTTATCACATCAGGAAGTAATTATATAGCTTACTGAAAAAAAGTGAAATTTCATTTTCAGCCGACCTAATTGGCCAATAATTCAAAAAGTGTTTGATGAAAATGGCTACAAATCACCTCCGATGTTCAAAATAATGTCAAAATTGATTATGCAAAAATTCAGCTCGATCGCAACCAAAAAAATTTTTGGCTGAAAAATTCTGAAGGTTAAACCCTTTGGTTTTTTGCTGTTTTTGGCCAATTTTTCGATTTGCTTTAAACTTTGTAAATATATTACAACGGCCCTAATGAACATTAATTTGAGAGTTTCAGTCGTTGCAGGCTTTTATTTTTTCAGTTATAACTGAAAAACTACTGAAAACATGGTGTTAGTTTTCAGTCGATATCTCCAAAAACATAGAAATGACATATATGTTTTTTATAGTTATTTGAAAATAGATTCATTAGGGATGCCAAATCCGTTTAGAATTCGGTTCTATCTGTTTTGAAACAAAAGTTACAGCTCACTGAAAAATCCTGAAAATTTTGATTTTTACTGAAATTTCAAGTTTTTTCAATCGACTTCAAATTTTAGACATGTATTCTATCTATTTAAATGAATATAATTTGACAGTTTCAGAAAAAAAATTCATGTAGTTTTTTTTGTAAGTCGGAAAAACTTCGAAAATTATGATGGTCGTTTTCAGTCGATATTTCAAAAAAATATATTACCACCATATTTTTTTTCATTATTATCTCAAACTAGATGAATCAAGCTATCCAAAAATGTATTGAACTTGATTATATCTAGTGAGAAACAAATTTTACAGGTGACTAAAAAACAGTGAAAATTTGCTTTAAGTTATAACTGAAAAACTACTGAAAACATGGTGTTAGTTTTTAGTCGATATCTCCAAAAATATAGAAATGACATATATTTTTTATAGTTATTTGAAAATAGATTAATTAGGGATGCCAAATCCGTTTAGGATTCGTTTATATCTGGTTTGAGACAAACGTTACAGCTCACTGAAAAATCCTGAAAATTTTGATTTTTACTAAATTTCAAGTTTTTTCAATCGACTTCAAATTTTAGACATGTATTCTATCTATTTAAATGAAATGTAATTTGACAATCTCAGAAAAAAATTTCATCTAGTTTTTTTTGTAAGTCAAAAAACTTCGAAAATTCTGATGGTCGTTTTCAGTCGATATCTCAAAAAAGATATACTAGTACAATATTTTTTTCATTATTATTTCAAACTAGATGAATCAGGCTATCCAAAAATGTATTGAACTTGATTATATCTAGTGAGAAACAAATTTTACAGGTGACTGAAAAACAGTGAAAATTTGCTTTCAGTTGAATATATTAGGTGTTAACTGAAAAACCTATGTATGAAAATGGCTGAAAGTTGCATCAGTTATTCATTATGACATATAAAATAGTTATGTAAAATTTGAAATCTATCAGGCTGAAAAATATTTTCAGCCAAAACTGAAAAAATATTTTCAACCAAAACTGAAAATTATATTTGATTGAAATTTTTTATATAAATTTTATAACTCATTTCAAATTAGATATTCTTATTAGATATAGAAAAATTAATGTGATTTGAATGTTTCAGTCAAATTTTTCAGCTAGTTTATTTTTAATGCCTGAAAAACTTCAAAAATCAACCTCTTGGTTTTCAGTCGATATCTCAAAAAAATATTCATCTAACACAATTATTTTTTAATAGTATCTCAAAATAGATTAATAAACCTATCCAAAAATGCATAGTATACGTTTTTATCACATCAGGAAGTAATTATATAGCTTACTGAAAAAAAGTGAAATTTTATTTTCAGCCGACTTAATTGGCCAATAATTCAAAAAGTATTTGATGAAAATGGCTACAAATCGCCTCCGATGTTCAAAATAATGTCAAAATTGATTATGCAAAAATTCAGCTCGATCGCAACAAAACAATTTTTTTGCTGAAAAATTCTGAAGGTTTTAAATTAAACCCTTTGGTTTTTTGCTGATTTTGGCCAATTTTTCGATTTGCTTTAATTTTTGTAAATATATTACAACGGCCCTAATGAACATTAATTTGAGAGTTTCAGTCGTTTCAGGCTTTTATTTTTTCAGTTATAACTGAAAAACTACTGAAAACATGGTGTTTTCAGTCGATATCTCCAAAAATATAGAAATGACATATATGTTTTTTATAGTTATTTGAAAATAGATTAATTAGGGATGCCAAATCCGTGTAGAATTCGTTTCTATCTGGTTTGAAACAAAAGTTACAGCTCACTGAAAAATCCTGAAAATTTTGATTTTTACTGAAATTTCAAGTTTTTTCAATCGACTTCAAATTTTAGACATGTATTCAATCTATTTAAATGAATATAATTTGACAGTTTCAGAAAAAAATTTCATCTAGTTTTTTTTGTAAGTTGGAAAAACTTCGAAAATTATGATGGTCGTTTTCAGACGATATCTGAAAAAAATATATTAGCACCATGTTTTTTTTTCATTATTATCTCAAACTAGATGAATCAAGCTATCCAAAAATGTATTGAACTTGATTATATCTAATGAGAAACAAATTTTACAGGTGACTGAAAAACAGTGAAATTTTGCTTTAAGTTATAACTGAAAAACTACTGAAAACATGGTGTTAGTTTTTAGTCGATATCTCCAAAAATATAGAAATGACATATATGTTTTTTATAGTTATTTGAAAATAGATTAATTAGGGATGCCAAATCCGTTTAGAATTCGTTTTTATCTGTTTTGAAACAAAAGTTACAGCTCACTGAAAAATCCTGAAAATTTAGATTTTTACTGAAATTTCAAGTTTTTTCAATCGACTTCAAATTTTAGACATGCATTCTATCTATTTAAATGAATATAATTTGACAGTTTCAGAAAAAAATTTCATCTAGTTTTTTTTGTAAGTCGAAAAAACTTAGAAAATTATGATGGTCGTTTTCAGTCGATATCTCAAAAAAGATATACTAGCACAATATTTTTTTCATTATTATTTCAAACTAGATGAATCAAGCTATCCAAAAATGTATTGAACTTGATTAAATCTAGTGAGAAACAAATTGTACAGGTGACTGAAAAACAGTGAAAATTTGCTTTCAGTTGAATATATTAGGTGTTAACTGAAAAACGTATGTATGAAAATGGCTGAAAATTGCATCAGTTATGCATCATGACATATATAATAGTTATGTAAAATTTGAAATCTATCAGGCTGAAAAATATTTTCAGCCAAAACTAAAAAAATATTTTCAACCAAAACTGAAAATTATATTTGTTTGAAATTTTGTATATACATTTTATAACTCATTTCAAATTAGATATTCTTATTAGATATAGAAAAATTAACGTGATTTGAATGTTTCAGTCAAATTTTTCAGCTAGTTTATTTTTAATGCCTGAAAAACATAAAAAATCAACCTCTTAGTTTTCAATCGATATCTCAAAAAAATATACATCTAACACAATTCTTTCTTAATAGTATCTCAAAATAGATTAATAAAGCTATCCAAAAATGCATAGTATACTTTTTTATCACATCAGGAAGTAATTATATAGCTTACTGAAAAAAAGTGAAATTTCATTTTCAGCCGACCTAATTGGCCAATAATTCAAAAAGTGTTTGATGAAAATGGCTACAAATCACTTCCGATGTTCAAAATAATGTCAAAATTGATTATGCAAAAATTCAGCTCGATCGCAACAAAAAAAAAATTTGGCTGAAAAATTCTGAAGGTTAAACCCTTTGGTTTTTTGCTGATTTTGGCCAATTTTCGATTTGCTTTAAACTTTGTAAATATATTACAACGGCCCTAATGAACATTAATTTGAGAGTTTCAGTCGTTTCAGGCTTTTATTTTTTCAGTTATAACTGAAAAACTACTGAAAACATGGTGTTAGTTTTCAGTCGATATCTCCAAAAATATACAAATGACATATATATTTTTTTATTATTATTTGAAAATAGATTAATTAGGGATGCCAAATCCGTTTAGAATTCGTTTCTATCTGGTTTGAAACAAAAGTTACAGCTCACTGAAAAATCCTGAAAATTTTGATTTTTACTGAAATTTCAAGTTTTTTCAATTGACTTCAAATTTTAGACATGTATTCTATCTATTTAAATGAATATAATTCGACAGTTTCAGAAAAAAATTTCATCTAGTTTTTTTTGTAAGTCGGAAAAACTTCGAAAATTATGATGGTCGTTTTCAGTCGATATCTCAAAAAAATATATTAGCACCATATTTTTTTTTCATTATTATCTCAAACTAGATGAATCAAGCTATCCAAAAATGTATTGAACTTGATTATATCTAGTGAGAAATTTTTTTTACAGGTGACTGAAAAACAGTGAAATTTTGCTTTAAGTTATAACTGAAAAACTACTGAAAACATGGTGTTAGTTTTCAGTCGATATCTCCAAAAATATAGAAATGACATATATGTTTTTTATAGTTATTTGAAAATAGATTAATTAGGGATGCCAAATCCGTTTAGAATTCGTTTTTATCTGTTTTGAAACAAAAGTTACAGCTCACTGAAAAATCCTGAAAATTTTGATTTTTACTGAAATTTCAAGTTTTTTCAATCGACTTCAAATTTTAGACATGCATTCTATCTATTTAAATGAAATGTAATTTGACAGTTTCAGAAACAAATTTCATCTAGTTTTTTTTGTAAGTCGAAAAAACTTAGAAAATTATGATGGTCGTTTTCAGTCGATATCTCAAAAAAGATATACTAGCACAATATTTTTTTCATTAATATTTCAAACTAGATGAATCAAGCTATCCAAAAATGTAATGAACTTGATTATATCTAGTGAGAAACATTTTTTTCAGGTGACTGAAAAACAGTGAAAATTTGCTTTCAGTTGAATATATTAGGTGTTAACTGAAAAACCTATGTATGAAAATGGCTGAAAATTGCATCAGTTATTCATCATGACATATAAAATAGTTATGTAAAATTTGAAATCTATCAGGCTGAAAAATATTTTCAGCCAAAACTGAAAATTATATTTGTTTGAAATTTTTTATATAAATTTTATAACTCATTTCAAATTAGATATTCTTATTACACATATAAAAATTAATGTGATTTGAATGTTTCAGTCAAGTTTTTCAGCTAGTTTATTTTTAATGCCTGAAAAACATAAAAAATCAACCTCTTAGTTTTCAGTCGATATCTCAAAAAAATATACATCTAACACAATTATTTCTTAATAGTATCTCAAAATAGATTAATAAACCTATCCAAAAATGCATAGAATACGTTTTTATCACATCAGGAAGTAATTATATAGCTTACTGAAAAAAAGTGAAATTTCATTTTCAGCCGACCTAATTGGCCAATAATTCAAAAAGTGTTTGATGAAAATGGCTACAAATCACCTCCGATGTTCAAAATAATGTCAAAATTGATTATGCAAAAATTCAGCTCGATCGCAACAACAAAAAATTTTGGCTGAAAAATTCTGAAGGTTTTGGTTTTTTGCTGATTTTGGCCAATTTTTCGATTTGCTTTAAATTTTGTAAATATATTACAACGGCCCTAATGAACATTAATTTGAGAGTTTCAGTCGTTTTAGGCTTTTATTTTTTCAGTTATAACTGAAAAACTACTGAAAACATGGTGTTAGTTTTCAGTCGATATCTCCAAAAATATAGAAATGACATATATGTTTTTTATAGTTATTTGAAAATAGATTCATTAGGGATGCCAAATCCGTTTAGAATTCGTTTCTATCTGTTTTGAAACAAAAGTTACAGCTCACTGAAAAATCCTGAAAATTTAGATTTTTACTGAAATTTCAAGTTTTTTCAATCGACTTCAAATTTTAGACATGTATTCTATCTATTTAAATGAATATAATTTGACAGTTTCAGAAAAAAATTGCATCTAGTTTTTTTTGTAAGTCGGAAAAACTTCGAAAATTATGATGGTCGTTTTCAGACGATATCTCAAAAAAATATATTAGCACCATATTTTTTTTTCATTATTATCTCAAACTAGATGAATCAAGCTATCCAAAAATGTATTGAACTTGATTATATCTAGTGAGAAATTTTTTTTACAGGTGACTGAAAAACAGTGAAATTTTGCTTTAAGTTATAACTGAAAAACTACTGAAAACATGGTGTTAGTTTTCAGTCGATATCTCCAAAAATATAGAAATGACATATATGTTTTTTATAGTTATTTGAAAATAGATTAATTAGGGATGCCAAATCCGTTTAGAATTCGTTTTTATCTGTTTTGAAACAAAAGTTACAGCTCACTGAAAAATCCTGAAAATTTTGATTTTTACTGAAATTTCAAGTTTTTTCAATCGACTTCAAATTTTAGACATGCATTCTATCTATTTAAATGAAATGTAATTTGACAGTTTCAGAAACAAATTTCATCTAGTTTTTTTTGTAAGTCGAAAAAACTTAGAAAATTATGATGGTCGTTTTCAGTCGATATCTCAAAAAAGATATACTAGCACAATATTTTTTTCATTAATATTTCAAACTAGATGAATCAAGCTATCCAAAAATGTAATGAACTTGATTATATCTAGTGAGAAACAAATTGTACAGGTGACTGAAAAACAGTGAAAATTTGCTTTCAGTTGAATATATTAGGTGTTAACTGAAAAACCTATGTATGAAAATGGCTGAAAATTGCATCAGTTATTCATCATGACATATAAAATAGTTATGTAAAATTTGAAATCTATCAGGCTGAAAAATATTTTCAGCCAAAACTGAAAATTATATTTGTTTGAAATTTTTTATATAAATTTTATAACTCATTTCAAATTAGATATTCTTATTACACATATAAAAATTAATGTGATTTGAATGTTTCAGTCAAGTTTTTCAGCTAGTTTATTTTTAATGCCTGAAAAACATAAAAAATCAACCTCTTAGTTTTCAGTCGATATCTCAAAAAAATATACATCTAACACAATTATTTTGTAATAGTATCTCAAAATAGATTAATAAACCTATCCAAAAATGCATAGTATACATTTTTATCACATCAGGAAATAATTATATAGCTTACTGAAAAAAAGTGAAATTTCATTTTCAGCCGACTTAATTGGCCAATAATTCAAAAAGTATTTGATGAAAATGGCTACAAATCACCTCCGATGTTCAAAATAATGTCAACATTGATTATGCAAAAATTCAGCTCGATCGCAACAACAAAAAATTTTGGCTGAAAAATTCTGAAGGTTAAACCCTTTGGTTTTTTGCTGATTTTGGCCAATTTTTCGATTTGCTTTAAATTTTGTAAATATATTACAACGCCCCTAATGAACATTAATTTGAGAGTTTCAGTCGTTTTAGGCTTTTATTTTTTCAGTTATAACTGAAAAACTACTGAAAACATGGTGTTAGTTTTCAGTCGATATCTCCAAAAATATAGAAATGACATACATGTTTTTTATAGTTATTTGAAAATAGATTAATTAGGGATGCCAAATCCGTTTAGAATTCGTTTCTATCTGTTTTGAAACAAAAGTTACAGCTCACTGAAAAATCCTGAAAATTTTGAATTTTACTGAAAATTCAAGTTTTTTCAATCGACTTCAAATTTTAGACATGTATTCTATCTATTTAAATGAATATAATTTGACAGTTTCAGAAAAAAAATTCATCTAGTTTTTTTTGTAAGTCGGAAAAACTTCGAAAATTATGTTGGTCGTTTTCAGTCGATATTTCAAAAAGATATACTAGCACCATATTTTTTTTCCATTATTATCTCAAACTAGATGAATCAGGCTATCCAAAAATGTATTGAACTTGATTATATCTAGTGAGAAACAAATTTTACAGGTGACTGAAAAACAGTGAAAATTTGCTTTCAGTTGAATATATTAGGTATTAACTGAAAAATCTATGTATGAAAATGGCTGAAAATTGCATCAGTTATGCATCATGACATATAAAATAGTTATGTAAAATTTGAAATCTATCAGGCTGAAAAATATTTTCAGCCAAAACTGAAAATTATATTTGATTGAAATTTTTTATATAAATTTTATAACTCATTTCAAATTAGATATTCTTATTAGATATATAAAAATTAATGTGATTTGAATGTTTCAGTCAAATTTTTCAGCTAGTTTATTTTTAATGCCTGAAAAACATAAAAAATCATCCTCTTAGTTTTCAGTCGATATCTCAAAAAAATATACATCTAACACAATTATTTTTTAATAGTATCTCAAAATAGATTAATAAACCTATCCGAAAATGCATAGTATACGTTTTTATCACATCAGGAAGTAATTATATAGCTTACTGAAAAAAAGTGAAATTTCATTTTCAGCCGACCTAATTGGCCAATAATTCAAAAAGTGTTTGATGAAAATGGCTACAAATCACCTCCGATGTTCAAAATAATGTCAAAATTGATTATGCAAAAATTCAGCTCGATCGCAACAAAAAAAAATTTTGGCTGAAAAATTCTGAAGGTTAAACCCTTTGGTTTTTTGCTGATTTTGGCCAATTTTTCGATTTGCTTTAAATTTTGTAAATATATTACAACGGCCCTAATGAACATTAATTTGAGAGTTTCAGTCGTTTCAGGCTTTTATTTTTTCAGTTATTACTGAAAAACTACTGAAAACATGGTGTTAGTTTTCAGTCGATATCTCCAAAAATATAGAAATGACATATATATTTTTTATTATTATTTAGAAATAGATTAATTAGGGATGCTAAATCCGTTTAGAATTCGTTTCTATCTGTTTTGAAACAAAAGTTACAGCTCACTGAAAAATCCTGAAAATTTTGATTTTTACTGAAATTTCAAGTTTTTTCAATCGACTTCAAATTTTAGACATGCATTCTATCTATTTAAATGAATATAATTTGACAGTTTCAGAAAAAAAAATCATCTAGTTTTTTTTGTAAGTCGGAAAAACTTCGAAAATTATGATGTTCGTTTTCAGTCGATATCTCAAAAAATATTTTAGCACCATTTTTTTTTCATTATTATCTCAAACTAGATGAATCAGGCTATCCAAAAATGTATTGAACTTGATTATATCTAGTGAGAAACAAATTTTACAGGTGACTGAAAAACAGTGAAAATTTGCTCTCAGTTGAATATATTAGATGTTAACTGAAAAACCTATGTATGAAAATGGCTGAAAATTGCATCAGTTATTCATCATGACATATAAAATAGATATGTAAAATTTGAAATCTATCAGGCTGAAAAATATTTTCAGCCAAAACTGAAAATTATATTTGATTGAAATTTTTTATATAAATTTTATAACTCATTTCAAATTAGATATTCTTATTAGATATAGAAAAATTAATGTGATTTGAATGTTTCAGTCAAATTTTTCAGCTAGTTTATTTTTAATGCCTGAAAAAACATAAAAAATCAACCTCTTAGCTTTCAGTCGATATCTCAAAAAAATATACATCTAACACAATTATTTTTTAATAGTATCTCAAAATAGATTAATAAACCTATCCGAAAATGCATAGTATACGTTTTTATCACATCAGGAAGTAATTATATAGCTTACTGAAAAAAAGTGAAATTTCATTTTCAGCCGACCTAATTGGCCAATAATTCAAAAAGCGTTTGATGAAAATGGCTACAAATCACCTCCGATGTTCAAAATAATGTCAAAATTGATTATGCAAAAATTCAGCTCGATCGCAACAAGAAAAATTTTTGGCTGAAAAATTCTGAAGGTTAAACCCTTTGGTTTTTTGCTGATTTTGGCCAATTTTTCGATTTGCTTTAAACTTTGTAAATATATTACAACGGCCCTAATGAACATTAATTTGAGAGTTTCAGTCGTTTCAGGCTTTTATTTTTTCAGTTATAACTGAAAAACTACTGAAAACATGGTGTTAGTTTTCAGTCGATATCTCCAGAAATATAGAAATGACATATATGTTTTTTTATAGTTATTTGAAAATAGATTAATTAGGGATGCCAAATCCGTTTAGAATTCGTTTCTATCTGTTTTGAAACAAAAGTTACAGCTCACTGAAAAATCCTGAAAATTTTGATTTTTACTGAAATTTCAAGTTTTTTCAATCGACTTCAAATTTTAGACATGTATTCTATCTATTTAAATGAATATAATTTGACAGTTTCAGAAAAAAATTTCATCTAGTTTTTTTTGTAAGTCGGAAAAACTTCGAAAATTATGATGGTCATTTTCAGTCGATATCTCAAAAAAATATATTAACACCATATTTTTTTTTCATTATTATCTCAAACTAGATGAATCAAGCTATCAAAAAATGTATTGAACTTGATTATATCTAATGAGAAATTTTTTTTACAGGTGACTGAAAAACAGTGAAATTTTGCCTTAAGTTATAACTGAAAAACTACTAAAAACATGTTGTTAGTTTTCTGTCGATATCTCCAAAAATATACAAATGACATATATATTTTTTATTATTATTTGAAAATAGATTAATTAGGGATGCCAAATCCGTTTAGAATTCGTTTTTATCTGGTTTGAAACAAAAGTTACAGCTCACTGAAAAATCCTGAAAATTTTTATTTTTTACTGAAATTTCAAGTTTTTTCAATCGAATCCTGTAAATGAAAATGACATCAGTTTAGGGTTGAAAAGATAATTATCATAACATATTTTATTAAAATTTACAAAACTTATAAAACTATAAAATTCTCTAATCCCGTTCGTTGCTATATCCCTGTGCGATCCCCCGCCGCCCCTCCACTGCCAGCGTAGGTTCCGTCCGTCCTAGCTCCTGTTCCAACCCTTTCCAACTCCTCTCCGCCAGAAACCCAGCCCCATGTCCGCCAGTAACCGCGACAGTGCCCTCCAAACGCACTGCAACCACCCCATCCCCACCACCCTTTGTTTCCTCAACCTCCCCTAGACAACTCTGCGCACCGCGCATGCGCCCACTCAACAAACTAACATCACACTGCTGCAACACCTCGGACCCTTCCAACAAATCCAAATCGCCATTACCACCATCCACACCAGAGAAACAGTAAGAGAAATGTGTACCTTCCGCATTAGGATTGAGGGCTGTTTCTACATCGTGTGGCGAAACGATCGGCTTGCAGAAGTCTCGACTGTCGTAGATTTCATTCATGGCGCAACTTATTAACACGTAAACATCCATCTGAATATAAAATAGTACATAATCTACTAGCAATATAAGTTTGAACAGCTCGGTGAGAAAGAGATACGCATGTTGACTTACTTTCGGGATATTGCGCATGTGCAGGCTTGTTTTCGGGATATTGCGCATGGGCAGACTTGTTCTCGGGATGTTGCGCATGTGCAGAGTTACTTTCGGTATGCCGCGCATGTGCAGACTTACTTTCGGTATGCCGCGCATGCGCTTTTAAGTTTGCATATATGAAAACAGTCGTTCTTGCGCATGCGCTGTGTTTTTGTTACATTTTTATTTATGCTAAACCTCAAAAAACCAAAGAAAATTGAGTATATTATACTTACTTCCGGAAAATTTGCTAGTTTGGCAACCGTGGGCTTGCCCACACTGATCAAGTAGTACTTTTTCTGGTGCAACTGCAACAATCGCTTGACTCTCTCAATCACCCTGAGGTAGTTTTTCACAGCCAGAGTACCCACAATAATCCCAACTGTCTGACTGTCTTTGATTTTTTCAATGAGGAAGTAGCGCCGTTTCAGGAGTCTTGCATCACCCTCATAATTGATCAAGCTGGTCATGTTGGGCTCACAAAAGAGCAATTGTTTGGCTGAAAAAGACAATTTTGACCAAAACTATTGAAATCAATATTGTTCGGAATCAAATGTTACAGTAATTATAAATCTATACAGTTATCTTACTCTTTTAAGGGTAGACTATATATATATATATTTAATTCACTTACGTCTATAGATTAAATTAAAATTCATAAGCTTCCTCCCATTATGTCCAATATAAATCACATTTTGTTGACCAATTTTAATTTCACAATCAATTCCAATTACGCTGTATGTGGGCTGTTTAGTGGCAAGTTTTTCTAAAATGTATCAATTATTGTACATCTATGTACTAACTAAATGAATCCACGAATTACCTTTCAGATAAATATAAGGATTATCCAGGACAATCAAACCATTATCATCAGTACATGTAGTCTGTAGTAGTGTGGCAAGTTTTTCCACATCCAGTTTATGTTTCTCATAAACAAATAAACTAGGAATCTCCTCGGTGGGCTTCGAGAAACATTTTGGTCCAAAATGAATTATAGCATCTGCATCCACATGGGCAGCTGCTACATAATCAAGACAACAACTACCAAACATATATAACATTATCACAACCTTGTAGCCTACACTGAAAGATAAAATGCAAATAATGTTAAAACATTACCTTTCATAGGCAGTGTCGCCTAAAACATAAACTGTCTGCTCCAACGCTTCTTGTAAACACAGTGCCACTCTAGTAGAGTCAGGCAATAGGAAGTCAGGAAACTGCAGGCAAACCTAAAAACAAACCTATTTACACCCCAACACACCTAGTTTCCCTAAAAATTACCCTTTTGTATGCACCCTTTCGAATCCACTGTATGCACTCTGCAATCTCATACTGTTCACAAAGTTCACTGTCTGTTAGTGGCACTAATTTCGGACTATTTGCAATACGTTTCTCCAAACTAACGGCTTCGTGTGTGAAAAACTGTGTCATGATGATATTATTAAATGTTAGGTTATGTTGAACTGTCAAAATCGTATAGTCCACTCCATAAACATTGATATATTCTAAAACAAGTTTATTCTAAAACTAGTTTATGCTAGAACTAAATAGGCATAATACTTATAAAGCTAGTTTAATTATTAATAGTAATAGAATAGAAATTTCAATATATAAACTACTTTTAACGAAATAAAATTCAAGTCGCCATTTTATATTGAGTAGTTCTAATGGTTCCTATACTAGTAGTTCTTATGCTCACTATTTTAAACTAAAAGGCAATTCACAATAAACGCGTAAGTGGTAACGTAAGCCGCTTTCGATTATGTTTCGGGAGTTGTTCTAGGCTGGTGTTAGTTAGCTGAGAAGAGCCCGAAACAGCTCATGAAGGATAAACAAAAGTGGCTGTTGCGGTAAGCAATGTTTTGCATGTCTATAAAAACCTAGACGTTTTAAATTTGTTGCAGTAATGTTATGCGACAATTAAGGTAGACGTTAGCCGCTTTAGTTTATTGTTTGAGAGCTCCTTTGGGCTAGTCTGAGCTGGCTTAGAACAGCCCGGAACAGCTCCTGAATGATACACAAAAGAGACTGTGATTACCCATGTTTTGTCACAGTTTTACAGCGCTGCTGTAAACGCCTGAATCTCGGCCCTATCCGTTTGGCTACTACTAGTGACTAGTAGTGACACATGCTGACGTCACCCTGTACTATTAGTATGAGCGTGACGTCAGCATGTGTGACTACTAGTCACTAGTAGTAACATTGATTAATCATGATGATTAATCAATGGTCGTAGCCAAACGGACAGGGCCGTTGTTATACATGTGTTAAAATGTCTTTTACCACTATGTTACCACTAACACGCGTTTTGTGAATGGCCCTTAAAATATTTCAATACATTTAATTTTCAAAACAATAGGTACTTTAAATTACAAGTAAAACAGTTTTATAATGGGAAATTTTCTATTTTAAACATGCATACATCATATCAGTTTCGGCTACTCACCGCTAGATGGCGCTGCAATCGCGAAATGGAATTAAATATTCGAATAATTATATTCTCAAAGCACCTAAGATATAAACTGTAATATCTCTAGTACTACTGTAGCTAATTGGTTACAACTTGCACAGTGTGTGTGGAATATATCCATAATACAAATTACAAAATATGACACTAATTGACATTAAACTGAATTTTTGGCGAATTTTCTAATAGGAGCTTGTAAATATTTTCAACACTATGAAGTGTTTCAATATACAATAACTCGCAAAGTACTGCACCTATTGCGACCAAATTTTCATAATATGTGATGCATATAACTGCAATAAATATTACAAAATATTATACCAATAGAGCTTAAACTGATTTTTTATCGAATTTTTTACAATACGTTTGCAATTATTTTTAACGATACTAGTTGTTTAAAGCATTATAACTCGCAAAGTACTTCACATATAACCACAAAACTCTTACAATTTGTGTAGTATACAGTTGTAATACAAACTACAAAAATTGAAGGTAATTGAATTTAAACTGAATTTTTGGAGAATTTTCTAAAAGGTACTTAGGTATATTTTCAACACTATGAGATGTTTCAAGTATTATAACTCGCAAAGTACTACACCTATTGCGACCAAATTTTCACAATCGGTGATGCATATAATGGCAATACATATTACAAAATATGATACCATTAGAAGATAAACTGATTTTTTTAGCGAATATTTTACAATACGTTTGCAATTATTTTTAACGATACTAGTTGTTTAAAGCATTATAACTTGCAAAGTACTTCACATAAAACCACAAAACTCTTACAATTTGTGGATTATGCAGTTGTTATACAATTTACAAAAATTGAAGGTAATTGAATTTAAACTGATTTTTTTGGGAATTTTCTAAAAGGTGCTTGTAAATATTTTTAACACTATGAAATGTTTAAAGTGCTATAACTCCCAAAGTAGTACACCTATTGCAACCAAATTTTCACAATCGGTGATGCATATAATCGCAATACATATTACAAAATATGATACCAATAGAACATAAACCGATTTTTTTAGCGAATTTTTTACAATACGTTTGAAATTATTTTTAACGATACTAGTTGCTTAAAGCATTATAACTCGCAAACTACTTCACATAAAACCACAAAACTCTTACAATTTGTGTAGTATACAGTTGTAAATACAAATTACAAAAATTGAAGGTAATTGAATTTAAACTGAATTTTTGGGGAATTTTCTAAAAGGTGCTTGTAAATATTTTCTACACTATGAAATGTTTCAAGTACGATAACTCGCAAAGTACTTCACCTATTGCGACCAAATTTTCACAATATGTGACGCATATAACCGTAATACATATTACAAAATATGACACCAATAGAGCATAAACTGATTTTTTTAGCGAATTTTTTACAATACGTATGCATTTATTTGTAACGAAACTAGTTGTTTAAAGCATTATAACTCGCAAACTACTTCATATAAAACCACAAAACTCTTACAATTTATGTAGTATATAGTTGTAATACAAATTACAAAAAATTAAGGTAATTGAATTTAAAATGAATTTTTGGGGAATTTTCTAAAAGGTACTTGTAAATATTTTCAACGCCATGAAATGTTTCAAGTACGATAACTCGCAAAGTACTTCACCTATTCCGACCAAACTTTCACAATATGTAACGCATATAACCGTAATACATATTACAAAATATGATACTAATTGAACCTAAACTGATTTTTTTATCCAATTTTTTACAATACGTTTGCAATTATTTTTAACGATACTAGTTGTTTAAAGAATTATAACTCGCAAAGTACTTCACATATAACCACAAAACTCTTACAATTTGTGTAGTATACAGTTGTAATACAATTTACAAAAAATTAAGGTAATTGAATTTAAACTGAATTTTTGGGGAATTTTCTAAAAGGTGCTTGTAAATATTTACAACACTATAAAATGTTTTAAGTCAGTTTATATGCAACGTGTGTACTCTAAAAATGGTAATAAATCCAATTTATGGATAATGCTAATTGTAATTAGATGATTTAATTCGTTACTTAATCTGCTATAATATGAGATATAACTTGATAATTTAGCTCAATTATTAAGTTGGTAATTAAGAAAAAACGTAAGAGGCGCGAGTTTGTATGCACAGTTAGTATTATAAAAATGGTAATAAATCCAATTAATGGATAATGCTAATTTCGATTGGATGATTGAATTGGCTAAATAATCAGCTACAAAATGAGACATAATTAGTTAGTGTGACTCAATTATTAAGTTGGAAATTGAGAGGAGCGAGTTTGTATGCAATGTTTGTATTCTCAAAATGGTAATAAATCCAATTAATGGATAATGCTAATCGCGATTGGATGATTAAATTGGCTACTTAATCAGCTACAAAATGAGTTATAATTAGTTAGTATTACTCAATTATTAAGTTGGAAATTGAGAAAAAAACGTAAGAGGCGCGAGTTTATATGCAATGTTTGTATTCTAAAAATGGTAATAAATCCAATTAATGGATAATGCTAATTGCAATTGATTGATTAAATTGGCTACACGATCAGCTACAAAATGAGATATAATTAGTTAGTATGACTCAATTATTAAGTTGGCTATTGAGACAAACCGTAAGAGGCGGCAGTTTGTATGTAAAGTTTGTATTCTAAAAATGGTAATAAATGCAATTAATGGATAATGCTAATTGCGATTAGATGGTTGAATTGGCTACATAATCAGCTACAAAGTGAGATATAATTAGTTAGTGTGACTCAATTATTAAGTTGGCAATTGAGAAAAAACGTAAGAGGTGCGAGTTTGTATGCAATGTTTGTATTCTAAAAATGGTAATAAATCCAATTAATGGATAATCTTATTTTTGATTGTATGATTGAATTGGCTACATAATCAGCTACAAAATGAGTTATAATTTGTTAGTGTGATTCAATTATTAAGTTGGAAATTGAGAAAAAATGTGAGAGGCGCTAGTTTGTATGCAATATTTGTATTATAAAAATGGTAATAAATCTAATTAATCGATAATATTAATTGTGATTAGATGATTGAATTGGCTACATAATCAGCTACAAAATAAGATATAATTAGTTAATGTGACTTAATTATTAAGTTCGCAATTGAGAAAAAAGTTAAAAGGCACGGGTTTGTATGCAATGTTTGTATTCTAAAATTGGTAATAAATCCAATTAATGGATAATACTAATTGCGATTGGATGATTCAATTAGCAACATAATCAGCTACAGAATAATATATAATTACTTAATGTGACTCAATTATTAAGTTGGCAATTGAGAAAAAACGTAAGAGGCGAGAGTTTGTATGCAAAGTTAGTATTCTAAAATTGGTAATAAATCCAAGTATTGGATAATACCAATTGAGATTATATGATTCAATTAGCTACATAATCAGCTACAAAATGATATATAATTAGTTATTGTGACTCAATTATTAAGTTGGAAATTGAGAAAAAACTTAAGAGGCACGAGTTTATATGCAATGTTTGTATTCTAAAAATGGTAATAAATCCAATAAATGGATAACCCTAATTGCGATGGGATGATTAAATTAGCTACTTAATCAGCTACAAAATGAGACATAACTAGTCAGTGTGACTCAATTAGTGAGATGGAAATTGAGAAAAAACGTAAGAGGCGAGAGTTTGTATGCAAAGTTAGTATTCTAAAAATGGTAATAAATCCAATTAATGTATAATGTAAATTACGATTGGATGATTGAATTAGCTACTTAATCAGCTACAAAATGAGACATAATTAGTTAATGTACCTCAATTATTAAGTTGGCAATTGAGAAAAAACTTAGAAGGCGCGAATTTGTCTGAAATGTTTGTATTCTAAAAATGGTAATAAATCCAATTAAAGGATAATGCTAATTTCTATTAGATTATTCAATTGGATATATAATTACCTACAAAATGAGATATAATTAGTTAGTGTGACTCAATTATTAATTTGGAAATTTAGAAAAAACGTAGTAGGCGTGAGTTTATGTGCAATGTTTGTATTCTAAAAATGGTAATAAATCCAATTAATGGATAGTGCTAATTGCGATCAAATAATTGAAATGGCAACTTAATCAGCTACAAAATGAGACATAATTAGTTAGTGTGACTCAATCATTAAGTTGGAAATTGAGAAAAAACTTAAGAGGCACGAGTTTGTATGCAATGTTTGTATTCTAAAAATGGTAATAAATCCAATTAGTGGATAATGCTAACTGCAATTGGATGATTGAATTAGCTACTTAATCAGCTACAAAATGAGACATAATAAGTTAATGTACCTCAATTATTAAGTTGGCAATTGAGAAAAAACTTAGAAGGCGGGAATTTGTCTGAAATGTTTGTTTTCTAAAAATGGTAATAAATCCAATTAAAGGATAATGCTAATTTCGATTTGATTATTGAATTGGCTATATAATTACCTACAAAATGAGACATAATTATTTAGTGTGACTCAATTATTAAGTTGGAAATTGAGAGAAAACGTAAGAAGCGCGAATTTGTATGCAATGTTTGTATTCTAAAAATGGTAATAAATCCAATTAATGGATAATGCTAATTGCGATTGGATGATTGAATTAGATACTTAATCAGCTACAAAATGAGACATAATTAGTCAGTGTGACTCAATTAGTAAGATGGCAATTGAGAAAAAACGTAAGAGGCGAGAGTTTGTATGCAAAGTTAGTATTCTAAAAATGGTAATAAATCCAATTAATGGATAATGCCAATTTCGAATAGATGATTGATCTGGCTAAATAATCAGCTACAAAGTGAGATATAATTAGTTAGTGTGACTCAATTATTAAGTTGGAAATTGATAAAAAACGTAAGAGGCGTGAGTTTGTATGCAATGTTTGTATTCTAAAAATGGTAATAATTCCAATTAATGGATAATGTTAATTGCAATAGGATTATTTAATTGGATACTTAATTAGCTACAACATGAGACATAATTAGTTAGTGTGACTCAATTATTAAGTTGGCAATTCAGAAAAAACGTAAGAGTTTGTATCCAATGTTTGTATTCTAAAAATGGTAATAAATCGAATTAATGGATAATATTCCTTGGAATTGGATCGTTGAATTGGCTACATAATCAGCTACAAAACGAGATATAATTAGTTAGTGTGACTCAATTATTAAGTTGGCAATTGACAAAAAACCTACGAGGCAAGAGTTCGTATGCAATATTTGTATTGTAAAAATGATAATAAATCCAATTAATGGATAATGCTAATTTCGATTGGATGATTGAATTGGCTGCTTAATCAGCTACAAAACGAAATATAATTAGTTAGTGTGGCTAAATTATTAAGTTGGCAATTGAGAACAAACTTAAGAGGCGCGAGTTTGAATGCAAAGTTTGTATTCTAAAAATAGTAATAAATCCAATTAATGGATAATGCTAATTGCGATTGGATGGTTGCATTGACTACATAATCAGCTACAAAATGAGATATAATTAGTTAGTGTAACTCAATTATTAAGTTGGAAATTGAGAAAAAACTTAAGAGGCGAGAGTTTGTATGCAATGTTTGTATTCTAAAAATGGTAATAAATCCAATTAATGGATAATGCTAATTGCGATTGGATGATTGAATTGGCTGCTTAATCAGCTACAAAATGAGACATAATTAGTTAATGTACTTCAATTATTAAGTTGGCAATTGAGAAAATACTTGGAAGGCGCGAATTTGTCTGAAATGTTTGTATTCTAAAAATGGTAATAAATCCAATTAAAGGATAATGCTAATTTCGATTTGATTATTGAATTGGCTATATAATTACCTACAAAACGAGACATAACTAGTTAGTCTGACTCAATTATTAAGTTGGAAATTGAGAGAAAACGTAAGAAGCGCGAAGATGTTTGTATTCTAAAAATGGTAATAAATCCAATTAAAAGATAATGCTAATTGTGATTGGTTGATTGAATTGGCTACTTAATCAGCTATAAAATGAGAGATAATTAGTTAGTGTGACTCAATTATTAAATTGGCAATTGAGAAAAAACGTAAGAGTTTGTATGCAATGTTTGTATTCTAAAAATGGTAATAAATCCAATTAATGGATAATGCTAATTCTGATTGGATGAATGAATTGGCTACTTAATCAGCTATAAAATGAGATATAATTTGTTAGTTTGACTCAATTATTAAGTTGGAAATTAAGAAAAATCACAAAAGGCGCTAGTTTGTACGCAACGTTTATTAAAAACGTTTATTAAAAATGGTAATAAATCTAATTAATGGATAATGCTAATTGTGATTAGATGATTGAATTGGCTACTTAATCAGCTAAGAAATGAGATATAATTTGTTAGCTTGACTCAATTATTAAGTTGGAAATTGAGAAAAAACTTAAGAGGCACGAGTTTGTATGCAATGTTTGTATTCTAAAAATGGTAATAAATCCAATTCATGGATGATGCTAATTGCGATTGGATGATTGAATTGGCTATATAATCAGCTATAAAATGAGACATAATTAGTTAGTGTGACTCAATTATTAAGTTGGAAATTGAGAATAAACCTAAGAAGCGCGAGTTTGTATGCAATGTTTGTATTCTAAAAATGGTAATAAATTCAATTAATGGATAATGCTAATTGCGACTGGATGATTGTATTTGCTACTTAATTAGCTACAATAAGAAATATAATTAGTTATTGTGACTCAATTATTAAGTTAGAAATTGAGAAAAAACGTAAGAGGCGCGAGTTTATATGCAATGTTTGTATTCTAAAAATGGTAATAAATCCAATTAATGGATAATATTTATTGCGATTGAATTGGATACATAATTAGCTACAAAATGAGATATAATTGGTTTGCGTGACTCAATTATGAAGTTGGCAATTAAGAAAAAACGTAAGAGGCGCGAGTTTGTTTGCAACGTCTGTAGTAGGTAATAAAATTAAAATCCTGTTAGGCACAGATCCTCGACTATATCGAGGAGAATGTATGGGGACAGGACCCTGCGTCATACTTATAGTACAATCACATATCTTTATGATTTCTAAAGATATACGTCAATAAAGTTCAAAATTATTATTTGCTAATTTATTTTGTCTGCCCAAACTTTAAACGTTTCTAACATTTGAAATTTTGTAACTAAACTTTTATATAAATAGTAATAGTATTATATATTTTAATTTTTATTATATTTCTTACGTTAAAACTAGAGTTACATCACACTTACCCATGATACAGAAACAATACGTAGTAGGAAGTTGTTAGTAGGGAAAAAAAGACATACACAAAACAGGATTCATTTTTAAATACAGAGAAATGTTTAATTTAGAAATGTTCAAAAGATGATATGATAATATAAATATATACAGAATAATGATTCGAGATCTACGACCTCCTAAGCATAAAATCAGTTTGTTTTTTAAAATCGCATCTCGCATGGCCTGTGTCTGTGTGTGCGGGGAGCGGCTGTGATGCCACGCAACGCGGCCGCCCCCCCGGCATAAAAGAGGGAAGTAACTCCATCATCCGAAAAACAAAAAAATACAAGAACATTTACAGGTTGAACAAAAATAAACATCCGTGTGTTCTATATCAATATAACTATCAATTATATTTCTTCTACATGCATTATTTAAAAATGTGCAAGTACTTTTCTCATTTTTAATTTTATTTTACATATTTAGCTAATATATATAATAATACTTGTACTCAAGTATCCAAGGGTTTCTCATTTACGTATTAATTTTCTTCTTGTCTTCGAAACGTAATATATTTATAATTTATTTTTACAATGCGGCTGTCTCGCATTCCACTGGAAGATTCGATAAATACACCGCAAAAAAATTTTCAATTTCCCCGCAACACTACAGTATTATTTTTTTTATTTTTTTGGCGACTTAAAATATTGCACTAAATTTGTTTCAACCCCCGATTTCATTTTTGGATTGGAAGAATTTACAAAAATTGTTTTGGGTGGACTCTCTTAATTTCATTTTTTTGTTTGTTTGTTTGTAAAATACTTTTGTTATCACCTACGATATGCTTGGTATTATATATATTTTTTCTTCATCATAATATATAATATATATATATATAGAACTATTGGTTTGCTTAAAAAAATGTTTATTTTGTGTGTGTGTTTGTGTATAATAATATTAAAAAATATAATGAAAGAATTGAGATCTTATAAAGTTTTTTTTTTGTAGTAGTATGTACATAAATAATGTATGAAGATGATAATAATAATTGTTTTTTACTGGCCTATTGTATTGTATTTAAGTGAGTTTGATGCCCAAAAATTGTTTGCGACTAGAAGATCTAACTGTTGTTATTTTTTATGTTTTTTTGATCCGGTTTTAACATTTAAATCCTAAAAATAGTGCGCTATGATATTTACAACATAACTAAACTTATTATAAAAAAAAAACATAATAAAAAAAAAACATAATAATAGTACGTTTTTTTCGAATAAATTTGGAAAATTATCCTTACAAACTAATCGCGATTTGGCCATTTTTTGTTTTGTTCCTCCTCATAACTCGTCATCATTTTTATTTTTTTTAGTTTTCATTTTTTGTAAAGCACGATAAATTAAGCAATATCACAATGTTTCAAACATTTGCTCTGCACAAGTAGCCGTTATTGTTTTTTATTTTTTTGTTTTAAATTATTATTATTTTTTTTGATTAACTCCATTATTATTACTTTTTTTGGCTAATATATATCATTTAAAATACGGTAACAGTCTTTCTCGTAATAACTACATAAATATCAGAAAAATCAGAAACAGAAACAGGGCGCGGCGCGCCACGCTGGGCGCACTTAAATTACTTAACAAATAATAATAATAATAATAATAATAATAATTAAAAAATAGAATTGGTATTCTACCTAATCACATTGGTTATTCATAAATTAATTGTTGCTTTGTATTGTTATAATTATCCTCTTTTCGATGATTGCACTCGTTTAATATATATATATATATTTTTTTTTTGGGTTGGGGGGGTTTGTTCGGCGAACACGCGCGATCCTCGGCTTCGCACTGAAGTCCTCACAATCGTCCTCGCGTCAGCGAATCAAATTTAATAAAGAAACAAACATGTTGAACACTAATAGTTTATTTTGTTTTAATTCTCATCCTAAGAAGAACACTGATGCTGTTGCAGCTTTTAATTTAATTTAAACTTTAATAGTCCCATCTCTCCTCCTCGTTTTCGTGTTTTTCCGACTTCACTCCCGTCTGCTCCTCGTCCAGGTGTTTCTCTTCCCCTCGCTCGCTCTGGTGATCATCATGGCTCACCGACGACGCATCACTTTGGTCATCCTCAAACCTATCCATCACCGGCGTGGGCTCAACGCGCACCGTCTCTTCACTATTCCGCCGCCCATAGTCCTCCGTTTGCATCACACAAACTCCATTTATTATCACTTCATCGCCGGTGGGGGGTTTCTCTTTTTCGTCCTGCCAGTCGGGGTTAACCCATTGAGGGGCGGCGGGCTTCCGTCGCGACGACCGCGCCTGCACCGGCGTCTCCTTCTGCTCCACCTTCATCTCCCCGCCATGCAAACTACCCGACATATTCGAATCCTCCGACCCTGCATTGCTCTCACAATCATCCTCATCATCATAATCACCCGGCTCACGTTTAAGGTTACCCATGGACAAATCAAGCCCACTCATCTGCTCTTTAACAGCATTATTGAGTGCACTCAAATCCATCTCCCCGCTCGGCAAAAGCCCGCGACTTATAAGAGCCGCAAGGTTCGGATTGGTAGCCAAATACGGAGGATACGGTAGAGGTACCCCACCCAGCCCCATCCGTTCTTTCGAAAGCTCCAACAGTCTTTGGTTTAACAACAGCCTGAACTGCACCGGATCGAACGGTTGCTGGTTGCCGGTTTGGTCACGCGGAGGTATATCCGTGGCCATCCCATGCGGCACCTGCTGCTTCAGTCGCATCCGATGGTTGTGGAACCAATTGGTAATCGTTCTACTCGACAAACCAAGCTCTTGTGCAAGAAACTCAATTGTCGCCACATTCGGGTACGGGTCCAACGCAAACGCTAACCGTAACGCCTCTTTCTGCTCTTCACTGAAGAGAACGCGCTGCTTTTTAGCGGATGGCGGCCCAGGCCCGGGTGAGTTCGAGTGGTAGAACTCTGAGGTGTCGTTCGATGAGGTGTCGGAGCTGTTATCATGAGCTCCCGGACCGGAAGAACGACGGCGCTTGTTGGCTTCCCGCCGCTCGTTCTTCAGGGCTTGAAGGCGGTCCACGTTGTGGGCGTCGTTCAGCCAGAGCTGCATTCGGATGAAGGGCTCGCGGCCTTTGATGCTCAACATGTGCCAGGGCTTGGGTTTTGAAAGGAGCTCACTCACTGAGCCTTGTGATAACCCTAACACGGCTTCACCAAAAATCTGAAACAAAATAAAAAAAATTGTTTAGATATATTTAATAATAATAACAATTAGTGATATAAATTAATATAAAACATACAAAAATTTAGCTAGCTAATAGCTACAAACAACAACTGGAACATGGTTTGCTTGTTCAACCACTCAAAATTACGTTAATATTGAATTGGTCTATTATGTAATAATAAAATATTATTTCAAAAAATATCTCAAAACATATGTGCTATGCCAATAAAAGATATATTCATGTTGGGCAATTTTGGCCACTCCAAATTTGATTAATATTAGATTGGTCTATTATGTAACCATAAAATATTCTTTCAAAAAGAAGCCCAAAAGAGATGTGATATGCCAATAAAAGATATATTCATGTTGGGCAATTTTGACCACTCCAAATTAGGTTAATATTGAATTGGTCTATTATGTAACCATAAAATATTCTTTCAAAACGAAGTTCAAAAGAGATGTGATATGCCAATAAAAGATATATTCATGTTGGGCAATTTTGCCCACTCCAAATTTGGTTAATATTCAATTGGTATATTATATAACCATAAAATATTCTTTCAAAAAGAATCTCAAAATAGATGTGATATGCCAATAAAAGATATGTTCATGTTGGGCAATTTTGATCACTCAAAATTGCATTAATATTGAATTGGTCAATTATGTATTAACAAAAAATGTTTTCAAAACGTACCTAGAAAGGTATGTGCTATGCCAATAAAAGATATATTTATGTTGGGTAATTTTGACCACTCGAAATTAGGTTAATATTGAATTGGTCTATTATGTAACCATAAAATATTCTTTGAAAAAGAAGCTCAAAGGAGATGTAATATGCCAATAAAAGATATGTTCATGTTGGGCAATTTTGATCACTCGAAATTGCATTAATATTGAATTGGTCTATTATATAATAATAAAATATGTTTTCAAAACGTGTCTAGAAAGGTATATGCTATAGCAATCAAAGATATATTCATGATGGGCAATTTTGACCACTCCAAATTTTGTTAATATTGGATTGGTTTATTATATAACCATAAAATATTCTTTTAAAAAGAAGCTCAAAGGAGATGTGATATGCCAATAAAAGATATGTTCATGTTGGGCTATTTTGATCACTCAAAATTGCGTTAATATTGAATTGGTCTATTATGTATTAATAAAATATGTTTTCAAAACGTATCTAGAAAGGTATGTGCTATGGCAATAAAAGATATGTTCATGTTGGGCATTTTTGATCACTCAAAATTGTTTTAATATTAAATTGGTCTATTATGCAATAATAAATTATTCTTTTAAAAAGAAGCTCAAGTGAGATGTGATATGCCAATAAAAGATATGTTAATGTTGGGCAATTTTAAAATGAATTGGTCGTATGAGAAATGATAGCAAGGCTTCTGAAAATATAATCTAGTATATACTAAACTAGATTTAAAAAAGTTATTTAGCTTTTGGGCAATTTTGACCACTTGAAACTAGCTTGAAATTGGATTGGTATAAAATGTGATATAAATATATGTTTTGCTAAAACGTCTCTAGACGAATATACTGCAGCAAAAAGAGATATCTTCAAGTTGGACAATTCTGTACCATGAAACCCGTTACAAAATCAATTGGTCATATAAATAGCAATGCCTGAACTTCTAAAACGCAATATACTACACCAATAAGATAAATCTTGCAGTTGAGCAATTTTGTACTATCAAAATCTGTTTCGAAATTAATTGGTCGTATAAATAACAATGCCAACATTTTTGAAAATACATCCTGTAATTGATAAACTAGTTTCTAAAAAGTGATATCAGTTTTGGGCAATTTTACCACTCGAAACTAGCTTGAAATTGGATTAGTCTAAAATGTAGTATGAACATATTTTTTTTGCAAAAGCAACTCTAAACGATTGAGTTGCAACAATAAGAGATATATTCAAGTTGGACAATTTTGTACAATCAAAACCTGTTTCGAAATTAATTGGTCATATAAATAGCAATGCCAAAACTTTTGAAAATACATCTAGTATTTGATAATCTAGTTTCTAAAAAGTGATTTAAGTTTTGGGCAATTTTGACCACTTGAAACTAGCTTGAAATTAGATTGGTCTAAAATGTAGTATAAACATATTTTTTGGAAAAGCAACTTTAAACAATTGAGTTGCACCAATAAGAGATATATTCAAGTTGGTCAATTTTGTACTATCAAAACCTGTTTCAAAATTAATTGGTCGTATATATAACAATGCCAAAACTTTTGAAAATACATCCAGTATGTGATAATCTTGTTTATTAAAAGTTATTTCGCGTTTGGGCAATTTTGACTACCTCAAACCTGTTTGAAATTGGATTGGTCTACAATCTAATACTAACATACTTTTTTGTAAAAGCAATTATAAACGAATATCTTACAACAATAAGTGTATTTTCAAGTTGAGCAATTTTGTACTATCAAAACCTGTTTCGAAATTAATAGGTCGTATAAATAACAATGCCAAAACTTTTGAAAATACATCCAGTATGTGATAATCTTATTTCTAAAAAGTTATTTTGCTTTTGAGCAATTTTGACTACTTGAAACCTGTTTGGGCAATTTTGACCACTCGAAACTAGCTTGAAAATAGATTGGTCTAAAATGTAGTATGAACATATTTTTTGAAACAGCAACTCTAAACGATTGAGTCGCATCAATAAGAGATATATTCAAGTTGGACAATTTTGTACAATCAAAACCTGTTTCAAATTTATTTGGTCGTATCAATAATAATGCCAAAACTTTTGAAAATACATCCAGTATGTGATATTCTTGTTTCTAAAAAGTTATTTCGCTTTTGGGCAATTTTGACTACTTGAAACCTGTTTGAAACTGGATTGGTCTATAATCTAAAATGAACATACTTTTTTGTAAAAGCAATTCTAAACGAATATCCTACACCAATAAGTGTATTTTCAAGTTGAGCAATTTTATAATATCAAAACCTGTTTCGAAATTAATTGGTCATATAAATAACAATGCCAAAACTTTTGAAAATACATCCAGTATGTGATAATCTTATTTCTGAAAAGTTATTTTGCTTTTGAGCAATTTTGACTACTTGAAACCTGTTGGGGCAATTTTGACCACTCGAAACTAGCTTGAAAATAGATTGGTCTAAAATGTAGTATGAACATATTTTTTGCAAAAGTAACTTTAAACGATTAAATTGCACCAATAACAGATATATTCAAGTTGGACAATTTTGTACTATCAAAACCTGTTTCAAAATTATTATGTCATATCAATAATAATGCCAAAACTTTTGAAAATACATCCAGTATGTGATAATCTTATTTCTAAAAAGTGATTTTGCTTTTGGGCAATTTAGACTACTTCAAACCTGTTTGAAACTGGATTGGTCTATAATCTAATACGAACATATTTTTTTCTAAAAGCAATTCTAAACAAATACCCTACACCAATAAGACTTATCTTCATGTTGAGCAATTTTGTACTATCAAAACCTGTTTCGAAATTAATTGGTTGTATAAATAACAAAGCCAAAACTTTTGAAAATACATCCAGTATTGGGTAAACTAGTTTCTAAAAAGTGATTTCAGTTTTGGCCAATTTTAACCACTCGAAACTAGCTTGAAATTAGATTGGTCTAAAATGTAGGATGAGCATATTTTTTGCAAAAGTACCTCTAAACGATTAAATGGCACCAATAAGAGATATATTCAAGTTGGACAATTTTGTACAATCAAAACCTGTTTCGAAATTAATTGGTCGTTAAAATAGCAATGCCAAAACTTTTGAAACTACATCCAGTATTTGATAAACTAGTTTCTAAAAAGTGATTTCAATTTTGGGTAATTTTGACCAATTAAAAGTCTTTTGTAGATAGATTTGGTTTAGTGTTTCGTACCTTTTGTCCAATATTATTCGCCAACAACGCCTCCTTGATCTTCGTAGTAATGACCTGCGTGTCCAAATCCTGTGTCAGCGCCGCCATTTCGTATACACTGGGTGAGATGTGTTGGTGGAGGCTCCTCAGCGAGGCCTGCTGTTGCGACATGGGCGAATGAGGAATGCCGTGCGGACTGTGATTGGCCTTCTTGAGGTGTTCCGCTGTTTGGAGGTTGATGGCGTGATGGGGTGGAACGCCCGGAGGTGTCAGAAGCATTGGAGGTGGTGGCGGTTGGGGTTGGGGTTGCTGGTGCGGTGGCCCCAGCTGGAGGGAGGGTGGTAGCAGGTTTTGGGAGTCCTGTTGCATTTTGGTGAAGAGCCCCGCGGCTTCGCTGAGCATTTTTGGTGGCATTGGTTTGCTAATTGTAGCACAAGCTAGAACAAAATAAAACAAGAGTTAGAGTTGATGCCTAAAGGTACTACAGTCAAAAATTATGAGATAATTATCTCAAATTTAAAAACTATGAGAATATTGGATTGACTTATGACATAAAATGGTTCACTTATGAAAGATACTATGATCATAAATATGATATCATTAGATAATTATTTGTATCAATGATACCAATAAGTAGTAAGTATATTATCAATGATATCAATTTATTGTTGTAGTCTGCAAGTTTGACTTTGCTATAAATAGTTTAAATAATGCACGGTACTATGACTAAAAACATGATATCATTGGATTTAAGTATATTATCAATGATATCAATTTACTGTTGTAGTATACAAGATTGATTTTGGTATCAATAGTTTAAATAATGCACGGAACCACAATCAAAAATATGATATCATTGGATATATATTAGGATAGTATATTATCAATGATATCAATGTACTGTAGTAGTCTACAAGTTTGATTTTGGTATAATAGTTTGAATAATGCACGGTACTACGATCAAAAACATGATGTCATTGGATTAAAGTATATTATCAATGATATCAATCTAATCTTGTGGTCTACAAGTTTGATTTTGGTATAAATAGTTTAACTAATACACGGTACTATGATCAAAAACATGATATCATTGGATTAAAGTATATTATCAATGATATAAATGTACTGTAGTAGTCTACAAGTTTGATTTTGGTATAAATAGTTTAAATAATGCACGGTACTATGATCAAAAACATGATATCATTGGATTAAAGTATATTATCAATGATATCAATTTACTTTTGTAGTCTACAAGTTTAATTTTGGTATAAATAGTTTAAATAATGCACGGTACTATGATCAAAAACATGATATCATTGGATTAAAGTATATTATTAATGATATCAATCTACTCTTGTGGACTACAAGTTTGATTTTGGTATAAATAGTTTAAATAATGCACAGTACTACGATCAAAAATATGATATCATTGGATTAAACTATATTATCAATGATATCAATCTACTGTGGTGGCCTACAAGTGTGATGTTGGTATATATAGTTTAAATAATGCACGGTACTAGTATCAAAAACATGATATCATTAAATTAAATTATATTTTAAATGATTTCAATCTAATCTTGTGGTCTACAAGTTTGATTTTGGTATAAATAGTTTAAATAATACACGGTACCACGATCAAAAACATGATATCATTGGATTCAAGTATATAATCAATGATATCAATCTACTCTTGTGGTCTACAAGTTTGATTTTGGTATAAATAGTTTAAATAAAACAAGTTACTAGTATAAAAAACATGATATCATTGGATTCAAGTATATTATCAATGATATCAATTTACTGTTGTAGTCTACAAGTTTGATTTTGGTATAAATAGTATAAATAATGCACGGTACTACGATCGAAAACATGATATCATTGGTTTAAAGTATATTATCAATGATACTGATGTATTGTTGTAGTCTGCAAGTATGATTTTGTTATGAATACTTTAAATAATGCATGGTACTACGATTAAACAAATGATATCTTTGAAAAAAGGATTTTTTAAAAATAGTTCTTTTTTTGGCTTACCTCCTCCATATCCTCCCGTCCTCATAAGCTTCTCAGGCGCGATCTTATACTGGCTGGCAACGAGTTTATGCACAGCATTATCATCCTCCAAGAACATTTTCATCCGAATGAAAGGTTCCCTGCCCTTCTGGGTGAGCATGTGCCATGGTTTGGGTCTGGCCAACAAATCACTAACGGAGCCCTGTGAGAGGCCTAGTACGGATTCCCCGAAGAGTCGCTGGCTTATTGAATACTGGCTGAGTTGTTCTTTGACCTTTTTCACGATGTCCTCGGTGTTGAGGTTGTTGTAGAGGTCGAATTGTTGTTGGGTGATGGGTGGTAGTACTGCTTTGAGGGGGCGTTGGTTGGTGTTGTGGTGGGGTTGGGACGGGGGTTGTGATATGAGGGAGTTGGTGATGGAGGCCATGCGTTGCAGGGGGCTGGCGACGGCGGAGCTGTTGAATTCTTCTGCGGTGGCGGGTGGGAGGATGGTGTTGCCTAGGGGGCTGGAGGCAGTTGAGGTGGGTAGTGGGGTGGTGCCGGGTTCTAGTTTGGGTCGCACCAGGCTGAACGCGCTGCCCGAGTGTTTGTCGTCGTCCTTTTCTTTGTCCTCGGTGATGCCGTTGAGGATTTTCATTTTGTCTTTGGGTATGCTGAGGTCCTGCACGCCGCCGTTTAGGGGGTTGTGCTGCGCGAGGGCTTGCTGTTGGAGGGCGAGGAGGCCTAGGTTGGGCATGGGGCCTTGTCCTTGGTTTAGTTTGACGAGCTCGCGGTGGTAGGCGTCGAGGGCCATCCGGATTTCGTCCTGTGTGCGGTCCATGGGGTTGCCACTGAAGATTTGAGGGAAAAACATACTGGATATTAGTTTAGCATGACTGTTTTTTTTTATTAATTAATTCTGTAACTCACCCTTGGAACGCGTTTGGATTCCTTAAGTCCTCAATGCGTCTCCCCATGAGCTTGGCAAGTTCCTCCTGATAAATTTTCATAACTTTCTCCTGCGGAATGTCATCGTTTTCATACTTTTTCAGTCTTCGGTTCTGCGAGGAGTCTTTTGAAAAGGGCGACTGGCACTGTCCGTGTGGTGACTTCGAGTCGTCATTGCTGTGACTATCCTCCACCTGGTTTTTCATTTGCAAGTGCGAGGCTTCATTAAGGATATGCGCTATCCGCTCCTCCGTCAAATCGTTTTCAGGTCGCCCGAACGTCGGTATCCCAGTGTCTTTGCCTGTAACACACACAAAAAAATTGTTAATGGTCTACCGATTAAAACGGAATTACGTTTGTCGTTGTAACTAACGGTCGGTACCGTGTGACAATAATATTTCCAGAGGCACGCAATTTAATATCTGTCTTTCAGGATCTCGAAATCTGTATTTATATAACAATAATAAAACGCGACCAGTAATTACTTCTTGTACTGTCTCGCTCGTAACGTCATGGGAACATGACTGTATAATAATTCTGCATTCGGAGACACACATGTATCATCATCATCATCAAGCCCTCTCTCGCGGGCTGCGGATAAAAAAACGCGGCACGCATGTATTTATAGTGCGGACTAAAACGATCCCTTTGTCCAGGCCGGGCGCAATTTATTATCGGCGCAGATATTTCAAAGATAATTTTAATTAGTCATGTTAAAATAGCGCGTATTGAGCGCGCCGCCGCCGCCAAAAAAAAAAAATTCGCGCACACAAACAGACGTTGCGGCCGGGCATTGTGTGTCTGCGGGCGCGGAAAAATATGAGCGCGATGGACACTTGTATGCGGGAAATTTCACGATCCAATTGGCCCAGACTGGACGAGACGGGGCTCTAATCATCATCACAAAAGGTGTGCGAATCGATAACAGAAGGGACAGAGTATATTATTTTATGGGGTGGACTGTAAGTTAGAAGGATATATGTTTGCAGGATACTGCAATGAATATATTGGTATCATTTAGATTTTTTTTTCTTTTAGAAAAATAGAATTTCTAGCTGGTATTGTTGAAATTTGTTGTGAAAACCATTATAAAACTCATACATAGATGCAAATCAAACTTTAATAGAATTTTCAGGATAATAGAGAAGAAAAAAAATTAAAACCTGAACAATTTTATGAAATACAAAGGATTTCCTATATATTTATTATATATTTAATATTTTTGTATGTTTAGTAAGGATATAGTCCTTTGTAATTCATAAAAAAAATTAAAACCTGAACAATTTTATAAAATACAAAGGATGTCCTATATATTTATTATATATTTAATAATTTTGTATGTGTAGAAAGGATATAGTCCTTTGTAATTCATAAAAAAAATTAAAACCCGAACAATTTTTATGAAATACAAAGGATATCCTATATATTTATATATATTTAATAATTTTGTATGTGTAGTAAAGATATAGTCCTTTGTAATTCATAAACAAAAATTAAAACCTGAACAATTTTATAAAATACAAAGGATGTCCTATATATTTTTTATATATTTAATAATTTTGTATGTATATTAAGGATATAATCCTTTGTAATTCATAAAAAAATTAAAACCTGCACAATTTTATGAAATACAAAGGATTTCCTATATATTTATTATATATTTAATAATTTTGTATGTGTAGTAAGGATATATATATATATATATACCTTTGTAATTCACACAAAAAAAAATTAAAACCCGAACAATTTTATAAAATACAAAGGATGTCCTATATATTTATTATATATTTAATAATTTTGTATGTATAGTAAGGATATAGTCCTTTGTAATTCATAAAAAAATTAAAACCTGAATAATTTTATGAAATACAAAGGATGTCCTATATATTTATTATATATTTAATAATTTTGTATGTCTAGTAAGGATATAGTCCTTTGTAATACATAAAAAAAATTAAAACCTGAACAATTTTATGAAATACAAAGGATGTTCTATATATTTATTATATATTTAATAATTTTGTATGTGTAGTAAGGATATAATCCTTTGTAATTCATAAAAAAAATTAAAACCAGAACAATTATATGAAATACAAAGGATTTCCTATATATTTATTATATATTTAATAATTTTGTATGTATAGTAAGGATATAATCATTTGTAATTCATTAAAAAATTAAAACCTGAACAATTTTATGAAATACAAAGGATTTCCTATATATTTATTATATATTTAATAATTTTGTATATATAGTAAGGATATAGTCCTTTGTAATTCATTAAAAAATTAAAACCTGAACAATTTTATGAAATACAAAGGATGTTCTATATATTTATTATATATTTAATAATTTTGTATGTGTAGTAAGGATATAGTCCTTTGTAATACATAAAAAAAAATTAAAACCCGAAAATTTTTATGAAATACAAAGGATGTTCTATATATTTATTATATATTTAATAATTTTGTATGTGTAGTAAAGTTATATAACTTTAAAATTAAAACCCGAACAATTTCCTATAGATTTATTATATATTTAATAATTTTGTATGTGTAGCAAGGATATAGTCCTTTGTAATTCATAAAATTGATCAATTTTAATTATTTCGATTTTTTTCTCTATATCTGCTGAAAATACTTTTATTAAATTTCTATAATACTTGATTTTCTCTGAAATCCTTTAAATATTGAAAACCAATTGTGTGCGCATGTCCTTTCTGTTGTAATTCATACAATTCGATTTTTCGATTGTATCTCATGTATGTGTGATTTACGCGCGAAATTCCTGCTATACATATGTGTATATGTGTATTTATATTTGTATATGTGTGTGTGTGGCATTCCGATCGCATAGCAAATAGCGATCGGGGCAGGAATGAGGCGCGCGATTGACTCGCTCTCGCAGGATCAGCTGCCCCCCGGATCGTAAATCACGCGCGCGGTGCCGCACGTCCTGTCAATGGGTTGAAGCGCGCACCCGAAAAAAAGAAAATAAAATCATCGAGCTTTAATCGGCGGATGGGGGTGCGCTTTTACAGCTGTTTGCCGTCAACTCAATCAAATTGTCCTATCAATTACTGGGGCTGGGATCGTCGCGCGAATTGGTGGCGGCTTTGCGGGGCGATTAGTCAGGATTATCGCGTTTTTTTGTAACGCCAATTCGGTGTGATATTCAATTTAAAAAAATATAATAACGATTTTGAATTGAGATTAATATAATTACGTAATGATTTATGATAATTTCGAAAGTTACAGATAGATATTTATAGTAGTAGCTGTATAAAATACAATATTACTACCTTAAAACGTATGAAATTCAAAATTTTAATTGGATTTCCTAAAAGTAGACTAATTTATCTTTAAAATGATATATGATTTTCAAATTTTGAAAAACAATTGATATAAGAAACTGTCTGATATATTTGAGTTTATAGTAGTATCTTTAAAGTGCAATATTTCTACCCTAAAACTTTCGAAAATCAAAATTTTTATGGGTGTTCATTAAAGTAGACTATATATAATACTAATGATATATTATTTTCAAAATTTGAAAAACACTTGATATAAGAAATTGTTTGATATATTTGAGTTTATAGTAGTATCTACAAAAAATGCAATATTTTTACTCAAAAAATTTTGAAAATAAGTTTTTTTATGAGTGTTCATAAAAGTAGATTAAATTATCTTTAAAATGATATATGATTTTCAAAATTAGAAAAATAATTGATATGAGAAACTGTCTGATATATTAGTTTATAGTACTATCTATATAAAATGCTATATTTCTACCTTAAAACTTTTTAAATTCAAAATTTTGATTGGTGTTTATAAAAGTAGATTAAATCTTTAAAATGATATATGATTTTCAAAATTTGAAAAACAATTGATATGAGAAATTGTTTGATATATTTGAGTTTATAATAGTATCTGTATAAAATACAATATTTCTACCCTAAAATTTTGGAAATTCAAAATTTTGATTGGTGTTCATGAAAGTAAATTAAATTATCTTTGAATTGATATATTTTTCAAAATTTGAAAAACAATTGATATAAGAAATTGTCTGATATATTTGAGTTTATAGTAGTATCTTTATAAAATGCAATATTTCTACTCTAAAACTTTTGAAATTCAAAATTTTGATTGGTGTTCATAAAAGCAGACTAAATTATCTTTAAAATGATATATGATTTTCAAAATTTGGAAAACAATTGATATGAGAAACTGTCTGATATATTAGAGCTTATAGTAGTATCTCTATAAAATAAAATATTTCTACTCTAAAACTTTTGAAATTCAAAACTTTGATTGGTGTTCATAAAACTAGACTAAATTATCTTTAAAATGATATATGATTTTCAAAATTTGGAAAAAAATTGGTATAAGTAATTATCTGATAAAAAAATATGTGATCTGTTATTGGTTTCAAGTGCAGTACGACTGAGTTTATAGTACTACCTATATAAAATACAATATTTCTACCCTAAAACTTATGAAATTAAAAATTTTGATTGGTGTTCATAAAAGTAGACTAAATTATCTTTAAAATGATATATAATTTTTAAAATTTGAAAAATAATTGATATAAGAAACTGTCTGATATATTTGAGTTTATAGTAGTACCTTTAAAATGCAATATTTCAACCCTAAAACTTTTGAATTCAAATTTTTTATGGGTGTTCATAAAAGTAGACTAAATTATCTTTAAAATGATATATGATTTTCAAAATTTGAAAAACAATTGATATGAGAAATTCTCTGATTTATTTGAGTTTATAGTAGTATCTTTATAAAATACAATATTTCTACCCTAAAAGTTTTGAAATTCAAAACTTTGATTGGTGTTCATAAAAGTAGATTAAATTATCTTTAAAATGATATATGATTCTCAAAAATTGGAAAAAAATTGGTATAAGAAATTGTCTGATAAAAAAAATATGTGATCCGTTATTGGTTTCAAGTGCAGTACGACTCTGAGTTTATAGTAGTATCTATATAAAATACAATATTTCTACCCTAAAACTTATGAAATTAAAAATTTTGATTGGTGTTCATAAAAGTAGACTAATTTATCTTTAAAATGATATATGATTTTCAAAATTTGAAAAACAATTGATATAAGAAACTGTCTGATATATTTGAGTTTATAGTAGTACCTTTAAAATGCAATATTTCTACCCTAAAACTTTTGAATTCAAAATGTTTATGGGTGTTCATAAAAGTAGACTAAATGATCTTTAAAATGATATATGATTTTCAAAATTTGAAAAACAATTGATATGAGAAACTGTCTGATTTATTTGAGTTTATAGTAGTATCTTTATAAAATACAATGTTTCTACCCTAAAACTTTTGGAATTCAAAATTTTGATTGGTGTTCATAAAAGTAGATTAAATTATCTTTAAAATGATATATGATTTTCAAAATTTGAAAAACAATTGATATAAGAAACTGTCTGATATATTTGAGTTTATAGTAATATATTTTTTCAGCCGTATTTTTATTATTGGAATTATCATTCAAATTGCAAAATATTATCTAAATTATAAATATAATTATATTAGTTATATAGTGAGTTATATTAATAAATTAACATATATTTTTTTTAAATATATTTAAACCCTTCAGGATGTCCAAGCAATTTCTAATTTCATAACAAACCACAATTATAATTCAGGTTCGGTTTTCCGCGCCAACAAAAAGTCAATAAACAGAATAATTTTCCGTTCCTCTATCCAATCACGGAATATTTAATAAACCTAGCACGAGTATTATTAATATTCATGCAATTTACTCCTGAATTCGTGCCATAATAAAAAGTATCGACCCCCCTGCGTGTTTAAATTATTGCAGTCATATCGATATTTTCCAATGGCTCGAAGAAACTGCTGTTTGTGTGTGTGTGTGTGTGTGGCAGGGGGGGCGGCGATAAAAACGTACAAAATACGTTCGCGTGTCGAGTGTTGCATGTGTAAAAATACCGTGAAACTTTTTTTTATAATTCCGAACGCGCCGTGATAGGAATCGAATTTTCGTGCGAAATCAACTTTTACCCCTATAAACGATCGATTCGAATTTATATATATATATATATATATATATATATATATATATATATATATATATATTTATATACGGTTAATTGCGCATTGTTCTCATAAAAATGATTATGATATTAAGTGAACAAAAAAAAAACTGGCGCACTATTTATTGCTTTATAAAGGCGCGCGCGCGCGCGTGTGCATTACAAAATTGCGCGTGCGAATTTTTCCCCAGCGCGACAATGCGCGATTGTTTGGAAACCTTTTGTGAATTTCACTTGTGCAACGTTTTCGTTTCTATTGACGCGATTTGTGAAAATCGTCCGGCTTGCTCAAAACGCGGCGTTGGGCAACCGCCCGCGATTTATTACACCTGGGCTGTAGGATTTTTTTCGCGACGCCGCCGCCGCCGCCGATAGGGCCCCCCCATCTTCTCGATTTATGACACGGCGCCGATTTTTTGACCCCCCCACCTATTGTTGTCCGATGATTTAAATCCGTCTGGGAACGATTCGCATCGCAATTAAAATTATAACGCGGTTTTATTTGAAAGAATTAATGTATGTAACTTTCAATCGATTTTTTTTATATGAATCGATTCTAAAATTTTTATTGTTAGATTACATTAAAAAGCTAATTTAATCTACTTTTAGAAATATTAATCAAAATGTTGAGTTTCACAAGATTTTGAGTAAATATTTTACTTTTTATACAGATACATTTACACCCATACATTGATGATTTTTAATCGGTTTTTTTTTTCTACTAATCCAATCAAAATTTTTGAAAATAATTTACTATTATAAGGCTAATTTAATCTACTTTTAAGATAATTCATAAAAAATATTGATTTTCTAAAAATATTACCGTATAAATTTCGATTTTTAATAGACATACAACTATGCCTATATATTAACGACTTTCAATCGATATTTTTTTCTACTAATCGAAACCAAAATTTGGAAAATTATACACCATTATAAAGTTAATTTAATCTACTTTTAGAAGTATTTATCAAAATGTTGAGTTTCAAAAGATTTTGAGGAAACAAATTACTTTTTGTACAGATACATCTACACCCATACATTGATGATTTTCAATCAATATTTTATTCTACTAATAAAATCAAATTTTTTGAAAATCATATACCATTACAATGCTAAGTTAATCTACTTTCAAGATAATTCATAAATTTTTTTTTTCTAAAAATATTAGGGTATAAATTTCTATTTTTAATAGACATACAACTATATCCATATATTAATGACTTTCAATCGATATATTTTTCTACTAATCGAATGCAAAATTTGGAAAATTATACACCAATATAAACCTAATTTAATCTACTTTTAGAAGTATTTATGAAAATGTTGAGTTTCAAAAGATTTTGAGGAAAAAAATTACTTCTTATACAGATACATCTACACCCATACATTGATGATTTTCAATCAATATTTTATTCTACTAATAAAATCAATTTTTTTGTAAATTATATACCATTCTAATGCTAATTTAATCTACTTTCAAGATAATTCATAAAATATTGATTTTCTAAAAATATTAGCGCATAAATTTCGATTTTTCATAAACATACAACTATGCCCATATATTAATGACTTTCAATCGATATTTTTTTTTACTAATCGAAACCAACATTTAGAAAATTATATACCGTTCTAAAGCCAAATTAATCTACTTTATAGAAAATTCATAAATATTTTGAGTTTCAAAGATATTAGGGTGAAAATTTTGATTTTTTTTAACAGTACTTTCATATACATGTATTTATAACTTTCAATCGATTTTTATTATACTAATAGTTTCTCAAATTTTGATTTTGATATACCATTTAAAAGCTAATTTAATCTACTTTTAAGAATATTCATAAATATTTCAAATTTCAAAAATATTAGGGTATAAATTTTACTTTTTATATATATATATATATATATATATATATATATATATATATATATATATATATATACACTACACATACATATTTAGACATTTGTTTTTGCTAATCGAATACTTTGAAGTTAACTTTGAAAAGTAATGTATCGTTCTAAAGCTAAATTAGCTTTAGAACAATACATTACTATCATACATTACATCTACTTTTCAAATTTTTTTTTTTTTTTTAATCAATGAGTTTCAAATATTATCACAGTTACAATGTATATTGTATAGCAATAATCACAAATCATTTTTGTTCGGTCAGTTTTAGATCCCAATTGATTTCCAATTATTGGAAATTGTGTATTAATTTAGAAACAATTTAGTCTACTTTGAGGAACAGTGAAAAAAATTTGAATTTCAAATTTTTTCGGATCGAAAATTTTCTATTTTATATCTATATATATATATATATTTATATATATATATATATATATATATATATATTTATATATATATATATATATATATATATATATATATATATGTATATATTTAAGTTTTTATACATACACGTCTATACGAAATTGATCTTAGTCTTGAATCATTTTTTGTTATACTAATCGATTTCAAAATTTGAAAAATTGTATACCATTATAAAGCTAATTAAGTCTAATTTTATAATTTTTTTAGAAAAATAGATATAATTTTTTTTTAAATCAACGTCTTTGCAGTAGTAGAACACCCGAAGCAAAAAATAACCACAAATTATTTTTCCTGACTGAATTTTTGAGCCTAATAGTTTTCCAAATTTTGAAAATCGGATACTATTTTAAAGCCAGTTTAGTCTACTTGTAGGAAAACTAAAGAAAATTTTAAAATTCAAATGTTTTGGGATAGAAATTTTGCATTTTTTATACATATACTGCTATACATAAATGTTCTTGACTTTCATTTCGATTTGTTTATATTAATCGATTTTTTATTTTGAAAATTTATATACAATTGTTTCTCTAATACAATCTAGCTTTAGAAAAATAAACACATTTTCAAAAAATCGACCTATTCAGAGTAGTACTACAATTGAAATCAATAACGAATCACACATTTTTTTATCAGACATTTTCTTATACCAATTGTTTTCCAAATTTTGAAAATCTTATATCATTTGAAAGATAATTTAGTCTACTTTTAGGAAAACTAATGAAAATTTTAAATTTCAAATGTTTTGGGTTAGAAATTTTGCATTTTTATACTTGTAGTGCTATCCATAAATATTCTTGAATTTCTTTTCGAGTTTTTTATATCAATTGTTTATCAAATTTTGAAAATCATATATCATTTTAAAGATAATTTAATCTACTTTTATGAACACTAATCAAAATTTTGAATTTCAAAAGTTTTAAGGTAGAAATATTGTATTTTATAGAGATACTACTAAAACTAAAATATAACAGACAATTTCTCATATCAATTGTTTCTCAAATTTTGAAAATCATATATCATTTTAAAGATAATTTAGTCTACTTTTATGAACACCAATCAACATTTTGAATTTCAAAAGTTTTAAGGTAGAAATATTGCATTTTATAGAGATACTACTAAAACTAAAATATATCAGACAATTTCTCATATCAACTGTTTTTCAAATTTTGAAAATCATATATCATTTTAAAGACAATTTAGTCTACTTTTATAAACACCAATCAAAATTTTGAATTTCAAAAGTTTTAGGGTAGAAATATTGCATTTTAGAGATACTACTATAAACTCAAATATATCAGACAATTTCTCATATCAACTATTTTTCAAATTTTGAAAATTATATATCATTTTAAAGATAATTTAGTCTACTTTTATGAACACCAATCAAACTTTTGAATTTCAAAAATTTTAGGGTAGAAATATTGCATTTTAGAGATACTACTATAAACTCAAATATATCAGACAGTTTCTTATATCAATTGTTTTTCAAATTTTGAAAATCATATATCATTTTAAAGATAATTTAGTCTACTTTTAGGAAAACCAATCAAAATTTTGAATTTCAAAAGTTTTGGGACAGAAATATTGTATTTTATAGAGATACTACTATAAACTCAAATATATCAAACAATTTCTCATATCAATTGTTATTCAAATTTTGAAAATCATATATCATTTTAAAGATAATTTAGTCTACTTTTGGGAAAACCAATCAAAATTTTGAATTTCATAAGAGTTGTGGTAGATATATTGCATTTTAGAGATACTACAATAAACTCAAATATATCAGACAATTTCTCATATCAATTGTTTTTCAAATTTTGAAAATCATATATCATTTTAAAGACAATTTAGTCTACTTTTATGAACACCAATCAAAATTTTAAATTTCAAAAGTTTTAAGGTAGAAATATTGTATTTTAAAGAGATACTACTAAAACTAAAATATAACAGACAATTTCTCATATCAATTGTTTTTCAAATTTTGAAAATCATATATCATTTTAAAGATAATTTAGTCTACTTTTATGAACACCAATCAAAATTTTGAATTTCAAAAGTTTTAGGGTAGAAATATTGCATTTTAGAGATACTACTATAAACTCAAATAAATCAGACAATTTCTCATATCAATTGTTTTTCAAATTTTGAAAATCATATATCATTTTAAAGATAATTTAGTCTACTTTTATAAACACCAATCAAAATTTTGAATTTGAAAAATTTTAGGGTAGAAATATTGCATTTTATAGAGATACTACTAAAACTCGAATATATCAGACAATTTCTCATATCAATTGTTTTTCAAATTTTGATAATCATATATCATTTTAAAGATAATTTAGTCTACTTTTATAAACACCAATTAAAATTTTAAATTTCATAAGTTTTACGGTAGAAATATTGCATTTTAGAGATACTACTATAAACTCAAATAAATCAGACAATTTCTTATATCTAATGTTTTTCAAATTTTGAAAATCATATATCGTTTCAAAGATAATTTAGTCTGTTTTAATGAACACCAATCAAAATTTTGAATTTCAAAAGTTTTAGGGTAGAAATATTGCATTTTATATAGATACTACTAAAACTCAAATATATCAGACAATTTCTCATATCAATTATTTTTCAAATTTTGAATATCGTATATCATTTTAAAGACAATTTAGTCTACTTTCATAAGCACCAATCAAAATTTTGAATTTCAAAAGTTTTAAGGTAGAAATATTGCATTTTATATAGATACTACTATAAACTCAAATATATCAGACAGTTAATTATATCAATTATTTAAAAAAAATTGAAAATCATACAATTTCTGCCATTTTTTCGGGAAAAGGATAATTGAAAACATACAAAAGGCCGTTTGTCAGCCTTAATAGTTTCTGTAACTTTGCAATATTCATCCTTGCACCTTTAAAACGAAAAAGATATGACCGAAAACCGTAAAAAAGTCTTTTTTCAGATAATTTCTGCCATTTTTTCGGCAAAACGATAAGAGATAGTTGAAAAGATTAAAAGGAGAGTTTGTCAGGATTAATAATCTCTATAATTTTGCAATATTCATCCTTGTAGCTTTCAAACAAAAAAAAGGTACGGCCATAAACCGTAAAAAGCCTCAAATATCACATTTTTCACACCATTTCTGCAAATTTTTCAAGAAAACGATACGAGATGGTTGAAAAAATATAGGATCGTTTGTCAGGCTTAATAGTCTCTATAACTATGCAATATTTATCCTTGCAGCTTTAAAACTAAAAAGGCACGGCCGAAAAACCGTAAAAAGCCTCGAAAATCATATTTTTCATATAATTTCTGCCATTTTTTTTCGGGAAAATGCTAAGAGGCAGTTGAAAACATCCAAAGGACTTTTTGTCAGGCTTAATAGTTTATATAAATTTGCAATATTCATCCTTGCAGCTTTAAAAACAAAAAAAATATGGCCGCAAAACCGTAAAAAAAGCCACGAAAATCATATGTTACATACAATTTCAGCCATTTTTTTTTTGGGAAAACGATAAAAGATAGTTGAAAACATCAAAAGGACTGTTTGTCAGGCTTAATAGTCTTTATAAATTTGCAATATTCATCCTTGCAGCTTTAAAAACAAAAAAGATATGGCTGAAAAACCGTAAAAAACGCCTCAAAAATCACATTTTTCATAGAATTTCAGCCATTTTTTTTTGGGAGAACGATAAAAGATAGTTGAAAACATCAAAAAGGACCGTTTTTCAGGCTTAAAAGTCTTTAAAAGTTTACAATATTCATCCTTGCAGCTCTTAAACGAAAGAGGTATGCCCGAAAACCGTAAAAAAAGCCTTAAAAGTCACTTTTTCACATGATATCTGCCATTTTTTTGGGAGAACGATAAGAGATGGTTGAAAACATCAGTTTGTCAGGCTATAAATTTGCAATTTTGAATGTTTTCTCTTGTTTTTGTAGTAATCAAGCATATTTCGGGTTAAAATAATTATGTATTATCGATTGTAAGCCTTATAAAATTTTGTTTCTGAACTTATTTGGTACTAAAATTAATAGTGAAGTACAGTACAACTTACCCTCGTAGAGGGAAGTTAAACGCCATCTGGCGGCACCACATCAATTAGCAATGCACACCCATATGGTGGGTTCACACTTATATATGTTTAATAGTCAAGTATATTTTTTGTCTCTAGATGTATGAGCATTGTGTATTGGGGAGGAGTGTATTTTTTTAACGTTATGCCAAAAAAGGTCATTTTTTTTAGTCAAGTATATTTTTGATTAAAAAAGATTTGAGCTTGCTAACATTGCTTCCACTACTAGCAAATTAATGTTTATGACCTCCAATAAATGTTATCGATCATTTAATAACCGATCGCGTTTCCCAAATGCTGGTGTTTTACGGGGGGGGGGGGGGGCCAGCAGGAAGCGAGTGAATCACCGCGGGCCGTATAATTTTTCACCTTTCCGACGGAGCGAGACGTTGCCAAACACACAGCGCGGGGAGGAACGGTTAATTGCGCCCATGAATTATTAAATTTCGAAACGAATGCGCGCGGTTCTCACACGAAAATCGGCCGCGGTCCGGCGCCCACATGAATATGCAACACCTTACAAAGACTACGCTACAGTGTTTTATTAAGGGAACTGACCTTTCTTTGGTATGAGGGACTTCAGGAGCATGACGGCGTGATCGTCGCAGGCCCACGCGTGCATCTTCCGGTAGCTGTCGCGGCCCTTCTCGGTGAGCTTGTCCCAGGGCTTGGGTTTCGAGAGGAGCTCGGAGACGGTGCCCTGGGATAGGCCTAGGATGTACTTGGCGAACAGGCGTTGTCCGATGTTGTGGATGGAGAGGAGCTCGCGGACGCGGCGCGAGATGTGAAGAGTGTCTAGGTTTTGGCTGGCGTACTTGTCCATGTTGTATCGCAACATTTCTTGTAGTTTCGCCTCCATTGGGTCGCCTTTTGGAATCAGGCTTTCGCCCAAACGGCTCACCATGGACCCGGGCGCCATGCCTAGGTCTTCGGCGAACCGGAAGGGCGAGCGGTGCTCGTCGAAACGGTACGGGCTTTTTAGTTCTTCCCCGCGGAGGAAACTGTTCACGTTGAGCATTGTCGCGGCTAGCGGGATGTTGTTGTTGCTCAAGTGGTGGTTGTTGTTGTCCTCGGGGCTTTTCGGGTTGCCGTTGAGGATGGGCGAGGGCTGCGGGCCCGCAATCGCTTCCATGGGCTGTGGGGTGGATGCGGCGCTTTTTTCGGTGGAGTCCGGTATGATGGGCGTCGTGGGGGTTTTCGCTGGACCATCTGCGGACGGCGAGGGTGAGATTAGATTGAGACGCTCGATGCCGCGACGCCAGGTCGCCGCGATCTCTTCGCCCAACAACGAGCCGAATTGTTCGACGTTCTGGAACGATGGGGGCGGGGGTGGAAGTTGTTGCGGGGACGGCTGCGGCGTGGGCGCGGATTTCGGTGGACTATCCACACCTGAAATCATCAACCGCAACGTCACAAAGGATTTTGGGATGGGTTTTGTTTTTGAATGTTGTATATTCCAGAACGTCTGATTCTTTCTCAAATTAAATCCCGAAATAATTATTTTTTACGATTAAAAAGCCCCGTAATTAATTCCCCACGCTTCCTCCGCCTCCACTCGCCCGGAATAAAAATAAAATAAAACGCACGGAATATATAAAACAATCGTAATCTCGTAAGTTCATCAACGGCCGTGTGTGATATACAACTTCCTCCTTCCACGGTTCACCGAAAGTAATTTATAGTTAAGAATGCTAATTAAAGAAATAAAAATCCATTTCGTTTCACGCGAAGCATTAAAAATTATGCGCCGTCCCCTCCATCCCCCCAACCACACCCCCCTCAAACAAACTATAACAATTACACCGAAACGAAAATAATCCATTTGCGCAACCCGTTCCGAATTAAAACAAATATTATAAAAAAAAAAATGTATATAACGCGAACAGATTACATACAAATCGCGGCCGCACGACACGAAATCTATTACAATGCGGCCCCCGTTTCACAAACAGATCCAGTTCACATGACGTGTGTCGCAACACCGCGAGCAAATAAGAACAATACGGTTTTTATTTTATTATTACTATTCTCTTTTTTTTTCGTGCCATTAAAATGGTGCATTTCACAAAAAAAAAATTAATAATAACGCGCGTGTGGCGCAACGTGCGCGCGACTCTTTCATCACACTTTTAGCTAGACATTTACCTTCGCACTCCGATGCAGGCGTTTTTGGCCGCTCCAGTTGCTGCTGGAGACTCCTGGACCGCTCCAGGAGGGCCTCCACTGACTTGTCAGGGATGCTCGTGTAATCCGACCTTAATATACTGCAACAAAAAACATACACACTTATAAGAACAACTATCAAATCTATAGGATTCATAGAAAATATAATAGTTAATCAGAAAATCAAAAAATTTCAATCATAAACTAACTAATTTTCTTGCAATTGACATACAAAGTTCATGCAGTAAAATTTTCAATATCTCAAAACTATTTGGGATAATTTTTTAGTTTTTTACGGTAACGCATTAATGAATATCTATCAAATCTATAAGGTGCATAAAAAATATATTAGTTAATCAGAAAATCAAAAAATTTCAATCATAAGCTAACTAATTTTCTTGCAATCACCATACAAAGTTCATGAAGTAAAATTATCAATATCTCAAAACTATTTGGGATAAATTTTTAGTTTTTTACGGTAACGCATTAATGGATATCTATCAAATCTATAAGGTGTATAAAAAATATACTAGTTAATCAGAAAATCAAAAAATTTCAATCATAAACTAACTAATTTTCCTACAATTACCATACAAAGTCCATAAAGAAAATTTTTAATATCTCAAATCTATTTGGGATAATTTTTTGGTTTTTTACGGTAACGCATTAATGAATATCTATCAAATCTATAAGTTTTATAGAAAATATACTAGTTAATAAGAAAATCAAAAAATTTCAATCATAAACTAACTAATTTTCTTGCAATTACCATACATAGTTCATGTAGTAAAATTTTCAATATCTCAAAAAAATTTGGGATAAATTTTTAGTTTTTTGCGGTAACGCATTAATGGATATCTATCAAATCTATAAGTTTTATAGAAAATATACTAGTTAAGCAGCAAATTAAAAAATTTCAATCATAAACTAACTAATTTTCTCGCAATTACCATACAAAGTTCATGTAGTAAAATTTTTAATATCTCAAATTTATTTGGGATAAATTTTTAGTTTTTTACGGTAACGCATTAATGGATATCTATCAAATCTATAAGGTGCATAAAAAATATATTAGTTAATCAGAAAATCAAAAAATTTCAATCATAAGCTAACTAATTTTCTTGCAATCACCATACAAAGTTCATGAAGTAAAATTATCAATATCTCAAAACTATTTGGGATAAATTTTTAGTTTTTTACGGTAACGCATTAATGGATATCTATCAAATCTATAAGGTGCATAGAAAATATACTAGTTAATCAGAAAATCAAAAAATTTCAATCATAAACTAACTAATTTTCTCGCAATTACCATACAAAGTTCATATAGTAAAATTATTAATATCTCAAATCTATTTGGGATAATTTTTTAGTTTTTTACGGTAACGCATTAATGGATTTCTATCAAATCTATAAGGTGCATAGAAAATATAGTAGTTAATCAGAAAATCAAAAAAATTCAATCATAAACTAACTAATTTTCTCACAGTTACCTTACAAAGTTCATGATTTATTTTTTAATTCTCATGCCTAATTGATATTTTTTTAAAGTAAAAACATATACACACAAAAAAAAATACAAAATTTTCTATTACAATTATTGAAATTTACATGAATTATTGACATAATTTAATTTGAAATAATTTTCCATTTTCCTGGTTAATAATATTTTCTAAATTAGATAGGATTTACATAAGGAAACTTATAATAAATGAATTTGGATGATTTATTACTGGGATCGCGGTTTGTGCCGAAAACTTGGTGTGGTGGAGGTGTTTGAAAACAAGTTTCTGTATCGAGTGGTGGCAATTGATGGATGTCTCTCGTACCCGCCCGCCGTCGGTGATGACGTGGCTTGGAAATCGCGATAAGTTGGCTTCGGAGAAACAAAAGCAGCGATTTACCGAGCCACTTAATATTAATCGCCGGCGCACGGGCCATAAAAAGAGGTGACAAACAAATCATAAAATCTGGCGGGATAAAATGCGGAGGAACAATGGCGCGGATAAAATTTCCATTAATCACCGCGATCCGCAAATATTGGCCGGGAGAGATTACGATGCGATGAGAAATAGTTTAGTTGTAGCTGCTTGTTTTATTTCTCTAACGAGGATGTAATAATAATAATTTAAAATTGCCCTCGTTACCCTCAACAGATAGACAGGGCTGTATTGAAGAGTGTACCTACTGGTTTGTTTCCCATACATATTTTTTAATCATTTAAACGTATGAAAAATAAATATTCACAGTTTTTTTTAACCTCAGTTTGTTTAATGAACCGAGGTTAAATAAAAACTGAGGTTATTTATTTTTCATCAACGTTTTCTGTCGAAAAGTTTCAGTTTTATATGTATATAAATATTTATCAATCATTTCAACATATGAAAAATAAATATCCTCAACTTTTTTTAACCTCAGTTTGTTTGATGAACTGAGGTTAAATAAAAACTGAGGATATTTATTTTTGATCAACGTTTTCTGTCGAAAAGTTTGCATTTCAGTTTTATATGTATATAAATATTTTTCAATCATTTCAACATATGAAAAATAAATATCCTCAATTTCTTTTAACCTCAGTTTGCTTGATGAACTGAGGTTAAATAAAAACTGAGGATATTTATTTTTGATCAACGTTTTCTGTCGAAAAGTTTGCATTTCAGTTTTATATGTATATAAATATTTTTTCAATCATTTCAACATATGAAAAATAAATATCCTCAATTTTTTTTAACCTCAGTTTGTTTGATGAACTGAGGTTAAATAAAAACTGAGGATATTTATTTTTGATCAACGTTTTCTGTCGAAAAGTTTGCCAAAAGTTTTCAGTATTATATGTATATAAATATTTTTCAATCATTTAAAGATATCAAAGATAAATATCCTCAATTTTTTTAAACCTCAGTTTGCTTGATGAACTGAGGTTAAATAAAAACTGAGGATATTTATTTTTCATTAACGTTTTCTGTCGAAAAGTTTGCCAAAAGTTTTCAGTATTATATGTATATAAACATTTTTCAATCATTTAAACATATCAAAATTAAATATCCTCATTTTTTTTAACCTCAGTTTGCTTGATGAACTGAGGTTAAATAAAAACTGAGGATATTTATTTTTCATTAACGTTTTCTGTCGAAAAGGTTTGCCAAAAGTTTTCAGTATAATATGTATATAAACATTTTTCAATCATTTAAACATATCAAAAATAAATATCCTCATTTTTTTAACCTCAGTTTGCTTGATGAACTGAGGTTAAATAAAAACTGAGGATATTTATTTTTCATCAATGTTTTCTGTCGAAAAGTTTGCCAAATGTTTTCAGTATTACATTTATATAAATATTTTTCAATCATTTAAATATATCAAAAATAAATATCCTCAGTTTTTTGTTTACCTCAGTTTATCAAACACATAAAAGTTTTTTTATCGAAAAATTGCAATTTCAGAATTATATGTATATAAATATTTTTCACATATTTAAACACATGAAAAATATTTATTTAACTTTTATGAACTGAGGTTAAAAAACTGAGGTTATTTATCCTTAGTTTTTTAACCTCAGTTCATCAAACACATCAAAGTTTTCTGTAGAAAAATTGCAAGTTTCCCGAGTACCTCTGCATTTCAGTATTATATGTATATAAATATTTTTCAATCATTTAAACATATGAAAAATAAATATCCTCAGTTTTTTTTTAATCTCAATTCATCAAACATATCAAAATCTTCTGTTGAAATACTACAAGTTTGTCAAGTACCTTTACATTTCAGTATTATATGTATATACATATTTTTCAATCATTTAAACATGTGAAAAATAAATATCCTCAGTGTTTTTGTAACCTCAGTTTATCACACACATTAGTTTTCTGTCGAAAAATTGCAACTTTGCATTTCAGTATTATATGTATATACATATTTTTCAATCATTTAAAAATATGAAAAATAAATATCCTCAGTTTTTTTTAACCTCAGTTCATCAACTACATGAAAGTTTTTTTGCCGAAAAATTGCAAGTTTGTCAAGTACCTTTGTATTTCAGTATTATATAAATATTGTTCAATCATTTCAACATATGAAAAATAAATATCCTCAGTTTTTTTTAACCTCAGTTCATCAAACACATTAAAGTTTTATGTCGAAAAATTACAAGTTTGCCAAGCATCTTTGTATTTCAGTATTATATGTATATGAATATTTTAAATCATTTCAACATATGAAAAATAAATATCCTCAGTTTTTTTAACCTCAGTTCATCAAACACATCAAAGTTTTATGTCGAAAAATTACAAGTTTGCCAAGTACCTATGTATTTCTATATATATATATATATATATATATATATATATATATATATATATATATATATATATATATAAATAAAATATTAATTAACGAACTGAGGTTACAGAAAACTGAGGATTTTTCATATGGATTAAACTATCTAGCACTGAGGACACATGTTCATGCGAATGCTAAACACGATTTTTTTAAGGTACTTGACAAACTTGCAATTTTCAGCAGAAAACTTTGATATGTTTTATAAACTGAGGTTACAACTATCTAGCACTGAGGACACATGTTCACGTATGGGCTAAACAAGAATTTTTAAAAGATACTTGACAAACTTGTATTTTCTCCGTAACAAACGTTAATGTGTTTGATGAACTGAGGTTACAGAAAACTGAGGATTTTTCATATGGCTTAAACTATCTAGTACTGAGGACACATGTTCATGCAAAGCTAAATACGATTTTTTTTAAACAGACTTAACAAACTTTGATGTGTTTTATAAGCTGAGGTTACAACTATCTAGCACTGAGGACACATGTTCACCTAAGGGTTAACACGATTTTTTAAGATACTTGATAAACTTGCAATTTTCAGGAGACAAATTTGATGTGTTTTATAAACTGAGGTTACAACTATCTAGCACTGAGGACACATGTTCACGCATGGGCTAAACAAGATTTTTTAAAAGGTACTTGACAAACTTGCATTTTGTCCGTAACAAACATTGATGTGTTTGATGAACTGAGGTTACAGAAAATAAGTTGATTTTTCATATGGTTTAAACTATCTAGCACTGAGGACACATGTCAAGGCATACGATAAATACAAATTTATTAGAAGATAAACATTCATTTTTCCCGCAAAAAAATTTGATGTGTTTGATGAACTGAGGTTACAGAAAACTGAGGGTTTTTCATATGGTTTAAACTATCTAGCTCTGAGGACACATGCCAAGTCATACGCTAAACAAGATTTTATTAAAAAATATTTGACAAACATAAATATTTCCCGCAAAAAACTTTCATGTGTTTGATGAACTGAGGTTACAGAAAATTGAGGATTTTTCATATGGCTTAAATTATCTAGCACTGAGGACACATATTCAGGAAAAGACTCAACACGATTTTTTTTTAAATACTTGAGGTCAACTGAGGACACACTTTCAAGCCTCAGTTTGCAGAAGTCTCAAATTTTCCAGAAATCAGTTTCATATCGGAGGTTATATAAAACGTGTAGCAGCAACGAGAATTTTATTAAATACATTTAGAAAACTGAGGGCACAACCTCAAACAGTATGTCAATTGTACTGAACTGAGGAGAGACTTTGAAACCTCAGTTTGCAAGTCTCAAATTTTCCAAAAATCAGTTTCATATCGGAGGTTATATAAAACGTGTAGCAGCAACGAGATTTTTATGAAATACATTTAGAAAACTGAGGGCACAACCTCAAATAGTATGTCAATTGTACTGAGAGCACTGTTATAACATGGTATATCTTGTTCATATAAGTTATAAACCACAAAAGGATGGACTGTTTAAACTATGTATACTACTTCCGTTTTATATTGAGGATACAACTTAAAACTGAGGCTAAACTTGTACATGTTATATAATTTAGCATCTAAAATTATTGAAAATTAAATAACCTGTAACACGTAGCACACAAATGTGATTCGTGACTGAGGCTATTGTGTCACAAAAGTGCCATTTGTGACTGAGGATACAACTTAAAACTGAGGCCAAACTTGTAAATGTGTTAAAATTTAGCATAAAAAGTTATTGAAAATTAAATAACCTGTAATACGTAGCACAAAAATCTGATTCGTGACTGAGGCTATTGTATCACAAATGGGCCATGTGTGACTGAGGATACAACTTAAAACTGAGGCTAAACTTGTAAATGTGTTAAAATTTAGCATTTAAAGTTATTGAAAATTAAATAACCTGTAACATGTAGCAAAAAACATGTGATTCGTAACTGAGGCTATTGTATCACAAAAGTGTCATTTGTGGCTGAGGATACAACTTAAAACTGTGGCTAAACTTGTAAATGTGTTAAAATTTAGCATTTAAAGTTATTGAAAATTAAATAACCTGCAACATGTAGCAAAAAAACATGTGATTCGTAACTGAGGCTGTTATATCACAAAAGTGCCATTTGTGACTGAGGATACAACTTAAATCTGAGGCTAAACTTGTAAATGTGTTAAAATTTAGCATTTAAAGTTTTTGAAAATTAAATAATCTGTAACATGTAGCAAAAAAAGTGATTCGTTACTGAGGCTATTGTATCCCAATAGTGCCATTTGTGACTGAGGATACAACTTAAAACTGAGGCTAAACTTGTACATGTTATATAATTTAGCATCCAAAATTATTGAAAATTAAATAACCTGTAATGTAATGTGATTCGTGACTGAGGCTATTGTATCACAAAAGTGCCATTTATGACTGAGGATACAACTTAAACCTGAGGCTAAACTTGTAAATGTGTTAAAATTTAGCATTTAAAGTAATTGAAAATTAAAAAAATGTGATTCGTAGCTATTGTATCAGAAAAGTGCCATTTGTGACTGAGGCTACAGCTCAAAACTGAGGCTAAACTTGTAAATATATTATAATATAGCATCTAATGTTATTAACAATGAAATAATGTGTACCATGTAACACAAAAATGTTTGATACTGAGGCTACAATGTTCACCTCTGTTGATTCTTACCTAATTTCTCTTTTGAGCTCCTCGTAGTCCCGCTGGAGGTCCAACTTAGCCTCCAGCCGGTTGATGTGTTGCCTTTTCTGTTCGAGCTGCTCCTCCAGCCGCGAGATCTGCGACATGGAGGTCTCCTGCAGTTTGCTAATGCAAACCTGCTGCCGCTGCACTTCGTCGAGCAGCTGTGCAATCTGCAAGCAAGAAACACACATTTAGAAAGAGACATCGATCACCTACAGATAAAGGCGGTGGGGTGGGGGGTGCAGATTAATGTGCTTATGAACGCGATAGCGATTGATTGATTCGCCGGATGCTAGGGGGGCACCGGCACCGGCGGCGGCAACGGCGACGACTTCGCGCGCGGCGGTCACGTGAATATTAATCGGGGCAAGCCGTGTGTACGTGTTTGGGGGCGCGGAATTCAATCACGATACCCGTATTGGCGAGAATCAATAATACGAAAAATAATTGTGATTTGATTTAATATGATGCAAACTAATAAATAGTTTTTTTTTCTGATGAACTGAGGCGCGCAACAGAGGCTAAACATCAAAATACGATAATAACATATTGTTTGTTGTATCTGCTTTAATAAAAATAATGTAATTATTTCATCAAGATGAATTTTGTAGCCTCAGTTTAAAAAAAAACTGAGGGCACATATTTGTTTTACTGAAAAAGTCAGATGATATTGTTATTGCAAGAATCAATATGAAAAGTTATTATAATTTAATATTACGCAAATTCGTTAATAGTTTTTTATGAACTGAGGTGCGTAACTGAGGTTAAACATCAATATATGATTATAACATATAGTTTTTTGTGTCTGCTTTAAAATAAAAATATTGTAACCATTTCATTATGATGAGCTTTAGTTTTTAAACTGAATTTAATGAATATTGTATATTAAACTGAGGGTACATATGTAAAAACAATTGGTTATGCATTACACAATTTTTAAACTGAATTTAATGAATATTGTATATTAAACTGAGGGTACATATGTAAAAACAATTGTTTATGCATTACAATAGTAATATTCTCTATCAACCGGCAAAACGAATACGCTGAGAATATGGTTCCCTGCTGCGTGCTTAATTAACCGCCCCCTCGATCAATTTTTGCGAAACGCACAAAAAGCGAGTGGGGGCGCCTTGGCCCTGCTGCCAATTAGTCAAAATTAGCAGCACGGTTTTTCACGCCGGAATCCCCCCCGCCGATCCTTTCCCCACTTTCGATATAATTTATATGGCAACTTCGCGCGCCGTATGCAAAAAGCCACCCCTTTGCCGCCACCGCCGCTGCCGGTATCTGAAATATCGGTTTATATTTATCATCTGCGAAGGGTTTCCGCATCCCTTATTCTCCCCGACGCGCTGCGCTCTCGGTCGCCGAGGCCTTTTTTCCTGCTGATACAACAATTAGTGACGAGGGGCGGCGGGTTTCGGAGGCGGAGAGAGATAAAAAAAACACCCGACTGAAATCTAGCAGGCGTGTGTCAGACTTATACATGTATGTGTGTGTGTGTGTGTGTGTGTGTGCGATGTGAGGCGGTATTAATTACGGATTTAACGAGCTAGATTAATTTTACGGCCGCGGCACGATTTCCATCGGGAAGATATCGGAGGAATCGATCAGGGACGACTTTATGGCGACTCGATGGTATTAATGGCATGTGAGAGTCTTGCTGATTACTCAACATAACAAACATTTGATACTACACAGAAATACAGACTGTTTAGACTGAGGTTTTTGTTTGATTTATTTATTGAATCAATTTACTTTTAAACATTACATAGGATGTTAATGAAGAAATAAGATCGAAACTACAGGCTAAACATATTCAATTATAATTCAGGATTATGGACATATTTTTGATGTGAACTGAGGACAATATGGTGTTTTTGACTGAGAACTTTAGTAAATTATTTTATCACATAATTTACTTTAAAACATGAAGATGTTAATGAAGTTTTGAACTCGAAAAACAATTTAACATACAGTTCAGGCCTGCAATATACTTGTAGTATGAACTGAGGACAATATCAGAAAGTATGAACTGAGGACAATATCAGAAAGTATGAACTGAGGACAATATCAGAAAGTATGAACTGAGGACAATATCAGAAAGTATGAACTGAAGATATCGTTTGAAAGGTTATATATACAGCTTTATGTTAGATAGTAGTCTAAAAATATTCAATAATAATTCAAGTTTGTGGACATATTTTTTATGTGAACTGAGGACAATATGATTTTTTTTGTTTGATATATTACTAACTCATTTATTGAATTCATTTACTTTTACATATAAAGATTTTAAAGAAGATATGAGGCGAAAGAACTATTTGCAGAAGATTGCAATATATTTGTAGTATGAACTGAGGACAATAACCGAAAGTATTAATTTACCATATTTTAAATATATTATTTGTAACCTGCTTTGTACTATGTTTAGACTGAGGATAATTATAATTCAGTCATGTAATAGTTTTGTATAAACTGAGGACAATACTGGTAAAGTATTAATTGAAAATATAGTTTTGAAATAGTATTATATTATGTTTGGACTGAGGATAATTTTAATTTAGACTTGTACTTTTGCATGAACTGAGGACAATATTAGTGAAATCAATTACATGAATTATAATTATCCTGAGTCTATACATAATAGAAAAGAGTATAAAAATAATATTATTTCACTAATATTGTCCTCAGTTCATCCAAAAAAAGATTACAAATCTAAATTAAAATTATCCTCAGTCTAAACATAATATAATGCTATTTAAAAACTATATTTTCAATTAATATTATTTTTATACTCTTTTGTATTATGTATAGACTGAGGATAATTATAATTCAGCCATGTAATTGTGTTCTATAAACTGAGGACAATACTGGTAGGATACTAATTAAAAATATAGATTTTACATAGCGTTATATCAAGTTTAGAATGAGGATAATCATAATTTAGACCTGTAATATACTTTTGTATGAACTGAGGACAATATTCGTGACGTAATATTAACTACAAACTGCTTTGTATTATGTTTAGACTGAGGATAATTAGAATTCAGTCATGTAATACGTGTTTTGTATAAACTGAGGATAATACTGGTACAGTATTCATTGATATAGTTTTTAATAACATTATAATATATTTAGACTGAGGATAATCGTAATTTAGACTTGTAATGTACTTTTGCATGCACTAGGACAATATTAGTGATGTAATAATATTTGTAACCTGCGTTATAGTATGTTTAGACTGAGGATAATTATAATTCAGTGATATAATAGTTTTATACAAACTGAGGACAATACTGATAAAGTATTAATTGAAAATATAGTTTTTGAAATATTGGTTTTGAATAGCATATATTGATTGAGGATAATTTAGACTTGTAATATACTTTTGTATGAACTGAGGACAATATTCGTGACGTAGTATTAACTACAAACTGCTTTGTATTATGTTTAGACTGAGGATAATTAGAATTCAGGCATGAAATAGTTAATTTGTATAAACTGAGGACAATACTAGTAAAGTATTGATTGAAATATAGTTTTTAAATATAGTTATAATACGTTTAGACTGAGGATAATCATACTTTAGACTTGTAATTAGTTTTGTATGACTGAGGACAATTTTCGTGAGTAATATTATTTGTAACCTGCTTTGTATTATGTTTAGACTGAGGATAATTATAATTAATTAAGTCATGTAATAGTTTTATATAAACTGAGGACAATACTGGTAAAGTATTAATTGAAAATATAGTTTTTAAAATTTGAAATATTGGATTTGAATAGCATATTATATTTCGACTGAGGATAATTTTAATTTAGACTTGTAATATACTTTTGTATGAACTGAGGACAATATTCGTGAAGAAATATTATTTATTAAATGCTTTGTATTATGTTTAGACTGAGGATAATTATAATTCAGGCATGAAATAATAAATTTGTATAAACTGAGGACATTTTTATATTTTAATTTAGACTTTTAATATATTTTTGTATGAACTGAGGACAATATTCATGAAGTAATATTATTTGTAAACTGTTTTGTATTGGAAATATTATTTATTAATTGCCTTGAATTATGTTTTGACTGAGGACAATTATAATTCAGTCATGTAATATTTTTGTATAAACTGAGGACAATACTGGTAAAGTACTAATTGAAAATATAGTTTTTCAAATTTGAAATATTGGATTTGAATAGCATATTATGTTTCGACTGAGGATAATTTTAATTTAGACTTGTAATATACTTTTGCATGCACTGAGGACAATATTAGTGAAGTAATATTATTTACTAACTGCTTTGTATTATGTTTAGAATGAGGACAATTATAATTCATCCATGTAATAGTATTATAGACACTGAGGACAATACTGGTAAAGTATTAATTGAAAGTATAGTTTTTGAATAGCATTATATTATGTTTCGACTGAGGATAATCATAATTTAGACTTGTAATATACATTTGTATGAACTGAGGACAATATTCGTGAAGTAAAATTATTTGTAAACTGCTTTGTATTATGTTTAGACTGAGGATAATTATAATTCAAGCATGAAATAATTGGTTTTTATAAACTGAGGACAATACTAGTAAAGTATTAATTGAAATATAGTTTCTAAATATCGTTATATTATGTTTAGACTGAGGATAATCATAATTTAGACTTGTAATATACTTTTGTATGAACTGAGAACAATATTTATGAAGTAATATTATTTGTAAACTGATTTTTATTATGTTTAGACTGAGGATAATTATAATTCAAGCATGAAATAATTGGTTTGTATAAACTGAGGACAATACTAGTAAAGTATTAATTGAAATATAGTTTCTAAATATCGTTATATTATGTTTAGACTGAGGATAATCATAATTTCGATTTGTAATATATTTTTGTATGAACTGAGGACAATATTCATGAAGTAATATTATTTGTAAACTGTTTTGTATTGAAAATATAGTTTTTAAATAACGTTATAATATGTTTAGACTGAGGATAATCATAATTTAGACTTGTAATATATTTTTGTATGAACTGAGGACAATATTCATGAAGTAATATTATTTATAAACTGTTTTGTTTTGAAAATATAGTTTTTAAATAACGTTATAATATATTTAGACTGAGGATAATCATAATTTAGACTTGTAATATACTTGTGTATGAACTGAGGATAATATTCGCGAAGTAATATTATTTGTAAAATGATTTTTATTATGTCTAGACTGAGGATAATTATAATTCAAGCATAAAATAATTATTTTGTATAAACTGAGGACAATGCTAGTAAAGCATTATTCAGAAAATAGTTTTTAACTATCGTTATATTTTGTTTAGACTGAGGATAATAATAATTTAGACTTGTAATATATTTTTGTATGAACTGAGGACAATATTCATGAAGTAATATTATTTGTAACCTGTTTTGTATTGGAAATATAGTTTTTAAATAACGTTATAATATGTTTAGACTGAGGATAATCATAATTTAAACTTGTAATATATTTGTGTATGAACTGAGGACAATATTCATGAAGTAATATTATTTGTAAACTATTTTGTATTGAAAATATAGTTTTTAAATAACGTTATAATATGTTTAGACTGAGGATAATCATAGTTTAAACTTGTAATATACTTTTGTATGAACTGAGGACAATATTCATGAAGTAATATTATTTGTAAACTGATTTTTATTATGTTTAGACTGAGGATAATTATAATTCAAGCATGAAATAATTGCTTTGTATAAACTGAGGACAATGCTAGTAAAGCATTATTTAGAAAATAGTTTTTAACTATCGTTATATTTTGTTTAGACTGAGGATAATCATAATTTAGACTTGTAATATACTTTTGTATGAACTGAGGACAATATTCATGAAGTAATATTATTTATAAACTGTTTTGTTTTGAAAATAAAGTTTTTAAATAACGTTATAATATGTTTAGACTGAGGATAATCATAATTTAAACTTATAATATACTTGTGTATGAACTGAGGACAATATTCGTGAAGTAATATTATTTGTAAAATGATTTTTATTATGTTTAGACTGAGGATAATTATAATTCAAGCATGAAATAATTGTTTTGTATAAACTGAGGACAATGCTAGTAAAGCATTATTTAGAAAATAGTTTTTAACTATCGTTATATTTTGTTTAGACTGAGGATAATCATAATTTAGACTTGTAATATACTTTTGTATGAACTGAGGACAATATTCATGAAATAATATTATTTATAAACTGTTTTGTTTTGAAAATAAAGGTTTTAAATAACGTTATAATATGTTTAGACTGAGGATAATCATAGTTTAAACTTGTAATATACTTGTGTATGAACTGAGGACAATGCTAGTAAAGTATTAATTGAAATATAGTTTTTAGCTATCGTTATATTTTGTTTAGACTGAGGATAATCATAATATAGATTGTACTACTAAAGTATTATTTGAAATATATTTTCTAAATAACGTTATATTATGTTTAGACTGAGGATAATCATATTTTAGACTTGTAATATACTTTTGTATGAACTGAGGACAATATTCATGAAGTAATATTATTTATAAACTGTTTTATTTTGAAAATTAAGTTTTTAAATAACGTTATAATATATTTAGACTGAGGATAATTATAATTTAGACTTGTAATATACTTGTGTATGAACTGAGGACAATATTAGTGAAGTAATATTATTTGTAAACTGTTTAGTATTATTTTAGAAAGGGGATACATTATAATTTAGTCATGTAATTGTTTTGTATAAACTGAGGATAATATTTATGAAGTAATATTATTGGTAAATGTTATATACTGTTTTGTGATGTTTGGACTGAGGATAACCTGAATATTTACATAGCCTACTTTCTAAAGTAAATGTTATATACTGTTTTGTGATGTTTGGACTGGGCTGAGGATAATTTTAATTTAGACTTGTAAAATACTTTTGTATGAACTGAGGACAATATTTATAAAGTAATATTATTGGTAAATGTTATATACTGTTTTATGATGTTTGGACTGAGGATAAAATTAATATTTACATGGCCTACTTCCTAAAGTAAATGTTATATACTGTTTTGTGATGTTTGGACTGAGGATAAACTGAATATTTACATGGCCTACTTTCTGAAAGTACTAATTCATTAGTGAAACAGGTTTAGAATGTAATGAGGTTACAAATGTTATGACATTCCGCACTTACTTTCTGGCTATCATCCCCAACGCGGGGGTGGTCCATGCTGCCGGAATAACAAAAAGCCCGTAGCCCAAGAAGCGCGCACGGCGGCTACGACTGCTACTGCCGCGAGTGGGGGGCGGCCGCACGTCTATAGCAGATCATCCCGAGATCTGAATAATTGCGATATAAATAATTGCGCCGTCGTCGCCAATGGGTAAACAGGTGACGAAAAAAATAATCCGCGATAAAGAGCCGCCGCCCCCCCCCGTCCCGTCCCGCCGATCGCAGCCATCGCGACATAGCAGGAAAATCAAACAGCGGATCCTATTTGCATACCGGCACGGATTAATAAATACCCGCTGATAAGATTACGGAAAACAATGGCGGATCGACAAATTGTATTATTGCAACAACTTTATTTTTTTTTGTTGGTCCCGTTTGTAAGCGCAAACACGCGCGCGGCTGGCGCTTCGATGAGTGACGGGCGATGTAAAAATCGCAATAAAAGCATAAATTAAGATGATAAGTGACGGGGAGATTGCGACAGAGGATCTAAATTGGGTGATTTATATTGCTGTTTTGTTATATAAGAAAACCGCCGTGTTGTAAAATGCAATTTTATGAACGGGTATTTGTATGGGGATTCAAAGTACCATACAATAACATTTTAATGAAGATATTTTTTATAGAAACAAATGTATGGGTTGGTTAAGTTATTATCCTACAACATATTAAAGATGAGATTATTTGATAATTCATATAATTAATAAAGTTATAGGTTATTTAAGTGCGGTGTTAGGTTTTCAAAGTACCATACGAAAACTTTGTTTGTGTTTTTAGTAGAAACGAATAGTTTTCGGATAAATGTAGTATGTTTTAAGTGCTTTTATTGTAGTTGCATATATTTTGAATAGATTTATATAATATATCAGTAAATTTATAATTAAAATCATTTAAGTGCGACATGCGGTTTTCAAAGTACCATACGAAAACTTTTTTTCTGTTTTTAGTAGAAACGAATAGTTTTCGGATAAATAAAGTATGTTTTATGTGCTTTTATTGTAATTGCATATATTGGGAATATTTTCATGTGATATATCATTAAATTCGTAATTAAAATAATTTAAGTGCAGTTTTAAGATTCCATATGATAAATTTGTATGAGGATTTCGTTATATAATATAAGTTATATATTTGAGTAGTATTATTATGGTACTATATATTGAGATAAAGTTCATTTGATATTTCACTTAATTAAAAAAAATATACGTCTATTAAAAAGTATGAGAATTATTTTTTTTATATATAAAGTTTAAGTTTTTCAATCTGTTCATTTTGCAGGCACCGAAAATGAAATATTCTGCGGTCCACTGTTTTATTCATAGCGGCCCCTCTTGTAGGTCTCAGCCCGCAGCAGCCCCCCACCACCCAATTGTCGGGCAGCAAGCAGCAGCGGCGGCAAAAAACTGCACAAACCTGTCGGCCGTTTGAAGACGGATTTATTATTCCTCGGACGCGCAAAAAAAAAACGTAAAATCACGCACTCCCCCACACACAAAAAAATGATTAATCAATACGGAGTGGTTGGTTTTGCATGTATGTGTGTGTGTGTGAGGGGGTTAGAAATTTAAAACCAGAAACAGCCCCTAGAAATTATCCGGATTTCACTTGTCGATCTGCATACGCGCGCGTACGTTTCCTTTTTACCCTTCTCACATTAGCAACCCCTTTTCGCTCTCGCCCCCTTACGTATCAATATATCATGAGTCGTGGGCGTTGCGAGGCGGAGGGATGGGGTTGCGAAAACAAAACACACGAAAAAAAAAAGAACCTTAATCAGACTAATTTGGGCATCGGAAAATAAATTTTAATTCAATTAGTTAGTTAGTGAGCGCTACGACGTTCTAAATCGGATCGCCGATAATATTGAAAAGCCGCCCCCGGGGTATTGAGGATTGAAACGCGTCAACAAAAAAAAGTATAATAAAATCGGAAGAGCGGTGTATATAATTGCATATTGCGGGGTAGATAACGGGAGTAAGGCGAAACAAAACGCGCGCGCTCCCCCGACATCCGCCGCCCCTTTTCTGGCGGCGTGTAGTTAGTTTGCCGGTCCGCGGCTCTCTCTCTCCGTCCTACTCGTTAGTGCCTTTGCAAATCAGCATTCGCCGGCTCTTTTCTCTTTATATTTGAGTATAATTATTGATTATCGGGAGCTTAGACGTGCACGGCTGTCAGGGGGGCGGGTGGGACGCGGGAGGGTGATTAAGCTATATGCGCGAACCCCCCGCAACCCGTTCCCACCCGCGATCAGGGGAAGGCTTTGACTGATTGGGGTAAAATACGAGATGTAATATTTAAATTAGTAGTTCTGGGGGATACTTTCTAATAGAAAATCAATGCACACACGCGAGAATAAACCCGCTGCCACCCCCCGTACTGCTTCGCCTCCACACACACACATACAAATGCAGACGTGCTTCGCATTAATTGACACCTTCCGAAACAGTCGCATCCGCAAACCCTCTGTGTCCAGACAAACATAAAAAAATGTAAAAATAAAAAGAAATATTCAAGGACATAAAAAATCCTTATGTAAAAAATATAAATATGTAATAAAGAAAATATTGGATTGTCGTTTTATTTATCCTTTACAATAAGAAAATATATATGAAAATATTTTTTGTAAAGGGGCTGATTTTACAAAAAAATATTTTCAATTGTAATTTTACTCATAAGAATTTTCTATATCCTTAGCACTTTTTAGATTAGACAGACATAAGGAATGAGTAGTTTGTATGGTAAGGATGATATCCAAATAGTGAATTGCCTTATCCTCTTAAAATCCTTGCTAATTTTATTAAAATCATACCCTCCCATCCCCCTATACAATTTTTTTTTCAGGACGATAAATTCTTGTTTCAAATTAAAAAAAAAAAATAACACTGATACACAAAAGATTAATGTGCGCCTCCACCCCTCGTCGATATAAATAAAACAAAACCGTGTCTCCTCAATTAAAACCCTCCGATGTCTTCCCATGCATGCGCTAATAAATCAATTTATATTATTTTTTGTATATATATATTTTTTTAATCACCCAGTTTGGTGGTGGTGGCTGCTTATCTTATCTCACCCTCACTGGTGTAATTGGACATACAAATCCACTAGCCGCTCGCGCTCCATACATCACTGGCCACACTCAAGGATATGTGACGTCACATGTGATTCCGGTTTTTATAATAATAAATGCGCTGATTTAATGGTCCAATATATTCACAATAATGACGATAATAGTAATAATAACCGCTGGGTCTTTAAGTTATACGTCTGGGACGGTGGGGCTGAGCGCGCAGGGGGGCATTCGTGTGTTTGTGTGTGTGTTTGTGTTGTCTCCTCTTCTGCGGCTGCTTCTTGGGGGGAATTATTAAATGTAATAGCCGCCGTCATGCACGGCCGCATTCTGATGGAAAAATTATTTGCTACGTTTCGACTGTAAATCGCACGCCCGATATATGATAATAATGGCCGCGGCGCAATTAGAGAACGTATGAATAAAACAGTCAGTCACCTACATTTCTAATCATCTTTATTGCCGTATGGTACTAAATGTTTTATTCGTTCAGATTTTAAATTATAAATTTAATTTCCTGAAAATATATTATGTTACCAAAATATTTACAGACTGATGAAACTTTATATAGAATGTAACACCACTAAAATTATTATATGGTTTATTAGTCAAGATTTTATAAATATAATTTTAATTTTCTAATGAAATCTTGAAAATATATCACGTTACAAAAATATTTAGAGCTTCTATTTTTATTTGAAAATTTATCTTGTAAGATAAATTTTCCAATAGAAACTCGGATATGGTTTTGGCTGTAGCCAGGACCGTATCTGAGGTTTCAACACATGTCTTTCTTAGTAACACATGAACTATCGCGCTGCGCGCTTCTATACCAACTTTTAGTGGCACAGTAATTTCGAAGTCAAAGAAGTACAATAGGCTTCTAAAATAATATGAGCATGAAGGGTAAGTCTTATTCTAACCAGAAAACGTGTTTCTAATACTTTTTTCTTAGCCTTTTCAAATAATATGTGAACTATCGCGCTGCGCGCTTCTATACCTCGTCCGGGTGACACAGAAGACATTATCGAAGTAAGACATATACAATTGGCTTCTAAAATAACTCAAGCATAGAAGGCAAGTATTTTCCAAGTCTTATACTCCACAGAAATCAAGTTTTAGATACTTTTTTCATAACATTTTCAAACATTTTAATAACTATCGCGCTACGCGCTTCTATACCTCCTCAAACTGATATAGAAAGTATTTTCGAAGTAAAGTAAGCACTATGGGATTCTAAAAAGACATAAGCACATACAGTAAGTATTATCCAAGTCGTACTCGCCGGAGAAACCAAGTTTTAGATACTTTTTTTCGTGATTTTTTGTTTGTATCTATCTTTAGTTTACTATCGCGCTGCGCGCTTCTATGCCTCCTCAGAATGAGATAGAAGGCATTTTCGAAGTAAAATAGGTACTATGGGCTTCTAAAAACACGTAAGCATAGAGAGTATGTATTTTCCAAGTTTTATTCTAACCTGAAAACGAGTTTTAGACACTTTTTCCATTGACGTTAAACATTACATGAACTATCGCGCTGTGCGCTTCTATAACTCATCAGACTGAGACAGAAAATATTTTCGGAGTTAAATATATACTATTGGCTTCTAAAGAGACGTAAGCATAGAGAGTAAGTATAGTCGAAGTTTTATTCTAAACAGAAAACGAGTTTCAGACACGTTTTCAGAACCTACTCAAACATTATATGAACTATCGCGCTCCGCGCTTCTATAACTGCTGAGGCTGAAACAGAAAATATTTCCGAAGTGTAATTTATACTACTGGCTTCTAAAAAGACGTAAGCATAGAAAATAAGTATTTTCCAAAATTTATTCTAACCAGAAAACAAGTTCTAGACACTTTTTCAAACATTACATGAACTATCGCGCTGCGCGCTTCTATAACTGATGGGGATGAGACAGAAAATATTTTCGAAGTGAAATATATACTATTGGCTTCTAAAGAGACGTAAGCATAGAGAGTAAGCATTGTCAAAGTCTTATTCTAAGCAGAAAACGAGTTTCAGACACGTTTTCAGAACCTACTCAAATATTATATGAACTATCGCGCTGCGAGCTTCTGTAACTCCTCAGACTGAGACAGAAAATATTTTCGAAGTGGAATATGTACCACTGGCTTCTAAAAAGATGCAAGCATAGAAAATAAGTATTTTCCAAAATTTATTCTAACCAGAAAACAAGTCTTAGACACTTTTTCTATAGTCTTCAAATATTTCATGAACTATAGCGCTCCGCGCTTCTGTAACTCCTCATACTCAGACAGAAAACATTTTCAAAGTGGAATATGTACAATTAGCTTCTAAAAAGACGTAAGCATAGAAAGTAACTATTTTTCAAGTTTTATTCTAACTAGAAAACAAGTTTTAGACACTTTTTCCATGGTCTTAAAACATTACATGAACTATCGCGCTGCGCGCTTCTATGTTGTTGGGGCTGAGACAGAAAATATTTTCGAAGTGAAATATGTACTACTGTCTTCTAAAAAGATGTGAGCAGGGAGAGTAAGTATTTTCCAAGTTTTATTCTAAACAGAAAACGAGTTTCAGACATGTTTTCAGAACCTTCTCAAACATTCTATGAACTATCGCGCTGCGCGCTTCTATAACTCCTCAGACTGAGACAGAAAATATTTACGAAGTGAAATATATACTACTGGCTTCTAAAGAGACGTAAGCATAGAGAGTATGTATTTTCAAAGTTTTATTCTAAACAGAAAACGAGTTTCAGACATGTTTTCACAACCTACTCAAACATTATATGAACTATCGCGCTGCGCGCTTCTATTAGTCCTCAGACTGAGACAGAAAATATTTTCGTAGTGAAATATGTACTACTGCCTTCTAAAATGATGTAAGCATTGAGGGTAAGTATTTTCCAAATTTTATTCTGCACAGAAAACCATTTGTAGACACTTTTTCAAAGGACTAAAGTCATAGTTCATACAACATTTTGATTTTGTAACCATAGAATATTTAAAAGTATTTCAGTAGAGTACGGTTTAAGAATATTACCTGTACAATCGTGTCCTTTGACCTTGAAATCCCGAGAATTATTGTAGAAGTGCGCAGCACGATAGTTATAGCATTACACTATAATTTCAACCATAGAATATCTAGAGTAAGTACTTTAGAAGAGTACAATTGAATTATTAAGGTACAATTTTGTATTTGTAAGCTTGAAACATCAAAAACTGTTATAGAAGTGCGCAGCACGATAGTTATAGCATTAAACTCTAATTTCAACCATAGAACATCTAGAGTAAGTACTTTAGAAGAGTACAACTGAATAACCAAGGTACAATTTTGTAGTTTTAAGTTTGAAACATCAAAAACTGTTATAGAAGTGCGCAGCACGATAGTTATAACATTAAACTCTAATTTCAACCATAGAATATCTAGAGTAAGTTCTTTAGAAGAGTACAACTGAATAACTAAGGTACAATTTTGTTTTATTAAGCTTGAAACATCAAAAACTGTTATAGAAGTGCGCAGCACGATAGTTATAGCATTAAACTCTAATTTCAAACAAAGAATATCTAGAGTAAGTACTTTAGAAGAGTAAACTAAGGTACAATTTTGTATTTGTAAGCTTGAAACATCATAAACTGTTATAGAAGTGCGCAGCACGATAGTTATAGCATTAAACTCTAATTTCAACCATAGAACATCTAGAGTAAGTACTTTAGAAGAGTACAACTGAATAACCAAGGTACAATTTTGTAGTTTTAAGTTTGAAACATCAAAAACTGTTATAGAAGTGCGCAGCACGATAGTTATAACATTAAACTCTAATTTCAACCATAGAATATCTAGAGTAAGTTCTTTAGAAGAGTACAACTGAATAACTAAGGTTCAGTTTTGTATTTTTAAGCTTGAAACATCATAAACTGTTATAGAAGTGCGCAGCACGATAGTTATAGCATTAAACTATATTTTCAACGATAGAATATCTAGAATAAGTACTTTAGAAGAATACAACTGAATAACTAAGGTACAATTTTGTTTTATTAAGCTTGAAACATCAAAAACTGTTATAGAAGTGCGCAGCACGATAGTTATAGCAGTCAACTCTAATTTCAACCATAGAATATCTAGAGTAAGTACTTTAGAAGAGTACAACTGAATTATTAAGGTACAATTTTGTATTTGTAAGCTTGAAACATTAAAAACTGTTATAGAAGTGCGCAGCACGATAGTTATAGCATTAAACTCTAATTTCAACCAACGAATATCTAGAGTAAGTACTTTAGAAGAGTACAACTGAATAACTAAGGTTCAGTTTTGTATTTTTAAGCTTGAAACATCATAAACTGTTATAGAAGTGCGCAGCACGATAGTTATAGCATTAAATTATAATTTCAACCATAGAATATCTAGAGTAAGTACTTTAGAAGAGTAAACTAAGGTACAATTTTGTATTTGTAAGCTTGAAACATCAAAAACTGTTATAGAAGTGCGCAGCACGATAGTGATTACATTGTACTATATTTTCAACCATAGATTATCTTTAGTAAGTAGTGAAGGGTGGCTGTTGTTTTATTTCAATTCCTTTTGTTTCCAACAGCACCCCATAAAAGTGTTTTCAGCAATAATTGGAATTAGATGTTATTTTTATTTTTCTGCGGCGTCCTTTTAGGGTGCCCGTATTCGCTCCCATGGGGGTTGCAACAACTAACGTTTTCTAATTCGGCCCCGTTTTAATTCCGTCGCGGGCGGTGATTTGCGAGCTGTTTGTATAATTAAATCGCGGGGGCCCCTGCCGATAAGTGCGTGTATCTGCCCGAGTAGTGCCGGTGGGGGGCCGGGGGGTGGGTGAACAAAAGAGACAATCCGAAACGAGAGCAGTGTGTACGTGTCTTAAAACAAATTAAGATCTCCGCGGCGCGCGAGAGAGCAAAATCCCCCGAGTGTCATCTCAATAGATTGAATCAAAATGGCTGCCATTGCACGCATAATTGCTCCATCTCGCATACTCAATCCGAAGTTCACTACTAAATCTCGAATTACTATAGGGAATCTCGTGCTTAGGCACCTGAAATACGTGCCTCGCCTTCGGTTAATGTTTACAATTTACCCAATTGCTGCGGAATTTAAAGCGCGCGCGAGCGTCACCCGAGACTTGATTTCTGATTGGATTAATATGACGAGCACAGCGAAGTTCCCCCCAATTCCTAGAAAAAAAAATATATATATATATATATGACTTATTGTCATCATCACGCCTGGATGCGCACGGGTGACCGCTATGTAACAATGTTTCTTCACGCAATGCAATTAATTAGAGCGAGATGTTGATTGAAAATCCTTGCTTTTAAAAAGCTCGCTACACATTATCTTAAAACGTTGGAGGAACTGTATGTATGGGGGGGACGCAAATGTGCAAATGAATAATCCGGCCCCTACATGCACGCGGGGGAGAGCGAGACGGTTGCCGCGATTAATAAACGCACGACAGACAGAGACGATATGTAAATCAATCGATATTGCTCAGACTTAGTAGTATCACTCTAATTGTCAGTTCTGATGAGTGGGAAGGGGTGGATATTTCAGAGGGATGAAACCGAAATGTATAGATGGATGGATGGGGGGGTGGTGGTGGAAGCGCCGGCAGAGAGAGCGGATTATATTTCTGAAAATTTACATTCAAATATTAATGCGGAGCAACGTACTTGACGCCCTCGGTACGGTTTTTTTTTTATAAATATTTTTTTGGGGGGAAACACACGCATAAATCGGTTGGTTTTTTTTTATAATTTAAAAGCTGCATTTGAGATTGATGGATTTTACCCCAAACAAACAAACAAACAAACAAAAACGGTTTTCGCGTTTTTATAATATACCAGATTGAAACAGGTGGGGGTTGTGCGGGGATGGTTAGCAGCCCCTCAGAAGTGAATCATTAAAATTGTCATTTCACAAATTGCGCGATCCCCTACTATCGCGGGAGTAATCTGCTTAAAACTGATTTGCATGTTCGATGCGATCGGGAAGAAAAATAATAATAAAACTAGCGAGAGGGGGAGGCCATTGCGACTAATTGCGATGGCTCCCATGGGGGACGGTGGGACTTAATTTTTTCGCCCAGATGCGCTCGCACTTACCCGGATCGATCACAAGGCACACACACACGAGCACTGGGGGGACCATGCGAATTAGTTTTCGGGCATCAAAACTGCCCGATAACCTTTGACCAAAAAAAAAAATCGCAATCGAAACAATCGATTGGTATTAACGTCTTATCGGGAAGGCCTTGCTCCTAAAAAATTATGTCATCGAACGCATTGATTCGGTTTTTGCAAAACATTTTGTGTGTCATAAACTATTATCCGGGACAGCGCGAGGTATTTTCGAAATGCGTGACACAAAGAAAATTGAAGCGAGCGCCGGGCGATCTATTTCGAAACACCGAACAAATATATTATTCCCGCTCTTCGGCCCATTACACCTAAATTATCGTACGGCGGGAGACGTCCAAAATAAACAAAATTCTTCGTCGTCGCTGCTCACCTAAGTCCCCCCACCACCCCCCCAAACTGGAGGTGTCGTCCTCTTATTGAAATCTATATTTATATCTCGCAGCGGCTAATGATCCAAGCCTCGGAAAATAATTTCGACAACCGATGACGAGTTTAATGAATATGGATTTTTGCCACCCCCCCTCTCATCTGTATCCACCTATATAAGATAAATGTATTGTCTTTCTCCCATCCATTGTATAATTTCTCTAATTTATTACTTCATATCGGGGCGGCCTCCCCTCATCCGTCCGAACCCTTTCGCAACAGCGGCAGCGCGACCCTCGCAACCGCCTCTCCATCTCGCTTCCACCAACCACCCACCCCCCGCGCCAACACTGCGGTCTTCAGTAGAAAAGCAAATAAAACAAATCGCCGATTGCGTCAATAATCATTGTATTATAAAATTATTTTTTTATCGCGCTGACACCGGTGACACCGCGCGCGATAAAAAAAGACCCGCAGTGAATCCGATTTGAAAATATCGGGAAAACGAGCGGCTATAAATACCGCGAGTGTCGTCCACCAAAAAAAAAAAATTAGTGTTGGACATTATACAGGTTTATCATCCGCATGGCGACAACAAGAAATTGGACAAATTGTTGCGTATTGTAGTATTAGTCATGCGTTTTAAATTTAAAAGTCTGTCTATTTTTTTCTCTCTATAGAGACATTATATTTCTTCACATATTGAAAATTAAAAGTAATGTTATAACTATCGTGCTGCGCACTTCTATCTTCTAAAGTGCTCACTCTAGATCTTCTATGGTTGAAAATTAACAGTAACGTAATAACTATCGTGCTGCGCACTTCTATCTTCTAAAGTACTCACTCTAGATCTTCTATGGTTGAAAATTCAGAGTAACGTAATAACTATCGGGACTGCGTCCCTCTATATTGGTTGTTTTTCTCAAACTATCTTCCATGATGTTTAAGTAAAAGACATAAACTCCTTAGAAAACGTAAAGAAAGGACCAACGAAAATGAAAATTATTCATCAAAATCTAAATCTAAATCTTTCTGAATTTTTAGTGTAACCGAATTTTCTAGTAACTATCGGGACTGCGTCCCTCTATATATGCCCATCAAAATCAAAATCTGAGTAATTAATAATCTCACCGCCGCCCCCCATCTCAATCCCTTTATAACATATGCGTGCTGCATTTCAGCTCGGCCAACCAAATCGACTAACACCGAAAAAAAAACTAGCGTTGTTTGCTTCTTTAAGGAACCGTTAAAATCACGCGAGGGGCGGCTTCGCGTATCGAGTTTACGTCAGGCCGGTTTGCGGCGGGGGGGACGGGGGGTGGAGGTACCAGCGGGCGGCGGTCGATACCCCACCAGCACAAAGAAAATGCGGCCCCCCCCGGTTATTAATTGCCGGACGATTATAATTTTTTTTTTCAACTCGCAGGGCGGTTGTAATTAATGGGATTTTCGCGCGGTGAAAAATCTTATTTATAAATTATCCAAAAAGTGCGATTGATTCCGCGTACAGCAGCGGCCGCCGCCCCCCGCGCGCGCGTCAAGCGTTTAGCGCGGTCGTGCTCGCCTGCCGGTTTATTACTGTTATTGCTGGTGGGCGGTTGCTGCATGTGTGTGTGTGTGTGTGTGTGTGTGCATAATTATCGGTTTTTGCTTGAGGAATTCGCCTGAACCGCCGCCGCAATGGCATTCGATCGTTTTCGAGGCGGCGCTTTTTTTTTGGGAACTTTCCAAACGAGATTCTATTATTAATTGCACAAAGCAGGAGTTTCGTTTTATATTGCGCGCAATTATTCACAGCAGGATGTTTAACGCTTTGTAATTATTCAAAAATTTAATGCTAAACTTACTTGATTGTTACAATATATATATATATATATATATATATATATATATATATATATATATATATATATAATGGTAATTTTCTTCACGTTTTCTTGCGATTGTAAACTGATTTCTTACGTTTTCAAGTGATTTTACTTCTATTCTCCACATTTTCTAGTGATGTTACTTCTATCCTCATGTTGTATGCCTGTTTCTCACGTTATCTAGTGATTGAATTCTTTTCCCCGCATTTTCTAGTCATTTTACTTCTATCCTCATGCTGTATGCCTATTTCTGACGTTTTCTAGTGATTGTATCTCTTTTCCCCACGTTTTCTAGTGATTTTACTTCTATCCTCATGTTCTATGCCTGTTTCTAGTGATGTTACTTCTATTCTCATATTGTATGCCTGTTTCTCATGTTATCTAGCGATTGTATTTCTTTTACCCCACATTTTCTAGTGATTTTACTTCTATCCTCATGCTGTATGCCTATTTCTGACGTTTTCTAGTGATTGTATCACTTTTCCCCACGTTTTCTAGTGATGTTACTTCTATCCTCATGTTGTATGCCTGTTTCTCATGTTATCTAGCGATTGTATTTCTTTTTCCTCACATTTTCTAGTGATTTTACTTCTATCCTCATGCTGTATGCCTATTTCTGACGTTTTCTAGTGATTGTATCTCTCTTCCTCACGTTTTCTAGTGATTTCACATCTATCATCATGTTGTATCCCTGGTTTTCACGTTTTGTAGTGATGGCATATCTTTTCTTAACGTTTTCTAGTGATTGAATATCTAGAGTGAGTACTTTGGAAGAGTACAGCTGAATAACTAATATACAATTTCGGATTTTTTAGCTTGGAAGCATCGAAAACTGTTATAGAAGTGCGCAGCACGATAGTTATTACATCACTCTTACCATAGAAGATCTAGAGTGAGTACTTTAGAAGATAGAAGTGGGCAGCACGATATTTATTATATTACTAAAAAATAACTAATATATATATATATATTACAGAAGTGCGCAGCACGATAGTTATTACATCACTCTTACCATAGAAGATCTAGAGTGAGTCCTTTAGAAGATAGAAGTGCGCAGCACGATAGTTATCGTATCACTCTTAATTTATTTGTAATATAATAACTACCGTGCTGCGCACTTCTATCTTCTAAAGGACTCACTCTAGATCTTCTATGGTAAGAGTGATGTAATAACTATCGTGCTGCGCACTTCTATAACAGTTTTCGATGCTTCCAAGCTAAAAAATCCGAAATTGTATATTAGTTATTTTTTTTATTGATGTAATAACTATCGTGCTGCGCACTTCTATCTTCTAAAGTACTCGCTCTAAATCTTCTATGGTTGAAAATTAATAGTAAAGTAATAACTATCGTGCTGCGCACTTCTATAACAGTTTTCGATGCTTCAAGCTAAAAAATCTGAAATTGTATATTAGTTATATCTTTTAGTGATGCAATAACTATCGTGCTGTGCACTTCTATCTTCTAAAGTACTCACTCTAAATCTTCTATGGTTGCAAATTAAGAGTAAAGTAATAACTATCGTGCTGCGCACTTCTATAACAGTTTTCGATGCTTCAAACTAAAAAAAATCCGAAATGGTATATTAGTTATTTTTTAGTGATGTAATAACTATCGTGCTGCGCACTTCTATCTTCTAGAGTACTCATTCTAGATCTTCTATGGTTGAAAATTAAGAGTAAAGTAATAACTATCGTGCTGCGCACTTCTATAACAGTTTTCGATGCTTAAAGCTAACAAAATCCGAAATTGTATATTAGTTATTTATTAGTAATGATGCAATAACTATTGTGCTACGCACTTCTATATTCTAAAGTACTCACTCTAGATCTTCTATGGTTGAAAATTAAGAGTAATGTAATAACTATCGTGCTGCGCACTTCTATAACAGTTTTCGATTCTTCTAGCTAAAAAATCCGAAATTGTATATTAGTTATTCAGTTTTACTCTTCCAAAGTACTCACTCTAGATATTCAATCACTAGAAAAGGTTAAGAAAAGAGATGCCATCACTACAAAACGTGAAAAACATCAGAAATAGGCATACAGCATGATGATAGAAGTAAAATTACTAGAAAATGTGGGGAAAAGTGCCACAATCACTAGAAAATGTCAGAAATAGGCATACAGCATGAGGATAGAAGTAAATTCACTAGAAAATGTGGAGAATAGAAATAAAATCACTTGAAAACGTAATAAAATCAATATACAATCGCAAGGAAACGTGAAAAAAATTGCTATTTGATAATAATGTAACGATTGTGATTCCTACTTACGTAATATTGATATAACTCGAGTTGCGGTTATTCATTTACTTCAAAAATAACACCAATTGTTACTAATGCATATAGTAACATGTAAGTAAATTTATAAAAGTGAATTCTGATATTTGATTTTTTTATGAATTTTTAAAGTTACGACTTAATAAAATTATGTCCATTATAATTCAAATCGCTATTACTCGGGTTGTAGATATTCATTTACTTAAAACATAACACCAATTGTTACTAATACATACAGTAATATGTAACTAAATTTATAATAGTAAATTCTTATATTTGATTTTTTTATGAATTTTTAAACTTACGACTTGATAAAATTGTGACCATATACTTCAAATCGCTATTACTCGAGTTGTAGATATTTATTTACTTCAAAAATAACAATAATTATTACTAATGCATACAGTAATATGTAAGTAAATTTATAAAAGTGAATTCTGATATTTGATTTTTTTATGAATTTTTAAACTTACGACTTGATACAATTGTGACCATTATACTTCAAATCGCTATTACTCGAGTTGTAGATATTTATTTACTTCAAAAAATAACAATAATTATTACTAATGCATACAGTAATATGTAAGTAAATTTATAAAAATGAATTCTGATATTTGATTTTTTTATGATTTTTTAAATTTACGACTTGATAAAATTATGTCCATTATACTTCAAATCGCTATTACTCGAGTTGTAGATATTCATTTACTTCAAAAATAATTCCAATTATTACTAATACATACAGTAATATGTAAGTAAATTTATAAAAGTGAATTCTGATATTTGATTTTTTTATGAATTTTTAAACTTACGACTTGATACAGTTGTGACCATTATACTTCAAATCGCTATTACACGAGTTGTAGATATTTATTTACTTCAAAAATAACAATAATTATTACTAAAGCATACAGTGATATGTAGGTAAATTTATAAAAGTGAATTCTGATATTTAATTTTTTTATGAATTTTTAAACTTACGACTTGATACAATTATGACCATTATACTTCAAATCGCTATTACTCGAGTTGTAGATATTTATTTACTTCAAAAATAACAATAATTATTACTAATGCATACAGTAATATGTAAGTAAATTTATAAAAGTGTATTCTTATAATTGATTTTTTTTATGAATTTTTAAACTTACAACTTGATAAAATTATGACTATTATATTTCAAATCGCTATTAATCGGGTTGTAGATATTTATTTACTTCAAAAATAACAATAATTATTACTAATGCATACAGTAATATGTAAGTAAATTTATAAAAGTGAATTCTGATATTTGATTTTTTTATGAATTTTTAAACTTCCGACTTGATAAAATTGTGACCATTATACTTTAAATCGCTATTACTCGAGTTATAGATATTCATTTACTTCAAAAATAACAATAATTATTACTAATGCATACAGTAATATGTAAGTAAATTTATAAAAGTGAATTCTGATATTTGATTTTTTTATGAATTTTTAAACTTACGACTTGATAAAATTGTGACCTTTCTACTTCAAATCGCTATTACTCGTTTTGTAGATATTCGTTTACTTCAAAAATAACACCAATTGTTACTAATGCATACAGTAATATGTAAGTAAATTTATAAAAGTGAATTCTGATACTTGATTTTTTTATGAATTTTTAAACTTACGACTTGATACAATTATGACCATTATACTTCAAATCGCTATTACTCGAGTTGTAGATATTTATTTACTTAAAAAATAACAACAATTATTACTAATGCATACAGTAATATGTAAGTAAATTTATAAAAGTGAATTCTGATATTTGATTTTTTTATGAATTTTTAAACTTACGACTTGATACAATTGTGACCATTATACTTCAAATCGCTATTACTCGAGTTTTAGATATTTATTTACTTCAAAAATAATACCAATTATTACTAATACATACAGTAATATGTAAGTAAATTTATAAAAGTGAATTCTGATATTTGATTTTTTTATGAATTTTTAAACTTACGACTTGATACAATTGTGACCATTATAATTCAAATCGTTATAACTCGAGTTGTGGCCGTTCAATTATTTCAAAAACAAAACCAAACTATTACTAATACATACAGTAATATGTAAATAAAATTATAAAAGTGAATTCTGATATTTGATTTTTTTATGATTTTTTAAACTTACAACTTGATAAAATTGTGACCTTTCTACTTCAAATCGATATAACTTGACTTGTGGCAATTCGATTAATTTAAAAACTACACAAAATATTACTAATACATACAGTAATACGTTAATAAATTTACATAAGTGTATTTTGATATTTGATTTTTTTATGAATTTTTAAACCTACATATGTGTATTTTAATATTCGTTTATTTTTTTAATGAAACTTGTATGCAATAGAAGTATGACATATTTAGCTATAAAATGTCGAGTTATTTTTTAAATATAATCCTTGATTGATTTTTTTACTTGCTCCTATATATATATTCATTGTGGCGTTTCGATTATAATCAGCGTAACACAGTCAATCGCCGTTTGAAATCGCGCGCTCACATGCGCGGCCGCCCCCGCAGGCGATCGGCTTTTCAGTCACGAAACTTCGCTAATAATCCTAATTACGAGTAATCAATAATATGCCAATGAACCTAGATAAACGGCCCGCGCCGGTATCAGCTTCGATTCGTCGAAGAATGCCAAAACGGAAACGGAAACTAGCTCGCGCGTTCGCCCGCTTATCGCGCGATAAGCCCGTTGCGAGCGAACAGAAGAAATTCAAACAATACACAAACAAAACATGAAATACCGCTATTTTTTTTAATTGTTTTTCGGGGGGGGTTTGTAGGCACACATGCGTGAAGGATGACACCGGCCGCCGCCGCCCCCCTCTGGCCGAACAACAGGTGCGCGCTCAGTGCATTGTTTTCCTTATCAATCAGCGATTTGAATATATCGGGGACTAATTGCGAGCGCCAAGTGAATAACCACACACATATATACAAATATATATATATATATATATATATATATATATATATATATATATATATATACATGGCAATAACGAAACAAATGAGTTGCGAACGGATGTGTTTAATGGACTATTCGAGTGAGGTTAGAACGGTGGGGGCGGCGGCGGCGTGCGGGGGGAATTATTTACATTTTTATTATTGCGCGCCGAGTTAGAGAGAGAAAACAGAGTTTTGTAAAAATGCGTGTTCGGCCATGCATATTCAATAATTTCAAGTGGCTATCCGAACGACCGTTTATCATTATATCTTTGTTTTTAATTACACTTCCACCGGCCAACCGCCCCCCCTCTTGTTTCAAACGATTTTATTACCATTTCACGTGAGGCACGTACGGTGGACTGAAAATTTATGCTGTTTAACTTGTTAAATGGGACAGAGTTCGTAAATAAATTAATATTCATACGAAAAATCAATATACTTTTATTTTTTACAAAACTCTTTTTGATTTTTTGTAACTGAAAAATTTAAAAATTGAAAGTATAAACCAGTTTCAGCTACAAAATTGTTAGCTAATAAATAATTTTAAGAGTGTTTTAAGGTGTTTTCAGGTGTATTAATGAGTTTTCAGGTTTTTTTTCAGGCGTATTAACCAATTTTCAGGTGTATTAAACACTTTTCAGGTGTATTAAGCAGTATTCAAGTTTGATCATGTGTTTTCAAGTGTATTAAGCAGTTTTCAAGTGTATTCAGGAGTTTTCAGGTGTATTAAGGTGTTTTTCAGGTATATTAAGCAGTTTTCAAGTGTATTAAGCAGTTTTTAGGTGTATTCAGGTGTTTTTCAGATATATTAAGCAGTTTTCAAGTGTATTAAGCAGTTTTCAAGTGTATTAAACAGTTTTCAGGTCATTATTTTTTTTACAAAAACACTTTTTGATTTTTTGTAACTGAAAAAAAAATTGAGAGTATAAACCAGTTTCAGCTACAAAATTGTTAGCTAATAAATAATTTTAAGAGTGTTTTAAGGTGTTTTCAGGTGTATTAATGAGTTTTCAGGTTTTTTTCAGGCGTATTAACGAATTTTCAGGTGTATTAAAGTGTTTTCAGGTGTATTAAACACTTTTCAGGTGTATTAAGCAGTTTTCAAGTTTGATCATGTGTTTTCAAGTGTATTAAGCAGTTTTCAAGTATATTCAGGAGTTTTCAGGTGTATTAAGGTGTTTTCAGGTATATTAAGCAGTTTTCAAGTGTATTCAGGAGTTTTCAAGTGTATTAAGGCGTTTTTCAGGTATATTAAGCAGTTTTCAAGTGAATTAAGCAGTTTTTAGGTGTATTCAGGTGTTTTTCAGATATATTAAGCAGTTTTCAAGTGTATTAAGCAGTTTTCAGGTCATTCTTCTTTTTACAAAAACTCTTTTTGATTTTTTGTAACTGAAACAAAAAAATTGAAAGTATAAACTAGTTTCAGCTACAAAATTGTTAGCTAATAAATAATTTCGAGTTCGAATTACACTCAATAATTCCCGTCTTAATATCATCCCCCAAATTTCATTTCTTTTCGCTCATCATTCGACCCGTGAGGGTTTATAAAGGATCGGACGCGCGTAATCCGGCAAAAATAATCTTTCAATAAAGTTCAGGCGGGTGTAAACAGGTATTTAAAGATCGCAAACCGCCCCCCTACACCCATCCCCCAAGCCGCCCCTCCGTAATCGGTTTACTGCTGCTGCAAAAAAAAAACAAGAGCGAGCGCGCGCGCGACACTTTTCCCCCGGCTGAATGGGGATCTCTCGTGTTTTTTGATCCTACTTAAGATGTTGGGGGTGGGGGGCGGCAGCCACGCGTCCGCTCCCACGTTTTAATTATGTATCGTAAGGCGCTTAATTGCGATACTTTGTGGGAGGGGAAAGGGCGCGTTTTCTCACCTCTTTGTCTTTGGCGGCGATTTCGGATTCGAACCCGTGCCGGTCCATGTTCGAGTCCTTTTGGTCGGACCTGGGGGAGGCGGCGCTGCTCGCCAGCTGCTCCTTCAGCGTCGACACTTCTTTCTCGGCAAGGGTCGCCCTCTGTAACAAAAAAAAATGGGAGTAAATTATTTGTATACCTTATAATAACTAAGTAAGACGAAAGATAACAAGGTAAGACGAAAGATAACTACGTTAGAAGAAATATAACTAGGTAAGACGAAAGATAACTAGGCAAGACGAAAGATAACTAGGTAAAACCAAAGATAACTAGGTTTTTCAGGTGTATTAAGCAGTTTTCAAGTGTATTCAGGTGTTTTTCAGGTGTATTAAACAGTTTTCAAGTGTATTAAGCAGTTTTCAAGTGTATTAAGGAGTTTTCAGGTATATTCAGGTGTTTTTCAGATATATTAAGCAGTTTTCAAGTGTATTAAGCAGTTTTTAGGTGTATTCAGGTGTTTTTCAGGTGTATTAAGCAGTTTTCAAGTGTATTAAGTAGTTTTCAAATGAATTAAGAAGTTTTCTGGTTTATTAAGGTGTTTTCAGGTATATTAAGGAGTTTTAAGATGTTTTTATATTATAGGGATGACATTAAAAATATAAATCAATAAATGTTGAGCAATTTGAGTATCTAATAATAAACTATCCAGCCCTCCACACCCCTCAAAAGGTATTCCAATATAAATTCCACCCGATTCTAAATGTCTCGCCTGAAACATTTTTGCATTCCAAAATATATATACATAAAAAAAACATTTTAATTGCACCGTCGCTGTCTTTACACGTTTTTATTTTTTATTTTTTCGGTTGTTCGGGTATGTTGTTTAGGGGGGCGCGCGCGACATGTGGCGGCGCGCCGCCGGAAACGCGCAGTAAATCATCGTGGGGCCCCGTTACGACCGAAATGAATCATTTCGGGGGAGCCTCTTCGCTTTTGCATCCCCGCGGCCCCGCAATTAACACAGTATCGGGCGATTTTCGAACGCGACCATCTCGCGCGTGGCTATTTTTAGGGGGGCGGCGGGCACCTAACTAACGGCCGCGCAGGTGTGTTTAAATTAATTTTAAACGGGCGATGGATCGCGCGTCAATTTCCGCTCGTATTGAGATGTCTCACCAGTGCGCGGAAATAGAAATGAGAGAATTCGCAACAAAACCTCCCGACAGGATTCGGTAGGAAACTTAACACGATTTTTTTTTTTTTTTGGTATGGAAATATAACTTTTTATAGATTTTTTCTATTTTCAACAGTTTTAACGGATGATACTTTAGTAGTTTTAGAAATCTTAACGATTTTAAGAGACTTTAGTAGTTTTCAAGAAATTTTAAACGATTTTAAGAGACTTTAGTCTTAAAATCGTTTAAAATTTCTTGAAAACTATATATTTATTTATTTTTTGGTACGTAAATATAAGTTTTTATAGATTTTTTCTATTTTCAACAGTTTTAACGGATGAGACGTTAGTAGTTTTAGAAATTTTAAACGATTTTAAGAGACTTTAGTCTTAAAATCGTTTAAAATTTCTTGAAAACTACTAAAGTCTCTTAAAATCGTTTAAAATTTCTAAAACTACTAAAGTCTCATCCGTTAAAACTGTTGAAAATAGAAAAATCTATAAAAAGTTATATTTTTATACAAAAAAAAAAAATATATAGTTTTCAAGAAATTTTAAACGATTTTAAAAAACTTTAGTAGTTTTCAAGAAATTTTAAGGGATTTTAAGAGGTCTTAAGTAGTTTAAGGGGTTTACGGGATATACAGAGATGTTTTAAGAAGCTTTAGAGCGATATAGTACTGAGAATTTGCAACAAACACCAATAAAGGTGTTTACAAAAGAATGTAGAGGGGTTATAAGAAGTTTGAAGGAGTTTTAAGAAGTTTTAAGGCATTATACAGTACCGAATCTTCATAATAAACCCTAATTAAGGAAACTGAAACCTTTTTTAGGCATGATTTAAGATGTTTTGAGATGTTTTGATGGATTTAAAGCGGTTTAAGGAATTTTAAGAGGTCATAAGGTATTTTCAGGAGCTTTTAGGAGTTTTCATGAACTTTGAGGAGTTTTGAGTAGTTTAAAGATGATTTAAAGAATTTTAATAGGTTTTCAGGACCTCTGAGGACTTTTTAGCAGTTTTAAAATTATTTAAAGAAATTTAAGGAAAAAAAAAATAAATTCAAAATAATTTAGAGGAGTTTTAAGGAGTTTTAAGGCGTTATACAGCACCAAATCTTTACAATAAACCCTAATTAAGACAACTGAAACCTTTTTTAGGCATGATTTAAGATGTTTTGAGAAGTTTTGATGGATTTAAAGCGGTTTAAGGAATTTTAAGAGGTCATAAGGTATTTTCAGGAGCTTTTAGGAGTTTTCATGAACTTTGAGGAGTTTTGAGTAGTTTAAAGATGATTTAAAGAATTTTAATAGGTTTTCAGGACCTCTGAGGACTTTTTAGCAGTTTTAAAATGATTTAAAAAATTTTAAGGAAAAAAAAAAGAAATGCAAAATAATTTAGAGGAGTTTTAAGGCGTTATACAGCACCGAACTTCACAATACACCCTAATTAAGACAACTGAAACCTTTTTTAGGCATGATTTAAGATGTTTTGAGAAGTTTTGATGGATTTAAAGCGGTTTAAGGAATTTTAAGAGGTCATAAGGTATTTTCAGGAGCTTTTAGGAGTTTTCATGAACTTTGAGGAGTTTTGAGTAGTCTAAAGATGATTTAAAGAATTTTAATAGGTTTTCAGGACCTCTGAGGACTTTTTAGCAGTTTTAAAATGCTTTAAAGAATTTTAAGGAAAATAAAAAGAAATTCAAAATAATTTAGAAGAGTTTTAAGGAGTTTTAAGGCGTTATACAGCACCGAACTTCACAATACACCCTAATTAAGACAACTGAAACCGTTTTTGGGCATGATTTAAGATATTTTGAGAAGTTTTAAGAAGTTTTGATGGATTTAAAGCGGTTTAAGGAATTTTAAGAGGTTATAAGGTATTTTCAGGAGCTTTTAGGAGTTTTCAGGAGCTTTTTTTAGGAGTTATCAAGAACTTTGAGGAGTTTTGAGTAGTTTAAAGATGATTTAAGGAATTTTAAGGGGTTTTCAGGACCTCTGAGGGGTTTTTAACAGTTTTAAAATTATTTAAAGACTTTTAAGGAAGCAAAAAAAAATCAAAATAATTTAGAGGGCTTTTAAGCGATTTTAAGGCGTTATACAGCACCAAATCTTCACAATAAACCCTAATTAAGACAACTGAAACCTTTTCTAGACATGATTTAAAATGTTTGGAGGATTATTAAGAAGTTTTAAGCGTTTTTAAGGAATTTTAAGGAAATTTCAAGAGTTTTCAGAAGTTTTAGACGTTTTGAGTAGTTTTAAGATACTATAACTTAAGGGAGTTATAGTATCTTAAAACTTCCTCAGGAGTTTTCAGGAGCCTTGACGAGTTTCAAGACGATTTAAGGAGATTTGACGGCTTTTTAACTGTTTTAAGATAATTTAATGAATTTTAAGTGGGATTCAGGCGATTTCAAGACTTTTAAGAAGATTTAAAGAATTTTAAGGCATTGCATAGTAGATTTTTCGACATTTCCAATAATTTTTTACCTGAAAAACCTAAAACTTTAGTAACATCGTAAAATCCCTTTAAACCCCTTAAGTTTAAAATGATTTTGCGAAGTTGTCAGGCTTTTTAGGTTTTTCAGATAAAAACAATAATCCTGTATCTCTATCCTTATCAGTGTGAAATTAAAATATTTAATATGAACTAATCAATTTTTTTATAAAGTCATATAATAACTAATATATTTGAAAAAAAAAAGTATTTTCATGCCGCCCCTCGGTATGATTTTCGAACATAGCAATTGAATGGCGTGAAGAAGGGCCCCGCAATAGCAATATCCGTGGCAAATAAATTACGCCGCGATATGACGTATGGTAATCTGCGGTGCGGTGGGAAAATTTAAAAATACTGATTACGCCGCCCCCACGCTACAACCCCGGCAGCATATAAGAATCGTTATTATCCGATGCCATAAAACAGGGACGGTGGCGGTGCCGAATTAAAAATCAAAATATATTGCGAGGCTGTGGGTGTGTGGGGGGGCTTTATGAATCCCCTGCGGTTTAATAAGGGCACGGCGGCGGGGCTGGATTACCCGGGCGATCGGTTAAGGCTTTAATTAAATTGAATTTTTTTTTTGTATGTGTGTGTGTGTGCCAATTGCACTGTTACGGCGGCGTTAAGGAAGACGCCGCCCTCGCTATTGTTTTTTTTTTTGTAATAACATTGAGATATTGCTGGTGCGGGCGGGCGGGCGGTGGCAATGAGCGTATTTCACGTGATGACGTGGAGGGTAGCACATCTCGAATAATAAGGCGGGCTTGAAATATGCGTATCCCAATATACACTTTCATTATTAACGTTTTTTCATTTTTCTCCCTTCGCGTGCTCCCAAAGGGCATAAACGGCAGCATCATCGTTGTTTTCAAGCGGGGGATTGTAAGGGGGTGGCATATATAAAATTAATGAACGCACGGGGGTTTGATCTTTTGTCTTAAACTAACTGGGGGAGTTATAGAGAGAAAAAAATTAATTGTCATCTATTGGTTTTGTTATTCGAGTTTTGTAGTAGGTATCAATAAATATTCCGCTTGATCGGCGACTTGTTGCGCGTATGGGAATCAATGCGTTCGCGATTTTTCACCGCGATCGGGCCGATTGAGGGCGGCGTGGGCGCGGGTAACGGCGCGTTCCCATGGAGGAGGGGTGATTGAACGAACGAAAGGCGATCCGTTGTCGACAATCGGTTTCTTATCAAGTCACGCCCGTGAGCGGCGATTATCTTCGTTTTCTCATAAGACAAAAATTGCTGATCACCATTGCAGCGGCCTGATAAGTCACCTCTTCTAGTTACAATAAGTGCGGTCGTGTCAAAACATAATCTCCGCGTGAAACATAAGGAAGTGCACGACATTCGCCCGCCGCCCGCCCTGCCCCCGCGCCTCAAAAAAAAAAATAACACGCCGTGGGAGACAAAACGCTCGTAAACATTTCAATTCCGACTTAATAAATACCAGATGCCTCGAAAATCAATGTCTTTATGGGGAATTTGGACCTTAATAACCAGCCGGAGCTATTTAAAGAGGTCCCCTGTATGTTGGGAAAAAAAGACGTTAAAACACAAACCATATGCGGCTCCCAAGAGCGGCTTCGAGCCAAAATCAATCTATAAATATGCGCGGCGTAAACAAAACGCGCTTTCCCACGGATATCATCAGGGGGGCCCCCGCGCGCTATTTATTTACTATTCCGAGCGATTGCAGCTTCCGCCGGCCGATAATTTATTTTTCTAAAAGGGTAAATTAATACCTCTCTATGCAAATTAAGCGCATTCAAAAATCAAACTGTCAAAGCGGGAACAATGCGCGTCACTCCTACGCGTTTGTTTTTACGTTTAATCGGCCCTTAATGAATTCAAGCATTTTTTTTTGTTTGTTTCGTCCACATCCTGCTGCTTCTACCAACAATACGCTCACTCAATGTCTCGCCCCCGGGAGGAAGGATTCGAATAAAACACGAAATCAAATCTCGATTGGTAATAAAGAATTTTAATGGTGTTATAATAATCTTAGATATTTATATTGTAGTTATTTTATTTGTTAACTACATATCGGTTTTAAACGTTTTTCTTCTATGAAGATTAGTTATATTAAAGAAAAATTATTGGTAAAAACTTTTTTCTCCTCAATTTTCTCAACAAACGCCTATTTTGAATAGGCCCCATGAGAGTTTGGACTAATCATATTCCTGATGGCAATTATTTTGTGTTTTTAATTAGGTTTCTAAATTTTACATCACTTGTAAAAGTTGAAAATTAATACATAATTTAAGAAAACATTTAATACACAACTTTTAAACATTCTACATAAGTAGTTACGATATATTTTTTCGTTTTTTATAGGCCACATAATTTTTTTTCGACTAAAAATTTGATAAGTATGTTTTACATGACTTGTAAAAGTTGAAAATTAATATATAATTTAAGAAAAAAGTTTGATATACTATTTTAAACATTTTACATGAGTAGTTGCGATACATTTTTTTGTTTTTTGTAGTGGACATAATTTTATTCCCACTTAAAAGTTGATAAGTATGTTGTACGTGACTTGTAAAAGATGAAAATTAATACATAATTTAAGAAAAAAGTTTCTTATACTACTTTTAAATATTTTACATAAGTAGTTACGATACATTTTTTCGTTTCTTATAGCCCACATAATTTTTTTTCGACTAAAAATTTGATAAGTATGTTTTACATGACTTGTAAAAGATGAAAATTAATACATAATTTAAGAAAAAAGTTTCTTATACTACTTTTAAATATTTTACATAAGTAGTTACGATACATTTTTTCGTTTCTTATAGCCCACATAATTTTTTTTCGACTAAAAATTTTATAAGTATGTTTTACATGACTTGTAAAAGATGAAAATTAATACATAATTCAAGAAAAAAGTACTACTTTTAAATTATTTACATAAGTAGTTACGATAATTTTTTTCTTTGTATACTACAATTTTTCCCACTGAAAATTTGAAAATAATGATTATCTCTCATCGTTATCTCGAAATTCATTCGGGGAGGGGGTGTGCAAAACAAAAGTTAATTTGAATAAATTATCCCCTCGTTCGCAGAAGTAGTCAATAACGTAATCCAAGAACTGTCCCCCACGCCGCGCGCGCTCTCTTAATCCTCCCGCGTGTGTTTCAATGATGGCAAAATCCGAAGTTTTCGGGGGGGCGGCGGCTGCTGCTGTTGCGAGCGAGTCAAAAACGGAGGCGCGGGGAGCGCTCGGCGGGGATTAATAAAATTAACGGATAGAATTACTTCAGTCAGATGCCGTGCGAGGCGACGCGTTACCCCGCCGCCGCCGCCGCCCCCGGGGCGCGCGCGGAAGAGACAATCGCGTAATTCGGTTTAATGTTGAACGAAAGTCGCCGTAATGGAATGAGCGTGTACACGGGCGCACTCTAGAATTTCCCGACTCCGCCGGAGGGGAGGCCTAGACTAGCTTGGGAAATTGACCGGTGGCGGTTTTACTTACGAAATTCAAGCTATTAATATACTACATTTTTCACAATGTAAAACGATACAATTCACTTAATTTTTATTTATATCTTTCTACATCCCTTAATCTTATGAAAAGCAATACATTCCATATAAAATTTACAACCTGAAACCCTCTCTCTGCTCGGGTATATTAAAAAATATGTGCCCGCACACACTATTTAATATTCGTCTTCATAAAACCACCCCCTCGGTTAAGCGGAGCGCGTGCACCCCCCCGGGCCCGGGCGTTATATATATGCAGAAGAGAAGCCAAAAAAAAAATACACACAACGCATCTAAGTGGATTTATGACATGACACATGGACTATAAATTCTGATCAAAAATTCAAACAATATCGCGGTTAAGGATATCGCTTTTGTCTTCGAAAAATAGGGGCGAGAGTCGCCCGTTGTATTTAAAGTAGGGTCGTATATGGATGTATGTATGTGGGTAGATATTTATCATGTGTACTTTGCATATTGGACGTATATCTGCGGCTCGCATCGAATGTCACTGTCAATATTGACTGCAGAAGAGTGGGGGATGGAGGGTGGTCTTTTATGTTTATTAAAAACTATAGTGCTTATTTGGGGGATGATTTAAAACCTACAATTTTACACATAAATCCAACTAAACGGCTTGATTTCATCCCATAATAAAATTCCTACATAATATTTACAAAATTTAAGGACAAGTTACAAAAAAAAAATGACTAGAATAATATGATTACGATTACTAAATATATAATTCAATAAGTAAACACTTAAAAAAAAAACAAAGTAAAAAATCACACTTCAGTTACATTTTGCAACTAGAAAATATCTTATGAAATTCTATAAGAGTGTCTTATCAGAAGAAAATATTTATGACAGAAGTTTTATAGAGGACATATTAACAACTTTAAAAACAATACCTTCCTTTACATCAGTGATGTATTCGGAAAGTAATAAATTAAAAAAAAATGAAAAGTATTTCCAAGATTTTAAGTTGTTAATATTTCCTCTATAAAACTTGTGTCATTATTTTTTTTCTTCTGATAAGACCCTTATAGAATTTCGTAAGATATTTTCGTACTAATTCATGTACATTCATCGATTTCGAATCCCATTCGAAATATTACTTCTTATTACAATCACCCCGCCGCGCGCGCCTTTCAACCCCTTTCGAGCGCAACTTCTGAATCTCTATCGCGCTGATTCAAAGATGAGACAAAGCGGGGGCAGCATCCATCCCGCCTGCCCCCCCATCCCTATAGCGCGCTCGCGTGCACCTCAATCGATACATATTCAAAACGAAAATATCGCCACATTATTTCAAACCCGGCCCCCCCTCCATCCACCCCCCTCGGGCGGCGACGGTGATGAAGAGGCCCGGAGCTGCGAGGAGCGCGCGCGATATAAAAGGGTTAGGCGCAATAGTAAAATAAGGGTGGAACAACCCTCGATCACTAATTAGTTATCAAAGAGTTCGGCTGACTGACGGGAGCACGGGCGGGCGGCTACGGCGGCGGCGGTGAATTCGCACGATCGGCGACAGGCGGGAATTAAAACGCTACAAGCCCACCACCCCCCCTCGAGTACTACTCGAAAATGAGTGTGTCGTTTTAATAATTTGATTGGAAAAGTTTATTTAATTTTATCGCTACAATTCATTGAAAAGAAATATTTTCAATGCACTGTAGCGAGATTATTTCAAAATATTTTGTAAAAATTTTTACAAATCTAAATTAACACAGTTTCTGATTTCAAAACAGTTTGTTTGATAATTTGTTTGAACATAGTAGTAAAATGTGATAAACAATCGGTATGGCTGCAAAAAATATGCAAGCTTCTCAAAAAGAGCTTGAAACTATAGTTGAAAATTATAAATAAAATAGATTATTTACAAAATATTTTGTAAAAAAATTTACACTATCGGATGACATATTTAATTATCTTTCATATGATGTATAATAACCCCTATATAACAATATATTACGTAAGTAATACGACACGAATTAAACAACTAGAAATTTTCTTGTTTTTATCACACTTCAATGGATTGTACCGTGACTATTTCAAGATATGATGTAGTAAACTGTCTACTACCAGATTAAGCAATTAATAAGCTATAATTTGATATATAATGCTATTAACATTTCACTACGCAAGTAGTAGTAAAAGCCTGTCTAATTAGACACAATTTTATTTTCAATTAAAAAAGTCTACTTTAATCATCTGCAGTGCGATTATTATCATTTGTAATTTGAGTTTTTTTTTTGTAGTTGCATACAGAATTTAATTCGCTTTAATTTGATATCATAAAATCGTAATCATCTTGTTTCTAATGCATACAAATAAAAAAAATTAGTGCGTGTAATTTTTTCTACAAGCCAAAATGTATCTTTTTTATTATTTTTCCAATTTATAAACAACAAGCTTCTCTAAAAGAGCTTGAAACTATAGTTTAAAATTTGATATACTATAGAACTATAAATAAATATTAAAACACAACGAATTGGCTTTAATTTGATATATAACTTCCTAAAATCGGACCATAAATAATCAAATAATGACCAAATATGTGCCAACTGTTACTTTAGCTCGGTGTTCATTTATTTTAGGTCCGATTTTAGGAAGTTATATATCAAATGAAAGCTAAATTAATATATTTTCAGATTTCAAAACATTTTGTTTGATAATTTGTTTGATCATAGTAGTTAAATGTGAAAAACAATCGGTATTGCTGCAAAAAATATGCAAGCTTCTCAAAAAAAACTTGAAACTATAACTTACAATTTCATATACTATAGAACTATAAGTTAATATTAAAACACAACTAATTGGCTTTAATTTTATATATAACTTCCTAAAATCGGACCATAAATAATCAAATAATGACCAAATATGTGCCAACTGTTACTTTAGCTCGGTGTTCATTTATTTTAGGTCCGATTTTAGGAAGTTATATATCAAATGAAAGCTAAATTAATATATTTTCAGATTTCAAAACATTTTGTTTGATAATTTATTTGATCATAGTAGTAAAATGTGAAAAGCAATCGGTATTGCTACAAAAAAATATACAAGCTTCTCTAAAATAGCTTGAAACTATAGTTTAAAATTTCATATACTATAGAACTATAAATAAATATTAAAACACAAGTAATTGGGTTTATTTTGCTATATAACTTCCTAAAATCGGACCATAAATAATCAAATAACGAGCAAATTTGTGCCAACTGTTACGTTAGCTCGGTGTTCATTTATTTTAGGTCCGAATTCAAGAAGTTATATATCAAATGAAAGCTAAATTAACACAGTTTCTGATTTCAAAACAGTTTGTTTGATAATTTGTTTGATAATAGTAGTAAAATGTGATAAACAATCGGTATGGCTGCAAAAAATATGTAAGCTTCTCAAAAAGAGCTTGAAACTATAACTTAAAATTTCATATACTATAGAACTATAAGTAAATATTAATACACAACTAATTACCTTTAATTTGATATATAACTTCCTAAAATCGGAACATAAATAATCAAATAACGACCAAATATGTGCCAACTGTTACGTTAGCTCGGTGTTTATTTATTTTAGGTCCTAATTTAAGAAGTTATATATCAAATGAAAGCTAAATTGTCACAGTATCTCATTTCAAAATAGTTTGTTTGATAATTTGTTTGATCATAGTAGTAAAATGTGATAAACAATCGGTATGGCTGCAAAAAATATGCAAGCTTCTCAAAAAAAGCTTGAAACTATAACTTAAAATTTCATTTACTATAAAACTATAAGTAAATATTAAAACACAACTAATTGGCTTTAATTTGCTATATAACTTCCTAAAATCGGACCATAAATAATCAAATAACGACCAAATATGTGCCAACTGTTACGTTAGCTCGGTGTTCATTTGTTTTAGGTCCGAATTTAGGAAGTTATATATCAAATGAAAGCTAAATTAATACAGTTTCTAATTTCAAAATACTTTGTTTGGTAATTTGTTTTATCATGGTAGTAAAATGTGAAAAACAATCGGTATGGCTGCAAAACATATGCAAGCGTCTCTAAAAGAGCTTGAAACTATAGTTAAAAAGTTTATATACTATAGAATTATAAATAAATATTAAAACACAACTAATTGGCTTTGATTTGGTATATAACTTTCTAAAATCGGACCATAAATAATCAAATAACTACCAAATGTGTGCCTACTGTTACGTTAGCTCGGTGTTCATTTATTTTAGGTCTGAATTTAAGAAGTTATATATCAAATGAAAGCTAAATTAACACAGTATCTGATTTCAAAACAGTTTGTTTGATAATTTGTTTGATCATAGTAGTAAAATGTGAAAAACAATCGCTATAGCAACAAAAAATATGCAAGCTTTTCTAAAAGAGCTTGAAACTATAGTTTAAAATTTCATATGCTATAGAACTATAGCAAAATATTAAAACACAAAAAATCATAACCAATATAAAACACAATCAAAATCTCATGCAGATCATTTTTTAGTGCTGCACGCTTTTGAGAATTGAATCAGGGTGGGCGCAGCCTCCTGATTATGCATTATAATTTAAGCGTGAAGGAGGAAAAAAAAATGAGTGCGCCGCCACGAAAACAGCCCATTGTCGTCTGCTATTAATCAAGTGTAGGTAGTCCTGGCGGCCGTAAATTTCGGCCTCCCGGAGCCGGTGATTCAGGCGGCGCGCCCGTCGCAGAAGACGTCGTCCACACACACACACACACACACACACACACACACACACACACACACACACACGCATACATACAAACCATAACAGGTGGAATTGATCCGCCGCGCGCGCCGCGCCACAAAAAAAATCCGCGGTCCGCAGAAAAGTTGTGTGCGGGAGGCTGTTGGACGCATCCATCTGATATCGGGAGAACGGGAGGAGCCTGAAGGAGTGTCTATATCGGCGACTCCCACTCCGATAACCCTTTTATGTTTGTTGTCGGCTGGGGGGCTTCCCCCGCCGCCACCGCGAGCTCCCGCGGACCGGTGTGTCTGCGATTTTTATTACGGAGCCGGCCCGCGCGCACTGTCCAGCCTGCCCGCGCGACACGATCGCAGCATTTTTTTTTTGCGGCTCAGCGTTGCAAAATTTAGAAATCCGAAAATTGAGCCATCAATTAAATTCTTCCTTGAACAGCCGGGGGACCTTCGCGGTACATTTAACGCCACCCAAACCACAACGAGAAGCCACTAATTACCTTTGTGTAACACACACACACATGAAAAATACGATTTAATGACCTATGGGAGACAATTGAGGCCCATTTTTCAATCAGTGTCCGCCGACAATTGCGGGGGTCAATTAATTTTATAGCGAATTATTCAATGAAACACTTGGCTGAAATTATTAACAAAAAAAAACTGTTTTTGTTCTTTTAGAGGTGATTGTATATTAAAATTGACACTACAAAAAGTAAAGTTACAACAAAAATGTTTCAAAATCATACAACTATACTAATTTAGCTTTCATTTGAGATATTATGTAATAAAATTGAATGGTTATAAAAATAGTTATGGCCATTTTAGAGATGTTCGTAATTTGTTTGTACCAAACCGATAGTTTATTATATTTTACTACTATCATCAAACAAATTATCATAAAAAGTATTTTGAAAACAAAAAGTGTATTAATATAGCTTTCATTTGATATATAACTTCCTAAAATTGGACCAAAAATAAATGAACACGGAGCTAAAATAACAGTTGGCACAAATTAGCTGATTGTTTGATAATTTATGGTCCGATTTTAGGAAGTTATATAGCAAATTAAAGGTAATTAGTTGTGTTTTAATATTTATTTATAGTTCTATAGTATATGAAATTTTAAACTATAGTTTCAAGCTATTTTAGAGACGCTTGCATTATTTTTTGCAGCAATACCGATTGTTTTTCACATTTTACTACTATGATCAAACAAATTATCAAACAAAGTGTTTTGAAATCAGCAAATGTATCAATTTAGCTTTCATTTGAAATATAACTTCCTAAAATTGGACCTAAAATAAATGAACACCGAGCTAAAGTAACAGTTGGCACAAATTTGCTCGTTACTTGTTTAATTATAGTCCGATTTTAGGAAGTTATATATCAAATTAAAGCCAATTGATTGCGTTTTAATATTTTGCTATAGTTCTATAGTATATAAAATTTTAAACTATAGTTTCAAGCTATTTTAGAGACGCTTACATATTTTTTGCAGCAATACCGATTCTTTTTCACAGTTTACTACTATGATCAAGCAAATTATCAAACAATGTATTTTGAAATCAGCAAATGTATCAATTTAGCTTTCATTTGAGATATAACTTCCTAAAATCGGACCTAAAATAAATGAACACCGAGCTAAAGTAACAGTTGGCACAAATTTGCTGATTGTTTGATAATTTATGATCCGATTTTAGGAAGTTATATATCAAATTAAAGCCAATTAGTTGCGTTTTAATATTTTGCTATAGTTCTATAGTATATAAAATTTTAAACTATAGTTTCAAACTATTTTAGAGATGCTTGCATATTTTTTGCAGCAATACCGATTGTCTTTCACATTTTACTACTATGATCAAACAAATTATCAAACAAAGTGTTTTGAAATCAGCAAATGTATCAATTTAGCTTTCATTTGAGATATAACTTCCTAAAATTGGACTTAAAATAAATGAACACCGAGCTAAAGTAACACTTGGCACAAATTTGCTTGTTATTTGATTATTTATGTTCCGATTTTAGGAAGTTATATAGCAAATTAAAGCCAATTAGTTGTGTTTTAACATTTATTTATAGTTCTATAGTATATAAAATTGTATACTATAGTTTCAATCTCTTTTAGAGAAGTTTGCATTTTTTTTGCACCTGTACCGGTGGTTTATTACATTTTACTACATTAAAAAAAACAATTACCAAGCAATTTTTTTTAAAATCATGAAATTTATTAAATTACCTTTCATTTGATATACAACTTCCTAAAATTGGGCCTAAAACTAATGAACAGCAAGTTGAATTAACATTTAACATCATTTTACTTGCACTTGCAGTCATTTACACCCAGATTTTAGTTTACCTACTAGACTTATATATCTAATTCAAGCTAAACTTAATACATATTTATTTAAACAATAGTTTGAACACTCTACCGTAAGTAATACATCAAAATAACGCTGATTTCACATCAGAATCTATTTCGAAAGGTGGAAACCGTTCAGTGTCATGCGACTAATTCCGTGCCCCCCCCGGCTGTCACAGATAGATTTAGAGCTGCTGCCTCTTCTGCCGCCTCTTTTTGTTTGTTAAGAAAACAACAATGCTTTTTATATCGCATTGGCAGCGATCACAGAGGCCCTGATTGTTCGTTCCGCCGCGCCGCCGTTATTTTCGGCGACGCGTACGACTCGTAATTAGGAGCGGGCCCCCGGACACATGTGTGCGTGCGTGTCTCCGCCGCGCCGAGACGGGACCACTAAAGAAGAAGAGGGAACTACACAAAAAAAAGTATCGTGGAATCTATATGAGATATCGAGAACACATGTAGGACGAAAAAACGGCGCGCTCAAGTGGGAGGGCGGCGGCGGATGACGATCGTTTGGTTTGAAGAGACATATTATTTGGGATGTCTTAAATATATTAGTTATGTATCATATTTTTCTATAATAATTATAATACTTACTAATTTAAAAATATATTATACAATGTATTAGAAACTTTTAATAATTTCAAGAAGTTTGTAGTCAACATTACTGGTTGTAGCCTTATGATATTCACAAAATTCAAAATATTTTCTAAATCTACATTAAATCACCTTTAATTTGATATATAACTTACTAAATTATAATCTGAAATAAAGCCGCTAGGCTTACTTTAAGAGATTATTGTATAGATTTCAGAAGTTCCTGGTCAATATTGAGTCAATTTACTACTTATAACCTTCAGATTTTCACAAATTTCAAAATATTTTCTAAATCTACATTAAATCACCTTTAATTTGGTATATAACTTACTAAATTATAATCTGAAATAAAGCCGCTAGGCTTACTTTAATAGATTATTGTATAGATTTCAGATTCCTGATCAATATTGAGTCAATTTACTACTTATAACCATCAGATTTTCACGAATTTCAAAATATTTTCTAAATCTACATTAAATCACCTTTAATTTGATATATAACTTACTAAATTATAATCTGAAATAAAGCCGCTAGGCTTACTTTAATAGTTTATTGTATAGATTTCAGAACTTCCTGGTCAATATTGAGTGAATTTACTACTTATAACCATCAGATTTTCACGAATTTCAAAATATTTTCTAAATCTACATTAAATCACCTTTAATTTGATATATAACATACTAAATTATAATCTGAAATAAAGCCGCTAGGCTTACTTTAATAGATTATTGTATAGATTTCAGAAGTTTCTGGTCAATATTGAGTCAATTTACTGCTTATAGCCATCAGATTTTCATGAATTTCAAAATATTTTCTAAATCTACTTTAAATCACCTTTAATTTGATATATAACTTACTAAATTATAATCTGAAATAAATCCGCTAGGCTTACTTTAATAGTTTATTGTATAGATTTTAGAAGTTCCTGGTCAATATTGAGTCAATTTACTACTTATAGCCATCAGATTTTCATGAATTTCAAAATATTTTCTAAATCTACATTAAATCACCTTTAATTTGGTATATAACTTACTACATTACAATCTGAAATAAAGCCGCTAGGCTTACTTTAATAGTTTATTGTATAGATTTCAGAAGTTCCTAGTCAATATTGAGTCAAATTACTACTTATAGCCATCAGATTTTCACGAATTTCAAAATATTTTCTAAATCTACATTAAATCACCTTTAATTTGGTGTATAACTTACTAAATTATAATCTGAAATAAAGCCGCTAGGCTTACTTTAATAGATTATTGTATAGATTTCAGAAGTTCCTGGTCAATATTGAGTCAATTTACTACTTATAACCTTCAGATTTTCACAAATTTCAAAATATTTTCTAAATCTACATTAAATCACCTTTAATTTGGTATATAACTTACTAAATTATAATCTGAAATAAAGCCGCTAGGCTTACTTTAATAGATTATTGTATAGATTTAAGAAGTTCCTGGTCAATATTGAGTCAATTTACTACTTATAGCCATCAGATTTTCACGAATTTTGAAATATATTCTAAATCTACATTTAATAACGTTCAATTTGGTGTATAACTTCCTAAAATATAACCAGAAATAAACCTGCTGGGCTAGTTTTAACATACATTTTCAATGTTTGGTGTATTTCTGTTAGTTTTTGTGGCTTCAAATTGCTCAATTTTGATCGAATCAAGGCCTTAGATGACTAGTCAAAACATCCACGCACGTCCAACAAGTGAATTTTCTAGTGAATAAACGCGATTAATAAACATCAATTGTTATTGAAGTAGGATGTTACCAATACCGACGATAATTTGCCCCCCATTCGGGACGGCGGGGGGAGCGCAGCCAGCGTCCCGGTTTTATATATCAATTGTGAATCAATTACGTCCCGGAATCCGTCTCTATTAGCGCACAATAACCGCCCGCCGGATCGGACAAGGACGCACCGCCGCCGCCGTGATGGGAATCAATTGGAATCCGCGCGTCCCAATAAACTGTTTGTGTATGTATATGTGTGTGAGTGTGAGTGTGTGCAACTCGCCCGCGCTCTCGTACAAAATACATGATTGATGATTAGAAAATTATGATGACATCACGTCCGGTCGTTACGCGGCGGTCGCTAGCGCGCAACAAGAAGGAATCACTTGTTGTTTGGCGATGGGTTTTTTTTTGCGATGCACGGAATTGCTCAATAATGAGGCCGATTTGCTATCCAGGAACTGTTTTTGAAATCAATTGACATTAGCAATAATTCAGCTTGATTTTTTTATGTATATCTCAAACTATTACAAACATAGAAATTGAAGTTGATTGTGCAATCAAGTTTTTATAATAGTTGTTTGATTATAGCCAAAATACTACTTTAAGAAAAAAAGTTGTAATGGTTTCATTTAGATTATCATAAAGTAGAGTAATTAAGCTTGATTTTGATATATTATTCTTTAAGATAGCTCAATAAATAAAGTAGCAATTGCAAAAATTGTAATTCAAGTCATTTTCGCGTTGTAGCTGTAGATCTCAAACTTCAGCTGTTCTAATAACGTTCAATTTCTACTTTAAGAAAAAAAAGTTGTAATATATTAATTAATATTATCATAAACTAGAGTAATCAAGCTTGATTTTGATATATAATTGCTTAAGATTGCTCGAAAATTAAACCTACTACACCAAAAATAGCAACTGAAGTTATTTTAGAAACGGTTGCTTGAATATCGATGAAATACCACTTTAACTAAAAAGTAATAAAATTTTAATTAACATTATCACAAAGTAGTGTAATTAAGCTTCAATTTGATATATTACTTCCTAAGATTATCCCATAAAAAATCTAGTAATTACAAACATTAATCCATGTGATTTTTCTATTGCACATTACAAACGCTAACCCGTAATTGCTTGAATACCGCACAAATACTACTTCATGTAAAAATGTTTGATAATTTTCATTAACATAATCATAAACTATAGTTTTTAAGCTTCATTTTGATATATTACATCCGAAAAAATCTGCAGAATTAAGGTAGTTATACTCAAAAATATATTTTGGTAATTTTTTTATTGTAGTTGGTGAATTATGGCATTTACTAATATACGGAATTTTTTTTAAAAAAATTGTTACTACATAAATAATCTATATTAATTACGCTTTAATTAAAGCCGTAATATCCTAAAATATTTTCAAAATTAAGAGTTGTATTGAGAGAATAAAAAGCGTATTTTTATTTGATAAAAAATTAATTAGTTTGTAATACAATTTTCTACTATAAAACATATAGTTTTATATAAAATCTGTTTGATTATATAAAATAGATACTTTAAAGATTCAATTAAGCCATGACTTCCTAAAATCACTCAAGTATTTTTCAAGTTTTCACTCGAACGAGCGGTTTCTGAGTTAATTATCGTAGTTAATGGGTGGCTGGCTGCATCAATCATCCGGTTAATCGGAAGAAATTGCTATCGATCGCCCTTAATGCACTGCTACGTGAAAGCATTTAGTAAAATCTGGGTTTTGGGTGATGCGGGGTGGTTGGGTGGGGGGTTACTTTTTGCGCAACACTATTTTCTAGCCGTATAAACCCGGACGCGCATTGGAATATAATTCAATTTGGGGGGACCGTAATGTAAGAATTCCGGATGAATTAACTCTACTTGTCGCTAAACGTTTCCGAATGTTTAACGTTTTACCCTTTCTCAGCTATTACTGGCTTACTCATGCTCTGATGAGCCCTACAATGCTGCAGATTTATTGTTCTTGCGACTGCAGCGGGGCGTGGGTGGCGTGCGCTCTCGCCATCCCTCGGATTTAATTCCGAGTGGGGTGGCTGCTTGCCAGAGACGGATTAATAAATAAACGCGCCTCGCTACTTTCCGTTTCCGGCGCACACACACATCACCATCAATCGCCAGTTGACCTAAACAGTTTCATCTATTGATGGGATGATTTAATCAATTTATTAAATCAACTCTTTCAATGAATCATTTCTTATATTTATTGGCCACACTTGACACACGCGCAGGCCAGACAATGCGTCCGCCGTAAATTCAATTAAAGATAAATGCGGCCGAGCACACACTCACAATCTATTATTGTCTTTTGATTCGGATACCCCTTTTGCATAATTCAATATTAAAAAGTTGCGCCCACGCCACAACGATGGATGGACACAACAGACCCAGCGGGCACCCACGTGCGTATGCTAATTTTACCATGCACCACAACACAATAACTAGTATATCTATATCTATATAAAATGATTAAAACTAGTATTTTATTTGCAAATCCAATATAATTCATCTAAATAAAATAGTTTGAAGGATGTTTCAATATAAAAGAGATTAAAATATAGTTTATAATATCCAGTGATATAGAAAAATAGTAAAATATAATAGTCCATCTAATTAGCTTTAATTACATGTATAAATTTCTAAAATCGTACCATAGATAACTGAGTTACAAGCAAATTTGTGCCAACTTATATTTAGCCTCACTGTTCATTTGTTTTAGGTCCGATTTTAGGAAGTTGTATATCAAATGAAAGCTAATTTAATACACTTTATGATTTAAGAAAAAAAATTTTGAAAATTTATTTTTAATTAGTAGTAAAATGTAATTAAAAATTGGTTTTGTAATAAAAATAATACGAGTTGCTTTAAAATGGCTTGAAGTATAGTTTAAAATACCCGATGAGATTGAATAAAAGAACAAATATAAAAATAAATTTAATTAGCTTTAATTTGATGTATAAATTCTTTAAATCGGGATTTAAATAACTGAGTTACGAGTAGATTAGTGTCGACATATAATTAGCTTCACTGTTCATTTGTTTTGGGTCCGATTTTAGGAAGTTGTATATCAAATGAAAGATAATTTAAAGCACTTTATGATTTAAGAAAAAAATGTTTGAAAATTTGTTTTTAATTAGTAGTAAAATGTAACTAAAAATCGGTATTGAAGCAAAAATAATGCGAGAAATTCTAAAATGGCTGAAACTATAGTTTAAAATGTTCGATAACATAATGGGATAATGTAAAATGTAATAATAATAATAATAATAAAACATAATAATAAAACATAAAAATACATTTAATTAGCTTTAATTAGATGTATAAACTCTTAAAATCGGGCTTGATTTAACTGAGTTATGAGTAGATAAGTGCCAACAGATACTTAAGCTCGCTGTTCATTTGTTTTAGGTCCGATTTTAGGAAGTTGTATATCAAATGAAAGGTAATTTAATGCACTTTATGATTTATAAAGATTTTTTTTGAAAATTGGTTTTTAATTAGTAGTAAAATGTAACTAAAAATCGATATTGAAGCAAAAATAATGCGATAAATTTTAAAATGGCTAGAAAGTATAGTTTAAAATGCTCGATGAGCTTGAATAATAGAAAAACATAAAAATACATTTAATTAGCTTTAATTAGATGTATAAACTCTTAAAATCGAGTTTGATATAACTGAGTTATGAGTAGATTAGTGTCGACAGATACTTAACCTCGCTGTTCATTTGTTTGATGTCCGATTTTAGGAAGTTGTATAGCAAATGAAAGCTAATTGAATACACTTTATGATTCATAGAAATTTTGTCTGAAAATCTGTTTTTAATAAGTAGTAAAATGTAACTAAAAATCGGTATTGAAGCAAAAATAATGCGAGATAGTTTAAAATGGCTGAAACCATGGTTTAAAATGACTGAAACCATAGTTTCAAATGCGGTATAACATTAAATAATAGAAAAACATAAAAATACATTTAATTAGCTTTAATTAGATGTATAAACTCTTAAAATCGGGCTTTGTTTAACTGAGTTATGAGTATATAAGTGCCAACAGATACTTAACCTCGCTGTTCATTTGTTTGAGGTCCGATTTTAGGAAGTTATATATCAAATGAAAGCTAATTTAACATACTTTTAGGATATCAAAACGTTTTTTATGATAAGTGATTTTAAATAGTAGTAAAAGATGGCAGAAAATTGATTATAGTAAAAATTACTTCTAAAACAGTTGAAACTGTTGTCCATTCCAATTTTTAGTCATTAATTTGTGGCTAGTTATTCGTAAATAACTTTGAATACAAACAAAAATCATTTTAGTTACAATTTGGGGTTGTTCTTTGTGTGATTTCGAGGGGAACTGGCACAGGTGTCCCCGGTAACATCTCAATAGGGCGATCGCCCGCTGTCTTCCTCCTCCTGGGGGCATTCTTTCACGAACGGCCCATTAAGACACCTCTCGGGGTTCGCGTGTGTATGTGGTTCGTCCGTCTCTCTCTCGCACCCGCTGCGGATCAGCCGGCGCGCGCCCGCCGCGGCTCGAACAAGTGGCATTGTTTATAGTGCGTTCAATTAGCTACAAGCGTTTACGATAGTTTACACTTGTAAGCGGGCTGGGAGGGGGAGGCGAAACGCGGCACGGAACAAACACAAACACAATCCGATCCCTTTTTTTTCTCCTCTTCCTCTCCCGTTTCGTTCGAAAATTCCAGGCCGATTAATTAGTCGCGCGATTGATTTAAAACAGCCACATATCAAAAACAATGCATTAATTTATGCGTTAAGCCAGTTTCAGGTTAGCCCCCTCTCAATTAGCAATTAGCGGGACACGTGCGCAGCTTTATGGGAATTTCTCGAGCGCAATTTTCCGGCGATTAAGGCAGGTGCGCGCGGCCGTAAAAACCGGGCTCTCCTTTGTTGCAATTATTCTCCGTTTTTTTTCTTTTCTTTCTCTCACTCGCGATTTTTCATTAATTCCAGGCCATAAAGTCGCGATCCGCGAGCCTGGGCCCCAGGTGTCCCGAGCCGTGACGCGGGGCTTTTATGGCATTGATATTAAGCAAATAATATTTTTCCAAAGCCCACCAGCACAATAAACGTGATGAGCGTTTTTCTGCCCGAGGAATTTATATTGCCGCGAAATTATCAGCTTTTAATATCGCCAGGCGCGGCGCGAAAAAAATTACGGGGTGCACACAAAGATGCCGCGCATTGGGGAATGCGATTGCCCGTACAGGTGTGAACGCGCGACGAATTTGGGACGTTAAAATTAACCCGGCTGGACTTTTCTACTATAAAATTGGTTCATTAGAGAAATCAGGCTTAAAACCTTATTGTCCATGGACATATTTCGTAATATAAAATGGGACACAAACACAACCAGAGCGATTTGAAAAGATCACACATTCAGCCAATAAATTGGCTTAGATTGAAAGCCAATTTACTATTGCTACAAACAATTTTTTTAAAATTTGCATTTAATATTTAGTAACTACACTTAATAAGGTTTCAAAAAACATAAGTCCTCCTAAAATCCAAAAATTCGAACTTGCAAAAATTTTGAGTTTTTCACAATCGGATTAGAAACAGACGTAATTGTGTAATATTCAAAATATTACCCCTACAAATTGTATTTTTGAGTTTTTCAAAAAATATTCAGTAACTGCATTTAATAACCTTGAGAAATCAACAAGTTTTTCTAAAATCAAAAAATTCGAACATAGAAATATTTTGAGTTTACTTCAATCGTGACGATTGCTGAATTAATCCTGAAATTATTAGCCTTACAAATTGAATTTTTGTGTTTTTCAAAAAATATTCAGTAACTACATTTAATAGCCTTGAGAAATCAACAAGTTTTTCTAAAATCAAAAAATTCGAACTTACAAATATTTAGAGTTTACTTCAATCGTGATGATTGCTGAATTAATCCTGAAATTATTAGCCTTACAAATTGAATTTTTGAGTTTTTCAAAAAATATTCAGTAACTACATTTAATAACCTTGAGAAATCACCAAGTTTTTCTAAAATCCAAAAATTCGAACATAGAAATATTTTGAGTTTACTTCAATCGTGACGATTGCTGAATTAATCCTGAAATTATTAGCCTTACAAATTGAATTTTTGAGTTTTTCAAAAAATATTCAGTAACTACATTTAATAACATTGAGAAATCAAAAAGTTTTTCTAAAATCAAAAAATGCGAACATAGAAATATTTTGAGTTTACTTCAATCGTGACGATTGCTGAATTAATCCTGAAATTATTAGCCTTACAAATTGAATTTTTGAGTGATTCAAAAAATATTCAGTAACTACATTTAATAACCTTGAGAAATCAACAAGTTTTTCTAAAATCAAAAAATTCGAACATAGAAATATTTTGAGTTTACTTCAATCGTGACGATTGCTGAATTAATCCTGAAATTATTAGCCTTACAAATTGAATTTTTGAGTTTTTCAAAAAATATTCAGTAACTACATTTAATACCCTTGAGAAATCAACAAGTTTTTCTAAAATCCAAAAATTCGAACATAGAAATATTTTGAGTTTACTTCAATCGTGATGATTGCTGAATTAATCCTGAAATTATTAGCCTTACAAATTGAATTTTTGAGTGATTCAAAAAATATTCAGTAACTACATTTAATAACCTTGAGAAATCAACAAGTTTTTCTAAAATCAAAAAATTCGAACATAGAAATATTTTGAGTTTACTTCAATCGTGACGATTGCTGAATTAATCCTGAAATTATTAGCATTACAAATTGAATTTTTGAGTTTTTCAAAAAATATTCAGTAACTACATTTAATAACCTTGAGAAATCAACAAGTTTTTCTAAAATCCAAAAATTCGAACATAGAAATATTTTGAGTTTACTTCAATCGTGATGATTGCTGAATTAATCCTGAAATTATTAGCCTTACAAATTGAATTTTTGTGTTTTTCATAAAATATTCAGTAACTACATTTAATAACCTTGAGAAATCACCAAGTTTTTCTAAAATCCAAAAATTCGAACATAGAAATATTTTGAGTTTACTTCAATCGTGACGATTGCTGAATTCATGCTGAAATTATTAGCCTTACAAATTGAATTTTTGAGGTTTTCAAAAAATATTCAGTAACTACATTTAATAACCTTGAGAAATCATCAAGTTTTTCTAAAATCAAAAAATTTGAACATAACAAAATGTTTAGTTTAGTACAAGCGCGACGAAAAAAAATGCTAACACATAAAATCTATGTTTTTTTTTTCAAAAAGAACGCGTAAAATATTAATGCTCGTACATTATTTAATTATAGTAAATGAATCTCGTGTTGTGCCGCTTTTGCAATCAGGACTCGTAAAAATAGTAGAAGAAGAAGAAAAAAACAATAAATGTAATTCGCGCCCCAATAACTTTTAATTGGTCACGGCTGCAAACGCGACGTGTTTTTTCTTCGCCAACCATTTTATTGTAAAGTGAAATTAAAACCTGTGTACACACACAAACATAGAGAGAGAAGAAAAAAAAACGTTTAACGCGACACGTCCGCGACCTCGGTGCACGAGGGGCGGCCAAAGTTGCGCAAAGTTCGCCCCCGTAGGTGCGAAACTGGGTGAAACTATCCGAGCGGAAAGCGGCGCGACGGCGGCGGCGGTTTGGGGGGAGAGAGAAAAATAACACTGCGAGAGGGTGCTCACCGGAAGGAAGCTTTTTTGCACCGTCTGCTTCTTTACCCCAATTCCCGATCACTTACCGATTCCCCCGCGCTTGACGGCTTTATCGGGGATCCGGATTTTTTTTTTATTGAGAGGGAGAGGAAGACGTGCGTAAGACGATTGAGGCAAAAAAAAGGGGGAATTGTTGGGGCTGGTCGGGAGCGGCGAGACGAGCGGAAAAGTGTGTCAAGGTGGGAAAAGAAATTGGCTTTTTATGGCCCGAAGAAACCGCTATCGGTTGACCATTTCGCCGCGGAACTGCTTTAAATAGGCGCGAGCTTTGCCGAGGAGGCCGGCGGCAGAGTTAGCGATTCGTTTTAGAGTGCTTTGAATCAGCTACGATTTGGTGTGTCGCATCGATTAACGTAAACGCTTTTGGTGTTTGCACACCGATTCGGTTTTACTGGCGGCTGGAAAACCGTTGGCTCGCAAATTATCATTCTGGTTTGGCGCAACGAGCTGCGTTATTGCAGATTTCTCTGTTATAGGGACAGTGCTAACCATATTTCTCATAAAAACTTACTAAAATATTCTAATTACGACTTAGAATAAGCTTTTTTCGCGAAACATATAAGCAATTTTAGGATATTTTCAAGAATTTCAAGCTCTCATCATCAATTACATGTACATTCATCAAGAATATTCAATTTTACTCCTAATTCATAACTTTTTTCATGATAAAATTTATCAGTAATCCTTCAACATTAATCAAGCTACAATTTGGTATGTAACTTCCGGTAATAACATGAACCTAAGTACCTTTTATATAGCTTTAAACATCAAAGTAATTCGAATTTTTTTTAAACATCAGCAATTTTTAAATTTGATAGCTTATGAACAATTTTTTACTTGATTTTTATTTTCAGTAAACCTTAAAAATAATCTAGCTATAATTTGGTATGCTACTTCCGGTTATATGTTTAACCTAAGTACCCTTTAACTAGCTTTAAACATCCATCACATGCAATATTTTTTAATCATCAATCATTTTTCAATTTTACAACTTTTTCATAATTTTTTTTCAGGATAATTTTGTTCAGTAATGATTATACATTAATGGGGCTACAATTTGATATGTAACTTCCGGTAATAACATGAACCTAAGTACCTATTATGAAGCTTTAAACATCAAAGTCATCCGAATTTTTTATTCATCAGCAATTTTTAAATTTTATAGCTTATGAATAATTTTTTTCTTGAATATTTTTTTCAGTAAATCTTCAAAATTAATCAAGCTACAATTTGGTATGCAACATCCGGTAATATGAATATCCTAAGTACCCTTTCACTAACTTTAAACATCCATCACGTGCAAGATTTTTGAATCATCAATAAATTTTCAATTTTACAACTTTTACATAATTTTTTTCAGGATAATTTTTATCAGTAATCCTTCAACATGAATTAAGCTACAATTTGGTATGCAACTTCCGGTAATAACATAAACCTAAGTACCTCTTATCTAGCTTTAAACATCAAAGTCATGCAAATTTTTTTATTCATCAGCAATTTTTAAATTTTATAGCTTATGAATAATTTTTTGTTTCAATTTTTTTTTCAGTAAACCTTCAAAATTATCTAGCTATAATAAGATATGCAACTTCCGGTAATATGATTACTCTAAGTACCTTTTAACTAGCTTTAAACATCCATCACATGCAACATTTTTTAATCATCAATAATTTTTCAATTTTACAACCTTTACATAATTTTTTTCAGGTAAATTTTTTTCAGTAATGATTCTACATTAATCAAGCTACAATTTGGTATGTAACTTCCAGTAATAACAAAAACCTAAGTACCTTTTATTTGGCTTTAAACATCAAACTCATTCGATTTTTTTTAATCAACAGTAATTTTTTAATTTTATAGCTTATGAATAATTTTATTCTTAAATTTTTTTTTCAGTAACCCTTCAAAATTAATCAAGCTACAATTTGGAATGCAATTTCCGGTAATATGATTACCCTAAGCACCCTTTAAGTAGCTTTAAACATCCGTCACATGTAAAAATTTTAAATCATCAACAATTTTTCAATTTAGAAAATTTAAATAATTTTTTTTCAGGATAATTTTTTTCAGTAATGATTCTACATTAATCAAGCTACAATTTGGTATATAACTTCCGGTAATAAGATTAACCTTAGTACCCTTTATATAGCCTTAATCTTCAATTATATGTTACAATCATCAAGAATATTCAATTTTACTCCTAATGCATAATTTTTTTCGGGATAAAATTTATCAGTGATCCTTCATCGTGAATCAAGCTACAATTTGGTATATAACTTCCGGTAATAACATAAACCTAAGTAACTTTTATGTAGCTTTAAACATAAAAGTACTTTGATTTTTTTTTCAATTTTTTTTATTCATCAGCAATTTTTTAATTTTTTAGCTTATGAATAATTTTTTTTCTGCATTTTTTTGTTCAGTAAACCTTCAGAATTAATCAAGCTAAAATTTGGTATGCAACTTCCGGTAATATAATTACTCTAAGTACCCTTTAATTAGCATTAAACATCCATCACATGCAACATTTTTTAATCATCAATAATTTTTCAATTTAGAACCTTAACATAATTTTTTTTCAGGATAATTTTGTTCAGTAATGATTCTACATTAATCAAGCTATAATTTGGTATATAACTTTCGGTATTAAGATTGACCTTAGTGCCCTTTATGCAGCCTTAATCATCAATTACATGTACAATCATCAAGATTATTCAATTTTACTCCTAATGAATAATTTTTTTTCAGAATTAAATTTATCAGTATTCCTTTAACATAAATCAAGCTATAATTTGGTATATAACTTCCGGTAATACCATCAACCTAAGTACCTTTTATATAACTTTAAACAGCAAGTCATGCGATTTTTTTTTAATCATCAGAAATTTTTAAATTTTATAGCTTATGCATAATTTTTTTCTTCAAATTTTTTTCAGTAAACCTTCAAAATTAATCAAGCTATAATTTGGTATGCAACTTCCGGTAGTATGTTTAACCTAAGCACCCTTTAAGTAGCTTTAAACATCCGTCATATGTAACATTTTTTAATCATCAAGAATTTTTCAATTTTACAACTTTTAGATAATTTTTTTCAGGATAATTTTTTTCAGTAATGATTCTACATTAATCAAGCTACAATTTGGTATGCAACTTCTGGTAATATGATTCTCCTAAGTACCCTTTAAGTAGCTTTAAACATCCATCACATGCAACATTTTTTAATCATCAATAATTTTTCAATTTTACAACTTTTACATAATTTTTTTTTCAGGATAATTTTTTTCAGTAATGATTCTACATTAATCTAGCTACAATTCGGTATATAACTTCCGGTAATAAAATTAACCTTAGTGCCCTTTATTTAGCCTTAATCATCAATTACATGTTACAATCATCAAGAATATTCAATTTTTCTCCTAATGCATATTTTCTTTCAGGATAAAATTTATCAGTAATCCTATAACAATAATCAAGCTATAATTTGGTATGTAACTTCCGGTAATAACATGAACCTAAGTACTTTTTAACTAGCTTAAACATCAAAGTCATACGATTTTTTTTTATTCATCAAGAATTTTCAAATTTTATAGCTTACTAACAATTTTTTTCGTTAATTTTTTTTCAGTAAACCTTCAAAATTAATCAAGTTATAATTTGGTATGCAACTTCCGGTAATATGATTACCCTAGGTATCCTTTAAGTAGCTTTAAACATCCATCATATGTAACATTTTTTAATCATCAACAATTTTTCAAATTAGAGCCTTTACATAATTTTTTTTCAGGATAATTTTTTCAGTAATCCTTCAACATGAATCAAGCTACAATTTGGTATATAACTTCCGGTAATAACATTAACCTTAGTGCCCTTTATGTAGCCTTAATCATCAATTAATATTACAATCATCAAGAATATTCAATTTTACTCCTAATGCATAAATTTTTTTCAGGATAAAATTTATCAGTAATCCTTCAACATGAATCAAGCTACAATTTGGTATGTAACTTCCTGTAATAACATGAACCTAAGTACCTTTTATCTAGCTTTAAACATCAAAGTCATAAATTTTTTTTAAACATCAGTAATTTTCAAATTTTAAATAAATAAATTTTTTTTCAATTTTTTTTTTCAGTAAACCTTCAAAATTAATCAAGCTACAATTTGGTATGTAACTTCCACTAATAACATGAACCCAAGTACCTTTTATCTAGATTTAAACACCAAAGTCATGCAATTTTTTTTATTCATCAGTAATTTTGAAATTTTATAGTTTATACATAATTTTTTTTTTAAATATTTTTGTCTAGTAAACCTTCAAAATTATCTAGCTACAATTTGGTATGCAACTTCCGGTAATATGATTACCCTAAGTACCCTTTAACTAGCTTTAAACATCCATCACATGCAACATTTTTTAATCATCAATAATTGTTCAATTTTACAATTTTTACATAATTTTTTTCAGGATAATTTTTTTCAGTAATCCTTCAACATGAATCAAGCTACAATTTGGTATGTAATTTCCGGTAATAACATAAACCTAAGTACCTTTTATCTGGCTTTAAACATCAAAATCACTCGTTTTTTTTAAATCATAAGTAATTTTTAAATTGTATAGTTTATGAATAATTTTTTTCTTTTAATTTATTTTTAGTAAACCTTCAAAATTATCTAGCTATAATTTGTTATGTAACTTCCGGTAATAAAATAAATCTAAGCACCTTTTCAGTAGCTTTAAACATCAAAGTCATGCGATTTTTTTCTGAATCATCGGAATTTTTTTAATTTTATAGCTTATGCATAATTTTTTCTAGAATATTTTTGTCTAGTAAACCTTCAAAATGATCTAGCTACAATTTGGTATGCAACTTCCGGTAATATGATTACCCTAAGCACCCTTTAAGTAGCTTTAAACATCCATCACATGTAACATTTTTTAATCATCAACAATTTTTCAATTTAAGACCTTTACATAATTTTTTTTCAGGATAATTTTTATCAGTAATGATTCTACATTAATCTAGCTAGAATTTGGTATATAACTTCCGGTAATAAAATTAACCTAGTGCCCTTTATGTAGCCTTAATCATCAATTAATATTACAATCATCAAGAATATTCAAGTTTACTCCTAATGCATAATTTTTTTTCAGGATAAAATTTATCAGTAATCCTTCTACATGAATCAAGCTACAATTTGGTATGTAACTTCCGGTAATAACATAAACCTAAGTACCTTTTATTTAGCTTTAAACATCAAAATCATGCGACTTTTTTTTAATCATCAGCCATTTTTCAACTTTACTCCTTTATGCAAAATTTTTTCAGGATCAAATTTATAGATAATCCTTCGGAATGAATCAAGCTATAATTTGGTATAATAATTTTAACATTAATGCCCTTTATGTAGCTTTTTGGGGGGGAATTTTGTATCTAAATAGTTTTACTGCTATTTGGAGGATTGTAAATAGTGTTTTGTGTTGGTGGTGGTGGGGGCGGCGTAATTTTTCAGCCCATACATATCAGAAGCTATAATTTGGTGTAATAAGTTCAACCCCAATGCCCTTTATGTAGCTTTTATTTTGGGGGGGAATTTTGTATCTAAATAGTTTTACTGCTATTTGGAGGATTGTAAATAGTGTTTTGTGTTGGAGGTGGTGGGGGGGCGGCGTAATTTTTCAGCCCATACATATCAGAAGCTATAATTTGGTATAATAAGTTTAACCCTAATGACCTTTATGTAGCTTTTTGGGGGGAATTTAGTACCTAAATAGTTTTACTGCTATTTGAAGGGTTGTAAATAGTGTTTTGTGTTGGAGGTGGTGGGGGCGGCGTAATTTTTCAGCCCATACATATCAGAATCTATAATTTGGTTTATTATACCAATTAATTTGGTATAATAAGTTTAACCCTAATACCCTTTATGTAGCTTTTTTTGGGGGGGGGGGGGGGAATTTTGTATCTAAATAGTTTTACACATTTTACTCCTATTTGAAGGGTTGTAAATAAAATAGTGTTATTGTGTTGGTGGTAGTGGGGAGGGCGGGGTAATTTTTCAGCCCATACATATCAGAAGTCGCGGATCAAAAAGAGAGCGCGCCAGGCGGCGGCTGTAGTGGGGGTGGTCCGATAAAACGCCGTATATATATATATAGAGTGGGAGCACATTTTAAGGGGTAAGATAAAGTAGAAGGGGTAGAAAAGATGAACGTCGGGTTTCTGGTAATCAATAATATTGTACATATACACACGGGCGCGCACTCGGGGGGAGATAAAATAAAGACCACCCGTCTCTCTTTTCACAGCCACACATACCACCCATTCTTATCTTTTAAGGGGGGGATATTTTTTGCCATCCCCCCGCGAGCACTGCGCACGCGATAGCTATTTTTTTTTTGTTGTTGTTGTTGTTTTGTTAAGGGGGGTGGGATCGATTCGCGAAAAACCGCGATTGAATGAATCGCGGCTGATTTTTTGATGCGGCCGACAGCTGGCGCCGCCGGCCGGCCGCCGCCGCGAACTACCCCACTCGCGCTGCCGCCGCCGCCGCGCGCACACACAACATAATTGCCGCGGGCCCATAAATACATCAATTAGAAAAATCGTCGCCCGTTAAAATTTCCTTATTTATGCGCAGTATAATTCGAATTTTCGAGGGGCGGGGGCGGCGGGGGCTCTTTTATTGGGCGTTTATGTCGCCCGTTGGAAATTTAAATGACGCTTTAAAGTTTTTTTTTCTCGTTCGTTTTTGGTATGCGTGCGTGCTTTAAGTAAGTGATTATTAACGGGTTTTATAGTTAGTTAAATAATATTTACGGCCCCCCCTGAAATGCGAGGGGGCCCGCCGACAATAAACGCCCGAAAAAATCGTGTCGTCAAATGTTTCATTGCGGCGGCCGTTAAAAGTTTTGATGGGTCTCTCCAATGTCAAGACGGGAAAAATCGAATAATTAAACGGTGATTTTTTTATTTTTATTGAATGCAAGACGGAGGGTAGGCTTTTATTGTTGGTTTGATGCTGGAATTGTTCGTCATTCGGATTTATTTGAGTAGAGAAATTTAATTATGCGACTCGTCTCACTCTCAAATTTAAAATCACTAAACACATTTGTTTTTTGTGTGTGAAACTTACAAGTAGGTAATTATAAACCCTCAACAAATTTTCAAAAAAGAGAAATATATATAAAATATATCAAATCTGTAGATAATGAGAAATTTATTATGTGACTCATCTCACTCTGAAGTTTAAAATCATTAAACACGTTTTTTTTAAACTAAAAATAGATAATTATAAACCTAGAAACGAATTTTCAGGAAAAAAAAAGAGAAATATCTTAGATAAAATATATCAAACCTGTAGATATATAGATATAGATATATATTGGATAACACTCTTCTTGAAATTGTTTAAACAATATAAAACGTCTGTATCCATTGAAAAAACTATGCGAGCGAAGGTGGGGTGGGCGGGTGGCCCCTACCAACCAAACTATCCCCGTCAACTATTTCAAACGACTTGAACTATGCATTACATTGTTATCCGTTACTTTCTATGATTAAATTAATGTCATTTATTAATTTAAGACTAATTAAAAAAATATATGTGAAAAATAATGTAATGCATAGTTCAAGTCGTTTGAAATAGTGGACGGGCATAGTTTGGTTGGTAGGGACCACCCACCCACCCCACCTTCGCTCGAATAGTTTTTTCCATAGGATAACACTCTTCTTGGAATAGTTTCAACAATATAAAACATTTATATCCATTGAAAAAACTATGCGAGCGAAGGTGGGGTGGGCGGGTGGCCCCTACCAACCAAACTATCCCCGTCCACTATTTCAAACTACTTGAACTATGCATTACATTATTTTTCACAAATATTTTTTTAATTAGTCTTAAATTAATAAATGACATTAATTTAATCATAGAAAGTAACGGATAACAATGTAATGCATAGTTCAAGTCGTTTGAAATAGTGGACGGGCATAGTTTGGTTGGTAGGGGCCACCCACCCACCCCACCTTCGCTCGAATAGTCTCTACATAGGATAACACTCTTCTTGGAATAGTTTCAACAATATAAAACATTTGTATCCATTGAAAAAACTATGCGAGCGAAGGTGGGGTGGGCGGGTGTCCCCTACCAACCAAACTATCCCCGTCCACTATTTCAAACTACTTGAACTATGCATTACATTATTTTTCACAAATATTTTTTTAATTAGTCTTAAATTAATAAATGACATTAATTTAATCATAGAAAGTAACGGATAACAATGTAATGCATAGTTCAAGTCGTTTGAAATAGTGGACGAGCATAGTTTGGTTGGTAGGGGCCACCCACCCACCCCACCTTCGCTCGAATAGTTTTTCCATAGGATAACACTCTTTTTGGAATAGTTTCAACAATATAAAACATTTGTATCCATTGAAAAAACTATGCGAGCGAAGGTGGGGTGGGCGGGTGGCCCCTACCAACCAAACTATCCCCGTCCACTATTTCAAACGACTTGAACTATGCATTACATTGTTATCCGTTACTTTCTATGATTAAATTAATGTCATTTATTAATTTAAGACTAATTAAAAAAATATTTTTGAAAAATAATGTAATGCATAGTTCAAGTCGTTTGAAATAGTGGACGGGCATAGTTTGGTTGGTAGGGGCCACCCACCCACCCCACCTTCGCTCGAATAGTTTTTCTATAGGATAACACTCTTCTTGGAATAGTTTCAACAATATAAAACATTTGTATCCATTGAAAAAACTATGCGAGCGAAGGTGGGGTGGGCGGGTGTCCCCTACCAACCAAACTATCCCCGTCCACTATTTCAAACGACTTGAACTATGCATTACATTGTTATCCGTTACTTTCTATGATTAAATTAATGTCATTTATTAATTTAAGACTAAGTAAAAAAATATTTGTGAAAAATAATGTAATGCATAGTTCAAGTCGTTTGAAATAGTGGACGGGCATAGTTTGGTTGATAGGGGCCACCCACCCACCCCACCTTCGCTCGAATAGTTTTTCCATAGGGTAACACTCTTCTTGGAATAGTTTCAACAATATAAAACATTTGTATCCATTGAAAAAACTATGCGAGCGAAGGTGGGGTGGGCGGGTGGCCCCTACCAACCATACTATGCCCGTCCACTTTTTCAAATGACTTGAACTATACACTACACATATCAATCAAGATGTTATAAGACCAGCCATACGGCGGAAGGATCTAAAGATCGATAGCCGCTTACAGAATTATAACAAATACAGTAAGTGTAATTATTTTTCAGAAACTTTAAATTTAAATTTGAAACCAAAATTTGGCAGTCGCTCGAAATTTTCAAGAAAGAACAGATATGAGCTGATAAATCGCTCTCGCACGGAGCTGATTTATAGCTGCTGTGGAGTTCCGCGAAAAGTAGCAATGACTCATAATTAGCCTGAATACATTTATCTACTTTATTTGTGGTTTTTTATGTTTTATGTGTGTTTCTATTAATTATATTCCTGTTTGTTATTCTAGAAACTAAACAGTGTTTATGTGTGTGTGTGTGTTTTTTTAATCACTACTGTGTTTCAAATTTGCATGTTATATTTATAACTGCTGACCTCTAACCGGATTTTCACTCCAATTTTCATTTCTGAGTGCTTTATGGGACTTTTAAGCAAGAAAATAAACTTCTGACTTGAATTTGTAATATAATTATTCTAATTTGTATTTTTAGTATGAAGCTAGTATAGTCTAATATAGTTTAATATAGTCTGATATAGTCTAATATAGTCTAATATAGTCTAATATAGTCTTATATAGTCTAATATAATCAAATATAGTCTAATATAGTCTAATATAGCCTAATATAGTCTAATATAGTCTAATATAGTCTAATATAGTCTTATATAGTCTAATATAGCCTAATATAGCCTAATATAGTCTAATATAGTCTTATATAGTCTAATTTAGTCTGATATAGTCTAATATAGTCTTATATAATTTAATATAGACTAATATGGCGGCTATATTAGACAATACTAGACTATATTAGCCAATATTAGACAATATTAAACTATATTAAGTCTAATTAGTCTAATATAGTCTTATATAGTCTAATATAGTCTATAATATAGCCTAATATAGTGTAATATAGTCTAATATAGTCTAATATAGTCTAATATAGTCTAATATGGTCTAATATAGTCTTATATAGTCTAATATAGTCTGATATAGTCTAATATAGTCTAATATAATCTAATATAGACTAATATGGCGGCTATATTAGACAATACTAGACTATATTAGCCAATATTAGACAATATTAAACTATATTAAGTCTAATTAGTCTAATATAGTCTTATATAGTCTTATATAGTCTAATATAATCAAATATAGTCTAATATAGTCTATAATATAGCCTAATATAGTCTAATATAGTCTAATATAGTCTACTTTTGTCTACTTTTGTCTACTTTTGTCTACTTTTGTCTACTTTTGTCTACTTTTGTCTAATATTGTCTAATATTGTCTAGAATTGTCTAGAATTATTTATTTATTTATTTATTGGTATATTAGTCTGTTTTTTTTGTTGGTATGTTGAATGGGTCTAAAAACACCATTAGGCCGGGCTTTATTAGACTGTTTGTTGTCGAAAGTTGTGCATTGAAGCGCCCCAGGGTTGATTTTCACGCGAGTTCCGCAAGAAATCCCCGCCGCGCGCAGACTTGCGGGCCGGGGGAAAATTTTCCCAAAGTGATTACATTACAAATCGGATTAGGAATTAAGTTCGATCGAGAATGCGGGGGGTTTTTGGGGGGGTGGTTCGGTTGTTCTGCAGCGATTGTTTTTACCAAAGACGACCGGATTTCTAATCCTAAATACTTTACTGAAACATCTATTGTACGAAACAATTTTTGAATCATAATTTGTATTCATATTAAGCTTATTAAATATACTATCTGTATGATTAACTTAATAAAAATATTTTCAAAAAGTAAACACAAAAAATTTCGATTTAGTTCATGTCTTACGTTTGAAATATTTAAGTTGAGAAGAATGAGGTTTAAGGATCAATAATGTATCGAATATTCAACCGATTTTTTGAAATTAGTACATTAATAATGAAGCTTATTAAATGTACTATCTGTATGAATAACTTAATAAAAACTTATTCAAAAAGTAATCACAAAAAAATTCGGTTTACTACATGTCTTACGTTATTGAAATATTTAAGTAGACATGAATGAGGTTTAAGGATCAATAATGTATCGAATATTCAACCGATTTTTTAAAATAATTACATTAAGAATGAAGCTTATTTAATGTACTATCTGTATGAGTAAGTTAATAAACACATTTTCAAAAAGTAATCACAAAAAAACTTGATTTACTTCATGTCTTACGTTTGAAATATTTAAGTTGAGAAGAATGAGGTTTAAGGATCAATATTGTATCGAATATTCAACCGATTTTTTAAAATAATTACATTAATAATGAAGCTTATTAAATGTACTATCTGTATGAGTAACTTAATAAAAACATTTTCAAAAAGTAATCACAAAAAAACTCGATTTAGTTCATCGTCTTACGTTATTGAAATATTTAAGTTGACATTAATGAGCTTTAAGGATCAATAACTTATCGAATATTCAACCAATTTTTTTAAAAAGTACATTGATAATGAAGCTTATTTAATGTACTATATGTATGATTAACTTAATAAAAAAAAAATCAAAAGATAATCACCAAAAATCTCGATTTAATTCATGTGTTATATATTTGAGTTGAATGAAGTTTAAGTATCGATAACTTAGCGAATATTCAATCGATTTTCAAATAAGTGCATGAAATATAAAGCTTATTAAATATACTACTTTGCATGATTATCATAATAAAAATAATTTCAAAAAGTAATCATTTAAAATACCAATATAGTTCATATGTTACGCTTGATATATTTGTGTAGACAAGAATGAAGTTTCAGGATTGATAACTTATGGCCTTATGGTTTGTATTTAATATATTTTAAAGAAATAAAAAAAAAATAGAATGCTTGTTAAATTAACTATATCCATGAGCAATTTTATAGAAAAAAATTAAAAAATGTGGAATTTAAAAGCAGAATTGTCATGAGTGCGCGTTTCACATATATGAAGATATTTTTATAAAAATAATAATAAACTTTAGTGCTTAAAATATACATTTTCCGTCTATCATATTACTTTCAAAATTATACATTATAAGGATTAAAGTTTTTAATTACATAAATTTTAATATTTGGTGTAAAAAAGTTGGAAATCATGAAACTAATACGGGAACATCCATGATATCAAATATTTGACTATATAACGTAAGAACTAAGTTCGAAGCTTTGTATTATGGTTTGTATTTAATATATTTTGAAGAAATAAAAAAAATAGAATGCTTGTTAAATTAACTATATCCATGAGCAATTTTATATAAAAAAAATAAAAAATGTGGAATTTAAAAACATAAATGTTACGAGTGCGCGTTACACATATATTATGGTTTATATTTAATATATTTTTAAAAAATTTAAAAACAAATATAATGCTTGTTAAATTAACTATATCCATGAGCAATTTTATATAAAAAAAATTAAAAATGTGGAACTTAAAAACATAATTGTCACGAGTGCGCGTTACACATATATCTAGCTATATTTTGATGTATTTTTTTATTATTTATTTTTTTTTTCTTAGAAGGAAGCTTCTAGCTTAATAAACAAACAAAAATACATCAAAATATAGCTAGATATATCCAATTTCACTTTTTAAATTAACATAAAAAAATTAAGTTATATCCAAGTTTAGACCAATGTTTTTTCTTCATCGAAAATATCACTGAAAACCAGCTTTATTTTCAACTTGAAGATAATAAGATTCTAGATGAGTTTTTTAGTTTGTTATAATATTCTTGTGTTTCAGTCTTTAACTTAAATAACGAAAATATTTTGGAAGATTCCAAATGGTATTTCAGAAACTTTACAGCTTTACAAAAAAATAAATATTTTTTTTTATTAAATACTAGTTCGCGCGCGGATTTTTTGAGATTTTGTTCTTTTTATTAGATTTTCTGGACTTCAAAAATGAGATCACAATAAATATAATTTTAATTGTAAAATGTTTTTTCTTTTTAGTTTGTTTCTTGAAACTAATTTCTATGATTGTTCGTCCTATATGCCGGTCTAATCCTTGAGCTTGAATTATATTTTGAAAATAATATAAAAGTTTATGAAAAACTGATTGGCGTAGACACCTTTTTGAAATCTTCAATTTTCTTAACTAACATTTTTATTCTCTTATTTTATCCATCAGTTCGTTTGAACTCTTTTTAATTTTCTTGACTTTACACAATTGTCTCGACTTTACATAATTGTCTAGACTTTACAGAATTGTTTCGACTTTGCGCAATTTTCTCGACTTTACACAATTGTCTCGACTTTACACAATTGTCTCGACTTTGCGCAATTTGCTTGACTTTACACAATTGTTTCGACTTTACACAATTTTCTCGACTTTACACAATTGTCTCGATTTTACACAACTGTTTCGACTATACACAATTGTCTCGACTTTACACAATTGTCTCGACTTTACACGATTGTCGCGACTTCACACAATTTTTTTCTTGACTACTAAATGTCTTAAGAGACCAAACAATTTAAAATTAAAACTCAACAAGAATATTATACGATTTTACTTAAAACCATTTTCATCAAGAATATAGAAACTGAAAATAACTTAAAATTAAAACTCAATCTCAAGAATGTTATACGATTTTACTTAAAACCATTTTCATCAAGAATATAGAAATGGCAAATAATTTAAAATTAAAACTCAATCTCAAGAATATTATACGATTTTACTTAAATATTACTTAATTGTCTCGACTTTAAATTTTTTTTTCGAATTTTCTCGACTACACAATTTTCTGGAGAGTCTGAATAATTTAAAATTAAAACTCAGTCTTAAGAATATTATACGATTTTACTTAAAATCATTTTCATCAAGAATATAGAAACAGAAAATAATTTAAAATTAAAACTCAATCTCAAGAAAATTATACGATTTTACTTAAAACCATTTTCATCAAGAATATAGAAATGGCAAATAATTTAAAATTAAAACTCAATCTCAAGAATATTATACGATTTTACTTAAATATTACTTAATTGTCTCGACTTTAAATTTTTTTTTCGAATTTTCTCGACTACACAATTTTCTGGAGAGTCTGAATAATTTAAAATTAAAACTCAGTCTTAAGAATATTATACGATTTTACTTAAAATCATTTTCATCAAGAATATAGAAACAGAAAATAATTTAAAATTAAAACTCAATCTCAAGAAAATTATACGATTTTACTTAAAACCATTTTCATCAAGAATATAGAAATGGCAAATAATTTAAAATTAAAACTCAATCTCAAGAATATTATACGATTTTACTTAAAATCATTTTCATCAAGAATATAGAAACCGAAAATAATTTAAAATTAAAACTCAATCTCAAGAATATTATACGAGTTTACTTAAATCTTACTTAATTGTCTCGACTTTAAACAATTTTTTCGAATTTACACAATTTTCTCGACTACACAATTTTCTGGAGAGTCCGAATAATTTAAAATTAAAACTCAGTCTCAAGAATATTATACGATTTTACTTAAAACCATTTTCATCAAGAATATAGAAACCGAAAATAATTTAATATAAAACTCAATCTCAAGAATATTGTACGAGTTTACTTAAAATCATTTTCATCAAGAATATAGTCACCGAAAATAATTTAAAATTAAAACTCAATCTCAGGAATATTGTACGATTTTACTTAAAATCATTTTTATCAAGAATATAGTCACCGAAAATAATTTAAAATGAAAACTCAATCTCAAGATTATACGATTTTACTTAAAACTATTTTCATCAAGAATATAGAAACCGAAAATAATTTAATATAAAACTCAATCTCAAGAATATTGTACGGGTTTACTTAAAATCAGTTTCATCAAGAATATAGTCACCGAAAATAATTTAAAATTAAAACTCAATCTCAGGAATATTGCACGAGTTTACTTAAAACCATTTTCATCAAAAAAAGTACACAAACCAAAAATGGTTTTAAGTAAAATCGTACAATATTCTTGGGATTGAGTTTTAATTTTAAATTATTTTCGGTTTCTATATTCTTGATGAAGATGGTTTCAAGTAAAATCGTACAATATTCTTGAGATTGAGTTTTAATTTTAAATTATTTTCAGTTTCTATATTCTTGATGAAAATGGTTTCAAGTAAAATCTTATAATATTCTTGAAATTGAGTTTTAATTTTAAACTATTTTCGGTTTCTATATTCTTGATGAAGATGGTTTCAAGTAAAATCTTATAATATTCTTGAGATTGAGTTTTAATTTTAAATTATTTTCGGTTTCTATATTCTTGATGAAGATAGTTTTAAGTAAAATCTTATAATATTCTTCAAATTGAGTTTTAATTTTAAATTATTTGGACTCTCGAGAAAATTGTGTATAGTAGAGAAAATTGTGTAAATTCGAACAAATTGTATAAAGTCGAGACAATTGTGTAAAGTCGAGACAATTTTATAAACTCGAGACAATTTTGTAAAGTCGAGACAATTTTGTAAAGTCGAGACAATTTTATAAAGTCGAGACAATTGTGTAAACATTTCTATACTTTTCTTGACTAACCAAATTATAACAATTTTTACATTTTTAAAGCACATAGAAAAACTTTGTTATTGTGATAATTTTCGTTATCTTTGTAAAAAATTGCTTTCACTTGTGTAAAATTATAACAATTTAGAATTTACACAATTTTCTCGACTACACATTTTTCTGGAGAGTCCGAATAATTTCTTTCACTTGTGTAAAATTATAACAATTTAGAATTGAATTCTCAAGAACATGATAGGCTTTTATTTGTAACTGTTTTGTTTGTTTGAGTTCTAACTTTTTAACACCTAACTTGATGAAAAACTAATTTCAAGAAATTTATAAGATTTGATCACAAATCGTTTTTTTTTTTGTATGGATAATTTTTTATGTCTTGAATTTTCTTGATTGTACTCACGTGTATTACTTTTGAAAAAACTTTACACTCGGATAGTTTTCAACTTGGGTGCCCTGCGGCAAGGCTATTTTCGCGTAGATTTCTTTCTTGTTTTCAAAACTATTTAGATAATTCACATTTCTTTCCTATTCACCAAATTTTAAACATATTTTCCCGTAATACATTTGTTTAGGACTCTAGGTGACATACGGCACATGTTTTTATGTCTGTTTAGTATGAAATTTCTTGACTTTACTAACTCTTCATACATTTATTTTCAAAACCATTTAGCTCATTCCTTTAAATAACTTGATTTCTTAACACAACCTTTCCTAAATTTTGTAAAGTTTGTGTTAGAAGTCAAGAAATTTAACTGAATGTACTAAAAGTTAAAGATAAATGTATGGAGAGCAAGTCAAATTTTATATCCTTATAACATTCCACCCTAGCTGAGCTAGTTTATGTCTTTTTTTGGCCTGCAGGAAGTATTTCCAGTGTAGTTTTTTTTTTTCGTGAGTGTTTATATTATGAAAGTGCGCGACCCGCGGAAAATATTTTTCAGCGTGTTCAGCCGCACTGACCTGTTGCCAAAACTGCGCCAGCAGGTAAATGCGTTCCTTCTTGAAGAGCCAGTCCATCGATTGCATAGCCTGCAGGTCCATATCCGCGGGGGGCGGTATGGAAGCCGTGGCCGTAGGCTGCATGCGGACACGGTCCTCTAGCTCCGCCAGTTTTCGGCCGTTTTCAAAAAAGTCGCCCGTGCTTGCGCCGAGGTGGTTTTCCCTCGCGAACCAAGACGCGCCGGAACGGTAGCGGGCAATCGTGGAAAAATCACCTGGTGGCCATAACGCCGCACCGCACTAGTTTTTTTTTTCTCCCCCACGCGCACTCAAAATAACAAAAATTTTAAAAAAACACCTCGAAGTAGTTCGATGTATGTAGCAACGAAAAAAACTTCCTCTAATTTCGAAACGGCCGTTGCGTGCTCGCAGCGCACATCACGCGATCACAAAATATTTTTCTGATCGAAATGTCTTTTCTCACACTCACACACAAACACCCGTAGAGAACACCGACGCACACGTAATTATCCAAATCAAATGAAAAATGTATAATCACTTCACTTAAAAGTTTTTTTTCTTCTTCTTTTTGTTGTTGCTGCTGGTGTCAGTTGGTAGTCGATTGCGTTCACTTAACTATTTTCAATAGCGCGGAAACCACTAGTGTTTGTAACTCGGGAGGATAATCGTGTGTGTGTGTGTGTATTGAGTGAACGTTGTCGTTCGCAAAACGCGCGCTATGCCCTCTCTCTAAACGTGTTTCCGTCGGGATCAGAATCCCAACACTGACTCAGAAACCAGCGTGCATGGTGCATCAGAGCGGCCGCCGCCGCCGTCCCGCTCGCGCATCGTCCTGTCTCACTGCCTGGCCCCGCCTACCGGGTTGATCGCAGGCGGCCCCTGGCGGCGGCCGCGCGAAAAACACGGGCTAGCCGTCTCTCTCTGGCACGCGGCACGGCGGCGGCGGCGTCTTTGTCGCGCGGACGGCCGCGCCGAGGGCCAATACAGACGCAAGGCAAAAGGCAGATATATATTCTTTTTAGTTAAAAATCGAAGTGTACTCTATGTGCGCATTCATATCCCTACCCCTTCGCCGGAGTTTTTCTTTTGAGTGACGTCGAAACATCCCTTTGAGCGCGCATGTGCTTCACCTTAAATTCTGATGCTTCTTGACTGATTCGGCACGGGACGGGGGCGGCAGTCGCGTCGCGGACGCGGCTGCGGCAACATTTGCACATCATGAGCGCAGGTTGATTCTTTAAGCTTTCCTCAATTATTATTATTACCCGATTCGTATACAGGTGTGGACACTAGTGTTTAAGGTAATAATTTACCGATCATTATTACATTACAAGAATCTTATTCATTTGTAAAACAATCGCAATACAACCTCTATGTATTATCCGAATCAATTCAATACTAATATAGAAGATAATAATAGATTACCGACTAATTACTATTGATTACCGACTAATTACTATTGATTACCGATTAATAATAATTTTTTACCGATTATACATTCTTGTTACCGATTATATATTCTTGTTACCGATTATACATTCTTGTTACCGATTATACATTCTTGTTACCGATTATACATTCTTGTTACCGATTATACATTCTTGTTACCGATTGTACATTCTTGTTACCGATTATACACTCTTATTACCCCTGATTTTTCAACAAACGTGTGTGAATTTGAATGGAATCCTCTTGCAACTCTTTTATATAATTCGGACTCGATATTCGTTGAAGGTAATAAGAGATTTCCGATTATACTACCTTATTAACTAAGATTTTTCGACAAATGCGTATCAGCCTAAATATTATTACTTGCAACTCATTTATATAATTTTCACTTCATATTCGATGTTAATACTGAAGGTAATAATAGATTGCCGATTATACTTCCTTACTAAGATATTTCAACAAACGCGTGTCCGTCTAAACGTTATTACTTGCATCTCGCTTATATTATTCAGACTCCATATTCAATACTAATACTGAAGGTAATAATAGATTACCGATTATAATTTCTTACTAAGATTTTTTGACAAACGCATCTCAGTTTAAACGTTATTACTTACAAAACTTTTATATAATTCAGACTCGATGTTCAATGCTAATAGTGAAGGTAATAATAGATTACCGATTATACTTCCTTACTAACTAAGATTTTTCGAGACAAACGCGTCTCAGTCTAAACGTTATTACTTACAACTCATTTATATAATTCAGACTTGATATTCAATGCTAATACTGAAGGTAATAATAGATTACTGATTATACTTCCTTACTACTTAAGATTTTTCGACAAACGCGTCTCAATCTAAACGTTATTACTTACAACTCTTTTATATAATTCTTACATGTTATTCTTTGCTAAAACTAAAGGTAATAATAGATTACCGATTATTCTTTTACATAAATGTATGTGTTATTACTACCTACGATTTTCCGACAAACGTGTGTGTATTACCTTTATTCGGTCGCGATATACGGTGCTAATACTGAAGGTAATAATAGATTACCGATTTTATTTTCGAATAACCAAAGATTTAATCACAAGCAGATGTCTATCTAAACGTTATTACCGATGCAAAATGTTTAGAAAATTCAGATTAATTTCTTAGTGCTAATACTGAAGGTAATAATAGATTACCGATTATACTTTTATATAAATGTATGTGTTATTACTACCTACGATTTTCCGACAAACTTGTGTGTATTACCTTTATTCGGTCGCGATATAAGGTGCTAATACTGAAGGTAATAATAGATTACCGATTTTATTTTCGAATAACCAAAGATTTAACGACAAGCAGATGTCTATCTAAACGTTATTACCGATGCAAAATGTTTAGAAAATTCAGATTAATTTCTTAGTGCTAATACTGAAGGTAATAATAGATTACCAATTATACTTTTACATAAATATATGTGTTATTACTACCTACGATTTTCCGACAAACGTATGTGTATTACCTTTATTCGGTCGCGATATACGTTGCTAATACTGAAGGAAATAATAGATTACCGATTTTATTTTCGAATGACCAAAGATTTAACGACAAGCAGATGTTTATCTAAACGTTATTACCGATGCAAAATGTTTAGAAAATTCAGATTAATTTCTTAGTGCTAATACTGAAGGTAATAATAGATTACCGATTATACTTTTACATAAATGTATGTATTATTACTACCTACGATTTTCCGACAAACGTGTGTGTATTACCTTTATTCGGTCGCGATATACGTTGCTAATACTGAAGGTAATAATAGATTACCGATTTTATTTTCGAATGACCAAAGATTTAATGACAAGCAGATGTTTATCTAAACGTTATTACCGATGCAAAATGTTTAGAAAATTCAGATTAATTTCTTAGTGCTAATACTGAAGGTAATAATAGATTACCGATTATACTTTTACATAAATGTATGTATTATTACTACCTACGATTTTCCGACAAACGTGTGTGTATTACCTTTATTCGGTCGCGATATACGTTGCTAATACTGAAGGTAATAATAGATTACCGATTTTATTTTCGAATGACCAAAGATTTAATGACAAGCAGATGTTTATCTAAACGTTATTACCGATGCAAAATGTTTAGAAAATTCAGATTAATTTCTTAGTGCTAATACTGAAGGTAATAATAGATTACCGATTATACTTTTACATAAATGTATGTATTATTACTACCTACGATTTTCCGACAAACGTGTGTGTATTACCTTTATTCGGTCGCGATATACGTTGCTAATACTGAAGGTAATAATAGATTACCGATTTTATTTTCGAATGACCAAAGATTTAATGACAAGCAGATGTTTATCTAAACGTTATTACCGATGCAAAATGTTTAGAAAATTCAGATTAATTTCTTAGTGCTAATACTGAAGGTAATAATAGATTACCGATTATACTTTTACATAAATGTATGTATTATTACTACCTACGATTTTCCGACAAACGTGTGTGTATTACCTTTATTCGGTCGCGATATACGTTGCTAATACTGAAGGTAATAATAGATTACCGATTTTATTTTCGAATGACCAAAGATTTAATGACAAGCAGATGTTTATCTAAACGTTATTACCGATGCAAAATGTTTAGAAAATTCGGATTAATTTCTTAGTGCTAATACTGAAGGTAATAATAGATTACCGATTATACTTTTACATAAATGTATGTATTATTACTACCTACGATTTTCCGACAAACGTATGTGTATTACCTTTATTCGGTCGCGATATAAGGTGCTAATACTGAAGGTAATAATAGATTACCGATTTTATTTTCGAATAACCAAAGATTTTACGACAAGCAAATGTATTATTATCTAAACATTATTACCGATGCAAAATGTTTAGAAAATTCAGATTAAATTCTTAGTGCTAATACTGAAGGTAATAATTGAATTCCGAATCGTTAAGTGTTGCATCGGTAATAACATGTAAAATCTATAAAAAAATATAATCGGTAATCTATTATTACCTTATAAAAAAATTACTATAAAATTCGGACTGATTTCTTAGGGCTAATACTAAAGGTAATATTTATATTAAAAACATGTTTATTCATAAGTTTTAACACTTTGGATTTTCTATATAATAAATTGAATTTTTTACGAATTTTCAAAATGCAACTTGTCTTTTTTTATAAACAAGTTTCACTAAAATCGCTCTAACTCCATTTCTAGCTCTTGAATATCCATCAAACTTGATATTTATATTAAAAACATGTTTATTAATAAGTTTGAACACTTTGGATTTGCTAAATAATAAATTGAATTTTTTACGAATTTTTAAAACGCCACTTGTCTTTTTTTATAAACAAGTTTCACTAAAATCGCTCTAACTCCATTTCTAGCTCTTGAATATTCATCAAACTTGATATTTATATTAAAAACATGTTTGTTAATAAGTTTGAACACATTGGATTTACTATATAATAAATTGAATTTTTTACGAATTTTTAAAATGCAACTTGTCTTTTTTTATAAACAAGTTTCACTAAAATCGCTCTAACTCCATTTCTAGCTCTTGAATATTCATCAAGCTTGATATTTATATTAAAAACATGTTTATTAATAAGTTTGAACACTTTGGATTTTCTATATAATAAATTGAATTTTTTACGAATTTTCAAAATGCAACTTGTCTTTTTTTATAAACAAGTTTCACTAAAATCGCTCTAACTCCATTTCTAGCTCTTGAATATTCATCAAACTTGATATTTATATTAAAAACTTGTTTATTAATAAGTTTGAACACTTTGGATCTGCTATATAATAAATTGAAATTTTTACGAATTTTCAAAATGCAACTTGTCTTTTTTTATAAACAAGTTTCACTAAAATCGCTCTAATTCCATTTCTAGCTCTTGAATATCCATCAAACTTGATATTTATATTAAAAACATGTTTATTAGTAAGTTTGTACATTTTGGATTTTCTATATAATAAATTGAATTTTTTACGAATTTTCAAAATGCAACTTGTCTTTTTTTATAAACAAGTTTCACTAAAATCGCTCTAACTCCATTTCTAGCTCTTGAATATTCATCAAACTTGATATTTATATTAAAAACATGTTTATTAGTAAGTTTGTACATTTTGGATTTGCTAAATAATAAATTGAATTTTTTACGAATTTTCAAAATGCAACTTGTCTTTTTTTATAAACAAGTTTCACTAAAATCGCTCTAACTCCATTTCTAGCTCTTGAATAATCATCAAACTTGATATTTATATTAAAAACATGTTTATTAATAGGTTTGTACATTTTGGATTTGCTAAATAATAAATTGAATTTTTTATGAATTTTTAAAATGCAACTTGTCTTTTTTTATAAACAAGTTTCACTAACATCGCTCTAACTCCATTTCTAGCTCTTGAATATATATCAAACTTGATATTTATATTAAAAACATGTTTATTAGTAAGTTTGTACATTTTGGATTTGCTAAATAATAAATTGAATTTTTTATGAATTTTTAAAATGCCACTTGTCTTTTTTTATAAACAAGTTTCACTAAAATCGCTCTAACTAACTCCATTTCTAGCTCTTGAATATTCATCAAACTTGATATTTATATTAAAAACATATTTATTAAAAAGTTTGAACACTTTGGATTTGCTATATAATAAATTGAATTTTTTACGAATTTTCAAAATGCAACTTGTCTTTTTTTATAAACAAGTTTCACTAAAATCGCTCTAACTCCATTTCTAGCTCTTGAATATTCATCAAACTTGATATTTATATTAAAAAGATGTTTGTTAATAAGTTTGAACACTTTGGATTTGCTATATAATAAATTGAATTTTTTACGAATTTTCAAAATGCAACTTGTCTTTTTTTATAAACAAGTTTTACTAAAATCGCTCTAACTCTACTTCTAGCTCTTGAATATTCATCAAACTTGATATTTATATCAAAAACATGTTTATTAGTAAGTTTGTACATTTTGGATTTGCTAAATAATAAATTGAATTTTTTATGAATTTTTAAAATGCAACTTGTCTTTTTTTATAAACAAGTTTCACTAAAATCCCTCTAACTCCATTTCTAGCTCTTGAATATCCATCAAACTTGATATTTATATTAAAAACATGTTTATTAATAAGTTTGTACACTTTGGATTTGCTATATAATAAATTGAATTTTTTATGAATTTTTAAAATGCAACTTGACTTTTTTTATAAACAAATTTCACTAAAATCGCTCTAACTCCATTTCTAGCTCTTGAATATCCATCAAACTTGATATTTATATTAAAAACATGTTTGTTAATAAGTTTGAACATTTTGGATTTACTATATAATAAATTGATTTTTTTACGAATTTTTAAAATGCAACTTGACTTTTTTTATAAACAAGTTATTGTTAAATTTGTTAATTGTAATAATTTTATCAATTTTACCTGTAATTTCTTAAATTATCTGTTTGTAAAATAAAGCTTTATTATTATTATTTACCGATTATACAATTACCAACGACTTTCCAACAAACCCGTATAAATTTCAACGTTATTGCCCTTGCAAGTCTTCTAATGCCTAAAGTAATAATTTATTACAGATTATTATTATTATTTTCGCGTGAGTGTATAAAGATAAGCATATGAACTTTTAGTGCTAATACTAAAGATAATAAGTGATTACCGATTATATTTCAAAGGTAATAATTGAATACCGATTAAGATTTACTTACTTTCACGTGTGTGTATAAAAGTTATTGCGTAAGCTATTCAGCAAGTAAGTAAGTTTTAGTGCTAATACTAATGATAATAAGTGATTACCGATTATATTTCAAAGGTAATAATTGAATATCGATTAATATTTACTTACTTTCACGTGTGTGTATAAAAGTGATTGAGTAAGTTATTAAGCAAATAAGTAAGTGTATGAAGTTTTAGTGCTAATACTAATGATAATAAGTGATTACCGATTATATTTTCAAAGGTAATAATTGAATACCGATTAACATTTAATTTCTTTCGCTTATGTGTATTACAGTTATTGAGTACGTTATTAAGCATGTAAGTAAGTGTATGAAGTTTTAGTACTAATACTAAAGATAATAAGTGATAACCGATTATATTTTCAAGGTAATCATTGAATACCGTTTAAAATTTACTTTATTTCGCGTGTGTGTATAAAAGTTATTAAGTAAGTTATTAAGCAAGTTATTAAGCAAGTAAGTAAGTAAGTAAGTATATGATGTTTTAGGGCTAATACCAAAGATAATAAGTGATTTGCCTCAAAATCAAGTTTTTGATAATTTTCACTCAAAAATTAAGGAAGGTTTTTATTGCACGAACTGTTTTAAATTAATCGATTGACTTATACAAAATGATAGAAAATTAAAAATTTAAGAAATTTAAATTTATGATATTATTTTACTTTCTATATTTAATTGGGCTCAATATAAGCCGTATTTTGAAAAATTTTACCCAAAAATAATATAAGCAGGACGGTTTTTATTGCATAAGCCGTTTTAAATTAATCAACTGAGCTATAAAAAATGATAAAAAAAATTAAATATTTAAGACATTTAAATTTTTGAAATTATTTTGCATTCTATATTTAATTAGGCTCCAAATAACCCATTTTTTAATAGTTTTTACCCAAAAATAATGTCTGCAGAAAGGTTTTTATTTGACGAGCAGTTTTAAATTAAACGACTGAGTTATAAAAAATTATAAAAAAGCAAAGATTTAATAAATTTAAATTTGTGAAATTATTTTACATTTTATATTTAATTGGGCTCAAAATAAATAATTTTTTTATAATTTTTACCCAAAAATAAAGTCTGCAGGAAGGTTTTTTCACCAGCTGCTTTAAATTAATCGACTGAGTGATAATAAAGTGATAAAATATGAGATTTAAAAAATTTAAATTTATGATATTATTTTACATTCTATATTTAATTTAGCTCAAAATAAACAGATTTTTGATAATTTTCACCCAAAAATAATGTCCGCAAAAAAGTTTTTATTGCATAAGCTGTTTTAAATTAATTGAGTGAGATATAAAAAATTATAAAAAATCATAGATTTAAGAAATTTTAATTGTGTGATATTATTTTAGATTCTATATTTAATTGGGCTTAATATAAGCTTTTTTTTTTTTAAATTACCCAAAAATAATATATGCAGGAAGGTTTTTATTGCACAAGCCGTTTTAAATTAATCGACTGAGTTATAAAAAATAATAAAAAAATCAAATATTTAAGAAATTTAAATTTATGATTTTATTTTACATTCTATATTTAATTGGGCTCAAAACTAATTTATTTTTGATAATTTTCACTTTAGAATAGAGTCTGCAGAAAGGTTTTTTAATTGTTCAAGCTGTTTTAAATTAATCGAACTGAGATATGAATAATTATAAAACATCAAATATTTAAGAAAATTTAATTTTTGATAATATTTCACATTTTATATTTAATTAGGCTCGAAATAGGCTATTTCTTATTAATTTTCACCCAAAAATTAAGTCACCAGAAAGGTTTTTATTGTTCGAGCTGTTTTAAATTAATCGAACTGAGTTAAGAAAAAAAAATAAAAAATCAAATATATAAGAAATTTAAATTTATGATTTTATTTTACATTCCGTATTTAATTGGGCTCAAAATAAGTTTAATTTTGATAATTTTCACTTAAGAATAGAGTCTACAGGACAGTTTTGATTGTACGAGCTGTTTTAAATTAATCAACTGAGTTGATGAGAAATATAATAATTAAGAAATATTAATTTTTCATATTATTTTACATTCTATTTTTAGATTAGATATAATTAGATTCGAAATAAGCTATTTTTTGGTAATTTTCACCGAAAAATTAAGTCTCCAGGAAGGTTTTTATTGTGCGAGCTGTTTTAAATGAATAGAATGAGATATAAAAAATTATAAAAAATCAAAGATTTAAGAAATTTAAATTTATCATATTATTTCGCATTCTATATTTAATTGGGCTCAAAATAAACCGATTTTTAATCATTTTCACCCAAAAATAAAGTCTGCAGGAAGGTTTTTATTGTTCGAACTGTTTTAACTTAATCGACTGAGTTATGAAAAATGATGAAAAGTCAAAGATTTAAGAAATTTAAATTTATGATATTATTTTACATTCTGCATTTAATTTAGCTTAAAATAAACCAATTTTTGATCATTTTCACCCAAAAATAATGTCTGCAGGAAGGTTTTTTATTGCACAAGCTGTTTTAATTTAATCGAATGAGATATAAAAAATTATAAAAAATTAAGAATTTAAAAAATTTAAATTTATCATATTATTTCGCATTCTATATTTAATTGGGCTCAAAATAAACCATTTTTTGATCATTTCCACCTAAAAATAATGTCTGCAGGAAGATTTTTTTTTGCACGAGCTATTTTAAATTAATCGACTGAGATACAAAAAATTATATAAAATCAAACAATTATTAAAATTAAATTTATGATACTATTTTATATTCTATATTTAATTGGGCTCAATATGAGCTATTTTTTGATAATTTTGACGCAGAAATAAAGTCTGCAGGAAGGTATTTATTGCACGAGCTGTTTTAAATTTATCGACTGAGATATAAAAAATGCTAAAAAATCAAAGATTTCAAAAATTTTAATTTTTGATATTACCTTAGATACTATATTTAATTTAGCTTAAAATAAACCGATTTTTGATAATGTCCACCCAAAAATAATGTCTGCAGGAAGGTTTTTATTGCACGAGCTGTTTGAAATGAATCGACTGAGTTATAAAAAAATTATAAAAAATCAAATATTTAATAAATTTAAATGTTTCATATTATTTTACATTCTATATTTAATTTGGCTCAAAATAAATCATTTTTTGATCATTTTTACCCAAAAATAAAGTCTGCAGGAAGGTTTTTCTTGAACAAGCTGTTTTAAATTAATTGACTGAGATATAAAAAAATCAAAGATTTAAGAAATTTAAATTTATGATATTATTTTGCATTCTATATTTAATTGGGCTCAAAATAAACCATTTTTTGATAATTTCCACCTAAAAATAATGTCTGCAGGAAGATTTTTTTTTGCACGAGCTATTTTAAATTAATCGACTGAGATACAAAAAATTATATAAAATCAAACAATTATTAAAATTAAATTTATGATACTATTTTATATTCTATATTTAATTGGGCTCAATATGAGCTATTTTTTGATAATTTTGACGCAGAAATAAAGTCTGCAGGAAGGTATTTATTGCACGAGCTGTTTTAAATTTATCGACTGAGATATAAAAAATGCTAACAAATCAATGATTTCAAAAATTTTAATTTTTGATATTACCTTAGATACTATATTTAATTTAGCTTAAAATAAACCGATTTAAGATAATGTTCACCCAAAAATAATGTCTGCAGGAAGGTTTTTATTGCACGAGCTGTTTGAAATGAATCGACTGAGTTATAAAAAAATGATAAAAAATCAAATATTTAATAAATTTAAATGTTTCATATTATTTTACATTCTATATTTAATTTGGCTCAAAATAAACCATATTTTGATAATTTTTACCCAAAAATAAAGTCTGCAGGAAGGTTTTTCTTGAACAAGCTGTTTTAAATTAATTGACTGAGATATAAAAAAATATAAAAAATCAAAGATTTAAGACATTTAAATTTATGATATTATTTTGCATTCCATATTATTTAATTGGGCTCAAAATAAACTATTTTTGATAATTTCCACCTAAAAATAATGTCTGCAGGAAGATTTTTTTTGCACGAGCTGTTTTAAATTAATCGACTGAGATACAAAAAATTATAAAAAATCAAAGATTTAAAAAAAATAAATTTATGATACTATTTTACATTCTATATTTAATTGGGCTCAATATGAGCTATTTTTTGATAATTTTGACCAAGAAATAAAGTCTGCAGGAAGGTATTTATTGCACGAGCTGTTTTAAATTTATCGACTGAGATATAAAAAATGCTAAAAAATCAAAGATTTCAAAAATTTAAATTTTTGATATTACCTTACATACTATATTTAATTTAGCTTAAAATAAACCGATTTTTGATAATGTTCACCCAAAAATAATGTCTGCAGGAAGGTTTTTATTGCACGAGCTGTTTGAAATTAATCGACTGAGTTATAAAAAAATGATAAAAAATCAAATATTTAATAAATTTTAATTTTTCATATTATTTTACATTCTATATTTAATTGGGCTCAAAATAAACCGTTATTTGATAATTTTTACCCAAAAATAATGTCGGCAGGAAGGTTTTTATTGCACGAACTGTTTTAAATTAATCGACTGAGATGTAAAAAAATAGAAAAAATCGAATATTTAAGAAATTTAAATTAATCATATTATTTTAAATTATATATTTAATTTTCACCCGAAAAAATACAGGGTTGCTATCTTGTAAGCTACATGTAGATCAAATTCATCATTATATTTATACCATTTATAAAGGTGCTAGTAATTATTTTCGAATATTTTTAAAACACCTTAATGAATAATATTCAAATTTTGATATTCAATTAACAATATAATATACTACAAAAAACTATTATAATAAAAATTACAGGATGGCTAGTTAATTAGCTACATGTAGCCAAATTTCACCAAGATATTTGTACGATTTATAAAAGTGCTAGTTATTATTTGCGAATATTTCTAAAATCCCTTGATGAATAATTTTCAAACTTTGCTAATCAATTAACAATATAATTGTTTATAAAAAAAACTTAATAATACAAAAAATACCGTGTTGCTATCTTATTAGCTACATGCAGACAAAATGCATCATGATATTTATATGATTTATAAAGGTGCTAGTAGTTATTTTTTAATATTTCTAAAAGACTCTGATGAGTAATTTTCAAATTCTGATAATCAATTAGCAAGATAATAGGCTATAAACATTTATAGGTTTGCTAGTTTATTTAGCTATATGTAGCCAAAATTTCATCATGATATTTGTATGATTTAGCAAATTGCTAGTTATTATTGTCGAATATTTCTAAAATCGCTTGATGATTAATTTTCAAAATTTGCTACTCAATTAGCAATATAATTGTTTTTAAAAAATGTAACCATACAATATTACCGGGTTGCTAGCTTATTAGCTACTTGCAGATAAAATTCATCATGATATTCATATGATTTATAAAGGTGCTAGTAATTATTTTCAAAAATTTCTAAAAAATCTTAATGAATAATTTTCAAACAGTTTTCTTGTTATTGATGAAAATGTGTTGGCATGTGTTTTTAATTGAGTTATTTCAATCACATCAAACTTTAAAGGGTTGAAGCAATACAACCATGTAGTATCCAGTATACTGCTATAGCATTTATTAAAGCACACACTTTCATCTATAAATCAAGGCTAATATAAAAGAAATTCATCACGCAGTTTTCTTGTTATTGATGAAAATGTGTTGGAATGTGTATTTAATTGAGTTATTTCAAAAACATCAAACTTTAAAGAGTTGAAGCGGTAAAACCATGAAGTATCCAGTATAGTGCTATAGCATTTATCAAAGCATATACTTTCAGCTATAAATCAAAGCTAATATAAAGGAAATTCATCAAGAGGTTTTCTTGTTATTGCTGAAAATGTGTTGGGATGTGTTTTTAATTGAGTTATTTCAATCATATCATACTTTAAAGGGTTGAAGTGGTAAAACCATGAAGTATCTAGTATAGTGCTATAGCATTTATTAAAGCACATACTTTCATCTATAAATCAAAGCTAATATAAAAGAAATTCATCAAGCAGTTTTCTTGTTATTGATGAAAATGTGTTGGGATGTGTTTTTAATTGATTTATTACAATCACATCAAACTTTAAAGGGTTGAAGCGGTAAAACCATGAAGTATCCAGTATAGTACTATAGCATTTATCAAAGCACATACTTTCATCTATAAATCAAGGCTAAAATAAAGGAAATTCATCAAGAGGTTTTCTTGTTATTGAAGAAAATGTGTTGGGATGTGTTTTTAATTGAGTTATTTCAATCACATCAAACTTTAAAGGATTGAAGCGATAAAACCATGAAGTATCTAGTATAATGCTATAGCATTTATCAAAGCACATACTTTCATCTATAAATCAAAGCTAATATAAAAGAAATTCATCAAGCAGTTTTCTTGTTATTGATGAAAATGTGTTGGGATGTGTTTTTAATTGATTTATTACAATCACATAAAACTTTAAACGGTTGAAGCGGTAAAACCATGAAGTATCCAGTATAGTACTATAGCATTTATCAAAGCAGATACTTTCATCTATAAATAAAAGCTAATATAAAGGAAATTCATCAAGAGGTTTTCTTGTTATTGATGAAAATGTTTTGGGATGTGTTTTTAATTGAGTTATTTCAATCACATCAAACTTTAAAGGGTTGAAGTGGTAAAACCATGAAGTATCTAGTATAGTGCTACAGCATTTATCAAAGCACATACTTTCATCTATAAATCAAGGCTAATATAAAGGAAATTTATCAAGAGGTTTTCTTGTTATTGATGAAAATGTTTTGGGATGTGTTTTTAATTGAGTTATTTCAATCACATCAAACTTTAAAGGGTTGAAGTTGTAAAACCATGAAGTATCCAGTATAGTGCTATAGCATTTATCAAAGCACATACTTTCATGTATAAATCAAAGCTAATATAAAGGAAATTCATCAAGAGCTTTTCTTTTTATTGATGAAAATGTGTTGGGATGTGTTTTTAATAGAGTTATTTCAATCAGATCAAACTTTAAAGGGTTGAAGTTGTAAAACCATGAACTATCCAGTATAGTGCTATAGCATTTATCAAAGCACATACTTTCAGCTATAAGTCAGGCTAATATAATAGAAATTCATCTAGAGGTTTTCTTGTTATCGATGAAACTGTGTTGGGATGTGTTTTTAAAATTTTGATAATATAAATATAATAGGCTATAAAAAGCTGTAATAATAAATAAATAAGATAAGCAAAATATATGTTCAATGAACATATCTACCCTTAGTAGTTAAGACATTGCGACCAAAATTGACTTCAGTTTGATCGTTGAGGACTTGATATATACCCTTAACCTAAAATTATAACCGTGGTTAAAAAAATTAACGTAAAAAAACAATCTAATGTTTGTTTTATAAAGCAAATATTATACATTATTGATGTGTGATTGGGGAACAATTGGATTCTGTGAGATTTCATTACATGTTTGGTGATCATAACAAAATTCAATACTAACCTTCAATGATTATTATATCTCCGAATTAAAAAAATCGCGGATATGTACAAGATGGTATAGGTTTATAATATGCAAGAAGGGTTCAATCGATATAGTTCTTCAATCCCTAAACTGCATATTAATGACGTAACCCGTAGGCAATAAAATCTCCTACCTGCAAGACGTATCATGCTGTCCTCAAAACGACCCCAGGTAGGAATCCAATTCAGCGCAGTACGGTTCCTTTATGGCAGCACTAATATCACTATTCACGTCTTTATACTGTAATTATCACAATCGCACAATAAAATTCAATAGGAATTAGTTTCTAAATCGCGGACACCACGTGCACTGTACAAGTCGCGACGATACTGCGGACATGCGCGGCGCGACATCCGCGACCGGTCCATCCGCGTTTTTTCTACCCAAATACACGTTCATCACGTGCGCCGGTAAAACCAATATTTATGAATCACAATTTATTTGTAGTAATATTATAATCAAATAAATAACATATTAGTTTCATATTATATGTCATAGGATTCAGACTCATCTTTTTCTATCTTATATAGAAAAAAAAAAGTCTGGATCCTGTAAATTTTCTTTGTATGGATTATGTGTAATGTAATAAATTTCCTATAATGTTTAGTTTTCGCACATTTCTTAGGAAAAGCTTGAAATAATATTAATTACCTCAGTTCTAAAGAAGAAGAAAATCATGTATGTAAATTTTATAAACCTGAACCTCGCTAATTTCTCATTCGTCCAATCCATCCATCCAAGCTCTAAAAAGATGAGCCTGGACCCTGTAAATTTTTTTTGTAAGCATTATGTGTAATGTAATAAATTTCCTAGAATGTTTAGTTTTCGCACTTTTCTTAGGAAAAGCTTGAAATAATATTAATTGCCTCAGTTCTGAAGAAGAAGAAAATTATGTATGTAAATTTTATGAGCCTGAACCTCGCTAATTTCTCATTGATCCAATTCATCCATCCAATCTCTAAAAAGATGAGCCTGGATCCTGTAAATTTTCTTTGTATGCATTATGTATAATGTAATCAAATTTCTATTATGTTTAATTTTAATTTTTTAAATATTCAATGCATACTATTATATTTAGTTTATAATAAATAAATCTGAGTACATTAAGGATATATTTTTCACGAAAATTAATTAGTCGTGCTGGAAACCCGGAAGCGGCCCTCCCCCGCACAACAAATCGCTGCGATTTTTCTCCATCTCAATTTTCCACTCGCTGATTTATCGCCCTCATCCCTCAATTACGCGATAAAGCAGTCGCGGGCGGGCGCCCTCCCGTTTCCCATTTTTATTAATACGGCACCGCGTCTGCGGCGACACATTGAGTGGTTGCAAGATCGGGGGGGGTGCACACCCCCTCCCAGCCGCGCAACACACAAATATGAGCCCACATTATCGGCGGCGCTATAATGTTCGCGCTGAAAGTTCACACCATAAATATAACATCCCCCCAATAAACGCATTTTTCAACGAGGCAGTTGCAATTTTTTTGTGGGGGCAGACTAAATTTGTAACTGTTGTATTAGCATTGATGTTTTTTTTTAGTTTCTACTGAAAATAAATAATAATTTTGTGCAATAACATCGTGTTGCATAAAATTAGATTTTTTAATCTCTTTCGTTTTAATTTTTTTCGTTTATCATTCGGGAGCTGTTCTGGGCTGTTTCTAGCTGGCATAGAACTATCAGCCTCAGATATTTTCCTCTGGCAACAAAGAAACCTTATTAACAAACATAAACCTCTGGAAAAACTGATTCATGAAGATTGGTGATGACCAATATTACTCAATATTTTTTAATTTCTTGTATAGCAACTCAATAATTTCTGTAACTTATTCCAGCCAATGTTGTTTGGTCGACTGGTTTTTCATGTGGCTCTCGCATAATTATTATGCAAAATTTATTTCACGTGCGTCCGTTGGGGGATATTTTTATTATTGTCGATGGGAGCGGGTATCGGCGGTTGCACATTTAAAGACGCCGGGGTGAAAATCGATAGCGGTAACCTGTTTTTAAATGTGTATCGGGCGAGTTGCCACCGGACGACCCCTATTTATGTATTCCGCGCCCTTTATCTTACTAACGTGATAAAAATCTTCGGTTATGGATACCGGTCGGCTTTCGGGTGGGATCAGTGTGCGTGCAATCGCCGATGCAATATTTTACAGACATTTATTTATAAAAATTGTTATAACTGCAGCTCTAATGCTTAGAAAATAGTGAAATTTGGTAGTTACATCAAAAATATAATTATTTAGTAGTATGTTTAAATTTGGAAATATTTGTATTAAACTGAATTTTTTATGAATTTTCAAACGGCGAGATAAGATTTATCATCTACAAGTTTTATAAAAAAATTGCTATAATTCCAATCATAATGCATAGAAAACAGTAAAACTTGGTAAATATATCAAAAAAATATTCATTTATTCTATTATTTAAAAAAGGGGTGATATATGTAAAACTGAATTTTTTTATGAATTTTAAAACCGCGAGGTAAGATTTTTCATCAACAAGTTATTTATAAAAATTGCTATAACTGCAGCTCTAATACTTAGAAAATAGTGAAATTTGGTAGTTGCATCAAAAATATAATTATTTAGTAGTATGTTTAAATTTGGATATATATGATTTAAACTGATTTTTTTATGAATTTTCAAACAGCGAGATAAGATTTATCATCTACAAGTTTTATAAAAAAATAGCTATAATTCTAATTATAATGGATAGAAAATAGTGAAACTTGGTAAATATATCAAAAAAATGTTCATTTATTCTAATATTTAGAAAAGGGATGATATTTGTAAAATTTACTTTCTTTATGAATTTTCAAGCCGCGAGGTAAGATTTTTCATCAACAAGTTATTTATAAAAATTGCTATAACTGCAGCTCTAATGCTTAGAAAATAGTGAAATTTGGTAGTTACATCAAAAATATAATTATTTAGTAGTATGATTAAATTTGGAAATATATGTATTAAACTGAATTTTTTATGAATTTTCAAACGGCGAGACAGGATTTATCATCTACAAGTTTTATAAAAAAATGCTATAATTCCAATTATAATGCATAGAAAATAGTGAAACTTGGTAAATATATCAAAAAATTGTTCATTTATACTAATATTTAAAAAACGGGTGATATTTATAAAACTGATTTTTTTATGAATTTTCAAAACGCGAGGTAAGATTTTTCATCAACAAGTTATTTATAAAAATTGCTATAGCTGCAGTTATAATGCTTAGAAAATAGTGAAATTTGGTAGTTACATCAAAAACATAATTAGTTAGTAGTATGTCTGAATTTGGAAATATACGTATTAAACTGAATTTTTTTATGAATTTTCAAAATGCGAGATAAAGTTTATCATCTATAATCTTTAGAAAATAGTGAAACTTGGTATATATATCAAAAATATATTCATTTATAATCATGTTTAAGAAAAAAGTGATATTTGGAAAACTTAATTTTTTATGAATTTTCAAAGTTCGTGGTGATTTTCTTCATCAACAAGTTTTATTATAAAAATTGCTTTAACTGCAGCTCCAATGCTTAGAAATTAGTGAAATTTGGCACTTATATCAAAAACATATTTATTGAAAAGTATAATGAAATTTGGAAATATATTTGTTAAACTGATTTTTTTATGAATTTTCAAAACGAGAGATAAGATTTTTCATTAACAAGTTTTCTAAAAATTGCTATAATTCCGGCTATAAAGCTTAAAAATATTGAAACTTGTTAGATATATCAAAAAAATATTCATTTATAATCATGTTTAAGAAAGAAGTGATATTTGGAAAACTTCTTTTTTATGGATTTTCAAAACGCGAGGTGATTTTTTTCATCAACAAGTTTTATTATAAAAATTGCTTTAACTGCAGCTCCAATGTCTAGAAATTAGTGAAATTTGGCATACATATTAAAAACATATTTATTGAATAGAACAATGAAATTTGAAAATACATTTGTTATACTGATTTTTTTATGAAATTTCAAAATAATAGGTAAGATTTTTCATCAAGTTTTATAAAAAGTTGCTATAATTTCAGCTATAATGTTTAGAAAATAGTGAAAATTGGTAGATATGTCAAACATATGTTCATTTATTTATATATTATAAAATCGGGTGATATTTGTTAAAGTGATTTTTTTTTTATTTTTCAAAACGCGAGGTACGATTTTCCATCAACAAGTTTTATAAAAATTGCTCTAACTGCAGCTATAATTCTTAGAAATTAATGAAATTTGGTATACATATCAAAAACATATTTGTTGAATAGTACAGTGAAATTTGTAAAAATATTTGATAAACTGAAATTTGTATGAATTTTCAAAACGCTAGGTAAGATTTTTCATCAACACGTTTTATAAAAATTGCTCTAACTCCATCTACAATGATTCAAAAATAGTGGTACTTGGTAAGTATATCAAAAATATGTTCATTTATTGTTAAATTGAAACAAGGAGTGATGGTTGGTAAACTGAATTTTTTTATGAATTTTCAGAACGCGTGGTGAATTTCTTCAGCAGCAAGTTTTATAAAAATTGCTGTAACTGTAGCTCTAATGATTAGAAAATAGTGAAATTTGGTGTGTATATCAAAAATATAATTTTTTAATAGTATGTTTAAATTTGAAAATATATTTGTTAAACTTATTTTTTTATGAATTTTCAAAACGCGAGGTAAGATTTTTCATCAACAAGTTTTATAAAAATTACTATAACTGCAGCTCTATTGCTTAGAAAATAGTGAAATTTGATAAATATATGAAAAACATAATTTTTTAATAGTATGTTTAAATTTGGATATATATTTGTTAAACTGAAATTTTTATGATTTTTCAGAACGCGAGGAAAATTTCTTCAGCAACAAGTTTTAAAAAAATTGCTGTAACTGTAGCTCTAATGATTAGAAAATAGTGAAATTTGGTATGTATATCAAAAATATAATTGTTTAATAGTATGTTTAAATTTGGAAATATATTTCTTAAACTCAATTTTTTATGAATGTTCAAAACGCGAGGTAAGATTTTTCATCAACAAGTTTTATAAATATTGCTATAACTGCAACTCTATTGCTTATAAAATAGTGAAATTTGGTAGGTATATGAAAAACATAATTCTTTAATAGCATGTTTAAATTTGGAAATATATTTGTTAAACTGAATTTTTTATGAATTTTCAAAACGCGAGTTGAATTTTTTCATCTACAAGTTTTATAAAAATTGCTCTAACTCCAGCTACAATGCTTCAAAATCAGTGAAACTTGGTAGATATATCAAAAACATATTCATCTATTCTCATATTTAAAAAAAACAAGCTGACATTTGTTACACTGAATTTTTTAATGAATTTTCAAAACGTGAGGTTAACTTTTCATCAACAAGTTTTATAAAAACTGCTCTAATTGCAGCTCTAATCTTTAAAAATTAGTGAAATTAGGCATACATATCAAAAACATATTTATTGAATAGTACAAGGAAACTTGGAAATATATTTTTTTAAATTAAACTCAATTTTTTATGATGTTAGATTTTTCATCAACGAGTTTTATAAAAATTGCTCTAACTGCAGCTCTAATACTTACAAAATAGTGAAATTTGGTAGGTATATCAAAAACATAATTGTTTAATAGTACGTTTAATTTTGGAAATATATTTATTAAACTGAATTTATTATGAATTTTCAAACGCGAGGTGAATTTTTTTATCTACAAGTTTTATAAAAATTGCTCTTACTCCAGCTCCAACACCTCAAAAACAGTAAAACTTGTTAAATATATCAAAAACATACTCATTTAATTTCATATTTTAAAAAAGGGAGAAATTTGTTACACTGATTTTTTTAATGAATTTTCAAAACGCGAAGTTAATTTTTCATCAACAAGTATTATAAAAATTGCTCTAACTGCAGCTCTAATGCTTATAATTTAATGAAATTTATTACATATATCAAAAACATATTTATTAATTAGTACAATAAAACTTGGAAATATATTTTCAAAACTCAATTTTTTATGAAATTTCAAAACGCGAGGTAAGATTTTTCATCAACAAGTTTTATAAAAATTGCTCTAACTGTAGCTCTAATTCCTAGAAAGTAGTGAATTTTGGCGCAGATATCAAAAACATATATGTTGAGTAGTACAATGAAACTTGGAAATATATTTCGAAAACTCAATTTTGTATGAATTTTCAAAACGCGAAGTAAGATTTTTCTTCAACAAGTTCTATAAAAATTGCTCTAACTCCAGCTCCAATGCTTCAAAAACAGTGAAACTTGGTCGATATATCAAAAACATATTCATTTATTTTGATATTTAAAAAAACGAGAGAAATTTGTTACACTGTTTTTTTTTAATGAATTTTCAAAACGCGAAGTTAACTTTTCATCAACAAGTTTTATAAAAATTGCTCTAACTGCAGCTCTAATGCTTAGAATTTAATGAAATTTGTTACACACATCAAAAACATATTTATTAATTAGTACAATAAAACTTGGAAATATATTTTCAAAACTCAATTTTTTATGAAATTTCAAAACGCAAGGTAAGATTTTTCATCAACAAGTTTTATAAAAATTGCTCTAACTGCAGCACTAATTCATAGAAAGTAGTGAATTTTGGCGCTGATATCAAAAACATATATGTTGAGTAGTACAATGAAACTTGGAAATATATTTCGAAAACTGACTTTTGTATGAATTTTCAAAACGCGAAGTAAGATTTTTCATCAACAAGTTTTATAAAAATTGCTCTAACTCCAGCTCCAATGCTTCAAAAATAGTGAAACTTGGTTGATATATCAAAAACATATTTATTTATTCTCATATTAAAAAAAACGAGAGAAATTTGTTACAATGTTTTTTTTAATGAATTTTCAAAACGCGAAGTTAACTTTTCATCAACAAGTTTTATAAAAATTGCTCTAACTGCAGCTCTAATGCTTAGAAATTAATGAAATTTGGCATACATATCAAAAACGTATTTATTGAATAGTACAATAAAACTTGGAAATATATTTTCAAAACTCAATTTTTTATGAAATTTCAAAACGCGAGGTAAGATTTTTCATCAACAAGTTTTATAAAAATTGCTCTAACTGCAGCTCTAATTAATAGAAAGTAGTGAATTTTGGCGCAGATATCAAAAACATATATGTTTAGTAGTACAATGAAACTTGGAAATATATTTCGAAAACTGAATTTTTTATGAATTTTCAAAACACGAACTAAGATTTTTCATCAACAAGTTTTATAAAAATTGCTCTAACTGCAGCTCTAATACTTAGAATTTAATGAAATTTGGTATACATATCCAAAACATATTTATTGAATAGTACAATAAAACTTGGAAATATATTTTTAAAACTCAATTTTTTATGAAATTTCAAGACGCGAGGTAAGATTTTTCATCAACAAGTTTTATAAAAATTGCTCTAACTCCAGCTCCAATACTTCAAAAACAGTGAAACTTGGTTGATAAATCAAAAACATATTCATTTATTCTCATATTTAAAAACAACATGAGAAATTTGTTACACTGTTTTTTTTAATGAATTTTCAAAACGCGAAGTTAACTTTTCATCAACAAGTTTTATAAAAATTGCTCTAACTGCAGCTCTGATGCTTAGAATTTAATGAAACTTGTTATACATATCAAAAACATATATATTGAATAGTACAAAAAAACTTGGAAATATATTTTTAAAACTCAATTTTTTATGAAATTTCAAAACGCAAGGTAAAATTTTTCATCAACAAATTTTATAAAAATTGCTCTAACTGCAGCTCTAATTCATAGAAAGTAGTGAAGTTTGGTAGGTATATAAAAAACGTAATTATTTAATAGTATGTTTAAATTTGGAAATATATTTGTTAAACTGAATTTTTTATGAATTTTCTAAACGCGAGGTGAACTTTTCATATACAAGTTTTATAAAAATTGCTCTAACTGCAGCTGTAATCTTTAGAAATTAGTGAAATTAGGCATAGATATCAATAACATATTTTTTGAATAGTACAATGAAACTTGGAAATATATTTCTTAAATTCATTTTTTTATGAATTTTCAAAACGGGAGTTAACTGTTAAGTTTGAAATTCATAACTCAACAGTTCTTAAACTTTTTGGTATGTTAAAGTCAACAATTGTAAATGCAGCGTATTTTGGATGATAAAATATTCAATAACACTCTTAAAAAAAAATTTAAAAAAAATAAATAAAATGTGATAACTTTCATAAACGTGATTTTAGTTAAGCAATTATCTCATGTAAAACTAGTTGTATTCAAATGTTTTGCTTTGGGGGTGATTTTATAGTTCGTGTGTCGATCGGTGTGTGGGTTGCGTGTTTCTTGCACGCTTCCTGTTACGGATGACGAAAACGTCGACAAGACCGATAAAAATAAATTCGGAGTTATAACAAAAGTATCGATTGTCTGACACGATACGGTTTCACGCTTTTTATTTTGCCCTTGCTAATATCATTTAAAAAAAAAAGATAAAAAATGCGTGAATCAGACTGTATTTTGAACAAATGATGGTTTACAATCTCATATTTTGGCAAACTACAAATCTTGATTTTATAGTTAATAAAATATATATATTGTAAATAACAAACTCAAATTTTGTAAAGCTTGTGAGGTTAAAAGTTAAGTTACACTGTGTTTTTCAATTAAACGCATGTAGGCTAGCTACAAATGTTGAATTCTAAAGGCCATCAAACTCGCAATTTTTGGATTAGAGAATTCTTCGTTTACATAGATAATAACAAATATATTGTAAATATATAGTTCAAATTTTGTAAAAAATGTGAGGCTAAAAGTCCAGTTACATTGTGTTTTTCAATCAAACGCATGCAAGCCAACTACAAATGTTGAATTCTAAAGGCCATCAAGCTCGCAATTTTTGGATTAGAGAATTTTCCGTTTACATAGATAATAAAAAATATATTGTAAATATATAGTTCAAATTTTGTAAAAATTGTGAGGCTAAAAGTCTAGTTACATTGTGTTTTTCAACCAAACGCATGCAAGCCAACTACAAATGTTGAATTCTAAAGGCCATAAAGCTCACAATTTTTGGATTACAGAATTCTTCGTTTACATAGATAATAACAAATATATTGTAAATATATAGTTCAAATTTTGTAAAAATTGTGAGGCTAAAAGTCTAGTTACATTGTGTTTTTCAATTAAACGCATGTAGGCTAGCTACAAATGTTGAATTCTAAAGGCCATCAAGCTCGCAATTTTTGGACTAGAGAATTCTTCGTTTACATAGACAATAACAAATATATTGTAAATATATAGTTTAATGAAAAGTCTTGATTGTTTGGTGTGAAGAGTAATAATTTGTATATTGTGGTTTAGTCTTTTAAAAGGAAGCAACCGCAGGCAGCTCGCGGCGTTGCTCGATAGACCGCGGACGGCGCAGCTTAACGACTCGATTATTATTTGTGGCAGCCGTAAAACCGCGTAATTATTTTTCCAACGCAATTACTAATTATTAATATTAATTAATTAAGTCGCCGATGGGTCTGTAATTTCGCGCAATCGCCCAGCACGCATCATAAACCGCGCCCCAACACCTCCAAACCAGCCAGCGTACCGCACCAGTAATAGCTTAATAACACCGTAGACAACAACAATAACAAAATAATCATATTATTATATTGTATATATGTTACATTTTTGTCTAGTTTTAATAAAATTCGAACACATGAATTAGATTCAGTTACGAGATTTCAAATACAAATTTGATATTTGTGTTCCACTTACAATAACCCTTACAAATATTATACGTACAGTCAAAAACAGTTACAATTGTTTGTACATCATGCTAAATATCAGTAGTAGTGTTTTTTTTCAATAACTCGCTATGTTGTAAGCATTTTGGGATGGACAATTCATATTTTTGTAGAAAATTAACACTTTCAAAAATGGTTTGAATTGTTAAATCGTTTACTGTGAAGATATTTGTAGCTAAAGTTCAATGCATACCATTTTTCGAAGTTATCAATAATTATCTTACAAATCATAAATTTAATCCATTAAATTTCGAAAAGATTGATATAAATTTGACTTTCTATCAATAAAAAATAGCTGTTAACTATTTTTCAAGTTTTTAAACTAAATGTAAGTTTTGCTATTTTTAAAGAGAGACCTGTTTATCAGTTATCACTTAGAGATAATTGATTGATCCATTTCTATAAAAAAAATAAGTTCATATGTTAAATGTTTCACTAAATTTATTAGCATAAAGCTGATTGCTATTAAGAGAAGAAGAAGATATATTTATTGTAACATACATACATACAAAATATACATAATGTACAAGAGGCCATCGACCGTGGTCTTTCAGCCCTGCTATTAAGATTTTTTCATTATTTTCTAAAATTATTATAATTGTATTGTTTTTAGGGGATTTGGTATGCAAAATGGGATATGTACGTACTATTATGTTCGCTGTGACTAATAAAAGTTTTTTTTATTATTATTATTTTATTATTTAGTTCTCAATGTCCTCAAGACACAATTTGGGCAATAACATTACGTACATTCAACATAAATAATAGTTTCAGCCTTGTTACAAATCAATGCCCATGTACGCACGTCTCTCTTGCTCTAACGAGCCATATCGTAAATAGTTGGTAGCGTAAGAAGAAATCTTTATTGATCGCAGTCATGCAAAAAGGCGATTAGGACCGTTTTCTTCCCGATGTTGCGCAACCGATTGCCGATTCCAGTGCATCGCCTCGATCGACAGGCAATTTCGACGGCCTTGCCTGGCTAATCGGTGCCGTCATTAGCGTCCCCGCGCAAATCGCGATCGATCAAGGACGCTCGGCGCCAGCTCACCGATGATTGCTCAAAATTACCAACTAATCACACTTAACTTAATAATGATAAAACAAGGAGAGCGGCCAAGAAGAAGAAAAAAAACGGTGTACACGATTGTGGAGGCTGCAGGATGCAAACATCTGCTGGATTGGGAGATACGGTGTAGACTAGACATCTATAATATCAATAATGTTATTTTTTCCAATATATATATATATATATATATATATATATATATATATATATATATATATATATTGTTTATTCTGTAAAATAAATTATTACACTAAGACAACGCAGATAACTCTCGAGTTAATCTCCAATCCGTAATTCAAGCTTAATTTTTGACAGATAATGCCATATATAAACGATTTGAACTATGCATTACATTATTTTTCACAAATATTTTTTTAATTAGTCTTAAATTAATAAATGACATTAATTTAATCATAGAAAATAACGGGTAATAGTGTAGTGCATAGTTCAAGTAGTTTGAAATAGTGTACGGGTATAGTCAGGTTGGTAGGGGCCCCCCATCCACCCCACCTTTGCTCCCATAGTTTTTTCAATGGATACAGACGTTTTATATTGTTTAAACTATGCCAAGAAGAGTGTTATCCTATGGAAAAAATATGCGAACAAAGGTGGGGTGGGTGGGCGGCCCCTACCAACCTGACTATACCCGTCGACTATTTCAAACGACTTGAACTATGCATTACATTATTTTTCACATATATTTTTTTAATTAGTCTTAAATTAATAAATGACATTAATTTAATCATAGAAAATAACGGGTAATAGTGTAGTGCATAGTTCAAGTAGTTTGAAATAGTGGACGGGTATAGTCAGGTTGGTAGGGGACGCCCGCCCACCCCATCTTTGTTCGCATAGTTTTTCCATAGGATAACACTCTTCTTGGCATAGTTTAAACAATATAAAACGTCTGTATCCATTGAAAAAACTATGCGAGCAAAGGTGGGGTGGGTGGGGGCCCCCTACCAACCTGACTATACCCGTACATTATTTCAAACGACTTGAACTATGCACTACACTATTACCCGTTATTTTCTATGATTAAATTAATGTCATTTATTAATTTAAGACTAATTAAAAAAATATATGTGAAAAATAATATAAAGCATAGTTCAAGTCGTTTGAAATAGTGGGCGGGTATAGTTTGGTAGGTAGGGGCCGCCCGCCCACCCCACCTTTATTCGCATAGTCTTTCCATGGGATAACACTCTTCTTGGAATAGTTTAAACAATATAAATCATCTATATCCAAAGAAAAAACTATGCAAGCGAAGGTGGGGTGGGCGGGCGGCCCCTACCAACCAAACTATACCCGTCCACTATTTCAAACGACTTGAACTATGCATTACATTTTTTTCACAAATATTTTTTTAATTAGTCTTAAATTAATAAATGACATTAATTTAATCATAGAAAATAACGGGTAATAGTGTAGTGCATAGTTCAAGTAGTTTGAAATAGTGGACGAGGATTGTTTTTGATTGAAAATTGCAACGTAACTCGACTTATAGGAACATAAACTTAACTAAATTATGTTTATATGTTAAGAAGATATTAGTTAATAATTTCTCAAAAGAAGATATTGCTAAATCAAAAATTGTAAGTCTTACGGCCTTTGAAATTCATATTTGATGTTAAGCCTAATGTTTTTGATTAAAAAATGCGACGTAACTCGACTTGTAGCAACGTAAACTTAACTAAATTTGGTTTATATGTTAAGAAGATATTAGTTAATAAATCTTCAATAGAAGATATTGCTAAATCAAAAAATGTAAGTCATAGGGACTTTGAAATTCATATTTGATGTTAAGCCAAATGTTGTTGATTGAAAAATGCGACATAACTCGACTTGTAGCAACATAAACATAACTAAATTAAGTTTGTATGTTAAGAAGATATTAGTTAATAATTGCTCAAAATAAGATATTGCTAAATCAAAAATTGTAAGTCTTACGGCCTTTGAAATTCATATTTGATGTTAAGCCAAATGTTTTTGATTGAAAAATGCGACGTAACTCGACTTGTAACAACGTGATCTTACCTAAATTATGTTTTGTATATTAAGAAGATATTAGTTAATAATTTCTCAAAAGAAGATATTGCTAAATAAAAAATTGTAAATCTTAGGTACTTTGAAATTCATATTTGTTGATAAACCAAATATTTTTGTTTTGAAAAATGCGACGTAACTCGACTTGTAGCAACATAAACTTAACTAAATTATGTTTGTATGTAAAGAAGATATTAGTTAATAATTACTCAAAAGAAGATATTGCTAAATCAAAAATTATAAGTCTTAGGGACTTTGAAATTCATATTTGATGTTAAGCCAAATGTTTTTGATTGAAAATTGCGATGTAACTCGAATTGTAGCAAAGTAAACTTAACTAAGTTATGTTTATATGTTAAAAAGATATTAGTTAATAATTTCTCAGATGTTTTTGATTGAAAAATGCGACATAACTCGACTTGTAGCAACGTAAACTTAACTAAATTTTGTTCATATGTTAAGAAGATATTAGTTAATAATTCTTCAAAAGAAGATATTGCTAAATCAAAAAATGTAAGTAATAGGGACTTTGAAATTAATATTTGATGTTAAGCCATATGTTTTTGATTGAAAAATGCGACATAATTCGACTTGTAGCAACATAAACTTAACTAAATTAAGTTTTTATGTTAAGAAGATATTAGTTAATAATTGCTCAAAAGAAGATATTGCTAAATCAAAAATTGTAAGTCTTAGGGCCTTTGAAATTAATGTTTGATGTTAAGCCTAATGTTTTTGATTAAAAAATGCGACGTAACTCGACTTGTAGCAACATAAACTTAACTAAATTATGTTTATATGTTAAGAAGATATTAGTTAATAATTGCTCAAAAGAAGAATTTTCTAACACAAAAATTGTAAGTGTAAGGGTATTTGAAATTCATATTTGTTGTTTTTCAACATAACTCGACTTGTAGTTTCATCAACTTAACGAAATTATGGCTGCATGTTTATAATATATTAACTAATAAAGGTACAAAATTATAAATTACTAAACAAAATATAACACCATTAGGGCTTTAGCTACAATTAAATTTTTTGGTATTAGTTTTTGGGCTGATTTTGATTTTAAAACAGCTATAGTATTTTATGATACTTTTAATTCTTAAAATTATTAATAAATTCCCTTTTATATAAGGTATAACACGATTTAATTACTTTAAATTTACCATGGGGAAGGAATTTCGTCCTTAAAGTTATGCCCCTTAACCGATTTTGCTGTAATTCATATAACGGGTCCTAAATTAACGCTTAAACTCTTTTTAATATGAGAAAGTGTCTTCTGATCAATTTTTAAGTATAACACATCACCGCCAAACTCGTCAATTGGGACAACAGATCGATGATCGATCGCAACGAATTGCGCTGCTTTCTTCAGAAAAGTGTAACAAACACCCCGCGCCGCAGGTAGCCGTGAAGGGGTGCCTGCCCTACCTGCGCGCATATTTAGCGTTAATCGCGCACTGTTTGTGCCCGATATTAATAGGTCATATTTGGTTAAGAATATCGGATGGGCATGGGGCGCAACGTCTCCCCGGGTGACATACATTTTGGGGCCGGAAAAAGGGGTTTCTTTTTTGTCTGCGGCCGCCGTAAGTACACACAACGCTTTGTGGATCTTCGGATCGGGACCGTTGAGGCCCATTGTCATATGCACACAGACACAAAAAATAAATAAAATATACCGGGCAATGCAAATCGATGGCGTTTATCGGGTTTAATTTGATATGCACCAACTATTTTTTTCGATATCCTACTCTATAGAACATTTTTAGTTTACCAAACTAGAAAATCCGCATCAATGTATGTTGGGTGAGTTATTTGTAATTCTCTTTTATTAAAACTGTATTAACGTTAGCGGAAATTAGTACTGACCATTAGGGCAACGCGGGTTCAAAACCCTATCTCTAGTGAATTTTCGGGTATCACAGTACTTTTTAGGTTTTCGGTGAAGTTAAGGTAAATGCCGGGTGATTATGGTTATCGAAAATTCGTACTGAGCATTAGGGGAGCGCGCGTTCACAACCCCATAGCTGATGAATTTTCGCGAATCATCCTTCACAGTTTATTCAGAGCTTTTCTATGTATTTAATGTCAATACTGTGATTAAACTCTTATAAACTTCTCCCTTGACCGGCGGGTGAGGTTTGTCCAAGGGAGTATAAGTTTATAAGGTGGATAGCCCTATAAATATAGAAGTTTGTTTTTAGGGAATTATAGGTATCAGAGCTTTTCTCAAATCAATTTGAAAGTTTTTAACAATGTCTATTTAATATTTAATATATATATATATATATATATATATATATATCCGCTGGCCTTTTTTATCACAGTGTGGTGTAAAGGTATTATATTATTATATTAAATAAATACTATAAAATAAGAATGAATTAATATTTATTTAGATAACTAAAAAACTAAAAACATTGTTTTCTTAAAATTGCCTCTACATTGGGCTTACCGGTATTATAATGCGGTTTTTCCACCATAGCAACTATATTAGTCTTAGTTAATATATAAATCTTTTCGATTCGATGTTAAAAACACATCAATCGGCTATTCGTGCCGTGTCAATCGTTCATTAGCCCCGCGGGACCGAACGCCAGTTGTCATTATCATAATTTTACGTAACGAATGAATGCTTTGTGTGTATGTTTTATATATCCAATCGTTCCTTGTCATTCGTTTCGTTGTTATTATTACTTTTTATCGAGGTTGTGTGCCCGGCGGCAATAATTACAGTTTTACGAGCAATTCGGATCGAATTTGATCGCGCCGATTAGTTTATTATATATACGTATCGCGGCGCGGCGGGGGGTGAAATAACCCTATTGTAAAGTCAACCTATAGATGGCCGTTAGATTATCGCCGCACGGAATCTCCAAATGTTAAAAATTGAACAACTGTCGGCTATTAACACTCGATATTCGGCGGCGATACGGCGTTCTCCCCACTGGCCAGTAATTGGCCACGGGGCAGCGCGACGCTTATTATTTTATTCATGCGACATGGTCAGCAGTGGTGGTTGTTTTTTTTTTGGTTGGCGTGTGTTACTTACGCCATATCGACACCTCGCCCAAATAAATTCATTGATTTTTATCTAGTTCGTGGGAATGGATCTATTATATCAGCAGCGTGTTATTGAATATAAGCAGATACTCGGTATTGCTAGAATTCTGGGTTCATGTGATAACATGAAGGACAATTTTGTCATGTCAACAGCGAAAGAAATCCTGCCGAACACTCAAGCTATTACAGTCACAATATTCATAATGAAGAAACAACTAAAACGAACAAACATTGAAAATTTTAAACATTATTTTAGAAATGTCTATCTCTTATACCCATTTATATACGTTTGCAATCAAGTATAATTCGTAAAACATTCGTGGGTTGTTACTGTTCGCAGTTTAATAAATTGTAAAAGATTTAATTATTGGATTATGAAAATAATTTCATACATTTCCTTATTACCTATTAATCTATATAAATGTTATTATATTATTACCTATTAATCTATATAATGATACTTATATTGATTAATAGGTAATAAGGAAATATATCAAATTAATTTACATCAGTTATTGAGGCTACAGTCGAGAAAAGTTCATATAAACATCTGTAAATTTTTCTCGACTATAGCCTCAATACCTAATGTAACACCGTTAAATTTAAATTAATTGGATTTCGGATTTACTTGAGACAATTCTATGTCACCAGTTTATATACGTTCATAAAAAAAATATAATTCGTTAAATTATATTACTACATACTACATACTATATACTACATACTACATACTACATACTACATTCTACATACTACATACTACATACTACATACTACATACTACATACTACATACTACATACTACATACTACATACTACATACTACATACTACATACTACATACTACATACTACATACTACATACTACATACTACATACTACATACTACATACTACATACTACATACTACATACTACATACTACATACTACATACTACATACTACATACTACATACTACATACTACATACTACATACTACATACTACATACTACATACTACATACTACATACTACATACTACATACTACATACTACATACTACATACTACATACTACATACTACATACTACATACTACATACTACATACTACATACTACATACTACATACTACATACTACATACTACATACTACATACTACATACTACATACTACATACTACATACTACATACTACATACTACATACTACATACTACATACTACATACTACATACTACATACTACATACTACATACTACATACTACATACTACATACTACATACTACATACTACATACTACATACTACATACTACATACTACATACTACATACTACATACTACATACTACATACTACATACTACATACTACATACTACATACTACATACTACATACTACATACTACATACTACATACTACATACTACATACTACATACTACATACTACATACTACATACTACATACTACATACTACATACTACATACTACATACTACATACTACATACTACATACTACATACTACATACTACATACTACATACTACATACTACATACTACATACTACATACTACATACTACATACTACATACTACATACTACATACTACATACTACATACTACATACTACATACTACATACTACATACTACATACTACATACTACATACTACATACTACATACTACATACTACATACTACATACTACATACTACATACTACATACTACATACTACATACTACATACTACATACTACATACTACATACTACATACTACATACTACATACTACATACTACATACTACATACTACATACTACATACTACATACTACATACTACATACTACATACTACATACTACATACTACATACTACATACTACATACTACATACTACATACTACATAGTACATACTACATACTACATAGTACATACTACATACTACATACTACATACTACATAGTACATACTACATACTACATACTACATACTACATACTACATACTACATACTACATACTACATACTACATACTACATACTACATACTACATACTACATACTACATACTACATACTACATACTACATACTACATACTACATACTACATACTACATACTACATACTACATACTACATACTACATACTACATACTACATACTACATACTACATACTACATACTACATACTACATACTACATACTGCCCCTGCCAACCTGACTATACCCATCCACTACTTCAAACGACTTGAACTATGCATTACATTATTTTTTACAAATGTTTTTTAATTAGTCTTAAATTAATAAATGACATTAATTTAATCATAGAAAATAACGGGTAATAGTGTAGTGCATAGTTCAAGTCGTTTGAAATAGTGTACGGGTATAGTCAGGTTGGTAGGGGGCCCCCCACCCACCCCACCTTTGTTCGCATAGTCTTTTCAATGGATACAGACGTTTTATATTGTTTAAACTATGCCAAGAAGAGTGTTATCCTATGGAAAAACTATGCGAACAAAGGTGGGGTGGGTGGGCGGCCCCTACCAACCTGACTATACCCGTTCACTATTTCAAACTGCTTGAACTATGCACTACACTATTACCAGTTATTTTCTATGATTAAATTAATGTTATTTACTAATTGAAGACTAATTGAAAAAATATATGTGAAAAATAATGTAATGCGTAGTTCAAGTCGTTTGAAATAGTGGACGGGTATAGTCGGGTTGGCAGGGGCCCCCCACCCACCCCACCTTTGCTCGCATAGTTTTTTCAATGGATACAGACGTTTTATATTGTTTAAACTATGCCAAGAAGAGTGTTATCCTATGGAAAAACTATACGAACAAAGGTGGGGTGGGTGGGCGGCCCCTACCAACCTGACTATACCCGTTCACTATTTCAAACTGCTGGAACTATGCACTACACTATTACCAGTTATTTTCTATGATTAAATTAATGTCATTTATTAATTGAAGACTAATTGAAAAAATATATGTGACAAATAATGTAATGCGTAGTTCAAGTCGTTTGAAATAATGGACGGGTATAGTCGGGTTGGTAGAGGCCGCCCGCCCACCCCACCTTTGTTCGCATAATTTTTCCATAGGATAACACTCTTCTTGGCATAGTTTAAACAATATAAAACGTCTGTATCCATTGAAAAAACTATGCGAGCAAAGGTGGGGTGGGTGGGGGGCCCCTGCCAACCCGACTATACCCGTCCACTATTTCAAACGACTTGAACTATGCATTACATTATTTTTCATATATATATATATATATATATATATATATATATATATATATATTATATAAGAAATTTAAAGTTATTACCAAATAGTGTACCAGTCAAAGTATAATCATGGTCCATAACATCATATATCATTTTCAAAGTCCCTAAGACTTACAATTTTTGATTTAGCAATATATTCTTTTGAGAAATTATTAAATAATATCTTCTTAACATATAAACATAATTTAGTTAAGTTTACTTTGCTACAAGTCGAGTTACGTCGCATTTTGTAATCAAAAACATTTGGCTTAACATCAAATATAAATTTCAAAGGCCCTAAGACTTACAATTTTTGATTTAGCAATATCTTCTTTTGAGCAATTATTAAATAATATCTTCTTAACATATAAACATAATTTAGTTAAGTTTACGTTACTATAAGTCGAGTTACGTCGAATTTTTTAATCAAAAACATTTGTCTTAATATTAAACATGAATTTCAAAGACCATCAGACTTACAATTTTTGATTTAGCAATATCTTCTTTTGAGCAATTATTAAATAATATCTTCTTAACATATAAACATAATTTAGTTAAGTTTACGTTACTATAAGTCGAGTTACGTCGAATTTTTTAATCAAAAACATTTGTCTTAATATTAAACATGAATTTCAAAGACCATAAGACTTACAATTTTTGATTTAGCAATATATTCTTTTGAGCAAATATTAAATAATATCTTCTTAACATATAAACATAATTTAGTTAAGTTTACGTTGCTATAAGTCGAGTTACGTCGAATATTTTAATCAAAAACATTTGTCTTAATATTAAACATGAATTTCAAAGACCCTCAGACTTACAATTTTTGATTTAGCAATATTTTCTTTTGAGCAAATATTAAATAATATCTTCTTAACATATAAACATAATTTAGTTAAGTTTACGTTGCTATAAGTCGAGTTACGTCGAATTTTTTAATCAAAAACATTTGTCTTAATATTAAACATGAATTTCAAAGACCATCAGACTTACAATTTTTGATTTAGCAATATCTTCTTTTGAGCAAATATTAAATAATATCTTCTTAACATATAAACATAATTTAGTTAAGTTTACGTTGCTATAAGTCGAATTACGTCGAATTTTTTAATCAAAAACATTTGTCTTAATATTAAACATGAATTTCAAAGACCCTCAGACTTACAATTTTTGATTTAGCAATATCTTCTTTTGAGCAAATATTAAATAATATCTTCTTAACATATAAACATAATTTAGTTAAGTTTACGTTGCTATAAGTCGAATTACGTCGAATTTTTTAATCAAAAACATTTGTCTTAATATTAAACATGAATTTCAAAGACCCTCAGACTTACAATTTTTGATTTAGCAATATCTTCTTTTGAGCAAATATTAAATAATATCTTCTTAACATATAAACATAATTTAGTTAAGTTTACGTTGCTATAAGTCGAGTTACGTCGAATTTTTTAATCAAAAACATTTGTCTTAATATCAAACATGAATTTCAAAGACCATCAGACTTACAATTTTTGATTTAGCAATATCTTATTTTGGGCAAATATTAAATAATATCTTGTTAACATACAAACATAATTTAGTTAAGTTTACGTTGCTATAAGTCGAGTTACGTCGAATTTTTTAATCAAAAACATTTGTCTTAATATTAAACATGAATTTCAAAGACCATCAGACTTACAATTTTTGATTTAGCAATATCTTCTTTTGAGCAAACATTAAATAATATCTTCTTAACATATAAACATAATTTAGTTAAGTTTACGTTGCTATAAGTCGAGTTACGTCGAATTTTTTAATCAAAAACATTTGTCTTAATATTAAACATGAATTTCAAAGACCGTCAGACTTACAATTTTTGATTTAGCAATATCTTCTTTTGAGCAAATATTAAATAATATCTTCTTAACATATAAACATAATTTAGTTAAGTTTACGTTACTATAAGTCGAGTTACGTCGAATTTTTTAATCAAAAACATTTGTCTTAATATTAAACATGACTTTCAAAGACTCTTAGACTTACAATTTTTGATTTAGCAATATCTTCTTTTGAGCAAATATTAAATAATATCTTCTTAACATATAAACATAATTTAGTTAAGTTTACGTTGCTATAAGTCGAGTTACGTCGAATTTTTTATTCAAAAACATTTGTCTTAATAATAAATATGAATTTCAAACACCCTCAGACTTACAATTTTTGATTTAGCACTATCTTCTTTTGAGCAAATATTAAATAATATCTTCTTAACATATAAACATAATTTAGTTAAGTTTACGTTACTATAAGTCGAGTTACGTCGAATTTTTTAATCAAAAACATTTGTCTTAATATTAAACATGAATTTCAAAGACCATCAGACTTACAATTTTTGATTTAGCAATATCTTCTTTTGGGCAAATATTAAATAATATCTTCTTAACATATAAACATAATTTAGATAAGTTTACGTTACTATAAGTCGAGTTACGTCGAATTTTTTAATCAAAAACATTTGGCTTAATATCAAACATGAATTTCAAAGACCCTCAGACTTACAATTTTTGATTTAGCAATATCTTCTTTTGAGCAAATATTAAATAATATCTTCTTAACATATAAACATAATTTAGTTAAGTTTACGTTACTATAAGTCGAGTTACGTCGAATGTTTTAATCAAAAACATTTGTTTTAATATTAAACATGAATTTCAAAGACCCTCAGACTTACAATTTTTGATTTAGCAATATCTTCTTTTGGGCAAATATTAAATAATATCTTCTTAACATATAAACATAATTTAGATAAGTTTACGTTACTATAAGTCGAGTTACGTCGAATTTTTTAATCAAAAACATTTGGCTTAATATTAAACATGAATTTCAAAGACCCTCAGACTTACAATTTTTGATTTAGCAATATCTTCTTTTGAGCAAATATTAAATAATATCTTCTTAACATATAAACATAATTTAGTTAAGTTTACGTTGCTATAAGTTGAGTTACGTCGAATTTTTTAATCAAAAACATTTGTCTTAATATCAAACATGAATTTCAAAGACCATCAGACTTACAATTTTTGATTTAGCAATATCTTCTTTTTAGTAATTATTAACTAATATCTTCTTAACATATAAACATAATTTAGTTAGTTTACGTTGCCATAAGTTGAGTTATGTTGCATATTTCAATCAAATATATTCAATATGAAATCACACTTTAAATATATAAAAGCGAATAAATCCCATTGTAACTCTTTATGTATTTGAGACGATAAAAACCCCTTCACTGCCAAACACTGGAGCTCTCTGAGGTCGCATTAATTGCGTAAAAATATTCTGGTATCGCCTCCCTGCATAACATTCGATCCTTGGAATATGGAAATATCCTGGGCAATAGGGTTTGGTAATTTATGGCCGTCTCCGTAGCGTCCCACAAGGATTAGCGCTCCCATTAATATAAATCACCTATCGATACAAATACCCCCTTCGAGAGGTCCGCGCCTAAAATAAACAAATATGCAAACGAGTCCGAGGCCCCCGAAGAAAGGAGCGGGTTACGCAGATGCCGATATATATGCGTGTGCATATGCAAATCGGCCCCGAGGAGCGGCCGCATATTCAAATTAGTCGCCGAACGCTATTGAATATCAAATGATATATTAAGGCACCCTGAATGGATTTATGTCCTTGAGGCGTATGAAAAGGAGAAGATTTTGGTCGGAATCTGACCCCGATCGCACAATGGGGCGATCCTTTTTTCCCTTTCCGCAGCACCGCGCCATTCAAGACGGAAGGGTTTCGCGCCGTCTTCGCCAGGTAATCAGGATCATTAATGGATTTGCATATGCCGCCGAATGATAATCCGATATCCGCTGATACCATGCGAACTTTTATATGCACAATTTGAATATCAATGATCGCTCGTATTAACCATCGAGTGTGTGACAAAAGTTTGTAATATAATTCAGGCATTTGGCACAAAACAAATTCACTTCAAAAAATATATAGAAATCAAAAACAATTATTGATAAATATATATATATATATATATATATATATATATATATATATATATATATGATTAAAACGATAAAACTAATATTGTCTTTAATATTTAAGGATTATAAAATTAAAAAATATATAGCCTGAGATGAATAGATAATTTTGAATTTCTTTAAACTCTTTGTTTAAAATCTACTAAACTTTTTTGACACTAGCAGGCAATAATCGCTGCGTGAAACTCACTCTTTCCCAGTACAAATCTCGAATTATCATACAATGGGGCATTTATAATCCGCACGATGAATTAGGCTGCGGCGCGCGGAGAAAACAATTAAAGAGGTGTCGAAACTGCGCTTTACATAAGCCCCATCACATTTATTCGCAATTACGGATTGCAAAAGTTGAAGAAAGGCACAAATGAATGAAAAAAAAAGTGTGCGCGGATTGCGCGAGATTGGCGCGCTGATAGCGCGCGCCCCCGATTATTCATCGCGACGAGCGGCGAGGAGGAATAAACATGAAACAATGGGACAATTGTTTTTATTGTTATTACTATTATTGCTATTGCACGGTGCCGAATATGTATTTAATTCGTCGTTTGCACAAATTTGTAAGAGGCGATGCGGTTGAGATGAGATGAAATGGGAATAAGTTACTACCAAGGTTAGTGGGTGATGTGAGTTGGAAAATTTCCAAATATTTATTATTTATTATTTGCCAAGGCGTGCCTTTCGAAGATTCCACATGACAGGACAAAAAAAAGATTCGCCAAAAAAAAACCTCAGAGCCTGGATCACAATGAACTGAATCTTTGGAGGGGACAGTCAACAATGTAAAGATAGCTCCGATGATAGACAACATCCGCCATGAATAGGTTTCTTGTAGAAGAAGATGCAGAAGAATTGAAAACGTTTATAGTTTCAATTATTCATGTGCTATGCCCAATCACGAACTGTACATGTCTTTTATTGAAGACATGATTGGTTATAGTACGGGCTCAAGATAGCACATGAATAATTGAAACTAGAGACTTGTTCAAGTTCCTTAACGAATCTAATTCAAGATTATCACTGGTAGAGCTTAGTACGCTAAAAAAATAAAATCTGTTTATTTTCCTATACGGGAGTGCGATGTATAAGGATGTGGTGCGTGATTGTGTCTTGATTGAGATTTTATGATTTTATTTAAAATCACTTCATTCTTTAAGTGATTTTAAATAAAATCATCAAATTTTCTAACATGTTGGTCAAATTAAATTCAGTGGCTCGTGTGCGATTCGCAAGCAAACAACACTGGCGCGCGCGGAGGGCCCGCCAGCGTTCCCTTTCACTTTAACACGGTAAGACCACTTGCTTGTGGTTATTTGAATGTTTGAGTAGCTCAGAAATGGCTCGTGCGTCCCGTGCGGCCGCCGCGAGCACGCCGCCTCTCGCCGTCTCCCTCCCGCCGCCGCCTAGCCCGAGCGAGACGCGCGGCGTGCCCGCCGAAACCGCCGGGACGGTTACATCTTGTTGCCGTTGCTGTTAACGATTGTGGCCACAAACTGATGCTTTCAACGTGTGAAGTACTGATTGTTATATTTGCGGTTAGTTTTCACCAGTTATGCCGAGCTCCACGGCACGAGTTTCTTTTCATTAAGAAAGAACATACCCAAAAAAATATATATACATACAAACAGATTATAGTTGCGACTATCGTACCTAGTACAGTTTTATCCTAAACATATTAATTATTATCATAAGAAATTTAAAATGAAGGATATAAATAATTTGAGACGAATCCAAAGTTTAAAATAAGATATTAATCCTGCCAAGGCGAAGAAAGAGGGACCAAAAGCCACCAAGAAATAATAAAAAATTGAAATGATGGTACTTTGTAAAAATTGGTTTGGTTGGTGGAAAATATATGCAAACGCGGTAAAGGACGTAAAATCATGTGTTCCAGGAGCGGCTAATCGAACACGAGACGAACAGCCCGGAACAGCAACTGAACGATAAACGAAAGCGGTTATCTTTTGTAAGATTTACTGACTATATTTGCTAGTTATGGTATGTAGAATATACTGATGGGATCACTTTTATGTTTGTTTTGTTATCAAAATTCGTAAAAAAATATAATATTGAAGGTAATAAATTGATAATCACTATAAGTAATTTTATTTATATTTGCTATTAAATGTAGTTTATTTCATTAAATTTTGATCATCACAACTCGAGTTATAGCGATTTTACTCAAACAACATCCGTGAAATTTGGATGTACACCTTTCAAAATTCGTAAAAAATATAATATTGAAGTTAATAAATTGGATATCACTATAAGTAATCTTATTTATATTTGCTAATAAATGTAGTTTATTTCATTAAATTTTGATCATCACAACTCGAGTTATAGCGATTTTACTCAAACAACATCCGCGAAATTTGGATGTACAACTTTTAAAATTCGTAAAAAATATAATATTGAAGGTAATAAATTGGTAATCACTATAAGTAATCTTATTTATATTTGCTATTAAATGTAGTTTATTTCATTAAATTTTGATCATCATAACTCGAGTTATAGCGATTTTACTCAAACAACATCCGTGAAATTTGGATGTACAACTTTTAAAATTCGTCAAAAATATAATATTGAAGGTAATAAATTGGTAATAACTGTACGTAATCTTATTTATATTTGTTATTAAATGTAGTTTATTTCATTAAATTTTGATCATCACAACTCGAGTTATAGCGATTTTACTCAAACAACATCCGTGAAATATGGATGTACAAATTTCAAAATTCGTAAAAAATATAATATTGAAGCTAATAAATTGGTAATCACTGTAAGTAATCTTATTTATATTTGCTATTAAATGTAGTTTATTTCATTAAATTTTGATCATCACAACTCGAGTTATAACGATTTTACACAAACAACATCCGTGAAATTTGGATGTACAACTTTTAAAATTCGTAAAAAAAACAATATTAAATGTAATAAATTGGTAATCAGTATAAGTAATTCTATTTATATTCGCTATTAAATTTAGTTTATTTCATTAAATTTTGATCATTACAACTCGAGTTATAGCGATTTTACTCAAACAACATCCGTGAAATTTGGATGTACAACTTTTAAAATTAGTAAAAAATATAATATTGAAGGTAATAAATTGGTAATCACTATATGTAATCTTATTTATATTTTCTATTAAATGTAGTTTATTTTATTAAATTTTGATCATAATAACTCGAGTTATAGTGATTTTACTCAAACAACATCCGTGAAATTTGGATGCACAACTTTAAAAATTCGTAAAAAATATAATATTGAAGGTAATAAATTGGTAATCACTATAAGTAATCTTATTTATATTTGCTATTAAATGTAGTTTATTTCATTAAATTTTGATCATTACAACTCGAGTTATAGCGATTTTACTCAAACAACATCCGTGAAATTTGGATGTACAAATTTTAAAATTCGTAAAAAATATAATATTGAAGGTAATAAATTGGTAATGACTATATGTAATCTTATTTATATTTTCTATTAAATGTAGTTTATTTTATTAAATTTTGATCATAATAACTCGAGTTATAGTGATTTTACTCAAACAACATCCGTGAAATTTGGATGCACAACTTTAAAAATTCGTAAAAAATATAATATTGAAGGTAATAAATTGGTAATCACTATAAGTAATCTTATTTATATTTGCTATTAAATGTAGTTTATTTCATCAAATTTTGATTATCACAACTCGAGTTATAGCGATTTTACTCAAACAACATCCGTGAAATTTGGATGTACAAATTTTAAAATTCGTAAAAAATATAATATTGAAGGTAATAAATTGGTAATGACTATATGTAATCTTATTTATATTTTCTATTAAATGTAGTTTATTTTATTAAATTTTGATCATAATAACTCGAGTTATAGTGATTTTACTCAAACAACATCCGTGAAATTTGGATGCACAACTTTAAAAATTCGTAAAAAATATAATATTGAAGGTAATAAATTGGTAATCACTATAAGTAATCTTATTTATATTTGCTATTAAATGTAGTTTATTTCATCAAATTTTGATTATCACAACTCGAGTTATAGCGATTTTACTCAAACAACATCCGAGAAATTTGGATGTACAAATTTTAAAATTCGTAAAAAATATAATATTGAAGGTAATAAATTGGTAATCACTATAAATAATCTTATTTATATTTGCTATTAAATGTAGTTTATTTCATCAAATTTTGATCATCACAACTCGAGTTATAGCGATTTTACTCAAACAACATCCGTGAAATTTGGATGTACAAATTTTAAAATTCGTAAAAAATATAATATTGAAGGTAATAAATTGGTAATCACTATAAGTAATCTTATTTATATTTGCTATTAAATGTAGTTTATTTCATCAAATTTTGATTATCACAACTCGAGTTATAGCGATTTTACTCAAACAACATCCGTGAAATTTGGATGTACAAATTTTAAAATTCGTAAAAAATATAATATTGAAGGTAATAAATTGGTAATGACTATATGTAATCTTATTTATATTTTCTATTAAATGTAGTTTATTTTATTAAATTTTGATCATAATAACTCGAGTTATAGTGATTTTACTCAAACAACATCCGTGAAATTTGGATGCACAACTTTAAAAATTCGTAAAAAATATAATATTGAAGGTAATAAATTGGTAATCACTATAAGTAATCTTATTTATATTTGCTATTAAATGTAGTTTATTTCATCAAATTTTGATTATCACAACTCGAGTTATAGCGATTTTACTCAAACAACATCCGAGAAATTTGGATGTACAAATTTTAAAATTCGTAAAAAATATAATATTGAAGGTAATAAATTGGTAATCACTATAAATAATCTTATTTATATTTGCTATTAAATGTAGTTTATTTCATCAAATTTTGATCATCACAACTCGAGTTATAGCGATTTTACTCAAACAACATCCGTGAAATTTGGATGCACAACTTTAAAAATTCGTAAAAAATATAATATTGAAGGTAATAAATTGGTAATCACTATAAGTAATCTTATTTATATTTGCTATTAAATGTAGTTTATTTCATCAAATTTTGATTATCACAACTCGAGTTATAGCGATTTTACTCAAACAACATCCGTGAAATTTGGATGTACAAATTTTAAAATTCGTAAAAAATATAATATTGAAGGTAATAAATTGGTAATGACTATATGTAATCTTATTTATATTTTCTATTAAATGTAGTTTATTTTATTAAATTTTGATCATAATAACTCGAGTTATAGTGATTTTACTCAAACAACATCCGTGAAATTTGGATGCACAACTTTAAAAATTCGTAAAAAATATAATATTGAAGGTAATAAATTGGTAATCACTATAAGTAATCTTATTTATATTTGCTATTAAATGTAGTTTATTTCATCAAATTTTGATTATCACAACTCGAGTTATAGCGATTTTACTCAAACAACATCCGAGAAATTTGGATGTACAAATTTTAAAATTCGTAAAAAATATAATATTGAAGGTAATAAATTGGTAATCACTATAAATAATCTTATTTATATTTGCTATTAAATGTAGTTTATTTCATCAAATTTTGATCATCACAACTCGAGTTATAGCGATTTTACTCAAACAACATCCGTGAAATTTGGATGTACAAATTTTAAAATTCGTAAAAAATATAATATTGAAGGTAATAAATTGGTAATCACTATAAGTAATCTTATTTATATTTGCTATTAAATGTAGTTTATTTCATCAAATTTTGATCATCACAACTCGAGTTATAGCGATTTTACTCAAACAACATCCGTGAAATTTGGATGTACAACTTTTAAAATTCGTAAAAAATATAATATTGAAGGTAATAAATTGGTAATAACTATAAGTAATTTTATTTATATTTGCTATTAAATGTAGTTTATTTAATTAAATTTTGATCATCACAACTCGAGTTATAGCGATTTTATTCAAACAACATCCGTGAAATTTGGATGTACAAATTTAAAATTCGTAAAAAATATAATATTGAAGGTAATAAATTGGTAATCACTATAAGTAATCTGATTTATATTTGCTATTAAATATAGTTAATTTAATTATCGCGAATTGAGAAGTTTCCTGAATTTTAACTTAAATGTATTATTATTGTATCGAATACAGAACAATATCTTATAGCCAGCCAGCTTTTGAACACAGGGTGGCCCGTAAGATGTGTAATTTGAATACGAAATTAAATCAGTCGCATATTGATTCAGGCATATTTACAGATCCGGTTTTGCGAATTATCAATTATTAATACCGGAACAAGATCTGCATTTTCTTAGAAGGGGCCCGCGTATGCAAATGACAAGACGGGGCGCACCCATCGAATAATTTATTAATTTATAAATAGAGCGTGTGCATTTATTAATTTAAATAAGGGTGGCGCGGGTTATCTTTTGTGCCCAGTATCGGGTTATATCCCTGGCAGCGAAATTTATTAATTTATTTTAATTGAAACTATCAATCCAGGTGACCGCGTCGGGCTGCACCCCTCTACAATCCAGCTGTTCTTTCTTAACCCTGACCAGCCGCGACGCGCATTATCGACTGGTAATTACTGGATCTGGTTTGTTGCAAGTATATTTTCACATGCACCGAAAACCGTTTGCTCCCCCCCCAAACAGGGGGTTGATCGTTGATTTAATTAAAGCGGCAATAAATTCGGAATCAAATTATAGGCGCGCCTTAGACGTGGGGGGCTTTCTACAAATCATGCGATTTTTCGCGCGCGCGAACCCCTTTCGAGTTTTAATTGTTTCAAGAGCGCATCGCCAATTTCTGGATATCGCGCCCGGGCGCCCGGAATTCCGGCGGCCCCGACGAAATTAAAGATAATTGAGAAAGAGGGGGGCTCGAACGCGCCAGGAATTAGTAATTGGGAGACTCTATGTACTGAAATTTTGATCTTTGGACGTTCTATTTGAATGTTACCAAACATATGTATTTTGAAGCCTTGTAAATTGTATTTACCAAATAATTTTTTATTATTAATAATATACCATCAATTTTAAATAAGAAATATATATATATATATATATATATATATATATATATATATATATATAATTTACCTACAATTATTTTAAGTCTGCAGAGTAGAAATCAATTAGAATGTAGTTTTCTTACAGTTTGTTACTGTTTGAAGCCTTGTAACTATGAAAATTGTTGATATCTTTACATTTTCCATCCAGATTAATAATATGTGATCAATTTTAAATAAGAATAGGCATAGCCTTATAATCCAATTATTTTATGACTGCAGCGTGGAAATCAATTAGAAGGTAGTTTTCTTACAGTTGTTACTGTTTGAAGCCTTGTAACTATGAAAACTGTTGATATCCTTACATTTTACATCCAGATTAATAATATGCAATCAATTTTAAATAAGAACAGGCATAGCCTTGTAATTTACATCCAATTATTTTATGACTGCAGCGTAGAAATCAATTAGAATGTAGTTTTCTTACAGTTGTTACTGTTTGAAGCCTTGTTACTATGAAAACTGTTGATAACTTTACATTTTCCATCCAGATTAGTAATATGCGATCAATTGTAAATAAGAAAAGGCATAGCCTTATAATTTGCCTCCAATTATTTTATGACTGCGGCCTTATCCCAAATAGATTTGTAACCATAATAAAAATAAATAATTTGCAAAGATCTAATTACTCTATTTTTATCTACCCATTATTTTCCAATTGTGTATAATTATTTTCAGTTAGTATTTTTGAATTATTTCTGTAACTCTCTGTTGAGCAGTAAATTTTTCGGTCCCTTAGATATTCCAGCCGCCCCTCAAGTAATAACAATTAGAAGAAGGCATATGGCCCGATACTGCCGGCCCCATAATTGGATATCTATTGCGTTTTCTCCGGCTGATAATTACCCCTCTCTTTCCGACCCCCTTCTCAATATATATTAAATAACTTTCCTAATTAATCATGAAATTTAATTTTATATCGATCACGGATGTTTATGTATATAAAAAGAATCGTCGGTTTGAGGGGTTTGTAAATCCGGTGCGAGTGGATTTATTTTTCTCTCATTGGGGGCGTAATGAAATTTCTGATTTTCAATTCCCCGGGACGTGGAGGATTCAATTAGCCGCGCGCGCTGTCTTATTAAAATTTAATTGACGCAATCGCCGATGCGCGTATCCGAAAAATTTATTAGTAACTTTATTAGCCTGATATTGTTTCCACCATCCCTCCATCTTAGAACCAATAAACTCTTTTAAGGATGATTCTATTTAGGACTCGTTCCTTCTCAGTGCTGTCATCCATCCGCTCACCTGGACAGCCTGGAGTGAAGGAATTGTTGGTGATGATGTTATTGGTGGTAGTATTTGGTTTAGTTTTCTTGATTCAGGATTATGTATTCTTATATTTCTTCTATATTCTTGTATACAGCCTTGATGAATTTCTATGAATTTTTATATCTGAAACTGTAACATAATTCGTAATGGTGAAAAACGTATCAAGCGCCAGTTCATAACATACGTTTGTACTTTGAAAATTGGTAATAAATCCAATTAAAGGATAATAGCAATTGTCATTCGTTTATTGAATTAGCTACTTAATCAGCTACAAAATGAGATACAAATAGTATATTTGACTTAATTATTGAGTTCGTAATAGTGAGAAACGTATGAAGCGCCAGTTCATAACATACATTTGTAATTTGAAAATTGGTAATAAATCCAATTAAAGCATAATAAAAATTGTCATTAGTTTATTGAATTAGCTACTTAATCAGCTACAAAATGAGATACAAATAGTATATATGACTTAATTATTGAGTTCGTAATAGTGAAAAACGTATGAAGCACCAGTTCATAACATAGGTTTGTATTTTGAAAATTGGCAATAAATCCAATTAAAAAATAATAGAAATTGTCATTAGTTTACTGAATTAGCTACTTAATCAGCTACAAAATGAGATACAATTAGTATATTTATCTTAATTTTTGAGTTCGTATTAGTGAAAAACGTATGAAGCGCCAGTTCTTAACATACGTTTCTATTTTGAAAATTGGTAATAAATCCAATTAAAGGATAATAGATATTGTCATTAGTGTATTGTATTAGCTACTTAATCAGCTACAAAATGAGATACAATTAGTATATTTGTCTTAATTATGGAGTTCGTATTAGTGAAAAACGTATGAAGCGCCAGTTCATAACATACGTTTGTAATTTGAAAATTGGTAATAAATCCAATTAAAAGATAATAGAAATTGTCATTAGTTTATTGAATTAGCTACTTAATCAGCTACAATATGAGATACAAATAGTATATTTGTCTTAATTATTGAGTTCGTATTAGTGAAAAACGTATGAAGCGCCAGTTCATAACATATGTTTGTAGTTTGAAAATTGGTAATAAATCCAATTAAAGGATAATAGAAATTTTCATTAGATTATTGAATTAGCTACTTAATCATCTACAAAATGAGATAAAATTAGTATAATTGTCTTAATTATTGAGTTCGTAATAGTGAAATACGTATGAAGCGTCAGTTCATAACATACGTTTGTACTTTGAAAATTGGTAATAAATCCAATTAAAGGATAATAAAAATTGTCATAAGTTTATTGAATTAGCTACTTAATCAGCTACAAAATGAGATACAAATAGTATATTTAACTTAATCATTGAGTTCGTAATAGTGGAAAACGTATGAAGCGCCAGTTCATAACATACGTTTGTATTTTGAAAATTGGTAATAAATCCAATTAAAAGATAATAGATATTGTCATTAGTTTGTTCAATTAGCAACTTAATCAGCTACAAAATGAGATATAAATAATATATTTGTCTTAATTATTGAGTTCGTAATAGTGAAAAACGTATGAAGCGCCAGTTCATAACATACTTTTGTATTTTGAAAATTGGTAATAAATCCAATTAAAAGATAATAGAAATTGTCATTAGTTTATTAAATTAGCTACTTAATCAGCTACAAAATGAGATACAACTAGTATATTTGTCTTAATTATTGAGTTCGTAATAGTGAAAAACGAATGAAACGCCAGTTCATAACATACGTTTGTAGTTTGAAAATTGGTAATAAATCCAATTAAAGGATAATAGAAATTATCATTAGTTTATTGAATTAGCTACTTAATCAGCTACAAAATGAGATACAAATAATATATTTGACTTAATTATTGAGTTCGTAATAGTGAAAAACGTATGAAACGCCAGTTCAAAACATACGTTTGTACTTTGAAAATTGGTAATAAATCCAATTAAAGGATAATAGCAATTGTCATTCGTTTATTGAATTAGCTGCTTAATCAGCTACAAAATAAGATACAAATAGTATATTTGACTTAATAATTGAGTTCGCAATAGTGAAAAACCTATGAAGCGTCAGTTCATAACATACGTTTGTACTTTAAAAATTGGTAATAAATCCAATTAAAGGATAATATAAATTGTCATTAGTTTTTTTAATTAGATACTTAATCAGCTACAAAATGAGATACAAATAGTATATTTGACTTAATTATTGAGTTCGTAATAGAGAATAACGTATGAAGTGCCAGTTCATAAGATACGTTTGTATTTTGAAAATTGGTAATAAATCCAATTAAAGGATAATATAAATTGTCATTAGTTTTTTTAATTAGCTACTTAATCAGCTACAAAATGAGATATAATTAGTATATTTGTCGTAATTATTGAGTTCGTATTAGTGAAAAACGTATGAAGCGCCAGTTCTTAACATACGTTTGTATTTTGAAAATTGGTAATAAATACAATTAAAGGATAATACAAATTGTTATTAGTTTATTGAATTGGCTACTTAATCAGCTACAAAATGAGATACAATTTGTATATTTATCTTAATTATTGAGTTCGTAATAGTGAAAAACATATGAAGCGCCAGTTCTTAACATACGTTTGTAATTTAAAAATTGGTAATAAATCCAATTAAAGGATAATAGAAATTGTCATAAGTTTATTGAATTAGCTACTTAATCAGCTACAAAATGAGATACAAATAGTATATTTGACTTAATTATTGAGTTCGTAATAGTGAAAAACGTATGAAGCGCCAGTTCATAACATACGTTTGTAATATGAAAATTGGTAATAAATCCAATTAAAGGATAATAGAAATTGTCATTAGTTTATTGAATTAGCTACTTAATCAGCTACAAAATGAGATAAAAATAGTATATTTGACTTAATTATTGAGTTCGTAATAGTGAAAAACGTATGAAGCGTCAGTTCATAACATACGTTTGTACTTTAAAAATTGGTAATAAATCCAATTAAAGGATAATAGCAATTGTCATTCGTTTATTGAATTAGCTACTTAATCAGCTACAAAATGAGATACAAATAGTATATTTGACTTAATTATTGAGTTCGCAATAGTGAAAAACGTATGAAGCGTCAGTTCTTAACATATGTTTGTAATTTGAAAATTGATAATAAATCGAATTAAAGGATAGTAGAAACTATCATTGGTTTATTGAATTAGCTACTTAATCAGCTACAAAATGAGATAGAAGTAGTATATTTGACTTAATTATTAAGTTCGTAATAGTGAAAAACGTTTGAAGCGCCAGTTCATATCATACGTTTGTAATTTGAAAATTGGTAATAAATCCAATTAAAGGATAATAGAAATTGTCATTAGTTTATTGAATTAGCTACTTAATCAGCTACAAAATGAGATACAAGTAGTATATTTGACTTACATATTGAGTTCGTAATAGTGAAAAACGTATGAAGCGCCAGTTCATAACATAAGTTTGTAATTTAAAAATTGGTAATAAATCCAATTAAAGGATAATAGAAATTGACATTCGTTTATTGAATTAGCTACTTAATCAGCTACAAAATGAGATACAATTAGTATATTTGACTTAATTATTGAGTTCGTAATAGTGAAAAACGTATGAAGCGTCAGTTCATAACATACGTTTGTACTTTAAAAATTGGTAATAAATCCAATTAAAGGATAATAGAAATTGTCATTAGTTTATTGAATTAGCTACTTAATCAGCTACAAAATGAGATACAAATAGTATATTTGACTTAATTATTGAGTTCGTAATAGAGAAAAACGTATGAAACGCCAGTTCATAACATACGTTTGTATTTTGAAAATTGGTAATAAATCCAGTTAAAGGATAATAGAAATTGTCATTAGTTTATTAAATTAGCTACTTAATCAGCTACAAAATGAGATACAATTAGTGTATTTGTCTTAATTATTGAGTTCGTAATAGTGAAAAACGTATGAAACACCAGTTCATAACATACGTTTGTATTTTGAAAATTGGTAATAAATCCAATTAAAGGAAAATAGAAATTGTCATTAGTTTATTGAATTAGGTACTTAATTAGCTACAAAATAAGATACAATTAGTATATTTGTCTTAATTATTGAGTTCGTAATAGTGAAAAATGTATGAAGCGCCTGTTCATAACATACGTTTGTATTTTGAAAATTGGCAATAAATCCAATTAAAGGATAATAGAAATTGTCATTAGTTTATTGAATTAGCTACTTAATCAGCTACAAAATGAGATACAATTAGTATATTTATCTTAATTTTTGAGTTCGTATTAGTGAAAAACGTATGAAGCGCCAGTTCTTAACATACGTTTCTATTTGGAAAATTGGTAATAAATCCAATTAAAGGATAATAGATATTGTCATTAGTGTATTGTATTAGCTACTTAATCAGCTACAAAATGAGATACAACTAGTATATTTGACTTAATTATTGAGTTCGTAATAGTGAAAAACGTATGAAACGCCAGTTCATAACATACGTTTGTAATTTGAAAATTGGTAATAAATCCAATTAAAGGATAAAAGAAATTTTCATTAGTTTATTGAATTAGCTACTTAATCAGCTACAAAATGAGATACAAATAGTATATTTGTCTTAATTATTGAGTTCGTATCAGTGAAAAACGTATGAAGCGCCAGTTCTTAACATAGGTTTGTAATTTGAAAATTGGTAAGAAATCCAATTAAAGGATAATATAAATTGTCATTAGTTTATTGAATTAGCTACTTAATCAGCTACAAAATGAGATACAAATAGCATATTTGACTTAATTATTGAGTTCGTAATAGTGAAATACGTAAGAAGCGCCAATTCATAAAATACGTTTGTAATATGAAAATTGGTAATAAATCTAATTAAAGGATAATAAAAATTGTCATTAGTTTATTGAATTAGCTACTTAATCAGCTATAAAATGAGATACAATTAGTATATTTGTCTTAATTATTGAGTTCGTATTAGTGAAAAACGTATGAAGCGCCAGTTCATAACATACGTTTGTACTTTGAAAATTGGTAATAAATCCAATTAAAGGATAATAAAAAATTCATTAGTTTATTGAATTAGCTACTTAATTAGCTACAAAATGAGATACAAATAGTATATTTGTCTTAATAATTGAGTTCGTAATAGTGAAAAACGTATGAAGCGCCAGTTCATAACATACGTTTGTAATTTGAAAATTGGTAATAAATCCAATTAAAGGATAATAGAAATAGTCATTAGTATATTGTATTAGCTACTTAACCAGCTACAAAATAAGATACAAATAGTATGTTTGACTTAATTATTGAGTTCGTAATAGTGAAAAACGTATGAAGCGCCAGTTCATAACATAAATTTGTAATTTAAAAATTGGTAATAAAACCAATTAAAGCATAATAAAAATTGTCATTAGTTTATTCAATTAGCTACTTAATTAGCTACAAAATGAGATACAAATAGTATATTTGACTTAATTATTGAGTTCGTAACAGTGAAAAACGTATGAAGTGCTAGTTCATAACATACGTTTGTAATTTGAAAATTGGTAATAAATCCAATTAAAGGATAATAAAAAATTTCATTACTTTATTGAATTAGCTACTTAATCAGCTACAAAATGAGATACAAATAGTATATCTGACTTAATTATTGAGTTCGTAATAGTGAAGTACGTATGAAGCGCCAGTTCATAACATACGTTTGTATTTTGAAAATTGGTAATAAATCCAATTAAAGGATAATAGAAATTATCATTAGTTTATTGAATTAGCTACTTAATCAGCTACAATATGAGATACAAATAGTATATTTGACTTAATTATTGAGTTCGTAATAGTGAAAAACGTATCAAACGCCAGTTCATAACATACGTTTGTAATTTGAAAATTGGTAATAAATCCAATTAAAGGATAATAGAAATTGTCATTAGTTTATTGAATTAGCTACTTAATTAGCAACAAAATGAGATACAAATAGTATATTTGTTTTAATTATTGAGTTCGTATTAGTGAAAAACGTATGAAGCGCCAGTTCTTAACATACGTTTGTACTTTGAAAATTGGTAATAAATCTAATTAAAGGATAATAGAAATTGTCATTAGTTTATTGGATTAGCTACTTAATCAGCTACAAAATGAGATACAAATAGTATATTTGACTTAATTATTGAGTTCGTAATAGTGAAAAACGTATGAAGCGCCAGTTCATAACATACGTTTGTAATTTGAAAATTGGTAATAAATCCAATTAAAAGATAATAAAAATTGTAATTAGTTTATTGAATTAGCTACTTAATCAGCTACAAAATGTGATACAAACAGTATATTTGGCTTAATTATTGAGTTCGTAATAGTGAAAAACGTATGAAACGCCAGTTCATAACATACGTTTGTATTTTGAAAATTGGTAATAAATCCAATTAAAGGATAATAGAAATTGTCATCAGTTTATTGAATTAGCTATTTAATCAGCTACAAAATGAGATACAATTAGTATATTTGTCTTAATTATTTAGTTCGTAATAGTGAAAATCGTATGAAGCGTCAGTTCATAACATACGTTTGTACTTTGAAAATTGGTAATAAATCCAATTAAAGGATAATAAAAAATTTCATTCGTTTATTGAATTAGTTACTTAATTAGCTACAAAATGAGATACAAATAGTATATTTGTCTTAATAATTGAGTTCTTAATAGAGAAAAATGTTGGAGCGTCAATTCTTAACATATGTTTGTATTTTGAAAATTGGTAATAAATCCAATTAAAGGATAATAGAAATTGTCATTAGTTTATTGAATTAGCTATTTAATCAGCTACGAAACGAGATACAAATAGTATATTTAACTTAATTATTGAGTTCGTAATAGTGAAAAGCGTATGAAGCGCCAATTCATAACATACGTTTGTAATATGAAAAATGGTAATAAATCCAATTAAAGGATAATAGAAATTGTCATTAGTTTATTGAATTAGCTACTTAATCAGCTACAAAATGAGATACCATTAGTATATTTGACTTAATTATTGAGTTCGTAATAGTGAAAAACGTATGAAACGCCAGTTCATAACATAAGTTTGTACTTTAAAAATTGGGAATAAATCCAATTAAAGGATAATAGAAATTGTCATTAGATTATTGAATTAGCTACTTAATCATCTACAAAATGAGATAAATTTAGTATAATTGTCTTAATTATTGAGTTCGTAATAGTGAAATACGTATGAAGCGCCAGTTCATAACATACTTTTGTATTTTGAAAATTGGTAATAAATCCAATTAAAGGATAATAGAAATTGTCATTAGTTTATTGAATTAGCTACTTAATCAGCTACTAAATGAGATACAAATAGTATATTTAACTTAATTATATATCAATAGAAGTAAAATTTAAAACTAAATCTTGGTACTATCAGGGATGTACTGTACTGTCCAATTTCTCTGTGGGGTGGTGAAAGAAGAAAATGTTGACAGCGTTGTAGATCACGGTGCTATTCTTGTCATCGATTTCTGTATTCAAATCGGTCCCAATTAGTGCAGACAACGGTCCCCATTGTTTCCCGCCATCGCCGTCGTGGGGGCACACAATGGCACTTATTCAGATCCGGGGCGCGTCTAACGTTCGATACAACCACCTGTCCGATAAGTATTGATGGGCACTGACGTTTCCGGTGCTAGAAACGTCTTTTTCGAGCATCGGTTAAACGTCTAATACATTTTTTGTTATGCAACTGTTCCCGTGGAGAACCCGTAGGGGCGCCCCCACCTGTAATTATTTCCTATTTGATGATAGGGTTTATTTTGTCTTTATGTGTATTCAAACTGTGGGTGGTGGTGGTGGTGGTGGTGCTTTTTTTTGGGGATGAGAGATCGAACCGCCCGCGTATTTCACGCCCGTGGGGGGACGACAATTTATCAGGCGCTCGATAAATCGTCACTGACAGCCCGGGGGCTCCGGTCACAAAACTAAATTCCGACCGGCAATAGTTCATTACTACAGTGTACACCCGAGCTATTACGCCACTAATTGAGAATTGCATTAAGACCGTAAATTTCAAAAGTCGCCGCTTCTGTCTATTGTCCTGTTTCGGGGAACGCAGTTTCGAGCGCAGCGCGCCGCCCCCAACCCATTCGCAGATCGCGGCGAGTGTGGCCGCCCCACGAAAAACACGAATCAATTTCCGTGTAATTGTTGCAGCGGATATTTATGGGGTTTAATTAATTTAGTCCGAATTTGCGACGGTCGGTTTAATCCCGGCCCGGTAATTTTTGGCCCCTGCGTGCGGTGTGCGCGCCCGCTCTCGTAATGGGGCGGGGGCGGTTGTTGCGCACAAAACTTACTTTCGGCAATAACACGGTAAATAAAATAGCTAGGAATTAATTCAATTTCGCGCAATAGTATTTGCGGTGCTTCGAGCGTCGTTGTATATGTACGTGCGCACCCCCCCTATGTGTGTATGTGTGTGTGTTAAGCGAAAATGCTAAAATTGTTATTCCGCTGTTAATTTTCCGCTGGTGCCTAATGGTTCTTCACACAGTTTCCAAATCATCACGGCACGTTATTTATAAATAGTTTCCTTTTTATTTGTAGTACAACCAGTATGTCATAATTTTTGGGGCAGTTTCGTTGTTTTATTCAATCCAAATTATGACTATATTTATTGAGAACTTAAACTTAAAAAAATCATGATGAAAGCGCTTACATCCTTATAGATACATCTTTTTGTGAGATGAAGAAAAGGAATGCCCGACACCCAAATTATATATTTTTCTACAATAAACTTAAAATTGTCGGCGAATACATTTTATTTCTTATTTTCTCGATTACTCATTATTTCTCCTCTTATTAAAAAAAAAGATCTTTATTGGCATTTCCCTCACTGCCCCTCCACATCACAAACCTCAACAAAAATATATAAAAGTAAAAATAAAAATACAATATAAATAAAAGTACTACTCCGCCAAAAATTAAAAATTACCCCCATCTATCGCCGCTCCCTTTGCCCTTGCCATTTTCCTCCTCCTCTTATTATTATCCTCTATACCGGAAGCTCGCCTTTTCTCGGCTATGTTTATTGATATAAATCTATGTATTACTACTACTAAATTCTTTTAGAATAAAGTCTATTATTATTACTATTATTATTATCTATCTGTAATATGAACATTTGAGTCCTCACCTACGCACAATAGAGGACTTTAATACATTGGATATAATTTGATGTAATTAACAACCCATTTTTACTATTATTACCGAAGAAAATAATTTTATAAAACAGCAACCATTACTATGTATGTTTTGCACCCCCCATTCAAATGCATTCTTTTTTATCAATGCAGAAAGTTGTGATAAAATTTTAAATTGTAATCAATTATGAACCCCCCGAAAAAAATGTTCGTATCGTATACGCACATACACAAAAAAGCTTTCTTTATTTCAGTAAAATAACGGGGGAGGGCGGGCATATAAAGGTAAGGACGTTCATTACGCAGTCATAATATAATAAGTCAAATATGGTCTTTAGTAAATATGGGGTGTACGCGCGGCGTATTAATTATTAAGGGGGCTAGTTCTCCGCAATGCAGGAGTGACCTGTGGTCATTGTGGGCAGCACAGTTAACTGAATAACGGGGCCTATTTGCACTGCCAACACAAGAAATCAGTTTTAAATGGAATATTATATTCAGCGGCCCTTGCAATTGCCGGCCTGTGCACCTTATTTCTTATTTACTCGATTACTCACCGGAACCACCACCACAAACCACTAGACTGTATATAAATTATTTTGTTTGCTAATTTTAATAGTCAGTAGTAGGGTTATTCTAACAATTAATTCGAATTTAATTTTATATTTGAAATAGTACAATTTGCAAAAGGGAAACATTTATATTTTATTTAGACAATACAGTTTAAACCTGTAAAGACCGAAATGAGATATCTTCATTATCTTCAAAGATATAGCTTGTATAAGTTGTATTATCACACATTTCTGCAAAAATATCTATTCACCATGATGCAATTTTAAGATTTTTTTTGATACTATTGTCTAGAAATGTATGAAATACTCAATTATAAAGACTCCAATGAGATATCTTCATTATCTTCAAAGATATAGCTTGTAAAAGTTGAAATTAGTGTTATCCCACATTCCTGCAAAAATATCTATTCACTATGATGCAATTTTAAGATTTTTTGTGTTATTATTGTCTAGAAATGAATGAAAAACTCAATTATAAATACTACAATGAGATATCTTCATTATCTTCAAAGATATAGCTTGTAAAAGTTGAAAGTAGTGTTATCCCACATTCCTGCAAAAACATCTATTCACTATGATGCAATTTTAAGATTTTTTGTGTTATTATTGTCTAGAAATGTATGAAAAAGTGAATTATAAATACTACAATGAGATATTTTCATTATCTTCAAAGATATAGTTTGCAAAAGTTGAATTTGTATTATCACACATTCCTGCAAACATATCTATTCATTATGATGCAATTTTTTGTGTTATTATTATCTAGAAATATATGAAAAACTCAATTATAAAGACTCCAATGAGATATCTTTATTGTCTTCAAAGATATAGCTTGTAAAAGTTGAATTTTGTATTATCACACATTCCTGCAAAAATATGCATTTATCATAATGCAACTTTAATTTTTTTTTTGTTATTATTGTCTACAAATGTATGAAAAACACAATTATAAATACTACAATGAGATATCTTCATTATCTTCAAAGATATAGTTTGCAAAAGTTGAAATTTGTATTATTACACATTCCTGCAAACATATCTATTCATTATGATGCAATTTTTTGTGTTATTATTGTCTAGAAATATATGAAAAACTCAATTATAAAGACTACAATGAGATATCTTTATTGTCTTCAAAGATATAGCTTGTAAAAGTTGAATTTTGTATTATCACACATTCCTGCAAAAATATGCATTTATCATAATGCAATTTTAATTTTTTGTTTGTTATTATTGTCTACAAATGTATGAAAAACACAATTATAAATACTACAATGAGATATCTTCATTATCTTCAAAGATATAGCTTGTAAAAGTTGAAATTAGTATTATCACACATTCCTGTAAAAATATCTATTCACTATGATGCAATTTTAAGATTTTTTGTTTTATTATTGTCTAGAAATGAATGAAAAACTCAATTATAAATACTTCAATGAGATATCTTCATTATCTTCAAAGATATAGTTTGTAAAAGTTGAAATTTGTATTATCACACATTCATGCAAACATATCTATTCATTATGATGCAATTTTTTGTGTGATTATTGTCTAGAAATATATGAAAAACTCAATTATAAAAACTCCAATGAGATATCTTTATTGTCTTCAAAGATATAGCCTGTGAAAGATGAAATTAGTATTATCACACATTCCTGCAAAAATATGCATTTATCATAATGCAATTTTAAGTTTTTTGTGTTATTATTGTCTAGAAATGTATGAAAAACACAATTATAAATACTACAATGGGATATCTTCATTATCTTCAAAGATATAGCTTGTAAAAGTTGAAATTAATGTTATCCCACATTCCTGCAAAAATATCTATTCACTATGATGCAATTTTAAGATTTTTTGTGTTATTATTGTCTAGAAATGAATGAAAAACTCAATTATAAATACTACAATGAGATATCTTTATTATTTTCAAAGATATAGTTTGTAAAAGTTGAAATTTGTATTATCACACATTCCTGCAAACATATCTATTCATTATGATGCAATTTTTGGTGTTATTATTGTCTAGAAATATATGAAAAACTCAATTATAAAGACTCCAATGAGATATCTTTATTGTCTTCAAAGATATAGCTTGTAAAAGTTGAATTTTGTATTATCACACATTCCTGCAAAAACATCCATTTATCATGATTCAATTTTAAGTTTTTTTGTGTTATTATTGTCTAGAAATGTATGGAAACCACTATTATAAATACTACAATGAGATATCTAATATGGTGCAATATTTTAAACTTGAATAAACCTCAAATTTGATTTATAACAATTTTTATAAAATACATTTGGATGAAATGACGATGTTTCATCAAAATGTCCTCAGTGTGACCTTATTAATTGAGGCTAATAATTACATGAGGTATCATTTTGTAGCTTATTAGTTGTGTAATAGGGTGCAATATTTAAAACTTGAATAAACCTCAAAATTGATTTATTACAATTTTTATAAAATACGTTTGGATGAAATGACGATGTTTCATCAAAATATCCTCAGTGTTACCTTACAAATTGAGGCTAATAAACGCATGAGGTATCATTTTGTAGCTTATTAGTTGTGTAATAGGGTGCAGTATTTAAAACTTGAATAAACCTCAAATTTGATTTATTATAATTTTATAAAATATAACATTGGATGAAATGACGATGTTTCATCAAAATGTCCTCAGTGTAACCTTATTAACTGAGGCTAATAATCACATGAGGTATCATTTTGTAGCTTATTAGTTGTGTAATGGGGTGCAATATTTAAAACTTGAATAAACCTCAAAATTGATTTATTACAATTTATATAAAATACAACATTGGATGAAATGACGATGTTTCATCATAATGTCCTCAGTGTGACCTTATTAATTGAGGCTTATAATCACATGTGGCATCATTTTGTAGCTTATTAGTTGTGTAATAGGGTACTATATTTAAAACTTGAATAAACCTCAAATTCGATTTATTACAATTTTTATAAAATACGTTTGGATGAAATGACGATGTTTCATCAAAATGTCCTCAGTGTGACCTTATTAATTGAGGCTAATAATCACATGAGATATCATTTTGTATCTTATTAGTTGTGTAATAGGGTGCAATATTTAAAACTTGAATAAATCTTAAATTTGATTTATTACAATTTTTATAAAATACGTTTGGATGAAATGACGATGTTTCATCAAAATGTCCTCAGTGTGACCTTATTAATTGAGGCTAATTATCACATGAGGTATAATTTTGTAGCTTATTAGTTGTGTAATATGGTGCAATATTTAAAACTTGAATAAATCTCAAATTTGATTTATTACAATTTTTATAAAACACGTTTCGATGAAATGACGATGTTTCATCAAAATGTCCTCAGTGTGACCTTATTAATTGAGGCTAATAATCACATGAGGTATCATTTTGTAGCTTATTAGTTGTGTAATAGGGTTCTATATTTAAAACTTGAATAAACCTCAAATTTGATTTATTACAATTTTTATAAAATACATTTGGATGAAATGACGACGTTTCATTAAAATGTTCTCAGTGTGACCTTATTAATTGAGGCTAATACTCACATGAGGTATCATTTTGTAGCTTATTAGTTGTGTAATACGGTGCTGTATCCAAAACTTGAATACACCTCAAATTTGATTTATTATAATTTTATAAAATACAACATTGGATGAAATCGAAATGTCTTCAGTGTGACCTTACGAATTGAGGCTAATAAACGCATGAGGTATCATTTTGTAGCTTATTAGTTGTGTAATAGGGTGCAATATTTAAAACTTGAATAAACCTCAAATTTGATTTATTAAAATTTTTATAAAATACGTTTGTATGAAATGACGATGTTTCATCAAAATGTCCTCAGTGTGACCTTATTAATTGAGGCTAATAATCACATGAGGTATCATTTTGTAGCTTATTAGTTGTGTAATAGGGTGCAATATTTAAAACTTGAATAAACCTCAAATTTGATTTATTATAATTTTATAAAATATAACATTGGATGAAATGACGATCTTTCATCAAAATGTCCTCAGTGTGACCTTATTAATTGAGGCTAATAATCACATAATGTATCATTTTGTAGCTTATTAGTTTTGTAATGGGGTGCAATATTTAAAACTTGAATAGACCTCAAATTTGATTTATCACAATTTTTATAAAATACATTTGGATGAAATGACGATGTTTCATCAAAATATCCTCAGTGTTACCTTACAAATTGAGGCTAATAAACGCATGAGGTATCATTTTGTAGCTTATTAGTTGTGTAATGGGGTGCAATATTTAAAACTTGAATAAACCTCAAAATTGATTTATTACAATTTTTATAAAATACGTTTAGATGAAATGACGATGTTTCATCAAAATGTCCTCAGTGTGACCTTATTAATTGAGGCTAATAATCACATGAGGTATCATTTTGTAGCTTATTAGTTGTGCAATAGAGTGCTATATATAAAACTTGAATAAACCTCAAATTTGATTTATTACAATTTTTATAAAATACAAGTGGAACAAAAAGCTTGGACGACTGCGCACAGTTGGACGGAAAGCCTTCAACAGTGATGGGTAAGCTTGGTCATGTAGGCATACAATAAAGAATTTTCGAAAATTTTGTATAATTTTTTTTTGTTTGGGACAGAAAAGAAAAGAATTTTCTTTTTACAGTTTTATAAAGGGTAAAATGTTAAACAAAAATAGCAATCGCGCTCGAACTTGGTGGTGGAGAACATTGGTGGATAAGTTCACTCCGGTAGGTTTAGCAAGTTAGTAACGGGTATTTCACAACTGTTTTGTATTGTATTTTTAAGTGAATAAATTTGTAGGATTGTTTTAAGTTAGTTAAAATACGAATAGACATTTCGTAGATGTAGCTTTCACGCTTTTGTATGAAGCAACGTGTAATTGATTGCAGGTATGTCCAATCCAAAATGTGACCGATTGCGAAAAATCTTTTCAGCGTCGATTTTCCACGGGAACGGCAATCTTTTAATTACAAAACTCTTTTCGCGACACCGCCTGGCCGAGCGGGCATCCGTTCGTTCCACGCGGGCGTATTTATAGTCCGGGACTAAATCGATTAAAGTATCTATTAGCGGCGATGCAATAACTAATAAACGGAAATATGCGCGCACCTGTCGAACGGTGTGTCAGCGTCGCCACCGCCGCCGCCGCCTCAAGCCTATAGCCTGTCTATATTTACGCTCGCACGCACAGATCACTAACTTATGCCCAATAAATCCGGCAGTTTATAAGGTGCTATAATAAAGACGTCAACATTATATACCGGTTATAAATACTTATTTATGGAACGTAATTATCTTACGTGCGGAATTATTTCGGATCATATTTTACGCGCGTCCCGTTCGGACGGCTTTAATGGCCGCACGGGATGAGGCGCACGTGCGACGAACAGGACGACGGACGGCGGTTGGGCGCCAAACCAACAGGAACACCGCGACCAGACATTAACCTGACAGAAATATGCATCACTGTAAATTGACATTTAAAGGCGTACCTTCGAAATTAACAAATGCACACACATTTAGTTTGAATGCCGAAATTCTATCTATATTTTGTATTGATTTAAATAATCTGTATGTGTTTATTTTGCTGAGCATTCAAAAATAGTCACCATTATATAGTAATCTAATTAAACATACATATTGTATGATGATATAATATATAAAACTATTCCAAAATTTGATAATTGCATTTTGAAATTTAGTGACAAGTCTACTCTCGTCACATTTCACAGTCTAATGTTGGTGATTTTATTAATATAAATTGGAAAAAAATGTCTTGTAGTTCTTTTTCTTGGAGTGGTCCTGCTATTGAAGATTATCAACCGTATTAAGCACAAGTGGATACTAGGATACTAGGGTCCATCAGAGATCTGGTGGTCCAGATTCAACAACGAGCTGTATCTATCAGGTGTCCCTGTGTCTCTGTCAGATTTCTTTAGGCTACAACGGCTACGGTGGACCGGGCATGTAGCAAATATGGAGGACGACAGACTACCAAAGAGAACTTTAAACAGTCGAAATTACGGCCCAAAAAATGGGAGAACGAAATACACACGTATGAGCGTCACCATATGGAAATGCGAGACCATATAGAATTTTTTTTAAATTTATTTAATACAAATAAACCTTTCAAATGTGTTCATCGACGCATTACGGGCAGCCCTTTATCGCAGCCGCTGTTGTGTGTGTGCGATCACGATCAGAGATCAGAAAACGCGCTAAAACCGGAGTCACACAATTAATTATTGCATCTTATTAAACTTTTTCCGGCCGACTACCCGTCTGCCTCACTCACGGCGAGCCAGCGTACCATAACTTTATGGCCATAGTACTCATATCCGGTACGGCTGAATAAATTCGTGCGCGCCGCCCCACCGGCCGCCGCTCCGTCTCGCTCAAGCCGCACGCGGGCGAGCGAGCGGGAGCGCGCGCCGTACCGCGCCGGCCGCCCCGGTTTTAATTACGAGGCAATTGATTCGAAGTACATGTCAGTTGTTTAAAATGTAATTAATGCGTAATTTATTAATTTATGCGGGATATTGTTTCGAGCCGAGCGTTAAAATTGCCGATAACGGCTTAGATAACGTATAGAATTTCTGTAATTACGTCTGGCTCGCCTCCCCTCTTTGTGTTGCGTTAGAGGTGGCTTCACATAAGTTCAATGCATTTCGTGTAATAATAAATTTATTTGTTATTATATATCGGTCTGCGGGAGCTGCCCGCCACCGATCCGGAACCGAAATTACAACTGCGCGGCTACACAAATAGTGGGAAACAATTGGATCATCTGGAAATTACCACGCGATAACTACGGCGATTTTTTTTGTAACTAATAATAATATATCTGTTCGACAGGACTAAATATTACAACTGAGGACCCAATCAAGGCAATCGATGGTTTGCACGTACCAGTTCAGTTTTTCGATTTCCTTCAATGTTTTCTTTCAAGGAATCAAGATTTCTTCGCGTACCCTATGCACCCTCGATATTCTACATGAACTTCTTACGGGCATCCATCTCCAAAGCTTTTAATCTTCTTTTGTCAGCTCTATCTCCATACTTCTGCTTCATACAGCATAATAGTTTTAAATACTGTGTTGTATAAGAAATATTTATATTTTCGTTATTACTTTACTCCAGCTTGGAGACAAGAGTACAACCCAGATCTATGTTTCGTTACTGAGTAGCGTACTGAGTAGAGTACGTAGTAGTACTGAGTACGTATAGTAACTTCCGCCACGCCAACACCGACCAATTCTAATAGACGTCGGCTCCAATATAACATATTTTAATGCTATTTTATATGGGAAACAGAAAAACTAAAAAACATAAAAAGAAACTACAAGAACAACTGAACGAAGTAACGCTACAAGCAACCAAACTTCAAATCTTCTGTTTGAATGAGTAATGGGCAAAATTAAGAACACTAATAACAAACGCAGCAGAGAAAACAGTAGGAAAAAGAAAAGGGGACCAAAGAGAGAATGGTTCAACACAAAAATGATCCAAGAAAATTGAAATGGCTAAGGACAAGAGGACTAAAAGACGAGGCAAACAACATACTACGAAGGAAAGAAGAAATAAAAAATGCAAACAAAGAAAAAAGGAATGGATCGAAGGAGCAACAGAAACAACAATGCTAAACAATTCTGTTATTACCGTATTGTTGCTAAGAATAATCTGGAAGAAATTTGAAAATTTATTATTGTGTTTTTAGAGGCGCTTGAGTAATTTAAAAACCTAAAAACCTAACAACCTAAAATCCTAAAAACTTAAAAACCTAAAAACCTAAAAACCGAAAAACCTAAAAACCTAAAAACCTAAAAACCTAAGAACCTAAAAACCTCAAAACCATCACTCGATTTCTCAAAAATCTCCATCCAGGGCTTTAGTTAGTAGAAAACAGATGATTATTTGACAGTAATTATGTTTTGACATTATGTTTAGAGTTAACGTTACCAGTCCATCACTGGATTTCCCAAAAATCTTCCCCCAGGGCTTTAATTAGTAGAAAACAGATGATTATTTGACAGTAATTATGTTTTGACATTATTTTTTGAGTTAACGTTACCAGTCCATCACTGGATTTCTCAAAAATCTTCCCCCAGGGCTTTAGTTAGTAGACAACGGATGATTATTTGACAGTAATTATGTTTTGACATTATTTTTTGAGTTAACGTTACGAGTCCATCACTGGATTTCTCAAAAATCTTCCCCCAGGTCTTTAGTTAGTAGAAAACAGATGATTATTTGACAGTAATTATGTTTTGACATTATTTTTTGAGTTAACGTTACCAGTCCATCACTGAATTTCTCAAAAATCTTCCCCCAGGGCTTTAGTTAGTAGACAACGGATGATTATTTGACAGTAATTATGTTTTGACATTATTTTTAGAGTTAACGTTACCAGTCCATCACTGGATTTCCCAAAAATCTTCCCCCAGGGCTTTAGTTAGTAGAAAACAGATGATTATTTGACAGTAATTATGTTTTGACATTATTTTTTGAGTTAACGTTACCAGTCCATCACTGGATTTCTCAAAAATCTTCCCCCAGGGCTTTAGTTAGTAGAAAACGGATGATTATTTGACAGTAATTACGTTTTGACATTATTTTTTGAGTTAACATTACCAGTCCATCACTGAATTTCTCAAAAATCTTCCCCCAGGGCTTTAGTTAGTAGACAACGGATGATTATTTGACAGTAATTATGTTTTGACATTACTTTTTGAGTTAACGTTACCAGTCCATCACTGGATTTCTCAAAAATCTCCCCCCAGGGCTTTAGTTAGTAGAAAACAGATGATTATTTGACAGTAATTATGTTTTGACATTATTTTTAGAGTTAACGTTACCAGTCCATCACTGGATTTCCCAAAAATCTTCCCCCAGGGCTTTAGTTAGTAGAAAACAGATGATTATTTAACAGTAATTATGTTTGGACATTATTTTTTGAGTTAACGTTACCAGTCCATCACTGGATTTCTCAAAAATCTCCCCCCAGGGCTTTAGTTAGTAGAAATCTGATGATTATCTGACAGTAATTATGTTTTGACATTATTTTTTGAGTTAACGTTACCAGTCCATCACTGAATTTCCCAAAAATCTCCCCCCAGGGCTTTAGTTAGTAGAAAACGGATGATTATTTGACAGTAATTATGTTTTGACATTATTTTTTGAGTTAACGTTACCAGTCCATCACTGGATTTCTCAAAAATCTTCCCCCAGGGCTTTAGTTAGTAGAAAACAGATGATTATTTGACAGTAATTATGTTTTGACATTATTTTTTGAGTTAACGTTACCAGTCCATCACTGGATTTCTCAAAAATCTCCCCCCAGGGCTTTAGTTAGTAGAAAACAGATGATTATTTGACAGTAATTATGTTTTGACATTATTTTTTGAGTTAACATTACCAGTCCATCACTGAATTTCTCAAAAATCTTCCCCCAGGGCTTTAGTTAGTAGACAACGGATGATTATTTGACAGTAATTATGTTTTGACATTATTTTTTGAGTTAACTTTACCAGTCCATCACTGGATTTCTCAAAAATCTCCCCCCAGGGCTTTAGTTAGTAGAAAACAGATGATTATTTGACAGTAATTATGTTTTGACATTATGTTTAGAGTTAACGTTACCAGTCCATCACTGGATTTCCCAAAAATCTTCCCCCAGGGCTTTTGTTAGTAGAAAACAGATGATTATTTGACAGTAATTATGTTTTGACATTATTTTTTGAGTTAACATTACCAGTCCATCACTGAATTTCTCAAAAATCTTCCCCCAGGGCTTTAGTTAGTAGACAACGGATGATTATTTGACAGTAATTATGTTTTGACATTATTTTTTGAGTTAACGTTACCAGTCCATCACTGGATTTCTCAAAAATCTCCCCCCAGGGCTTTAGTTAGTAGAAAACAGATGATTATTTGACAGTAATTATGTTTTGACATTATGTTTAGAGTTAACGTTACCAGTCCATCACTGGATTTCCCAAAAATCTTCCCCCAGGGCTTTTGTTAGTAGAAAACAGATGATTATTTGACAGTAATTATGTTTTGACATTATTTTTTGAGTTAACGTTACCAGTCCATCACTGAATTTCTCAAAAATCTTCCCCCAGGGCTTTAGTTAGTAGACAACGGATGATTATTTGACAGTAATTATGTTTTGACATTACTTTTTGAGTTAACGTTACCAGTCCATCACTGGATTTCTCAAAAATCTCCCCCCAGGGCTTTAGTTAGTAGAAAACAGATGATTATTTGACAGTAATTATGTTTTGACATTATGTTTAGAGTTAACGTTACCAGTCCATCACTGGATTTCCCAAAAATCTTCCCCCAGGGCTTTTGTTAGTAGAAAACAGATGATTATTTGACAGTAATTATGTTTTGACATTATTTTTTGAGTTAACATTACCAGTCCATCACTGAATTTCTCAAAAATCTTCCCCCAGGGCTTTAGTTAGTAGACAACGGATGATTATTTGACAGTAATTATGTTTTGACATTACTTTTTGAGTTAACGTTACTAGTCCATCATTGGATTTCTCAAAAATCTTCCCCCAGGGCTTTAGTTAGTAGAAAACAGATGATTATTTGACAGTAATTATGTTTTGACATTATTTTTTGAGTTAACGTTACCAGTCCATCACTGGATTTCTCAAAAATCTTCCCCCAGGGCTTTAGTTAGTAGAAAAGGGATGATGATTTGACAGTAATTATTTTTTGACATTATTTTTTGAGTTAACGTTACCAGTCCATCACTGTATTTCTCAAAAATCTTCCCCCAGGGCTTTAGTTAGTAGACAACGGATGATTATTTGACAGTAATTATGTTTTGACATTACTTTTTGAGTTAACGTTACCAGTCCATCACTGGATTTCTCAAAAATCTCCCCCCAGGGCTTTAGTTAGTAGAAAACAGATGATTATTTGACAGTAATTATGTTTTGACATTATTTTTTGAGTTAACATTACCAGTCCATCACTGAATTTCTCAAAAATCTTCCCCCAGGGCTTTAGTTAGTAGACAACGGATGATTATTTGACAGTAATTATGTTTTGACATTACTTTTTGAGTTAACGTTACTAGTCCATCATTGGATTTCTCAAAAATCTTCCCCCAGGGCTTTAGTTAGTAGAAAGCAGATGATTATTTGACAGTAATTATGTTTTGACATTATTTTTTGAGTTAACGTTACCAGTCCATCACTGGATTTCTCAAAAATCTCCCCCCAGGGCTTTAGTTAGTAGAAAACAGATGATTATTTGACAGTAATTATGTTTTGACATTATTTTTTGAGTTAACGTTACCAGTCCATCACTGGATTTCTCAAAAATCTTCCCCCAGGGCTTTAGTTAGTAGAAAACAGATGATTATTTGACAGTAATTATGTTTTGACATTATTTTTTGAGTTAACATTACCAGTCCATCACTGAATTTCTCAAAAATCTTCCCCCCAGGGCTTTAGTTAGTAGACAACGGATGATTATTTGACAGTAATTATGTTTTGACATTATTTTTTGAGTTAACGTTACCAGTCCATCACTGGATTTCTCAAAAATCTCCCCCCAGGGCTTTAGTTAGTAGAAAACAGATGATTATTTGACAGTAATTATGTTTTGACATTATTTTTTGAGTTAACGTTACCAGTCCATCACTGGATTTCTCAAAAATCTTCCCCCAGGGCTTTAGTTAGTAGAAAACAGATGATTATTTGACAGTAATTATGTTTTGACATTATTTTTTGAGTTAACATTACCAGTCCATCACTGAATTTCTCAAAAATCTTCCCCCCAGGGCTTTAGTTAGTAGACAACGGATGATTATTTGACAGTAATTATGTTTTGACATTATTTTTTGAGTTAACGTTACCAGTCCATCACTGGATTTCTCAAAAATCTCCCCCCAGGGCTTTAGTTAGTAGAAAACAGATGATTATTTGACAGTAATTATGTTTTGACATTATTTTTTGAGTTAACGTTACCAGTCCATCACTGGATTTCTCAAAAATCTCCCCCCAGGGCTTTAGTTAGTAGAAAACAGATGATTATTTGACAGTAATTATGTTTTGACATTATTTTTTGAGTTAACATTACCAGTCCATCACTGAATTTCTCAAAAATCTTCCCCCCAGGGCTTTAGTTAGTAGACAACGGATGATTATTTGACAGTAATTATGTTTTGACATTATTTTTTGAGTTAACGTTACCAGTCCATCACTGGATTTCTCAAAAATCTCCCCCCAGGGCTTTAGTTAGTAGAAAACAGATGATTATTTGACAGTAATTATGTTTTGACATTATTTTTTGAGTTAACGTTACCAGTCCATCACTGGATTTCTCAAAAATCTCCCCCCAGGGCTTTAGTTAGTAGAAAACAGATGATTATTTGACAGTAATTATGTTTTGACATTATTTTTTGAGTTAACGTTACCAGTCCATCACTGGATTTCTCAAAAATCTTCCCCCAGGGCTTTAGTTAGTAGAAAACGGATGATTATTTGACAGTAATTACGTTTTGACATTATTTTTTGAGTTAACGTTACCAGTCGATCACTGGATTTCTCAAAAATCTCCCCCCAGGGCTTTAGTTAGTAGAAAACAGATGATTATTTCACAGTAATTATGTTTGGACATTATTTTTTGAGTTATAGTAACAAAATATGTATTAATAACACATTTTCTTATGTTTCCTGATGAGGAAACGCCATAATGTATACTTGTTACCTATTTAACTACAACGAAATTTAAGTAGTAAGTATGTATAAATTTTTGGCAGTGCACATTAGAGCCCCACTTTCAGCACATAGTCAATATCTGCCAATAACAACAGCCAGACAATTATTTCTGGATTGTTTGCATATCTGCGTATTGGCACCGGTTTGTATTAGTCACCTGTTCAGCCCTTTCCGCTCGCCAAAAACTATCCAATAATTCAGATCCTGCAGGATCATCCCGGGGACGTGTTTATGACGCGCTTTGTCTTCGCTCCGCATGTTTTTATTAATTGCCGCCGCTTTGTGTGCGACGGAACACCCTCCCCTCCGCCGCCCAACCTAGACGAATAAATAACCCCGCGGATAATTCCGCGAGCGTAATAATTCTCGGGAGCGTAAATCCCATTAAGTTCTTTTTTCGGCGCGGATCGCTCTATTAATATGTAGAAGCGGCGCGCGCACCGCGGGATGAGCGGCACTCAATTCCTGCGGCCGATCGGAGGTGCGCTCGATTAATATTTTGCGGCGGGGGCGGCCAGGAATAGCACCGGACTGAATTAGAAACCCCCCCGCGCGAGTAATTGGGAATATGTTTATTGATGTCTCGTTTCGCCCGCGGCGAAGAGGCTATTTATTTGAGGCGCGAATGTTACACGGTCCATCAGGAGGCTGGACGGGCTAGACGGCCAGGCGCCACCGAATGATGTTACTTTCCAACATTTACTTTTGATTTGATTTCGCAACACTAACGCAACTTTACTGCGCTATTACTACAAAAATAGTAGACTTGGATGAGAAATGACTTCAAATTGTAACTCATCACATCTTAATCTATTTATATAATCTGTAGTTTTTGAAGTTCAATTGTTTTTTGATGACTTGACTCGACTTATAAGACTATTGCTTTGATTTCTCAGCACTGATGCAACTTTACTGCGCTATTACTACAAAAGTAATAGACTTGGATGAGAAATCACTTCAAATTGTAACTCATCACATCTTAATCTATTTATATAATCTGTAGTTTATGAAGTTCAATTGTTTTTTGACGACTTGACTCGACTTATAAGACTATTGTTTTGATTTCTCAGCACTAATACAACTTTACTGCGCTATTACTACAAAAATAGTAGACTTGGATGAGAAATGACTTCAAATTGTAACTCATCACATCTTAATATATTTATATAATCAATAGTTTTTGAAGTTCAATTGTTTTTTGACGACTTGACTCGACTTATAAGACTATTATTTTGATTTCACAGTACTAATGCAACTTTACTACGCTATTACTACAAAAGTAATAGACTTGGATGAGAAATTACTTCAAATTGTAATTCATCACATCTTAATATATTTATATAATCAATAGTTTTCAAAGTTCAATTGTTTTTTGACGACTTGACTCGACTTATAAGACTATTGTTTTGATTTCTCAGCACTAATGCAACTTTACTGCGCTATTACTACAAAAGTAATAGACTTGGATGAGAAATCACTTCAAATTGTAACTCATCACATCTTAATCTATTTATATAATCTGTAGTTTATGAAGTTCAATTGTTTTTTGACGACTTGACTCGACTTATAAGACTATTGTTTTGATTTCTCAGCACTAATTCAACTTTACTGCGCTATTACTACAAAAGTAATAGACTTGGATGAGAAATTACTTCAAATTATAACTCATCACATCTTAATCTATTTATATAATCTGTAGTTTTTGAAGTTCAATTGTTTTTTGACCACTTGACTCGACTTATAAGACTATTGTTTTGATTTCTCAGCACTAATGCAACTTTACTGCGCTATTACTACAAAAGTAATAGACTTGGATGAGAAATCACTTCAAATTGTAACTCATCACATCTTAATCTATTTATATAATCTGTAGTTTTTGAAGTTCAATTGTTTTTTGACGACTTGACTCGACTTATAAGACTATTGTTTTGATTTCTCAGCACTAATGCAACTTTACTGCGCTATTACTACAAAAGTAATAGACTTGGATGAGAAATTACTTCAAATTGTAACTGATCACATCTTAATATATTTATATAATCAATAGTTTTTGAAATTCAATTGTTTTTTGACGACTTGACTCGACTTATAAGACTATTGTTTTGATTTCACAGCACTAATGCAACTTTACTGCGCTATTACTACAAAAGTAATAGACTTGGATGAGAAATTACTTTAAATTGTAACTCTGTCTAACCAAACTATCTAGTAAATTTCATGTTTGTTGATGAAGTTCATCAAGAATAGCAAATTTGGAGCAAGTGCTTTTATTTCCCCCCAGCAAAGCGTCTGCACCACGTCCGCCTTCAATCCAGGCACGAGGTCCTCGATGGATCACTTACGGGTCCGTCAAGGGGCTGCATGCATGTAACAATAGGAACACCTCTCGAGTGCGCTCGCAGAAGATGTGCAGTCGAGTGGCACCGGTAACAACGACATTTGTAATGAGCAGATTTTTAATTGGAGAACAACTGTCAAACGGAATACGCGATGTCGTCGGCGGGCGACGGGTTTGTTGGCCGCGGGGGTGGCTTCTATTTGTTCTTACATGCAAGAGTGGAGTGCACGTATAGCCCTATATAGAGTGTGAACAATTGTCGTTCGTGGAGTGGGCGCGCGTTATTATTTTTCGCCATTCCCCGTCCCTCTGCTCGAACATCCAGAATCGTAACTTCTACCAGAAAAGTATTTAAGTTCACTCAGCAATCCGTTTTAATTAAAGACAATGTCCGTATATAATTATGGGCGAGTTTGGAGAGCAAGTGGAGTGGCCCAAAGGAGATCTGCAATTAGTGATGTCCAAGGCGTGATGTAATTTGCATGCCCAAAAGGAATGTCCACCGCGACGACTGTGGGGGGGCCGGCCCATGTTTGTAATTCCTAATTTTAAAATCCACTAACGAATTCAGAGGGAGACCGGGGAGACGTTATTATATTTTCGTTCCGGATATGCGGAATTATTTAATTATTACAACAAACATTCGTGCTCAGCGCCTGGAAAATATTAAGGGAATGTTGTGTGAAGAAATTTCGGGGTTTCCACTATAAAATGCCTTTGTTACGTCCAGCCGCGTTCTTTTTCCCGCGACCGCTTTGAATTATCATCACACGTATGAGCGGCGGCTGCGGCGGCGGCGTTATGTTTATAATAAGAATTAAAAATTCGGCGCTTCATTCCAAAACGGTTTAGGGCCGGGGGGGATGGGTGGCCCACGGGCGGCAATTGACGCTCGCAAAAACTAATGTGCGTGCAACATTTCCCGGCGAACTTAATTTTCCGGTCGAGCTCGTTTTACTGCACGAAAAATCGTCCTCGCGGTCACTATCGGAATGAGCCGCCCCCCGGAATAATTACGTTAATAGCGGCAGGGCGCCCTAACAGGTTGTTTTTACATCCCGGTCCCCCGAAAACGGACGCTTTTAATTTTATTGACTACAATCGACCAACTGGAAAATAATCACATTCAAATCGTTAACTAGAGTAATTCACAATTTATAGGAGAATCGGTGACAAAATATATTTCTAAAAACTGTTAGTAATGATTTTGATATACTAATTATCATTCAAGTTTTCTAAATTTCAAAGGATTTTCCGTTTTTACTAACATATTAGTCATATCATAAAATATTATAGGTACGTTTAGCTGTACTAATAACTTCAATATGAAAAAAAGTTTAAGATGACTTTCGTTTATGTAAATAATTCCAGTTAAATAATCATAATAAATCACAATTTCAGATCTTATAAATTTCAAAGGATTTTTCGTTTTTCTCAATATTTTAGCCTCATCATGAAAAATTATAGATTTATTTTACTGCACTCATAAGGTCCGCATGAAGAAAAGTTCACGATTACTTTAGTTCATGCAACTAATTCCGGTTAAAAAAAATCCTAATAAATCATAATTGCAAGTTTTCTAAATTTCAAAGGATATTCCGTTTTTTCCAACATTTTAGTCATATCATAAAATATTATAGGTATGTTTAACTATACTAATAACTTCATTATGAAGAAAAGTTGAAGATGACTTTCGTTTATATAAATAATTCCAGTTAAACAATCATAATAAATCACAATTTCAGATCTTATAAATTTCAAAGGATTTTACGATTTTCTCAATGTATTAGCCTCATCATGAAGAATTATAGATTTATATTACTGCGCTCATAAGGTCCGCATCAAGAAAAGTTCACGATTACTTTAGTTCATGCAACTAATTTCGGTTTAAAAAAAATCATAATAAATCATAATTGCAAGTTTTCTAAATTTCAAATGATTTTCCGTTTTTCCTAACATTTTAGTCATATCATAAAATATTATAGGTATGTTTAGCTGTACTAATAACTTCATTATGAAGAAAAGTTTAAGATGACTTTCGTGTATGTAAATAATTCCAGTTAAATAATCATAATAAATCATAATTTCAGATTTTATAAATTTTAAAGGATTTTACGTTATCCTCAATGTTTTAGCCTCATCATGAAATATTATAGATTTATTTTACTGCACTCATAAGGTCCGCATCAAGAAAAGTTCACGATTACTTTAGTTCATGCAACTAATTTCGGTTTAAAAAAAATTATAATAAATCATAATTGCAAGTTTTCTAAATTTTAAAGGATTTTCCGTTTTTCCTAACATTTTAGTCATATCATAAAATATTATAGGTATGTTTAACTGTACTAATAACTTCATTATGAACAAAAGTTTAAGATGACATTCGTTTATGTAAATAATTCCAGTTAAATAATCATAATAAATTACAATTTCAGATCTTATAAATTTTAAAGGATTTTACGTTTTTCTCAATGTTTTAGCCTCATCATGAAAAATTATAGATTTATTTTACTGCACTCATAAGGTCCGCATGAAGAAAAGTTCACGATAACTTTAGTTCATGCAACTAATTCCGGTTAAAAAAAATCATAATAAATCATAATTGCAAGTTTTCTAAATTTCAAAGGATTTTCCGTTTTTCCTAACATTTTAGTCATATCATAAAATATTATAGGTATGTTTAACTGTACTAATAACTTCATTATGAAGAAAAGTTTAAGATGACTTTCGTTTATGCAAATAATTCCAGTTAAATAATTATAATAAATCACAATTTCAGATCTTATAAATTTTAAAGGATTTTACGTTTTCCTCAATGTTTTAGCCTCATCATGAAATATTATAGATTTATTTTACTGCACTCATAAGGTCCGCATGAAGAAAAGTTCACGATTACTTTGGTTCATGCAAATAATTCCGGTTTAAAAAAAATCATAATAAATCATAATTGCAAGTTTTCTAAATTTCAAAGGATATTCCGTTTTTCCTAACATTTTAGTCATATCATAAAATATTATAGGTATGTTTAACTGTACTAATAACTTCATTATGAACAAAAGTTTAAGATGACATTCGTTTATGTAAATAATTCCAGTTAAATAATCATAATAAATTACAATTTCAGATCTTATAAATTTTAAAGGATTTTACGTTTTTCTCAATGTTTTAGCCTCATCATGAAAAATTATAGATTTATTTTACTGCACTCATAAGGTCCGCATGAAGAAAAGTTCACGATAACTTTAGTTCATGCAACTAATTCCGGTTAAAAAAAATCATAATAAATCATAATTGCAAGTTTTCTAAATTTCAAAGGATTTTCCGTTTTTCCTAACATTTTAGTCATATCATAAAATATTATAGGTATGTTTAACTGTACTAATAACTTCATTATGAAGAAAAGTTTAAGATGACTTTCGTTTATGCAAATAATTCCAGTTAAATAATCATAATAAATCACAATTTCAGATCTTATAAATTTTAAAGGATTTTACGTTTTTCTCAATGTTTTAGCCTCATCATGAAAAATTATAGATTTATTTTACTGCACTCATAAGGTCCGCATGAAGAAAAGTTCACGATTACTTTGGTTCATGCAACTAATTCCGGTTTTAAAAAAATCATAATAAATCATAATTGCAAGTTTTCTAAATTTCAAAGGATACACCGTTTTTCCTAACATTTTAGTCATATCATAAAATATTATAGGTATGTTTAGCTGTACTAATAACTTCATTATGAAGAAAAGTTCAAGATGACTTTCGTTTATATAAATAATTCCAGTTAAACAATCATAATAAATCACAATTTCAGATCTTATAAATTTCAAAGGATTTTACGATTTTCTCAATGTATTAGCCTCATCATGAAGAATTATAGATTTATATTACTGCGCTCATAAGGTCCGCATCAAGAAAAGTTCACGATTACTTTGGTTCATGCAACTAATTCCGGTTTAAAAAAATCATAATAAATCATAATTGCAAGTTTTCTAAATTTTAAAGGATATTCCGTTTTTCCTAACATTTTAGTCATATCATAAAATATTATAGGTATGTTTAGCTGTACTAATAACTTCATTATGAAGAAAAGTTTAAGATGACATTCGTTTATGTAAATAATTCCAGTTAAATAATCATAATAAATCACAATTTCAGATCTTATAAATTTTAAAGGATTTTACGTTTTTCTCAATGTTTTAGCCTCATCATGAAAAATTATAGATTTATTTTACTGCCCTCATAAGGTCCACATGAAGAAAAGTTCACGATTACTTTAGTTCATGCAACTAATTTCGGTTTAAAAAAAATCATAATAAATCATAATTGCGTGTTTTCTAAATTTCAAAAGATATTCCATTTTTCCTAATATTTTAGTCATATCATAAAATATTATAGGTATGTTTAACTGTACTAATAACTTCATTATGAAGAAAAGTTTAAGATGACATTCGTTTATGTAAATAATTCCAGTTAAATAATCATAATAAATCACAATTTCAGATCTTATAAATTTTAAAGGATTTTACGTTTTTCTCAATGTTTTAGCCTCATCATGAACTATTATTGATTTAATTTAGTGCGTTCATAAGGGCCTTATGAAGAAAAGTTCAAGATATCTCAATAAAATCGATACTTTTTTTCATTCTATTTCTATTATAAAAGCTATAGTAGATATAATAGAAATAGAATGAAAAAAAAGTACAAAAACGCTAATATATTGCTTTTATAAGTTTCTTTTTATATAATTTCCATTAAATAATGGATAAATATCAATAAATCTCTCTAATAATCACAAATAATTCCCCCCATATCGTCTAAACGGATTAATCGAGTAAATTACGGAACGCTATGTCGCTTGTATATATTTAATCCAAAATGCCTTGTCTGTGTATGTGCGTGTGTTTGTCGTGTATAACTCGAAAGTGAACTAATTGAACTATAAATCAATGAGACAATGGGCTCCCAATGAGACGTGCATCCTTTCCCGAAAGGGGGACCCGCGACGAAGACGGCGCGATCAGGAAGCCGTATAATATATTGGAAATAAATTAACCTTTAATAGACTGTTATTATTATCTGGGATTTAATGAACTGTATTATCGGGACAAAATGTCCCGGAACACGGCGGAGGGTGGAAATTTATTAGTCGCCGACGTGCGCCGGAGAGCGGGGGAAAATAATTGCGACCGCGATCAGTATGAAAAGTCAACCTGTGTGTATATGTTTTATTGATTAACAGGATTTATTGTGCTATAAAATTTCACTATTATAAACGAATATTTTATTTCAGGAACATTTAATTATAGGGGGGACATTTAATGTTTGTTGATAAACATTATATAGATATATATATATATATATATATATATATATATATATATATATATATATATATATATATATATATATTTATATATATATATATATATATATATATATATATATATATATATATATATGTGTGTGTGTAACAATTAGCTCATGCACAATTTGGTTTTATCATTATTATTTAAAAAAAGTGTTTGTTGGTATTTTAGCCCCAATTCCCCTAAGCTATAACTGAACAATTTAATTTCTCTGAATCCTGATGTCTATAGTAGTAGTTATTGTATTTTTTTTTGTTGGCCTTTTCTACCACAGTGTGGTGTAAAGGTTATCGTATTCGTTACAATTCTCTAACTGCCTATCGACCTTCTGATGTCTCTATTTTTTTTAATATAATTTCTCTCGATTCTGATTTCTCTGGTCTCATTTTAATCCGATTTATCCTAAACCTAATGTCTCATTTGCATTTCTAATCTAATTTCTCTCACCTCTGATGCCTGTTCTGTCTGTATAATCCAATTTGTCTTAACGTTTATGTCTCAGTTTCTTCATAATACGGTTTCTTCTAACTCTGATTATCTGATTGATTGATGTCTATTTTGCCTTTCTACTAACATTTCTCATGACTTTGATTTTTGTGTTGTCTGTAAAAAAGTTCTCTTGATGCTGATATGTCTGTTTCTGTATACAATGGTTTCTACTAACACTGACATCTCTGCTGTTTATATAATCTGATCTCTTCCCTGGTTGATGTCTCTGTTTCTTCATAAAACGAATTTCCCAACTCTGATACCTCTGTTGTTTATATAATCTTATTTCTCCAAGTCTGATAACTATTTTTATTTTCTAACCAAATTTCGCAGAACTCTGATGTTATCTCTTTAGCCGTTTTCGTTGATCACTCAGGGCTGGTACGGGCATATTGTCTCTTGTTCTATTTTCCGCTTCCGATGCGCACAATTCTTACAACCGGCCCCTAGCCCTCGATACCTAATAGCGTCGGGGTCAGAAAGAAGAGGTTGGCCAAGAGAGACCGACAGATCAAAGGTGGTTGACTCTATTAGAGAGACCCATTGTCGAAAGGAGTTGCAGTGGGTCCCGAACATCTTAGCAATGCGACGACTTCCTAGTCCCAGCTATGTATACCCTCATAACTGGGCCGTTTGCGGATGTCGCCTCACTGGGCCCCCACACCGCGGCAAGGTGTGTTCTGTTCGTGGGGGGACGATTACAAGACCTGAGCGATACTGCACGCCACGGGGGCGACTGCTAAACCATACTAAACAAAAGCGCCTTTTATAATACCATTTGATGTCTGTTTCTTTATATCAAGTTTTATAATAGTATGATGAGTTTTGCGGATCAAATATTTAAAACTGCCCACACCCCCCATCGATTTTATCATTAGCCGTGTGTTTATCGTAAATCCGAATTGGTGATTTGTGCGGCTTTTGTGCGCCACGGCTGCATCAGTTCTTTTTTCTGGTGCTTCTTCTTCTCCAAGGGGTTCTGAATCAGACAAAGTAGATAACGCGGCCATAATTTCCCGTGAATACCTCCGCCTCCACCTCCGCCGCCGCCGCCCGTGAAACAGTGGCGGTTATGAAATGCAAGCATTTCCCGGCTACAAATACGACCGAAAATATCTATCGCTTACCTACCCTATTATCGTTTATCATCGGGGCCCCGGGCAAAAGAAAAAGAATAAGAACACGTAATAAGTATGGATTATCAGACGAGAGCCAACATAAGGATATCGTCCCCGCGCGGCGCGGGCCCCACGTCCCACTCGCCGCGTCCCACTCGTGCCCGCTACACCCTACGGGGGCGGCGTGCGGGAAAAGTTCCGCGAACGGAAGCATAAGGCTATTTCCTATAAAGTATAAGGAATATATATGGCTGCAACTTTTCTGGTATCTGCCCGCTTTTTTTAAATACATTTCTTAATTACTTAGGGGGAGCGAGAGAGAGGTTTTACGGCCGCTGAAGGGAAAATATGTTCAATTTGTTTGTTCTTGTGTTTTACTGCGCCACCCCGCTAAACGATCCCGTTCTTAACGTTCAATTACGCATTTCCATATTCATAATATTTGCACCAATCGATAAACCACCAACCCCCCTCCCAAACCGCCTTTTTTTATACCTACAACTTTATAAATAAACCTTGATTAATCAATAGGGGCGCGCTAACTCTCTCCTTCGCACATCTATATCTTAATCGCTGCCGACATTAGTCCACGTCGCATTGTTATTGAAGATATAAATAAATAGAGTAAGAGCCCCAGCAGTTGCCCAGGGAGTTAATCATTGCACGGTAATTAACTCGAATAGTTGCTCGTCCCCTACGCCGTGTATATGTGTGCCGTGTATGTGTGTGCCGTGGAAATAGATTTTTTGAAGGTCATCCTGCGTACAAATGGGGACATTAAATTATCCGTCAATTGAGAGCAAAACGGATGTAGACTGCTATTTCATATATTTTGTCTGTCTTAATCCACTAATATATAGTACGGAGTAAGGAGTAAATCTAATTAAAATTTAAAAAAAGCTTCTATATATCTATAAGGATATCAGGCCGTGAGGTTTTTCTGTCGGTCAAGGGAGAAGCTTAATCACCCAGTATTTACCTTAACTTCACAGAAAACCTCTAAAAAACTGTGAAAGGTGAAATTACATTAATTTATACAGACGGAAGTACAAATGAATGAATTTTATAATTTCAGTTAGTTCTTTTCAGCCTGATCTTTTTCAAATCTTAAAAAAAAAATCGAAAATCATGAACGCCACAGTACAAAAATTATATACCACACGATTTGAAATCGATTGAAATAAAAGAAATGTTGGCCAAATTCAACATTTTTAGGATTTTTCAGTATTCAAAGTTATTTACGAATAACTAGCCACAAATTAATGCCTAAAAATTGGAACGGACAACAGTTTCAACTGTTTTAGAGGTCATTTTTACTAAAATCAATTTTCTGCCATCTTTTACTATTTAAAAACACTTATCATAAAAAACGTTTTGATATCCTAAAAGTATGTTAAATTAGCTTTCATTTGATATATAACTTCCTAAAATCGGACCTCAAACAAATGAACAGCGAGGTTAAGTATCTGTTGGCACTTATCCACTCATAACTCAGTTAAATCAAGCCCGATTTTAAGAGTTTATACATCTAATTAAAGCTAATTAAATGTATTTTTATATTTTTCTATTATTTAATGTAATACAGCATTTGAAACTATGGTTTCAGCCATTTTAAACTATCTCGCATTATTTTTGCTTCAATACCGATTTTTAGTTACATTTTACTACTTATTAAAAATAGATTTTCAAATAAAATTTCTATAAATCATAAAGTGCATTGAATTAGCTTTCATTTGATATACAACTTCCTAAAATCGGACCTCAAACAAATGAACAGCGAGGTTAAGTATCTGTTGGCACTTATCCACTCATAACTCAGTTAAATCAAGCCCGATTTTAAGAGTTTATACATCTAATTAAAGATAATTAAATGTATTTTTATGTTTTTCTATTATTTAATGTAATACAGCATTTGAAACTATGGTTTCAGCCATTTTAAACTTTGGTTTCAGCCATTTTAAACTATCTCGCATTATTTTTGCTTCAATACCGATTTTTAGTTACATTTTACTACTTATTAAAAACAGATTTTCAAACAAAATTTCTATAAATCATAAAGTGCATTGAATTAGCTTTCATTTGATATACAACTTCCTAAAATCGGACCTCAAACAAATGAACAGCGAGGTTAAGTATCTGTTGGCACTTATCCACTCATAACTCAGTTAAATCAAGCCCGATTTTAAGAGTTTATACATCTAATTAAAGATAATTAAATGTATTTTTATGTTTTTCTATTATTTAATGTAATACAGCATTTGAAACTATGGTTTCAGCCATTTTAAACTTTGGTTTCAGCCATTTTAAACTATCTCGCATTATTTTTGCTTCAATACCGATTTTTAGTTACATTTTACTACTTATTAAAAACAGATTTTCAAACAAAATTTCTATAAATCATAAAGTGCATTGAATTAGCTTTCATTTGATATAGAACTTCCTAAAATCGGACATCAAACAAATGAACAGTGAGGTTAAGTATCTGCTGGCACTTATCTACTCATAGCTCGGTTATATCAAGCCCGATTTTAAGAATTTATACATCTAATTAAAGCTAATTAAATGTATTTTTATGTTTTTCTATTATTCAAGCTCATCAAGCATTTTAAACTATACTTTCTAGCCATTTTATAATTTATCGCATTATTTTTGCTTCAAGATCGATTTTTAGTTACATTTTACTACTTATTAAAAACCAATTTTCAAACAAAATCTTTATAAATCATAAAGTGCATTAAATTACCTTTCATTTGATATACAACTTCTTAAAATCGGACCTAAAACAAATGAACAGAACTTCTATTTCATAAAAACTATGATTGTTGGGTGTTATTAGTGAGACTTTCCTTGAAAAGTCACTGAAAAAAATCAAAAATCATGAACGTGGCAGTACAAAAACTGACCTAAATATTTTTTAATTATTATATAAATTATGTGTACCTCATAAAACCGATCTGGGCCTGTTTTTTGAATTTTTTTGTTTTAAGTTTGTTGTCACCGGTTTGTAAATCAAGCACGCGCCGTCCCGCCGACGCACAGATAAATCGCACGCGGGCGCATTTATTCAATCCCCCTGTCGCGAAATAATTGCGTCCGATATTTATAAATATGTTATTAGCAGGCACGTTCCAACACAATGATGATTTGTGCGCGCCGCGACGCAGATGCGTGCACCAGGTAGCTGCCAAGACGCGGGGGCGGTCGCCGCGGAAGTGGCTCAGGTGATAAATAATATGAGAGCACTAATCTTCACAGGTGACGTGTTGAAAAATATAATTTTCTACATACAATGCATAGTAGACAGTGGTTTAGAACGGCCAGCCAGGGTTCGAATCCCGGCCCGGGTTGTCGGCACCAATTGTTCACATACAATTAATGACAAAGTAAGAGTCCTACACAGCCATAAAATACATTAATCCGCGGCAGAAGGACCCACAGGTCGATGCCAGTTACAAAATTGTAACAAATATATTAAATACACTACAGCGCCTTTCGTTTATCACTCTGTGCTGCTACGAGCGTATTGATCTATTTGCCGCTGTCGATGCGCACAATTCTACCTCTGCCCTTACAACCGGCGACGCGCGACCACAAAATACAGCACGCCACGGAGCGACTAATAAAGCTAAACCATGCTAAACGAAAGCGCCTTACATAACATAATAGCTGAACTACATATTGTTAAAATGTTACCACATATATTTATCTTTATCTTATGAATCATTAATATATATATATATATATATATATATATATATATATATATATATATATATATCCATCCATATCCTTCCATCTGTATACCACTGTCATCCCAAGGACTTTTCCGCCGGAAGCTCAGAGGAGGTTAATCGCCCTATATTTACCTTAATTTTACAGAAACCCTATAAAAAGCCACGACGGGGTTTGAACTCTCTGCCCACTAGGCCACTGAGGTGGGTTTTTGTTGAACATTTGAGGCATTTAATGCAAAAGTTGACCAACCCTCAAATTTAGAAAAAAAAATCTATTATTATGTATACTAATGATAAAAATAATATATTTTTTTTTTTTAATTTGAGGGTTGGTCCAATTTTGCTTTACAATACCTCATTTAGGAGATATATTATTTTTCTTATTGTTCTTTTTTTTCATAATAAAAGTAATAATAAGAAGCAAACAAATATAATTATTACCATTTTTGGAGTACACACGTTGCATACAAACTATTGCTCGTTAGTATGCAACGTGTGTACTCTAAAAATGGTAATAAATCCAATTAATGGATAATGCTAATTGAGATTGGATGATTGAATGGGCTAATCAGCTACAAAATGAGATAAAATTTGTTAGTTTAACTCAATTATTAAGTTGGTAATTAAGAAAAAAGGCAAGAGACGCGTTTGTAAGCAACATTTATACATGAAAAATGATAATAAATCCAATTTATGGTTATTGTTAATTTTGATTGAACAACTGAATTAGTTACAAAATTAGCTACAAAATGAGATACAATTTGTTTGTTTGACTCAATTATTAAGTTGGCAATTGAGAAAATAACTTAAGAGTCGCGAGTTTGTATGGAACGTGAGTATTATAAAAATGGTAATAAATCCAATTAATGGATTATGCCAATAATGATTGGAGAACTGTATTGGCTGCTTAATCAGCTACAAAATGAGATATAATTTGTTGGTCTGACTCAATTATTAAGTTGGCAATTGAGAAAAAACTTAAGAGGCGCGAGTTTGTATGTTACGTGTGTACCCTAAAAATGGTAATAAATCCAATTAATGGATAATTCCAATTATGATCAGAAAAATATATTGCCTGCTTAATCAGCTACAAAATGAGACATAATTTGTTGGTCTGACTCAATTATTAAGTTGGCAATTGAGAAAAAACTTAAGAGGCGCGAGTTTGTATGTTACGTGTGTACCTTAAAAATGGTAATAAATCCAATTAATGGATAATTGCAGTTATGATTAGAAGAATATATTGTCTGCTTAATCAGCTACAAAATGAGACATAGTTTGTTGCTCTGACTCAATTAATAAGTTGGCAATTGAGAAAAAATTTAAGAGGCGCGACTTTGTATGTTACCTGTGTACCCTTAAAATTGTAATAAATCCAATTAATGGATAATTCCAATTATGATTAAAAGAATGTATTGGCTGCTTAATCAGCTACAAAATGAGACATAGTCTGTTGGTCTGACTCAATTATTAAGTTGGCAATTGAGAAAAAACTTAAGAGGCGCGAGTTTGTATGTTACGTGTGTACTCTAAAAATGATAATAAATCCAATTAATGGATAAATTCAATTATGATTAGAAGAATGTATTGGCTGCTTAATCAGCTACAAAATGGGACATAGTTTGTTGGTCTAACTCAATTATTAAGTTGGCAATTGAGAAAAAACTTAAGAGGCGCGAGTTTGTATGTTACGTGTGTACCTTAAAAATGGTAATAAATCCAATTAATGGATAATTCCAATTATGATTAGAAGAATGTATTGGATGCTTAATCAGCTATAAAATGAGACGTAATTTGTTGGTGTGACTCAATTATTAAGTTGGCAATTGAGAAAAAACTTAAGGGGCGCGAGTTTGTATGTTACTTGTGTACCTTAAAAATGGTAATAAATCCAATTAATGGATAATTGCAATTATGATTAGAAGAATATATTGGCTGCTTAATCAGCTACAAAATGTGATGTAATTTGTTGGTCTGACTCTATTATTAAGTTGGCAATTGAGAAAAAACTTAAGAGGCGCGAGTTTGTATGTTACGTGTGTACCCTAAAAATGGCAATAAATCCAATTAATCGATAAGTCCAATTATGATTAGTAAAATATATTGGCTGCTTAATCTGCTATAAAATGAGACATAATTTGTTGGTCTGACTCAATTATTAAGTTGGCAATTGAGAAAAAACTTAAGAGACGCGAGTTTGTATGTTACGTGTGTACCTTAAAAATGGTAATAAATCCAATTAATGGATAATTCTAATTATGATTAGTAAAATATATTGGCTGCTTAATCAGCTATAAAATGAGACATAATTTTTTGGTCTGACTCAATTATTAAGTTGGCAATTGAGAAAAACCTTAAGAGGCGCGACTTTGTATGTTACGTGTGTACCCTTAAAATTGTAATAAATCCAATTAATGGATAATTCCACTTATGATTAAAAAAATGTATTGGCTGCTAAATCAGCTACAAAATGAGATATAATTTGTTGGTCTGACTCAATTATTAAGTTGGCAATTGAGAAAAAACTTAAGAGGCGCGAGTTTGTATGTTACGTGTGTACTCTAAAAATTGTAATAAATCCAATTAATTGATAATTGCAATTATGATTAAAAGAATTTATTGGCTGCTTAATTAGCTACAAAATGAGACATAATTTGTTGGTCTGACTCAATTATTAAGTTGGCAATTGAGAAAAACTTAAGAGGCGGGAGTTTGTATGTTACGTGTGTACCTTAAAAATGGTAATAAATCCAATTAATGGATAATTGCAATTATGATTAGAAGAATATATTGGGTGCTTAATCAGCTACAAAATGAGATATAATTTGTTGGTGTGACTTAATTATTAAGTTGGCAATTGAGAAAAAACTTAAGAGGCGCGAGTTTGTATGTTACGTTTGTACTCTAAAAATGATAATAAATCCAATTATTGGATAATTTCAATTATGATTAGAAGAATATATTGGCTGCTTAATCAGCTACAATCTACTCAATTATTAAGTTGGCAATTGAGAAAAACCTTAAGAGGCGCGACTTTGTATGTTACGTGTGTACCCTTAAAATTGTAATAAATCCAATTAATGGATAATTCCACTTATGATTAAAAAAATGTATTGGCTGCTAAATCAGCTACAAAATGAGATATAATTTGTTGGTCTGACTCAATTATTAAGTTGGCAATTGAGAAAAAACTTAAGAGGCGCGAGTTTGTATGTTACGTGTGTACTCTAAAAATTGTAATAAATCCAATTAATTGATAATTGCAATTATGATTAAAAGAATTTATTGGCTGCTTAATTAGCTACAAAATGAGACATAATTTGTTGGTCTGACTCAATTATTAAGTTGGCAATTGAGAAAAACTTAAGAGGCGGGAGTTTGTATGTTACGTGTGTACCTTAAAAATGGTAATAAATCCAATTAATGGATAATTGCAATTATGATTAGAAGAATATATTGGGTGCTTAATCAGCTACAAAATGAGATATAATTTGTTGGTGTGACTTAATTATTAAGTTGGCAATTGAGAAAAAACTTAAGAGGCGCGAGTTTGTATGTTACGTTTGTACTCTAAAAATGATAATAAATCCAATTATTGGATAATTTCAATTATGATTAGAAGAATATATTGGCTGCTTAATCAGCTACAAAATGAGATATAATTTGTTGGTGTGACTTAATTATTAAGTTGGCAATTGAGAAAAACTTAAGAGGCGCGAGTTTGTATGTTACGTGTGTACCCTAAAAAATGGTAATAAATCCAACTAATGGATAATTCCAATTATGATTAGAAGAATATATTGGCTGCTTAATCAGCTACAAAATGAGATGTAATTTGTTGGTCTGACTCTATTATTAAGTTGGCAATTGAGAAAAAACTTAAGAGGCGCGAGTTTGTATGTTACGTGTGTACTCTAAAAATGATAATAAATCCAATTAATGGATAATTTCAATTATGATTAGAAGAATGTATTGGCTGCTTAATCAGCTACAAAATGAGACATAGTCTGTTGGTCTGACTCAATTATTAAGTTGGCAATTGAGATGCGTGAGTTTTGATGCAACGTTTGCACTAGAAATTTGTGATTTTGCGACAATAAAATGCTATTATGTTTATATTTTTCTACACTTTACTACTTCACCAATATTTCGTGGTTCAGATAACTAATACTCGATATTATAATAATAATAAATAAATAACAAGCTCTCTGGGGCCACAATACACTGTTTTGTGGTACGGGAACTGGCGATCCCGAGGCTCCTGAGGCATCTGAGCCCGGGAAGAAAATCCTGTAAAAATCACCTGGTAGTAGGTATAAAATGCACCCCATAGATTCAATTATGGCGAATACGAGAAATAAAAGATACTCCCAAGGCGTGCCGGAGCACCAGGCTGACTCCGGTCGGACACGTCGTGAAGACTTACAGTCTGGCTCATGGCGAGGTGGCACTGCCCTCAGATTAAATACCACCCAAACCGCAAGAAACAGGCCTACTAGATCTAACACTCCTGCACACAACTACCAATGTACCAACATCTATAGCAAAAAGAGGAGTTCTAGACTCCAGCATAAAAATCACATTGAAACCCTGTGAATGTATTTCCTAGAACGTTCTACGCACTTGCGACTTTTCTCACAATACTATTTTGCGGGACAATTCTGAACAAATCCTATAAATTCGGGACAAAAAAGCTAGAAAAGAGAAAAATTGGGACAGGACTGTCCCGGGAAACTCGGAACGTATGGTCACTTTAATACATTAGTTCTGAGACCATTCTTCGTCGACTCTTGTGACAATGATGAACAAAAACAGTCTACTGAGAACTTTATGGTTGTTGAAAATTTTGCGAAAATGTACAATATCACAGTAAACTCACGCCGTAACAGGAGTTTACTGTGATATTGTACATTTTCGCAAAATTTCCAACAACCGCAAAGTTCCCAGTAGACTGTTTTTGTTCATCATTGTCATTATATAAATATATTTTTGTTACTTCCTATTTCAAACAGACAAATATGTTTGGCACTCACTGTAACTTATATTTAAATAAAATCATCAACATTGTAAACCCCGAATAGACAGTCTAATATTTCAATTGTATGATCGCACCGGGAAATTTCCCAAACATCTGTCAAATAACTATATTCAGCAATTGCCAGTTGTTGGTCTGCGATATTTCGGGAATGATGATTTTAGCGTCGCGATTGTTGCCGCAGGTGTATTTCGATTTGTGCCAGAAACCCAAAAAGCCTAAAAAAAGGGGGGCGCGTTCGCCGCGGTAATTGTCGATCATTAAACCCGTGCCGGTGGGGCGGCGGAGCGGTGCTCTTCTGAAAACCCGCACGAAGGATATTAATGATTGTGAAGGTGCAGTATGTGTTATTGTCTGCGATAATAGCGATCTGAATGTTTGCCAAGAATGTCTTGTAACTTGCAATCGGACATAAATAGAGTGGGCGTCTGAGCTGCACGGTGTGATCTATCCCCGGCCTGATACACTTATAAATACCTTTTAATAAAAGGCTGCCCCGGCCGCCGCCGCCGCCGCCCACGCATTGTATAGTGTCTACTAATTTGACGTAACCAATCTCAATAATATTTTTTTATTGTCGCGGATGGCGAGCGCTCGAGGCTTGCTCATTAGGGCGCCCCCTCAGAAACCTCTCCAGTCCCTGTCTGGAGTATCCTCCTCACGGACGTTTCCCTTCCTAATGTGACGACGTCGCGGCGCCCGAACGGCACGTATGCGTTTAGCGCGCGCCCAACCAAAAAAAAAAAAAAATCCGCACGCAGCGAAACGAAGCCCGCAAAACAAACACGACCGCCCCGCTGCCGCAGGAATTTATATTTAAATTGCAATAAGTTTCGAGCCTGACCAATCCAATTTGAATGCGGCCGCTGATATTTACATAGAAACGACGGTCTGATATTAAATGACCGGAACGGGAAATAAATTATTTCAGTTTGAGAGTCCCTCAATTACGTCTATCTGGCAGACGGCGGAGCGACGCAAGAAAAATACCACCGCCCCCCAAACCGTTTTATGCATGTATGAAAATGCGAACGCTTTTTCGGCCGTCCCTCGCGCGCTTGCTTTTAATTTTTCGTGCACCCGATGCGAATACATAATTGACGAGATGCAAGAACTTTATATATGCACAGATAAATACAGCATTGATGTCTAAATATTGTAGAAATGTTGTCTCTACACTAAAATAATTCCAGTTTACTATACTGACCAATTCTAGCACCAATAAGCAATAATTCGTACAATTTTTATTTGAAAATACAGTCAAATAAATCTACCATATTTCATAGTGAAGACCAAACATTGAGAAAAACAAATATATCTTTGAAGTTGAAATTTAGAAAAAATTGATTTGATTGATTTTTTATGAATTTTTTGATCTGGAATTATTTATATAAACGAAAGTCATCTTGATCTCTTCTTAATCATGAGCTTGTTTGGATAGTTAAATAAAACTATATCTTTTTATGATGAGGACTAAACATTAGGAAAAATGTAAAATTCTTTGAAATTGAGAAAAACACAACATGTGATTTTTTATGAATTTTTTGATCTGGAATTATTTATATAAACGAAAGTCATCTTGATCTTTTCTTCATAATGAACTTATTGGGACAGTTAAATAAACCTATATCATTTCATGATGAGGACTAATCATTAAGAAAAATGTAAAAATTTTTGAAATTTAGAAAAACACAACATGTGATTTTTTATGATTTTTTTGATCTGGAATTATTTATATAAACGAAAGTGGGCTTGATTTTTTCTTCATAATGAACTTATTGGGACAGTTAAATAAACTTATATCATTTCATGATAAGGACTAATCATTAGGAAAAATGTAAAATTCTTTGAAATTGAGAAAAACACAACATGTGATTTTTTATGAATTTTTTGATCTGGAATTATTTATATAAACGAAAGTCATCTTGATCTTTTCTTCATAATGAACTTATTGGGACAGTTAAATAAACCTATATCATTTGATGATGAGGAATAATCATTAGGAAAAATGAAAATTCTTTGAAATTTTGAAAAACACAGGTAATTTTTTTTATGAATTTTTTGATCTCTTCAAAAAGCAATATTTCTTCCTTAAATCTTTTCGAATTCAAAATTTTGATTAGATTTTATAAAAGTAGACTAAATTATCTATAAAACGATATAGGATTTTCAAAATTTTGGAAACGATTAGTATAAAAAAGTTGATTAAAAGCAAATAATATTTGAGTTTATAGCAGTATCTCTATAAAAAGCAATATTTCTACTGTAAAGCATTTGAAATTCAAAATGTTTATTAGATTTTCTAAAAGTAGACTAAATTATCTATAGAATGATATATGATTTTCAAAATTTTGGCAACGATTAGTATAAAAAAGTTGATTAAAAGCAAATAATATTTGAGTTTCTAGCCGTATCTCTATAAAAAGCAATATTTCTACCTTAAAATTTTTGAAATTCGAAATTTTCATTAGATTTTCAAAAAGTAGACTAAATTATCTATAAAATGATATATGATTTTCAAAATAATTTTGGAAATGATTAGTATAAAATGTCGACAAAAAGCAAATAATATTTTATCTCTGTCTAACTGTATAAAAAGCAATATTTCTACCTTAAATCTTATGAAGTTCTAAATTTTCATTAGATTTTCTGAAAGTAGACTAAATTATCTATAGAATGATATATGATTTTCAAAATAATTTTGGAAACGATTAGTATAAAAATGTGGACAAAAAGCAAATAATCTTTTATCTCTGTCTATCTGTATAAAAAACAATATTTCTATCTTAAAACTTATGAAATTCAAAATTTTCATTAGATTTTCTAAAAGTAGACTAAATTATCTATAGAATGCTATATGATTTTAAAAATAATTTTGGAAACGATTACTATAAAAATATCGACATAAAGCAAATAATATTTTATCTCTGTCTATCTGTATAAAAAAAATAATTCTATCTTAAAACTTTTGAAATTCAAAATTTTCATTAGATTTTCTAAAAGTAGACTAAATTATCTATAAAATGATATATGATTTTCAAAATAATTTTGGAAACGATTAGTATAAAAATGTCGACAAAAAGCAAATAATATTTTATCTTTGTCTATCTGTATAAAAAACAATATTTCCATCTTAAAACTTTTGAAATTCAAAATTTTCATTAGATTTTCTAAAAATAGACTAAATTATCTATAGAATGATATATGATTTTCAAAATAATTTTCGAAACGATTAGTATAAAAATGTCGAGAAAAAGCAAATAATATTTTATTTCTGTCTATCTGTATAAAAACCAATATTTCTATCTTAAAACTTTTGAAATTCGAAATTTTCATTAGATTTTCTAAAAGTAGACTAAATTATCTATAGAATGCTATATGATTTTAAAAATAATTTTGGAAACGATTAGTATACAAATATCGACATAAAGCAAATAATATTTTATCTCTGTCTATCTGTATAAAAAACAATATTTCTATCTTAAAACTTTTGAAATTAAAAATTTTCATTAGATTTTCTAAATGAAGACTAAATTATCTATAGAATGATGAGTTTCAAAATAATTTTGGAAACGAATAGTATAAAAATGTCGACAAAAAGCAAATAATATTTTATCTCTGTCTATCTGTATAAAAAACAATATTTCTATCTTAAAACTTTTGAAATTCAAAATTTTAATTAGGTTTTCTAAAAGTAGACTAAATTATCTATAGAATGATATATGATTCTCAAAATAATTTTGGAAACGATTAGTATAAAAATGTCGACAAATAGATAATAATATTTCATCTCTGTCTATCTGTATAAAAAGCAATATTTCTACCTTAAAACTTTTGAAATTCAAAATTTTCATTAGATTTTGTAAAAGTAGACTAAATTATCTATAGAATGATATATGGTTTTCAAAATAATTTTGGAAACGATTAGTATAAAAATGTCGACAAAAATCAAATAATAGTTTATCTCTGTCTATCTGTATAAAAAGCAATATTTCTATCTTAAAACTTTTGAAATTCGAAATTTTCATTAGATTTTCTAAAAGTAGACTGAATTATCTATAAAATGATATATGATTTTTAGAATAATTTTGGAAACGATTAGTATAAAAATGTCGACCAAAAGCAAATAATATTTTATCTCTGTGTATCTGTATAAAAAGAAATATTTATACCTTAAACCTTTTGAAATTCAAAATTTTCATTAGATTTTCTAAAAGTAGACTAAATTAGCTATAGAATGATATATTATTTTTAAAATAATTTTGAAAACGATTAGTATAAAAATGTCGACAAAAAGCAAATAATATTTTATTTCTGTCTATCTTTATAAAAAGAAATATTTCTACTTTAAAACTTTTGAAATTCAAAATTTTTATTAGATTTTATAAAAGTAGACTAAATTATCTATAGAATGATATATGATTTTCAAAATAATTTTGGGAACGATTAGTATAAAAATGTCGACATAAAGCAAATAATATTTTATCTCTGTCTATCTGTATAAAAAACAATATTTCTATCTTAAAACTTTTGAAATTCAAAATTTTCATTAGATTTTCTAAAAGTAGACTAAATTATCTATAGAATGATATATGATTTTCAAAATAATTTTGGAAACGATCAGTATAAAAATGTCGACAAAAAGCAAATAATATTTTATCTCTGTATATCTGTATAAAAAGCAATATTTATACCTTAAACCTTTTGAAATTCAAAATTTTCATTAGATTTTCTAAAAGTAGACTAAATTAGCTATAGAATGATATATTATTTTTAAAATAATTTTGAAAACGATTAGTATAAAAATGTCGACAAAAAGCAAATAATATTTTATTTCTGTCTATCTTTATAAAAAGAAATATTTCTACTTTAAAACTTTTGAAATTCAAAATTTTTATTAGATTTTATAAAAGTAGACTAAATTATCTATAGAATGATAAATGATTTTCAAAATAATTTTGGGAACGATTAGTATAAAAATGTCGACAAAAAGCAAATAATATTTTATCTTTGTCTATCTGTATATAAACCAATATTTCTATCTTAAAACTTTTGAAATTCAAAATTTTCATTAGATTTTCTAAAAGTAGACTAAATTATCTATAGAATGATATATGATTTTCAAAATAATTTTGGAAACGATTAGTATAAAAATGTCGACAAAAAGCAAATAATATGTTATCTCTGTCTATCTGTATGAAAAGCAATATTTCTACCTTAAAACTTCTGAAATCCAAAATTTTCATTAAATTTTCTAAAAGTAGACTAAATTATCTTTAGAATGATATAAGATTTAACACATTTGTATAAGAAACTCTGTCTTAAAAAATGTTCTGGATTTAATATTTTCGTCCTTTTCGTATTACATGCCACACAATTAAAAAATAAAATTGTATACTATATGATGTGTGGAATTTATGTTTATTATCCTTCTACAGTTATTATTTTGAAGGATTATAAACTTATACATAAATAAAATTATACATAAATTATAAAATAGTAACGATTGAATTAAGTAACTAAATAAAATTCATATATTTATTTTCTCTTCTATATATAGCTTATTTAGTAAAATTCGAGTTTGTCCCAAAAAATTGTATCTTACACCTTGAACAACATATTTGATCTCATGGTATAACATTTCTAGTGATGTAGCAATCGATTTTCCGGCCGCACGGGCTCATTAGTATATGATAATATGTAAGCGCTGGGAGTAATTGACCTTTACTTGCGCGCCGCCCCTCATTCGCAACGGCTTTCGGATTATACAAATATGGATTTTATTACGCCAAACCGAGCCCCTCGCGCGCGTAAAATTGTAATTCCCGCGTTCGAACACACCGCACCGCCACCCCCGGCCCGCAGAAACTTTGCGCATTTTCTTACAGGCGGCGAAACAACGTGTAAACCCGGCTAATAATCGTCGCGGCGCGCTTTTATTTCGGATCGTAAATACGGGTAACCGAGTTTTTTTTTGGGGGGATTCTTCCTAGTAACCAGCTCGTGAGGTGAGAGGTGGAACTTATTAAGGAAATTTTACGGGTGGCTGGGGTAAATGACGTGCAGTCTAGCGAGGACGAAGTTTTCCAAACGATTTTAATTGGCGGTGCGGTGCCACTTGTTTGGTTCTTCAATGAAAATTTTATATTTATTTTTTTAACTACTTGCGATACAAATGTACAATCATAGAGGAAATTTAATGAGACGAACTTTTTAACGTAATGACATAGCTCATTATTGAGATCATAAATGGTTTGAGAAAATTCGAAATGACACAGCGTTACTAAGTTTTACCTATTTGTTTATAGAGTATATACATTTCTGGATGTTTATATCGGTTTTTGAAGACTTTACCAATCAACTATCCTTCAATAACGATACTTTATTACTATCCTTCAATAGCGAAATCTTCAAAATCCAGTATATAAATGCAGAAACCTTAAGCTCCCTTTGATGTGTGTAGTATTTACTACCTACTAAGCCAATGGCCACGAACGCGAACATGTATGATTTTTTATCATTTATCAATATGTAGAGTATTCTACCTAGTTCTATATATAGAGGCTTAGACGCTTTCATCTAGTTACATTTGTAATGCAAGAAGTATACACACGGTACGCTTACATTCGTCATATCGTTTGTAGATTGCTTATATATCTTTCTGTATATTATAATAAATTTTAAAAAAAATACTATTGTTACTTATTGAAAATTCTTTGACGCCCCTCGGCGACAGGCGATTTTTTCCGCGGGCGTCCTCTCTCCTGCGGCGCGGAGCCGTTTTCCTGCTCTCTCGCGTAATGATCGCGCGTTCGGTTGGCGCACTCGCGCCTGTCCACCGTTCCACGGCTATATGTATTGGTTATCGGTTCTCGGTATATATAGACGATCCAGCCCACAATTTCCCGATCGGAAAACGCCCATAAAAATATAGATTCCGCAGCGGAAAAACGCGGCAGTCCGATTAATTCAATTAATCTGACAATCACAATCGTTTCACTACATTATTGTACTGACAATAATTTTCATATACAAGTAATTAGTTCCAAATTAATGAAGTTTATGGTGTAATTTCGCTAATAATATTTTATTGGCAATAAGAATTCTAAATTTTATAATAGATATAATATAAATACATACTATTTTCAATAGATCAAATATTATTAGCATTTCGTCGACTTTTTTATACTAATCGTTTCCAAAATTTTGAAAATCATATATCATTCTATAGATAATTTAGTCTACTTGTAGAAAATGTAATGAAAATTTTGAATTTCAAAAGTTTTAAGATAGAAATATTGCTTTTTATACAGATAGACAGAAATAAAATATTATTTGCTTTTTGTCGACATTTTTATACTAATCGTTTCCGAAATTATTTTAAAAATCATATATCGTTCTATAGATAATTTAGTCTACTTTTAGAAAATCTAATGAAAATTTTGAATTTCAAAAGTTTTAAGATAGAAATATTGCTTTTTGTACAGATAGACAGAGATAAAATATTATTTGCTTTTTGTCGACATTTTTATACTAATCGTTTCCAAAATTATTTTGAAAATCATATATCGTTCTATAGATAATTTAGTCTACTTTTAGAAAATCTAATGAAAATTTTAAATTTCAAAAGTTTTAAGGTACAAATATTGCTTTTTATACAGATAGACAGAGATAAAATATTATTTGTATTTTATCGACATTTTTATAGTAATCGTTTCCAAAATTATTTTAAAAATCATATATCGTTCTATAGATAATTTAGTCTACTTTTAGAAAATCTAATGAAAATTTTGAATTTCAAAAGTTTTAAGATAGAAATATTGCTTTTTGTACAGATAGACAGAGATAAAATATTATTTGCTTTTTGTCGACATTTTTATACTAATCGTTTCCAAAATTATTTTGAAAATCATATATCGTTCTATAGATAATTTAGTCTACTTTTAGAAAATCTAATGAAAATTTTGAATTTCAAAAGTTTTAAGGTAGAAATATTGCTTTTTATACAGATAGACAGAGATAAAATATTATTTGTATTTTATCGACATTTTTATAGTAATCGTTTCCAAAATTATTTTGAAAATCATATATCATTCTATAGATAATTTAGTCTACTTTTAGAAAATCTAATGAAAATTTTGAATTTCAAAAGTTTTAAGGTAGAAATATTGCTTTTTATACAGATAGACAGAGATAACATATTATTTGCTTTTTGTCGACATTTTTATATTAATCGTCTCCAAAATTATTTTGAAAATCATATATCATTCTATAGATAATTTAGTCTACTTTTAGAAAATCTAATAAAATTTTGAATTTCAAAAGTTTTAAGGTAGAAATATTGCTTTTTATACATATACACATAGATAAAATATTATTTGCTTTTTGTCGACATTTTTATACTAATCGCTTCCAAAATTATTTTGAAAATCATATAGATAATTTAGTCTACTTTTAGAAAATCTAATGAAAATTTTGAATTTCAAAAGTTTTAAGGTAGAAATATTGCTTTTTATACAGATAGACAGATATAAAATATTATTTGCTTAATGTCGACATTTTTATACTAATCGTTTCCAAAATTATTTTGAAAATCATATATCATTCTATAGATAATTTAGTCTACTTTTAGAAAATCTAATGAAAATTTTGAATTTCAAAAGTTTTAAGGTAGAAATATTGCTATTTATACAGATAGACAGAAATAAAATATTATTTGCTTTTTGTCGACATTTTTATAGTAATCGTTTCCAAAATTATTTTGAAAATCATATATCATTCTATAGATAATTTAGTCTACTTTTAGAAAATCTAATGAAAATTTTGAATTTCATAAGTTTTAAGGTAGAAATATTGCTATTTATACAGATAGACAGAAATAAAATATTATTTGCTTTTTGTCGACATTTTTATACTAATCGTTTCCAAAATTATTTTGAAAATCATATATCATTCTATAGATAATTTAGTCTACTTTTAGAAAATCTAATGAAAATTTTGAATTTCAAAAGTTTTAAGGTAGAAATATTGCTTTTTATACAGATAGACAGATATAAAATATTATTTGCTTAATGTCGACATTTTTATACTAATCGTTTCCAAAATTATTTTGAAAATCATATATCATTCTATAGATAATTTAGTCTACTTTTAGAAATTCTAATGAAAATTTTGAATTTCAAAAGTTTTAAGGTAGAAATATTGCTTTTTATACAGATAGACAGAAATAAAATATTATTGGCTTTTTGTCGACATTTTTATGCTAATCGTTTCCAAAATTATTTTGAAAATCATATATCATTCTATAGATAATTTAGTATACTTTCAGAAAATCTAATGAACATTTTGAATTTCAAAAGTTTTAAACCAGAAATATTGCTTTTTATAGAGATACTGCTTTTTTTAAATAAGTTAGTTTTTTTGGTCCTTAAAAAGCAAAGTTTCAACATCATGGTTAGTTCAATACAAGGCACACTTGGTTTATCGAATTAGATAGATTTTCTTACATCAACTGAGCATTATAAACTTTATAACAGCTAATACATCAGCCAGCAAAACGTTGAGTGACATGGCGTTGTTTCACCGGATAGTGGGATGAGTGTCTTGCGCAGCATACAGAAGTAAAAAAAAATATATCGCAATACTCGGCGGCAATAAATCGCGGGGCGCGTATTCCTGCCCAGATAAATTCACACATAGGAGCGATGCAGATATACACGGGGGCGGAAATAAAAATACACATAATTTATTTAAGTTTCGCGCGAGGCGACAACGGACGACGAATTTAAGAAAAGCCATCATCCTAAGTACGGAAATATATCATATCACAGCATTAGAGGGGTGGGCCGGGCGACGACATCCTCCGAGCGCCCCCACACCCAAACCCCATACCGCCCGACTGGAAAACACGGAAAATATAGCGTGTCGTTCATAATGCGGGAATAAGCGCGTATAATTTAGTACTTGTTACATGCACCTATACTCCTGAGACGGGAGAGATACCACCCCCGCGCCTCCGCCAGACCGTTGGGGGGTGTCAAAATGTTTGATGCATGCCCCGTTTTAAGGGCTGCGAGTTGTTGATGGCGGTGCGCGGATTAAAATATGCAGATAAGATACACACACACATACACATTCGCGAATGGTGGTAATAAATATGGCAACGGGATGGATTGCCGGTGAGGGATTTCGAACAGATGGCCCGCCCTGAAAGTTCGCAATTAGAAAACGATGGATTTATGAGGCTGCCATAAAAAAGAAATGCAATGGTAACACAATTTGTGTTGAACAAACATCACAGACGAAATTTAGATTTCATACAGATATTTTACAATAATATCCAGTACAGACTAGAATTTTGAGGACGATAGAAAAAAGAGGACATATATATTGAGGTTAATTATACCGAGAACAAATATACTTTATTCAAGTATATTGAGGATAAATATACTTTTTCAATTATACTGAGGACAATTACACATTTTCCAATTATACTGAGGCCAATTATACTTTATTCAAGTGTACTGAGGACAATTATACTTTTCTAAATTATACATTTTCCAATTATACTGAGGCTAATTATACTTTTTTCAATTATACTGAGGACAATTATACTTTTTCCAATTATACTAGCCAATTATACTTTTTTTCAATTATACTTTTTCCAATTATACTGGCCAATTATACTTTTTTTCAATTATACTGAGGACAATTATATTGAAGACGACTATATTGAGGAAAATTGAGCATAATAGTGTATTGCAGGATAACTGTACTGAGGAAAATTATACTTTATTCAAGTATACTGAAGATAATTATACTTTTTTCAATTATACTGAAGCCAATTAAACTTTATTCAAGTATACTAAGGCCAATTATACGTTTTTCAATTATACTGAGAACAATTATACTTTTCCCAATTACACTGAAGCCAATTATACTGAGGACAATTATATTGAAGATGACTATACTGTGGACAATTGAGCTGAGCATAATAGTGTATTGAAGGATAATTGCACTGAGGACAAAGACCAAGGACAATTACATTGACGAAAATTGTACTAAGACAATAGAACTGAGGACATATGTACCCATATCAATTATACTGAAGTACCAATATATGTATCCAGGACAATTGTACGAAGCACATATGTATAGAGATCAATTATACGGAGGACATATGTATTGAGCTCAATTATACCGAGGACAATTATACTTTATTCAAGTATACTGATGACAAATATACTTTTTCAATTATAGTAAGGACAATTACACTTTTTCCAATTATACTTAGGTCAATTATACTTTATTCAAGTATACTGAAAACAATTATATTTTTTCAATTGTACGTTTTCCAATTATACTGAGGTCAATTAACATTTTTCAATTATACTGAGAAAGTACTATGAGTTGTCAAAGTGATTCTCATGGAAAAATCATATCAGGAATTCAGATATTGATACTACAAACAGATATCTTTCTGGTTTTCAAAGATATGCATCAGTAAATTTGAAAATTATTATTATTCAAAATATTTCTGATATAACTTGTTACCACATAGGAATACTATGAGTTATCTAGGTGATTCTTATTGAAAAATATATCAGGAGTTCATATATTGATAGCACAATCAGATATTTTCATGATTTCCAAAGATATCTATCAGTAAAGTTGAAAATTATTGTCATTAGCTATTTCTCTGATAAAACTAGTCACCACATTGGAGTACCATGAGTAATCTAGGTGATTGTTGTTAAGAAATATATCAGAAATTCAGATATTGATAACACAATCTCATATCTTCATAATTTCCAAAGATATGCTTCAGTAAAATTGAAAGTTATTATTATTCGTTAATTTAGATTTAGTAGTGACTAGTTTTATTAGTGAAATAGAGAATAATAATTGAAGTACTATAAGTTATCAAGATGATTTTTATTGAAAAATGTATCAGAAATTCAGATGTTGATAGTACAATCAGATATCTTCATTATTTCCAAAGATATGCATGAGTAAATTTGAAAATTATTGTCATTCGATAAATTTGTGATATAATTAGTCACCACAGTGGAGTACTATGAGTTATACAAGTGATTCTCATTCAAAAATATATCAGGAATTTGCATATTGACAGTGCAATCAGATATCTTCATGATTTCCAAAGATATGCATCAGTACAGTTGAAAAATATTATGACTCGCTATTTTTCAAACAAAACTAGTCACCACATAGAAGTACTATAAGTTATAAATATGATTCTCATTGAAAAATTCATCAAGAATTCAAATATTTATAGCACAAACAGATATCTTCATAATTTTCAAAGATATGCATCAGTAAATTTGAAAATTATTTTTCTCATTGTTTCTCTAATAAAACTAGTTACCACATTAAAGTACTGTAAGTTATCTAGGTGATTTTTATAGAAAAATATATCAGGTATTTAGGTATTGATAGCACAATCAGATATCTTTATGATTTCCAAAGATATGCAGGACTAAAGTAGAACATTATTGCCATTCGCTATTTCTCTAATAAAACTAGCTGCCACATTGAAGTACTATGAGTTATTAAGATGATTCTCATTGAAAAATATGTCAGGAATTCAGATATTGATAGCACAATCAGATATCTTCATTATTTTCAAAGATATCTATAAGTAAAGTTGAAAATTATTGTCATTCGACATTTTTCTGATAAAACTAGGCATTACCTTGGAGTACCATTAGTTGTCTAGGTGATTGTTGTTGAGAACTATATCAAAAATCCAGATATTGATAGTACAGTCTGATATCTTCATGATTTCCAAAGTTATGCTTCAGTAAATTTGAAAATTATGGTTATTCAATAAATCTGTGATATAATTAGTCACCACATAGCATTACTATGAATTAATCAGGTAATTCTTATTGAAAAATTTATCTAGAATGCAGATGTTGATAGTATAATCAGATATCTTCACAATTTCCAAAGATATGCATCAGTAAAGTTGACATTTTTTGTTATTCGCGATTTCTCTGATAAAACTAGTCACCATATTAGAATATCATGAGTTATCTAGGTGATTGTTGTTTAAAAATATATCAGTAATTCAGATATAGATGGCACAATCAGATACCTTGATGATTTCCAAAGATATGTTTCAGTTATGTCGAATATTATTGATATTTGTAATTTTTCTGATAAAATTAGTCACCTTACTGAAGTACTATAAGTTATCAACGTGATTCTCATTGAAAAATACATCAGGAATTTAGATATTGATAGCACAATCAGATATCTTCATGATTTCCAAAGATATGTATCAGTAAAGTTGAAAATTATTGTTACTCGCTCCTTCTCAAATAAAACTAGTCACCACTTTGAAGTACTATAAGTTATCACAGTGATTCAAATTGAAAACTATACCATGAATACAGATGTTAATAGTACAATCAGATATCTTTATGATTTCCAAAGATATGCATCACTAAAGTTGAACATTATTATTATTAGATATATCTTGATATAACTAGTCTCCACATTAGAATAATATGAATTAGAAAGGTGATTCTTATTGAAAAATATATCAGGAACTTAAATATTGATAAGACAATCACATATCTTCAAGCTTTCCAAAGATATCTATCAGAGAAGTTGAAAATGTTAATCATTCGCTATTTCTCTTGTAAAACTAGTTACCACGTGGGACTACCATAAGTTATCTATGTGATTGTTGTTGAGAAATATATCAGGAATTCAGATATTCATAGTACAATCAGAGATCTTCATGATTTCCAAAGATATGCATCAGTAGTATTGAAAATTATTATTATGCGATATATCTCTGGTATGTCTAGCCACCACATTGGAATACCATGAGTTATTCAAGTGATTCTTATTGAAAAATATATCAGCAGTTCAGATATTGATACCACATATCAGATATCTTGATGATTTCTTGATGATTTCCAAAGATATCTATCAATAAATTTTTAATTTATTGTCATTCGTTATTTCTGTAATAAAACTAGTCACCACATTGCAGTACCATGTGTTGTCTAGGTGATTGTTGTTGAAAAATGTATCAGAAATTCAGATATTGATAGCACAATCAGATATCTTCATGATTTCCAAAGATATGCTTCAGTAAATTTGAAAGTTATTGTTATTTGCTATTTCTCTAATAAATCTAGTCACTACGTTGAAGTACTATAAGTTTTAAAACTGATTGTCATTGAAAAATATATCAGGAATACAGATATTGATAGCACAATTAGATATCTTCATGATTTCCAAAGATATGTACAGTAAATTTGAGAAATATGGTTACTCGCTATTTCTGCAATAAAACTAGTCACCTCCTTAAAGTACTGTTAGCTATCTAGGTGATTCCTATAGAAAATATATCAGGAAATCAGATATTGAGATAGCCCAAACCGATATCTTCATGATTTCCAAAGATATGTACTAGTAAAGTTGAAAATTATTGTTATTCGATATATCTCTGATATAACTAGTCACCACATTGAAATACTATGAATTATCCAGGTGATTATTATTGAAAAATATATCAGGAATAGAGATATTGATACTACAATCAGATATCTTCCTGATTTCCAAAGATATCTATCAGTAAATTTGAAAATTATTGTCATTCGCCAATTCTCTAATAAAACTAGTCACCAAATTGTACGTACTATAAGTTATCATTGTGATTCTCATTGAAAAATACATCAGAAATTCAGTTATTGGTAGGACAATCAGATATCTTCATGATGTCCAAAGATATGCATCAGTAAAGTTGAAAATTATTATTATTCGATATATCTCTGATATAACTAATCACCACATTGAAAAACTATGAATTATCTAGGTGATTATTATTGAAAAATATATCAGGAATAGAGATATTGATACTACAATCAGATATCTTCCTGATTTCCAAAGATATCTATCAGTAAATTTGAAAATTATTGTCATTCGCCAATTCTCTCATAAAGCTCGTCACCACATTAGAGTACAATCAGTTATCTAGGTGATGTTGATGTTGAAAAATGTATCAGAAATTCAGATATTGATAGCACAATCAGATATCTTCATGATTTCCAAAGATATTCATTAATAAATTTGAAAATTATTGTTACTCGCTATTTCTCTAATAAAACTACTCACCATATTGAAGTACTATAAGTTATCAACATGATTTTCATTGAAAAATACATCAGGAATTCAGATATTGATAGCAAAATCAGATATCTTCATGATTTCCAAAGATATGCATCAATAAATTTGGAAATTATTGTTACTCGCTATTTCTCTAATTAAACTAGTCACCATATTGAAGTACTATAAGTTATCAACATGATTCTCATTGAAAAATACATCAGGAATTCAGATATTGATAGCAACATTAGATATCTTCATGATTTTCAAAGATATGTATCAATAAATTTTAAAATATTGTTACTCGCTATTTCTCTAATTAAACTAGTTACCACATTGAAGTACTATAAGTTATCAACATGATTCTTATTGAAAAATACATCAGGAATTCAGATATTGATAGCAAAATCAGATATCTTCATGATTTCCAAAGATATGCATCAATAAATTTGAAAATTATTGTTACTCGCTATTTCTCTAATTAAACTAGTCACCACATTAAAGTACTATAAGTTATCAACATGATTCTATTTGAAAAATGCATCAGGAATTCAGATATTGATAGCAACATTAGATATCTTCATGATTTTCAAAGATATGTATCAATAAATTTTAAAATTATTGTTACTCGCTATTTCTCTAATTAAACTAGTTACCACATTGAAGTAGTATAAGTTATCAACATGATTCTCATTGAAAAATACATCAGGAATTCAGATATTGATAGCAAAATCAGATATCTTTATGATTTCCAAAGATATGCATTAATAAATTTGGAAATTATTGTTACTCGCTATTTCTCTAATAAAACTAGTCACCACATTGAAGTACTATAAGTTATCAACATGATTCTCATTGAAAAATACATCAGGAATTCAGATATTGATAGCAAAATCAGATATCATCATGATTTCCAAAGATATGCATCAATAAATTTGAAAATTATTGTTACTCGCTATTTCTCTTACTAAACTAGTCACCACATTGAAGTACTATAAGTTATCAACATGATTCGCATTGAAAAATACATCAGAAATTCAGATATTGATAGCAAAATCAGATATCTTCATGATTTCCAAAGATATGCATCAATAAATTTGAAAATTATTGTTACTCGCTATTTCTCTAATTAAACTAGTTACCACATTGAAGTAGTATAAGTTATCAACATGATTCTCATTGAAAATACATCAGGAATTCAGATATTGATAGCAACATTAGATATCTTCATGATTTCTAAAGATATGCATCAATAAATTTTAAAATTATTGTTACTCGCTATTTCTCTAATTAAACTAGTCACCACATTGAAGTACTATAAGTTATCAGCATGATTCTCATTGAAAAATACATCAGGAATTCAGATATTGATAGCAAAATCAGATATCTTCATGATTTCCAAAGATATGCACCAATAAATTTGAAAATTATTGTTACTCGCTATTTCTCTAATTAAACTAGTCACCACATTAAAGTACTATACGATATCAACATGATTCTCATTGAAAAATACATCAGGAATTCAGATATTGATAGCAAAATCAGATATCATCATGATTTCCAAAGATATGCATCAATAAATTTGAAAATTATTGTTACTCGCTATTTCTCTAATAAAACTAGTCACCATATTGAAGTACTATAAGTTATCAACATGATTTTCATTGAAAAATACATCAGGAATTCAGATATTGATAGCAAAATCAGATATCTTCATGATTTCCAAAGATATGCATCAATAAATTTGGAAATTATTGTTACTCGCTATTTCTCTAATTAAACTAGTCACCATATTGAAGTACTATAAGTTATCAACATGATTCTCATTGAAAAATACATCAGGAATTCAGATATTGATAGTAAAATCAGATATCTTCATGATTTCTAAAGATATGCATCAATAAATTTTAAAATTATTGTTACTCGCTATTTCTCTAATTAAACTAGTCACCACATTGAAGTACTATAAGTTATCAACATGATTCTCATTGAAAAATATATTAGGAATTCAGTTATTGATAGCAAAATCAGATATCTTCATGATTTCCAAAGATATGCATCAATAAATTTGAAAATTATTGTTACTCGCTATTTCTCTTACTAAACTAGTCACCACATTGAAGTACTATAAGTTATCAACATGATTCTCATTGAAAAATAAATCAAGAATTCAGATATTGATAACAAAATCAGATATTTTCATGATTTCCAAAGATATGCATCAATAAATTTGAAAATTATTCTTACTCGCTATTTACCTAATTAAACTAGTCACCACATTAAAGTACTATAAGTTATCAACATGATTCTCATTGAAAAATACATCAGGAATTCAGGTATTGATAGCAAAATCAGATATCTTTATGATTTCCAAAGATATGCATCAATAAATTTGGAAATTATTGTTACTCGCTATTTCTCTAATTAAACTAGTCACCACATTGAAGTATTATAAGTTATCAACATAATTCTCATTGAAAATACATCAGGAATTCAGATATTGATAGCAACATTAGATATCTTCATGATTTTCAAAGATATGTATCAATAAATTTTAAAATTATTGTTACTCGCTATTTCTCTAATTAAAAAAAGTTTTTTTAAACTATAATTCAATATCTGATCGACGTTTCAGTTAAAATGATCGCTTCAGCAATTTAGTTTCAATTAATAATTATTAATGTTAAATGATTTTTAGATTGTAAAATGATAATAATTACATTTCTACTTTTCAGATAAACAGGAATGTTAATACAGTTACCTTTTAGAACATGAACTAACTCAGTTGTATATAAATGATTAGTTCTTATTAGTATTGTGGTATGCTGTTCTTATATGTTAAGAATAGAAAAACTCACCCCTCTTCGGGGGTAAACCATCCGCGAAACAATTAGCGGTCGCGATGGCGGGAAGAATTCGAGCGACTTAATTTGCTGCCATGGGAAAAAGTGCGGGCGGGCTGATGTTGGTATCAACTGCAGGCAGCAGGCAGGCAGCAGCAGCAGGGGGGTGAATAGCAGGACATGTGTATTGGGGGAGAGACGGCACTACTAACCCACAAACCCCAAGCCTCTCGCTGACCCCAAAATGCGATACGGTACACCGAAAAATGTACGGGGAGAGTTTTGAAAACAAACAAAAAAAACAGAAAGAAAAATTTTAAATAGAAAACAATAAATTTACTAAAAATATCAAGAATTAACTAATTAAAAAAAATTATAAAATATGTTTTAATATAATTAGAAATTGAAAAAAAAACGGTAGTTACGAAATAAAAATCATTATTCTATTTAATTCTATGCTCCAATAAAACTGTTAATTATTCTAAAGAGTGATAACATTTGTCAAAATATTAAAAGTTGGTAGCATATTAGACATTTGTCAAGAAATAATATACTAACGAGGAATGGCATTGGATGGCAGGATGCAAGGAAAATGGCGTGCAATAGGAAGGAATTTGTGCAGAAAATACAATAGATTTAAAACATGAATAAATTTATTATTATTATTATTTTGTAAGGAAGGATACATAATAATAATAAAAGTAATAATAAATTTAATCATTTGAATGTGTGATATTTTTATTACTAATTTATAATGTATCATGTTTATACTCATTCTCTCATCGCGTTTCATCTTGTATCTGGTATTAATTTTATGAATTTTCTTAGTCCTGATATTTTTTTATTTCTGATAGTAGAAGCTTCTGATTGCACAATTGAATAACACAATCGACAAAGCACTAACAAAAAAATCAAGTGAAGGACTTGGAAGATGAGACAAAAAAAACAGTTAGTAAATAGGAATAAATTATACAGCCAATAAACACAAAACTAAAATTAAATATATTTTTTTTGTAGTGTTAAACATTTTCACGCTGAAACTAGCCCTTTTACAATTTCAATTAGCGATTAATTAAACTAGTCGGTTTGAAAAAAAAAGAGGTAAGAGACTTGAGTAGGAAAATTAAAAGATAAAGTCTGATCGTACAAACTACAAACGGTGGAATGAGGGGGGGTGAGAGAGTACATCCTCGTCCACACAAAGTAACAGGCCTGGTAATGTATAAATACAGCTGTAAAAGTGCACCAGACATGTAAAATCGATAGATCCGCCGTAGCGGCGAGAGCAGCGCGAAGTCTTCCGTAAAAAGGGAAAACTCGCCGGATGAAATTATCTTTGCCGTTTCATTTTCCACGCTTAAAATAACGCACGTTGCTTCGCACACGCGAGATCTTTTGTAATAGCTTTGGCGTAAGAACAGTTACAGGAGCATTAATTTTTTAGAGACGAACATTTACTAAAGCATTTAAATATTAATTTTTGAAGTAAACAAGGTGTACCCTCAGTATAAATTAGTGTGTATATACCTCAAAATTATGATTATGATATCTGCTTAAATGAATTTTTTGCTTAAATGCTTTCAGGAAATGTATGAACTGAGGATAAGTACTATAGTACTTATCCTCAGTTCATACATTCCCTGAAAGCGTCCCCTATTGACTACAAAACCAGTAAATATCAGGAAAATTCTTTATAAGGTTTTCTCAATATCACCATTAATATATGACATGTAATTTTTTATAAAAAGTTTTGCTTGTTATAACAAAGTTTGACATGCAATCGTAGAAAAACTAGAAAATCCAACATTTTTATTCATACATTTCCTGGAAGCATCACTTTTTAGCTAAAAAAATCAGTACTTATCAGGAAAATTGATTGAAAGGTTTTCCAAATATCACCATTAATGTATGACATGTACTTTTTTTTTATAAAACGCTTTACGGATTTTTGCTTGCTATAACAAACTTTGACGTGCAATCGCTGATAAACTACAAAATCCAACATTTTTATTCATAAATTTCCTGAAAGCGAGGATAAATTTCAAGAAATATTTTCTATTTTCAACATTTCCAATTATTCCCATTCTTAAAAAAAAAACACGTCCCCATCCCTCCGTCGCGGGGGTCGATTGCTGCGGCCACTGCTCCCCCCTTTTGTTTCGCGATCCAGCGGAAAATTGCGAGCCGGGTACGGTGGGGACGGCGGGGCTGCAGCGGATGGACAATTTTTAATTCGGATAACGCAACCCCGCACCGCCGCCGCCGCCTCCATCTCTGTCTCCGCGCGATCGTATCTCCGGTCGCGTTTTAATTTCATCGGGAGGCTGTCGCCCGGCGGAAATAAATCGGGCGATCTGCGGAAACGCAATCATAATTTATCCGCCAAATCGAGGGGCGCGCGCTAGCTGGGGACCATAAGTGTTTTTTTTATTTAGGAAATTGCAAAAAGGTCAGAAAACCGCAAGCGGTAAAGATGAAATGTGAGCTGAGTGGGAATTAATTGGGAATTGAGTCTAAAACTGTTTCTTTCTGAATTTTGATTCTTTCATATCTTATAGACTAAGAAAGATATCTATTTTTTTCATTTAGATTATTAAAGAGTATGAAAAGTGGCAATGAAAATGTGCTTTTAGTTTTTCGGTATCATTTGAAATGAAACAATTATAACAAATACACGAAAATGCTATCTTTCTGAATTTTGGTTCTTTCATATCTTATAGACTAAGAAAGATATGTATTTTTTTGTTTTATATTATTAAAGAGTATGAAAAGTGGCAATGAAAATGTGCTTTTAGTTTTTCGGTATCATTTGAAATGAAAAAATTATAACAAATACTCGAAAATGATATCTTTCTGAATTTTGATTCTTTCATATCTTATAGACTAAGAAAGATATCTATTTTTTTCTTTTAGATTATTAAAGAGTATGAAAAGTGGCAATGAAAATGTGCTTTTAGTTTTTAGTATCATTTGAAATGAAAAAATTATAACAAATACACGAAAATGCTATCTTTCTGAATATTGGTTCGTTCATATCTTATAGACTAAGAAAGATATGTATTTTTTTCTTTTAGATTATTAAAGAGTATGAAAAGTGGCAATGAAAATGTGCTTTTAGTTTTTCGGTATCATTTGAAATGAAAAAAATATAACAAATACTCGAAAATGCTATATTTCTGAATTTTGGTTCTTTCATATCTTATAGGCTAAGAAAGATATGTATTTTTTTCTTTTAGATTATTAAAGAGTATGAAAAGTGGCAATGAAAATGTGCTTTTAGTTTTTCGGTATTATTTGAAATGAAAAAATTATAACAAATACACGAAAATGCTATCTTTCTGAATTTTGATTCGTTCATATCTTATAGACTAAGAAAGATATGTATTGCTTTCTTTTAGATTATTAAAGAGTATGAAAAGTGGCAATGAAAATGTGCTTTTAGTTTTTCGGTATCATTTCAAATGAAAAAATTATAACAAATACACGAAAATGCCATCTTTCTGAATTTTGGTTCTTTCATATCTTATAGACTAAGAAAGATATGTATATTTTTCTTTCAGATTATTAAAGAGTATGAAAAGTGGCAATGAAAATGTGCTTTTAGTTTTTCGGTATCATTTGAAATGAAAAAATTATAACAAATACACGAAAATGTTATCTTTCTGAATTTTGGTTCGTTCATATCTTATAGACTAAGAAAGATATGTATTTTTTTCTTTTAGATTATTAAAGAGTATGATAAGTGGCAATGAAAATGTGCTTTTAGTTTTTCGGTATCATTTGAAATGAAAAAAATATAACAAATACTCGAAAATGCTATATTTCTGAATTTTGGTTCTTTCATATCTTATAGACTAAGAAAGATATGTATTTTTTTCTTTTATATTATTAAAGAGTATGAAAAGTGGCAATGAAAATGTGCTTTTAGTTTTTCGGTATCATTTGAAATGAAAAAATTATAACAAATACACGAAAATGCTATCTTTCTGAATTTTGGTTCTTTCATATCTTATAGACTAAGAAAGATATGTATTTTTTTCTTTTAGATTATTAAAGAGGATGAAAAGTGGCAATTAAAATGTGTTTTTAGTTTTTCGGTATCATTTGAAATGAAAAAATTATAACAAATACACGAAAATGCTATCTTTCTGAATTTTGGTTCTATCATATCTTATAGACTAAGAAAGATATGTATTTTTTTCTTTTAGATTATTAAAGATTATGAAAAGTGGCAATAAAAATGTGCTTTTAGTTTTTCGATATCATTTAAAATAAAAAAATTATAACAAATACACGAAAATGCTATCTTTCTGAATTTTGGTTCATTCATATCTTATAAACTAAGAAAGATATGTATTTTTTTCTTTTAGATTATTAAAGAGAATGAAAAGTGGCAATGAAAATGTGCTTTTAGTTTTTCGGTATCATTTCAAATGAAAAAATTATAACAAATACACGAAAATGCCATCTTTCTGAATTTTGGTTCTTTCATATCTTATAGACTAAGAAAGATATGTATATTTTTCTTTCAGATTATTAAAGAGTATGAAAAGTGGCAATGAAAATGTGCTTTTAGTTTTTCGGTATCATTTGAAATGAAAAAATTATAACAAATACACGAAAATGCTATCGTTCTGAATTTTGATTCCTTCATATCTTATAGACTAAGAAAGATATCTATTTTTTTCTTTTAGATTATTAAAGAGTATGAAAAGTAGCAATGAAAATGTGCTTTTAGTTTTTCGGTATCATTTAAAATGAAAGAATTATAACAAATACACGAAAATGCTATCTTTCTGAATTTTGATTCTTTCATATCTTATAGCCTAAGAAAGATATGTATTTTTTTCTTTTAGATTATTAAAGAGTATGAAAAGTGGCAATGAAAATGTGGTTTTAGTTTTTCGGTTGCATTTGAAATGAAAAAAATATAACAAATACTCGAAAATGCTATCTTTCTGAATTTTGATTCTTTCATATCTTATAGGACAAGAAAGATATCTACTTTTTTCTTTTAGATTATTAAATAGGATGAAAAGTGGCAATGAAAATGTGCTTTTAGTTTTTCGGTATCATTTAAAATGAAAGAATTATAACAAATACACGAAAATGCTATCTTTCTGAATTTTGATTCTTTCATATCTTATAGCCTAAGAAAGATATGTATTTTTTTCTTTTAGATTATTAAAGAGTATGAAAAGTGGCAATGAAAATGTGGTTTTAGTTTTTCGGTTGCATTTGAAATGAAAAAAATATAACAAATACTCGAAAATGCTATCTTTCTGAATTTTGATTCTTTCATATCTTATAGGACAAGAAAGATATCTACTTTTTTCTTTTAGATTATTAAATAGGATGAAAAGTGGCAATGAAAATGTGCTTTTAGTTTTTCGGTATCATTTGAAATGAAAAAATTATAACAAATACTCGAAAATGCTATCTTTCTGAATTTTGATTCTTTCATATCTTATAGACTAAGAAAGATATCTATTTTTTTCTTTTAGATTATTAAAGAGTGTGAAAAGTGGCAATGAAAATGTGTTTTTAGTTTTTCGGTATCATTTGAAATGAAAAAATTATAACAAATACACGAAAATGCTATCTTTCTGAATTTTGATTCTTTCATATCTTATAGACTAAGAAAGATATGTATTTTTTTCTTTTAGATTATTAAAGAGTATGAAAAGTGGCAATGAAAATGTGTTTTTAGTTTTTCGGTATCATTTGAAATGAAAAAATTATAACAAATATTCGAAAATGCTATCTTTCTGAATTTTGGTTCGTTCATATCTTATAGACTAAGAAAGATATCTATTTTTTTCTTTTAGATTATTAAAGAGTATGAAAAGTGGCAATGAAAATGTGCTTTTAGTTTTTCGGTATCATTTGAAATGAAAAAATTATAACAAATATACGAAAATGCTATCTTTCTGAATTTTGGTTCGTTCATATCTTATAGACTAAGAAAGATATGTATTTTTTTGTTTTAGATTATTAAAGAGTATGAAAAGTGGCAATGAAAATGTGCTTTTAGTTTTTCAGTATTATTTGAAATGAAAAAATTATAACAAATACACGAAAATGCTATATTTCTAAATTTTGGTTCGTTCATATCTTATAGACTAAGAAAGATATCTATTTTTTTCTTTTAGATTATTAAAGAGTATGAAAAGTGGCAATGAAAATGTGCTTTTAGTTTTTCGGTATCATTTGAAATGAAAAAATTATAACAAATACACGAAAATGCTATCTTTCTGAATTTTGGTTCGTTCATATCTTATAGGCTAAGAAAGATATATATTTTTTTCTTTTAGATTACTAAAGAGTATGAAAAGTGGCAATGAAAATGTGCTTTTAGTTTTTCGGTATCATTTGAAATGAAAAAATTATAACAAATACACGAAAATTATATCTTTCTGAATTTTGATTCTTTCATATCTTATAGACTAAGAAAGATATGTATTTTTTTGTTTTAGATTATTAAAGAGTATGAAAAGTAGCAATGAAAATGTGCTTTTAGTTTTTCGGTATCATTTGAAATGAAAAAATTATAACAAATACACGAAAATGCTATCTTTCTGAATTTTGATTCTTTCATATCTTATAGACTAAGAAAGATATGTATTTTTTTCTTTCAGATTATTAAAGAGTATGAAAAGTGGCAATGAAAATGTGCTTTTAGTTTTTCAGTATTATTTGAAATGAAAAAATTATAACAAATACACGAAAATGCTATCTTTCTGAATTTTGGTTCGTTCATATCTTATAGACTAAGAAAGATATCTATTTTTTTCTTTTAGATTATTAAAGAGTATGAAAAGTGGCAATGAAAATGTGCTTTTAGTTTTTCGGTATCATTTGAAATGAAAAAATTATAACAAATATACGAAAATGCTATCTTTCTGAATTTTGGTTCGTTCATATCTTATAGACTAAGAAAGATATCTATTTTTTTCTTTTAGATTATTAAAGAGTATGAAAAGTGGCAATGAAAATGTGCTTTTAGTTTTTCGGTATCATTTGAAATGAAAAAATTATAACAAATATACGAAAATGCTATCTTTCTGAATTTTGGTTCGTTCATATCTTATAGACTAAGAAAGATATGTATTTTTTTGTTTTAGATTATTAAAGAGTATGAAAAGTGGCAATGAAAATGTGCTTTTAGTTTTTCAGTATTATTTGAAATGAAAAAATTATAACAAATACACGAAAATGCTATATTTCTAAATTTTGGTTCGTTCATATCTTATAGACTAAGAAAGATATCTATTTTTTTCTTTTAGATTATTAAAGAGTATGAAAAGTGGCAATGAAAATGTGCTTTTAGTTTTTCGGTATCATTTGAAATGAAAAAATTATAACAAATACACGAAAATGCTATCTTTCTGAATTTTGGTTCGTTCATATCTTATAGGCTAAGAAAGATATATATTTTTTTCTTTTAGATTATTAAAGAGTATGAAAAGTGGCAATGAAAATGTGCTTTTAGTTTTTCGGTATCATTTGAAATGAAAAAATTATAACAAATACACGAAAATTATATCTTTCTGAATTTTGATTCTTTCATATCTTATAGACTAAGAAAGATATCTATTTTTTTCTTTTAGATTATTAAAGAGTATGAAAAGTGGCAATGAAAATGTGCTTTTAGTTTTTCGGTATCATTTGAAATGAAAAAATTATAACAAATACACGAAAATTATATCTTTCTGAATTTTGATTCTTTCATATCTTATAGACTAAGAAAGATATCTATTTTTTTCTTTTAGATTATTAAAGAGTATGAAAAGTAGCAATGAAAATGTGCTTTTAGTTTTTCGGTATCATTTAAAATGAAAAAATTATAACAAATACACGAAAATGCTATCTTTCTAAATTTTGGTTCTTTCATATCTTATAGACTAAGAAAGATATGTATATTTTTCTTTCAGATTATTAAAGAGTATGAAAAGTGGCAATGAAAATGTGCTTTTAGTTTTTCAGTATTATTTGAAATGAAAAAATTATAACAAATACACGAAAATGCTATCTTTCTGAATTTTGGTTCGTTCATATCTTATAGACTAAGAAAGATATCTATTTTTTTCTTTTAGATTATTAAAGAGTATGAAAAGTGGCAATGAAAATGTGCTTTTAGTTTTTCGGTATCATTTGAAATGAAAAAATTATAACAAATATACGAAAATGCTATCTTTCTGAATTTTGGTTCGTTCATATCTTATAGACTAAGAAAGATATGTATTTTTTTGTTTTAGATTATTAAAGAGTATGAAAAGTAGCAATGAAAATGTGCTTTTAGTTTTTCGGTATCATTTAAAATGAAAAAATTATAACAAATACACGAAAATGCTATCTTTCTAAATTTTGGTTCTTTCATATCTTATAGACTAAGAAAGATATGTATATTTTTCTTTCAGATTATTAAAGAGTATGAAAAGTGGCAATGAAAATGTGCTTTTAGTTTTTCAGTATTATTTGAAATGAAAAAATTATAACAAATACACGAAAATGCTATCTTTCTGAATTTTGGTTCGTTCATATCTTATAGGCTAAGAAAGATATATATTTTTTTCTTTTAGATTATTAAAGAGTATGAAAAGTGGCAATGAAAATGTGCTTTTAGTTTTTCGGTATCATTTGAAATGAAAAAATTATAACAAATACACGAAAATTATATCTTTCTGAATTTTGATTCTTTCATATCTTATAGACTAAGAAAGATATCTATTTTTTTCTTTTAGATTATTAAAGAGTATGAAAAGTAGCAATGAAAATGTGCTTTTAGTTTTTCGGTATCATTTAAAATGAAAAAATTATAACAAATACACGAAAATGCTATCTTTCTAAATTTTGGTTCTTTCATATCTTATAGACTAAGAAAGATATGTATATTTTTCTTTCAGATTATTAAAGAGTATGAAAAGTGGCAATGAAAATGTGCTTTTAGTTTTTCAGTATTATTTGAAATGAAAAAATTATAACAAATACACGAAAATGCTATCTTTCTGAATTTTGGTTCGTTCATATCTTATAGACTAAGAAAGATATCTATTTTTTTCTTTTAGATTATTAAAGAGTATGAAAAGTGGCAATGAAAATGTGCTTTTAGTTTTTCGGTATCATTTGAAATGAAAAAATTATAACAAATATACGAAAATGCTATCTTTCTGAATTTTGGTTCGTTCATATCTTATAGACTAAGAAAGATATGTATTTTTTTGTTTTAGATTATTAAAGAGTATGAAAAGTGGCAATGAAAATGTGCTTTTAGTTTTTCGGTATCATTTGAAATGAAAAAATTATAACAAATACACGAAAATGCTATCTTTCTGAATTTTGGTTCGTTCATATCTTATAGCCTAAGAAAGATATGTATTTTTTCTTTTAGATTTAGTCAAGTCATCAAAAAACAATTGAATTTTAAAAACAACAGATTATATAATTAGAATCTGATGAGTTACAATTTGAAGTCATTTCTCATCCAAGTCTATTACTTTTGTAGTAATAGCGCAGTACTAGTAAATCAGTAGGTTTGGATTAGGTCAACGTAGACGTTTCGCGTTAAACACCGCAACAGCATTTCTTAGTTATTGCGTTTTGCACTTAAACCCTCCCCCGTGCATCTCCCATGGCACTTGGTTGTCCCAACAAATCGCACTTTAAATATGGATTTTTCGGCACAGGTTAGTTCCCTTGTGGCAGGGGTTACGGCCAAGGCTACGCTAAGAACAGGAGAACGATTAGATGGTGTGGTTGCGTGACCCTCCGCCGCCGCCACCCCCCGCGAATCGTGTGGGTGAAAAACAACGCCGGAATTTTTTACATCTCGAAACATCGACAAGGGCGTCTCCCCGTTTAGTAGCGTCTCTACGGCGTCGGCGTCTGTAAAAATCGAACGTCTATAGTTGTGCGCAAGAAGTCGATGCTGGGTCGAGAGGTCACAGGTCGAACGGGGCAGGCAGCAGCAGCAGCAGCAGGAGAGGGTCACCAATATATATATATATATAGATATATATTATATAAAGTGGGGGGTAAGGGGCAGGTCGCCGATAGGGAGTTTTTTACGATCGCCGACCAACCCCGTTCGATATCCGATGCCGGGGCTCTCTCTCTCACTATATATATATATAAATTCCTGATGGAGCTCCTGCCGGAGCCGGCGCCGGGCGCTTCGGCGCTGCCGCCGCTCGCGGCCCGGACTTCAGCTATGTATTGGTTATCGGTTCACCGTCTATATATAACCTTTACATAGCCACCCCTTTCGATAATCGGGTCGTCCCATCGTCTTCGCCTCCTACTTTTTTTCCCACCCCCGCCGCCGTCGCCGCCGCCGTCGATAACGCACCATTTACACGTAGCGCTAATAAATGGGATCGCGGGCCGGAAAAATAAAATAAAAATGCGAAACGAGCGAACGAACGGAGCCGCCCCCCGATCAATAAGCTCGCATCGTTTAATCTAATGAAAGCGCTGCTCGAACTATAATTTTATTATGTAAGAAAAAGCCCGTGACAAAGGATGAGCGGGATAAATCGTGACACCACCATCCCCCCATTACAACAAACAGGGAATTATCGATTTGTTTTGAAAATGCTACAGATATGTCTACTGTAGTATTATTTTTTCAACTTATTAAGACTATTAAGACTAACTAAATCAAGCTCAATGGCGTAGTCTCGTACTCAGTATTGGGGAGCGTGAGATCAAACCTCCTGGAGGCGAATTTACGCGAATAAGGAAAAATAAGGAAGGTATATTATTGTAAAAAAAATACAAATGTACACAGAAATCCTATGAAATGCTGTGAAAGAGATTTTCAGAGGTTTTCTATATCAATTTTTATTTTTTTTACAATATATCCTTAAGGTAGGTAGGACGTAGGAAGGTATATTATTGTATAAAAAATAAAAATTGATACAGAAAACCTCTGAAAATCTCTTTCACTGCATTTCATAGGATTTCTGTGTACATTTGTATATTTTTTTACAATAATATACCTTCCTACGTCCTACCTACCTTAAGGATATATTGTAAAAAAAATAAAAATTGATACAGAAAACCTCTGAAAATCTCTTTCACAGCATTTCATAGGATTTCTGTGTACATTTGTATTTTTTTTACAATAATATACCTTCCTTATTTTTCCTTATTCGCGAAAATTCGCCAGCAAAAATACAAATGTCTGAGCAAGAAGTTGTCTCTAAATTTTAAGTTCCCTATTCCACATACAAAAAACATCGATGAAAAAAATAAAATGAAAAGTATGACGTAAACAAAAAAAAACACAGAAAATAGATCAAATACAATCACATTATTTAAAAAAAAAGTACCTAAAACGATTTTCAACGCAGTCCATTCAGAAATTGCAATAGAGCTTTGGTATGTGGACCGTCAATTATTATAAAATTGACGTTGATGATTGTTGTAAATACGATTGGAAACAATGCAGATTCTAGCACAACTTTTTATTAATTAACCAAAGTTGTAGCGGAGTTCCTGCAACGGACTCCGCTATTGATTTTTGTCGCGCCCGCCCTTGACACATAACAATGCTAAATTGCGTCCTGCGAAATGTTATTACCGCATTTTATTGACCCCATCGTGTTCTATTTAAATATTTTATTGTTTCAAGACTATGACACTGCGAAACTTGTTTTGTAGACAGGGGCGTTTTAAATAGATCTTTAATGACCAAAGAAAAATCATGAATGATATTTCACTAGTTATATGGGTTTCATTCATTCTCAAATTTAATGATAATAGAAAAATAAGAAACGTTTCCCTCGCACAATAGAAACCTTCCTGCAGACGTTATTTGTGGGTGAAAATTATCAAAAAATAGCTTATTTTGAGCCCAAAGAAATATAGTATGTAAAATAATATCATAAATTTAAATATCTTACATCTTTGATTTTTTATAACTCGGTCGATTATTTTAAAATAGCTCGTACAATAAAAACTTCCCGCAGACTTTATTTTTGGGTGGAAATTATCAAAAAACAGTTTATTTTGAGCCCAATTAAATATAGAATATAAGATAATATCCTCAATTTAAATATTTTATATAGTTGATTTTTTATTATTTTTTATATCTCAATCGATTAATTTAAAATAGCTCGTACAATAAAACTTTCCTGCAGACTATATTTTTGGGTAGAAATTATCAAAAAATAGCTTATTTTGAACCCAATTAAATATAGAATGTATGATAATATTACAAATTTAAATATCTTATATCATTGATTTTTTATTATTTTTTATAACTCGGTCGATTAATTTAAAATAGCTCGTACAATAAAAACCTTCCTGCAGACTACATGTTTGGTTAAAAATTACCAAAAAACGGTTTATTTTGAACCCAATTAAATATGGAATATAATATAATATCATAAATTTAAATATCTTGCATCTTTGATTTTTTTATTATTTTTTATAACTCGGTCGATTAATTTAAAATAGCTCGTACAATAAAATCTTCCTGCAGACTTTATTTTTGGGTGGAAATTATCAAAAAATAGTTTATTTTGAGCGCAATTAAATATAGAATATAAAATAATATCACAAATTTAAATATCTTACATCTTTGATTTTTTATTATTTTTTATATCTCGGTCGATTAATTTAAAATAGCTCGTACAATAAAAACCTTCCTGCAGACTACATGTTTGGTTGAAAATTATCAAAAAACGGTTTATTTTGAACCCAATTAAATAGAAAATGTAACGTAATATCATAAATTTTAATATCTTGCATCTTTGATTTTTTATTATTTTTTAAAACTCGGTCGATTAATTTAAAATAGCTCGTACAATAAAAATCTTCCTGCTGACTACATGTTTGGGTAAAAATTATCAAAAAACGGCTTATTTTGAGCCCAAATAAATATAGAATGTAAAATCATATCATAAATTTATATATCTTACGTGTATGAGTTTTTATTATTTTTTATAACTCGGTCGATTCATTTAAAATATCTCGTACAATAAAAGTTTGCTGCAGACTTTATTTTTTGGGTGCAAATTATGAAAAAAACGGCTTATTTTGAATCCAATTAAATATGGAATGTAAAATAATATCATAAATTTAAATATCTTACATCTTTGATTTTTTATTATTTTTTAAAACTCGGTCGATTAATTTAAAATAGCTCGTACAATAAAAACCTTCCTACAGACTACATGTTTAGGTGAAAATGATCAAAAAAGGGCTTATTTTGAACCCAATTAAACATAGAATGTATGATAATATTACAAATTTAAAAATCTTATATCATTGATTTTTTATTATTTTTTATAACTCGGTCGATTAATTTAAAATAGCTCGTACAATAAAATCTTCCTGCAGACTTTATTTTTGGGTGGAAATTATCAAAAAACAGTTTATTTTGAGCCCAATTAAATATAGAATATAAGACAATATCCTCAATTCAAATATTTTATATATTTGATTTTTTATTATTTTTTATATCTCAATCGATTAATTTAAAATAGCTCGTACAATAAAACTTTCCTGCAGACTTTATTTTTGGGTGGAAATTATCAAAAAACAGTTTATTTTGAGCCCAATTAAATATAGAATATAAGATAATATCACAAATTTAAATATCTTACATCTTTGATTTTTTATTATTTTTTATATCTCGGTCGATTAATTTAAAACAGCTCGTACAATAAAAGCCTTCCTACAGACTACATGTTTGGGTGAAAATTATCAAAAAACGGCTTATTTTGAGCCCAATTAAATATAGAATGTAAGCCAATATCCTAAATTTAAATATTTTACATCTTTGATTTTTTATTATTTTTTATAACTAGGTCGATTAATTTAAAACAGCTCGAACAATATAAACCTTCCTGCAGGCTACATGTTTGGATGAAAATTATCAAAAAATAGCTTGTTTTGAACCCAATGAAATATAGAATGTAATATAATATCACAAATTTAAATATCTTACATCTTTGATTTTTTATTATTTTTTATATCTCGGTCGATTAATTTAAAACAGCTCGTACAATAAAAGCCTTCCTACAGACTACATGTTTGGGTGAAAATTATCAAAAAACGGCTTATTTTGAGCCCAATTAAATATAGAATGTAAGCCAATATCCTAAATTTAAATATTTTACATCTTTGATTTTTTATTATTTTTTATAACTAGGTCGATTAATTTAAAACAGCTCGAACAATATAAACCTTCCTGCAGGCTACATGTTTGGATGAAAATTATCAAAAAATAGCTTGTTTTGAACCCAATGAAATATAGAATGTAATATAATATCACAAATTTAAATATCTTACATCTTTGATTTTTTATTATTTTTTATATCTCGGTCGATTAATTTAAAACAGCTCGTACAATAAAAGCCTTCCTACAGACTACATGTTTGGGTGAAAATTATCAAAAAACGGCTTATTTTGAGCCCAATTAAATATAGAATGTAAGCCAATATCCTAAATTTAAATATTTTACATCTTTGATTTTTTATTATTTTTTATAACTAGGTCGATTAATTTAAAACAGCTCGAACAATATAAACCTTCCTGCAGGCTACATGTTTGGATGAAAATTATCAAAAAATAGCTTGTTTTGAACCCAATGAAATATAGAATGTAATATAATATCACAAATTTAAATATCTTACATCTTTGATTTTTTATTATTTTTTATATCTCGGTCGATTAATTTAAAATAGCTCGTACAATAAAAACCTTCCTGCAGACTACATGTTTGGTTGAAAATTATCAAAAAACGGTTTATTTTGAACCCAATTAAATACAAAATGTAACATAATATCATAAATTTAAATATCTTGCATCTTTGATTTTTTATTATTTTTTATAACTCGGTCGATTAATTTAAAATAGCTCGTACAATAAAAACCTTCCTACAGACTACATGTTTAGGTGAAAATGATCAAAAAACGGCTTATTTTGAACCCACTTAAATATAGAATGTATGATAATATTACAAATTTAAATATCTTATATCATTGATTTTTGATTATTTTTTATAACTCGGTCGATTAATTTAAAACAGCTCGTACAATAAAAACCTTCCTGCTGACTACATGTTAGGGTGAAAATTATCAAAAAACGGCTTATTTTGAGCCCAAATAAATATAGAATGTAAAATCATATCATAAATTTATATATCTTACGTGTATGAGTTTTTATTATTTTTAATAACTCGGTCGGTGTTGCTGCTTAGGCGAATATTTGTTATTATTTCTCATAAGGAGTACAAATGTGCCTTCAATAACCCTATACTCGACATGATTTTCCAACCCTCGCGCGTAGGGGTGGCGGTGGGTTGGTGACAACTGACACGGCGATAACGAGCCCGTTCACGCATATGTATCGGCGACATGGCACGGCAGCCGATGGTTGCGCTTTTTTTCCGAACGGCCCAGTTTAATTATGTAATCGCATGCCGTCGCGTAGACAACATAAAAAATCACAATAAACATGTATCCAATACCATCCCCACCACTCCCCCGCGAGCATCGCCGATATTTCGTCCTGCCGCCGCCCCCTGGACATTTGCATACGAATATCTCAATTGCGAGCACGGCGACTCCGCTCGATTCAATTCAATAACAAGTCGCCCATGTTTTAAGTCTGCGAACGACAACAATTTTGTCTGGATTTTGAAGTTCTGAATATATATTAGTCTGAATGCAGTTTTTGTTTTCAGCAATTTTATCAAGATCTGCACAACGGAATTTGCATTTCGGGGGGAATTATTGCTTTGTTTTAATCAAATTATACAACTAAATTACTCAGAAACAATTGACGGATCGTGGATATTTGAGCCTCAGTCGTTATTTAAGGCATTCAGAAGAAAATTAAATTTAAAAAATCTATGTTATTATAATTATTAACCCAGCTCAGTGGCCGAGTGGTTAGAGGCGTCGTTCGTCTCGTCCTGACGCCTGAGTTCGATCCCCAGCGGGGAGCGAATTTTCGCCGAATCACCTTTCATAGTTATCAGAGGTTTTCTGTGAAGTAAAAAAAAGTGTAAGGTAAATAATCGGGTTAGAGTTGCGTTATCCACAGCAAACCCCCCTCACAGTTATTGATTTATACTGAGGGTACCCCTTGAAACTGAGGTGTTAACTGCAAAAATTGATACACTTGCACCTCTGGGTAATCATTTCTATTTTGCTGTTTAAACTGAGGATAAGTACTATATACAATACATTTAAGCAGATATCATAATCGATTTTGAGGTGTATACAAACTAATTTATATTTAGGGTACCTCATGAAACTGGGGCGTTTACTTTAAAAATTGATACACATGCAACTATGGGTAAACATTTCGATTTTACTGTTTAAACTGAGGATAAGTACTATATAAAATGCATTTAAGCAGATATCATAACCCATTTTGAGGTATATACACTAATTTATACTGAGGGTACACCTGAAAACTGAGGTGCTTAGTTCTAAAATTGATTCACATGCAACTCTAAGTAAACATTTCTATTTTACTGTTTAAACTGAGGATAAGTACTATATAAAATGCATTTCATAATCAATATTGAGGTGTATACACACTAATTTATACTGAGGGTATACCATGAAACTGAGGCGTTTAGTTCAAAAATTGATTCACATGCAACTCTAGGTAAAAATTTCTATTTTACTGTTTAAACTGAGGATAAGTTCTATATAAAATGCATTTAAGCAGATATCATAATCGATTTTGAGGTACATACAAACTAATTTATACTGAGTATACACCTTGAAACTGAGGCGTTTAATTAAAAAAATTGATTGAATTGCAATTCTAGGTAAATATTTGTATTTTGTTATTTAAATACAAATTGTGGATTTTCTAGTTTTTCAGCGATTGCACGTCAAAGTTTGTGATAGCAAGCAAAAATTCGTAAAGAGTTTTCTAAAAAATTACATGTCAAACATTAATGGTGATATTTGGAAAACCTTCAAATGAATTTTCCTGATATTTTCTGCTTTTGTAGCCAAGAGGTGATGCTTTCAGAAAATATATAAATATAAATTGTGATTTTTCTAGTTTTTCCTCGATTGCACGGCAAAGTTGGTTATAACAAGTAAAAGTACGCAAAGCTTTCTATAAAAAAAATTGCATGTCATATATTAATGGTGATATCTGGAAAACGTTTGAATGAATTTTCCTGAAATTTACTGCTTTTGTAGCCAAGATGGTGATGCTTTCAGGAAATATGTAAATATAAATTGTGACTTTTCTAGTTTTTCCTCGATTGCACGGCAAAGTTTGTTATAACAAGCAAAAGTACGCAAAGCTTTCTATAAAAAAAATTGCATGTCATATATTAATGGTGATATCTGGAAAACCTTTGAATGAATTTTCCTGAAATTTACTGCTTTTGTAGCCAAGAGGTGGTGCTTTCAGGAAATATGTAAATATAAATTGTGACTTTTCTAGTTTTTCCTCGATTGCACGGCAAAGTTTGTTATAACAAGCAAAAGTACACAAAGATTTCTATAAAAAAAATTGCATGTTATATATTAATGGTAATATCTGGAAAATCTTTGAATGAATTTTCCTGAAATTTACTGCTTTTGTAGCCAAGATGGTGATGCTTTCAGGAAATATGTAAATATAAATTGTGACTTTTCTAGTTTTTCCTCGATTGCACGGAAAAGTTTGTTATAACAAGCAAAAGAAGGCAAAGCTTTTTATAAAAAAAATTGCATGTCATATATTAATGGTGATATCTGGAAAACCTTTGAATGAATTTTCCTGAAATTTATAGCTTTTGTAGCCAAGAGGTGGTGCTTTCAGGAAATATATAAATATAAATTGTGACTTTTCTAGTTTTTTCTCGATTGCACGGCAAAGTTTGTTATAACAAGCAAAAGTACGCAAAGCTTTCTATACAAAAAAATTTATCTCATATATTAATGGTGATATCTGGAAAACCTTTGAACGAATTTTTCTGAAATTTACTGCTTTTGTAGCCAAGAGGTGGTGCTTTCAGAAAATATATAAATATAAATTGTGACTTTTTAGTTTTTCCTCGATTGCACGGCAAAGTTGGTTATAACAAGCAAAAGTACGCAAAGCTTTCTATACAAAAAAATGCATCTCATATATTAATGGTGATATCTGGAAAACCTTTGAACGAATTTTTCTGAAATTTATTGCTTTTGTAGCCAAGAGGTGGTGCTTTCAGAAAATATATAAATATAAATTGTGATTTTTCTAGTTTTTCCTCGATTGCACGGCAAAATTTGTTATAACAAGCAAAAGTACGCAAAGCTTTCTAAAAAAAAAATTGCATGTCATATATTAATGGTGATATCTGGAAAACCTTTGAATGAATTTTCCTGAAATTTACTGCTTTTGTAGCCAAGAGGTGGTGCTTTCAGGAAATATGTAAATCTAAATTGTGACTTTTCTAGTTTTTCCTCCATTGCACGGCAAAGTTTGTTATAACAAGCAAAAGTACGCAAAGCTTTCTATAAAAAAATTGCATGTCATATATTAATGGTGATATCTGGAAAACCTTTGAATGAATTTTCCTGAAATTTACTGCTTTTGTAGCCAAGAGGTGGTGCTTTCAGGAAATATGTAAATCTAAATTGTGACTTTTCTAGTTTTTCCTCGATTGCACGGCAAAGTTTGTTATAACAAGCAAAAGTACGCAAAGCTTTCTAAAAAAAAAATTGCATGTCATATATTAATGGTGATATCTGGAAAACCTTTGAATGAATTTTCCTGAAATTTACTGCTTTTGTAGCCAAGATATGGTGCTTTCAGGAAATATGTAAATATAAATTGTGACTTTTCTAGTTTTTCCTCGATTGCACGGTAAAGTTCGTTATAACAAGCAAGTACGCAAAGCTTTCTATAAAAAAAATTGCATGTCATATATTAATGGTGATATCTGGAAAACCTTTGAATGAATTTTCCTAAAATTCACTGCTTTTGTAGCCAAGGGGTGGTGCTTTCAGGAAATATATAAATATAAATTGTGACTTTTCTAGTTTTTCCTCGATTGCACGGCAAAGTTTGTTATAACAAGCAAAAGTACGCAAAGCTTTCTATACAAAAAATTGCATGTCATATATTAATGGTTATATCTGGAAAACGTTTGAATGAATTTTCCTGAAATTTACTGCTTTTGTAGCCAAGATATGGTGCTTTCAGGAAATATGTAAATATAAATTGTGACTTTTCTAGTTTTTCCTCGATTGCACGGTAAAGTTCGTTATAACAAGCAAGTACGCAAAGCTTTCTATAAAAAAAATTGCATGTCATATATTAATGGTGATATCTGGAAAACCTTTGAATGAATTTTCCTAAAATTCACTGCTTTTGTAGCCAAGGGGTGGTGCTTTCAGGAAATATATAAATATAAATTGTGACTTTTCTAGTTTTTCCTCGATTGCACGGCAAAGTTTGTTATAACAAGCAAAAGTACGCAAAGCTTTCTATAAAAAAAATTGCATGTTATATATTAATGGTAATATCTGGAAAATCTTTGAATGAATTTTCCTGAAATTTACTGCTTTTGTAGCCAAGAGGTGGTGCTTTCAGGAAATATGTAAATATAAATTGTGAATTTTCTAGTTCTTCCTCGATTGCACGGCAAAGTTTGTTATAACACGCAAAAGTACGCAAAGCTTTCTATAAAAAAAATTGCATGTCATATATTAATGGCGATAACTGGAAAACCTTTGAATGAATTTTCCTGAAATTTAATGCTTTTGTAGCCAAGAGGTGGTGCTTTCAGGAAATATATAAATATAAATTGTGAATTTTCTAGTTTTTCCTCGATTGCACGGCAAAGTTTGTTATAACAAGCAAAAGTACGCAAAGCTTTCTATAAAAATATTGCATGTCATATATTAATGGTGATATCTGGAAAACCTTTGAATGAATTTTCATGAAATTCACTGCTTTTATAGCCAAGAGGTGGTGCTTTCAGGAAATATATAAATATAAATTGTGACTTTTCTAGTTTTTCCTCGATTGCACGGCAAAGTTTGTTATAACAAGCAAAAGTACGCAAAGCTTTCTATAAAAAAAATTGCATGTCATATATTAATGTTGATATCTGGAAAATCTTTGAATGAATTTTCCTGAAATTTACTGCTTTTGTAGCCAAGAGGTGATGTTTTCAGGAAATATGTAAATATAAATTGTGACTTTTCTAGTTTTTCCTCGATTGCACGGCAAAGTTTGTTATAACAAGCAAAAGTACACAAAGCTTTCTATAAAAAAAAATTGCATGTTATATATTAATGGTAATATCTGGAAAATCTTTGAATGAATTTTCCTGAAATTTAGTGCTTTTGTAGCCAAGATGGTGATGCTTTCAGGAAATATGTAAATATAAATTGTGACTTTTCTAGTTTTTCCTCGATTGCACGGCAGAGTTTGTTATAACAAGCAAAAGTACGCAAAGCTTTCTATAAAAAAATTACATGTCATATATTAATGGTGATATCTGGAAAACCTTTGAATGAATTTTCCTGAAATTCACTGCTTTTGTAGCCAAGAGGTGGTGCTTACAGGAAATATATAAATATAAATTGTGACTTTTCTAGTTTTTCCTCGATTGCACGGCAAAGTTTGTTATAACAAGCTAAAATACGCAAAGCTTTTTATAAAAAAAATTACATGAGAATGAAGTTGCGAAGAGACGCACGGAGACCAACAGGACCAGAAGACGAATACCTGGTCCTATGTATTCGTCTTCTGACCCTGTTGGTGGTAAGAAGACGAATAACTGGTCTTTTGTATTCGTCTTCTGACCCTGTTGGTCTCTCCGCAACTTCCTGGCACCACCAGTATACCCTTTACCATTTCACAATGGGCCCATTTTGAGGCCTAATTGTCTGTAGCTATGCTACCCTCCAGCCAACTATGCCCTTTACCATCTTCCTGCTGACGGCTGGGGCTCCAACTGAACCACTCCAGGCGTAGTACAGAGCAAGGAGAGGCGTTAATTTAGATTACTTCATGGTTAATTTGCTGAAAACATATATCAAGCTAAAAATTCAACTTAAGCTTAAGTTTCGGGTTAAAGAATTCATTCTTGAGTTGTTATCGCGCCGCTGCCGTCCAGTGAAGTGTGTTTACACGCGCGGGCCGGGGGTGGCGGCGGCGGAGCCGGCCGCCCCTGTTGCGCATGTTTTATTAAACGGACGCTCTCGTTCCAGTTTTATTTTTAATGGTCCCGCATAGCGGGAACGTATAAAATCGATAGGTATGTGCTCGGGATTACGTTTTATTAGCGGCACCCCCCGCGACGACGACGGCGGCAGCGGCGGCGGCGGAGTGTTTCGCGTAAAGATGTACACGGACGACGGACGGGCGGGTAATCGATTGACGGCGGCGGCGGCGGCGTGGTTTAGACACTACACGGCCTCATTGGAAAAATGTATAACATAACAATATTGTAGGGCGATTAAAAGCGTTTTTAATGCGATTTTTGAGATGCGTGAAGATACTACTAATATCTTGAAAATTATGCATATCCTTCATATATCTTTGTTATGCAAAAGATATATGAAAGATATGTATTATATTATTCATATTTCTGACTCTTCTATGACGCATGTAAGTTCTGTAATATTAATATCCTTAAAAATGTTCTAAAGCGAAAATTTCAATTGATACAAAAAATTGAATTTTTGCTCTAGAAGATTTTTAAGGATATTAATATTACAGAACTTACATGCGTCATAAAAGAGTCAGAATTATGAATAATATAATACATATCTTTCATATATCTTTTGCATAACAAAGATATATGAAAGATATGTATTATATAATTCATAATTCTGATTCTTCTATGATGCATGTAAGTTCTGTAATATTAATATCCTTAAAAATCTTGTAAAGCAAAAATTTCAATTTTCTGTATAAATTGAATATTTTTTTTTACGAAAATTGAATTTACAAAACTGCATGTCATATATTAATTGTGATATTGGGAAAACCTTTTATTGAATTTTCCTGATATTTACTGTGTTTGTAGCCAAAAAGTGATGCTTCATGGAAATGTATGAATACAAATAGTGGCTTTTCTAGTTTTTCCACAATTGCACGCTAAAGTTTGTTATAGCAAAAAAATCCATCAGTAGTAGACATTTCATACATTAATAGTGATATTTTGAAAATCTTTTATTGAATTTTCCTGATATTTACTGTGTTTGTAGCCAAAAAGTGATGCTTTATGGAAATGTATAAATAAAATTGGTGGCTTTTCTAGATTTTCCACAATTGCACGCTAAAGTTTGTTATTGTAAAAAAATCCATCAGTAGTAGACATTTCATACATTAATGATGATATTTGGAAAATCTTTTGATAGATTTTCGTGATATTGAATTTACGAAACTGGAAACATAATAGAAATATATATATATATATATATATATATATATATATATATATATATATATATATATATATAATCGAATTTTAATAAAACAGAAGGATTGACGATACAATATAATTTCGATAATTATAAATATTTGATAGTCCTTTAATATCAATTAAGTTGAACATAAAACAATTAAAAATATTATTTATCAGAGTTAATCAATCATGAAAGTATAAGGATAAGTAGTGAAAATCAATAGTTGCAGTAATAAGTTATAATTATTAGATATATTTTTATGGATGTAAAGTATCGAGTGAAATTGAGGCACCAGTGGGTGGCCCTTATGTACCTGTACAATTTTTTTCTCACACCGCCGCCGGTTTATATACACCGGAGCCTGTCAGTACATAGCGCAGCGGTGGGTATTGGTAGGATATCGCCTATAGGTACCCATCTATAGCAATGAAATAGCTATGTATCGATTCTGCGCCCGGGGCCCGCCAATCCAAGTGGCGCGTGGGTGTCTGGAGCGGGGGCTCCGGTGATCGGAACGATCGGTTGATAGGCCGCCAGCCGATGCATCTATATTCCCGGATTCGGCCCCATAACGCAAACTGGCACTTAGCGCCGGGCGGCGTAAGGGCGATCGGCGCCGCGTTCGATCGGGAATATCGGGAGGCGATTGGCGCGCGCGCGGGTCGCCGCCGCCGCCGCCGCCGCCGGGTCCTTCCGGGCGAAAAAAGTGTGCGGCCGCGAAACGTGTGCAGGAGGACGCGCGCGCGACCGGCGAAAAAAAATCGCACACAGCGACGCGGACGGACACGCGCGCGTTTTCCAGACGGGACGACACGGACGCGGCTCGTATCGATTTTATATGTGTGGAACGGGCGTCGGAGCGGAGGGCGGCCGTTTAATTTCCGCGACGCCGCCGCTTAGACCCGGAAAAACGGCGAGAAAAATTGCCGCCCGCCGCTGCGACAATGCACAAGACGAAAAAAAAAACTGCCGTGATTAATCCGACGCTTGTCGTTTACAAAGTGTACAGATTACAGATTTCGAATTACTTTTCTTGCTACAATCCTCAACTCGCAACACACAATAGAATAATGAATATGGTTCTTATTACTTAAAACACTTAATTTTATCTTAGTATATCTTTTTTGAGTCTTTATAAGCCCGTCACTGCAACCCTATCGATAATAAAGTAATATCTTTTAAAAATTTGTATTCTCTACTTAATTATCTTCAAGAAAAGTGTAAACGTTTCAAAATCGAATTGAAATTGTAGAAAATACAACATGTTTTAATTTGACCAACTTTTTATCACTCAGTTAACATAGTAAAATTCAAAATGTTGAGTTTGTAAGCGCGTCACTACAATACTATTGATGTTAAAGTGATGTTTTTTAAAAATTTGTATTCTCCTCTTAATTATCTTCAAGAAAAGTGTAAACGTTTGAAAATCGAATGGAAATTGTACAAAATACAACATGTTTTAATGTGACCAACTTTTTATCACTCAGTTAATATAGTAAAATTCGAAATGTTGAGTTTGTAAGCACATCACTGCAATACTATTGATGATAAAGTGATGTGTTTTAAAAATTTGTATTCTCCTCTTAATTATTTTCAAGAAAAGTGTAAACGTTTCAAAATCGAATTGAAATTGTAGAAAATACAACATGTTTTAATTTGACCAACTTTTATCACTCAGTTAATATAGTAAAATTCAAAATGTTAAGTTTGTAAGCGCGTCACTGCAATACTATTGATGTTAAAGTGATGTTTTTTTAAAAATTTGTATTCTCCTCTTAATTATCTTCAAGAAAAGTGTAAACGTTTCAAAATCGAATGAAAATTGTAGAAAATACAACATGTTTTAATTTGACCAACTTTTTATCACTCAGTTAATATAGTGAAATTCGAAATGTTGAGTTTGTAAGCGTGTCACTGCAATACTATTGATGTTAAAGTGACGTTTTTAAAAAAAATTTATTCTCCTCTTAATTATCTTCAAGAAAAGTGTAAACGTTTCAAAATCGAATGGAAATTGTAGAAAATACAACATGTTTTAATTAGACCAACTTTTTATCACTCAGTTAACATAGTAAAATTCGGAATGTTGAGTTTGTAAGCGCGTCACTGCAATACTATTGATGTTAAAGTGATGTTTTTTAAAAATTTGTATTCTCCTCTTAATTATCTTCAAGAAAAGTGTATACGTTTCTGAATCGAATGAAAATTGTAGAAAATACAACATGTTTTAATTTGACCAACTTTTTATCACTCAGTTAATATAGTAAAATTCGAAATGTTGAGTTTGTAAGCGCGTCACTGTAATAATATTGATGTTAAAGTGATGTGTTTTAAAAATTTGTATTCTCCGCTTAACTATCTTCAAGAAAAGTGTAAACGTTTCAAAATCGAATTGAAATTGTAGAAAATACAACATGTTTTAATTTGACCAACTTTTATCACTCAGTTAATATAGTAAAATTCAAAATGTTGAGTTTGTAAGCGCGTCACTGCAATACTATTGATGTTAAAGTGATGTTTTTTAAAAATTTGTATTCTCCTCTTAATTATCTTCAAGAAAAGTGTAAACGTTTCAAAATCGAATGAAAATTGTAGAAAATACAACATGTTTTAATTTGACCAACTTTTTATCACTCAGTTAATATAGTAAAATTCGAAATGTTGAGTTTGTAAGCGCGTCACTGTAATAATATTGATGTTAAAGTGATGTGTTTTAAAAATTTGTATTCTCCGCTTAACTATCTTCAAGAAAAGTGTAAACGTTTCAAAATCGAATAGAAATTGTAGAAAATACAACATGTTTTAATTTGACCAACTTTTTATCACTCAGTTAATATAGTAAAATTCGAAATGTTGAGTTTGTAAGCGCGTCACTGTAATAATATTGATGTTAAAGTGATGTGTTTTAAAAATTTGTATTCTCCGCTTAACTATCTTCAAGAAAAGTGTAAACGTTTCAAAATCGAATGGAAATTGTAGAAAATACAACATGTTTTAATTTGACCAACTTTTTATCACTCAGTTAATATAGTAAAATTCGAAATGTTGAGTTTGTAAGCGCGTCACTGCAATACTATTGATGTTAAAGTGATGTTTTTTAAAAATTTGTATTCTTCTCTTAATTATCTTCAAGAAAAGTGTAAACGTTTCAAAATCGAATGGAAATTGTAGAAAATACAACATGTTTTAATTTGACCAACTTTTATCACTCAGTTAATATAGTAAAATTCGAAATGTTGAGTTTGTAAGCGCGTCACTGCATTAATATTGATGTTAAAGTGATGTTTTTTAAAAATTTGTATTCTACTCTTAATTATCTTCAAGAAAAGTGTAAACGTTTCAAAATCGAATGGAAATTGTAGAAAATACAACATGTTTTAATTAGACCAACTTTTTATCACTCAGTTAATATAGTGAAATTCGAAATGTTGAGTTTGTAAGCGCGTCACTGCAATACTATTGATGTTAAAGTGATGTTTATTAAAAATTTGTATTCTCCTCTTAATTATCTTCAAGAAAAGTGTAAACGTTTCAAAATCGAATTGAAATTGTAGAAAATACAACATGTTTTAATTTGACCAACTTCTTATCACTCAGTTAATATAGTAAAATTCGAAATGTTGAGTTTGTAAACGTGTCACTGCAATACTATTGATGTTAAAGTGATGTTTTTTAAAAATTTGTATTCTCCTCTTAATTATCTTCAAGAAAAGTGTATACGTTTCTGAATCGAATGAAAATTGTAGAAAATACAACATGTTTTAATTTGACCAACTTTTTATCACTCAGTTAATATAGTGAAATTCGAAATGTTGAGTTTGTAAGCGTGTCACTGCAATACTATTGATGTTAAAGTGACGTTTTTTAAAAAAATTTATTCTCCTCTTAATTATCTTCAAGAAAAGTGTAAACGTTTCAAAATCGAATGGAAATTGTAGAAAATACAACATGTTTTAATTAGACCAACTTTTTGTCACTCAGTTAACATAGTAAAATTCGGAATGTTGAGTTTGTAAGCGCGTCACTGCAATACTATTGATGTTAAAGTGATGTTTTTTAAAAATTTGTATTCTCCTCTTAATTATCTTCAAGAAAAGTGTATACGTTTCAAAATCGAATGAAATTGTAGAAAATACAACATGTTTTAGTTTGACCAACTTTTTACCACTCAGTTAATATAGTAAAATTCGAAATGTTGAGTTTGTAAGCGCATCACTGCAATACTATTGATGTTAAAGTGATGTTTTTTAAAAATTTGTATTCTCCTCTTAATTATCTTCAAGAAAAGTGTAAACGTTTCAAAATCGAATGGAAATTGTAGAAAATACAACATGTTTTAATTTGACCAACTTTTTATCACTCAGTTAATATAGTAAAATTCGAAATGTTGTGTTTGTAAGCACGTCACTGTAATACTATTGATGTTAAAGTGATGTTTTTTAAAAATTTGTATTCTCCTCTTAATTATCTTCAAGAAAAGTGTAAACGTTTCAAAATCGAATGAAAATTGTAGAAAATACAACATGTTTTAATTTGACCAACTTTTTATCACTCAGTTAATATAGTAAAATTCGAAATGTTGGGTTTGTAAGCGCGCCACTGCAATACTATTGATGTTAAAGTGATGTTTTTTAAAAATTTGTATTCTTCTCTTAATTATCTTCAAGAAAAGTGTAAACGTTTCAAAATCGAATGGAAATTGTAGAAACTACAACATGTTTTAATTTGACCAACTTTTTATCACTCAGTTAATATAGTAAAATTCGAAATGTTGAGTTTGTAAGCGCGTCACTGTAATAATATTGATGTTAAAGTGATGTGTTTTAAAAATTTGTATTCTCCGCTTAACTATCTTCAAGAAAAGTGTAAACGTTTCAAAATCGAATAGAAATTGTAGAAAATACAACATGTTTTAATTTGACCAACTTTTATCACTCAGTTAATATAGTAAAATTCGAAATGTTGAGTTTGTAAGCCCGTCACTGCAATACTATTGATGTTAAAGTGATGTTTTTTAAAAATTTGTATTCTCCTCTTAATTATCTTCAAGAAAAGTGTAAACGTTTCAAAATCGAATGGAAATTGTAGAAAATACAACATGTTTTAATTTGACCAACTTTTTATCACTCAGTTAATATAGTAAAATTCAAAATGTTGAGTTTGTAAGCCCGTCACTGCAATACTATTGATGTTAAAGTGATGTTTTTTAAAAATTTGTATTCTCCTCTTAATTATCTTCAAGAAAAGTGTAAACGTTTCAAAATTGAATGGAAATTGTAGAAAATACAACATGTTTTAATTTGACCAACTTCTTATCACTCAGTTAATATAGTAAAATTCGAAATGTTGAGTTTGTAAGCGCGTCACTTCAATAATATTGATGCTAAAGTGATGTTTTTTAAAAATTTGTATTCTCCTCTTAATTATCTTCAAGAAAAGTGTAAACGTTTCAAAATCGAATGGAAATTGTAGAAAATACAACATGTTTTAATTTGACCAACTTTTTATCACTCAGTTAATATAGTAAAATTCGAAATGTTGGGTTTGTAAGGCTGTCACTGCAATACTAATTGATGATAAAGTGATGTTTTTAAAAAATTGTATTCTCCTCTTAATAATCTTCAAGAAAAGTGTAAACGTTTCAAAATCGAATGGAAATTGTAGAAAATACAACATGTTTTAATTTGACCAACTTTTTATCACTCAGTTAATATAGTAAAATTCAAAATGTTGAGTTTGTAAGCCCGTCACTGCAATACTATTGATGTTAAAGTGATGTTTTTTAAAAATTTGTATTCTCCTCTTAATTATCTTCAAGAAAAGTGTAAACGTTTCAAAATCGAATGGAAATTGTAGAAAATACAACATGTTTTAATTTGACCAACTTTTATCACTCAGTTAATATAGTAAAATTCGAAATGTTGAGTTTGTAAGCCCGTCACTGCAATACTATTGATGTTAAAGTGATGTTTTTTAAAAATTTGTATTCTCCTCTTAATTATCTTCAAGAAAAGTGTAAACGTTTCAAAATCGAATGGAAATTGTAGAAAATACAACATGTTTTAATTTGACCAACTTTTATCACTCAGTTAATATAGTAAAATTCGAAATGTTGAGTTTGTAAGCGCGTCACTGTAATAATATTGATGTTAAAGTGATGTGTTTTAAAAATTTGTATTCTCCGCTTAACTATCTTCAAGAAAAGTGTAAACGTTTCAAAATCGAATGGAAATTGTAGAAAATACAACATGTTTTAATTTAACCAACTTTTTATCACTCAGTTAATATAGTAAAATTCGAAATGTTGAGTTTGTAAGCGCGTCACTGCAATACTATTGATGTTAAAGTGATGTTTTTTTAAAAATTTGTATTCTTCTCTTAATTATCTTCAAGAAAAGTGTAAACGTTTCAAAATCGAATGGAAATTGTAGAAAATACAACATGTTTTAATTTGACCAACTTTTATCACTCAGTTAATATAGTAAAATTCGAAATGTTGAGTTTGTAAGCGCGTCACTGCAATAATATTGATGTTAAAGTGATGTTTTTTAAAAATTTGTATTCTACTCTTAATTATCTTCAAGAAAAGTGTAAACGTTTCAAAATCGAATGGAAATTGTAGAAAATACAACATGTTTTAATTAGACCAACTTTTTATCACTCAGTTAATATAGTGAAATTCGAAATGTTGAGTTTGTAAACGTGTCACTGCAATACTATTGATGTTAAAGTGATGTTTTTTAAAAACTTGTATTCTCCTCTTAATTATCTTCAAGAAAAGTGTAAACGTTTCAAAATCGAATGAAAATTGTAGAAAATACAACATGTTTTAATTTGACCCACTTTTTATCACTCAGTTAATATAGTAAAATTCAAAATGTTGAGTTTGTAAGCCCGTCACTGCAATACTATTGATGTTAAAGTGATGTTTTTTAAAAATTTGTATTCTCCTCTTAATTATCTTCAAGAAAAGTGTAAACGTTTCAAAATCGAATGGAAATTGTAGAAAATACAACATGTTTTAATTTGACCAACTTTTTATCACTCAGTTAATATAGTAAAATTCGAAATGTTGAGTTAGTAAGCGCGTCACTGTAATAATATTGATGTTAAAGTGATGTGTTTTAAAAATTTGTATTCTCCGCTTAACTATCTTCAAGAAAAGTGTAAACGTTTCTAAATCGAATGGAAATTGTAGAAAATACAACATGTTTTAATTTGACCAACTTTTATCACTCAGTTAATATAGTAAAATTCGAAATGTTGAGTTTGTAAGCCCGTCACTGCAATACTATTGATGTTAAAGTGATGTTTTTTAAAAATTTGTATTCTCCTCTTAATTATCTTCAAGAAAAGTGTAAACGTTTCAAAATCGAATGGAAATTGTAGAAAATACAACATGTTTTAATTTGACCAACTTTTTATCACTCAGTTAATATAGTAAAATTCAAAATGTTGAGTTTGTAAGCCCGTCACTGCAATACTATTGATGTTAAAGTGATGTTTTTAAAAATTTGTATTCTCCTCTTAATTATCTTCAAGAAAAGTGTAAACGTTTCAAAATTGAATGGAAATTGTAGAAAATACAACATGTTTTAATTTGACCAACTTCTTATCACTCAGTTAATATAGTAAAATTCGAAATGTTGAGTTTGTAAGCGCGTCACTTCAATAATATTGATGCTAAAGTGATGTTTTTTAAAAATTTGTATTCTCCTCTTAATTATCTTCAAGAAAAGTGTAAACGTTTCAAAATCGAATGGAAATTGTAGAAAATACAACATGTTTTAATTTGACCAACTTTTTATCACTCAGTTAATATAGTAAAATTCGAAATGTTGGGTTTGTAAGGCTGTCACTGCAATACTAATTGATGATAAAGTGATGTTTTTAAAAAATTGTATTCTCCTCTTAATAATCTTCAAGAAAAGTGTAAACGTTTCAAAATCGAATGGAAATTGTAGAAAATACAACATGTTTTAATTTGACCAACTTTTTATCACTCAGTTAATATAGTAAAATTCAAAATGTTGAGTTTGTAAGCCCGTCACTGCAATACTATTGATGTTAAAGTGATGTTTTTTAAAAATTTGTATTCTCCTCTTAATTATCTTCAAGAAAAGTGTAAACGTTTCAAAATCGAATGGAAATTGTAGAAAATACAACATGTTTTAATTTGACCAACTTTTATCACTCAGTTAATATAGTAAAATTCGAAATGTTGAGTTTGTAAGCCCGTCACTGCAATACTATTGATGTTAAAGTGATGTTTTTTAAAAATTTGTATTCTCCTCTTAATTATCTTCAAGAAAAGTGTAAACGTTTCAAAATCGAATGGAAATTGTAGAAAATACAACATGTTTTAATTTGACCAACTTTTATCACTCAGTTAATATAGTAAAATTCGAAATGTTGAGTTTGTAAGCCCGTCACTGCAATACTATTGATGTTAAAGTGATGTTTTTTAAAAATTTGTATTCTCCTCTTAATTATCTTCAAGAAAAGTGTAAACGTTTCAAAATCGAATGGAAATTGTAGAAAATACAACATGTTTTAATTTGACCAACTTTTTATCACTCAGTTAATATAGTAAAATTCGAAATGTTGTGTTTGTAAGCACGTCACTGTAATACTATTGATGTTAAAGTGATGTTTTTTAAAAATGTGTATTCTCCTCTTAATTATCTTCAAGAAAAGTGTAAACGTTTCAAAATCGAATGAAATTTGTAGAAAATACAACATGTTTTAATTTGACCAACTTTTTATCACTCAGTTAATATAGTAAAATTCGAAATGTTGAGTTTGTAAGCGCGTTTGAGCCAAGCAAAGTTATTTATATTGAAAATAAAATCACTCCCAATTAGAAATGCTACAAACTCGTGAGTGGGATCAGTCCTGATGCTGTCTACAAAGGCCCTAATCAAACCGCCCTGATTAATGTAGCGTCGTTTTTTTTTTTACGGCAGCGCAAATGGACGCGAGCATCCGTTTAACGACGAGGGGGGTAATTCCTGGTGAATCCGGGCCCGCTGACCTAAATCCGGCATTATCGACTTGGTAATTGGTTAAAAATCGGCCGGCGGGCATTAAAAAGAAATAAAAAATTACCCGCTCTCCCCCCATGCGCTCGCGCGCGTCTCTCTAAAAGCTGCTAATAGTCGCTGCCACCGTTTGATAATCCTTTTTGCAACTTTTCCATCCTTTTACTGGGGGCCGGGCGGGACTGACCGTAGGTGCTGGCCGTATTAAATAGTAGACGCCCGCCGGAATTAACTTAATGTAATCTAAAATGTTAATAAAGTTAAGGGACTGGAGAATAACATTCTGGATCAGACGGTCGAACGCGTCCTGTAATGGAATCCCACCCCCTCCCTGGTGGTCCCCCGCACAGTAGTCGCGCACACATTCACATTCCGCGTGTAATGGCTGCATTCTTGGGGGGTGGACCACCCACCCCCCGAAAACACAAACCCTGCGTTGCGGCAAAATATTTATAGGATATTTATTATCTTACTGATTCAAGATATAAAACAAATATAGCCTGATACAGGATAAGTAGTCATAGCTGAAGACGTGGGTTTGAGTCCCACCGGACAGTATAGTACAGAAGTATAGTACAGAAGTATGGTACAGAAGTATAGTACAGAAGTATAGTACAGAAGTATGGTTCAGAAGTATGGTACAGAAGTATGATACAGAAGTAAGTTACAGAAGTATTGCACAAAAGTATGGTACAGAAGTATGGTACAGCCAACTATCAACAAGAACTGTTAGATAGTACAACTACTGATAAATATTAAATGTCAACGAAGAAGCGCCGAGATTATCAATTTTACGACCTTTAATTTTCAATTGCTTTTAGCTTTCGGGCAATAAGGGACGGGAGGAATAACATCCGTTTTCGTACGTCCCCAGCGCTGAGCACCCACCCCCCCGACCGCCGCGCTGCCGCCGTCGAGCAACCCTTTATCCCCGTGGTTTTTGCCTCTCGCCGGGCAATAAAATCCGAAATTATCGCTTCCTCCCCATTTCGATGCATTAGTCGGTGCCGCCCTCCCGTCCCACATCTGCGCCACCCGCCGCCGTTAATTCTGCTCGATGCCGTATATACGTTACAACACGGCATCGGTAGTTAAGATTAGGAAATTGCGAGGCGGTGATAGGGACGCTGAATTATTGCGATCTGAAAAGTCGAAAGTGGTGGGTGGCGGCGGAAAACGATTCCGGCAACGAGAGGGGGTGGGGGCACTTTAATTACAATATTTTGAAACTTTGTATTAGAAGTCATTGGTATTTTAACTCCCTTCTTCTGTATCATTCTTATCCTGTTTCTTATTCCACCTCTAGTTCTGTACTTAGAAAATAAGGAAACCAATGCCCAAATAGGATAAACTAATGCATAGAAAGGTAATTGAGGAATAAAACTATGAAAACCTGCAATAAATTGTGTAGAAAAATGGCTAAAAATGCAATACAAATGAGGTATAGTCATAACTAGTTTTACTATTGACTCAAAATCGAATCAAGGATCGAAAATAAGGAAACCAATGTCCAGATAGGATAAACTAATGCCTCGAAAGGTAATTGAGGAATAAAATTATGCAAACCTGCAATAAATTGTGTAGAAAAATGGCTAAAAGTGCAATACAAATGAGGTATAGTCATAACTAGTTTTGCTATTGACTCAAAATCGAATCAAGAATCGAAAATGAGGAAACCAATGTTCAGATAGGATAAACTAACGCCTAGAAAGGTAATTGAGGAATAAAACTATACAAACCTGCAATAAATTGTGCAGAAAAATGGCTAAAAGTGCAATACAAATGAGGTATAGCCATAACTAGTTTTGCTATTGACTCAAAATCGAATCAAAGATCGAAAATAAGGAAACCAATGTCCAGATAGGATAAACTAACGCCTAGAAAGGTAATTTAGGAATAAAACTATGCAAACCTGCAATAAATTGTGTAGAAAAATGGCTAAAAGTGCAATACAAATGAGGTATAGCCATAACTAGTTTTGCTATTGACTCAAAATCGAATCAAGGATTGAAAATAAGGAAACCAATGTTCAGATAGGATAAACTAACGCCTAGAAAGGTAATTGAGGAATAAAACTATGCAATCCTGCAATAAATTGTGCAAAAAAATGGCTAAAAGTGCAATACAAATGAGGTATAGCCATAACTAGTTTTGCTACTGACTCAAAATCGAATCAAGGATCGAAAATAAGGAAACCAATATCCAGATAGGATAAACTAAAGCCTAGAAAGTTAATTGAGGAATAAAACTATGCAAACCTGCAATAAATTGTGCAGAAAAATGGCTAAAAGTGTAATACAAATGAGGTATAGTCATAACTAGTTTTGCTATTGACTCAAAATCGAATCAAGGATCGAAAATAAGGAAACCAATGTCCAGATAGGATAAACTAACGCCTAGAAAGGTAATTGATGAATAAAACTATGCAAATCTGCAATAAATTGTGCAGAAAAATGGCTAAAAGTGCAATACAAATGAGGTATAGTCATAACTAGTTTTGCTATTGACTCAAAATCGAATCAAGGATCGAAAATAAGGAAACCAATGTCCAGATAGGATAAACTAATGCCTAGAAAGGTAAATGAGGAATAAAACTATGCAAACCTGTAATAAATTGTGCAGAAAAATGGCTAAAAGTGCAATACAAATGAGGTATAGCCATAACTAGTTTTGCTATTGACTCAAAATCGAATCATGGATTGAAAATAAGGAAACTAATGTCCAGATAGGATAAACGAATGCCTAGAAAGGTAATTGAGGAATAAAACTATGCAAACCTGCAATAAATTGTGCAGAAAAATGGCTAAAAGTGCAATACAAATGAGGTATAGTCATAACTAGTTTTGCTATTGACTCAAAATCGAATCAAGGATCGAAAATAAGGAAACCAATGTCCAGATAGGATAAACTAATGCCTAGAAAGGTAATTGAGGAATAAGACTATGCAAACCTGCAATAAATTGTGCAGAAAAATGGCTAAAAGTGCAATACAAATGAGGTATAGTCATAACTAGTTTTGCTATTGACTCAAAATCGAATCAAGGATCGAAAATAAGGAAACCAATGTCCAGATAGGATAAACTAATGCCTAGAAAGGTAATTGAGGAATAAAACTATGCAAACCTGCAATAAATTGTGCAGAAAGATGGCTGAAAGTGCAATACAAATGAGGTATAGTCATAACTAGTTTTGATATTGAGTCAAAATCGTATCAAGGATCGAAAATAAGGAAACCAGTGTCCAGATAGGATAAACTTATGCCTAGAAAGGTAACTGAGGAATAAAACTATGCAAACCTGCAATAAATTGTGCAGGAAAATGGCTAAAAGTGCAATACAAATGAGGTATAGTCATAACTAGTTTTGCTCTTGACTCAAAATCGAATCAAGAATCGAAAATAAGGAAACCAGTGTCCAGATAGGATAAACTAACGCCTAGAAAGGTAATTGAGGAATAAAACTATGCAAACCTGCAATAAATTGTGCAGAAAAATGGCTAAAAGTGCAATACAAATGAGGTATAGTCTAACTAGTTTTGCTATTGACTCAAAATCGAATCAAGGATCGAAAATAAGGAAACCAATGTCCAGATAGGATAAACTAATGCCTAGAAAGGTAATTGAGGAATAAAACTATGCAAACCTGCAATAAATTGTGCAGAAAAATGGCTAAAAGTGCAATACAAATGAGGTATAGCCATAACTAGTTTTGCTATTGACTCAAAATCGAATCAAGGATCGAAAATAAGGAAACCAATGTCCAGATAGGATAAACTAACGCCTAGAAAGGCAATTGAGGAATAAAACTATGCAAACCTGCAATAAATTGTGCAGAAAAATGGCTAAAAGTGCAATACAAATGAGGTATAGCCATAACTAGTTTTGCTATTGACTCAAAATCGAATCAAGGATCGAAAATAAGGAAACCAATGTCCAGATAGGATAAACTAATGCCTAGAAAGGTAACTGAGGAATAAAACTATGCAAACCTGCAATAAATTGTGCAGAAAAATGGCTAAAAGTGCAATACAAATGAGGTATAGCCATAACTAGTTTTGCTATTGACTCAAAATCGAATCAAGGATCGAAAATAAGGAAACCAATGTCCAAATAGGATAAACTAATGCCTAGAAAGGTAATTGAGGAATAAAACTATGCAAACCTGCAATAAATTGTGCAGAAAAATGGCTAAAAGTGCAACACAAATGAGGTATAGTCATAACTAGTTTTGCTATTGACTCAAAATCGAATCAAGGATCGAAAATAAGGAAACCAATGTCCAGATAGGATAAACTAACGCCTACAAAGGTAATTGAGGAATAAAACTATGCAAACCTGCAATAAATTGTGCAGAAAAATGGCTAAAAGTGCAATACAAATGAGGTATAGTCATAACTAGTTTTGCTATTGACTCAAAATCGAATCAAGGATCGAAAATATGGAAACTAATGTCCAGATAGGATAGACAAATGCCTAGAAAGGTAACTGAGGAATAAAACAATGCAAACCTGCAATAAATTGTGCAGCAAAATGGCTAAAATTGCAATACAAATGAGGTATAGCCATAACTAGTATTGCTATTGACTCAAAATCGAATCAAGGATCGAAAATAAGGAAACCAATGTCCATATAGGATAAACTAACGCCTAGAAAGGTAATTGAGGAATAAAACTATGCAAATCTGCAATAAATTGTGCAGAAAAATGGCTACAAGTGCAATAGAAATGAGGTATAGTCATAACTAGTTTTGATATTGACTCAAAATCGAATCAAGGATCGAAAATAAGGAAACCAATGTCCAGATAGGATAAACTAATGCCTAGAAAGGTAACTGAGGAATAATACTATGCAAACCTGTAATAAATTGTGCATAAAAATGGCTAAAAATGCAATACAAATGAGGTATAGTCATAACTAGTTTTGTTATTGACTCAAAATCGAATCAAGGATCGAAAATAAGGAAACCAATGTCCAAATAGGATAAACTAACGCCTAGAAAGGTAATTGATAAATAAAACTATGCAAACCTGCAATAAATTGTGCAAAAAAATGGTTAAAAGTGCAATACAAATGAGGTATAGCCATAACTAGTTTTGCTATTGACTCAAAATCGAATCAAGTATCGAAAATAAGGAAACTAATGTCCAGATAGGATAAACTAATGCCTAGAAAGGTAATTGAGGCATAAAACTATGCAAACATGCAATAAATTGTGCAGAAAAATGGCTAAAAGAGCAATACAAATGAGGTATAGTCATAACTAGTTTTGCTATTGACTCAAAATCGAATCAAGGATCTAAAATAAGGAAACCAATGTCCAGATAGTATGAACTAATGCCTAGAAAGGTAATTGAGGAATAAAACTATGCAAACCTGCAATAAATTGTTCAGAAAAATAACTAAAAGTGCAATAGAAATGAGGTATAGTCATAACTAGTTTTGCTATTGACTCAAAATCGAGTCAAGGATCGTAAATAAGGAAACCAATGTCTAGAATTAAATTATAATATTATTATTGCGGAATTTCGCATTGAGTTAAACAACGTTTTTCTTTAACACTACAAATTTCTTACATATAAATCAAGTTTTCTTTAATGATGATGTACTGTTATTAAAGATAACTTGATTTATATGCAAGAAATTTGGTGTGTTAATGAAATAAATTGTTTGACACACACACACACATACAATCTCCGTATATATTTATGTATATGCATGTGTACTCTAACCCAGACAGAAGCACGCACATAATTCCCTACATGTGTACGCGCGCGATAAAGTCGAGGCGATAATTCAAAATATGACTCATTTTATTCATGTGAACAAACTTTAAGTTTATTAGGAGATCATTACTAAAACTGTTAATTAGTCCGTCCTGGACGCGGCTGAATCACTCCGCACGGCGGCGGTGTGCGCGCTCTCTCCCGCCGCCGCAGCGCACAGGCCGTGGGCGCGAGCGAGAAACCCCGTCCCCGTGATGGCGGCGGAATCAATTATAATCTAAATGAGTGTTGCCCGCATATACTCGGTTAGGTTTCTTAATTAACGCAGTTGTAATAAGTAACAATAGTTAGTTAAAAACGGGAAAAAAAAAAAAAATTAATAACCGAAAATGCGGCGAGCGTGAGCGTTATCGACACCCGCACCAATTAATCCACTTTAAAACCAATCAATAATAATTAATCTCGTTCATTAATCGATCGCACTGAATTGCATCACGATTAAAAATAGCTCGCGCCATTCATTAAAACTCGATTGATAATTATGGCCGTATTAAAGCGGGCGTGATGTATTGCATTGCCGGGGATTTGATTTATTTTCGTTGTTTTAATTATTAATTGGATTATTATGGGAGCCACAGTGCGCACGCATGTAGGCGGGCTGGAAGAAAAGAAAAAACGGGCTGCTGTTTGTTTCGTTTTAATTAATATTCATACGGCTGGAGGTCAGCTAATTGCGTAATGCTACACGAAAATATCATTCCATTACTAAAAGTTTTGTTCATGCAGTGCGATGTAAACCATAATTGTGATGTTTAAACTTGAAACATTTAGTTAAATGCAAGGTAATTCAAGATATCACACTTTAAACAACTAATGTCTTTGAACCAATAATCACAAAGTAAGTTACTTTGTGATTATTGGTTTTGGAAAATTCATAAAAAATAGATATGATACAACAAAAGTTATATCATATTTGTATATAACCACTTGAGATATTGTGTGAATTTATCCTCACTAGCTGAGTTACACTGATAAGATTTAACAAGATCGAAATCTAGATTACTAAGAGGTGGATTCACAATTATATATGTAAAAAAAGATATGTCTATAGTTTGATAATTACAATTCTACAGTAGTTAACACGCACCAATTACAACAGGATGTTAAACATATGTTTATATCATGACATTCGCGATATCAAAATATTTTGTCTTGAATTGAATTATTGGCTAATTTTTAAAACGAAAATTTTATTTCACGAATATTTTAGAGGTTTGCGATTTGATAACTGGAGTTTGACGATATCTATTGTAGCCCAATTGCTACAGGATGTAGAAAAATATATCATTTACATGATATTCAAGGTATCAAGCTATTATCTTTTGAATTGGATTTTTGGTGAATTTTTAAAACGGACAATTTATAATTGCACGAATATTTTAGATCTTTGCAGGTTGATAACTCGAGTTTGACGGTAACTATTGTACCCCAATTGCTACAGGATATTAAGAATATCTCATTAACATGATATTCAAGGTATCAAGCTATTATCTTTAAAATTGGATTTTTGGCGAATTTTTAATCAGCTGAAAGTTGTCAAATTTTGATATTTCGAACATTTAGAGAATTGCAAATTATATTGCATTTATTTGACCTCAAAATGAGGTTTAACTCGTCGATTTATATTAATGGGTAAGTTTTTTGTAAAGAAAACTTCAATATAGTCACTTTTCAGATGAAAGTTGTTCATAAAAAAATTGCTATAAATCAAATTTTGATATTTCGAACATTTAGAGAACTGCAGATTGTTTTGCATTTATTTGACCTCAAAATGAGGTTTAACTCGTTGATTTATATTAATGGGTAAGTTTTTTTGTAAAGATAACTTTAAAATAGGTCACTTTTCAGATGAAAGTTGTTCATAAAAAAATTGCTATAAATCAAATTTTGATATTTCGAACATTTAGAGAACTGCAGATTATTTTGCATTTATTTGATCTCAAAATGAGGTTTAACTCGTTGATTTATATTAATGGGTAAGTTTTTTGTAAAGAAAACTTCAAAATAGGTCACTTTTTAGATGAAAGTTGTTCATAAAAAAATTGCTATAAATAAAATTTTGATATTTCTAACATTTAGAGAACTGCAGATTATTTTGCATTTATTTGGCCTCAAAATGAGGTTTAACTTGTTGATTTATATTAATGGGTAAGGTTTTTGTAAAGAAAACTTCAAAATAGGTCACTTTTCAGATGAAAGTTGTTCATAAAAAAATTGCTATAAATAAAATTTTGATATTTCTAACATTTAGAGAACTGCAGATTATTTTGCATTTATTTGACCTCAAAATCAGGTTTAACTTGTTCATTTATATTAACGGGTAAGTTTCTTGTAAAGAAAACTTCAAAATAGGTCACTTTTCAGATGAAAGTTACTCATAAAAAAATTGCTATAAATCAAATTTTGATATTTCGAACATTTAGAGAACTGCAGATTATTTTGCATTTATTTGACCTCAAAATGAGGTTTAACTCGTTGATTTATATTATTGGGTAAGTTTTTTGTAAAGAAAACATCAAAATAGGTCACTTTTCATATGAAAGTTGTTCATAAAAAAATTGCTATAAATCAAATTTTGATATTTCTAACATTTAGAGAACTGCAGATTATTTTGCATTTATTTGACCTCAAAATGAGGTTTAACTTGTTAATTTATATTAACGGGTAAGTTTTTTGTAAAGAAAACTTCAAAATAGGTCATTTATCATATGAAAGTTGTTCATAAAAAAATTGCTATAAATAAAATTTTGATATTTCGAACATTTAGAGAACTGCAGATTATTTTGCATTTATTTGACCTCAAAATGAGGTTTAACTGGTTGATTTATATTAATGGGCAAGTTTTTTGTAAAGTAAACTTCAAAATAGGTCACTTTTCAGATGAAAGTTGTTCATAAAAAAATTGCTATAAATAAAATTTTGATATTTCGAACATTTAGAGAACTGCAGATTATTTTGCATTTATTTGGCCTCAAAATGAGGTTTAACTTGTTGATTTATATTAATGGGTAAGGTTTTTGTAAAGAAAACTTCAAAATAGGTCACTTTTCAGATGAAAGTTGTTCATAAAAAAATTGCTATAAATAAAATTTTAATATTTCTAACATTTAGAGAACTGCAGATTATTTTGCATTTATTTGGCCTCAAAATGAGGTTTAACTTGTTGATTTATATTAATGGGTAAGGTTTTTGTAAAGAAAACTTCAAAATAGGTCACTTTTCAGATGAAAGTTACTCATAAAAAAATTGCTATAAATCAAATTTTGATATTTCGAACATTTAGAGAACTGCAGATTATTTTGCATTTATTTGGCCTCAAAATGAGGTTTAACTTGTTGATTTATATTAATGGGTAAGTTTTTTGTAAAGAAAACATCAAAATAGGTCACTTTTCATATGAAAGTTGTTCATAAAAAAATTGCTATAAATCAAATTTTGATATTTCGAACATTTAGAGAACTGCAGATTATTTTGCATTTATTTGGCCTCAAAATGAGGTTTAACTTGTTGATTTATATTAATGGGTAAGTTTTTTGTAAAGAAAACTTCAAAATAGGTCACTTTTCAGATGAAAGTTGTTCATAAAAAAATTGCTGTAAATCAAATTTTGATATTTCGAACATTTAGAGAACTGCAGATTATATTGCATTTATTTGACCTCAAAATGAGGTTTAACTCGTCGATTTATATTAATGGGTAAGTTTTTTGTAAAGAAAACTTCAAAATAGGTCACTTTTCAGATGAAAGTTGCTCATAAAAAAATTGCTATAAATCAAATTTTGATATTTCGAACATTTAGAGAACTGCAGATTATTTTGCATTTATTTGGCCTCAAAATGAGGTTTAACTTGTTGATTTATATTAATGGGTAAGTTTTTTGTAAAGAAAACATCAAAATAGGTCACTTTTCATATGAAAGTTGTTCATAAAAAAATTGCTATAAATCAAATTTTGATATTTCGAACATTTAGAGAACTGCAGATTATTTTGCATTTATTTGGCCTCAAAATGAGGTTTAACTTGTTGATTTATATTAATGGGTAAGTTTTTTGTAAAGAAAACTTCAAAATAGGTCACTTTTCAGATGAAAGTTGTTCATAAAAAAATTGCTGTAAATCAAATTTTGATATTTCGAACATTTAGAGAACTGCAGATTATATTGCATTTATTTGACCTCAAAATGAGGTTTAACTCGTCGATTTATATTAATGGGTAAGTTTTTTGTAAAGAAAACTTCAAAATAGGTCACTTTTCAGATGAAAGTTGCTCATAAAAAAATTGCTATAAATCAAATTTTGATATTTCGAACATTTAGAGAACTGCAGATTATTTTGCATTTATTTGGCCTCAAAATGAGGTTTAACTTGTTGATTTATATTAATGGGTAAGTTTTTTGTAAAGAAAACATCAAAATAGGTCACTTTTCATATGAAAGTTGTTCATAAAAAAATTGCTATAAATCAAATTTTGATATTTCGAACATTTAGAGAACTGCAGATTATTTTGCATTTATTTGACCTCAACATGAGGTTTAACTCGTTGATTTATATTAATGGCTAAGTTTTTTGTAAAGAAAACTTCAAAATAGGTCACTTTTCAGATGAAAGTTGTTCATAAAAAAATTGCTATAAATAAAATTTTGATATTTCGAACATTTAGAGAACTGCAGATTATTTTGCATTTATTTGACCTCAAAAAGAGGTTTAACTTGTTAATTTATATTAACGGGTAAGTTTTTTGTAAAGAAAACTTCAAAATAGGTCACTTTTCAGATGAAAGTTGTTCATAAAAAATTGCTATAAATCAAATTTTGATATTTCGAACATTTAGAGAACTGCAGATTATTTTGTATTTATTTGACCTCAAAATGAGGTTTAACTTGTTGATTTATATTAATGGGTAAGTTTTTTGTAAAGAAAACTTCAAAATAGGTCACTTTTCAGATGAAAGTTGTTCATAAAAAAATTACTATAAATCAAATTTTGATATTTCGAACATTTAGAGAACTGCAGATTATTTTGCATTTATTTGACCTCAAAATGAGGTTTAACTCGTTGATTTATATTAATGGGTAAGTTTTTTTGTAAAGAAAACTTCAAAATAGGTCACTTTTCAGATGAAAGTTGTTAATAAAAAAATTGCAATATCTCAAATTTCGATTTTAACATTTAAATATATATATATATATATTAAATTTTAGCAAAGAAAACTTCACCATAGAAATATCATTGAAACACTTACGAATGTTATTTAAAAAAATTGATAAATACAATTTTCATGATATAGGTTTTTGATAAATTTCATTGGAATTACATCATTTATGCAGGGTCTTAAGGTCGTTTTAGACAAGACAATTTCTTAGCTGAAAATTTGTTCAAGAAATGTATTCATATATCCTTCTCCCACACAATTTGTCCTTGGCAAATAGAACGCGTTATATTTTTAAATTCGATCTACCATCCAATTCAATATTTCAAATAATTTGTTGTATGATACGAGACAATTTACATTGTTTCGCATCTTGACTAACTTTTGAGTCAAGAAATTGTCTTGTCTAAAACGACCTTTACATGAATGGTACTTAAAGATATCTCACTTCTAAACAATAAATATAATTAATGATATTCAACGATTATATGATTTACTAAATTTATCTCGACATTTTCCTATTTATAGTTATTATATTGCGTATCCAATTTATGTGTCTTCACTCTCTTCATGTAGAGAAAAAAAAACCAGTGAGGCGACTCATTCATAGTTAGAGAGAAGCCTTGCAGCAGTAACAGTAGCAGCAAAAAGCGCGACCCCGAAGCCCCGATCCGAAGGACCCTGTACCTTACATCCCCCGCGCGCGAGAAATCGTCCGTTGTGCGCGGGGGGGTGTAGCGGGGATAACCACTGCAATGTAAATCATTGACTCCTATATAAGACCAAGGAGGCGGCGGCGGGTGCGAGCGAGACAGCCTCCGCCGTAACTGAAACGATATATCTCCCGGTTTCTTTTTTAGAGGAGCGCCCGCTAACCGAAACATATATAGCGGTTTGTGCGCGCACCAAAACCCACCCCGCCGGCCGCCACCCTCCCCGAACCGTCGGCGTCTTAACTTACGGCCCTCGCCTCGAAGATGTATCGAACGGGGCGCGCCGAATTTAACAGTTTAACAACGCGATAAGAAAAGAAGAAGAAAAAAGTTAAAACATCCGGGCGGCGGCGGCGGCAAAAATTGTGTGAATCGAAGTGCGGATGTCGTCGATAATGATGATACGTGTAAGAACCGGTGGGAACTACTACCACTCTCCCCCGCCGCCGGTAATTGCCCAAGAAGTTTTTTTTTCCGTGACAGCCGATTTATTTTGAACATTAATGCTGTGCGCACCTGTAATGGTGGACAATTTGAATCACACTTTATAATAATTGGTGTCAAATAATTCAAGGATGCACATTGTGTGGGAATATTCATCGTTTCATTTGGATTTATATCTTCAGAGTACTTTGAAATTTACTTTGTTTATCGATTTTTATACACGGTTTTCCATAATTAATCTATCCATATATCTATTTATCATTTCTTTTAGCCATTTTCTACCTTATGGATATAAGCCTTCGATAAGCTTCATTTAGATTTATATCTTCAGAGTATTTTGAAATTTACTTTGATTTTTATACACGGTTTTCCATAATGAATCTACCCATATATCTATTTATCAATTTTTTAACCGTTTTTCACCTTATGGATATAAGTCTCCGTTAAGTCCTTCCACTAGAGCGCAGATATTCGAAAACTAGGATTCATGCAAACAACAGGACCTGAGTTCAAATCTCGGTGTCGCGTTTGCATGCATCCTAGTTTTGGAATATGTGCGCTCCAATGCATGCAAACACGACACCGAGATTTGAACTCGGGTCCTGCCGTTTTTGCATGAATCCTAGTTTTCGAATATCTGCGCTCTACGGTGTATTTTTCAGAAAAGTGAGTGAATGGTTAGGAGAGGATAGGAAATACGTGGAAATCTGCAAACGATTGGCGTGGGAGGGGGATTTGACGAGGCTAGAGAGGGGGCTAGTTCTAGTTTGAGGATTATATTTTATCATGATATAATGAGAAATTGTATATCTTCGCACAAATTTTGAAAATCTCCCTACATGTCAGTATGTGGAAAGTTATGAGGAAAATTAAAATGTTGGGAAAAATCTAGAGATTTTCAAGTGCTGGCCCTAAGTAGCAGATCAAGTCGTCGGTAGCATGCCATATTCAGTAGTTACCATACGTTTTTTTTTCACATTTGAAAATTTTATTGGGCTGGGAATTTATTCCATCCACGATATTTTAGTATAAGATATTATGTTGAGTTACATTATTGTTTTTGTGTGTAATGTTTATACCAAATAAAGTTTGTTATCCTTTTAATTTTCCTTTCCATCATTAAGACACATTTTTTTTTGTTCATACCCAATTTATTGAAATCCTCATGCTGTAATATCTTAACATATTTCGTAAACGAACTAATTAACGCGATTCTTATCGCATCGCATCGTGTGGTCCGTTTTGATATTAATTATAATATTAAGAATCGTCGATTTGTGTCGGGGCTCGTTATTAGATTCGAAGAATCGCGTCGATTTCCACATAACGAGCCGGATTACGCGGAAAAAAAGGGTGTTTGTTAACGACAAAATGACCTGCGCCGCCGTCTACTTTTCTGTGTTATAAACGACGAAAGTGGACAAAAAGTGGCAACAAAAACGGTGCGCGTCGCGGAGAGCCGTGAGAAATACTGGTATTCTCACCGTGGAAAAATTAATATGAGTTATGTTAGATGGAGATGATGTATGTTCTTATGTCCAGTCGCGACGGACACAGTAGCACCTGTAAATGGCTTTCGCTACACAGTCACTATTTACGTGCTCACCCTTCGATATTCCCGTTTGGGTCGGTTTAGGAGTTTTTTTTTAGTAGGGAGTGAAGCAACAGGTCGCTATCGGTATCAGTTTATTGGAAAATGGGGGACTTTACAGCAGCTTCCGCTCGTTGTCGATTCATCCCCGCGCCGCCATAAATATACATTTGACGCGATCCATCCGGTGCGCCCCGATTGTTTTCGAACGCAATTTATCCCTTGTTTTAACAGCAGCGATGTCCTTTTTTATTTTTTGAACAACCCTTGATAATTCAGACCCTGAATTGGTTCTGTATGGACATGTGCATGTTTTGGGGTTTGATTGAACACATTAAACGAATTTGTCCTCTCCTATGTTATATAAAGTAAATTTTGAGTATAGCTAATATGTTATATGATTTCTTAGACTTTCAAAACTCGAGCCACCGAATTACTTATAAATAATAAACATACATTAAATTGGTTTGATTTTATACCTATATAACAAATATTTTATATGATTTCTTAGACATACAGCAGTCTGAGTCACCGAATTACGCACCACAATCCACCTAATTGCGACCCATTAGCGACACGTCGTCACGGCCAAGACATTATAAATTTTTTTATGATCGCCCGAGCCCCGGGATTATTAATTCGCGAAAACTATCCTCTGTCGCGATGTAAACGAAATTTATGCGGCAGCCGCGCGGGGTCACGACGCGGCTAACAAGCTGGGAATTGGGATTAATTGCCTCCGCCGTTCGTACACGTTTTTTTTTATCCGTTTTATTTTTTAAATTACACGGGAAGTAAAATCGAAAACGCGCGTTTTCTCGGAAGCGAGCACGCGCGCTCTGTTTTTTTTTATGGGCGACGATTAAGCGTTTTGAATAAATAAATTTACAGTGGGAACGAGTGAAATTAAGTTTGTCGTTACGCTACGCCTATTTCTTGAAAACTCACCTAAAATATACTACATACTACATTTTAATATAAATAGTAAATCGGTTTCAGACTGTGAATGTAATTTTTAATTTACAAGCACTGCTGTATAAATAAGATATTGTTATCGCGAAATTTCAAATTGATAATTTTGTCTTTTATTCACGTTTTATGACTAATAGAGTTTTTGGAAAATGTCTACTTGAGTGTCTGTCAGTCAGTCAGTCTGTATGTCTGTGAACACAATTCCGGGAAAACGGCTAAATGGATCGCGATCAAATTTAGGACATAATAACACAAACTCATAGCAATCTGATGCTAACTGAGGCAAACTGAGACAAAATGAGACAAAATGAGACAAAATGATACAAAATGTGGCTAAATGGTGCTAAATTAGAGGCATAAACGAACTCATCAAGTACAAGAGGCCAAATACAATCCCACAAGCTGCCACTAACTACCCGTGTGTGATAATTGTAGACAAGCAGCATGCCTGGGCCGAATTCTCAGAGACTCAAACAACGCTGCTGGAACAATATTTACCTGAAGAGTTGGACAATCTTTTGTGCACACCTGGCTTTAAGCCACCAACCTTCAATAGCTAGGGTCGCGCAGGAGAGATCTTATGACTCATCTGCGACGATGAATAGTTTCTACTGTGGTAGACTGAAATATTAAGATGGCACCCATCATTGTGGGTGGTGAAACTCAACGTTATCCAAAACTGGTTAGGGCGTCTCTCTGGATTTCGGACATACCGGAATCTTTGGGGTCTGTTGGGACAAGCCTTGGGTGGCAGAACCCCTGGATTCTCTTCCAATATACCAAGAAAGAATAGACTCCTAATTATAAGCCTCCCCAAAGGAGATGCCAAAAAAGTTAGATGTGTGAAGGGTAGAGTGAGTTTTGGCTTTCTCTGCCTTTCCCTCAAACTAAAATACCCCGGTAATTATAGCCCCCACGTGCTTGTATAGCATCTCCGCATGACTTCATACATATTTTGGGATTGAAATTGTGTATGATACTCGCTTCTATAAACATACACACTGTTAGTATTTTTGAAGTAATATTATCTACAGAAAACTAGTTGTAGAAACTTATTTTTGTTTTGTAACACAGAAAGTGTCGCGATGCGCCCTTCTTTACCTTTTTACAGAGATACTGAAGGTATTTTCCAAGTGAAAGAGGTACAGATGGCTTCTAAAATAACGCAAGAATATAGAGTAAGTATTTTCCAAGTCTAACTCTAAACAAAATACAATTTTTAGACACTTTTTCATAGCCTTTTCAAAGATTATATAAACTATCGCGCTGCGCGCTTCTATACCTGTTCTAAATAACACAGAAAACATAATCAAAGTAATATATACACAATTGGCTTCTAAAATGACTCAAGCACAGAGTATAAGTATTTTGCAAGTCTATTCACCACAAAAACTGAGTTTTAGATTTGTTCATGTCTTTCCAACAGATTAATAACTATCGCGCTGCGCGCTTCTATACCTCCATAATGATTTAGAAGTCATTTTCGAAGCGAATGAGGCACAAAAGGCTTCTAAAAAAACGTAAGCATGGAGGATACGTATTTTCGTGGTCTTATTCTAAATAGAAAACGAGTTTTAAACACTTTTATCATAGCCTGTTCAAAAATTATATCAATCGTGCAGCGCGCTTCTATACCTCTGGGTGACGTAGAAGGTGTTTTCGAAATGAAGAGATACTTTCCAAGTATTAGTCTAAACATTAAACGAGATTTAAATACTTTCTTCGTAACCTTTTCAAGCATTATATAAACTATCGCGCTGCGCGCTTCTATTCCTCTTCTGACTTATACAGGAGGTATTTTCGTAGTCAAAAAAATACAATACACTTCTAAAATAATATAGGAATTGAGGGTAAATATTTTCAAAACCTTATTCTTAACAGAAAACAAGTTTTAGATACCTAGCCTTTTCACGCATTATATAAACTATCGCGCTGCGCGCTTCTATACATCTTCTAGGTTACACGGAAGGTATTTTCGAAGTCAAAGAAGTACAGTAGACTTCTAAAATAATGTAGGCATGAAATGTAAGTATTTTTAAAGCCTTATTCCAAACAGAAAACAAGTTTTAGGCACTTGTTTCAGAGCCATTTTGAATATTATATAAACTATCGCGCTGCGCGCTTCTATACCTCTGGGTGACGTAGAAGGTATTTTCGAAGTAAAGAGTGTATTTTCCAAGTATTATTCTAAACAGAAAACGAGATTTAAACACTTTTTTCATAGGTTTTTCAAGCATTATATGAACTATCGCGCTGCGCGCTTCTATACTCCTTCTGAGTGACATAGAAGGTATTTTCGAAGTGAAAGGGAAACAATTCGCTTCTAAAATAACGTAAGGTTCGAGGGTCAGTATTTTCCAAGTCTTATTTTAAACAGAAAACAAGTCTTACATACTTGTTTCATAGCCATTTCAAGCAAAATATGAACTATTACGCTGCGATCTTGTATAACTCTTCTGGGTGACATAGAAGGTATTTTGTAAGTGAAAGAGGTATAATAGACTTCTAATGTAATGTAAGTATAAAGGGTAAGTATTTTCCATGTATTATTCTATACTGAAAACGGGTTTTTACCATTTTTTTCATAGCCTTTTCAAGCATTATATGAACTATTGCGCTGCACGATTCATAACTTTTATAAATCACATCTTAATATCATAACTTCAGTGCTAGTGGGTTAATTTTTATCAAACTCCCCAATAATATTCATTATGCTTATATATTTCGTAATTGATGGTAAATTTATTGCAAACATCACATATTATTTTTTTAATGAATTTTTACCAAACTACATCTGCTAATGCTATCAATCACATCTTACTTAAGTCATCACAACTTCATTGGTAGTGGCTTAATTTTCATCAAACTCCCCTAAAATATTCACTATACTTATATATTTCCAAATTTATGCTAAATTTATTGCAAACTCAACAGGTTATTTTCTTAATTAATTTTCGCTAACCTATATCATGATTTTAACAATCACATCTTACTTAAGTCATCACAACTTCAGTGCTAGTGGCTTAATTTTCACCAAACTCCCCTAAAATATTCATTATACTTATATGTGTTGAAATTGATAGTAAATTTATTACAAACTTCACATGTTATTTTTTTAATGAGTTTTTACTAACTTATATCATCATCACATCTTACTTAAGTCATCACAACTTCAGTGCTAGTGGCTTAATTCTCATCAAACTCCCCTAAAATATTCATTATAATTATATATTTCGAAATTGATGGTAAATTTATTGCAAACTCAACATGTTATTTTTTTAATGATATTTTACTAACCTATATCATAATTTTATCATTCACATCTTACTTAAGTCATCACAACTTCAGTGCTAGTGGCTTAATTCTCATCAAACTCCCCTAAAATATTCATTATACTTATATTTTTCGAAATTGATAGTAAATTTATTACAAACTTCACTTGTTATTTTTTTAATGAGATTTTTCTAACTTATATCATAATTTTATTATTCACATCTTACTTAAGTCATCACAACATCACTGCTAGTGGCTTAATTTTCATCAAACTCCCCTAATATATTCACTATACTTATATTTTTCGAAATTGATGGTAAATTTATTACAAACTTCACATGTCATTTTTTAATGAATTTTTTCTAACCTATATCATAATTTTATCAATCACATATAACTTAAGTCATTACAACTTCAGTGCTAGTGGTTTAATTTTCATCAAACTCCCCTAAAGTATTCATTATACTTATATGTTTTTAAATTCATGGTAAATTTATTGCAAACTCAACATGTAATTTTTTTAATGAATTTTTACTAACCTATATCATAATTTTATCATTCACATCTTACATAAGTCATTACAACTTCAGTGCTAGTGGTTTAATTTTCATCAAACTCCCCTAAAGTATTCATTATACTTATATGTTTTTAAATTCATGGTAAATTTATTGCAAACTCAACATGTAATTTTTTTAATGAATTTTTACTAACCTATATCATAATTTTATCATTCACATCTTACATAAGTCATTACAACTTCGGTGCTAGTGGTTTAATTTTCATCAATCTCCCCTAAAATATTCACTATACTTATATTTTTCGAAATTGATGGTAAATTTATTACAAACTTCACATGTTATTTTTTAATGAATTTTTTCTAACCTATATCATAATTTTATCAATCACATCTAACTTAAGTCATTACAACTTCAGTGCTAGTGGCTTAATTTTCATCAAACTCCCCTAAAATATTCACTATACTTATATATTTCGAAATTAACGGTAAATGTATTGCAAACTCAACATGTAATTTTTTTAATGAATTTTTACTAACCTATATCATAATTTTATCATTCACATCTTACATAAGTCATTACAACTTCAGTGCTAGTGGTTTAATTTTCATCAAACTCCCCTAAAATATTCACTATACTTATATATTTCGAAATTGATGGTAAATGTATTGCAAACTTAACATGTAATTTTTTTAATGAATTTTTACTAACCTATATCATAATTTTATCATTCACATCTTACTTAAGTCATTACAACTTCAGTGCTAGTGGCTTAATTTTCATCAAACTCCCCTAAAATATTCCTTATACTTATAATTTTCGAAATTGATAGTAAATTTATTACAGACTTCACATGTTATTTTTTTAATGAATTTTTTCTAACCTATATTATAATTTTATCAATCACATCTTACTTAAGTCATTACAACTTCAGTGCTAGTGGCTTAATTTTCATCAAACTCCCATAAAATATTCATTACACTTATATATTTCGAAATTGATGGTAAATTTATTGCAAACTCAACATGTTATTTTTTTAATGATATTTTACTAACCTATATCATAATTTTATCATTCACATCTTACTTAAGTCATCACAACTTCAGTGCAAGTGGCTTAATTTTCATCAAACTCCCCTAAAATATTCATTATACTTATATTTTTCGAAATTGATAGTAAATTTATTACAAACTTCACTTGTTATTTTTTAAAGAGTTTTTTCTAACTTATATCATAATTTTATCATTCACATCTTACTTAAGTCAGCACAACTTCAGTGCTAGTGGCTTAATTTTCATAAAACTCCCCTAAAATATTTATTATACTTATACATTTCAAAATTGATGGTAAATTTATTGCAAACTCAACATGTTATTTTTTTAATGAGTTTTTACTAACCTATATCATAATTTTATCATTTACATCTTACTTATGTCATCACAACTTCAGTGGTAGTGGCTTAATTTTCATCAAACTCCGCTAAAATATTCATTATACTTATATGTTTTGAAATTGATAGTAAATTTATTACAAACTTCACATGTTATTTTTTTAATAAATTTTACTCACTTATATCATATTTTTTTCAATCACATCTTACTTAAGTCATCACATCTTCAGTGCTAGTGGCTTAATTTTCATCAAACTCACCTAAAATATTCATTATACTTATATTTTTCGAAATTGATGTTAAATTTATTGCAAACTCATCATGTTATTTTTTTAATGAATTTTTACTAACCTATATCATAATTTTATCAATCACATCTAACTTAAGTCATCACAACTTCAGTGCTAGTGGCTTAATTTTCATCAACCTCCCCTAAAATATTCAGTATACTTATATATTTCGAAATTGATGGTAAATTTGTTGCAAACTCTACATGTAATTTTTTTAATGAATTTTTACTAAATATATCATAATTTTATCAATCACATCTAACTTAAGTCATTACAACTTCAGTGCAAGTGGCTTAATTTTCATCAAACTCCCCTAAAATATTCATTATACTTATATATTTCTAAATTCATGGTAAATTTATTACAAACTCAAGATATTATTTTTTTAATGAATTTTTACTAACCTATATCATAATTTTCTCAATCACATCTTACTTAAGTGATTACAACTTCAGTGCTAGTGGATTAATTTTCATCAAACTTCCCTAAAATATTCATTATACTTATATATTTCGAAATTGATGGTAAGTTTATTGCAAACTCAACATGTAATTTTTTTAATGAATTTTTACTAACCTATGTCATAATTTTATCAATCACATCTTACTTAAGTCATCACAACTTCAGTGCTAGTGGCTTAATTCTCATCAAACTCCCCTAAAATATTCATTATACTTATATTTTTCGAAATTGATAGTCAATTTATTACAAACTTCACATGTTATTTTTTTAATGAATTTTTACTAACTTATATCATAATTTTATCATTCACATCTTACTTAAGTCATCACAACTTCAGTGCTAGTGGCTTAATTTCTATCAAACTCTCTTAAAATATTCACTAAACTTATAATTTTCGAAATTGATAGTAAATTTCTTAAAAACTTCACATGTTATTTTTTTAATGAATTTTTACTAACCTATATCATAATTTTATCAATTATATCTTACTCCAGTCATCATAACTACAGTGCTAATTGATTAAATTTTTGCCAAACTAGTTAATAATATAGTACATAATCGTAATATTCGAATTAAATTATAAATTGGTTTCAGACTGTGCAGGTTATTTTTTAAATTTAACTCTTGTGCAACAATATATATCTCATTAAAACATGTTAATAATACAAAATCCTGTTGAAGGATGCGACGCTTGAGGTTGGCAAATGTTGATTAAAGTAGCGAACTTTAAATTGCTAATAAGTTGCAGTCGTGTTGCATCTTTCCGGCACCCCTTTCCTGATCAAATCATCAGGAATTCAATACGGCGCACCCTTTTACGCGGCGTATCGTTTTCCGTCCGGACGAGGTAATCAAAGTCCCCGCTCCCCCGGTACAGCCACGACCTCATCAGGAGTGATTAAGACCCCCACACCAGCCCAGCCGAGCCCAGCCCGATGAACCCTTTCAATACTAATAATAATAATAACGGCACCGAAAAACTGCCCCCACCACCCCCGCTCTGCCAAATGTATTAGAATTTACGTTCCTCCGAAGACTAATTCCGCCCGTTAATGTGTCTCTTTAAACATTAGAGCTGAAACAATGAGGGGGGAGGGCCCGCATCTTCGCGGCGTCCTTCTCCCCCAAACGAGAGACACATGTGCGCCTAAAAAAGGATCGAGAGTTGTTTTAGGGGAAACAATAAGGGTATCGGCAGGAACAGGAAGGGTTGCTCTTGGTAATTAACACGTGGATCGTTCTCACGGCGGCGGCAGCAATTTTTCGAACTGCGGCTGCGAATCGAAGTGTGACTTCAGCCATCAGCGAGGTCTATTTAAAAGGAATTAAAGAGCGCCACTTAGTGCGCGCGCAGGTCATCTGAAAAATCTAAAAATTTCTTGCGCCATTGTTTCACGGCCCAGCGCTTCCGACTGTCATTAGAGTCGTATTTATTATTGTTCAAGTTCACTATGGCTATCGGCCGTGACTTCAGACGCAGACGATTCCGCGCTTTATAATGCCCACGACATACGGATCATTATGCATGCGGATACGTGTAATTCTTTTTTTTTCCCTCTCATTCTTCCCGTTCGTTCGTTCATATCGCGCGCGGATCTCAGAAGTGTGATTTTATAACGTGAATCGTTATAAAATTGTGCGCCCCTCTGCACACTCGTCGTGCGCGATGGACTATACACGCCGCGGTTGCTCATTTTTTTTTCTGTGTCTTTCGTTCCCCCCGGACGCTTTTTTCCAGTTTAAAGGAAGTCGTAATGTCTCGTTCCGTCATTTTTGCTTTATTTATTATTAACGAGCGTGTTTCACATCGTTGCCGAATTTTTTTTTCGGTTCGAAGTATCTTACACCTTTAGCCTTCAATTTATAACAAAATTTGATACCTTTGAAAAATCTAAATCATGTGTTAACACAAATGCTAGATTAGGGCACAAGATACACCATCTAACGGTCTGTTTAGATGGTGTATGGTTAGTTGTAACATTAACCAAAGGACAGTTTGTTAGAATTGAAATATTTTTAGTTTCAATAATCTTTCTAGCTTTAAAAAAGAAAGAAGTCATAGCCGAAACCCCGTGAAAAGGCAGCTATTTTACAGTGTAGTGTTGGGGCCCTGTGTTTCTTTTATTTGCATCCCTTGTTACAATTTGCATGGAAATGCCACCTTGGACGTTATCGGGACCGCAGGATCCCCAATTAAACGCCGTTTGATTGCGCGGCTTGTTCGAACGCTAATTACTGGGTTAGCTCTCGGGTTTGGGAACAATCGTTCGCGCTGAGGGGGGCGGCTGATTTGTGCGCCTTGGCGGTCCACCACAATGCCATCACAAAACATAGGCGGAATGTATTGATTGCAATAAATAAATTAACATAAGAAGACAATTCTACAATGAAGTAGACAGATGTATCTCTCAAAAAGATTATAAAATGAGTAAAATTTCACATTGTTCAGAAGTTTAAATTGAGAACATTTTATGTTGATAATCATGCAGACATTTAAAAGATAATTGGACTTTACTTTTGCATCATAATTTAACACTGTACTACGCAATGTTCTCAATTTCGCACAAAAAAAAGAACATCTATCATCTAATTTGATTGTTCTCTTCCACCAAGATCGGCGGAACTCTCGCTTGCCGGCTGTTATATATTAGTTATTATTTTAGTTTCCAAGTAAGCTAAACTTAGTTTAGCTTATTTGGAAGCTAAAATAATCCCAAATATATAATAATAGAAAATCAGCCCGGAACGATACCCCCTCGCATTGTCCGGGACAACCGGGGAGCGAGGGTCCCGCCTATCTTAGTGGAAGCGAATGTCTAGAGAGAACAACCAAATTAGATGTTAGATGTTCCTTGTTGTGAACGTACCGAATCGTAGCTGTCTTGTCCATGAATGACCAACTGTAGACGACCATGCTGATGACAAGGACGAGTTGGAGTTTACTCATAAATTGATGGAATCACATAAGGAAGTAAAACATATAGGTCGCAGCGAGGGATCCCTCAGTGCTGGTAGGGACGGGCAACGTGGTAGGTGCCACCCGACCATCAGACCCAACAAATCGAAGAAGCCATAACGGATAGAACAGACAAACCCCTTTGAGGGGAGCACCATGAATCCGCGTACTTCTACAGGCGCGGTCATGGAAGAAAGAACAGCGGAGAATGGATACTCGCGCAGAGCGAACGGGACCTGAGGAGGAAGAATCTAATAAAAGGAAAGCTATCTCACTGCCTGATAACTTGCCAAAGACAACTCAAGAAGGAATGCCCGGGGTGCAGTCATTGAAAAAAGAACAGCAGTGAATGGATACTCGCGCAGAGCGAACTTTCGGGACCTGAGGAGGAAGAATGCAATAAAAGGAAACCCACTGATAACTTGCCAAACACAACTCAAGAAGGAACGCTCGATAAGTGGAGGGCAAAAAGGATACCCCCAGAAATTGCCCTGCACGAGCTGGCAGCGGCCGAAACATCTCGAAGAACACTCCGAGAAATATACGAGATGATATGAGACAGCTGCGACAACCCAACATTCATACCCGTAAGCCGCAAAGGTCGAGGCCCTTAAGGAGGCCAGAGTTGGAGCTAGAGATGATGATGCGATGAAAGAGCGGCTGAATGACCACACTAACAACACGACACAAATAACTAGAGAAACGACTGAGAGAAAGGTGGCTCGCCTTCCAGAAGAAAAATACTGGCTGAGAAAGTCATGACCTAGGATTGGTCAGAGCATACTTTCCTCTGGTTATAATTGACCAAAGAGAAAATCCATACCTCACTATCACCACCTGGCGTTAGAGGCATGGGTAATGTCGGATTCGCCCCGCGTTCTGCTCGGAGCACCTACCGGCTAAAACTTCACGTTGTGACCCTAGGGGCTTGCCCATTTAAAGGCACTCTAAGCTTCCGAATTCCGTCGTGTCGTGTCAGTTCGTAATTCGTGTTTCTTGTCATGCCCTGATGGACCTGTTATTGTCATCTCCGTAGATCCATTTGATCCATTCTACAGAATATATATCACATTTTTAAATTTTCTAACATTTTTCAGAATATATCTCACGTTTTTCAGAATATAAGCCACATTTTTCTGTTAATATCTTGCATTTCTCAGAGTATTATTTACATGTCTCTGATTATATCACAAATTTTACATTTTCATTGTGTATCTCACATTTTTCAGAATATATCTCATATTTTTCAGAATATATCTCACATTTTTCACAATATATTTCACGTTTTTACGAATATAAATGTCATTTTTGTGTTAATATCTTTTATTTCTCAGAGTATCTTTTATTTTATTTCTCTGATTATATCACAAATGTCACATTTTCATTGTGTATCTCACATTTTTCAGAATTTTATCACATTTTTCAGAATATATTTAACCTAAGTACCCTTTAACTAGCTTTAAACATCCATCACATGCAATATTTTTTAATCATCAATCATTTTTCAATTTGACAACTTTTACATATTTTTTTTCAGGATAATTTTTTTCAGTAATCCTTCTACATGAATCAAGCTACAATTTGGTATGTAACTTCCGGTAATAACATAAACCAAGTACCTTTTATCTAGCTTTAAACATCAAAAGCACTCGATTTTTTTTTTAATCATAAGTAATTTTTAAATTTTATAGCTTATGAAATTTTTTTTTTCAATTTTTTTTCTAGTAAACCTTCAAAATTATCTAGCTATTATTTGGTATGCAACTTCCGGTAATATGAATATCCTATGTACCCTTTAACTAACTTTAAACATCCATCACATGCAAGATTTTTGAATCATCAATAATTTTTCAATTTTACAACTTTTAAATAATTTTTTCAGGATAATTTTTATCAGTAATCCTTCAACATGAATCCAGCTACAATTTGGTATGTAAATTCCGGTAATAACATAAACCTAAGTACCTTTTATCCAGCTTTAAACATCAAAGTCATCCGAATTTTTTTATTCATCAGCAATTTTTTAATTTTATAGCTTATCAACAATTTTCTTCTTGAATTTTTTTTTTCAATAAACCTTCAAAATTAATCAAGCTACAATTTGATATGCAACTTCCGGTAATATGTTTAACCTAAGTACCCTTTAAGTAGCTTTAAACATCCGTCACATGTAAAAGTTTTTAATCATCAACAATTTTTCAATTTAAAAAATTTAAATAATTTTTTTTCAGCATAATCTTTTTCAGTCATGATTCTAAATTAATCAAGCTACAATTTCGTATCTAACTTCCGGTAATAAGATTAACCTTAGTACCCTTTATATAGCCTTAATCATCAATTACATGTACAATCATCAACAATATTCAATTTTACTTGTAATGCATAATTTTTTTCAGGGTCAAATTTATCAGCAATCCTTCAACATTAATTAAGCTACAATTTGGTATATAACTTCCGGTAATAACATAAACCTAAGTACCTTTTATGTAGCTTTAAACATAAAAGTACTTTGATTTTTTTTCAATTTTTTTTATTCATCAGCAATTTTTTAATTTTTTAGCTTATGAATATTTTCTTTTCTGCAATTTTTTGTTCAGTAAATATCTCACATTTTTCAAATTATATCTTACATTTTTTCAGAATATATCTCACATTTTCAGATAATATCTCACATTTTTCAGAATATAAGTCACAATTTTCTGTTAATATCTTGCATTTCTCATAGTATTATTCACATTTTTCTGATTCTATCACAAATTTAATTTTTCATTATTTTTCAGAATATATCTCATATTTTCCAGAATATATCTCACATTTTTCACAATATATCTCACGTTTTTCCGAATATAAATGTTATTTTTGTGTTAATATCTTTTATTTCTCAGAGTATCTTTTACATTTCTCTGATTATATCACAAATGACACATTTTCATTGTGTATCTCACATTTTTCAGAATTGTATCACATTTTTCAGAATATATCTCACATTTTCCAGAATATATCTCAAATATTTCACAATATATCTCACGTTTTTCCGAATATAAATGTCATTTTTGTGTTAATATCTTTTATTTCTCAGAGTACCTTTTACATTTCTCTGATTATATCACAAATGTCACGTTTTCATTGTGTATCTCACATTTTTCAGAATTGTATCACATTTTTCAGAATATATCTGACATTTTCCAGAATATATCTCACATTTTTCAGTATATATCTCACATTTTTCAGAATATACGTGACATTGTTCAGTTAATATCTTCCATTTCTCAGAGTATTATTTACATATCTGAGATTATAGCACAAATTTTACATTTTCATTATCTATTTCACATTTTTCAGAATATATATCACCTTTTTCAGAATATATCTCTCATATTATTGTCAAGGTTCAGTGGAAGAGCAGTCATATGTATTGTATATACCAGATTGGAACTGCGCCATATTTCCCATATTTATGTTTTGTATTTTCTATTATTTTCGTTGTTAATGTACTGTAAACTTGTGGGAAATAAAAGTCATTATTATTATTTTTATTATTTTATTTCAGAATATATCTCACATTTTTCAGAATATGTCTCACATGTTTCAGAATATATCTTACATTTTTCAGAATATATCTCACATTTTTCAGAATATAAGTGAATTTTTTCAGAATATAAGTGTGATTTTTCGGTTAATATTTTGCATCTCTCAAAGTATCTTTTACATTTCTCTGATTATATCACAATTCAGAATATATCTCACATTTTTCAGAATATATCTCACATTTTTCAGAATATATCTCACGTTTTTCAGATTATATCTCACATTTTTCAGAATATAAGGGAAATTTTTCGGTGAATATTTTGCATTTCTCAGAGTATCTTTACATTTCTCTGATTATATCACAAATGTCACATTTTAATTGTGTATCTCACATTTGTCAGAATTTTATCACATTTTTCAGAATATATCTCACATTTTCCAGTATATACCTCACATTTTTCAAAATATAAGTCACATTGTTTAGTTAATATCTTGCATTTCTCAGAATTAATAATCACTTATAACCATTATTTATTATTATTATTATTAATATTAATAAGCGTCACTATATGGGTTCCATCCGTTTTTTTCTAGAGCAACCCCGTTCGAATTGCGGCTGATTTTCTAATATTCCCAACTTTTTGCGACCGAAAACGATATTTCGGGATGAATGGTCCGGACGAAGTCGGGAAAAAAAAACTCCCCAGCACGTCCGTCCTTCGGTTCGCAAAACATCAGGACGCCGATGGGGGGCTAATATCATTTGATATATGATTCGATTCATATTTCACCCACACCCCGTACACGACAGTCCGAATTACAATAAGTCGTTGACTAATCGCTGCTTGCCAGCACTATGAGTCTTTTGCATCACATCCCTTTTAGTTCTGTGTACACACACAACTTGGCAGAATAAATAGATAATTGTAAAATATATGATTAATTTAGATATAAAAATAACTGTATAGGGCTATTAGCCGTTAGGTTTTTCCGCCGGTTAAGGGAGAAGCTCGAAGCAGTTCAGTCACGCGGCATTTACCTTAACTTCACTGAAAAAGTGTGAAAGGTGATTATAAAAAATTCGTCCTGATGGGGTTCGAACTCAACGCTCAGTACGAGAAGGACGACACCTCTAACCACCCTGACCCTGAGCTAGATTATGAAATAAAATTCTAAAATAATCACCACAGAATTGTTTAATCGTTAACAAAACAGATAAATTTAGAACGTCCTACTTTATACTTGTATTTAATTACAGTTTCTTGATTTATACCACAATTTGCATTCAGTTTGGTGGCGGTGGTGGTGGGAGGGGGCTGGGTTGTATCAATTCCGCTTCCGTTCTCGAAAATTACCAGCCGTGTGTTAGTGGCCCGTTATTGTAGTTTGCGGGGGCGGCGATGATTTTCGTGACGACGCCGCGCATTATTTATCGCGTTAATTACTATGGATAATAAAGTCGGAATTAATAGTCCCGCATGTCGAACGGTGGCAGCGCTGTTCGGTTTTGGGGGGGAGGGTGGCTAGAACCCGCGACCATAAATTAGATCATAATTACGCGCGCGCCCGACCATTTATCAAAAATACCGATCTCATTAACATGTTTGGAAACGAACTATTTCTAACCACCCTCGGGTAATATTTTGGGGGTACGTACCAGCACTTTTAATTTATATTTGTGCCTGACTGCTACCGATACCGACGAATTAAAACGGGGAAACGCGACGGTTGTAACTCACGACGCGGCCATCGTAAATAATTATGATTTTCTAGGGATGGCGGGGGGGTTGCTCATTAGTTTTTCGGGCGATATTTATATGTGAGAGGGTTGGCAATCGGACTAATTGGAATTGGCGCGGCATTGAGAAAGAGCGTCCGCGTTATCAATCAGGATAACTCCCCTTTTAGTCCGCGCGTCGTTACGGCTGCTGGACGATGGGGTGTGGAAGGGGTTGTTGTAATATTCCGTCGCGCACTGACCGTTCGCTCGACGGATTCTTATATGAGGGGTTGATTTATGCGGACGGGTTATTTTATTGATCCGAGCGCAAAAAAGGACCGGTAAAATGGAAATGAATCTTCTGTACATTGACATCGCCGACGGGCTAGCGATTATCCTTCCAGTCTGCACTATGTGTGTGTGTGGCTGTGTATGTGTGTGTTCTCTCGTTTTTAATTATTTTCTCAATTACACGTTTAATGCGTTACGTCAGGATGCGTCCGATAATACATTCGTGGACCGTTGAGAGGAAAAAATCGTGCGCGCTGCGCTAATTATTTTATTGCTCGAATCGCGTGCGCATCTTTTTCTCAAATCGTTTAATAATTACACCATCCCCCCACAACTCGCCATGTTTCTGATTTATGAATATTTGCATTATCCGCTGTCAGGCGTCCGCGAGGGCGATCACGCGCGCCGGAAGGGTTGAAAAGGATAGATTTGTCACTGACGGGCCGGCTGTCTTGACTTGACCGGATCCGGATATCTGAAATGTTTCGGGCAACGGGGGAGGACCTTTATTACCCACACACGCACACGCTCTCTGTGTATAAATTCGCCGGCTAAATAATGATTCTAACTTATTAGTGACGCTATTCATCATCGGATGAAGAAGGAAAATGTTGCGACGACGCTAGGGGCGAATGTATCATTCTAATGATTGATCAGCGAACAAAAAGTGTTGTAATAGATAACAAATCGGCAGTCTTGATTGCGTATTTGTTACAATAGATCAAATTCTGTTTGTTATTTACAATCCTAAATTTTGATATTTGATATTAAATTATTGTTACCTCTCAAAATATAATAAGTTTGGCATTAAATATCACGAAAACTAGCAACACCGTAATTTTAGATTATGAATTCAGAAGATAGATTAATATATAACTTATGCTTTAGTAAAGTTTGAACAATATCCATCGAGGAATATTGACCAAATTGTGCTTGAAACATACAAAATGTATATTTACGAAAAACTGACTTTAGCTTTAAGTAGCTTGAAAACTATCAACACCGTAATTATTGATTATGACTTTAGGAGATAGACTAATATATGACTAACGCTTTAGCAAAGTTTGAACAATATCCATCGAGGGATTTTTGAAATATTTACCAAATTGTGCTTGAAACATACAAAATGTATATTTACGAAAAACTGACTTTGGGTTTAAGTAGCTTGAAAACTATCAATATCGTAATTTTTGATTATGACTTCAGGAGGTAGACTAATATATGACTAACGCTTTAGCAAAGTTTGAACGATATCCATCGAGGGATTTTTGAAATATTGACCAAATTGTGCTTGAAACATACAAAATGTATATTTACGAAATACTGACTTTGGCTTTAAGTAGATTGAAAACTATCAACACCGTAATTTGCGATTATGACTTTAGGAGGTAGACTAATATATGACTAATGCTTTAGCAAAGCTTGAACAATATCCATCGAGGGATTTTTGAAATATTGACCAAATTGTGCTTGAAACATACAAGATGTATATTTACGAAATACTGACTTTGGCTTTAAGTAGCTTGAAAACTATCATTATCGTAATTTTTGATTATGACTTCAGGAGGTAGACTGATATATGACTAACGCTTTAGCAAAGTTTGAACAATATCCATCGAGGGATTTTTGAAATATTGACCAAATTGTGCTTGAAACATACAAAATGTATATTTACGAAATACTGACTTTGGCTTTAAGTAGCTTGAAAACTATCAACACCGTAATTTGCGATTATGACTTTAGGAGGTAGACTAATATATCACTAATGCTTTAGCAAAGTTTGAACAATATCCATCGAGGGATTTTTGAAATATTGACCAAATTGTGCTTGAAACATACAAGATGTATATTTACGAAATACTGACTTTGGCTTTAAGTAGCTTGAAAACTATCAACACCGTAATTTGCGATTATGACTTTAGGAGGTAGACTAATATATCACTAATGCTTTAGCAAAGTTTGAACAATATCCATCGAGGGATTTTTGAAATATTGACCAAATTGTGCTTGAAACATACAAGATGTATATTTACGAAAAACTGACTTTGGCTTTAAGTAGCTTGAAAACTATCAACACCGTAATTTGCGATTATGACTTTAGGAGGTAGACTAATATATCACTAATGCTTTAGCAAAGTTTGAACAATATCCATCGAGGGATTTTTGAAATATTGACCAAATTGTGATTGAAACATACAAAATGTATTTTTACGAAATACTGACTTTGGCTTTAAGTAGCTTGAAAACTATCAACACCGTAATTTGCAATTATGACTTTAGGAGGTAGACTAATATATCACTAATGCTTTAGCAAAGTTTGAACAATATCCATCGAGGGATTTTTTAAATATTGACCAAATTGTGATTGAAACATACAAAATGTATTTTTACGAAATACTGACTTTGGCTTTAAGTAGCTTGAAAACTATCAACACCGTAATTTTCGATTATAACTTCAGGAGGTAGACTAATATATGACTAATGCTTTAGCAAAGCTTGAACAATATCCATCGAGGGATTTTTGAAATATTGACCAAATTGTGATTGAAACATACAAAATGTATTTTTACGAAATACTGACTTTGGCTTTAAGTAGCTTGAAAACTATCAACACCGTAATTTGCGATTATGACTTTAGGAGGTAGACTAATATATGACTAATGCTTTAGCAAAGCTTGAACAATATCCATCGAGGGATTTTTGAAATATTGACCAAATTGTGCTTGAAACATACAAGATGTATATTTACTACATACTGACTTTGGCTTTAAGTAGCTTGAAAACTATCAACACCGTAATTTGCGATTATGACTTTAGGAGGTAGACTAATATATCACTAATGCTTTAGCAAAGTTTGAACAATATCCATCGAGGGATTTTTGAAATATTGACCAAATTGTGATTGAAACATACAAAATGTATATTTACGAAATACTGACTTTGGCTTTAAGTAGCTTGAAAACTATCAACACCGTAATTTGCGATTATGACTTTAGGAGGTAGACTAATATATCACTAATGCTTTAGCAAAGTTTGAACAATATCCATCGAGGGATTTTTGAAATATTGACCAAATTGTGCTTTAAACATATAAAATCCTATATTTATAAAATACTAGCCGTGTCTTTATATAGCATGAAAACTAGCTGGTAACACCGCATTTATTTATTATAACTTTAGTAGATAAACTGATAATTGTTATTTCACTAGTGAATATCCTTTAAAGAATTTTTGAAATATTTAAAAAAGAACATAGAACCTAGATAGATGAGTTAAAAAAGGATATAAAATATTTCCCGATTTAATGAAACATATTTCATCTTGTCGGTAGCACCGTAAATAGTTTCCACATTTCCTCCCAATACCCGCGCACAATTAAATAGAATGCAAACAATGGGGGCGTTTTACATTTTTCCATTTATTAGCGCTGCATATATTTCCGCTACGGTCGAAAACATCGAGCATTCCGATGCAGGAAACTGTTGTCAGATAATGGAAGTAATATCGCGCATTCTCCGTATTCAATATGAACGTTCATTGGAGCAATAACAAAGGAAATTAATAGAAAATATAATATACATCATGCATATGTGTGTGTGTGCATATCTCCGGCGAACAGGCGCAGAAATTCGCTATCAAGTAATTGCCTGCCGCGCGGTATATATGTCAACAATCGAATGTATAGGAATTCTCAATTAATATTATTAGAGCCGCCTCCCGGGGGCGCAACAACATCTCGTTATCACCGCCGCTACGATACCGCAACCACGCTGGTGATAAAAAAATTATTGCCGCGCGCTTTTTGTTATTTATTGATACATTTCAACGGATCTGGTGGATGAAAAGGCGGGGTTGGGGGGCAGCAAAAAAAAGAGCGCCCGTTGCTAATGACAGTGTGCACCTTATAACTTCCGCCGGATACAGGATAGATCATTGTCTGATACATTTATTCCGCGCGCGCGTTTTTAATGTATTCCATCTATATTTATATCTGTTGCACTCCAGTAGGCGAAGTCCGCTTATTTATTTATGATTTAATTACACATTCCGTGTATATAGTACGTATACGTATGTACGGAATAATGACGTGAACAACGAAAATCGTCCGGGCGGCTCATCCGTGAAGCGCAGACTGCCTCTGAGGGGGAACAACGCGGACGTTTCCCAGAAATCATTTACTATTTTTTTTTTAATTCAATTTTAGTCGTCATTGCTGCTCATGGTAATTATGGTGATGATTAATATTGACTGCATGTGTTTTTTAGAATCTCAATTGATGTATGAAATAAACAAAATATCATGTGATAAAATCACCGGTCGGTTTATGCAGACACAAAATAAGAAATATGACTTAAACAATTATTTTCTTCTAAAATAGACAAATAGACTATAAACTCAGCTCTCATAAACGATGAAGGCAACCAATAGAGGGTTCAGAAGGCATATAGAGGCAAGATTATTTTTGAAAAATGCTGCAATAGATCAAGAAGGACGTTTCAAACGATCTCGGACTGGCGGACCTTTCCAAACAAAAAAAGCTCAAGGAACCAGATAATAGTCAAAATTCTATTTCTTTATCTGACTCTTCTATCGAAGATTTCCATTTATTCACTTATTCATTTGATCGTTTGATTCGTTTGATTCGTTTGATTCGTTTGATTCGTTTGATTCGTTTGATTCGTTTGATTAGTTTTATTCGTTTGATCCGTTTGACCTGTTTGATTAGTTTGCTGCTTCGTTTGCTGCTTCGTTTGCTGCTTCGTTTGTTGATTTATTTGTTACTTCGTTTGTTTCTTCGTTTGTTGCTTCGTTTGTTGCTTCGTTTGGTGATTCGTTTGTTGCTTCGTTTGTTGTTTCGTTTATTACTTCGTTTGTTACTTCGTTTGTTGCTTCATTTGTTGTTTCGTTTGTTGCTTCGTTTGTTGCTTCGTTTGATCCGTTTGATTCGTTTGATTCGTTTGAGTCGTTTGATTCGTTTGATTCATTTATTAATTTATTCTTCATTTATTCTTCATTTATTCTTCATTTATTCTTCATTTATTCTTCATTTATTCTTCATTTATTCTTCATTTATTCTTCATTTATTCTTCATTTATTCTTCATTTATTCTTCATTTATTCTTCATTTATTCTTCATTTATTCTTCATTTATTCTTCATTTATTCTTCATTTATTCTTCATTTATTCTTCATTTATTCTTCATTTATTCTTCATTTATTCTTCATTTATTCTTCATTTATTCTTCATTTATTCTTCATTTATTCTTCATTTATTCTTCATTTATTCTTCATTTATTCTTCATTTATTCTTCATTTATTCTTCATTTATTCTTCATTTATTCTTCATTTATTCTTCATTTATTCTTCATTTATTCTTCATTTATTCATAATTTATTCTTCATTTATTCTTCATTTATTCTTCATTTATTCTTCATTTATTCTTCATATAGTCTTCATTTATTCTTCATTTATTCTTCATTTATTCTTCATTTATTCTTCATTTATTCTTCATTTATTCTTCATTTATTCTTCATTTACTCTTCATTTACTCTTCATTTACTCTTCATTTACTCTTCATTTACTCTTCATTTACTCTTCATTTATTCTTCATTTATTCTTCATTTATTCTTCATTTATTCTTCATTTATTCTTCATTTATTCTTCATTTATTCTTCATTTATTCTTCATTTATTCTTCATTTATTCTTCATTTATTCTTCATTTATTCTTCATTTATTCTTCATTTATTCTTCATTTATTCTTCATTTATTCTTCATTTATTCTTCATTTATTCTTCATTTATTCTTCATTTATTCTTCATTTATTCTTCATTTATTCTTCATTTATTCTTCATTTATTCTTTATTTATTCATCATTTATTCTTCAATTATTCTTCATTTATTCTTCATATATTCTTCATCTATTCTTCATCTATTCTTCATTTATTCTTCATTTATTCTTCAGTTATTCTTCATTTATACTTCATTTATTCTTCATTTATTCTTCATTTATTCTTCATTTATTCTTCATTTATTCTTCATTTATTCTTCATTTATTCTTCATTTATTCTTCATTTATTCTTTAATTATTTTTCATTTATTCTTCATTTATTCTTCATTTATTCTTCATCTATTCTTCATGTATTCTTCAGTTATTCTTCATTTATTATTTTTCATTTATTCTTCATTTATTCTTCATTTATTCTTCTATTATTCTTCATTTATTCTTTATTTACTCTTTATTTATTCTTCATTTATTCTTCATTTATTCTTCATTTATTCTTCATTTATTCATAATTTATTCTTCATTTATTCTTTATTTATTCTTCATTTATTCTTCATTTATTCTTCATTTATTCTTCATTTATTCTTCATTTATTCTTCATTTATTCTTCATTTATTCTTCATTTATTCTTCATTTATTCTTCATTTATTCTTCTATTATTCTTCATTTATTCTTTATTTATTCTTTGTTTATTCTTCATTTATTCTTCATTTATTCTTCATTTATTCTTCATTTATTCTTCATTTATTCTTCATTTATTCTTCATTTATTCTTAATTTATTCTTCATTTATTCTTCATTTATTCTTCATTTATTCTTCATTTATTCTTCATTTATTCTTCATTTATTCTTCATTTATTCTTCATTTATTCTTCATTTATTCATCATTTATTCTTCATTTACTCTTCATTTACTCTTCATTTATTCGTCACTTATTCGTTATTTATTCGTCACATATTTGTCACTTATTCGTCACTAATTAGTCACTTATTCTTCACTTATTCTTCACTTATTCTTCACTTATTAGTCACTTATTCTTCACTTATTCTTCACTTATTCTTCACTTATTCTTCACTTATTCTTCATTTATTCTTCACTTATTCTTCACTTTACTGCTTCGTCCGCTGCTTCGTCTGCTGCTTCATCTGCTGCTTCGTTTGTTGCTTCGTTTGCTTTGTTTGATTTGTTTGATCCTTTGATCCGTTTTATCCGTTTTATCCGTTTTATCCGTTTTATCCGTTTTATCCGTTTTATCCGTTTTATCCGTTTTATCCGTTTTATTCGTTTTATTCTTAATAAATCTTCATTTATTCTTCATTTATTCTTCTATTATTCTTCTATTATTCTTCATTTATTCTTTATTTATTCTTTGTTTATTCTTCATTTATTCTTCATTTATTCTTCATTTATTCTTCATTTATTCTTCATTTATTCTTCATTTATTCTTCATTTATTCTTCATTTATTCTTCATTTATTCTTCATTTATTCTTCATTTATTCTTCATTTATTCTTCATTTATTCTTCATTTATTCTTCATTTATTCTTCATTTATTCTTCATTTCTTCATTTCTTCATTTCTTCATTTCTTCATTTCTTCATTTCTTCATTTCTTCATTTCTTCATTTCTTCATTTCTTCATTTCTTCATTTCTTCATTTCTTCATTTCTTCATTTCTTCATTTCTTCATTTCTTCATTTCTTCATTTCTTCATTTCTTCATTTCTTCATTTCTTCATTTCTTCATTTCTTCATTTCTTCATTTCTTCATTTCTTCATTTCTTCATTTCTTCATTTCTTCATTTCTTCATTTCTTCATTTCTTCATTTCTTCATTTCTTCATTTCTTCATTTCTTCATTTCTTCATTTCTTCATTTCTTCATTTCTTCATTTCTTCATTTCTTCATTTCTTCATTTCTTCATTTCTTCATTTCTTCATTTCTTCATTTCTTCATTTCTTCATTTCTTCATTATAACCGCATGATCCTCTTGTAATAGTCATCATTGTTTTGGTATCGTTATAGAAGGCCTCAAGCTCTTCTTCGTTATATCTGTCTTATTTGTCAGAGCATACGTCTGGATCAAGTTGACGCCAGTTCCATTTAGCTGTAAAAGTGCAACCCGATCCGATTGAGCAACGAAATTATTAACAGTTAAGTCAATTTGATTAGTCACCATAAATCCAACCCCATTCCAGTGATTGGGTTCAGTATACCTGCATAGTATAGTTTGTGTATGCTGTATTTTCCATTTCTTGTCCACTGCATTTCAATGATGCCCGGAATGTCTATATTTAGTCTCTTACACTCCTTGGAGGCGTATTCTGCGTTGGTCATCTCATATAAACTTCTCACATCTCTTACACTCCTTGGCGGCGCATTGTGCGTTGGTCATCTCATATAAACTTCTCACATTTCATGTCGCAATCGTTATCGCTGTATCTCTCTTCAACACAGTCCCCTCCGGAGATCTGACTCCGGAATATTTAGCATTGAGCGTTGTCATGACGATTCTACTAGGGAGGGATGATGCAATGGTTTCCCGTTGCCTTCTGCATCCTTACGTTTGACCGTTGACCGTTTTCTCGGTTCATCCGCCTTTAGGACTGGTTTCTCAGCCCTAGGACAAAATGGTGCCCTGTATGTTCCCTATGCCATTCACCAGTTCATCGGTTTATTCGTCTTCTGGTGCCTTTGGTCGCACCAAGGGCATAAGGGTGCCCGGATTTAGCAGCCGCCCAGTCTGGGCCAGACGCTGCTGTTGTGGATTAATCTTAGCTTCGCTTCTCACCAACGACCTTACCAGCAAGGGTGACCCTACCAGGATCATTACCTCCAGCTGGCATTGCTCTCAGGATCATTGAAACTACTGAGCCCTCTCACTACGTCAAAGTGTTAATCCCAGAGAGGGTAGTCAAAATAAACAAGTGTTAATAATGATGGACAATTATGGATCATGTTGACGTGATGTATTGAAGGAAAAACAAACCTGAACAGAGTAAGCAATGACGAAATAAGAAGATCATGCGGGGTCAGCAACATCAGTGAGTGGACAAGAAGCAGCTGGGCAGAATGGTACGCACATATTGAGAGAATGCTTGGATACTATAACCTCTGATGATTCTTCTGTTTGTATAACTCAATTTCTCCCAATACTAATATCTATTTTGGCCTTCCGATCAAATTTCTCTGACCTCTGATGTTTCATCTGTTTGTATAATTCAATTTCCCAATACTGATATGTCGTTAGCCTAGCCGAGTTTAATCACCCATTACTTTACTTTAACTTCACATAAAACCTCTGCAGGACTGACTATTAAAGGTGTTTCCTCCCAATCTCTAACCTCTAACCGAGTGATTAGAGGCGTCGTCTGTTTCGTGCTGAACATTGGAGAGCCCCAGCGGGTAGCGAATCGCCTTTCACAGTTTTTAGAGGTTTTCTGTGAAGTTTAGATAAATACCGGGTGATTAAACTCCTCTGAGCTTCTCCCTTGACCGGCAGAAAAGCCTCACGGCTGTTAGCCCTATATAAATGGAATTTTTTTTCTTCTTCCCAATGGGGTTTGTACGAGACGGAAGCCTCCTCTAACCACTAGGCCACTACTGAGATAGGTAACGATGATAATTATTTATGAAATTATTTGTTATGTTTGATAAAATGTGTGAACATAATTTACTCTTTGTCACAACAAATTCAACTCGATTCGAGCAAATGTTGATTTTGGCGTCCTTTGTCGTGCTTAAGCCCCATGAAATATATACATTCGGTTGAGTAGACATCGATAAAAGCTAATAGAATAAATTTCAAAGAACAGCGACTGGGAAACACAAGACACGCCGGAATAATGTACACACAACGCTGCGGTGACTGTCGAAGTGATACATGAATACAAAACAAATTTTGTACCCGTATATGTAGAAGCAAAAGTTACTGCAAGAACATTCTTTATTCGATGCGAAAACCGACTGGTAGCTTTGAACATATGTGCATTCGCCCGGATGAGGACGCCGAACATACAACCTCCTGCGCTTCATCCCTCTCGCAATAAAGCTGCAGTTATATCGCTATCCCGTTCGCACGGGTGGCGTGTGGTTGGAACCACCGCGGAACACACTCGAGGAATATATGCAAACCCCTTTCTTGTAATTTAGCGAAATAAACATTAACGCTCCTAAAAGCAATAATATAAATCAAGCCGATGTACGCGTCCGCGCACTCTTGCCACGAAATTGTCTTTTGTGTCCCCTTTTAACTGAACTGCCTTCATTTACTTATTACAACGACACGGCGCAACAACAACAAAAAAAAAAGAACCGACACGTATTAACGGCCGCACACAAAACGGTCTTTTTAAGTCATCAGGTGCATCGGCGATGGAAAAATTCACACATGCGGAAATGGACGTTCACGCGACGCCAACGAGCGTGGCAGCGCCGATTAAAAAGTCGTTCGCCGCGCTTCTTCTCTTCTGTGACTCTAAACCGTTCGCTTTATTTTTTTCTTACTGTTCCTCTTCTATGATTTTGTGATCATCGTTCAATTTTCGTGCTGTGGCTGCATCCCACGCACGCTGGATTCCTAATTGCGCGTGGACACCCGCATTTTTTCACTACACTCGTATTGATTGAGGATTATTGATGGATGGACTAATTTGTAAATGAATTGGCCTTGTATAAAAGGTCAATTATTGACTGTTGTTTGGTTTGTTTGAATTATGTAGTGTGGGATGATAATAATTTTCAATTTATCAAAAATTGCAGCTTAATTTTTTATATTTGCAGACTGAAATTTTGAATGTTATACTGTACTGTAGTGGTGGAGTGGTTAGAGGCGTCGTCCTGAAAAGCATTTCGGTTTGTATGAGGTTTTATCTTCAGCACAGTCTTAACAACTGTGTCCCTCTTGATTTCCACACTATTCTTAAAATATGTTTATTACCGTCAATACCAAATCGTTCAAAAATGCTACCACGCTAACGCCCGGTTTCTCCAACGAATCTTAACTTGTTTAAGACCGTCTTAATAATAAGACGGTCTTAAAGCGTTGCATCAAACAAATATTGGATCTTAAAACGATAAAATGGTCTTACAATGTAAGATAAACTCGTCTTATATATAACCACGTCTTAAATTTTTATTCTGTTGCACCAAACATATGTAGATCTTACTTAAAGTCGTTTTAGACAAGACAATTTCTTGACTCAAAAGTTAGTCAATCTAAATTGTCTCGTATCATACAGCAAATTATATGAAATATTGAATTGGATGGTAGATCGAATGTAAAAATATAACACGTTCTATTTGTCAAGGACAAATTGTATGGGAGGAAGATATATGAATTCATTTCTTGAACAACTTTTGAGCTAAGAAATTGTCTTGTCTAAAACGACTTTAAGTAAGATCTACATATGTTTGGTGCAACAGAATAAAAATTTAAGACGTGGTTATATATAAGACGAGTTTATATAAGACGAGCTTTAAGATTCGTTGGAGAAACCGGGCGTAACTAAATTTTAACCGCGGTCAATAAGTAAATATTTTCGAATAATAATATTCAGTTTCGTTGATTTTTATTCCCTCGTCAATTTGTGAAACAAGAAACATAAACCACTCCACCCCCTCTTGAATGACTCTCCAACAATCCACAACACCTCCACCACTTCTACTCCAATAAAACCCCTCGACCTCTCTTATCACACACAAAAACCCTCCGAATTGCTACCGGATTCTGGCCGTTGCGTTTTACCATTTTATCGCCGATTCGGACCACTTCAAACGGCCCACCCTCAATACCCGACACCGTCGTTGACCTATCGGACATAAAAAGCCGCCACTTTGCGGGGCCCCTCCGATTTTTACGGCGTGCTCCCTCGGGGGGGCCGCCGCGGCGGCGGCCGGATATTGTTATGGCTTATCGCGCTGCCGGAGCGGCCCCCTCGTTTTTATCTTGATTTTATTGAAAATTAGGGTTATTTTTACGCACCGCCCGCCCGTCCGAAGGGCCGCAATAAAATCGTTCGACCCGAAATCGCGCGATAACGATGCGGGGAAAAGACCTTTTTCATGCTAAAATAATAAAAGCTATGTTTGAGATTTGAGGGCCGCCGTAAAAGTTGCTGCTTACAGTATTTAGGGGTGTTATCTGTTTGTTGTAATTATCATAATGTAATTTAATAAATAATGCGTTGATTTAAGTAACTATCTTGATAATAAACTAACTTGAAGAGTAAAAAATCATCAACAAATTCATTCTAAATCAATCTAGAGCGTTTTCGAATGATAAATGCTATGTAACTCGATTTGTAGCCTAGCAAACTTTACTAGCTTAGACTATCATGTTTGGAATATATCATTTATTGACTGTACCAAAAAATAAATTACTATCTCGAAAATTACGAAATTGAGGGCATTTTTAATTCATTTCTAAAGCAATCCAGCACGTTTTCGAATGATAAATGCTATGTTACTCGATTTGTAGCCTAGAAAACTTTACTAGCTTAGGCTATCATGTTTGGAATATATCATTTATTGACTATACCAAAAAATAAATTACTATATCGAAAATTACGAAATTGAGGGCATTTTTAATTCATTTCTAAAGCAATCCAGCACGTTTTCAAATGATAAATGCTATGTAACTCGATTTGTAGCCTATCAAACTTTACTAGCTTAGGCTATCATGTTTGGAATATATCATTTAATGACTGTACGAAAAAATAAATTACTATCTCGAAAATTACGAAATTGAGGTAATTTTTAATTCATTTCTAAAGCTATCCAGCACGTTTTCGAACGATATATGCTATGTAACTCGATTTGTAGCTTAGCAAACTTTACTAGCTTAGACTATCATGTTTGGAATATATCATTTATTGATTGTACCAAAAAATAAATTACTATCTCGAAAATTACGAAATTGAGGGCATATTTAATTAATTTCTGAAGCAATGCAGTACGTTTTCGAATGATAAATGTTATGTAACTCTATTTGTAGCCTAGCAAACTTTACTAGCTTGGGCTATCATGTTTGGAATATATCATTTATTGACTGTACCAAAAAATAAATTACTATCTCGAAAATTACGAAATTGAGGACATATTTAATTCATTTCTAAAGCAATCCAGCACGTTTTCAAACGAAATATGGTATGTAACTCGATTTGTAGCCTAGCAAACTTTACTAGCTTAGACTATCATGTTTGGAATATATCATTTATTGAGTGTACCAAAAAATAAATTACTATCTCGAAAATTACGAAATTGAGGGCAATTTTAATTCATTTCTAAAGCAATCCAGCACGTTTTCGAATGATAAATGCTATGTAACTCGATTTGTAGCCTAGCAAACTTTACTAGCTTAGACTATCATGTTTGGAATATATCATTTATTGACTGTACCAAAAAATATATTACTATCTCGAAAATTACGAAATTGAGGACATTTTTAATTCATTTCTAAAGCAATCCAGCACGTTTTAGAACGATAAATGCTATGTAACTCGATTTGTAGCCTAGCAAACTTTACTAGCTTAGACTATCATGTTTGGAATATATCATTTATTGACTGTACCAAAATTTGTAGCCTATCAAACTTTACTAGCTTAGGCTATCATGTTTGGAATATATCATTTATTGACTGTACCAAAAAATAAATTACTATCTCGAAAATTACGAAATTGAGGTAATTTTTAAGCAATCCAGCACGTTTTCGAATGATAAATGTTATGTAACTCTATTTTTAGCCTAGCAAACTTTACTAGCTTAGGCTATCATATTTGGAATATATCATTTATTGACTGTACCAAAAAATATATTACTATTTCGAAAATTACGAAATTGACGGCATTTTTAATTCATTTCTAAAGCAATCCAGCACGTTTTCGAATGATAAATGCTATGTAACTCTATTTTTAGTCTAGCAAACTTTACTAGCTTAGGCTATCATGTTTGGAATATATCATTTATTGAGTGTACCAAAAAATAAATTACTATCTCGAAAATTACGAAATTGAGGGCATATTTAATTCATTTCTAAAGCAATCCAGCACGTTTTCGAATGATAAATGCTATGTAACTCGATTTGTAGCCTAGCAAACTTTACTAGCTTAGGCTATCATGTTTGGAATATATCATTTATTGACTGTACCAAAAAATAATTTACTATCTCGAAAATTACGAAATTGAGGGCATATTTAATTCATTTCTAAAGCAATCCAGCACATTTTCGAATGATAAATGTTATGTAACTATATTTGTAGCCTATCAAACTTTACTAGCTTAGACTATCATGTTTGGAATATATCATTTATTGACTGTACCAAAAAATAAATTACGTATCTTGAAAATTACGAAATTGAGGGCATTTCTAATTCATTTCTAAAGCAATCCAGCACGTTTTCGAATGATAAATGCTATGTAACTCGATTTGTAGCCTATCAAACTTTACTAGCTTAGACTATCATGTTTGGAATATATCATTTATTGAGTGTACCAAGAAAGAAATTACCATCTCGAAAATTACGAAATTGAGGGCATTTTTAATTCATTTCTAAAGCAATCCAGCATGTTTTCGAACGATAAATGCTATGTAACTCGATTTGTAGCCTAGCAAACTTTACTAGCTTAGGCTATCATGTTTGGAATATATCATTTATTGACTGTACCAAAAAATAATTTACTATCTCGAAAATTACGAAATTGAGGGCATATTTAATTCATTTCTAAAGCAATCCAGCACATTTTCGAATGATAAATGTTATGTAACTATATTTGTAGCCTATCAAACTTTACTAGCTTAGACTATCATGTTTGGAATATATCATTTATTGACTGTACCAAAAAATAAATTACGTATCTTGAAAATTACGAAATTGAGGGCATTTCTAATTCATTTCTAAAGCAATCCAGCACGTTTTCGAATGATAAATGCTATGTAACTCGATTTGTAGCCTATCAAACTTTACTAGCTTAGACTATCATGTTTGGAATATATCATTTATTGAGTGTACCAAGAAAGAAATTACCATCTCGAAAATTACGAAATTGAGGGCATTTTTAATTCATTTCTAAAGCAATCCAGCTCGTTTTCGAATGATAAATGCTATGTAACTCGATTTGTAGCCTAGCAAACTTTACTAGCTTAGGCTATCATGTTTGGAATATATCATTTATTGACTGTACCAAAAAATAAATTACTATCTCGAAAATTACGAAATTGAGGGCATTTTTAATTCATTTCTAAAGCAATCCAGCACGTTTTCGAATGATAAATGCTATGTAACTCGATTTGTAGCCTAGCAAACTTTACTAGCTTAGGCTATCGTGTTTGGAATATATCATTTATTGACTGTACCATAAAAGAAATTACTATCTCAAAAATACGAAATTGAGGGCATTTCTAATTCATTTCTAAAGCAATCCAGCGCGTTTTCGAATGATAAATGCTATGTTACTCTATTTGTAGCCTAGCAAACTTTACTAGCTTAGACCATCATGTTTGGAATATATCATTTATTGACTGTACCAAAAAATAAATTACTATCTCAAAAATTACGAAATTGTGGGCATTTTTAATTCATTTCTAAAGCAATCCAGCACGTTTTCGAATGATAAATGTTATGTAACTTGATTTGTAGCCTAGCAAACTTTACTAGCTTAGGCTATCATATTTGGAATATATCATTTATTGACTGTACCCAAAAATATATAACTATCTCGAAAATTACGAAATTGAGGTAATTTTTAATTCATTTCTAAAGCAATCCAGCACGTTTTTGAATGATAAATGCTATGTAACTCGATTTGTAGCCTATCAAACTTTACTAGCTTAGGCTATCATGTTTGGAATATATCATTTATTGACTGTAGCAAAAAAGAAATTACTATCTCGAAAATTACGAAATTGAGAACATATTTAATTAATTTCTAAAGCAATCCAGCACGTTTTCGAATGATAAATGCTATGTAACTCGATTTGTAGCCTAGCAAACTTTACTAGCTTAGACTATCTTGTTTGGAATATATCATTTATTGAGTGTACCAAAAAATAAAATGCTATTTCGAAAATTATGAAATTGAGGGCACTTTAAATTCACTTCTAAAGCAATATAGAGAGTTTTTGAATGATAAATGCTGTGTAACTCGAGTTTTAGCCTAGCAAACTTTACTAGCTTAGACTATCATGTTTGGAATATATCATTTATTGACTGTACCAAAAAATAAATTACTATCTCAAAAATTACGAAATTGAGGGCATTTTTAATTCATTTCTAAAGCAATCCAGCACGTTTTCGAACGATAAATGCTATGTAACTCGATTTGTAGCCTAGCAAACTTTACTAGCTTAGACTATCATGTTTGGAATATATCATTTATTGACTGTACCAAAAAATAAATTACTATCTCGCAAATTACGAAATTGAGGGCATATTTAATTCATTTCTAAAGCAATCCAGCACGTTTTCGAATGATAAATGCTATGTAACTCCATTTGTAGCCTAGCAAACTTTACTAGCTTAGGCTATCATGTTTGGAATATATCATTTATTGAGTGTACCAAAAAAGAAATAACTATCTCGAAAATTACGAAATTCAGGGCAATTTAAATTCACTTGTAAAGTAATCTATAGTGTTTTTGATTGATAAATGCTGTGTAACTCGAGTTGTAGCCTAGCAAACCATACTTTTTAGAAAATAATTTGTGTACTGAAAACTATTTAGTAAGTTAGAGTGTATAGAATGATTTATACTGACTTTTACTCTTAAAACCGCACCACAATCGACAAAACATTAATTATTTCCTCCACCCACAAGGGAAAAAAAGTCAAAATAAAAACGTATCCGGAATTGTATGTGCATTGAATGAATACCCGGGACAAATGGCTTGGGGGCCCCCGGGGGCACACCAGACGTCCGAGAGACGTGTATATTCCTCCGGAATAATCCGCTTTCAATCGACAAATAAAGCTAATGCTCCTATAGAGACGCGCCGCGTCCAGAATGGGCAAAAGGCCCGGGCCCCCGGACTCTGATAGATTGCTTAATCTGAGATGAATGCGCGACCGTCGCCGTCCCATTGTTGGACAATTGATGGGCCCCGACCGCCATGGTTTTAACGCCGCCTTTCAATGCGCGAGCAGGGGTGGAGGGGGTTATTAATAATAAAACGCGCGTTCAGCCGCCACCCGCTCATTACCCCCCCAAACCAAAAAAAAGGTGGACGATCAATCAGCAAACGGCCGTTCGGGAAGAAAAATGTTATCGCGATGTGCTGACCGGCGGAGCGCGGAGAATGGCTTGAGAGCGCGCCACGGAAGAAAGGGTTTCGTGTCGTTTGGAGATTAGAGCGATAGGCGGAGGTGTCGTCTCCTCGATGGGCCCCACCGGCCGCCGTTTCCTTCCGAATGAAACGCGGAATGCTCCAACGGGCAATTACCAACGCGGGGAATCTAATTAGTCAACCAAAATGTAACGGTTTCAATCATTTATTATCTCAAAGACCCAAAATTGTGATTAGAATACAATATTTTTCTGTTGTATGTATATTGAATGGCTAATCACCGTGTGTGTACGCTCACGAAACATAGTTACATACAGAAACAGGCTAAAAAAAATTCCAGGATGAAAAATGCGGTCGTTTGTGGTGTGGCAGGAGGAGGGTGGTTGCGCGCAATCTGCATTATCCCGGGCAGGAAAATCCAATAACGGCGTCAATTATGATTTTCAATTGTATCGCCCGCCGTGGAAGTTTCATATCGTGCCGCCCGCCCGAATTGGATTACGGCAAAATCAAAGACCTGGGGAACCACAATTAGGGTTAATTTTCTATTAAAATTACCAACACTTGGCTGCGTTTAAAAAAGTAATACGCCCGGGCATTCGTAATGGAGTTAAAACTCAATATATATTAGGTGGTGGGAAGATTTAAAAATGTTTTAGCGAATTTCTTTGTGTGTTGAAAAAATTGGAGGACTGGGGAGAGAAAAGTCGTTTGCCCGCGCGCGCGGGAGAAGCGTTAATTGGAAATTACATGCGAACAGCTCGGTAATTATAACAGCAGCCAGTTTTACAAATTAGTGTAGAGTAGAATCGTCCGTAATTGAAATCAATTAATAAAATGCATATTCTATTTAAGTGAATGTCTCTGGCCGGCAGTCTAGTGTTAATTAAATATATCCGGTTTTAAATGCGTGTGGGTATATTCGTTACTTCGTTAATTTGTTTAAAATTAATATTTATATTAATTTATTGTCGCGCGTAATGGATGACACGCCGGCCTTTTATTACGCGCCGGGTAAAACATAGTAGGGCCCCGTTTAAATACACGGAATTTGCAAAATCTAATCTAAATTTAACGAAACGGCTCCCGAATGTTATTCAGGCGGTTTGTGTTATGTGTGTGCCTAAAGGGGGCTGCCGGGAAGAACACGACGCGAACGAGCGGGAGCCCGCCACTAATAATTCATAAATTGAATGTTTCACAATTGCTAATTCAACATCATTCACACAGTCCGCTTGTTCTTAACTGGAAATGTATGTAATTAAGTTTATTTTCTATTATGCTTCGTATAGGTACCAGTTGACCAAAGCATAAATAATTTAATTGTTCGCCCAGCGGACCAGTGGAGTTCTGACGGGCGCACCGGGGGCGGTTTGCACGCGGCGTTCGGCGCGGGCCGCCCGGCCGGGGGTTAGTTAAATTAAGTTTTGCTTTATGCCGTATTGCGGCCGGTCGGCTACTACAATGTATTAATTCCTTTAGGGCAGCTAAAAGTCACTCAAAACGGTGCATTCGGAGGTTAACTCTTTGATGTTTACATTGTGTACGTAATTCGGTTGATAGCGGGGCGCGCGTGTGCCCCCGCAGGCCGCTCCTGCCGAATCTATAAGTCCGAATCTCATTATCGTCATCTTTCGACAGGGGGGCGGCGGCTAATTGTGTCATCGTTTCTGCACACCCCGCTGCACCACAAACGGAATGAATGCTCAACAACTACTTTCTCATATTAATCGAAATTCTCGGTTAAATCTTACAACCCCGTAGCTAGAGGGTTGGTGATGGGAAGCGACCGCCACGGGGGCCAAGTGTAATCCTTTCTACATCACACATCAACATATTTGAATTACATGTATACATATAAACTATTATTAAAAAAAAAACTTCTATCTTTATAAGGCTATTAGCCATGAGGCTTTTCCGCCTATCAAGGGAGAAGCTCAGAGGAGTTTAATCACCCGGTATTTACCTTAACTTCACAGAAAACCTCTGAAAATTCGTTCCCCGCTGGGGATCGAACTCAGTGTCTACACGAAGCCCTGACTATCTCATTTTCTCGATTTTTTTTGCGAGTGTCTCGGATTTCTGCAGTATACTCATTTAGTAAAGTTCTATATATATATATATATATATATATATATACTATACTACTATATATATATATATATATATATACTCATTCACTAAAATTCTGAAATTTCCCCAATGCTCAGTACGAGACGGACGACACCTCTAACAACTCGGCCACTGAACTGGGTTAAAAAATATATATATTACAGAAAATCTAAATTATCTAAGGGAATCATGCAGATAATTGAGAAATATAATGATACATGGGAAAAACAGAGAAATATACCGATAATCAAAGATAGAAGTATGGAAATTGGAATGAAATCAAGGGAACAAGTAGAAATTATACATTGTAATCCAAAAATCTCGTAGAAATCTGAGAAATACTGAAATCAATCTGCACGCAGATTACAGAAATTTACTGAAATCAGAGTATACTAATCCGAGAAACTCCCAAAAAAAAATCGAGCAAATGAGATAATCAGGGGTTCGTGTGGACAGCACAGAAATTATATGGATACAGATGAAAACTCATACCTTACACCAAAATACGGTATTCAATTAAATTAAATAAAATGAAAACTAGTTAAATCAATCCGGTCGTATAGAGAGAGGAGAGACCATGTATTTCAAGCTATCTCTATACGACACTGATTTTCATCCGTGCCCATCATCTGATTTTTGATAAATTATAGAAATATCTCAAAATAGGAAAACGCACAGAAATTTGAGAAACGCGCATAAACTAAGGAAATTCAGAAATCTACACAAATTATCGAAAAATGCTTTTTATTATTCTGATCTTAATGAATGGTTACTTTTTTACGCTTTTCATAATTCTGATCTTAATAATTTAGCTATATAAACATAGTATATCTCATTTAGTAGCAAATTTAGCTAGTAATACATAACCGTTATTAGAATTTTTCAAAATACTAGCTGCAATTTTTTGAAATTTTTAAAATAGCCCACACAAGTTTGAGAGATTACTTTTTTACGCTTTTCATAATTCTGATCTTAATAATTTAGCTATATAAACATAGTATATCTCATTTAGTAGCTAATTTAGCTAGTAATACATAACCGTTATTAGAATTTTCCAAAATAATCGCTACGATTTTTTGCAATTTTTTAAATAGCCCACACAAGTTTGAGAGGTAACTTTTTTACACTTTTTATTATTCTGATCTTAATAATTTAGCTATATAGACATATTGTATCTCATTTTGTAGCTAATTAAGCTAGTAACACATAACCGTTATTAGAATTTTCCAAAATATTAGCTGCAATTTTTTGCAATTTTTAAAATAGCCCACACAAGTTTGAGAGATTACTTTTTTACGCTTTTCATAATTCTGATCTTAATAATTTAGCAATATAAACATAGTATATCTCATTTAGTAGCAAATTTAGCTAGTAATACATAACCGTTATTAGAATTTTCCAAAATAATAGCTACGATTTTTTGCAATTTTTTAAATAGCCCACACAAGTTTGAGAGGTAACTTTTTTACACTTTTTATTATTCTGTTCTTAATAATTTAGCTATATAAACATATTGTATCTCATTTTGTAGCTAATTAAGCTAGTAACACACAACCGTTATTAGAATTTTCCAAAATAATAGCTACGATTTTTTGCAATTTTTTAAATAGCCCACACAAGTTTGAGAGGTAACTTTTTTACACTTTTTATTATTCTGATCTTAATAATTTAGCTATATAAACATATTGTATCTCATTTTGTACCTAATTAAGCTAGTAACAGACAACCGTTATTAGAATTTTCCAAAATATTAGCTGCAATTTTTTGCAATTTTTAAAATAGCCCACACAAGTTTGAGAGGTTACTTTTTTACGCTTTTCATAATTCTGATTTTAATAATTTAGCTATATAAACATAGTAAATCTCGTTAAGTAGCTAATTTAGCTAGTAATACAAAACCGTTATTAGAATTTTCTAAAATAATAGCTACGATTTTTTACAATTTTTTAAATAGCCCACACAAGTTTGAGAGGTTACTTTTTTACGCTCTTCATAATTCTGATCTTAATAAATTAGCTATATAAACATATTATAACTCATATTGTAGCTAATTAATTTAGTAACACATAAGCGTCATTAAAATTTTCAAAATTAAGAGCTACAATTTTTTGCAATTTTTTAAATAGCCCACATAAGTTTGAGAGGTTACTTTTTTACGCTTTTAATTATTCTGATCTTAATAATTTAGCTATATAAACATATTATATCTCATTTTGTAGCCAATTAACCTAGTAACACACAGCCGTTATTAGAATGTTCCAAAGTAATAGCTACGATTTTTTTGCAATTTTTTAAATAGTCCACACAAGTTTGAGAGGTTACTTTTTTAAGCTTTTCATTATTCTGATCTTAATGATGTAGCTATATAAACATATTATATCTCATTTTGTAGCTAATTAAGCTAGTAATACACAACCGTTATTAGAATTTTCCAAAATAATAGCTACGATTCTTTGCAATTTTTTAAATAGCCCACAAAAGTTTGAGAGGTTAGTGTTCTACGCTTTTCATTATTGTAAACTTAATAATTTAGCTATATAAACATGTTTTATCTCATTTTGTAGCTAATTAAGCTAGTAACACATAACCGTTATTAGAATTTTCCAAAAAAATAGATACTATTTTTTGCATTTTTTTAAATAGCCCACACAAGTTTGAGATTTTACTTCTTTACGCTTTTTATTATTTTGATCTTAATAATTTAGCTATATAAACATGTTATACCTCATTTCGTAGCTAAATAAGCTAGTAACATATAACCATTATTAGAATTTTCCAAAATAATAGCTACGATTTTTTGCAATTTTTCAAATAGCCCACACAAGTTTGAGAGGTTACTTTTTTACGCTTTTCATTATTCTGATCTTAATTATTTAGCTATATAAACATATTATATCTCATTTTGTAGCTAATTAAGCTAGTAACACATAGCCGTTATTAGAATTTTCCAAAATAATAGCTACGATTTTTTGAAATTTTTTAAATAGCCCACACAAGTTTGAGAGGTAACTTTTTTACACTTTTTATTATTCTGTTCTTAATAATTTAGCTATATAAACATATTGTATCTCATTTTGTAGCTAATTAAGCTAGTAACACATAACCGCTATTAGAATTTTCCAAAATAATAGCTACGATTTTTTGCAATTTTTTAAATAGCCCACACAAGTTTGAGAGGTTACTTTTTTACGCTTTTTATTATTCTGATCTTAATAATTTAGCTATATAAACATATTATATCTTATTTTGTAGCTAATATTGCTAGTAACACATGACCGTTATTAGAATTTTCCAAAATACTAGCTGCAATTTTTTGCAATTTTTAAAATAGCCCACACAAGTTTGAGAGGTTACTTTTTTACGCTTTTCATAATTCTGATCTTAATAATTTAGCTATATAAACATAGTATATCTCGTTTAGTAGCTAATTTAGCTAGTAATACAAAACCGTTATTAGAATTTTCTAAAATAATAGCTACGATTTTTTACAAATTTTTAAATAGCCCACACAAGTTTGAGAGGTTACTTTTTTACGCTTTTCATAATTCTGATCTTAATATATTAGCTATATAAACATATTATAACTCATATTATAGCTAATTAATTTAGTAACACATAAACTTTATTAAAATTTTCAAAAATAATAGCTACAATTTTTTGCAATTTTTTAAATAGTCCACACAAGTTTGAGAGGTTACTTTTTTAAGCTTTTCATTATTCTGATCTTAATGATGTAGCTATATAAACATATTATATCTCATTTTGTAGCTAATAAAGCTAGTAATACATAACCGTTATTAGAATTTTCCAAAATAATAGCTACGATTCTTTACAATTTTTTAAATAGCCCACAAAAGTTTGAGAGGTTACTGTTCTACGCTTTTCATTATTGTAAACCTAATAATTTAGCTATATAAACATGTTTTATCTCATTTTGTAGCTAATTAAGCTAGTAACACATAACCGTTATTAGAATTTTCCAAAAAAAAAAAAAACTTGTTTGTGCATTTTTTTAAATAGCCCACACAATTTGAGATTTTACTTCTTTACGCTTTTTATTATTCTGATCTTAATAATTTAGCTATATAAACATATTATATATCATTTTGTAGCTAATGAAATTAGTAACACAAAAGCGTTATTAAGATTTTCAAAAATAAAAGCTACGATTTTTTGCAATTTTTTTAAATAGCCCACACTAGTTTGAGAGGTTACTGTTCTACACTTTTCAAAATTCTGATCTTAATAATTTAGCTATGTAAACATATTATACCTCGTTTCGTAGCTAAATAAGCTAGTAATATATAACCTTTATTAGAATTTTCAAAAATAAAAGCTACGATTTTTTGCTATTTTTTTAAATAGCCTACACCAGTTTGAGAGGTTACTTTTTTACGCTTTTTATTAACTTTATAATATTGAAGACGTAACGAAATATCAGTCATTAGCGGCACAGAGCCTCTAGAAGAAGTTTTAATCAGAAAAACTTGGTTAAGTTGTGAATACTTGAAAGTTGTCTTCTTCATTTTTTGACTTCTTTGACTTTTTTGATTTATTGTTACATTCTTGTCATTTTTGATATTTTTAACATTGATGTCGGTTAAAGAGATACCAAAGGTGTGACGTTGATACTAGTGAGGAGGCTCAGTCACGCAAGGAGTTGTGATGAGCCCCAGAACATCTTAGCAATGAGTCGCTATTCTGAACCCTGCTATGTCCTAAGTCCATAGCAGGGCGTTTTTGCGGACCTCATTAGGCCCCCACACCACGACAAGGTGTGTTCCTTCGTGGGGGTGCTAGGATCACCCGAAAATGACAATTGTATCAATAATAAGTTCATTAATAATCATAATTAATTTGGTATTGATATTTAATAAATTGAATTTTTTGACGAATTTTCAAAATTATGTTCATCTTTTATATGAACACATTCTACTAAAGTACCTGTAACTCGAGTTGTAATGCTTGGATATTGATGAAAATTGACAATTGTATCAATAATAAGTTCATTAATAACCATAACTAATTTGGTATTAATATTTAATAAATTGAATTTTTGACGAATTTTCAAAATTATGTTCATCTTTTATATGAACACATTCTACTAAAATGCCTGTAACTCGAGTTATAATGCTTGGATATTGATGAAAATTGACAATTGTATTAATAATAAGTTTATTAATAATCGTTATTAATTTGGTATTTATAAATAATAAATTGAATATTTGACGAATTTTCAAAATTATGATCATCTTTTATATGAACACATTCTACTAAAATGTCTGTAACTCGAGTAATAATGCTTGGATATTGATTGAAAATGACAGTTGCATCAATAATAAGTTGATTAATAACAATAATTAATTTGGTATTGATATTTAATAAATTGAATTTTTGACGAATTTTCAAAATTATGTTCATCTTCTATATGAACACATTCTACTAAAATACCTATAACTCGAGTTATAATGCTTCAATATTGATGAAAAATAACAATTATATCAATAATAAATTCATTAATAAACATAATTAATTTGGTATTGATATTTAATATATTTAATTTTTTGAAGAATTTTCAAAATGATGTTCATCTTTTATATGAACACATTCTACTAAACTACCTGTAACTCGACTTATAATGCTTGAATATTGATGAAAAATGACAATTGTATCAGTAATAAGTTGGTTAATAATAATAATTAATTTAGTATTGATATTTAATAAATTGTATTTTTGACGAATTTTCAAAATTATGTTCATCTTTTATATGAACACATTCTACTAAAATACCTATAACTCGAGTTGTAATGCTTGGATATTGATAAAAATTGACAATTACATCAATAATAAGTTCATTAATAACTGTAATTAATTTGGTATTGATATTTAATAAATTGAATTTTTGACGAATTTTCAAAATTATGTTCATCTTTTATATAAACACATTCTACTAAAATGCCTGTAACTCGAGTTATAATGCTTGGATATTGATGAAAATTTCCAATTGTTTCAATAATAAGTTCATTAATAACCATAATTAATTTGGTACTGATATTTAATAAATTGAATTTTTGACGAATTTTCAAAATTATGTTCATCTTTTATATGCACACATTCTACTAAAATACCTGTAACTCGAGCTATAATGCTTGGATATTGATGAAAATTGACAGTTGTATCAATAATAAGTTTGTTAATAACCATAAATAATTTGGTATTGATGTTAAATATATTAAATTTTTTACTAATTTTCAAAATTATGTTTGTCGTTTAAATGAACACATTCTACTAAAATGCCTGTAACTCGAGTTATAACGCTTGGATATTGATGAAAATTGACAATTATATCAATAATAAGATTATTAATAATTGTAATTAATTTGGTATTGCTATTTAATAAATTGAATTTTTGATGAATTTTCAAAATTACGATCATCTTTTATATGAACACATTTTACTAAAATACCTGAAACTCGAGTTATAATGCTTGGATATTGAAGAAAATTGACAGTTGTATCAATAATAAGTTCATTAATAATCACAATTAATTTGGTATTCATATTTCATAAATTGAATTTTTGACGAAATTTCAAAATTATGTTCATCTTTTACGTAAGTATTTAATTCGTAGCATTGTCAGGCAACATTGTGTGTCATTTTGTGCATCAATCCTACTTCCCATAGAAGCACTGCCAATTACAATCTTTAATGTCGGAGGGGGATCCCCCGCGGACGTGTTTGTTTCCTGCCCCGTTCTAAAAACGTTCCGTTTCGAAGCCGCACGTCAGTTATGAAGCCATTAAATAGTTATTACTCGGAGGAAGAAAAAAAAAATAACATATCCCGGTAAACGCTCCGTTTTTAACTCGCCTAACGGAACACCGGAATAATAATTGAAAGTTCACTCATTTTATTCAAATGCTTCCCAGATTTGTCACGACGATCATTATCGGGCCGCGCGCTCTTATTTCTTTCTTTCTTTTTTTTTGTAATAATATACGTGTGTACGTTACACACGGAACGATATGTCGCTCCGCAATTAGGATCACGTAAGCGCACTTTTAAATAAGATCATAAAAAAAAGAAACCGGCCGAAACAATGATGCACGCGCAATAAAAGATGGCCACGGTCTATTAAATGTGATATTCATTATTTTGCGTTTTCCCAGGACCTGGAAGGTCACCGCTGCCCCCGTGACCCGTAATGACCATAATTAATGTGTGGTATGAGCGACGGTTTGCAACCATGACATGTCGAACAATCGGGCCGGAAGTACAAAGATGGTAGCACTTGTTAGGAATCAGTGCGTCCGTTCAACCGGTATAACATGATGATGAATTTCTATTGTGCCGCCCCCCGGTCCCCCCCCAACGCGCGCGCGTTCACTTGTTTGATCAAATAACAGGTTGATTGTCTTGTTATTCTTCGTGGCTCGTTGTTTTATTATTAACTCCACTTTTTATTATTCTTGTTGTCATTGTTGTTTCCCTCAAATAAATATGGGAAAATAATTCGGTTGTCGTTTTGGCTCGTACACACAAATATCCCAGATTATTGTCTGCACTCTTTTTCTCACTCACACGACGAATATATAACGAAAATAATCGCCTAATTGATCTTTCCTATGGATGCATCTCTTATAATTCTACGGCTGCATGGCCACAATTATATGGTAGGACATGTTGCCCGTAAGCAATTACAGAACGTCATGGCGAGAGATGCGCCACGGCGGCAGCAATAATTGATATTTTGCCTCGCGGACGAATTTTGCGGTGTGTCGTGTGAGAAGAATGTGTGCGATTCGTCGCAGCCACACGGCGAAGATCACAAATAATTAGATCGTCAAAAATGACGTTCCGCTAAACAGCGGCCCGATGGCCCGGACAATTCAATTTGAGTGGCAGCCACCACGGAAATTAAATCGACCGTGTCAAAGTGCCCACCGAACTGTTTCACACTACTAATGCCAATAATTCTAACAATATAAAGTGTATGTAGTTTCAGGCTATATACAGTATGAAAACAATGATCTTCGTGTATCGATTATCATAAGCATACATCATTTATTTCAGTATTGGTAAAAGTTGTGACGCGTCGACATAACTCAGCCATCAGCCTGAAGGGTCCTTTAAACATTAACATTCGTTCGTTTAGAGTTATGTAGTTTACTAAATTATATTAAAGACTTTGTTAACTATATTTGAACCCTCAATTACATAAATAATTGTTCATAGTATTGAAAAACCTGAAGGCTGATTTCAGAATAGGAGAACATGCATGTTGTGCATATACCTCATATATGTATATATAATTTATAGTGGAGTACTTCTTGCCATATGAATATATATATATATATATATATATATATATATATATATATATATATATATATATATATATATATGAATTTTAATTAATAATTTCTCAAAAATTTCTGATAGCTGCCAGTCCTTTGTATAGTTGTTGTATCAGCACAAAACCAATCGTATAAAACATATATTAGTGTGATTTTATACGATTGGCTTTGTGCTGCTATCTCAAGCACTCTGTTGGAATATTATTCTCCAGAGGGCACTACCCGGTGATCCTGATAACATGAGCATGTTGACGGTTATTACCATATGGGTGTGCATTGTTAATTGATCACACTTATATATGTCTTTTTTTAATTTTTTTTTTAAAGATATACAGCTTAGTCACCGAAAAAAAAATACTTAGAATCAAAATTCTCCAATTTCCTTCGGCCATCTGGTGCACTGATATGTTCTGAACCAAGATCCAAAGAAAAATTAAACAAAATAGGTTGTATTATATTTTTATCGACTAATCGGAGAGATATGAGCGTAAAAGTTTAAAATTAAAAAAAAAAATAGAAGTACTAAAACGCTGGTATACAGACTGTTCATTTTACTTTATCATATTGTTATAAACATTAGGCAATTTTTTTCAGATCGAACAACATTGCGCGTCATGGTCAAAAAGAATAGTTTACGTTACAACATATATTATACGCCTATATAAATTATTAATAAAAATTTATATATATATATATTGGTTACCGATAAACCATAAAATAAGAAAAAAAATTTTTTTTGACATGTTTTGGCAATTTTTTCAATAATAGCCCATTCAAGTTAGAGAGGTTACTTCTTTACGCTTTTAATTATTCTGATCTTAATAATTTAGCTATATAAACGTATTATATCTCATTTTGTAGCTAATAAAGCTAGTAACACATAGCTGTCATTAGAATTTTCGAAAATAATTGCCACAATTTTTGACATTTTTTTAAATACCCCACATACATTTTTAATGTTACTTTTTTTAGGTTTTTAATTATTCTGATCTTAATAATTTAGCTATATAAACATCTTATATCTCATTTTGTAGCTAATTTAGCTAGTCATATATAACCACTAATAGAATTTTCCAATATAATAGCTACGATTTTTTGCAATTTTTTAAATATCCGACACAAGTTAGAAAGGTTACTTTTTTACTCTTTTAATTATTCTCATCTTAATAATTTAGCTATACACACATATTATATCTCATTTTGTAGCTAAGTAAGCTAGCAATACACAACCGTTATTAGAATTTTCCAACAAAATAGCTACAATTTTTTGCAATTTTTTAAATAGCCCACACAAGTTTGACATGTTTCTTTTTACGCTTTTGATAATTCTGATCTTAATAATTTAGCTATATAAACATATTAAATCTCATTTTATAGCTAATTAGGCTAGCAACACATAACCGCTATTAGAATTTGCCAACATATAAGCTGCGATTTTTTGCAATTTTTTAAATATTCCACACAAGTTTGAGAGGTTACTTTTTACGCTTTTAATAATTCTGATCTTAATAATTTAGCTATATAAACATATTGTATCTCATTTTGTAGCTAATTAAGCTAGTCATACAGAACCTTTAATAGAATTTTCCAACATAACAGCTATGATTTTTTGCAAATTTTTAAATAGCCCATAAAAGTTAGAGAGTTTACTTTTTTAAGCTTTTAATTATTCTGATCTTAATAATTTAGCTATATATACATATTATATCTTATTTTGTAGCTAATTAAGCTAGCAACACAGAACCGATATTAGAATTTTCTAACATAATAGCTACGATTTTTTGCATTTTTTTAAATAGCCAACACACGTTTTAGAGGTTACTTTAAGCTTTTCATTATTGTGATCTTAATAATTTAGCTATAAAAACATATTAAATCTCATTTTGTAGCTAATTAAGCTAGTCATACATAACTGTTATTAGAATTTTCCAACATAATAGCTACGATTTTTTGAAATTTATATATATATATATATATATATATATATTATGATCGGCAAGACATAAATAAAGAATTCCTCAAAATTTGGATTTTATTGGTCACCCCAATTGGTCAGTACACACCCGCAAATAATCTAATAATAATCTAGGCTGGGATCATAGGGGATATGTTCACACCGGTGAAACTATAGGGGTATAACACTCATAAGCATAGGTATGAAGATCTTAGAAAAAAAAAAAAACAATTAACAAGAGAATATTAGCAAAAATAGAGCAGACGCTAGAAGAATCGCAATGTGAATTTAGGAAAAGAAGATCCAAAACTGTGTATTCAAGCGATTCGATCAACAAGTACCACAAACTATCATTCATTGTACAAGCGACCATATAAATAAACCAACATTGTATCAGTTGTTTTTTTTTTAATTAATTTACTGTAATTATTTCTGGCCGTAATTGTTTATTAGCCAGCGCTCAGGCGTTGCAAAACTGGTAAAAATCAATCTCGAGCGATAAAAATACGCTCTTCCCATGGGATACGGCGATTCAGCGGTCACGGGAACGTGCGCCGAGATGGCTAATCAAGTGGCGGTAATGATATTTTCGAATTAGTAACAAAAATTATCTAATTAAACGGCTGCGGCCGACACGGGCGCGCGCTTGAAGCCACCATGAAGGAGACACGAACTAACTGAACGTGGAGGATCCATCTATTTCTAACCTAAGGTGTTCGAGTTGTCTAGAATTTAATGCCTTGCATTTCTTCGTGTAGTGTATGAAACCTTTATGTTTAGAAGCTGGTCTGTTTGTCGGACACTGTTTAAAAAGCATACAATTATGTTAGTTAGTTAATGTAACATAGCTAATCCAGCACCGACGCCAAATGAAGTCTTGGACTTTCAAATCTGTATTACACGCCCGTACACGATATGGAATTCGGTTTCATAGGAAAGTTGGTTTCGTTATAAAAAGAAATTCAAATTTTCACAATAAAAAATGTGTATTTTTTTTCTTTAAAAGTTATAGAATAATGAAATATTCACTATTAAAACAATAGAATTAATCAATTGTAATTATTGTGATATATGTAAGTTTAAGTCGTATAATAAAAAAAAAAACGGTGAATCCTCTTTTTCCGTGATTAGTTTTACGATCGCAATCGTGATCCTTCACGTGGAACGCGAGTCGATCGAGGGGGCCCCTTGTTCTTACGTTATGCCCGCAATAAAAGCCGCGGCCAGGGGCGCAATTACCGAATTAATTCGGAATTATGCCGGGCGCGCAACCAATTAGAAAATACCGATAAAACTATCGATCCGGCGGCGGAGGCCGGTGCGGGGCGCGATGCGGTCGGGATTCCTTAAATTTGGTCGACATATGTTCGGGTTCTCATTAGGGGCCCCCGCCGACAAAGGATAATTTGGCAATCAAGCGGGACCGCGCGGCGCGTTTTTCTGTGTGAGAGTGCGCGCGCGAGGGAAAAGGACCAATTTGTTCGAAATCGGACGCTCCTTTTTACGGGGCCCGCGATGACTAATTGCCCCGCCGGCCATTTTAATAATCGCCCCCCCCCCCCCCCCCCGGCAATTAAACGAAAGAAACGCCGGAATGCGAGTGTGTGATTTATCATACGGATTTTCAATCTGAGGGGGGCACACACATACACGAGCAGAGCAAGCAAATCGAAGGCTCTTGCATGCAGCGAAATATAAATAAATACACATTATTTTCGCCCATCGCACGGGTTCCAATTATAAATATGTCTTTTCCGACGTTTCAATTAGCGGGGTATTGCGTGTGCTCCGGGGGCGCCCCCCGATTTTACGTCACTCGGGGCGTATATATTATTCGCAGGTACATTTCTAATGCCGATAATGCAGCAAGAAATGCTCCCAACACCTTACGAAATTCTCACGGCCTGGGGAACCGCACGGAAATAATAAACGCCTCCGCCGCGGGGATAACAATCGCAAGCCCTTATTTCTGGCGGGCGGGGGTGTTGTAATTATTTTTAAATGCACCCCGCGAATTGATCGCCGAAATCCATTTGCTCGCGAGACACTGCATTACCGAATTAAATTACTGCAGTTAATCATAGTATTATATATACAGGACTCTCTTGTCAACTGAATGTTGGGATACAAAAGTTTAACACGAATGTTTTACTAGCAACTTTTTGTCTTTTTAGTCCTAAATAACTGCCTACATTATATTAGTCGGGCTCGTATATGTCATATACTTTGTTATCCTTTAGTAGCTTCTTCCAGTATGTATCCACTAAAGGTCGTTTTAGACAAGACAATTTCTTAGCTCTAAAGTTGTTCAAGAAATGAATTAATATATCCTCCTCAAGTGCAATTTGTCCTTGACAAATAAAACGCGTTATATTTTTCCATTCGATCTATTTTATTATTATTTATTATTTAGATTTTAGAAAATATGAGGATTTCTTATATAGAGCAGTAGAACACTCATCAATCATAATCACAAATTATTTTTCAACGGGATTCATAATGGAGACGAGAAACAATGTAATTGTGTCGATGATTGGAAAGAAAGGGGTGAAGGCTGTTATTCAGAACCTAGAGGTGAACACCCAGGTATGTAGGGAGGTAGAACTGGGGAGGAAAGGGGAATGCCGCTAGAGCTAGTTAGCTGGAGGAAAACGTGATACTACAACAAGAACATGAAGGAGCTGAGGGAGGAAATGGAAATGGACGGATAGCAGTAGATCATCGGGAAGGGGGGATTGAAATGTGAGGATGGGTAAGTAAGAAGGACGAATTGGATAGGCAGCAGAGTGGGGAGTAGTAATATCTCAGGACAAGATCATCAACAAAGGGCGACTAGAGTGGATGCAGTGGGTGAAAATAGTGGGGTGGGATATGCTGAATGGTTGCACTGAGGGGGATTGGGAAGGCAAAAAGACCTACTGCGGTCACGGAAGAGGGTCTATGATTGACTATGTGATGGTCAAGGGGTTCAGAAAGGGAGCGTTAAGTCACCTGAGTTGAAGCAAGTTGAAAGCGAGGGTGGATCAGATCATATACCGGTACAAGTGTTGGTGAGAGGGATGAAGAGTGGAATCCAGGAGAGCGGGGCTTTGGGTCGAACGGGTCAGACATGGTAGACGCTGAGGAGAAGCTGAGGGTCGTGAAGTGGAAGCAGGTACACTCTGTCCAGCAGTTGCAGAGAGTGGTGAGGGCTACGGTGGTGGGAATTATGGGGAATGTTGCAATCAAGTTGAAGAAATAGTTTTTTTTAGGGGGGGGTATACTACAAGAAGAACACGAAGGAGCGGAGGGAGGAAATGGACGGATAGCAGTAGATCATCGGGGAGGGAGGAGGGGGGATTGAAATGTGAAGATGGGTAAGCAAGAAGGACGAATTGGATAGGCAGCAAAGTGGGGAGTAGTAATATCTCAGGATAAGGTCATCAACAAAGGGTGACTAGAGTGGATGCATTGAGTAAACATTGTGGGGTGGGATGTGCTGAATGGTTGTACTGAGGGGGATTGGGAAGTCTATGATAGACTATCTGATGGTCACGGGGTTCAGAAGGAGAGAGTTAGGTCACTTGAGTTGAAGCGAGTTGAAAGCGAGGGTGGATCAGATCATATACCGGTGGAAATGTCGGTGAGAGGGATGAAGAGTGTGAATCCAGGAGAGGATGGGACAGCAGGGCTTTGGGTTGACCGAGTCGGATATGGTGGTCGATGAGGAAAAGCTGAGGGTCGTGAAGTGGGAACAGGTACACTCTGGCCGGCGGTTGGAGAAGGTGATGAAGGCTGCGCGGGATAACCAGAAATAGAGTTGGTTTCATGAGGAGTGCAGGAAGAAGAAGCTGTATGGCGAATTGCAGAAATGAGAAAGGGTACTTGAATAGGGCCAACCGGAGGAATAGGGAGTACGAATAGGAGTACTTTGAAAAGTGAATGGGAACCCACAGTCCTTAGGTCGGAGAAGGAGCTGCGGGAGTTGCTGACGGGTAGAGAAAATAAACACAGACCTAACTGAGTGTGAGAATTGCAGAGCGATAGCAGGGATGGTAGATGGTCTGTGGGTACGAGGCAGGTAGTTGGACGAGAGGAGTTCTTGTGGAATGAACTAGCAGTGGCGCTGGCCCAGCTGAAGGAAGGAATGGCGGTGGATGTGGCTCGGCTGAAGGCGAAAGCGTTCAATGGGGCTACTAGAAGTGGGGAAGGAGAAGCTGCTGCATGGCATCAACAGAGTGTGGTGTGCAGAAGAGGAGGTACTAGTATCGTGGTACGTAGGGGTGGCAGTGCCGCTGAATAGGCGGGTGTAACCTCAGAGCCGAAAAACTAGAGAGGAGTTGGTGCAGTTGAGAGGCAGCATGCCGACATGTTGGGATTGGGTGATGCAGGGGGCGTTGTAGGAGGCCAGGATCGGTTGGGCCAAAGAGGTTTAGTGCTGGGAGTGACGAAGAAATTGGAAGGCTAGTATCGTGTACAACTTAGGGGTGGCAGTGTCGCTGAATAAGGAGGTGCAACCTCAGAGTCGAAAAACTACACAGGAGTGGGTGCAGTTGATAGGCAGCATGCCGACATGTTGGGTTTGGGTGATGCAGGGGGCGTGGTAGGAGGCCAGGATGGGTTGGGCCAAAGAGGTTTAGTGCTGGGAGTGACGAAGAAATTGGAAGGCTAGTATCGTGTACAACTTAGGGATGGCAGTGTCGCTAAATAGGGAGGTGCAACCTCAAAGTCAAAAAACTACACAGGAGTGGGTGCAGTTGATAGGTAGTATGCCGATATGTTGGGATTGGGTGTTGCAGGGGGCGTGAAAGGAGGCCAGGATGGGCTAGGCCAAAGGGGGTTTGGTGCTGGGAGTGAGGAATACATTGGAGGGCTAGTATCGTGTGCAATTTAGGGGTGGCAGTGTCGCTGAGGTGCAACCTGAGAACCGAAAAACTAGACAAGAGTGGGCAGTTGAGAGGCAGCATGCCAACATGTTGGGATTGGGTGATGTAGGGGGCGTGGACGGGGGCCAGGGTGGGTAGGGGGTTTGGTGTTGGGAGTCAGGAAGAGATTGGAAGGCTAGTATCGTGTGCTCTTTAGAGGTGGCAGTATCGCTGGATAGGGAGGTGCAACCTCAGAGTCGAAAAACTAGATAGGAGTGGGTGCAGTTGACATGCCGACATGTTGGGATTGGGTGATGCGTGGGGCGTGGAAGGAGGCCAGGGGTGCGATTTTTGACTGATCGCTATTACCATACGCTATAATGCGATTATGTTTCATAGAACTGAACTAATAGAATGAACTCAAAAATTAATGTCAAAACATAACTACTGTCTAGCTTCCGGTTCTTTCAAAGATAAGCTGCACCTTTCACGAAGTCAAGGGTCACAAATAAACATCATTCGCAATAATAGCGTACTCACCGCAGAAAAAAAAACCTAGCAGGAAAGTAGGACACTACCCAGTGATCCTGATAGCCTGAGCATGTTGACGGTTGTTACCATATGGGTGTGCATTGGTAATTGATGTGGTGCCGCCAGATAGCGTTTAACTTTCCTCCTAGGGGATTAGTTGTATAACAAATGGATGATGTTTCAGAATAGGGGGAGAATGGGTAGAGTGGAAGAGCTGAAATGGAAGGGTGTAATGATTGCGAGAATGGAAGGTTTCAAATATATAGGTTTTTGGTTCGACTGCAGGAACTTTGCTTGCAGCCACTCCAAGTGTTTCGGAGTGGGCGCAAGCAAAGTCTAGGTTCCCCATGTCAACCACGCGAGGAGTTAATGTGGAAAATAGTAGGACCGATACTAAGGAATTGCTTGTGAGAAATTGTGAGGGTGTGAAAGCAGAGTGGGTGGGAAACTGCAGAAAGCTGATTGAATGGTTTAGATAGGATGGGAAAGGCGTGAAAATCTTCAAGAGGTTGACGTAGGAGAGGAAAGTGGCGAGGGCAGAGGGAGTGGTTGTATATGATGTTAATTTGTAAGTTTTGCGGAGTGTTACTTTTATTTCTATTTGTATTTTTATTTTTATGTTTTTTTGTTGTGGTTGGTGATGTTGAAGAGCAGTTCTTTTTGTGAGGGAAATGTCAATAAAGGTCTGTTTTTTTTTTGTTAGAAATTGGTTGCGTTCGTAAAGCCTATACAGAGTGGAAGTATGAGGTGCATGAAAATGGTTTCTAGTGTAAAGGGATGGTTTTTGAAGAAGCTGCTGTCGCTGGAAAGGCTCCTGCCTCCTGCAAGACTCACCGAATGAGTATGTGATGGGAGGGCGGCAACGTTCGAGGAAAGACTGTAGGCTGACCTACTCCTATCTGTTTTCCACAACACCCACACTAGTCGTTCCTTCATCAACCTCTGCAGCCTTTCCACGAACTTTGCCGTCCTTCCGAACGTCTCCTACCACATACTCGTGTACACACATAGCGTATGAATAAAGGACAAAGGAAGGATGTATGAAAGAGTGTGTATATCTGAGCTGTGGGTGGATGACAAGCTAAAAGGTGGGGGAAGCGTGCAAACTAAAGGATTTTGAGTGGCAAAAGTGAAGAGAAACATTGCATTAGAGCTCTTACAACCCGAGGATATTGAGTGGCAGGTATGGGGGAATCCCAAGGGCCACTTAACCAGGCTACGGTTGGGCAGAGAGGAAAAGTTATGTCGGTCGGAAATGAGAGGAAGAAAAGTGTGGGTGGGGCAATGCTACACCACGTGTGTACTGTGTAGTAAGGGGAGTGACATGTGGTGGCACCTCAGCTGCAAGTGTCAGGGTGTGAAAGAGGAGTGGATGGATGATGCAGAAATATGGCCCAGGGTACGTAGAGTGGCAGGTATGGGGAAATTCCTAGGGCTGCTTAACCAGGGTACGGTTGGGCAGAGAGTAAAAGTTATATCGGTCGAAAAAGAGAGGAAGGAAAGTGTGGATGAGGCAATGGAACACCACGTGTATACTATGTAGTAAGGGTAGTTACATATGGTGGCACCTCAGCCACGAGTGTCAGGGTGTGAAAGAGGAGTGGGTGGGTGATACAGAAATGTAGTCTAGGGTATCTATAGTGGCAGGTATGGGGGAAGTCCTAAGGTCACTTAACCTGGGTACGGTTGGGCAGAGAGGAAAAGTTATGTCGGTCGAAAAAGAGAGGAAGGAAAGTGTGGATGGGGCAAAGGTACACCACGTGTGTACTGTGTAGTAAGGGGAGTTACATGTGGTGGCACCTTAGCCACGAGTGTCAGGGTGTGAAAGAGGAGTGGTTGGGTGATGCAGAAATGTGAGTGAATGTCTACGAGAGAATGGAAATAGCGGGGAAATCTGCAGAAGACCGTGATGGGAGAGGAAGTGACAGGGGACGGTAGGATGGGTTGTTTGTGTATTAGGTAAATTGAATATACTTAGGTTTTGGTTTGTTGTAGCTGTATATGTCTAAGATAGGTGTTTTAAAAAAATAATTTAATACATATACTGCCATACCCTAATGTTCTTCATTTTCAAATTTGATATTTTTTATACTCTTCAAAATATAAACAAAATTTATAAAGTTCAATACCATTGCGAATATGACTTTTACTGAAACCGTTTCGGCGCACATGCCGCATACTCCTGCTCCACGTTCAGTAGGGTAGGAAAACCAGGGCTGCATGCGCCTCTTCAGCGGATGAGTAGGGGGTCTGTTTGTCCCCAATAAATATCGTGGACGCACCCCTAAACATCAGTCAGTTCTCCCTCACCAAGAGTGATTTATATTACCCGACTATCGCCTTGAAACCGACACTTGAGTTTAACTTTTTACCTTTGGTAAATCGATCCTCCCTCACCAAGACTCAGAGGATCGATTTATTTCCTTGCAGCTATCAGCTTACACTGATAATTGTGCCCCATATTCCTCTTGTGACGGTTCTCCCTCACCACGACTCAGAGAACCGTTTCAAAAACATCCTCGATGCCGAGCGTTGATCCTATCTGCCCCGTAAGGCGGCCTGACGGTGTTTAAACCCTCCCCGTGCATGTCTTACGACGAGCTGACCGCCTAATACATTCAGGTTTTATAAAAATAGGCACTTTTAAAAAAAAAGTCAGCGCGTTTCGAGTACTAATTCACGTGATGAAACAAATAAAAATCATTTGAGTTTGCATGCGATAGTTATTTATAACAAATGATTTCCAAAATTGGAATATCATATATTATTACTTGAAAGCGTGAAGTGGGAGGAGGTACAGTCGATGTTACAGTTGGAGAGAGTGATGGCGGCTGCGTTGGTGGTGAGGAAGAAGAGTGGACGCCAGAGGGAATGTTGGTTCGACGAGGAGTGTAACATAAAGAAGACAAGGTGGCGGAGGGAAATGGCGAATTGGAGGTACGGCAGATGTGCAGTCGAAAGGGTTAATCAGGCGAAAAGGGAGTTCGAGAGGAAAAAAATAGAGGAGTTGCAGAAAGTGGAAAAGAGGTTGAGGGAGTGTGTGGTGGAGAAACGGATGTGGGAGATCTTAAAAGGAAGGGTGAATCAGGGTAAAGTGAACATAGAGCTAGCAGAGTGGGAGATGAGTTGTAAACAGATGGCGGGGTCTGAGGTGGAGCTGGGCAGTTCGAGTGCGAGACAGGTGGTACGAAGGGAGGCGTTTTCGCGGAAAGAGGTGAAAGTGGCCCTGGCACCATTAAAACTAGGAAAGGCAGCGGGGGAAGATGGGCTGAAAGCAGAGGCTTTCAAAAAGTTACCGGAGGAAGGAAGGGAGAAGATGCGGCAGAGTATTAACAAGGTGTGGACTGGAGAGGAGGAAGTGCCGGAAAAGTGGCGTGTGAGGGTGGTCGTCCCGGTGCACAAAGGAGGAGAGGCCTCGGACGTAAAAAACTATAGGGGGATCACCATTATGAGTGCCGGTTATAAATAAAAAAGATGACTATGGTGAAAAATAGAATGGATAGAGAAGTGGAACAAAAAGGGCTGCTGCCGGAATGCCAGGGTGGGTTCAGAAGGCGAAGAGGGACGAGGAAGCAGATTTTCATGCTGGCGAGAATGGTGGAGGAAGCGCTGGAATGCAAAGGGAGAGTGTATGCGGTGTTTGTGGATTTAAAAGCTGCGTATGACTCAGTTCCTAGGGAGAAACTGGTGGAATGTATGGATAGATTGGGTATGGAAAAGAAAGAAGTGGAGTGGGTGAGAAGGGTGTATAAAGAGTCTTGGGCGAAAGCAAGAGTGAATGGAGAAATATCTGAGAAATTTGGGGTGAATGTGGGAGTACGGGCCCGCTGAGCCCCCTCCTGTTTAATCTGTACACGAGCGAGTTAGAAGAGGTGCTGAGGAGAGGACAGGCAGGAGGGGTCGTGGTGGGTAGATCCAAAGTGTGGATGTTGGCGTATGCAGATGACGTGGTGCTGGTGGCCAAGAGAGTGGAAGAGATGCAAGAGATGTTGGATAGAATGGGTAGATACCTGGATAAGAGGGGGCTATTGGTGAATGTGGAAAAAATCAAATGGATGTTGTTTAGGAATAGGGGCAGGAGGGGTAAGGACGAAGGGCTGAAATGGAAGGAAAGGCTGATTGAGAGAATGAATGGCTTTAAATATTTGGGCTTTTGGTTTAACTGTGGAGGAGGGCTTAGGATGCATGTGGAGTGTATGCAGGCGAAAGCAAGAATGGCTTGGGGGATTGCGTGCAGAAAATGGGAGAGTTTGTGGGGTGGTAACCTAGTGGCGTGCAAGATATGGGATGCATGTGTAAAACCTATATTGTTGTATGGAGTGGAAGTGTGGGGATTGCGTGAATGGGAGGTAATAGAAAGGGAGCAAGGTTGGTTTCTGAAGAATCTGCTAGGGTTCGAAAGGTCGACACCGAGGGCAGTGCTATTGCAGGAGACAAATCGTATGAGCATGTGGTGGGAGTCGTGTATGAGGGTTGTGAAGTTTGAGGAAAGATTACAGGATTTGGGCGAGGAAAGACTGGTATGGGAGGCATGGATGAGGTGTAAGAGTAGAACAGAGAGTAGATGGAGGAAGGATAGAGAAAGGATGTATGAAAGAGTGGGTATGTCTGAGGTGTGGGTAGAGGAGAAGCTGAGAGAAAGGGGTAGCCTAGAAACTGAGATAAGGGAGAGACTGAGGGATATTGAGTGGCAAGAAAGACAAGTGAAAATGGCTGAGAGCTCATACAACCCTGGTTACGTAGAGTGGCAAGTGCAGGGGAAACTCCCGAGCTACTTAGCCAGGGGAGAGTGGAGCAGAGAGGACAAAGTATGCATGGCAAGAGCGAGGTGTGGGTCAGAAGAGCGAGGAAGAAAAGTGTGGATGGGGCTGGGGTACACCGCGTGTGCGCTGTGTAGGAAGGGGAGTGACACGTGGTGGCATCTTAGCAAAAAATGTGAGGGAGTGAAAGAAGAGTGGGTTGGAGAGTGCAGAAAGCTGAACGAATGGTTAGGAGAGGATGGGAAAGGCGTGAAAATCTGTAGGAGGCTGACGTGGGAAAGGAAATTGACGTGGGCAGAGGGGGTTTATTTTAATGGATAGAAAAATGTATTTTATGTTAATTTGTATTCTTTTTTTGTGTCTTTTTTGATATCTTTCTGTGAAAGTACGGTTTGGGAATGTGTGTAAAAGGGAAGGGTTGGGCTGGTATGCCAAATAAAGGTCGTTTTTTATATTATTACTTTCCGAATACATCACTGATGTAAAGGAAGGTATTGTTTTACCGAAAACGTGTTCACGTTTTCAAACTAAGATTGTGGAAATATGCGATAACTTTTCGGAACAAAAATTACACTAGAAGGAAGGTATTGTTGCCGTGTACCATTTAGCAAAAAAGAAAATTCAACTTTCGTTACGTTTTATGCCCAAAATAGTCGAAATAAACCCGATTTTTTGGGATGTCTGTGTGTGGTATGTATGTCTGTCTGTCTGTGAACAAAATACCGGGAGAACGGCACAACAGATTGCGACCAAATTTTGGAAAATATCTGCTATATACTATCCGAGACGATCCAGTGAAAATTTGAGCACAATCGGTTCACGAACAGCGATGGAATCACAATCAACACGGCGCGCGGAGCATAATTGGGGGCGGTGGCGCACCATTTAACACTCACGGTGGGAAAACGGCACAATAAATCGCGACCAAATTTGGAAATCGCCACACGCTGTCGTGTTTCGATTAGTAATTCACATGCAACAAATAAAAATTCTGTTCATACCGAATGTATGATGAAAAAAAATCAATTCACAATAAACGAATTGCGTGATAAATTTAGATTTGTAACGGGAAATAAAGAAACTGATTGGTTTCTACCTTCTGCGGCCAATTCCGATGATGTCCAGCTGTTATAATTGGCAGCGATGTGGCGTGAGATCCGGGAATTATAGAGAGCCCCCCATACAATAAGATGATGTGTGTAGGGTGGACGCCATGCGGCGATCGCCTAATATTTATGAATAGGGTGTCAAGTATCTTCTAGAAAAGGGATAGCTAGGCAGTCGGTGTATAGTTGTGTGTGGGTCCACCTTGCCATTGTTCCCGGACAGTTTTATGTCGCCCGAAAACGGACGACCAAGGCAGGAGAAAAAAAAACAATTAATTCGATCCCATCCCCGCGACCCGATAATTCCGATACGGATTTTATTATGGGAGCGCGGCGCGACCCGAAACGTCAATAATGCCAATCGGTATAAAATCGTCAAATATTCCCTGAGAAAAGCTTTGATCGGTGCCGACCTGGATGCCGACCGAAATATGCGGTCGAGTTGCATAGCGCAGCAGAAATTCCCACCCTGCGCAAATTCTGTTCTGGATGCTTCGTACCACCAAATACTTTCGTTTAATTCCCCGCAACGGGTGTTTTTTTTGGTTTGTTTTAGCGCACCGATTATAAATTAAAAACGCAATTAAAAATTCCCCCCACCCCTGAACCGACCCGAAGCACAGAATTTATTTAACAGTGTAGGGGCTATAATGATATGATAATGAACAAAAGGAACGCATCCGATATTAATAGTATTTTATGGACATAATGTCCGTTTTTATGGTTCTTTATGTGATACACATGATTGGTTAGTATAGCCGTTCCGTGCCGGCCGGACTCAAGGGGGCCCGCGAAACTAACGGGTCGGGGGCGGCGATCGTAATGGGCACCGATTTTTATGCGCGCGCTGGTAATTATTGTTATGGTTTATCGCCTTAATGGCTTGTTTGTAACTTATAAATTCGTTATTTATACGGCGCGATGGGCCGTTTTCGTTTGTCGTTACGATTATTGGAATTTTATTATAATCACGCCGAAAATTATCGTCGCCAGCTGCGTTTTAAATATGCGGATAATCCGCGCCGAGCATTCCGCCACATGTTTTCGCTGCTGCCTGACTATAGGCGAGTCACGGGCAAACGGGGAGCACGGAAAAATAAATTAATGCAAGCAAAAGGATACACATTAACGGTCATTATTGATAGTTTTAATTAAAACGAGCTGGGTGGAACACGATACGACTAAAACAACGCGAGATCCCAATGGTTTATCATGGGAATCACTAAATATGTTTTCTTGGTGCAATTATGTAAATTCTGACTTGGTTTTGTTGAAAGCAATAACAGAGTTTTGATATATAATGCTCTATAAAATTGTTTTATTAATAGAAATTAAGATTCATTTTTCTTTTAAACGGAATCTCTCATCAATAAACATCAGAGAACATTGGCGATAATAGAAGAATCAAGGACATCGATTAGAATTTTGGATTTTTAAAACTACTTCTAGGTAATTTTTATAATATTAACTACAAATTTTAGTATTAATATCGCTTAAATTGAATTTTTGGTGAATTTTATAAACTGCAACTTGTAATTTATTTAAAGAAGTATCTGTGTTTAAAGTGTGATAACTCGAGTTATAATAAACATAACTCCACCAAATAAACCAAAATGTTTAAAATATATTAGAAATATGAGTTACAAATTTTAGTATTAATAACGCTTAAATTGAATTTTTAGCGAATTTTATAAACTGAAACTTGTAATTTATTTAAAGAAGTATTTGTGTTTAACGTATGATAACTTGAGCTATAATCAACATAACTCCACCAAATTACCCCAATTTGTTTGAAATATATTCACAATATAAATTACAAATTTTAGTATTAATATCGCTTAAATTGAATTTTTGCCGAATTTTATAAACTGCAACTTGTAATTTATTTAAAGAAGTATTTGTGTTTAAAGTGTGATAACTCGAGCTATAATCAGCGTAACTCCACCAAATTAACCCAATATCTTTGAAATATATTCAAAATATATGGAACAAATTTTAGTATTAATATCGCTTAAATTGATTTTTTGGTGAATTTTATAAACTGATACTTGTAATTTATTTAAAGAAGTGTTTGTGTTTAAAGTGTGATAACTCGAGTTATAATCATCACAACTCTACCAAATTAACCCAAAATGTTTGAAATATATTCGAAATATAAATTACAAATTTAAGTATTAATATCGCTTAAATTGAATTTTTGGTGAATTTTATAATCTGCAACTTGTAATTTATTTAAAGAAGTATTTGTGTTTAAAGTGTGATAACTCGAGCTATAATCAACATAACTCTACAAAATTAACCCAAAATGTTTGTAATATATTCAAAATATAAATTACAAATTTTAGTATTAATATCGCTAAAATTGAATTTTTGGTGGATTTTATAAACTGCAACTTGTAATTTATTTAAAGAAGTATTTGTGTTTAATGTGTGATAACTCGAGCTATAATCATCATAACTCTACCAAATTATTCCAAAATGTTTGAAATATATTCACAATATAAACTACAAATTTTAGTATTAATATCGCTTAAATTGAATTTTTGGTGAATTTTATAAACTGCAACTTGTAATTTATTTAAAGAAGTATTTGTGTTTAAAGTGTGATAACTCGAGCTATAATAAACATAACTCCACCAAATTACCCCAATATATTTGAAATATATTGGCAATATAAATTACAAATTTTAGTATTAATTTCGCTTAAATTGAATTTTTGGCGAATTTTATAAACTGCAACTTGTAATTTATTTAAAGAAGTATTTGTGTTTAAAGTGTGATAACTCGAGATATAATCAACATAACTCTACCAAATTAACCGAAAATGTTTGAAATATATTCATAATATAAATAAAAAAAATTAGTATTAATATCGCTATAATTGAATTTTTGGTGAATTTTATAAACTGCAACTTGTAATTTATTTAAAGAAGTATTTGTGTTTAAAGTGTGATAACTCGAGTTATAATCAACATAACTCTACCAAATTAACCCAAAATGTTTGACATATATTCATAATATAAACTACAAATTTTAGTATTAATATCGCGTAAATTGAATTTTATAAACTGCAAGTTGTAATTTATTTAAAGAAGTATCTGTGTTTAAAGTGTGATAACTCGAGTTATAATAAACATAACTCCACCAAATAAACCAAAATGTTTAAAATATATTCGAAATATGAGTTACAAATTTTAGTATTAATAACGCTTAAATTGAATTTTTAGCGAATTTTATAAACTGAAACTTGTAATTTATTTAAAGAAGTATTTGTGTTTAACGTATGATAACTTGAGCTATAATCAACATAACTCCACCAAATTACCCCAATTTGTTTGAAATATATTCACAATATAAATTACAAATTTTAGTATTAATATCGCTTAAATTGAATTTTTGCCGAATTTTATAAACTGCAACCTGTAATTTATTTAAAGAAGTATTTGTGTTTAAAGTGTGATAACTCGAGCTATAATCAGCGTAACTCCACCAAATTAACCCAATATCTTTGAAATATATTCAAAATATATGGAACAAATTTTAGTATTAATATCGCTTAAATTGATTTTTTGGTGAATTTTATAAACTGATACTTGTAATTTATTTAAAGAAGTGTTTGTGCTTAAAGTGTGATAACTCGAGTTGTAATCATCACAACTCTACCAAATTAACCCAAAATGTTTGAAATATATTCAAAATATAAATTACAAATTTAAGTATTAATATCGCTTAAATTGAATTTTTGGTGAATTTTATAATCTGCAACTTGTAATTTATTTAAAGAAGTATTTGTGTTTAAAGTGTGATAACTCGAGCTATAATCAACATAACTCTACAAAATTAACCCAAAATGTTTGTAATATATTCAAAATATAAATTACAAATTTTAGTATTAATATCGCTAAAATTGAATTTTTGGTGGATTTTATAAACTGCAACTTGTAATTTATTTAAAGAAGTATTTGTGTTTAATGTGTGATAACTCGAGCTATAATCATCATAACTCTACCAAATTATTCCAAAATGTTTGAAATATATTCACAATATAAACTACAAATTTTAGTATTAATATCGCTTAAATTGAATTTTTGGTGAATTTTATAAACTGCAACTTGTAATTTATTTAAAGAAGTATTTGTGTTTAAAGTGTGATAACTCGAGCTATAATAAACATAACTCCACCAAATTACCCCAATATATTTGAAATATATTGGCAATATAAATTACAAATTTTAGTATTAATTTCGCTTAAATTGAATTTTTGGCGAATTTTATAAACTGCAACTTGTAATTTATTTAAAGAAGTATTTGTGTTTAAAGTGTGATAACTCGAGCTATAATCAACATAACTCTACCAAATTAACCGAAAATGTTTGAAATATATTCATAATATAAATAAAAAAAATTAGTATTAATATCGCTATAATTGAATTTTTGGTGAATTTTATAAACTGCAACTTGTAATTTATTTAAAGAAGTATTTGTGTTTAAAGTGTGATAACTCGAGTTATAATCAACATAACTCTACCAAATTAACCCAAAATGTTTGACATATATTCATAATATAAACTACAAATTTTAGTATTAATATCGCGTAAATTGAATTTTGGTGAATTTTATAAACTGCAAGTTGTAATTTATTTAAAGAAGTATTTGTATTTAAAGTGTGATAACTTGAGCTATAATCATCATAACTCTACCAAATTAATCCAAAATGTTTGAAATATATTCATAATATAAACTACAAATTTTAGTATTAATATCGCTTAAATTGAATTTTTGGTGAATTTTATAAACTGCAACTTGTAATTTATTTAAAGAAGTATTTGTGTTTAAAGTGTGATAATTCGAGCTATTCGCCATATTTCCTTTTTATCTCTATTCAAAATTGTAATAATTTACTTTCATTCTCTAATGAATACACCTAAAAATTTAGTCAGTCCACTCTGTAATCGTAGTGAATCGTAGACACGTACAATTAGTGGTAAATTTAGGAACACCTTCTTGATCAGTGCATATGTTCTAGTGCTCGCATGGCGATTTTTTTTTGGTTTTGTTCGAGTATAGCATCGGCTGGAGACAATATGTGTCGCAAACTGGTATCGCCTGGGTTCGGTTGTACGGATTCCTGCGCCGGCAATAAATCTCGTCTTGGATAAAATTTTTGTTGGTGTCGTAAACACCTCGTAAATCAAAGTTGCCGGGCTATTGATCAGGCCAAGTGTAGGCCGATCGGACTAAGTGGAGGTAACATAACAAATAAGTAATGTTAACCGTGTTCATGTCGTGTACGCCGGGACCGGTACATTTCATTGCGGGACGCGGATTTATTTATTATCTATGCGCGAAATGGGAAAGGCAGTGCGATCGCACATATTATTTATCGGCCACCCCTCATGAATTATAACAAAACACATTTACTATATCACCAAAGATGAATATTGTGAGATTGACCGCTTACAGAGTTGAATCAAGCATGATTTCTTGATTCAACTCTGTAAGTAATGTATGGATGAAGGAGATAAGATACTATTGTAGATTTAGGAAGTAAATCTTCTTTTAAATAAGCTATACATTGTAAATTTTCATTACGTAATAATATCAACAGGATGTTTTTAGTAACAAACCCTTGTTTCATCATTATTTTCATTGGCAATTCCTCACCTGCCAGAGTTTTGCAGCTAGCACGCAGAATCGAGTGGCTACTCACTCGTCCCGTAGCCTTAAAGGGAGGTTTCACAATGGGCCCATTTTGAGGAATATCTGAAGCTATGCTACCCTCCTTGGGTAGCTATGCTACCCTCCTTGGCTATCCAGATCATAAAGAAAATTGTTTCAAAACACAATTTTTTCTAAAATTTAATTATTGAATTCTGATTTCCAAATAATTGTTCTTTTTAAATAGCAACCATTTTGAAATGATAGTTTTGTAAAAACAGCATAATATATGCTCCAAAATATTGAAAGTGTAAATATTATTATTTTGAATTTTCAGCCTCAATAAATATAATGAATTTATATAAGTTAAATTTGTGTTGCGTTTTAGTTTTCTACATAATAAATAAAAATTTACAAAGATTATTTGGAAATAATTACTATTAGTACTACTTTTATGTCTATTTGTATTTTTATTTTTGTATATTTTTGTAGTGGGTGGTGATATGGAAGGGCAGTGAGGGATATACTATTACCAACAAAAACTAGCAATTTTAAGAAATACGTGCTTTGGTTAGAAATTGCAGAAAATCAGCATCTGTTGAATTTACTTACAGGATATAAGCATAGGATAGGAAGCACCTGATAAAACAATAATCGCCTCCACCCTCCCCTCGTTTAGGATATTAATTTTTCACATAGTTTCGCTCGCGGTGGCTCCTTTGAACCCTTTGATCCTGCAGGACGCGCTCTCCATACGGGCGCCCGAACCGCCCGCGCCGCCCCAGGTATCGGGAATAGTTGATGCATTCCCGCTTTAACAAACGGGAAGAATTCTTGGCCCGCGCCCCCAACCCACTCATTTTTGCAACGAGGCGCTCTCAAAGCCTCGGCGCGATCGTTCTGCTCACTTTTTTACGGGAATGTTACTTGAAAGGGTTTATTGAAGCATTTGAGATCATAAAATTATCCCTCAAACACTTCCAGTACGTTTTACATTGAAATTTTCAAATATATATATATATATATATATATATATATATATATATATATATATATACAAAAATCAAAAAATTATACCTTATTTTGAGGCTAAATAAATATAGAACATTTACCATTTGTCTAAATAATCGAAATTTATTGCAATTTTTTAAAAACATCTTTCATCTGAAAAGTGAGTTATAATGAAGTTTTCTTTATTACAAATTTACCAATTAATGGAACTCATAAAATTTTATCTCATTTTGAAGCTAAATAAATGTAGATTATGAAACATTTGTCTAAATGTTTGTAATATGAAAATTTGATTTATTGCAATTTTTTGAATAAAAACTTTCATCCGAAAAGTGAGTTATAATGAAGTTTTCTTTATTACAAATTTCCCAATTAATGGAACTCATAAAGTTTTACCTCATTATGAAGCTAAATAAATTTAGATTATGAAACATTTGTCTAAATGTTCGAAATATGAAAATTTGATTTATTGCAATTTTTTGAATAAAAATTTCATCCGAAAAGTGAGTTATAATAAAATTTTCTTGATTACAAATTTACCAATTAATGGAACTCATAAAATTTTACCTCATTTTGAAGCTAAATAAATGTAGATTATGAAATATTTTTCTAAATGTTCGAAATATTAAAATTTGATTTATTGCAATTTTTTTAATAAAAACTTTCATCCGAAAAGTGAGTTATAATGAAGTTTTATCTTTATTACAAATTTACCAATTCATGGAACTCATAAAATTTTACCTCATTTTGAAGCTAAATAAATGTAGATTATGAAACATTTGTCTAAATGTTCGAAATATGAAAATTTGATTTATTGCAATTTTTTGAATAAAATCTTTCATCCGAAAAGTTAGTTATAATGAAGTTTTCTTTATTACAAATTTACCAATTAATGGAACTCATAAAATTTTACCTCATTTTGAAGCTAAATAAATGTAAATTACGAAACATTTATTTAAATGTTCGAAATATGTAAATTTGATTTATTGCAATTTTTTGAATACGAACTTTCATCCGAAAAGTGAGTTATAATGAAGTTTTCTTTATTACAAATTTACCAATTAATGGAACTCATAAAATTTTATCTCATTTTGAAGCTAAATAAATGTAGATTATGAAACATTTGTCTAAATGTTCGAAATATGAAAATTTGATTTATTGCAATTTGTTGAATAAAAACTTTCATCCGAAAAGTGAGTTATAATGAAGTTTTCTTTATTACAAATTTACCAAGTAATGGAACTCATAAAATGTTACCTCATTTAGAAGCTAAATAAATGTAGAATATAAAACATTTGTTTAAATGTTCGAAATATGAAAATTTGATTTATTGCAATTTTTTTAATAAAAACTTTCATCCGAAAAGTGAGTTATAATGAAGTTTTCTTTATTACAAATTTCCCAATTAATGGAACTCATAAAATTTTACCTCGTTTTGAAGCTAAATAAATATAGATTATAAAACATTTGTCTAAATGTTCGAAATATCAAAATTTGATTTATTACAATTTTTTGAATAAAAACTTTCATCCGAAAAGTGAGTTATAATGAAGTTTTCTTTATTACAAATTTACCAATTAATGGAACTCATAAAATTTTACCTCATTTTGAAGCTAAATAAATGTAGATTATGAAACATTTGTCTAAATGTTCGAAATATGAAAATTTGATTTATTGCAATTTTTTTAATAAAAACTTTCATCCGAAAAGTGAGTTATAATGAAGTTTTCTTTATTACAAATTTACCAATTAATGGAACTCATAAAATTTTACCTCATTTTGAAGCTAAATAAATGTAGATTATGAAACATTTGTCTAAATGTTCGAAATATTAAAATTTGATTTATTGCAATTTTTTGAATAAAAACTTTCATCCGAAAAGTGAGTTATAATAAAATTTTCTTTATTACAAATTTACCACTTAATGGAACTTATAAAATTGTACCTCATTTTGAAGCTAAATAAATGTAGATTATGAAATATTTGTCTAAATGTTCGAAATATAAAAATTTGATTTATTGCAATTTTTTGAATAAAAACTTTCATCCGAAAAGTGAGTTATAATGAAGTTTTCTTTATTACAAATTTACCAATTAATGGAACTCATAAAATTTTACATCATTTTGAAGCTAAATAAATGTAGATTATGAAACATTTGTCTAAATGTTCGAAATATGAAAATTTGATTTATTGCAATTTTTTGAATACAAACTTTCATCCGAAAAGTTAGTTATAATGAAGTTTTCGTTATTACAAATTTACCAATTAATGGAACTCATAAAATTTTACCTCATTTTGAAGCTAAATAAATGTAGATTATAAAACATTTGTTTAAATGTTCGAAATATGAATATTTGATTTATTGCAATTTTTTTAATAGAAACTTTCATCTGAAAAGTTAGTTATAATGAAGTTTTCTTTATTACAAATTTCCCAATTAATGGAACTCATAAAATTTTGCTTCATTTTGAAGCTAAAAAAATGTAGATTATGAAACATTTGTCTAAATGTTCGAAATATGAAAATTTGATGTATTGTAATTTTTTGAATAAAAACTTTCATCAGAAAAGTGAGTTATAATGAAATTTTCTTGATTACAAATTTACCAATTCATGGAACTCATAAAATTTTACCTCATTTTGAAGCTAAATAAATGTAGATTATGAAATATTTGTCTAAATGTTCGAAATATAAAAATTTGATTTATTGCAATTTTTTGAATAAAAACTTTCATCCGAAAAGTGAGTTATAATGAAGTTTTCTTTATTACAAATTTACCAATTAATGGAACTCATAAAATTTTACATCATTTTGAAGCTAAATAAATGTAGATTATGAAACATTTGTCTAAATGTTCGAAATATGAAAATTTGATTTATTGCAATTTTTTGAATACAAACTTTCATCCGAAAAGTTAGTTATAATGAAGTTTTCGTTATTACAAATTTACCAATTAATGGAACTCATAAAATTTCACCTCATTTTGAAGGTAAATAAATGTAGATTATGAAAGATTTGTCTAAATGTTCGAAATATGAAAATTTGATTTATTGCAATTTTTTGAATAAAAACTTTCATCCAAAAAGTGAGTTATAATGAAGTTTTCTTTATTACAAATTTACCAATTAATGGAACTTATAAAATTGTACCTCATTTTGAAGCTAAATAAATGTAGATTATGAAACATTTGTCTAAATGTTCGAAATATGAAAATTTGATTTATTGCAATTTTTTTAATAAAAATTTTCATCCGAAAAGTGAGTTATAATGAAGTTTTCTTTATTAAAAATGTACCAATTAATGGAACTCATAAAATTTTTCCTCATTTTGAAGCTAAATAAATGTAGATTATAAAACATTTGTTTAAATGTTCGAAATATGAAAATTTGATTTATTGCAATTTTTTGAATAAAAACTTTCATCCGAAAAGTGAGTTATAATGAAGTTTTCTTTATTACAAATTTACCAATTAATGGAACTCATAAAATTTTACCTCATTTTGAAGCTAAATAAATGTAGATTATGAAACATTTGTCTAAATGTTCGAAATTTGAAAATTTGATTTATTATAATTTTTTGAATAAAAACTTTCATCCTAAAAGTTAGTTATAATGAAGTTTTCGTTATTACAAATTTACCAAGTAATGGAACTCATAAAATTTTACCTCATTTTGAAGCTAAATAAATGTAGATTATGAAACATTTGCTTAAATGTTCGAAATATGAAAATTTTATTTATTGCAATTTTTTTAATAAAAACTTTCATCCGAAAAGTGAGTTCTAATGAAGTTTTCTTTATTAAAAATTTACCAATTAATGGAACTCATAAAATTTTACCTCATTTTGAAGCTAAATAAATGTAGATTATGAAACATTTGTCTAAATGTTCGAAATATCAAAATTTGATTTATTGCAATTTTTTTAATAAAAACTTTCATCCGAAAAGTGAGTTATAATAAAATTTTCTTTATTACAAATTTACCAATTAATGGAACTTATAAAATTGTACCTCATTTTGAAGCTAAATAAATTTAGATTATGAAACATTTGTCTAAATGTTCGAAATATGAAAATTTGATTGATTGCAATTTTTTGAATACAAACTTTCATCCGAAAAGTTAGTTATAATGAAGTTTTCGTTATTACAAATTTACCAATTAATGGAACTCATAAAATTTCACCTCATTTTGAAGCTAAATAAATGTAGATTATGAAATATTTATCTAAATGTTCGAAATATGAAAATTTGATTTATTGCAATTTTTTGAATAAAAACTTTCATCCGAAAAGTGAGTTATAATGAAGTTTTCTTTATTAAAAATTTACCAATTAATGGAACTTATAAAATTTTACCTCATGTTGAAGCTAAATAAATGTAGATTATCAAACATTTATCTAAATGTTCGAAATATCAAAATTTGATTTATTGCAATTTTTTGAATAAAAACTTTCATCCGAAAAGTGAGTTATAATGAAGTTTTCTTTATTATAAATTACCAATTAATGGAACTCATAAAATTTTACCTCATTTTGAAGCTAAATAAATGTAGATTATAAAACATTTGTTTAAATGTTCGAAATATGAAAATTTGATTTATTGCAATTTTTTGAATAAAAACTTTCATCCAAAAAGTGAGTTATAATGAAATTTTCTTTATTACAAAATTACGAATTAATGGAACTCATAAAATTTTACCTCATTTTGAAGCTAAATAAATGTAGATTATGAAACATTTGTCTAAATGTTCGAAATATCAAAATTTGATTTATTGCAATTTTTGGAATAAAAACTTTCAACAAGTTGTTTTTAGAAACCACGTTATTATTTCATTCGATGACATTTGAAATATAGCTTGAAAATACGAAATAAATTAAAGCTTCTTATAGCTAATTTATAACTGATAGCTATAAAATTCCAAGTTCATATTGTACCCATGTGTGCCAAAAGATATCAATCCGCAGGTTTTCAATCCGACTGTACGGGACAAAAGAGAGGCACAAACATATTTGTGTAGAATTTTCTAAAACGCGCACACACACAAATCGAACTCGCCAAGGGTATTTATAGTATCCGCCGTTGCGGCAGTAAATAGTAATAAACGTCAGGGCCCCCCGAGCCCCCCCGGTTTAATCGCCGCCGTGGAACGCGTCCACCTAACAATACCCGAAACTCGAAAACCGAACACACATATTATATATTTATGGATTTTTTTCTCTTTGTATTATTACCCATTTTCTACCTGCCGGACTGCCGCCTCTTTGTTTATGCCGTATTACCTTACCACCTACACTGTTAAAAGAAACGTACGATACATAACATAAACAAAATCATTTGGGCACAGAAAATAGTTTATGCAATCTCACATTAAACAAACATATCTTAAGGTCGTTTAGACAAGACAATTTCTTGACTCAAAAGTTATGGTCGTTTTAGACAAGACAATTTTTTGACTCAAAAGTTAGTCAAGATGCGAGACAATCTAAATTGTCTCGTATCATACAGAAAATTATTTGAAATATTGAATTGGATGGTAGATCGAATGAAAAAATATAACGCGTTCTATTAGTCAAGGACACATTGTATGGGAGGAGGATATATGAATTCATTTCTTGAACAACTTTAGAGCTAAGAAATTGTCTTGTCTAAAACGACCTTTATTATAGTCATATTATAGCAAATTATTTGAAATTTGAGCTAAAAAATAGTGTTGTCTAAAACGACCTTTACAGAAGAACTACGGCAGCAATTTCAAACTCGTTCTTATTGCAAAGTTCATTCCACGACCAAATCAAACGCAATTAGTTGGCCCCCGCGATGTCGTCGGGTATCGAAAAAGGGGGGGGGGGGGTGGACGTGCAACCCTTCTTCCTGTGCGCCGCCGTTCGTTCGCAGCGCGGGCAATATTTTACCAAGTCCAATAATTAAATAAGTTGATTAATGAGAAAGTCGTAAGTTTCAGCTGCTGCGGCGGCGGCGGCGACGGCGGGCGGGAGGTGAAATAAATAAATTTTTGCTCGGCCGGCATTGAAAAATTAATTAAATCGCCCGATTTGGTTTTAATAAAATTCGCGACTCAATGAATTTGATTAAAATTTTAATAATTGTTTGATTTGTTTGGCGATAGAATTGGCGGCGGCTTAATGAATTTTTATGTTGTTTGCCTGCTGCCCGCCAGCGGGGCGGCGAAAACAACCACACACACACACACATAAAAAAAAATAAAGCACGGAAGCAATTAGCGCGACATCGAATTATGGAAATTGCGGGGGCGGGGTGGCGGTTAATTGGAAAAGTTCAATGTGGAACGCCTTTTTTGTTGTCGCTGAAACGATTAATGATGTTTTGGATTCTGTAAAAAAAAATTATGACGATTATTTGGAAATAACTACTATTAGCAACAAAAAGTAGTAATTTTAAGGAGTTAGAAATGCAGAAAATTTGCATCTATTAATTTTACTTACAGGATATAAGCACAGGACAGGAAGCACCTGATCAATAATCTCCTAAAAATGTATGAATATAATTTATACATATTCATACATTATTATATTAAAAAAAAACAAATACTCAAATTTACATTTTTAATTTTCATATTCTTCATTAAGCATAGGAGTAAATAATAAACATTAATTAGAATATTCCGCAAAAAGGATCACCCCTGAGCCCTTCCGTTCATATTCCGCAGCTAATTTCTACAATATGTATATATTTTTTATTCCTAAGCAAACAACCGGCTCCATTCTCCAACGTATACTCACCCTCAATTTTAATTCATTAATTAATTAATATCCACCACCCCCCGTTCCATTTCCAATTCCTGCGGGCGGTCAGGAACAGGTGGCCGGGGCCCCTCTGATCCTCCCGCTTTGATCTTATCCTTCGGACTTCTGCGCCGCATCGATTGCGATTTTTCCGATGTCCATTACGCCCTAACAGCGTAGCCAGAAAGAAAAAAAATATAGCGCACACATTCGCCCCATTATCCCGGCCCCCCATTAATGCGGAACGACGCCTTTCGATTTGTTATTGGTGATTAATTACCGGGGACCGCCGGAGGAAAAAAATTGAAACATCGAGACGGAAGCCGGAAAGGCTCCGCTTTTGTCAAACGACTAATGGTCACTTCTGGATGAAAATAGACAGCCTGTTTTTCTGATCAGACAAGGGGGGATATTTATTAGTAGGGCTTTTGTTTAATTGACAATGAGCGGGGATGTTACTCGGATGAGAGTAGCTGGTTTCGAATTATATTTTGCTGGTGAAACTTACATAACTTTCAAAATACAAATCGTATTTTTTTAGAGGTTATTATTAATTGAAGATAAAACTGAATTAGTTTCATTATTCAGCTACAAAAATAAGTATGGTTGGTTAATTTTATGGACTTACTCTGACCGCAAAAAAATATCAAGAACATTTTCAACCTTCTAAAAAAGTCCTACAAGTTTTGTTTTAATCAAAATTGTTTACTTATTCAGCTATAAATTTAGGTACAGAGCTATATTTTATAGAATTAATTTCATCATACTTATATAACGTTCAAAATTCTAAACCACAAACATTAGCCTTTACCTTACTTTAATTTTACGTTGTAAATTTGTGATTTACGTCCATACAGATTAATCCTTGTACTCTCAAGGATAATCCCAATTTTTTTTTTTACTACCGTGACAATCGGCCTCCGAAATTAACCCTTGCTTGCAGCGGCCCCGTTGCATCGTTGCAAGACCCACCGGGCGGCGGCAAAATCACTCTTCCTTTGACCGTCTGCAGCGGGCAACAATCGCCGGTGACTTTACGACCGGCATTGATAAACGGCGGCGGCTTTGATGTGAGACGGCCCAATATTGACACTGACTTCGATTCCTTACACCTGTGCGCACCTTGCGCTTTCCTGTTTGCGCGGTTTATTGCGTGCGAGAATTCGCTTATCGGGACGGCGCTTTTGGGGGGTTGTTCCACGAACAACGCGACACCATTGAGGCTGGATTGTACACACTCACCACATATAGTTTCGTTTGGACAGCTGAGTGGTATCGGGTAATTAAAATGTTTTCTTCATATCATGTAATGGAATGAATTCGGCTGCAATTATTTCCCCATTATGTGTTAATAACGGGCGGCCAGTCAGGAAACAGGTGGGGACACTTGGTTTATCTTACAAGAATATTCCACCTGCGATATAGGAAGTTTTCTTATTAAGCCCTTCTGTTTATAACGGGTAATGTTGTATAGATAATCAATCAATAATCGTGTGAACTTAAAAATTCAAGAAAAAGTATAATTCTTGTAATTACTTCATAATAAAAACATCATAATCTAACATTTCATGTTTTTCAGTGAATTTTTGTATTTTCACATTTATTCTGCTTCAAAATAAGATGCAAATTCATTGGTTTCAGATATAAATAAAGTCTGAAATGAGCAAAATTCAATCAATAGTATAATTCTGTAATAACTTCATATTAAAAACATCATAACTATATCATAATCTAACATTTCATGTTTTTCAGTGAATTTTTGTGAATTCACATTTATTCTGCTTCAAAATAAGATGCAAATTTATTGCTTTCAGATATAAATAAAGTTTGAAATGAGCAAAATTCAATCAACAGTATAATTCTGTAATAGCTTCATATTAAAAACATCATAATTATATCATAATCTAACATTTCATGTTTTTCAGTGAATTTTTGTATTTTCACATTCATTCTGCTTCAAAATAAGATGCAAATTCATTGCTTTCAGACATAAATAAAGTCTGAATTGAGCAAAATTCAATCAACAGTATAATTCTGTAATAGCTTCATATTGAAAACATCATAACTATATCATAATCTAACATTTCATGTTTTTCAGTGAATTTTTGTATTTTCACATTTATTCTGCTTCAAAATAAGATGCAAAATCATTGCTTTCAGATATAAATAAAGTCTGAACTGAGCAAAATTCAATCAACAGTATAATTCTGTAATAGCTTCATATTAAAAACATAATAACTATATCATAATCTAAAATTTCAGGTTTTTCAGTGAATTTTTGTATTTTCACATTTATTTTGCTTCAAAATAAGATGCAAATTCATTGCTTTCAGATATAAATAAAGTCTGAAATGAGCAAAATTCATTCAACAGTATAATTCTGTAATAGCTTCATATTAAAATCATCATAACTATACCATAATCTAATATTTCATGTTTTTTAGTGAATGTTTGTATTTTCACATTTATTCTGCTTCAAAATAAGATGCAAATTCATTGCTTTCAGATATAAATAAAGTCTGAACTGAGCAAAATTCAATCAACAGTATAATTCTGTAATAGCTTCATATTAAAAACATCATAACTATATCATAATCTAACATTTCATGTTTTTCAGTGAATTTTTATATTGTCATATTTATTCTGTTTCAAAATAAGATGCAAATTCATTGCTTTTAGATATAAATAAAGTCTGAAATGAGCAAAATTCAATCAACAGTATAATTCTGTAATAGCTTCATATTAAAATCATCATAACTATACCATAATCTAATATTTCATGTTTTTTAGTGAATGTTTGTATTTTCACATTTATTCTGCTTCAAAATAAGATGCAAATTCATTGCTTTCAGATATAACTAAAGTCTAAACTGAACAAAATTCAATCAACAGTATAATTCTGTAATAGCTTCATATTAAAAACATCATAACTATATCATAATCTAACATTTCATGTTTTTCAGTGAATTTTTGTATTTTCACATTTATTCTGCTTCAAAATAAGATGCAAATTCATTGCTTTCAGATATAAATAAAGTCTGAACTGAGCAAAATTCAATCAACAGTATAATTCTGTAATAGCTTCATATTAAAAACATAATAACTATATCATAATCTAACATTTCAGGTTTTTCAGTGAATTTTTGTATTTTCACATTTATTTTGCTTCAAAATAAGATGCAAATTCATTGCTTTCAGATATAAATAAAGTCTGAATTGAGCAAAATTCAATCAACAGTATAATTCTGTAATAGCTTCATATTAAAAACATCATAACTATATCATAATCTAACATTTCATGTTTTTCAGTGAATTTTTATATTTTCACATTTATTCTGCTTCAAAATAAGATGCAAATTCATTGCTTTCAGACATAAATAAAGTCTGAATTGAGCAAAATTCAATCAACAGTATAATTCTGTAATAGCTTCATATTAAAAACATCATAACTATATCATAATCTAACATTTCATGTTTTTTAGTGAATGTTTGTATTTTCACATTTATTCTGCTTCAAAATAAGATGCAAATTCATTGCTTTCAGATATAAATAAAGTCTGAACTGAGCAAAATTCAATCAACAGTATAACTCTGTAATAGCTTCATATTAAAAACATCATAAATATATCATAATCTAACATTTCATGTTTTTCAGTGAATTTTTGTATTTTCACATTTATTCTGCTTCAAAATAAGATGCAAATTCATTGCTTTCAGATATAAATAAAGTCTGAAATGAGCAAAATTCAATCAACAGTATAATTCTGTAATAGCTTCATATTAAAAACATCATAACTATATCATAATCTAACATTTCATGTTTTTTAGTGAATGTTTGTATTTTCACATTTATTCTGCTTCAAAATAAGATGCAAATTCATTGCTTTCAGATATAAATAAAGTCTGAACTGAGCAAAATTCAATCAACAGTATAACTCTGTAATAGCTTCATATTAAAAACATCATAAATATATCATAATCTAACATTTCATGTTTTTCAGTGAATTTTTATATTTTCACATTTATTCTGCTTCAAAATAAGATGCAAATTCATTGCTTTCAGACATAAATAAAGTCTGAATTGAGCAAAATTCAATCAACAGTATAATTCTGTAATAGCTTCATATTAAAAACATCATAACTATATCATCATCTAACATTTCATGTTTTTTAGTGAATGTTTGTATTTTCACATTTATTCTGCTTCAAAATAAGATGCAAATTCATTGCTTTCAGATATAAATAAAGTCTGAACTGAGCAAAATTCAATCAACAGTATAACTCTGTAATAGCTTCATATTAAAAACATCATAAATATATCATAATCTAACATTTCATGTTTTTCAGTGAATTTTTGTATTTTCACATTTATTCTGCTTCAAAATAAGATGCAAATTCATTGCTTTCAGATATAAATAAAGTCTGAACTGAGCAAAATTCAATCAACAGTATAACTCTGTAATAGCTTCATATTAAAAACATCATAACTATATCATAATCTAACATTTCAGGTTTTTCAGTGAATTTTTGTATTTTCACATTTATTCTGCTTCAAAATAAGATGCAAATTCATTGCTTTCAGATATAAATAAAGTCTGAACTGAGCAAAATTCAATCAACAGTATAACTCTGTAATAGCTTCATATTAAAAACATCATAAATATATCATAATCTAACATTTCATGTTTTTCAGTGAATTTTTGTATTTTCACATTTATTCTGCTTCAAAATAAGATGCAAATTCATTGCTTTCAGATATAAATAAAGTCTGAAATGAGCAAAATTCAATCAACAGTATAATTCTGTAATAGCTTCATATTAAAATCATCATAACTATACCATAATCTAATATTTCATGTTTTTTAGTGAATGTTTGTATTTTCACATTTATTCTGCTTCAAAATAAGATGCAAATTCATTGCTTTCAGATATAAATAAAGTCTGAACTGAGCAAAATTCAATCAACAGTATAACTCTGTAATAGCTTCATATTAAAAACATCATAAATATATCATAATCTAACATTTCATGTTTTTTAGTGAATGTTTGTATTTTCACATTTATTCTGCTTCAAAATAAGATGCAAATTCATTGCTTTCAGATATAAATAAAGTCTGAAATGAGCAAAATTCAATCAACAGTATAATTCTGTAATAGCTTCATATTAAAATCATCATAACTATACCATAATCTAATATTTCATGTTTTTTAGTGAATGTTTGTATTTTCACATTTACTCTGCTTCAAAATAAGATGCAAATTCATTGCTTTCAGATATAACTAAAGTCTGAACTGAGCAAAATTCAATCAACAGTATAATTCTGTAATAGCTTCATATTAAAAACATCATAACTATATCATAATCTAACATTTCATGTTTTTCAGTGAATTTTTGTATTTTCACATTTATTCTGCTTCAAAATAAGATGCAAATTCATTGCTTTCAGATATAAATAAAGTCTGAACTGAGCAAAATTCAATCAACAGTATAATTCTGTAATAGCTTCATATTAAAAACATCATAAATATATCATAATCTAACATTTCATGTTTTTCAGTGAATTTTTGTACTTTCACATTTATTATTTTTTAAAATGAGATGAAAACTCGTTGTTTTTAGGTATAAATAAAGTCTGAACCAAGCAAAGCTTCGTACTAGAGGTTTCACTCAACTTTTTCTTGTCAGACCAAGAATTAAATGATACAGTTAGTTGGTGTCTTTTTAAAATCTTTCACCATCATGCAAAAGTCGTTGTAGTAACTACCTTTCTGCGTTGTAATTAAAATTGTTGACTGGGGTGACGAAGAGAGAAAAAAAACAATGGAAAATAAACTCGATTTGGGCACCGATAAAGTGAAATCCGTCGCGTTAATAACCAAACAAAGAGTGGCCGTGATGTCAGCGCGGTTAAACGACATTGCGTAAAGTATTAAGTCGCACTGGCAGACGGTGCCCTCTCGCTATCGTCGCGATTAATCTGCGAATCTGCGGGCCCCGGGTTTCGGAATCCGATACATTCCCGGCGCGTTAATATTTATCGAGAGCTTTATCGGCGCGCGGGATTTTCGCTTGCGCCATTTAATAAAGCCATAAAAGAGTGGTGCGCGGCGGCGGCGGGCGGGGGGCGGCGAGGCCGGCGTGCACGCGCAGTTAAATAAAAACAAAGCGCACAATAATAAGTATAAATATAACATAACACCGTCAGCAGACGATAAACAAAATCAAATCGTACCGTTCCATCTCCATAGTTGCACGTAAACCCGAGATCGCCGTATTTATTTTACAAATTTATGGGCGAAGATCGCATCTCGGCCCCGCAATTATATATGTGATATATAGGCTAACCTGGCCGACACCGAGAATGCTACCTGAATATCATATTATATACCTGTTACTCGATGCGCGCGCGCGCGAGCTCGCGGCTTTTCCACTCCTTTTTCCCATTTGCAAAAGGAGGAGCGAACATTTTTTTTAAAAGTTCAACCACGCACATGGTTTAACAATAATGCAGTCTATAATTTTAAAACTGTTATTGTTTTTGAATCCTATAAGGTTCAACTTATATAGGGAATGTTTTTGAGATACCTAACTGGTTCAAGTTATGTATAACTATATAAATAACTTTTATACAAATCAATTCTTGTACAAATCTTAATTAAGGACGTTTTAAAATGTATATGTTATAATTATCTTTTTTAATTTATTACTAAAGGCGTAATATGATTTATAAATTAGGACTATTATGACTTACTTACTTAAGACATATTGGCAAAATAATTGAAATGAAAAAATTATAACAAATACACGAAAATGATATTTTTGTGAATTTTGGTTCTCTCATATCTTGTAGAGTAAGGAAGATATGTATTTTTTTCTTTTAGATTATTAAAGAGTATAAAAAGTGGCCATGAAAATGTGTTTTTAGTTTTTCGGTATCATTTGAAATGAACAAATTATAACAAATACACGAAAATGCTATCTTTCTGAATTTTGGTTCTGTCATATCTTATAAACAAAGAAAGATATCTATTTTTTTCTTTTAGATTATTAAAGAGTATAAAAAGTGGCCATGAAAATGTACTTTTAATTTTTCGGTATCATTTGAAATGAAAAAATTATAACAAATACACGAAAATGCTATTATTCTGAATTTTGGTTTTCTTATATCTTGTAGACTAAGAAAGATATGTATTTTTTTCTTTTAGATTATTAAAGAGTATGAAAAGTGGCCATGAAAATGTGCTTTTAGTTTTTCGGTATCATTTGAAATGAAAAAATTATAACAAATACACGAAAATGCTATCTTTCTGAATTTTGGTTATCTCATATCTTGTAGACTAAGAAAGATATGTATCTTTTTCTTTTAGATTATTAAAGAGTATGAAAAGTGGCCATGAAAATGTGCTTTTAGTTTTTCGGTATCATTTGAAATGAAAAAATTATAACAAATACACGAAAATGCTATCTTTCTGAATTTTGGTTATCTCATATCTTGTAGACTAAGAAAGATATGTATTTTTTTCTTTTAGATTATTAAAGAGTATGAAAAGTGGCCATGAAAATGTGCTTTTAGTTTTTCGGTATCATTTGAAATGAAAAAATTATAACAAATACACGAAAATGCTATCTTTCTGAATTTTGGTTATCTCATATCTTGTAGACTAAGAAAGATATGTATCTTTTTCTTTTAGATTATTAAAGAGTATGAAAAGTGGCCATGAAAATGTGCTTTTAGTTTTTCGGTATCATTTGAAATGAAAAAATTATAACAAATACACGAAAATGCTATCTTTCTGAATTTTGGTTATCTCATATCTTGTAGACTAAGAAAGATATGTATCTTTTTCTTTTAGATTATTAAAGAGTATGAAAAGTGGCCATGAAAATGTGCTTTTAGATTTTCGATATCACAAGAAATGAAAAAATTATAACAAATACACGAAAATGCTATCTTTCTGAATTTTGGTTCTGTCATATCTTATAAACAAAGAAAGATATCTATTTTTTTCTTTTAGATTATTAAAGAGTATAAAAAGTGGCCATGAAAATGTACTTTTAATTTTTCGGTATCATTTGAAATGAAAAAATTATAACAAATACACGAAAATGCTATTATTCTGAATTTTGGTTTTCTTATATCTTGTAGACTAAGAAAGATATGTATTTTTTTCTTTTAGATTATTAAAGAGTATGAAAAGTGGCCATGAAAATGTGCTTTTAGTTTTTCGGTATCATTTGAAATGAAAAAATTATATCAAATACACGAAAATGCTATCTTTCTGAATTTTGGTTATCTCATATCTTGTAGACTAAGAAAGATATGTATCTTTTTCTTTTAGATTATTAAAGAGTATGAAAAGTGGCCATGAAAATGTGCTTTTAGTTTTTCGGTATCATTTGAAATGAAAAAATTATAACAAATACACGAAAATGCTATCTTTCTGAATTTTGGTTATCTCATATCTTGTAGACTAAGAAAGATATGTATTTTTTTCTTTTAGATTATTAAAGAGTATGAAAAGTGGCCATGAAAATGTGCTTTTAGTTTTTCGGTATCATTTGAAATGAAAAAATTATAACAAATACACGAAAATGCTATCTTTCTGAATTTTGGTTCTTTCATATCTTGTAGACTAAGGAAGATATGTATTTTTTTCTTTTATATTATTAAAGAGTATAAAAAGTGGCCATGAAAATGTGTTTTTAGTTTTTCGGTATCATTTGAAATGAAAAAATTATAACAAATACACGAAAATGCTATCTTTCTGAATTTTGGTTATCTCATATCTTGTAGACTAAGAAAGATATGTATCTTTTTCTTTTAGATTATTAAAGAGTATGAAAAGTGGCCATGAAAATGTGCTTTTAGATTTTCGATATCACAAGAAATGAAAAAATTATAACAAATACACGAAAATGCTATCTATCTGAATTTTGGTTCTCTTATATCTTATAGACTAAGAAAGATATGTATCTTTTTCTTTTAGATTATTAAAGAGTATGAAAAGTGGCCATGAAAATGTGCTTTTAGTTTTTCGGTATCATTTGAAATGAAAAAATTATAACAAATACACGAAAATTCTATCTTTCTGAATTTTGGTTATCTCATATCTTGTAGACTAAGAAAGATATGTATCTTTTTCTTTTAGATTATTAAAGAGTATGAAAAGTGGCCATGAAAATGTGCTTTTAGTTTTTCGGTATCATTTGAAATGAAAAAATTATAACAAATACACGAAAATGCTATCTTTCTGAATTTTGGTTATCTCATATCTTGTAGACTAAGAAAGATATGTATCTTTTTCTTTTAGATTATTAAAGAGTATGAAAAGTGGCCATGAAAATGTGCTTTTAGATTTTCGATATCACAAGAAATGAAAAAATTATAACAAATACACGAAAATGCTATCTATCTGAATTTTGGTTCTCTCATATCTTATAGACTAAGGAAGATATGTATTTTTTTCTTTTAGATTATTAAAGAGTATGAAAAGTGGCCATGAAAATGTGCTTTTAGTTTTTCGGTATCACTTGAAATGAAAAAATTATAACAAATACACGAAAATACTATATTTCTAAATTTTGGTTCTCTTATATCTTGTAGACTAAGAAAGATATGTATTTTTTTCTTTTAGATTATTAAAGAGTATGAAAAGTGGCCATGAAAATGTACTTTTAGTTTTTCGGTATCATTTGAAATGAAAAAATTATAACAAATACACGAAAATGCTATCTTTCTGAATTTTGGTTCTTTTATATCTTGTAGACTAAGAAAGATATGTATTTTTTTCTTTTATATTATTAAAGAGTATGAAAAGTGGCCATGAAAATGTGCTTTTAGTTTTTCGGTATCATTTGAAATGAAAAAAATATAACAAATACACGAAAATGCTATCTTTCTGAATTTTGGTTCTCTCATATCTTGTAGACTAAGAAAGATATGTATCTTTTTCTTTTAGATTATTAAAAAGTATAAAAAGTGGCCATGAAAATGTGCTTTTAGATTTTCGATATCACTTGAAATGAAAAAATTATAACAAATACACGAAAATGCTATCTTTCTGAATTTTGGTTCTCTCATATCTTGTAGACTAAGAAAGATATGTATTTTTTTCTTTTAGATTATTAAAGAGTATGCAAAGTCGCCATGAAAATGTGCTTTTAGTTTTTCGGTATCATTTGAAATGAAAAAATTATAACAAATACACGAAAATGCTATCTTTCTGAATTTTGGTTCTCTTATATCTTGTAGACTAAGGAAGATATGTATATTTTTGTTTTATATTATTAAAGAGTATGAAAAGTGGCCATGAAAATGTGCTTTTAGTTTTTCGATATCATTTGAAATGAAAAAATTATAACAAATACACGAAAATGCTATCTTTCTGAATTTTGGTTCTCTCATATCTTGGTAGACTAAGAAAGATATGTGTTTTTTTCTTTTGGATTATTAAAGAGTATGAAAAGTGGCCATGAAAATATGTTTTTAGATTTTCGGTATCATTTGAAATGAAAAAATTATAACAAATACACGAAAATGCTATTTTTCTGAATTTTGGTTCTCTCATATCTTATAGACTAAGAAAGATTTCTATTTTTTTCTTTCAGATTATTAAAGAGTATGAAAAGTGGCCATGAAAATGTGCTTTTACATATTCGATATCACTTGAAATGAAAAAATTATAACAAATACACGAAAATGCTATCTTTCTGAATTTTGGTTCTCTCATATCTTATAGACTAAGAAAGATATGTATTTTTTTCTTTTAGATTATTAAAGAGTATAAAAAGTGGCAATGAAAATGTGCTTTTAGTTTTTCGGTATCATTTGAAATGAAAAAATTATAACAAATACATGAAAATGCTATCTTTCTGAATTTTGGTTCACTCATATCTTATAGACTAAGCAAGATATGTGTTTTTTTCTTTTGGACTATTAAAGAGTATGAAAAGTGGCCATGAAAATGTATTTTTAGTTTTTCGGTATCATTTGATATGAAAAAATTATAACAAATAAACGAAAATGCTATCTTTTTGAATTTTGGTTCTCTCATATCTTATAGACTAAGCAAGATATGTGTTTTTTTCTTTTGGACTATTAAAGAGTATGAAAAGTGGCCATGAAAATGTATTTTTAGTTTTTCGGTATCATTTGATATGAAAAAATTATAACAAATAAACGAAAATGCTATCTTTCTGAATTTTGGTTCTTTCATATCTTATAGACTAAGAAAGATATGTGTTTTTTTCTTTTGGATTATTAAAGAGTATGAAAAGTGGCCATGAAAATGTGTTTTTAGATTTTCGGTATCATTTGAAATGAAAAAATTATAACAAATACACGAAAATGCTATCTTTCTGAATTTTGGTTCTCTTATATCTTGTAGACTAAGAAAGATATGTATTTATTTCTTTCAGATTATTAAAGAGTATATAAAGTGGCCATGAAAATGTGTTTTTAGTTTTTCGGTATCACTTGAAATGAAAAAATTATAACAAATACACGAAAATGCTATCTTTCTGAATTTTGGTTCTCTCATATCTTATAGACTAAGGAAGATATGTATTTTTTTCTTTTAGATTATTAAAGAGTATGAAAAGTGGCCATGAAAATATGTTTTTAGTTTTTCGGTATCATTTGAAATGAAAAAATTATAACAAATACACGAAAATGCTATCTTTCTGAATTTTGGTTCTCTCATATCTTGTAGACTAAGGAAGATATGTATTTTTTTCTTTTAGATTATTAAAGAGTATGAAAAGTGGCCATGAAAATGTGCTTTTATACTGTTTTAATTTGTATAGCTATTTCCCAGGAACATACCGACAAAAATTAGTTGTGGAGAATTAAGAGAGAAAAAAATAAATTAGGAAATTTAAAAAAATATCAATTTTAAATGTGCACAGTGCGTTAGTATTATTTTCGTTCTAAGGCATATACAAGTAGTGTTCCTCGAAATATCGCCGTACCTGTTATCAAGACTGTCATCTTCCACACGCGGGGCAGGAGTAAAATGAATTACGGAGGACCAGCTGAGGAGCAAATTGAATTATACTCAGCCGCGCATTGTCGGCGTGTCAAACGGAATTCCGAAAACTCGGATGAAAATTATTAACAACCGACGATAAAAAGGGACGCGTCGCCGTTATTGCCCGGTAGTAGTAGCAGGACCATCGTCGGCGATAACCATAACTCTGTCATCATCGGGCATACGCGCACGTGACCACCTCAGAAATGACTTTATTAAGAAAAAAAATAATCTCATAATAAGAATTTCAGTCAATACGATTCGGAAGATGGATGGGGCTGTTGTACGAGGGCGAAACTTGAATCATTGCGGCATTATGAAAATGAATGCAAATGCGATTCAATACTTATTTATCAGCGGGGCTCGGCCATAAATTAGCGAGGAAATCAGAAACGCGGCAATAAAAGATAAAGCAGAATTTCACACATATCGGTAATTTACGGACCGCGTTCGCGCCCACGGACCACGTCGCGATACATTGATTCATCGTCCGTCGGCTGCGATTTTCGATGGCGCATTCCACCCCCACACACACACACACGTACACACACATACAGAGAATTGCGGTAATTACAATTCGCAAGAAATGCTCTGCGGTGTGCGAATCAATGAAAGTATATATCCATAATCAAAGGGGCAACTAAATTAGCTGTAGCAAAACGCCCTCAGGGCCGCAGAGTACGAACAGAGGCCAACCTTTGACCCGCTGTCAAATTTCCTGCCCTTTACTGGACCAGTGTTTCCTTTGTGATTCCGTGCCCTCTCCTCGCCCACAGGAGATTACAGATGAACGTGTACACACACACACTCGCTCCCTAATTATCGCCGTTTGAAATTGTTGCGCGCGTCTTGGCGTACAAACAGAAAGAGCAACAAAAAAAATAACAGTAACGCGCCCCCACAACGAGCTTTAATCGAATCGCGATTAGTTTCGCGCAGCGCGTATAGATTTCGAATTACCGCGAACGGTAGGTGGCTTTAAATTGGCTGCCCAGACACGGTCTGGTTTATTTATCTGCGTTCGGGAGCGCGCGTACACGAAAATTAATAATTGATCGCACACAGGTACGTACGGCCCGAACATATTTTATCGCGGTCTTGGGAGGGCGCAGAGATTTGTGGCCGTTTAATACATTGTATTTCAGTTTTGACGGTTTTATGCCTTGTCTCGTTGTCCGATCGCGTGTAATAAAATGCCGTTCCGATGTTAATTCCACAAAAGGCGCACGGGGGGGGGGGACCGTGGGGCGGCGGTGCTACAACGGCGCGTGATCTTCGTCATCATTTTTTTAATCGTGCGTGCCACGCGGAGGCAGCAGTCGATAAATACGATCAGGTGGAAAAAAAAACTCAATAACAGGGTTAAGAAAACAGAATGAAACAGTCTTCTACAAGTTTCTATCATCCTAAACATGTTTTGCCTATCAATCGCTTGCTTGTAATTTTAGTTACACAAAAAGTCAAGTTTATGGATTTTAGGTATAATGCCTACATAATTGACCAACAGGCTTAATTAGCTACAGAATAGTGTAATGATTTTTAATTTTAGACAACTAATAAGTTTTTTATTTAAATAATTATTAATAACTAAATATTCTTAACAAATGTTCCTATTGAAAAATTTGTAATAAATCAAGTTTATGGATTTTAGATATAATGCCTACAGAATTGACTAACAGGCTTAATTAGCTACAGAATAGTGTAATGATTTTGAATTTTAGACAACTAATAAGTTTTTTATTTAAATAATTATCAATAACTAAATATTCTTAACAAATGTTCCCATTGAAAAATTTGTAATAAATCACGTTTATGGATATTAGGTATAATGCCTACAGTATTGACTAACAGGCTTATTTAGCTACAGAATAATGTAATGATTTTTAGTTTTAGACAACTAATAAGTTTTCTATTTAAATAATTATCAATAAGTAAATATTCTTAACAAATGTTCCCATTGAAAATTTTTTAATAAATCAAGTTTATGGATTTTAGGTATAATGCCTACAGAAATGACTAACAGGCTTATTTAGCTACAGAATAATGTAATGGTTTCTAGTTTGAGACAACCAATAGGTTTTTTATTGAAATAATTATCAATAAGTAAATATTCTTAACAAATGTTCCCATTGAAAAATTTGTAATAAATCACGTTTATGGATTTTAGGTATAATGCCTACAGAATTGACTAACATGCTTAATTAGCTACAGAATAATGTAAAGGTTTCTAGTTTGAGACAACTAATAGGTTTTTTATTGAAATAATTATCAATAAGTAAATATTCTTAACAAATGTTCCCATTGAAAAATTTGTAATAAATCAAGTTTATGGATTTTAGGTATAGTGCCTACAGAATTGACTAACAGGCTTAATTAGATACAGAATAATGTAAAGGTTTCTAGTTTGATACCACTAATAGGTTTTTTATAGAAATAATTATCAATAAGTAAATATTCTTATCAAATGTTCCCATTGAAAAATTTGTAATAAATCAAGTTTATGGATCTTAGGTATAATGCCTACAGAATTGACTAACAGGCTTAATTAGCTACCGAATAATGTAATGGTTTCTAGTTTGAGACAACTAATAGGTTTTTTATTGAAATAATTATCAATAAGTAAATATTCTTAACAAACGTTCCCATTGAAAAAAATTGTAATAACTCAAGTTTATGGATTTTAGGTATATTGCCTACAGAAATGACTAACAGGCTTAATTAGCTACAGAATAATGTAAAGGTTTCTAGTTTGAGACAACTAATAGGTTTTTTATTGAAATAATTATCAATAAGTAAATATTCTTAACAAATGTTCCCATTGAAAAATTTGTAATAAATCAAGTTTATGGATTTTAGGTATAGTGCCTACAGAATTGACTAACAGACTTATTTAGGTACAGAATAATGTAATGGTTTCTAGTTTGAGACAACTAATAGGTTTTTTATTCAAATAATTAACAATAAGTAAATATTCTTAACAAATGTTCCCATTGAAAAATTTGTAATAAATCAAGTTTATGGATATTAGGTATAATGCCTACAGAATTGACTAACAGGCTTAATTAGCTACAGAATAAGAATAATGTAATGGTTTCTTGTTTGAGGCAACTAATAGGTTTTTTATTTGAATAATTATCAATAAATGAATATTCTTAACAAATGTTCCCATTGAAAAATTTGTAATAAATCAAGTTTATGGATTTTAGGTATAATGCCTACAGAATTGAATAACAGGCTTTATTAGCTACAGAATAATGTAATGATGTTTAGTTTTAAGCAACTAATAAGTTTTTTATTTAAATAATTATCAATAAGTAAATATTCTTAACAAATGTTCCCATTGAAAAATTTGTAATAAATCAAGTTTATGGATTTTAGGTATAATGCCTTCAGAAATGACTAACATGCTTAATTAGCTACAAAATAATGTAATGATTTTTAGTTTTAGACAACTAATAAGTTTTTTTATTGAAATAATTATCAATAAGTAAATATTCTTAACAAATGTTCCCATTGAAAAATTTGTAATAAATCAAGTTTATGGGTTTTAGGTATAATGCCTACAGAATTGACTAACAGGCTTAATTAGCTACAGAATAATGTAATGGTTTCTAGTTTGAGACAACTAATAGGTTTTTTATTGAAATAATTATCAATAAGTAAATATTCTTAACAAATGTTCCCATTGAAAAATTTGTAATAAATCAAGTTTATGGATTTTAGGTATAGTGCCTACAGAATTGACTAACAGACTTATTTAGGTACAGAATAATGTAATGGTTTCTAGTTTGAGACAACTAATAGGTTTTTTATTCAAATAATTAACAATAAGTAAATATTCTTAACAAATGTTCCCATTGAAAAATTTGTAATAAATCAAGTTTATGGATATTAGGTATAATGCCTACAGAATTGACTAACAGGCTTAATTAGCTACAGAATAAGAATAATGTAATGGTTTCTTGTTTGAGGCAACTAATAGGTTTTTTATTTGAATAATTATCAATAAATGAATATTCTTAACAAATGTTCCCATTGAAAAATTTGTAATAAATCAAGTTTATGGATTTTAGGTATAATGCCTACAGAATTGAATAACAGGCTTTATTAGCTACAGAATAATGTAATGATGTTTAGTTTTAAGCAACTAATAAGTTTTTTATTTAAATAATTATCAATAAGTAAATATTCTTAACAAATGTTCCCATTGAAAAATTTGTAATAAATCAAGTTTATGGATTTTAGGTATAATGCCTTCAGAAATGACTAACATGCTTAATTAGCTACAAAATAATGTAATGATTTTTAGTTTTAGACAACTAATAAGTTTTTTTATTGAAATAATTATCAATAAGTAAATATTCTTAACAAATGTTCCCATTGAAAAATTTGTAATAAATCAAGTTTATGGGTTTTAGGTATAATGCCTACAGAATTGACTAACAGGCTTAATTAGCTACAGAATAATGTAATGGTTTCTAGTTTGAGACAACTAATAGGTTTTTTATTGAAATAATTATCAATAAGTAAATATTCTTAACAAATGTTCCCATTGAAAAATTTGTAATAAATCAAGTTTATGGATTTTAGGTATAATGCCTTCAGAAATGACTAACATGCTTAATTAGCTACAAAATAATGTAATGATTTTTAGTTTTAGACAACTAATAAGTTTTTTTATTGAAATAATTATCAATAAGTAAATATTCTTAACAAATGTTCCCATTGAAAAATTTGTAATAAATCAAGTTTATGGGTTTTAGGTATAATGCCTACAGAATTGACTAACAGGCTTAATTAGCTACAGAATAATGTAATGGTTTCTAGTTTGAGACAACTAATAGGTTTTTTATTGAAATAATTATCAATAAGTAAATATTCTTAACAAATGTTCCCATTGAAAAATTTGTAATAAATCAAGTTTATGGATTTTAGGTATAATGCCTTCAGAAATGACTAACATGCTTAATTAGCTACAAAATAATGTAATGATTTTTAGTTTTAGACAACTAATAAGTTTTTTTATTGAAATAATTATCAATAAGTAAATATTCTTAACAAATGTTCCCATTGAAAAATTTGTAATAAATCAAGTTTATGGATTTTAGGTATAATGCCTAGAGAATTGACTAACAGGCTTAATTAGCTACAGAATAATGTAATGGTTTCTTGTTTGAGGCAACTAATAGGTTTTTTATTGAAATAATTATCAATAAGTAAATATTCTTAACAAATGTTCCCATTGAAAAATTTGTAATAAATCAAGTTTATGGATTTTAGGTATAATGCCTACAGAATTGACTAACAGGCTTAATTAGATACAGAATAATGTAAAGGTTTCTAGTTTGATACCACTAATAGGTTTTTTATAGAAATAATTATCAATAAGTAAATATTCTTATCAAATGTTCCCATTGAAAAATTTGTAATAAATCAAGTTTATGGATCTTAGGTATAATGCCTACAGAATTGACTAACAGGCTTAATTAGCTACCGAATAATGTAATGGTTTCTAGTTTGAGACAACTAATAGGTTTTTTATTGAAATAATTATCAATAAGTAAATATTCTTAACAAACGTTCCCATTGAAAAAAATTGTAATAACTCAAGTTTATGGATTTTAGGTATATTGCCTACAGAAATGACTAACAGGCTTAATTAGCTACAGAATAATGTAAAGGTTTCTAGTTTGAGACAACTAATAGGTTTTTTATTGAAATAATTATCAATAAGTAAATATTCTTAACAAATGTTCCCATTGAAAAATTTGTAATAAATCAAGTTTATGGATTTTAGGTATAGTGCCTACAGAATTGACTAACAGACTTATTTAGGTACAGAATAATGTAATGGTTTCTAGTTTGAGACAACTAATAGGTTTTTTATTCAAATAATTAACAATAAGTAAATATTCTTAACAAATGTTCCCATTGAAAAATTTGTAATAAATCAAGTTTATGGATATTAGGTATAATGCCTACAGAATTGACTAACAGGCTTAATTAGCTACAGAATAAGAATAATGTAATGGTTTCTTGTTTGAGGCAACTAATAGGTTTTTTATTTAAATAATTATCAATAAATGAATATTCTTAACAAATGTTCCCATTGAAAAATTTGTAATAAATCAAGTTTATGGATTTTAGGTATAATGCCTACAGAATTGAATAACAGGCTTTATTAGCTACAGAATAATGTAATGATGTTTAGTTTTAAGCAACTAATAAGTTTTTTATTTAAATAATTATCAATAAGTAAATATTCTTAACAAATGTTCCCATTGAAAAATTTGTAATAAATCAAGTTTATGGATTTTAGGTATAATGCCTTCAGAAATGACTAACATGCTTAATTAGCTACAAAATAATGTAATGATTTTTAGTTTTAGACAACTAATAAGTTTTTTTATTGAAATAATTATCAATAAGTAAATATTCTTAACAAATGTTCCCATTGAAAAATTTGTAATAAATCAAGTTTATGGGTTTTAGGTATAATGCCTACAGAATTGACTAACAGGCTTAATTAGCTACAGAATAATGTAATGGTTTCTAGTTTGAGACAACTAATAGGTTTTTTATTGAAATAATTATCAATAAGTAAATATTCTTAACAAATGTTCCCATTGAAAAATTTGTAATAAATCAAGTTTATGGATTTTAGGTATAATGCCTTCAGAAATGACTAACATGCTTAATTAGCTACAAAATAATGTAATGATTTTTAGTTTTAGACAACTAATAAGTTTTTTTATTGAAATAATTATCAATAAGTAAATATTCTTAACAAATGTTCCCATTGAAAAATTTGTAATAAATCAAGTTTATGGATTTTAGGTATAATGCCTACAGAATTGACTAACAGGCTTAATTAGCTACAGAATAATGTAATGGTTTCTTGTTTGAGGCAACTAATAGGTTTTTTATTGAAATAATTATCAATAAGTAAATATTCTTAACAAATGTTCCCATTGAAAAATTTGTAATAAATCAAGTTTATGGATTTTAGGTATAATGTCTACAGAATTGACTAACAGGCTTAATTAGCTACAGAATAACGTAATGATTTTTAGTTTTAGACAACTAATAAGTTTTTTATTGAAATAATTATCAATAAGTAAATATTCTTAACAAATGTTCCCATTGAAAAATTTGTAATAAATCAAGTTTATGGATTTTAGGTATAATGCCTTCAGAAATGACTAACATGCTTAATTAGCTACAAAATAATGTAATGATTTTTAGTTTTAGACAACTAATAAGTTTTTTTATTGAAATAATTATCAATAAGTAAATATTCTTAACAAATGTTCCCATTGAAAAATTTGTAATAAATCAAGTTTATGGATTTTAGGTATAATGCCTACAGAATTGACTAACAGGCTTAATTAGCTACAGAATAATGTAATGGTTTCTTGTTTGAGGCAACTAATAGGTTTTTTATTGAAATAATTATCAATAAGTAAATATTCTTAACAAATGTTCCCATTGAAAAATTTGTAATAAATCAAGTTTATGGATTTTAGGTATAATGTCTACAGAATTGACTAACAGGCTTAATTAGCTACAGAATAGCGTAATGATTTTTAGTTTTAGACAACTAATAAGTTTTTTATTGAAATAATTATCAATAAGTAAATATTCTTAACAAATGTTCCCATTGAAAAATCTGTAATAAATCAAGTTTATGGATTTTAGGTATAATGCCTACAGAATTGACTAACAGGCTTAATTAGCTACAGAATAATGTAATGGTTTCTTGTTTGAGGCAACTAATAGGTTTTTTATTGAAATAATTATCAATAAGTAAATATTCTTAACAAATGTTCCCATTGAAAAATTTGTAATAAATCAAGTTTATGGATTTTAGGTATAATGCCTACAGAATTGACTAACAGGCTTATTTAGCTACAGAATAATGTAATGGTTTCTAGTTTGAGACAACTAATAGGTTTTTTATTGAAATAATTATCAATAAGTGAATATTCTTAACAAATGTTCCCATTGAAAAAATTGTAATAAATCAAGTTTATGGATTTTAGGTATAATGCCTACAGAAATGACTAACAGGTTTAATTAGCTATAGAATAATATTTTTTTTTTAAATATTTAAAAAAAAATCTTTGTAACTTCTGAATAAAAATTGACCCCTACCACCCCCCATAAATAAAACAGAAATCTTTATTCCGATCACGCGCCAGCCGGTATCGCCGTGTTGCACCCCTAATTTCTTGCCTCCATTGATACTTTATCATTTGGCCAACCCTTTTTCTCGGATCGCTTGTAGCGCAGAGAGAGTTTTTTTTTTTTAATAACGCCATCGAATAAATAACTTCCGTTCAATTAACCGGCCGCCACCCTCGGCCGCCCGCAAATCAAATTATCAAAAGGGGTGGCGGGTTGGGGTGGCGGTGGCGAGGCTCGCACAAAGAAGTTTAAAAGTGTTGAAACGAGTAATTAAAAAATATAAGATCGGCTACAAATTGAGTTATGGCCGTAATTTAGAAGTTAAACAAAGAAAGGGTTGTGGGGTGGCGGCGAGAAAAACGCGGCGCGTAAATCACGAATTCAAAGGGGCGATCTCTTATATTAAAAAGCCGGGAAGAAATATCGACGGCGGGGTAATCGGCTGGAGGGCGGCAAGTGTTAAGTAGGGAGAGGACAGCGTGTTTGCTTGGGAAAATGGTTATGATTTTTCTTTTAAATAAGGGTTAAAGGGGGTTTCAGGATGTTGTACAAAGCATTATTTTGTACAAACTTATGTATTATCTATTTTTTCCAGTTTTGAGGACGAAAATATTTGTTAAATATGTTTAATATGAATGAAACGCAAATAATAATACTCGTACGTCCTTAAGATGTGCTGCATAAATATTCAGGATAATAGATGAAATAAATTGTTTCTATATTTGATTAAAGTAGTGTTAAAGGAGGTGTGTATGTGTGTGTATCCGAAGAGGGTGTCAGTAAGAGGGGTTTGAAATAAGACCCTAATTGAGGATCTATGTAAGTGTCATATCAAATAGTCTGGAGCATTAAATCTGGGGATGTTATACAACGGAGTGATCATGCTGGTAACACTCCTGTCAAAGAAGGGTTTCCATTCCTGACAAGTCAAATCGTTCCACGCTTCCTATTACATTACGTAATGTATGTGCTTGACCCGTGCCATATTTACTTAGACGGCCGGAGTGTTCCGCATAAATTAACGCGCGCTTAAGAGCCGCCCCCGCAGGACCAGGCGGAAGACGTTGAAAAAAAAACCGGCGAGCCACTTAATTGAATCAATTAATTTATCTCCGTTAGCTTTTTACGGCTCGATTACCATTTCCGAGGGTCCCGATTAGGGATGATCGCCGTTGCCCCGTGGAATGCGCGCAATTTACCCAGGCGCCCGCCGCCACCCCCGGGGAGATATCGGTTACTTTTTCCAATTAACGGCGCCCGGCTCAATTACGCCCGCCCTCGACGTGATTTGAATGATAATGAAAAAATTCGGCAGTCCTTGAACTTCTCAATTTACTTTAGGGAATCCTTTTGTCTTCCATCGCAAGAATTATGCGAAATCTAACTGTTTGCTATTTCATCTAAAATCTCAAATAAACGCTCAGTCTTTATTGACAAAGTAAAAAAAAATGTGTAGAGAAAATTATGTTTGCGGTCGAAACAAATGTACAGTATCGAAAAATGTATAAGACAAAAAGATGTGACTTCTATTCTGAAAAAGAGTGAGATACATAATGATAATCTGAAATTTGCGATATAATCAGAGAAATGTAAATGATATTCTGAGAAATGCAAGATATTAACACAAAAATTTAAGATATATTCTGAAAAATGTGAGATATATTTTGAAAAATGTGAGAGATATTCTGAGAAATGTGAGATATATTCTAAAAAATGTGAGATATATTCTAAAAAATATGAGATATATTCTGAAAAATATTTTAAGATTTGTTATTTTTAATTCGTCGCTTTTAGAAATGGAAAATCTAGACAAGAATGAAATAAATTTCGACTTGCATTCATTGGATGGTTAGAAAGATGAATGTGTATTTATCCCGAGTTTCCGATTGTTCGAGTGGAGCGGTCAGTGCAGCCGCCGCCGTCGCCGCCGGTCCCAATTAGCGATATTAATTAAAATTTCCTCCCCGGAACTGGACAAACACCGCGGCGGCCGTTATTTAAAACGTCCTCGACGGCGGCGCAACTATTTTCGTACCGTTGATAAATTATTAAGCAAATATTTGGTGCGGTTGGGGGCGGTCAAGTACGGCCGCGTGCACACACGTACACGACGCCGCGGATTACGCATGCCGCGAGAGGAGTCGTCGTCGACGTTGGCGGCGGCGGCGGCGGTGGCGGCAGTACCGCTTCCATAATCAAACGGCACTGTAATTCAATTAATTAGGATGGCTAATTAGTAAAGTACGGTTTTCGATGTTGCATTCGATATTTGTCGGGGTTTCCGTGCGCTGAATTTTCAAACAAACACCGGGGGAAACTCGGCGCGCCCGCACAATCGCGGGCAAAACTTCGCTCTGGTACAGTTTACAGCGGCGCGCTTTTCTCCCGCAGGGGTAGTTATGTAATTGAAAAATTAATTAATTATGATGGAATCCACGACATTAATAGAGAATTCTCAGTATAGTTATTTCACTCAAACTTTTTTAATTAGCACTAGGAGTCCTAGTTATGAAATGAGAGAACTAATCGAAAATATCCGAAGCAGAATCAGTTTATTCGGAGATTTATTGTGAAAAATGTAAGGTATTTTCTGAAAAATGTGAGATATATTCTAAAAAATGTGAGATATATTCTGAAAAATGTGAGATATATAATGGAAATGTGAAATTTACGAAAAAATGTTACTTATATTCTAAAACATGTGAGATATATTCTGGGAAATGTGAGATATATTCTGAAAATGTTGAGAAAATTTTGAAAAATGTGAGATATATTCTGAAAAATGTGAGAAAATTCTGAAAACTGTGAGATATATTCTGAAAAATGTTACTTATATTCTGAAAAATGTAAGATATATTCTGAAAAATGTGAGATATATTCTGAAAAATGAGAGTTATATTCTGAAAAATGTGAAATATATTCTAAAAAAGGTGAAATATATTCAGAAAAAGGTGAAATATATTCTGAAAAATATGAGATATATTCTGAAAAATGTGAGATACATAATAAACTGTGAAATTTGCAATATAATAAGAGAAATTTAACTTAAGATATTAACCCAAAAATGTGACTAATATTATGAAAGATGTGCGATATATTCTGAAAAATTTGAGAAATAATGTGAAAAATGTGAGATATATTCTGAAAAATGTGAGAAATAATCTGAAAAATGTGATATATATTCTCAAAAATGTGAGATACACAATGTAAATGTTACATTTGTGATATAATCAAAGAATTGTAAAAGATACTCTAAGAAATGCAAGATAATAACAAAAAAATGTGACTTATATTCTGAAAAATGTGAGATATATTCTGAAAAATGAGATATATTCTCAAAAATGTAAGAAATATTCTGAAAAATGTGAGATATACTATGAAAAATGAGAGTTATATTCTGAAAAATGTGAGATATATTTTGAAAAATAAGAGATATATTCTGAAAAAGGTGAAATATATTCTGAAAAATGTGAGATATATTCTGAAAAATGTGAGATACATAATAAAACTGTGAAATTTGCAATATAATAAGAGAAATTTAACTGATACTTTGAGAAATGCAAGATATTAACCCAAAAATGTGACTAATATTATGAAAAATGTGCGATATATTCTGAAAATGTAAGATATGTTCTGCGAAATGTAAGATATATTTTGAAAAATATGAGATACAAAATGTAAATATGAAATTTTCGAATAATGTGACTTATATTCTGTAAAATGTGAGATATATTTTGGGAAATGTGAGATACAATCTGAAAAATTTGAGAAAATTATGAAAAATGTAAGAAATATTCTGAAAAATGTGAGATATATTCTGAAAAATTAGTTATATTCTGAAAAATGTGAGATATATTTTGAAAAATGAGAGATATATTCGGTGAAATATATTCTGAAAAATGTGAGATACATAATGAAACTGTGAGATTTGCAATATAATAAGAGAAATTTAACTAATACTCTGAGAAATGCAATATATTAACTCAAAAATGTGACTTATATTATGAAAAATGTGAGATATATTCTGAGAAATGTAAGATATATTCTGAAAAATGTAAAATATATTATGAAACATATGAGATAAATAATGAAAATGTGAAATTTACGAAAAATGTGACTTATATTCTGAAAAATGTGAGATATATTCTGGGAAATGTGAGATATATTCTGAGAAATGTGAGATATATTGTGAAAAATGTAAAATATATTACGAAAAATGTGAGATATATATGCTGAAAAATGTGAGATATACAATGAAAATGTGACATTTCTGATATAATCAGAGAAATGTAAAAGATACTCTCAGAAATGCAAGAAATGAACAGAATAATGTCACTTATATACTGAAAAATGTGAGATACATAATGAAAATGTGAAATTTGCGAAAAATGTGACTTATATTCTGAAAATTGTGAGATATATTCTGGGAAATGTGAGATATATTCTGAGAATATTGAGAAAATTCTGAAAAATGTGAGAAAATTCTGAAAAATGTGAGATATACAATGAAAATGTGACATTTCTGATATAATCAGAGAAATGTAAAAGATACTCTCAGAAATGCAAGATATAAACAGAATAATGTCACTTATATACTGAAAAATGTGAGATATATTATGAAAAATGTGAGATATATTATGAAAAATGAGATTTATTATAAAAATGTGAGGTATATTCTGAAAAATGAGAGTTATGTTCTGAAAAAGGTGACATATATTCTAAAAAATGTGAGATATATATTCATAAATGAGAGATATATACTGAAAAAGGTGATATAAATATTCTGAAAAATGTGAAATACATAATGAATAGGTGAAATTTGTGATATTTTCTGAGAAATGTAAATATTACTGACTAATTTTCTGAATGTGAGAAAAATTTGAAAAATGTGAGATATATTCTGAAAAACGTGAGACACATAATGAAAATGTGAAATTTTTGATATAATCAGAAATATATGAATAATACTCTATGAAATTCAAGATATTAACAGAAAAATGTTACTTATATTCTGAAAAATGTGCGATATATTATGGAAAATGTGAGATATAGTCTGAAAAATGTAAGACAATTCTGAAAATGTGATATATATGCTGAAAAATATGAGATATATTACGAAAAAGGTGACCTATATTCTGAAAAATGTGAGATACATAATGAAGATGCGAAATTTGTGATATAATCAGAGACATGTAAAAAATACTTTAATAAATACAAGACATTAACACAGAAATGACACTTATATTTTGAAAAAGTGAGATATGTTTTGAAAAATGTAAGATATATTCTGAAAAATGTGAGACAATTTTGTAGCACGTGAGATATATTCTGAAAAATGTCAGATATGTTCTGAAATATGAGAGATATATTCTGGAAAAGGTGATATATTTTCTGAAAAATGTGAGATATATAATGAAAATGCAAATTTGTGATATAATCAGAGAAATGTAAAAGATACTCAGAGAAATACAACATATTAACATAAAAATGATACTTATATTTTGAAAAACGTGAGATATATTCTGATAAATGTTAGATATATTCTAAAAAATGTGAGATATATTCTGAAAAATGTGAGATATATTCTGAAAAATGTGAGATAACACAATGAAAATATGACATTTGTGATATAATCAGAGAATGTTAAAGATACTCTGAGAAATGTAAGATGTTAATACAAAAATGGGACTTTTATTACGAAAAATGTGAGAAATATTCTGTAAAATTTTAGATATATTCTGAAAAATGTGAGATACACAATGAAAATGTGACATTTTTTATATAATCAGAGAAATGTAAAAGATACTCTCAGAAATGCAAGATATTAACAGAAAAATGTCACTTATATTTTGAAAAATATGAGATATATTCTGAAAAATGAGAGATACATTCTGTAAAAGGTGACATATATTCTGAAAAATGTGATACACATAATGAAAATGTGAAATTTGTGATATAATCAGAAAAATATAAGTAATTCTGTGAGAAATTGAAGATATTAACAGACAGTTTCAATCAGGAACTAAAAGGAATCCTATATTTTTTATCAACGAATATATAAACTATTTCCGTATTTTATGTGTACATATTATAATTTATATAGAGACATAATTATGTCTAAAAAAACATGGTGTTCTTTACTTTTGTGGGCTTTCCGGGGCTATCGGTATCGAAGAATGTATGTAGTTTGTCGATTTCTTTTAATCTACTTCATTTTATGTTGTCGTTTATTAGTAAGTTTTTGATTTTTAGCTTAAAAACTATGTCAATTTACACGCCGATGTCGTGCAGTGATTACGCTTTACAAACGGGAGGCCTGGGTTCGAACCCTGGTATTATGATTTAACAAGTTATCTTATAAAGCAAAATAATTCTCGAATTATATCTTGCCTGAAATTTTGTTTTCTGTAAAAACCTTTCTCGCATTTACTTTTTCAACCACAAAACCATAATCCTTGCAACATATCTGTACAACGTATAAGTGTATTGGTTATCTAGTCGTATAATAATAGCGTCGATCCGTCAACGGGTTGCCACCGATCACGTCTCCATCGAGAAGTCCTCCCTTCCCACCTATCGAAGACCCCACGTCAGATAACAGATCTTCGATTAGAGTAACGCCGCGTGGGCTCGCAGCGGGGAACAGCTGACGATCGCTCATGGCCCACTCGAACATTGCCGCCCCTTATTGACCCATACATCATTGTCTGCGCGGACCTCCTTCAGATTTATTAGGACCGCGATATTGTGCACGGGGAAATTTATACACTGCGCAAAGATATGAACTGCGACGAAACTTATACAATAATATCTACAACTAAACCAATTACTAAAGTATATTGAAAGTGACTTAAGTAAAAGAATGTGAACAAACGATTAAAATTGTTCATAATTAAATTCTAAAGGGTGGACAAATGAAATTTTTGTGGTTGGATAACCGATAGTAATAATAATAATAATAATAATAATATTGTTTATTGCCCAACAGATTAAAATCCAATTACAGGACAAGAATTTAAATATAAATATAAAAGTATACATGTTAAAAGTATATAAAATTGAAGGATACAATTTTATGAGTGTTAAACTTAATAATTGTGTCCTTCAACACTTCAAAAAGTCTACAAATACTACTAACTAGTACTAAATAGTACTAAATGGTATTAAATAGTACTAAATAGTACTAAATAGTACTAAATACTACAAAATACTACTAAATACTACTAAATACTACTAAATACTACTAAATACTACTAAATACTACTAAATACTACTAAATACTACTAAATAGTACTAAATACTACTAAATACTACTACTAAATACTACTAAATGCTACTAAATACTACTAAATACTACAAAATACTACTAAATACTACTAAATAGTACTAAATACCACTAAATAGTACTAAATACTACTAAATACTACTAAATACTAATTAAATACTTAAGATATGAATTCAATATTTTGCAAAAATTAAATCTGATTCTTTAGTAATAAATTAAGATGCAAATGTAAATTATAGAGAGGTCTAGAGAGGAATTAAAAATATTAGTTTTTAACCTGGACGCTCTTCGTCACCACAGTCTGCTGAGAAATTTCGTTGGATTATGCAGCTAGTAAAGCCATGGTTGCATTGAAAACTTATTAACCGATTTGCGTCGCGTTAATTACAACCCGAGAGGTGTTAAAAGTCGTCAACCTGTCGTCGCGGCCTTTGCTCGCGCGCGGAATCGCCGCCGCCGCCGTTCCGCCGTGGGAATCGCGCTCGAAAAATTAAACCGTCCACGAAAATTAACCGGCCGGTTTCGTTCTACATAATTTGTGAACTCTGTCCGCGGGCGCGTTCACTTGGCATACGTTCCGCCGCCTGTCGTCGGCGGCGCGGGCCCCGACGGATTTATGCGCACTTATTAGTTCGAACGCATTAAATTATTGCTCAATTTACGGCCCGGGGGCCGCGGAAATTTATTGATCCCCAATTTAATGCCCGGAAAAATTATTTTGTCTCGTTGGCTCGCATTCATTAACTACATTCGTATGTGAGTGTGTGAGCCAGGCCGCGGAAAATTGGTTTATAACGGGCTGCTGCTGATGATGGATTTATTAAATTATGTACTTTTTTAGGTTCACTAGAATTTTCTAGGTATTAGTAATTTTCTGTAAATAGGACACAATAACTTATGCGTTCTGAATTTTCCTTAATTGTGACATTACTAATTGACCAAAATAACCAAGTAAACCTTCATATTGAAGAAAAATAAGTTCAAAAAATAATTATATCATCATTTAGATCTAGAATACAGAATTAAATTTATTACGATTTTTTTAATGATGAAGTTTTTATCGAAAAATTATGCGTCTTGGATTTTCTCGCATTGCGACATTACTAATCGCCCAAAATAATCAAGTAAAGCTTTTTTATGCAGACAAGTAAGTGCCAAATATAACCAAATCATCAATGACTTTTAATTTCAAGAATTGAATTTATTACGATTTTTTAAACAAAACGTTTTCATGGAAAACTTATGTGTTCTGAATTTTCCTCAATTGTGACATTACTAAGTGACCAAAATAACAAAACAAACCTTCATATTGAAGGAAAATAAGTTCAAAAAATAATTATATCATCATTTAGATTTAGAATACAGAATTAAATTTATTACGATTTTTTTAATCACGAAGTTTTTATCGAAAACTTATGCGTCTTGGATTTTCTCGCATTGCGACATTAGTAATCGCCCAAAATAATCAAGTAAAGCTTTTTTATGAAGACAAGTAAGTGCCAAATATAACCAAATCATCAATGAGTTTTAATTTCAAGAATTGAATTTATTACGATTTTTTAAACAAAACGTTTTCATGGAAAACTTATGCGTTCTGAATATTCCTCAATTGTGACATTACTAATTGACCAAAATAACCAATTGAACCTTCATATTGAAGAAAAATATGTTCAAAAAATAATTAATCATCATTTAGATCTAGAATACATAAATAAATTTATTACGATTTTTTTAATCGTGAAGTTTTTCTCGAAAAGTTATACGTCTTGAATTTTCTCGCATTGCGACATTAATAATCGCCCAAAATAATCAAGTAAAGCTTTTTTATAAAGACAAGTAAGTGCCAAATATAACGAAATCATCAAGGAGTTTTAATTTCAAGAATTGAATTTATTACGATTTTTTAAATAAAACGTTTTCATGGAAAACTTATGCGTGCTGAATTTTCCTCAATTGTGTCATTACTAATTCACCAAAATAACCAAATAAACCTTCGTATTGAAGAAAAATAAGTTCAAAAAATAAATATATTCTCATTTAGAATTAGAATGCCGAATTAAATTTATTACAATTTTTTTAATCATGAAGTTTTTATCGAAAAATTATGCGTCTTGGATTTTCTCGCATTGCGACATTACTAATCGCCCAAAATAATCAAGTATAGCTTTTTTATGAAGACGAGTAAGTGCCAAATATAAACAAATCATCAATGAGTTCTTATTTCAAAAATTGAATTTATTACGATTTTTTAAACAAAACGTTTTCATGGAAAACTTATGCGTTCTGAATTTTCCTCAATTGTGACATTACTAATTGACCAAAATAACCAAATAAACCTTCATATTGAAGAAAAATAAGTTCAAAAAATAATTATATCATCATTTAGATTTAGAATACCGAATTAAATTTGTTACGATTTTTTTAATCACGAAGTTTTTATCGAAAAATTATGCGTCTTGAATTTTCTCGCATTGCGACATTACTAATCGCCCAAAATAATAAAGTAAAGCTTTTTTATGAAGACAAGTAAGTTCCAAATATAACCAAATCATCAATGAGTTTTAATTTCAAGAATTGAATTTATCACGATTTTTTAAACAAAACGTTTTCATGGAATACTTATGCGTTCTGAATTTTCCTCAATTGTGACATTACTAATTGACCAAAACAACCAAATAAACCTTCATATTGAAGAAAAATAAGTTCAAAAAATAATTATATTATCATTTAGATTTAGAATACAGAATTAAATTTATTACGATTTTTTTAATCAAGAAGTTTTTATCGAGAAATTATGCGTCTTGGATTTTCTCGCATTGCGACATTACTAATCGCCCAAAATAATCAAGTAAAGCTTTTTTATGAAGACAAATATAACGAAATCATCAATGAGTTTTAATTTCAAGAATTGAATTTATTACGATTTTTTAAACAAAACGTTTTCATGGAAAACTTATGCGTTCTGAATTTTCCTCAATTGTGACATTACTAATTGACCAAAATAACCTAATAAATCTTCATATTGAAGAAAAGTAAGTTCAAAAAATAAATATATTATCATTTAGATTTAGAATATCGAATTAAATTTATTATGATTTTTTTAATCATGAAGTTTTTATCGAAAACTTATGCGTCTTGAATTTTCTCGCATTGCGACATTACTAATCGCCCAAAATAATCAAGTAAAGCTTTTTTATCAAGACAAATAAGTGCCAAATATAACCAAATCATCAATGAGTTTTAATTTCAAGAATTTAATTTATTATGATTTTTTAAACAAAACGTTTTTATGAAAAACTTATGCGTTCTGAATTTTCCTCAATTGTGACATTACTAATTGACCAAAATAACCAAATAAACCTTCATATTGAAGAAAAATAAATTCAAAAAATAATTATATCATCATTTAGATCTAGAATACAGAATTAAATTTATTACGATTTTTTTAATCATAAAGTTTTTATCGAAAAGTTATGCGTCTTGGATTTTCTCGCATTGCGACATTACTAATCGCCCAAAATCATCAAGTAAAGCTTTTTTATGAAGACAAGTAAGTGCCAAATATAACCAAATCATCAATGAGTTTTAATTTCAAGAATTGAATTTATTACGATTTTTTAAACAAAACGTTTTCATGGAAAACTTATGCGTTCTGAATATTCCTCAATTGTGACATTACTAATTGACCAAAATAACCAAATAAACCTTCATATTGAAGAAAAATAAGTTCAAAAAATAATTGTATCATCATTTAGATTTAGAATACAGAATTAAATTTATTACGATTTTTTTAATCATGAAGTTTTTATCGAAAAATTATGCGTCTTGGATTTTCTCGCATTGCGACATTACTAATCACCAAAAATAATCAAGTAAAGCTTTTTTATGAAGCCAAGTAAGTGCCAAATATAACCAAATCAGCAATGAGTTTTAATTTCAAGAATTGAATTTATTACGATTTTTTAAATAAAACGTTTTTATCGAAAACTTATGCGTTCTGAATTTTCTTCAATTGTGACATTACTAATTGACCAAACTAACCAAATAAAGTTTTATATTGAAGAAAAATAAGTTCAAAAAATAATTGTATCATCATTTAGATTTAGAATACAGAAATAAATTTATTACGATTTTTTTAATCATGCAGTTTTTATCGAAAAGTTATGCGTCTTGAATTTTCTCGCATTGCGACATTACTAATCGCCCAAAATAATCAAGTAAAGCTTTTTTATGAATACAAGTAAGTGCCAAATATAACCAAATCATCAATGAGTTTTAATTTCAAGAATTGAATTTATTACGATTTTTTAAACAAAACGTTTTCATGGAAAACTTATGCGTTCTGAATTTTCCTCAATTGTGACATTACTAAATGACCAAAATAACCAAATAAACCTTCATATTGAAGAAAAGTAAGTTCAAAAAATAAATATATTATCATTTAGATTTAGAATATCGAATTAAATTTATTACGATTTTTTAAATCATGAAGTTTTTATCGAAAACTTATGCGTCTTGAATTTTCTCGCATTGCGACATTACTAATCGCCCAAAATAATCAAGTAAAGCTTTTTTATGAAGACAAGTAAGTGCCAAATATAATCAAGTCATCAATGAGTTTTAATTTCAAGAATTGAATTTACTACGAATTTTTAAACAAAATGTTTTCATGGAAAACTTATGCGTTCTGAATTTTCCTCAATTGTGACATTACTAATTGACCAAAATAACCAAATAAACCTTCATATTGAAGAAAAGTAAGTTCAAAAAATAAATATATTATCATTTAGATTTAGAATATCGAATTAAATTTATTACGATTTTTTAAATCATGAAGTTTTTATCGAAAACTTATGCGTCTTGAATTTTCTCGCATTGCGACATTACTAATCGCCCAAAATAATCAAGTAAAGCTTTTTTATCAAGACAAATAAGTGCCAAATATAACCAAATCATCAATGAGTTTTAATTTCAAGAATTTAATTTATTATGATTTTTTAAACAAAACGTTTTTATGAAAAACTTATGCGTTCTGAATTTTCCTCAATTGTGACATTACTAATTGACCAAAATAACCAAATAAACCTTCATATTGAAGAAAAATAAGTTCAAAAAATAATTGTATTATCATTTAGATCTAGAATACAGAATTAAATTTATTACGATTTTTTTATCACGAAGTTTTTATCGAGAAATTATGCGTCTTGGATTTTCTTGCATTGCGACATTACTAAACGCCCAAAATAATCAAGTAAAGCTTTCTTATGAAGACAAGTAAGTGCCAAATATAACCAAATCATCAATGAGTTTTAATTTCAAGAATTGAATTTATTACGATTTTTTAAACAAAACGTTTTCATGGAAAACTTATGCGTTCTGAATTTTCTTCAATTGTGACATTACTAATTAACCAAAATAACCAAATAAACTTTCATATTGAAGAAAAATAAGTTCAAAAAATAATTATATCATCATTTAGATCTAGAATACAGAATTAAATTTATTATGATTTTTTTAATCAAGAAGTTTTTATCGAAAAATTATGCGTCTTGGATTTTCTCGCATTGCGACATTACTAAAAATAATCAAGTAAAGCTTTTTTATGAAGACAAGTAAGTGCCAAATATAACCAAATCATCAATGAGTTTTAATTTCAAGAATTGAATTTATTACGATTTTTTAAACAAAACGTTTACACGGAAAACTTATGCGTTCCGAATTTTCCTCAATTGTGACATTACTAATTGACCAAAATAACCAAATAAACCTTCAGATTGAAGAAAAGTAAGTTAAAAAAATAAATATATTATCATTTAGATTTAGAATATCGAATTAAATTTATTACGATTTTTTTAATCATGAAGTTTTTATCGAAAAGTTATGCGTCTTGAATTTTCTCGCATTGCGACATTACTAATCGCCCAAAATAATCAAGTAAAGCTTTTTTATGAAGACAAGTAAGTGCCAAATATAACCAAATCATTAATGAGTTTTAATTTCAAGAATTGAATTTTTTACGATTTTTTAAACAAAACGTTTTCATCGAAAACTTATGCGTTCTGAATATTCCTCAATTGTGACATTACTAATTGACCAAAACAACCAAATAAACCTTCATATTGAAGAAAAATAAGTTCAAAAAATAATTGTATTATCATTTAGATCTAGAATACAGAATTAAATTTATTACAATTTTTTTAATCATGAAGTTTTTATCGAAAAATTATGCGTCTTGGATTTTCTCGCATTGCAACATTACTAATCGCCCAAAATAATCAAGTAAAGCTTTTTTATGAAGACAAGTAAGTGACAAATATAACCAAATCATCAATGAGTTTAATTTCAAGAATTGAATTTATTACGATTTTTTAAACAAAACGTTTTCATGGAAAACTTATGCGTTCTGAATTTTCCTCAATTGGGACATTACTAATTCACCAAAATAACCAAATAAACATTCATATTGAAGAAAAATAAGTTCAAAAAATAATTATATCATCATTTAGATCTAGAATACAGAATTAAATTTATTACGATTTTTTTATCACGAAGTTTTTATCGAAAAATTATGCGTCTTGAATTTTCTCGCATTGCGACATTACTAATCGCCCAAAATAATCAAGTAAAGCTTTTTATGAAGACAAGTAAGTGCCAAATATAACCAAATTATCAATGAGTTTTAATTTCAAGAATTGAATTTATTACGATTTTTTAAATAAAACGTTTTCATCGAAAACTTATGCGTTCTGAATTTTCCTCAATTGTGACATTACTAATTGACCAAACTAACCAAATAAAGTTTCATATTGAAGAAAAATAAGTTCAAAAAATAATTGTATCATCATTTAGATTTATAATACAGAATTAAATTTATTACGATTTTTTTAATCAAGAAGTTTTTATCGAAAACTTATGCGTCTTGGATTTTCTCGCATTGCGACATTACTAATCGCCCAAAATAATCAAGTAAAGCTTTTTTATGAAGACAAGTAAGTGCCAAATATAACCAAATCATCAATGAGTTTTAATTTCAAGAATTGAATTTATTACGATTTTTTAAACAAAACGTTTTCATGGAAAACTTATGCGTTCTGAATTTTCTTCAATTGTGACATTACTAATTGACCAAAATAAACAAATAAACATTCATATTGAAGAAAAATAAGTTTAAAAAATAATTATATCATCATTTAGATCTAGAATACAGAATTAAATTTATTACGATTTTTTTTATCACGAAGTTTTTATCGAAAAATTATGCGTCTTGGATTTTCTCGCATTGCGACATTACTAATCGCCCAAAATAATCAAGTAAAGCTTTTTTATGAAGACAAGTAAGTGCCAAATATAACCAAATCATCAATGAGTTTTAATTTCAAGAATTGAATTTATTACGATTTTTTAAATAAAACGTTTTCATGGAAAACTTATACGTGCTGAATTTTCCTCAATTGTGTCATTACTAATTGACCAAAATAACCAAATAAACCTTCAGATTGAAGAAAAGTAAGTTAAAAAAATAAATATATTATCATTTAGATTTAGAATATCGAATTAAATTTATTACAATTTTTTTAATCATGAAGTTTTTATCGAAAAATTATGCGTCTTGGATTTTCTCGCATTGCGACATTACTAATCGCCCAAAATAATCAAGTAAAGCTTTTTTATGAAGACAAGTAAGTGCCAAATATAACCAAATCATCAATGAGTTTTAATTTCAAGAATTTAATTTATTACGATTTTTTAAACAAAACGTTTTCATGGAAAACTTATGCGTTCTGAATATTCCTCAATTGTGACATTACTAATTGACCAAAATAACCAAATAAACCTTCATATTGAAGAAAAATAAGTTCAAAAAATAATTATATCATCATTTAGATCTAGAATACAGAATTAAATTTATTACGATTTTTTTAATCATGAAGTTTTTATCGAGAAATTATGCGTCTTGGATTTTCTCGCATTGCGACAGTGCTAATCGCCCAAAATAATCAAGTAAAGCTTTTTTATGAAGACAAGTAAGTGCCAAATATAACCAAATCATCAATGAGTTTTAGTTTCAAGAATTGAATTTATTACGATTTTTTAAACAAAACGTTTACATGGAAAACTTATGCGTTCCGAATTTTCCTCAATTGTGACATTACTAATTGACCAAAATAACCAAATAAACCTTCATATTGAAGAAAAGTAAGTTCAAAAAATAAATATATTATCATTTAGATTTAGAATATCGAATTAAATTTATTACAATTTTTTTAATCATGAAGTTTTTATCGAAAAATTATGCGTCTTGGATTTTCTCGCATTGCGACATTACTAATCGCCTAAAATAATCAAGTAAAGCTTTTTTATGAAGACAAGTAAGTGCCAAATATAACCAAATCATCAATGAGTTTTAATTTCAAGAATTGAATTTATTACGATTTTTTAAACAAAACGTTTACATGGAAAACTTATGCGTTCCGAATTTTCCTCAATTGTGACATTACTAATTGACCAAAATAACCAAATAAACCTTCATATTGAAGAAAAGTAAGTTCAAAAAATAAATATATTATCATTTAGATTTAGAATATCGAATTAAATTTATTACAATTTTTTTAATCATGAAGTTTTTATCGAAAAATTATGCGTCTTGGATTTTCTCGCATTGCGACATTACTAATCGCCCAAAATAATCAAGTAAAGCTTTTTTATGAAGACAAGTAAGTGCCAAATATAACCAAATCATCAATGAGTTTTAATTTCAAGAATTGAATTTATTACGATTTTTTAAACAAAACGGTTTCATTGAAAACTTATGCGTTCTGAATTTTCCTCAATTGTGACATTAGTAATTAACCAAAATAACCCAATAAACCTTCATATTGAAGAAAAATCAGTTCAAAAAATAATTATATCATCATTTAGATTTAGAATACAGAATTAAATTTATTACGATTTTTTTAATCATGAAGTTTTTATCGAAAAGTTATACGTCTTGAATTTTCTCCAATTGCGACATTACTAATCGCCAAAAAAAAAAAAAAAAAATATATATATATATATATATATATATATATATATATATTACTGATTGACGTATTTATGTCGTATATTTTCTAAAAATAAATAGTTACAACATGTATATATCTGAATTCTGTTGTAGTTAAGGAAATTGATCGTGTAAATAATAATCTGAGTGCAATTTATCAGAGCACGACGCGTGCGGATGGTGATCCTTACACATCCTGGGCCGTAAGAAGGATCAGCCTGTCTGGAAATGTGTATAATCCAATTTACATGACGGTAACACTCACTCCGTGCACTCTGACTCCGCTAAATGGATGGACACATTACCATCTGTTACTTATAATGACAGCTAATATTACTGCAATATTACACTACAAACTATCCCACTAACGCAGGACGGAAATGGACGAATTTACAGGTCACAGCTAGTTTGACGCCAGGGGATCGTTTGGTGCGAATGATGTAATAATTAACAAAATAATTTTTAAACGATTTTTCAGTGGTACACATTTAATTAATTATTGGCAAATGGAGCAGCAGGTGTTCAAATGTTAAAAAGCAACCAACAAAAATGGTCTCGTTCTCTTCAACCGGTCGCCGCGCCCGCCGCCCCGCGGATTCCTCGTCATACAGATATGACCCATGAACTTAATAATGACCATGGCTCGGTTTGTTCCGAGAAAGACAGTGAGTGCCTGATGTTCACAGATGATATTATTTTACTTTGAATCGAGTAAATCATATTTCCAGATTAATCTAAATAATTATCCTCGTACACGGGCAAACGTAATAAATCCCGGCTTTATTTTATTGCGCCGGTTTTACGAGCGCGGCGTGCACTTCTATTTTTTTTTTAGTTTGTTTCGTCTTGTTTCTTGTTTCCACCGTTTTGGTTTTACAAAAACATAATTACCAGCGGGATTTTTGTTTGGGAATCGGCTGATCTTGATTGATTGTAATTAGTTCGCGAGGGGGGGCTGTATTTAAATTTCCCTCCCCCCGTACAAAGTTTCAGCCTGTATTTGTTTGGGGAAGTTTAGTCATGCGGCGAATAACAAATTCGCGATTATATAGTTTGACGCAGCCGACGACTTTCGGGACAAAGACTCGTAAAACAGGCGATTTTATAGGCCAATAATTGGTCGATAATGATCTTTACGACTGGCGGGCCCCGGGGTTTACAGCTACAAATTCTGCGATCGTAAAAATCGGCGCCCAACTTATAGGCCCCCAATCCATTAAATAATTAATTTGATTGGCAATCGAGCGGATTGAAACGGTCGCGTTTGTTTTAAACTATGTGTATTCCGGGTAATGGTGTCGTGTTTGCGGCTTGTGTCCTCGTCCATCTGGACGAAATTACCTGGCTGCGCCTCGTACGCATACAAATGTTAAATATGATTCCGTGAAAGGCGCAATAAAGTTGTACGCGGAGACTCGGATTCGAAAGATTTCTGTGTATTTTTTCCCTCGCCGTATATTTTTATCGTTGAATTTTGTAACCGTGCTCCCGATGCATTGTCGCGATAGCGGAGAATTATTAACGCGCTCGAATGGCGGCAGGTTTTTTAACACACAAAACTGGTGCTGCCCTGATTTACAAACTGCGATGCTAATTAAGTTACACTTTTTTTTATCTTCAGAACAAACTGATTTTATGCATGACTTTGACAAATAATAATAAACATGTTGCGCATTAAACTCTATTTTAGTATGAAAATTAAGGTTTTAGAGCATCACAAAATTATTTAATATTGACTAAAACAATTACTCAGAGCCCAGTATATTAACAGCCGCTTGATACGATTTTTCATTTAAAAATAGATTAAAATCAATATGATTTGTATTCAAAATTAACTGAAAAAGTCAAATTTTAAAACCGCATTCAGATGTCTTCAACTGTTTTTGACTAACAGCCCTTCAAAGTCAAAATTTGTATAATCAGAAAAAAACGAAGCATATTAATTGCAGTTTTATATCATTTTTCATTTCAAAATAGACTAAAATCAAGATGATTTGTATTCAAAATTGACTGAAAAAGTCAAATTTTAAAACCGCATTCAGATGACTTCAACTGTTTTTGACTTACAGCCCTTCAAAGTCAAAATTTGTATAATCAGAAGAAACGAAGCATATTAGCTGCCGTTTTATATTATTTTTCATTTCAGAATAGACTAAAATCAATATGATTTGTATTCAAAATTTACTGAAAAAGTCAAATATTAAAACCGCATTCAGATGTCTTTAATTGTTTTTGACTTACAGCCCTTCAAAGTCAAAATTTGTATAATCAGAAAAAACGAAGCATATTAATTACCGTTTTATATCATTTTTCATTTCAAAATAGACTTAAAATCAATATGATTTGTATTCAAAATTAACTGAAAAAGTCAAATTTTATAACCGCATTCAGATGACTTCAACTGTTTTTGACTTACAGCCCTTCAAAGTCAAAATTTGTATAATCAGAAGAAACGAAGCATATTAGCTGCCGTTTTATATTATTTTTCATTTCAAAATAGATTAAAATCAATATGATTTGTATTCAAAATTTACTGAAAAAGTCAAATATTAAAACCGCATTCAGATGTCTTCAATTGTTTTTGACTTACAGCCCTTCAAAGTCAAAATTTGTAAAATCAGAAGGAACGAAGTATATTAATTGCCGTTTTATACAATTTTTCATTTCAAAATAGACTAAAATCAATATGATTTGTATTCAACATTAATTGAAAAAGTCAAATTTTAAAACCGCATTCATATATCTTCAATTGTTTTTGACTTACAGCCCTTCAAAGTCAAAATTTATATAATCAGAAGGAACGAAGCATATTAATTGCCGTTTTATATAATTTTTCATTTCAAAATAGACTTAAAATCAATATGATTTGCATTCAAAATTAACTGAAAAAGTCAAATTTTAAAACCGCATTTAGTTGACTTCAACTGTTTTTGACTTACAGCCCTTCAAAGTCAAAATTTGTATAATCAGAAGGAACGAATCATATTAATTGCCGTTTTATATCATTTTTCATTTCAAAATAGACTAAAATCAATATGATTTGTATTCAAAATTAACTGAAATTTCAAATTTTAAAATCTTATTCAGATGTCTTCAACTGGTTTTGACTTACAGCTCTTCAAAGTCAAAATTTGTATAATCAGAAGGAACGAACCTTGTAAAGAATAAAGTGCATTTATAATATCCTCGTACTTTTTTGATCGCATACCCAAATAACTATATATATATATATATATATATATATATATATATATATATATATATATATATATATATATATATATATATATAATCAGTAATATTTTCTTGTTTAAATTTTACATAGCTTTTATAATGAATTTCCCCGGACTTGTAGTAGTTCATCCTGCTGCTTTTCCTCCTCCGGGTTTCTTATATCGTTAGTGCCGCGATCCCAAGCGCTAGTGTACATAACTAAACTTAAAGATAATATAAGTTTGGTAAACAAGACATGAATATTCAGAGCCTCCATCCGCCGGCTGAACTCGATTAATTACCCTGTCAATCTTTTTCCGCCCCCTCGCGCTCGCCGCCCGCCGGCGAAAGTTCAAAATCTTCTCCAGCTGCCCAGATTTCTTTGATAGCAATTCTTTAGATGGTTTTAAAATGCGTTTTCATAACAATAACAATAAGATATGAATTTTAATTCATTAATGAAATTAATAATGTCTCGCTGCAATTTAAGACGCATAACTACGATAAAAACTTCATGATAAAAAAATAATTGTAATAAATTTAATTCTGTATTCCAAATCTAAGTGATAACATAATTATTTTTAGCACTTATTACTCTTTAGTATGAAGGTTTTGTTGATTATTTTGGTAAATTAGTAATGTCACAATTGAAGAAAATTCAGAACGCATAAGTTTTCCATGAAAACGTTTTGTTTAAAAAATCGTAATAAATTCAATTCTTGAAATTAAAACTCATTGTTGATTTAGTTATATTTGGAATTTACTTGTCTTCATAAAAAAGCTTTACTTGATTATTTTGGGCGATTATTAATGTCGCAATGCGAGAAAATCCAAGACGCATAATTTTTCGATAAAAACTTCGTGATAAAAAAATCGTAATAAATTTAATTCTGTATTCTAAAGCTAAATGATGATTTAATTATTTTTATCACTTATTTCTCTTCAATATGAAGGTTTATTTGATTAGTTTGGTAAATTACTAATGTCACAATTGAAGAAAATTCAGAACGCATAAGTTTTCGATGAAAACGTTTTGTTTAAAAAAATCGTAATAAATTCAATTCTTGAAATTAAAACTCATTGATGATTTAGTTATATTTGGAATTTACTTGTCTTCATAAAAAAGCTTTACTTGATTATTTTCGGCGATTAGTAATGTCGCAATGCGAGAAAAGATTATATTACATATTACATTTGTACGATGCCAAAAAGTCCCTTTTTAATTTACAAAATTTTATAAAATTACGCCGTCTAATTTATACCTAAATCATCAGGTTTAATTACTAAAAAAGATAGAATTTGTATCTAAAATATTTATGGATTTTTTAAACTCGATAATTGCAAATCCAACATTTGTAGGATGTCAAAAAGTGATATAAGTAACTTTATAATATTCAAAAAAATTTTCTCCTAGTTTATGCCTAAATAATTAGATTTAGTATCTGGAAAATATAGAATTCGTGTCTTAAATATTTATAGATTTTTGTGTTAAACTCAATACTTTCAAATCCAATATTTGTAGGATGCCAAAGAGTGATATAAGTACCTTTATAATTTTCAAATTTTGATAAAATTACACCTAATATATACCTAAATAATAAGATTTAATGGCTATATAAGATAGAATTCAAATCTTAAATATTTATAGATTTTTTGAAGTGTTAAACTCGATCATTGCAAAACCAACATATGTAAGATGAGAAAAAGTGATGTAGGTACCTTTATAATTTTCAAATATTTATAAAATTGCTCCTGATTTATACATAAATAATTAGATTTAATGAATGTAAAAGATATAATTCGAATTTAAAATATTTATTAATTTTCTGAAGTGTTAAACTCAATAATTACAAATCCTACATTTGTAGGATGCCAAAAATTATCATTATAATTTTCATAATTTTATAAAATTGCTCCCAATTTATACCTAAAGTATCAGGTTTAGTGGCTATAAAAGATAGAATACGATTCAAAAAATATTTATAGATTTTATATCGATAATAGCAAAACCAAAACTTGGAACATGCGAAACAGTGATATAGGTACCTTTATAATTATCAAAATTGTATAAAATTACACCTAATTTATACCTAAATAAATTAGATTTCATAACTATACAAGATATAATTCGAATCTAAAATATTTATAAATTTTTTGAAGTGATAAACTTGATAATTACAAATCCAATATTTATAGGATGCTAAAACTCATATAACTACCTATATAATTATCAAATTTTCATAAAATTATTTCTAATTTATAGCTAAATAATCATATTTAATGCTTGTGAAAGATAGAATTCGTATCTTCAATATTTATAGATTTTTGGAAGGGTTAAACTCAATAATTGCAAATCCTACATATGTAGGATGCCAAAAAGTGATATAAGTACCTTTATGATTTTCAAAATGTTATAAAATTATGCCTAAATTATACCTAAGTAATTACTTTTAAATACTATAAAAGATAGAATTCAAATTTTAATTATTTATAGATTTTTGAAGTGTTAAACTCGATAACTGCAAATCCAACATTTGTAGGATGACAAAAACTGATATAAGTACCTTTATAATTTTCAAACTTTTATAAAATTTCTCCTAATTTATACCTAAGTAATCAGATTCAATGACTATAAAATATAGAATTCGAATCCTAAATATTTATAACTTTTTTGAAGTGTTAAAATCTATAATTGCAAATCCAACATTTGTAGGATGACATAAAGTGATATAAGTATGTATATAATTATCAAAATTTTAGGAAATTACTCCCAATTTATACCTAAATAATCAGATTTAATGTCTATAAAAGATAGATTTGGAATCTTAAATATTTTTGTATTTTTTGAAGTGTTAAACTCGATAACTGCAAATCCAACATTTGTAGGATGTCAAAAAGTGATATAAGTATCTCTATAATTTTCAAACTTTTATAGAATTATTCCTAATTTATACCTAAGTAATCAGATTTAATGACTATAAAATATAGAATTCGAATCGTAAATATTTATAAATTTTTTGAAATGTTAAAATCTATAATTGCAAATCCAGCATTTGTAGAATGACAAAAAGTGATATAAGTATTTATATAATTATTAAAATTTTAGAAAATTACTCCCAATTTATACCTAAATAATCAGATTTAATGACTATAAAAGATAGAATTGGAATCTTAAATATTTTTGGATTTTTTGAAGTGTTAAACTCGATAACTACAAATCCAACATTTATGTGATGGCAAAAAGTGATATAAGTGTTTTTACAATTTATAAAATTTTATTAAATTGCTCCTAATATATACCTAAATAATCAGATGTAATGATTATAAAAGCCAGAATATGAATCTTAAATTTTTATAGTTTATTTCAAGTGATAAAGTCGATAATTACATATCCAAGATTAGTACCATGACAAAAAGTGATATAAGTACCTTTATAATTTTCAAAATTTTATAAAATTGTATTTAATTTATACCAAAATTATCAAATTAATGACTATAAAATATAGAATTCGAATCTTAAATATTTATAGATTTTTTGAAGTGTTAAACTTGATAATTACAAATCCAATATTTATAGGATGCCAAAACTCATATAACTACCTATATAATTTTTAAATTTTCCTAAAATTACTTCTAATTTATACCTAAATAATCATATTTAATGCCTGTGAAAGATAGACTTCGTATCTTCAATATTTATAGATTTTTGGAAGGGTTAAACTCAATAATTGCAAATCCTACATTTGTAGGATGCCAAAAAGTGATATAAGTACCTTTATGATTTTCAAAATGTTATAAAATTATGCCTAAATTATACCTAAATAATTACTTTTAAATACTATAAAAGATAGAATTCAAATCTTAACTATTTATAAATTTTTTGAAGTAACTGCAAATCCAACATTTGTAGGATGCCAAAAAGTGATATAAGTATCATTATAATTTTCAAAATTTTATAAAATTGTTCCCAATTTATACCTAAATAATCAGATTTAATGACTACAAAAGCTAGAATTCGATTTATAAATATTTATAGATTTTATATCGCAATTGCAAAACCAAAACTTGTAACATGTGAAACAGTGTTATAAGTAGCTTTATACTTTTCAAAATTTTATAAAATTACTCCCAATTTATACCTAAATAATCAGATTTAATGAAGATAAAAGATAGAATTGGAATCTTAAATATTTTTGGATTTTTTGAAGTGTTAAACTTGATAATTGCAAATCCAACATGTGTAGCACGCCAAAAAGTGATATAAATACCTTTATAATTTTCAAAACTTAATAAAATTGCTCATAATTTATACCTAAATACTCAGATTTTATATTTGTAAAAGATAGAGTTCGAGTCTTAAATATTTATAGAATTTTTGAAGTATTACACTCGATAAATGCAAATCCAACATTTGTAGGATGGCAAAAAGTGATATAAGTACCTTTACAATTATCAAACTGTTATAAAACTTCTCCTAATTTATATCTAAGTAATCAGATTTAATGACTATATAAGAAAAAATTAGAATCCTAAATATTTATAAATTTTTGGAATGGTTAAACTCAATAATTGCAAATCCTACATTTGTAGGATGCCAAAAGGTGATATAAGTACCTTAATAATTCTCAAAATATTATAAAATTATGCCTAATTTATACCCAAATAATCAGGTTTGATGACTATAAAAGATGAAATTCGAATCTTAACTATTTATGAATTTTTTGAAGGGTTAAACTCAATAATTGCAAATCCTACATTTGTCGGATACCAAAACGTGATATAAGTACCTTAATAAATTTCAAAATGTTATAAAATTGTACCTAATTTATACCTAAATAATCAAGTTTAATTACTATAAGAGATAGAAATCGAATCTTAACTATTTATAGATTTTTTGAAGTGTTAAACTCGATAACTGCAAATCCTACATTTGTAGGATGCCAAAAAGTGATATAAGTTTAATTATAATTTTCATAATTTTATAAAATTGCTCCCAATTTATACCTAAAGGATCAGGTTTAGTGGCTATAAAAGATAGAATTCGATTCGAAAAATATTTATAGATTTTATATCGATAGTAATAGTAAGTATCATTATAATTTTCATAATTTTATAAATTTGCTCCCAATTTATACCTAAAGGATCAGGTTTAGTGGCTATAAAAGATAGAATTCGATTCGAAAAATATTTATAGATTTTATATCGATAGTAATAGTAAGTATCATTATAATTTTCATAATTTTATAAATTTGCTCCCAATTTATACCTAAAGGATCAGGTTTAGTGGCTATAAAAGATAGAATTCGATTCGAAAAATATTTATATATTTTATATCGATAGTACAAAACTTGGAACATGCGGAACAGAACAGTGATATAGGTACCTTTATAATTTTCAAAATTGTATAAAATTACACCCAATTTATACCTAAATAAATCAGATTTAATAATTATAAAAGATATAATTCGAATATAAAATATTTATAGATTTTTTGAAGTGTTAAACTTAATAATTACAAATCCAATATTTATAGGATGCCAAAACTCATAGAACTACCTATTAATTTTCATAAAATTACTTCTAATTTATACCTAAATAATCATATTTAATGTCTGTGAAAGATAAAATTCGTATCTTCAATATTTATAGATTTTTGGAAAGGTTAAACTCAATAATTGCAAATCCAACATATAGTAGTATGACAAAAAGTGATAATGGTACCTTTATAATAAAATTGCTTCTAATTTATAATTAAATAATCAGATTTAATGACTTAATTTATTAATTATTATACCAAAATATTTCATTATAGCCTTTATAAACATTATTATTGAGGTAACTACATATAGGGCTATCAAAAAATGTAATCAAATAAAATGGGATATCTTAAGTTTTATAATATCTCTACAATTTCTGAAAGTATATCCAAATAATATATCTAAATATTCTATAAAGGTACCATTTTCATAAATAATGAGTATACTAATACATAGTTATATTAGGCTACAAGCAAAATATTAGCTAAATCGCATGTCTTAAGAACTTATCACGATAATAAATCTCAATTAAATCACCAATTTCGCGCGCTTTGGAAATTCGTCGTACATAAAAGCGGCCCATTGTTCAGTGATTGATTATTTCTGGATCACTCGATTAGTCTCGATCAATTTTCCGGGTGGCGCGCGCGCGCGCGAGCAAGCGATCGCGTGGGCGGTTTTCCGCCGTAAATAAATTAACTAGGGATATTTATAACCGGTGTGCGACATTTTAAACAATACACTGGGCTATTTATAGGTAAATGATAAGGCGTTTTACGGGCTCACATACGCGACGCGTATTAAATAAAGCATGTTTGGTTTATTAATAGACAACCCCCGCGCGAGATCGTGCGTGCGCGATTTCGATTTTGAGACGGTAAATTTTAAAACGACCAACATGCTACTCTACATGGGGTGGCGTGAAAAAACGAAACGAAGAAAAAAAAACTGGATTAAAAACGAGTGAATTAACACCGACGCCCCGAATGACGACGGGTTTCACGCGAGGCGGCTGGAGGGTGCGTTTCTCATGGCAATTAGCACGTGAATTTCGCAGTAATTTAGTACAAGAAAATGTCCAATCAGATTTCATGGAAAGTGAGATACTATTTTTATAAGCTGAACTTCACAGTTATATGACCTGATTCTGATGCAGATACTCGTGCATGAAGAATTTAAATATAAATTCTTTTAGATTTAAAAAGTATATCCAGATCAAAATATTCTATAGAGGCAAAATTTTCATACAAAATGAGTATACTAATACATAGTTATATTAAGCTACAAGTTACTTAAATATAAATTCTTTTAGATTTAAAAAGAATTTATATTTAAGTTCTTGAGGCACGAGTATTGGTTTATTTGGTGTGACAAGAATTTTCGACTTTACGAATTTATTAATCAATTAAATTGAAATAAAGGTTTTTAAATATTTCCGAAAATCATGAATTTTAAAATAATTCTTATTTAAATCTTCCCACCCCGTCTGTAATTTTATTGCATTTCTTTTACATAGACATAGTAACGACAACAAAAAAGAAACGGGGATCTAATTGAACAATTCCGGTGGCCCGATTATTGGTTCGGTTATGATCTTTCCGGGAAGCGGGCGGCAGCGGCGGCGGCACTCGGGCCTGGTGCGATCGTGCGGGGTTAATTAATTGCGCCGCGCGGGTCGGCGGGGGTGCATTATGTGTGGCCCGCCGCGGTGGTCAGGTAATGTAATGACGCTATTAGAGGGGCCGAGATTACAGGCCGATGCCGAACAATCGGCTCCGTGCCTGTCGCGCGGCTACCGCAACTCGCACCTCCGGTTATCAGAGCCGTAATCGAAGACTTTCAATACAACAGCCAGATTATACATCAAACTACAATGTTGTTTTGGTTTTGTAGAAGTTAAACATATATTAACCATTAAAAACTGCTTATTGTAGAAGATTGCTTAAAAATTTCAATTTTTCGAGTTCTAATGCTAAGTGGAACTAAATCACAATGTTTATTCAGAGTGTTTAGGGCAAATTCATTTTTTTTTTAAATATTATCATATTTGGCACCTAACTACATCAAATTGTTATCCAAGAAATATTTATCAATAATTATATGCACTTTTTGAAATCGCACAAATATCGAGTGAAATCATTGTTGTTGTATAGTGCGAAAACAATGGATGCTCCAATTTTAGCTGTTTACATTTTAGTATGCTCCAATATAAAGCTAACTCATTAGCAATTATTATACACAATTTTTAAAATTATAAAGGCACCTATTTCACTATTTTGACATCCCACAAATGTAGGATTTACAATTATTGAGTTTAACACTCCAAAAAAATCTATAAATATTTTATTTTCCAATTATATCTTTTATAATCATTAAACCTGATTATTTAGGTATAAATTAGCAGTAATTTTATAAAATTTGAATATTATAAAGGTAATTATATCACTTGTTGTTGTACTAGCAATGTTGTATTTGCCATTATCTAGGTTAACACTTCAAAAAAATCTATAAATATTTAAGATTAGAATTCTATCTTTTATAGCCATTAAATCTGATTATTTTGGTACAAATTAGAAGCAATTTAATGAAAATTTGAAACTTCTTATCACTTGAAATGAAAAAATTATAACAAATACACGAAAATGCTATCTTTCTGAATTTTGGTTCTCTCATATCTTATAGACTAAGAAAGATATGTATTATTTTCTTTTAGATTATTAAAGAGAATGAAAAGTGGCAATGAAAATGTGCTTTTAGTTTTTCGGTATCACTAGAAATGAAAAAATTATAACAAATACCCGAAAATGATATATTTCTAAATTTTGGTTTTCTCATATCTTATAGACTAAGCAAGATATGTATTTTTTTCTTTTAGATTATTAAAGAGTATGAAAAGTGGCAATGAAAATGTGCTTTTAGTTTTTCGCTATCACTTGAAATGAACAAATTATAACAAATACACGAAAATGCTATCTTTCTGAATTTTGGTTTTCTCATATCTTATAGACTGAGCAAGATATCTATTTTTTTCTTTTAGATTATTAAAGAGTATGAAAAGTGGCAATGAAAATGTGCTTTTAGTTTTTCGGTTGCATTTGAAATGAAAAAAATATAACAAATACACGAAAATGCTATCTTTCTGAATTTTGATTCTTTCATATCTTATAGACTAAGAAAGATATATATTTTTTTCTTTTAGATTATTAAAGAGTATGAAAAGTGGCAATCAAAATGTGCTTTTAGTTTTTCGGTTGCATTTGAAATGAAAAAAATATAACAAATACACGAAAATGCTATCTTTCTGAATTTTGATTCTTTCATATCTTATAGACTAAGAAAGATATATATTTTTTTCGTTTAGATTATTAAAGAGTATGAAAAGTGGCAATGAAAATGTGCTCTTAGTTTTTCGGTATCATTTGAAATGAAAAAAATATAACAAATACACGAAAATGCTATATTTCTGAATTTTGGTTCGTTCATATCTTATAGACTAAGAAAGATATGTATTTTTTTTCTTTTAGATTATTAAAGAGTATGAAAAGTGGCAATGAAAAGGTGCTTTTAGTTTTTCGGTTGCATTTGAAATGAAAAAAATATAACAAATACACGAAAATGCTATCTTTCTGAATTTTGATTCTTTCATATCTTATAGACTAAGAAAGATATATATTTTTTTCTTTTAGATTATTAAAGAGTATGAAAAGTGGCAATGAAAATGTGGTTTTAGTGTTTCGGTATCATTTGAAATGAAAAAATGATAAGAAATACACCAAATGCTATCTTTCTGAATTTTGGTTCGTTCATATCTTATAGATTAAGAAAGATATCTATTTTTTTCTTTTATATTATTAAAGAGTATGAAAAGTGGCAATGAAAATGTGCTATTAGTTTTTCGGTATCATTTGAAATGAAAAAATTATAACAAATACACGAAAATGCAATCTTTTTGAATTTTGGTTCTTTCATATCTTATAGCCTAAGAAAGATATGTATTTTTTTCTTTTAGATTATTAAAGAGTATGAAAAGTGGCAATGAAAATGTGCTATTAGTTTTTCGGTATCATTTGAAATGAAAAAATTATAACAAATACACGAAAATGCTATCTTTCTGAATTTTGGTTCTCTCATATCTTACAGATTAAGGAAGATTTTTTTTTTTTACTTTTAGATTATTAAAGAGTATGAAAAGTGGCAATGAAAATGTGCTTTTAGTTTTTCGGTATCACTTGAAATGAAAAAATTATAACAAATACACGAAAATGCTATCTTTCTAAATTTTGGTTTTCTCATATCTTGGAGACTAAGGAAGATATGTATTTTTTTTCTTTTAGATTATTAAAGAGAATGAAAAGTGGCAATGAAAATGTGTTTTTAGTTTTTCGGTATCACTTGAAATGAAAAAATTATAACAAATACACGAAAATGCTATCTTTCTGAATTTTGGTTCTCTCATATCTTATAGACTAAGGAAGATATGCATTTTTTTCTTTTGGATTATTAAAGAGTATGAAAAGTGGCAATGAAAATGTGCTTTTAGTTTTTCGGTATCACTTAAAATGAAAAAATTATAACAAATACACGAAAATGCTATCTTTCTGAATTTTGGTTCTCTCATATTTTATTAACTACGAAACATATGTATTTTTTTCTTTTGGATTATTAAAGAGTATGAAAAATGGCAATGAAAATGTGCTTTTAGTTTTTCGCTATCACTTGAAATGAAAAAATTATAACAAATACACGAAAATGCTATCTTTCTAAATTTTGGTTTTCTCATATCTGGTAGACTAAGGAAGATATGTATTTTTTTCTTTTAGTTTATTAAAGAGTATGAAAAGTGGCAATGAAAATGTGCTTTTAGTTTTTCGGTATCACTTGAAATGAAAAAATTATAACAAATACACGAAAAAGCTATGTTTCCGAATTTTGGTTTTCTCATATCTTATAGACTAAGGAAGATATGATTTTTGTTCTTTTAGATTATTAAAGAGTATGAAAAGTGGCAATGAAAATGTGCTTTTAGTTTTTCGCTATCACTTGAAATGAAAAAATTATAACAAATACACGAAAATGCTATCTTTCTAAATTTTGGTTTTCTCATATCTTGTAGACTAAGGAAGATATGTATTTTTTTCTTTTAGATTATTAAAGAGTATGAAAAGTGGCAATGAAAATGTGCTTTTAGTTTTTCGGTATCACTTGAAATGAAAAAATTATAACAAATACACGAAAATGTTATCTTTCTGAATTTTGGTTCTTTCATATCTTATAGACTAAGGAAGATATGTATTTTTTTCTTTTTGATTATTAAAGAGTATGAAAAGTGGCAATGAAAATGTGCTTTTAGTTTTTCGGTATCACTTGAAATGAAAAAATTATAACAAATACACGAAAATGCTATCTTTCTAAATTTTGGTTTTCTCATATCTTGGAGACTAAGGAAGATATGTATTTTTTTCTTTTAGATTATTAAAGAGACTGAAAAGTGGCAATGAAAATGTGCTTTTAGTTTTTCGGTATCACTTGAAATGAAAAAATTATAACAAATACACGAAAATGCTATGTTTCCGAATTTTGGTTTTCTCATATCTTATAGACTAAGGAAGATATGATTTTTGTTCTTTTAGATTATTAAAGAGTATGAAAAGTGGCAATGAAAATGTGCTTTTAGTTTTTCGTTATCACTTGAAATGAAAAAAATATAACAAATACACGAAAATACTATCTTTCTGAATTTTGGTTCTCTCATATCTTATAGAGTAAGGAAGATATGTATTTTTTTCTTTTAGATTATTAAAGAGTATGAAAAGTGGCAATGAAAATGTGCTTTTAGTTTTTCGCTATCACTTGAAATGAAAAAATTATAACAAATACACGAAAATGCTATCTTTCTAAATTTTGGTTCTTTCATATCTTATAGAGTAAGGAAGATATGTATTTTTTTCTTTTAGATTATTAAAGAGTATGAAAAGTGGCAATGAAAATGTGCTTTTAGTTTTTCGCTATCACTTGAAATGAAAAAATTATAACAAATACACGAAAATGCTATCTTTCTGAATTTTGGTTTTCTCATATCTTGCAGACTAAGGAAGATATGTAATTTTTTCTTTTAGACTATTAAAGAGAATGAAAAGTGGCAATGAAAATGTGCTTCTAGTTTTTCGCTATCACTTGAAATGAAAAAATTATAACAAATACACGAAAATGCTATCTTTCTGAATTTTGGTTCTCTCATATCTTATAGACTAAGGAAGATATGTATTTTTTTCTTTTAGATTATTAAAGAGTATGAAAAGTGGCAATGAAAATGTGCTTTTAGTTTTTCGTTATCACTTGAAATGAAAAAATTATAACAAATACACGAAAATGCTATCTTTCTGAATTTTGGTTCTCTCATATCTTATAGACTAAGGAAGATATGTATTTTTTTTCTTTTAGATTATTAAAGAGAATGAAAAGTGGCAATGAAAATGTGCTTTTAGCTGTGTTTATTTTAGCTTTTTCTACTATCTTTCTCCATTCTTTCCTGTTATGTATTTTTTCTTTCCAGTTTAGTACCCCATGCTCCAATTATAGTTGTTTACATTTTTGTATGGTCCAATATATAGATAACTCATTAGCAATAATTATATACAACAATCAACTTGCTATTCAAGAAATATTTCGCAATAATTATATGCACTTTTTGAAATCGCACAAATATTGAGTGTAATCTTTGTTGTTGTATAGCGCGAAAACTATGGATGCTCCAATTTTAGTTGCTTACATTTGTGTATGGTCCAATATATAGTCATCCAAGTATATATCCAAGTCATTAGCAATTATTATATACAACAATCAACTTGCTATTCAAGAAATATTTAGTAATAATTTGATGCACTTTTTGAAATCGTAGAGATATTGAAAGTAATATTTATCAGTAAATAGCAAGTTAATTATATATGTATTTGAATACACAAGAAGTAGGCGTGTGTATTAAACAATCTTCGCTGGTAAATAAGCCGTAAACCGTCCTCCAAAGTGCGTCTTTAAGCCGAAGCCTGGTGGGGAATTATCTGGTACACTTAAGTCGTTATTAGCGACTATACCGAGAAATATAATCTTTTATTGTGCGCATTTATGGCGCATATATGCCTGAGAAACAGGGGGAGAAGAGGGCAGAGCGAGAGTGAGACGTGGAAAAAAGGAACAGAAAGCGGGCGCTATTAAAATATTAGTCCGGCCGTTTCGGATCCGCGCTTTATTATAGTCGTCGCGGGGAATCGTTATATTATTAACGCGACGCCGTAAAACAATCAACAAACGACCCGCTAACATCTGCAACTTGATCCGAGTGTGCTGAATGCATTTTAGTTGCTTGAAAGAGGTTTTGGTTCGAGCGGAAAATCGTGCATTTTCATCAGGTTGGCACCATAAATTAAAACAGTTTTGAAATATATTACTATATTTCACACACAGTGCCACGAACAAATTAATATTAAATCAGGAATCTTAAATTTTAAAACAGAATTGTATATAATTAAATTTTAGTCGTTAAATGTCTTGTTCAACAAAATGACATAAGAATTACTTTGATAGTGTCTTTGTCTCTGAATTTCTGTCTCAATATGCCATGTCTATTGGCTATGGTTTGTATTCTTGTATATGTATAGAGACAGTTATTACAGATGTTGTGTTATGGATTATTAGGGTGTCTTAAATTAATGTTTATAATATTTGGCAAAAAAATATGTTAATAAAAGTTGTTCTATAATAATTTGATAGAAAAGTTGTAGGGAAAATACATTTAATTTGAAATGAAATTCAATGTTTCTCAACCTCATCATCCAGGTAATCTATAAAAATAAACCAGCCACCCAGCCGCAACATCTACATCAATTAAAATATGCACCGAGCGGGCGGTTGTTTGGGGGCGGGGGTGGTTTGGCCGCCGCGGGCGCGCCGTATTATGTCTCACAGCGATCCGCGAGTTTTGAAGTTTTATTAATATTATGCATGGCGTGTTCGGAAAATTCGAACCCCGGGTTATGTGTGCTCGCGCTCCGTGCAAGACGTGGAAATTATTTCGCCGAGATCCGCCGGTATACACGTATTTATTATTGCTCGGGCGGTGTTTACATTGCGCCCCGGCGAAAATATTTGGTGGCGGGTAAACCGACCTTATATACAATATTATTGCGAATTAATTTCACTGCTGCTGCTTTTCAAATCAGTTTCCTGCGCTTGCAGGCCACAAAGAAAATTAAACCGTCACGTTTATTGCGTACGGAAACGTCGCTTTTTATTTCACGTTGACGCACACTGATTGTGCGTGTGATTTCCCTGGGAAACAACAATAAGTTGATTGCGATCGCGCGTTTCATGCGCGCGGGCAAGAAAATTTATAATTATCGGGATGCGATACAAAAAAAAATAAATATACAAAACCCCCGAAACGAATGCAGGCAAAGGAGTGTCAACGCGGGGGCTTTTATGTGGATCGCGCGTAAATCACGTCCGGCCGGGTGGAAATTAGTATTAATTCAATAACGCGCGGATTCGAGGCCCCGTGAGTCCGGAGCGCGGCCCATAAATAAAGTCATGGGTAATAAATCGTTACAAATTCCATGGTATCTGAGTGTGTGGTCAGTAATAAATAGTTGTCGTTACAGACGCCCCGTGTGGACGCGGTGAAACGGCTAACAGTATATAAATAATACGCTTTTGATATCAGCTCCACCACCCTACTACAGCTGGCTAATAAATACTCATTTTGAATTTTAAATCATATCGTGCTGTTTAAGTATTTCAATCTAATTACAAACATTTATTTCTACAAACTCTAACTTCACTAGTTTTTTAGTGACGGTGTCTTGAATTGAACAAACATATGTTATAGATATCACTAAATGAAGCCTCATTAGAAATCACTTTTATTTTATGAAATAAATTGAAATAATTTGTGTGTATAAAAATTTCCATATAGAAAACTAAATGAAGAATCTGAATTTTCAAACGGCAACCCCCTAACTTCACTAGTTTTTTAGTGACGGTGTCTTGAATTGAACAAACATATGTTATAGATATCACTAAATGAAGCCTCATTAGAAATCACTTTTATTTTATGAAATAAATTGAAATAATTTGTGTGTATAAAAATTTCCATATAGAAAACTAAATGAAGAATCCGAATTTTCAAACCGCAACCCTCTAACTTCACTAGTTTTTTAGTGACGGTGTCTTGAATTGAACAAACATATGTTATAGATATCACTAAATGATGCCTCATTAGAAATCACTTTTATTTTATGAAATAAATTAAAATAATTTGTGTGTATAAAAATTTCCTTATAGAAAACTAAATGAAGAATCCGAATTTTCAAACGGCAACCCTCTAACTTCACTAGTTTTTTAGTGACGGTGTCTTGAATTGAACAAACATATGTTATAGATATCACTAAATGCAGCCTCATTAGAAATCACTTTTATTTTATGAAATAAATTAAAATAATTTGTGTGTATAAAAATTTACATATAGAAAACTAAATGATTAATCCGAATTTTCGAACCGCAACCCTCTAACTTCACTAGTTTTTTAGTAACGGTGTCTTGAATTGAACAAACATATGTTATAGATATCACTAAATGAAGCCTCATTAGAAATCACTTTTATTTTATAAAATAAATTAAAATAATTTGTGTGTATAAAAATGTTCATATAGAAAACTAAATGAGGAATCCGAATTTTCAAACGGCAACCCTCTAACTTCACTAGTTTTTTAGTGACGGTGTCTTGAATTGAACAAACATATGTTATAGATATCACTAAATGAAGCCTCATTAGAAATCACTTTTATTTTATGAAATAAATTAAAATAATTTGTGTGTATAAAAATTTCCATATAGAAAACTAAATGAAGAATCCGAATTTTCAAACCGCAACCCTCTAACTTCACTAGTTTTTTAGTGACGGTGTCTTGAATTGAACAAACATATGTTATAGATATCACTAAATGAAGCCTCATTAGAAATCACTTTTATTTTATGAAATAAATTAAAATAATTTGTGTGTATAAAAATTTCCATATAGAAAACTAAATGAAGAATCCGAATTTTCAAACGGCAACCCTCTAACTTCACTAGTTTTTTAGCGACGGTCTCTTGAATTGAACAAACATATGTTATAGATATCACTAAATGAAGCCTCATTAGAAATCACTTTTATTTTATGAAATAAATTGAAATAATTTGTTTGTATAAAAATTTCCATATAGAAAACTAAATGAAGAATCCGAATTTTCAAACGGCAACCCTCTAACTTCACTAGTTTTTTAGTGGCGGTGTCTTGAATTGAACAAACATATGTTATAGATATCACTAAATTAAGCCTCATTAGAAATCACTTTTATTTTAGGAAATAAATTAAAATAATTTGTGTGTATAAAAATTTCCATATAGAAAACTAAATGAAGAATCCGAATTTTCAAACCGCAACCCTCTAACTTCACTAGTTTTTTAGTGACGGTGTCTTGAATTGAACAAACATATGTTATAGATATCACTAAATGAAGCCTCATTAGAAATCACTTTTATTTTATGAAATAAATTAAAATAATTTGTGTGTATAAAAATTTCCATATAGAAAACTAAATGAAGAATCCGAATTTTCAAACGGCAACCCTCTAACTTCACTAGTTTTTTAGCGACGGTCTCTTGAATTGAACAAACATATGTTATAGATATCACTAAATGAAGCCTCATTAGAAATCACTTTTATTTTATGAAATAAATTGAAATAATTTGTTTGTATAAAAATTTCCATATAGAAAACTAAATGAAGAATCCGAATTTTCAAACGGCAACCCTCTAACTTCACTAGTTTTTTAGTGGCGGTGTCTTGAATTGAACAAACATATGTTATAGATATCACTAAATTAAGCCTCATTAGAAATCACTTTTATTTTAGGAAATAAATTAAAATAATTTGTGTGTATAAAAATTTCCATATAGAAAACTAAATGAAGAATCCGAATTTTCAAACCGCAACCCTCTAACTTCACTAGTTTTTCAGTGACGGTGTCTTGAATTGAACAAACATATGTTATAGATATCACTAAATGATGCCTCATTAGAAATCACTTTTATTTTATAAAATAAATTAAAATAATTTGTGTGTATAAAAATTTTTATATAGAAAACTAAATGAAGAATCCGAATTTTCAAACGGCAACCCTCTAGCTTCACTAGTTTTTTAGTGACGGTGTCTTGAATTGAACAAACATATGTTATAAATATCACTAAATGAAGCCTCATTAGAAATCACTTTTATTTTATAAAATAAATTGAAATAATTTGTGTGTATAAAAATTTCCATATAGAAAACTAAATGAAGAATCCGAATTTTCAAACGGCAACCCTCTAGCTTCACTAGTTTTTCAGTAACAGTGTCTTATTTCTTATTAATTGAATTCGGCATAGTTCTCCAGTAAGAATTAAATCTCATAAACCAATCGACTTTATTGTATAATAAATTCCCGTATTTTACGTGTTTCGAATTATAGAAAGTCATCGATTTTTATGATGCGAAAACACGTTTCTTGCAGACCCGCTTCCCCATCAACACAACAACACACACACATACGAAGAAGAAGAAAAAAACGTCGGGCGACCATTAGCGCCCCGATACGATTGTTTTATCGACGGCGAGAGCAGGCAATAATCATTAGAGGGGACCTTAATAACAACAGCTGATTTTATGGGCGCCGCTAAAAAAGATCGCAGGTAACGTACTAATTAGAGACCGTCTCAGCTAATTACAAGACGCGGGCAATCATCGACTGAAAATCACTTTTCGCTAATTGTTTGTCCAAGTCGCCAGATGAGGCGAAATTAAGTTAAACTGCAAGGATATTAACAGCGACTAGGATGTTTTTATAGGGGGAAGTTTTTTTGTGGTCGTAGCGGTTCTTCAAAATAAATTTACAAATGTTCCTATTACTATTATTAATAAAAAAAAACTTGTATCTTTATCAGCCGTGAGGATTTTCTGCAGTATTATTAATATTACTACTGTTCTCGGTTTAGATAGTTTGGTTTAGATTTTGATTTCCTAATTTCCAGTGATTAATTTTGTCTAAATTATTTTTTACTTATTATGTTATGCTTAGATGTTTGTTTATGTTTATGCTTAGATAAACCCACATTTGCACAAATTGCACACGCTCAAATAGCGTCAAATCTATCATAGAAAATGAAAATTCAGCTAAGCACAAACCCACCTTAAAATTTTCACATCTTCCTTCATAGATAAATATCACTGAAATTTATTACACACCCAAATAGTATTATGTAAGTGAAAGCGCCGATATTTTTTTTTGTATACCTCTCGGAATTATTAATATTAAAATATGGGCCACCAGACGCCAATATCAATTCCAGATTTGATACCGGCCATCAATTTGGGTCGCTCCCGTGCCACCAAAACGTCCCTATCAGATGATGGATCTGATGCGATGTGATTTACGTTAAACAATCTTCGATTAAACGCGGCGGACGTAATCGGCGCGATCTCGATTGGGATCATTCATCAAACAAAAAAATGCGTCCCACTCTTTGAGTGTCAGCTTTTTTCACGGGGCTCGATGTGTAAGAGCCAGTAGCCCTCGTTACGCCTCTCCGCAGCACCTGCCGTTCGTGTGATGGACATATTGTCCTGAATCACCAATTGGTTTGATGAATTGATTGTTTTATTTTTGAGATTTTGAATGTTTTTATTGTTGATTTCGATGTATTTCTGGGGGTGGTATAGATAAGATAATAGTTTACTTTAGTTTTATTTGCATGTAGGCATTTCTCTTAAGCATTTTTTGTTTAGTTATTCTATAGCAGGTCGACACTACCCATACCTAACGCAAAAACAACTTTTTTTGTCATGTGAGGTGGAATCTTCCAAAGACACCCATGTCGAAGGTGTCTATCGAAGATTCCACCACACATAACAAAAAAAAATGTTTTCAACCTGTATTCAACGATATTTGGTTTGATTTGTTTAGTTCTCAAACCTATGTCCAGCAGCGGACGAAATTGGTTGATTGATAATGTAAGTTAACAGCAAAGGAATAATATTAATGAGTAGTTAGTTATCTAGACAATTTCTCAATTCAATCATCCCACAGTCTTTAATGGCGGGCAGTAAATTACGGTTGCGATTTCAATGTTGGCCGTTGAGTTAAAACCGAACCGATTTATGGCGGCCGGCGTCGGTGCCAGCGTCGTCGTCGCCGTCAGCGGCCCTCGCGGTGTCATCGGCGGCCGCCGCTAAATCATCCGCGGCGGCGGCGGCGGCGAGCGCGGGGGATGTGCCGGCCGGGGCGCCGGATATTTACAACTTGAACGATGCTTTAATGCCCGCCGTAATTATAAACATTTTAGACGATAATTGAACGGGCGCTATAAATTTAGAAATCTGGGACGCGGATGTTCAATTTCAAAAGGATTTGTCACCCCCACGATTTCAAACGCAAAAATAGAGTAGGCACGGTTATTTATTAGCGCTCCACACTTGCTGCAGATTTGCTAGACAAAGAGATGAGTTGGAATTATGGGAAAACTATTTTTAAGTTATATTTTATAGTTATAGTTATAGGTATAGACAGTTTATATAGTTATCCGACATAAAACGCATCGACTTTAAGTGATTTTGTTTATGTTTAAGTTATGGACAGCTGAAATTTATAGTTTAAGTGATGAGTATGTAGAAAATCTAAATTTCTACAATTTGATGCAGATTTCATCTCTAATATTTTTGTTGCAGTACCTTCATGTTTAAAAAATCATAAAAAATCAGTTAGTGAGAATTTTGAAAATCCTGATTTTGATTTTAGTTACATAGTTATATATCTACAAAACGGGCTATAGCTTGTTTATTTCTTACAGTTATTAACGTTACAGCTAGACGATATGTAAAATAAGTCACTTTATTGATATACATTGATGTTTAAAAAATCATAAAAAATCAGTTAGTCAGAATTTTGAAAATCCTGATTTTGATTTTAGTTACACAGTTATATATCTACAAAACGGGCTATAGCCTGTTTATTTCTTACAGTTATTAACCTTACAGCTGGAGGATATGTAAAATAAGTCACTTTATTGATATACCTTGATGTTTAAAAAATCATAAAAAATCAGTTAGTCAGAATTTTGAAAATCCTGATTTCGAGTTTAGTTACACAATTATATATCTACAAAACGTGCTATAGCGAGTTTATTTATTACAGTTATTAACCTTACAGCTGGAGGATATGTAAAATAAGTCACTTTTTTAATATACCTTGATGTTTAAAAAATCATAAAAAATCAGTTAGTTGGAATTTTGAATATCTTGATTTGGATTATAGTTACACAGTTATATATCTACAAAACAAGCTATAACTTGTTTATTTCTTACAATTATTAATCTTACAGTTGGAAGATATGTAAAATATGTCACTATTTTGATATATATTGATGTTTAAAAAAATCATAAAAAATCAGTTTGTCAAAATTTTGAAAATATTGATTCGGATTTTAGTTACACAGTTATATATCTAGAAAACGGGCTAAAGCTTGTTTATTTCTTACAGTTATTAACCTTACAGCTGGAAGATATGTAAAATATGTCACTATTTTGATATACCTTGATGTTTAAAAAATCATAAAAAAATCAGTTAGTCAGAATTATCAAAATCTTGATTCGGATTTTAGTTACACAGCTATATATCTACAAAACGGGCTATAGCTTGTTTATTTCTTACAGTTATTAACCTTACAGCTGGAAGATATGTAAAATAAGTCAATTTATTGATATACATTGATGTTTAAAAAATCATAAAAAATCAGTTAGTCAGAATTTTGAAAATCCTGATTTTGATTTTAGTTACATAGTTATAGATCTACAAAACGGGCTATAGCTTGTTTATTTCTTACAGTTATTAACATTACAGCTGGAGGATATGTAAAATAAGTCACTTTTTTAATATACCTTGATGTTTAAAAAATCATAAAAAATCAGTTAGTCAGAATTTTGAAATTCCTGATTTTTATTTTAGTTACACAGTTACATATCTACAAAACGGGCTATAGCTTGTTTAGTTTTTACAGTTATTAACTTTACAACTGGAAGATATGTAAAATATGTCACCATTTTTATATACCGTGATGTTTAAAAAATCATAAAAAATCAGTTAGTCAGAATTTTGAAAATATAGATTTGGATTTTAGTTACACAGTTATATATCTACAAAGCGAGCTATAGTTTGTTTATTTCTTACAGTTATTAACCTTACAGCTGGAAGATATGTAAAATATGTCACTATTTTGGTAAACCTTGATTTTTTAAAAATAATAAAAAAAACAGTTTGTCGGAATTTTGAAAATCTTGATTTGGATTTTAGTTGCACAGTTATATATCTACAAAACGTGCTATAGCTTGTTTATTTCTTACAGTTATTAACCTTACAGCTAATAGATATGTAAAATAAGTCACTTTTTTTATATACCTTGATGTTTAAAAAATCATAAAAAATCAGTTAGTTGGAATTTTGAATATCTTGATTTGGATTATAGTTACACAGTTATATATCTACAGAACAAGCTATAACTTGTTTATTTCTTACAGTTATTAATCTTACAGCTCGAGGATATGTAAAATAAGTCAGTTTTTTAATATACCTTGATGTTTAAAAAATCATAAAAAATCAGATAATCGGAAGTTTTCAAATCCTGATTTTGATTTTAGTTACATAGTCATATATGTACAAAACGGGCTATAGCTTGTTAATTTTTTACAGTTATTAACCTTACAGCTGGAACATATGTAAAATAAGTCACTTTATTGATATACCTTGATGTTTAAAAAATCATAAAAAATCAGTTAGTCGGAATTTTTCAAATCCTGATTTTGATTTTAGTTACACAATTATATGTCTACAAAACAGGCTATAGCTTGTTTACTTCTTACAGTTATTAACCTTACAGCTGGAAGATATTTAAAATATGTCATAATTTTGATATACATTGATGTTTAAAAAATAATAAAAAATCAGTTAGTTGGAATTTTGAAAATATTGATTTGGATTTTAGTTACACTATTATATATCTACAAAACGGGATATAGCTTGTTCATTTCTTATAGTTATTAACCTTACAGCTGGAAGATATGTAAAATAAGTCACTTTTTTTATATACCTTGATGTTTAAAAAATCATAAAAAATCAGCTTGTCGGAATTTTGTAAATCTTGATATGGATTTTAGTTACACAGTTATATATCTACAAAACGAGCTATAGCTTCTTCATTTCTTATAGTTATTAACCTTACGGCTGGAAGATTTGTAAAATATGTCACTATTTTGATATAACCTTGATGTTTAAAAAATCTTAAAAAATCAGTTAGTCAGAATTTTGAATATCTTGATTCGGATTTTAGTTACACAGTTATATATCTACAAAACGGGCTATAGCTTGATTATTTCTTACAGTTATTAACCTTACAGCTGGAGGATATGTAAAAAAAGTCACTTTATTGATATACCTTGATGTTTAAAAAATCATAAAAAATCAGTTAATCAGAATTTTGAAAATTCTGATTATGATTTTAGTTACATAGTTATATATCTACAAAACGGACTATAGCTTGTTTATTTGTTGCAGTTATTAACCTTACAGCTGGAAGATATGTAAAATAAGTCACTTTTTTTATATACCTTGATGTTTAAATAATTATAAATAGTAAGATTGTCTAGCTTTTTGTTCACGTTATTATTAGCTATTATTATGAACCTATTCGTATTAATTTATATATCAATACAACATCTTTGCCAGTTTATATAACCACGGATTCTCACTGCAAGCAATCAATGAGTGCGTTTTGGTTGAGCACACCGAATTTTCGTAAGATTTTATTGATACTCCAAGCTGATTATAAGGTTGTCGGATCATTATTACCATTCGATTGGAGCGTAATTCCGGTGTTTGTGGCTTAATGAATCGCACTTATACTTTTCAGCTACCGGTTTCAAGGAGGGTTGCACCAGCGGCGGATCTTAAAATTACAAGGCGACCACGACGTATTGATGGTTATTGTCTCGCCCTCGATTTTTATAATTCGCTATGTAGCCTTCTGTGAGGGTAATGCACACACACATACACATACACACAGACACAGACACACGCATACGCATATACACAAGACCCAGAAACAGACACACATATACGCATGCACACAAGATCCAGCCACAGGCACACATAGCACAAAATCAACAGATTCATAGTTAAACCCTGGTTAAAGTATGATGGCTCGTCGCGGTAGAGTGGCCATTAATTACTCTACTATATAATTGTGTAACAAAAATCCAAATCAAGATTTTCAAAATTCCGACTAATTGGTTTTTTATGATTTTTTAAACATGAAGGTACATCAAAAAAGTGACTTATTTTATATCTCTTCCAGCTGTATGGTTAATAACTGTAAGAAATAAACAAGCAATAGCCTGTTTCATAGATATATAACTGTGTAACTAAAATCAAATTCAAGATTTTCAAAATTCCGACAAACTGATTTTTTACGATTTTTTAAACATCAAGGTATATCAAAATAATGACATATTTTACATATCTTCCAGCTGTTTGGTTAATAACTGTAGGAAATAAACAATCTAAAGCCCGTGTTAAAGATATATAATTGTGTAACTAAAATCCAAATCAAGATTTCCAAAATTCCGACTAATTGATTTTTTATGATTTTTTAAACATGAAGGTACATAAAAAAAGTGATTATTTTACATATCTTCCAGCTGTAAGGTTAATAACTATAAGAAATAAACAAGCTGTAGCCCATTTTGTAGATATATAACTGTGTAACTAAAATATAAATCAAGATTTACAAAATTCCGACTAATTGATTTTTTATAATTTTTTAAACATGAAGGTACATCAAAAAAGTGACTTATTTTACATTTCTTCCAGCTGTAAGGTTAATAACTGTAAGAAATAAACAAACTAAAGCTCGTTGTGGAGATATATAACTGTGTAACTAAAATCCAAATCAAGATTTTCAAAATTCTGACTAATTTATTTTTTATGATTTTCTAAACATGAAGGTACATCAAAAAAGTGACTTATTTTACATATCTTCCAGCTGTATAGTTAATAACTGTAAGAAATAAACAAGAAATAGCCTATTTTATAGATATATAACTGTGTAACTAAAATCCAAATCAAGATTTCCAAAATTCCGACTAACTGATTGTTTATGATTTTTTAAACATCAAGGTATATAAAAAAGTGACTTATTTTACATATCTTCCAGCTGTAAGGTTAATAACTGTAAGAAATAAACAAGCTAACGCCCGTTTTGTATATATATATATATATATATATATATATATATATATATATATAATTGTGTAACTAAAATCCAAATCAAGATTTTAAAAATTCTAACTGATTTTTTATGATTTTTTAAACATCAAGGTATATGAAAAAAGTGACTTATTTTACATATCTTCCAGCTGTAAGGGTAATAACTGTAAGAAATAAACAAGCTATAGCTCGTTTTGTAGATATATAAACGTGTAACTAAAATCCAAATCAAGATTTTCAAAATTCCGACAAACTGATTTTTTACGATTTTTTAAACATCAAGGTATATCAAAATAATGACATATTTTACATATCTTCCAGCTGTAAGGTTAATAACTATAAGAAATAAACAAGCTAAAGCACGTTTTGGAGATATATAACTGTATAACTAAAATCCAAATCAAGATTTCCAAAATTCCGACTAATTCATTTTTTACGATTTTTTAAACATGAAGGTACATCAAAAAAATGACTTATTTTACATATCTTCCAGCTGTATGGTTAATAACTATAAGAAATAAACAAGCAATAGCTTGTTTTATAGATATATAACTGTGTAACTAAAATCGAAATCAAGATTTTCAAAATTCAGACAAACTGATTTTTTACGATTTTTTAAACATCAAGGTATATCAAAATAATGACATATTTTACATATCTTCCAGCTGTAAGGTTAATAACTATAGGAAATAAACAAGCTAAAGCCCGTTTTGTAGATATATAACTGTGTAACTAAAATCCAGATGAAGATTTCCAAAATTCCGACTAATTGATTTTTTATGATTTTTTAAACATGAAGGTACATCAAAAAAGTGACTTATTTTATATTTCTTCCAGCTGTAAGGTTAATAACTGTAAGAAATAAACAATCTAAAGCCCGTGTTAGAGATATATAACTGTGTAACTAAAATCCTAATCAAGATTTTCAAAATTCCGACTAATTGATTTTTTATGATTTTTTAAACATGAAGGTACATCAAAAAAGTGACTTATTTTACATATCTTCCAGCTGTATGGTTAGTAACTGTAGGAAATAAACAGGCAATAGCTTGTTTTATAGATATATAACTGTGTAACTAAAATCCAAATCAAGATTTTCAAAATTCCGACAAACTGATTTTTTACGATTTTTTAAACATCAAAGTATATCAAAATAATGACATATTTTACATATCTTCCAGCTGTAAGGTTAATAACGGTAAGAAATAAACATGCTAAAGCTTGTTTTGGAGATATATAACTGTGTAACTAAAATCCAAATCAAGATTTTCAAAATTCCGACTAACTGATTTTTTATGATTTTTTAAACATCAAGGTATATAAAAAAAGTGACTTATTTTACATATCTTCCAGCTGTAAGATTAATAACTGTAAGAAATAAACAAGCTATAGCTCGTTTTGTAGATATATAACTGTGTAACTAAAATCCGAGTCAACATTTTCAAAATTCTGACTAATTGATATTTTATGATTTTTTAAACATAGAAGGCACATCAAAAAAAGTGACTTATTTTACATATCTTCCAGCTGTAAGGTTAATAACTGTAAGAAATAAACAAGCTATAGCCCGTTTTGTAAATATATAACTGTGTAACTAAAATCCAAAACAAGATTTTCAAAATTCCAACTAATTGATTTTTATTTTTTTTTAAACATCAAGGCATATAAAAAAAAGTGACATATTTTACATATCTTCCAACTGTAAGGTTAATAACTGTAAGAAATAAACAAGTTATAGCCCGTTTTATAGATATATAACTGTGTAACTAAAATCCAAATCAAGATTTTCAAAAGTTTGACTAACTGTTTTTTTATTGCGTATGCAGCGCTGCCATTAGTTTGAGATCTACTAGTTATTTTCTGATGCAATTTGTTTCATATATGTAATATTTACTAGTTTTGTATATTATGTATTCTTGTTGTAAATATATTACATTTACAACTAAGTTTTATTTCTCGGTCGCAGCCCCAAACACACATATTAGTTTGTGTTAAATAGCCACAGAATTTTATTTATAAATTCATCAATATATTTATATAATTATAATGGCAATTTAAATATTGTACCGTTGATAAATCTCAAGTAATTGATGATGTCTATAACTTACAACAGGCCATTATATAAAGTATGAAACTACAAACATATCCCAACTAATAATTTTGTTTGTATTCGTTGTATATTGTATTCAATATCGGTGTCCTCTTTGATACCGATATCCCCCCTGCGCCTGTTATTTGTTCTACATATTTCAGGCCCCCATATCGTTTTTACAATCAGTCCGGTCAAACGCGGTGATGGCATGCGTGAAAAATTACGGACACAAAGGCAGATCTACAATTTAAAATTTAATTAAACCGTACGCAAATTGCAGAAATTGTATGGAATTAAAGTGCCCCCCCATAAATACACCTCGGCGTTCGATCACGTTCGGTTACCGTGCCGCTGACGACAGGACCGTAATAACATTATTAATGTCTAATCATCTAATTCTGCGAAGTTTTAAAAGTAATTATTATTATTATTATTAAAATAAATTATTTCACGTATACACGGTGATTATTTACAAATGCCGGCTTGGGGTGAGCAAAGCATAAGAGACTTTAACTCTTTCTATGTAATTCTTTGCGCATTATGTTAGCGGTGGTCAGGACTGCTTTCGGTAAAGGTAAATAAGTTGTTTGATATGCTGGCAATCCTAGGTATCGAGAAAAAGCTCTATGTAACAAACATAGAGCTTTTGGTTGATACCTAGGATTTCCAGCATATCAAAAATAACATAGCACGATAATATCAAAAATATAGAAATAAATTGAATATATAAAGAATTAAAAAATTAATATTCATGAGAATTTCAGGTGGAGTCTCCTCATAAATTGCACGGCTAGTCCCCGAAAGTTTACCGCATCCAGATGCGCACTTTAGATATAAAATTATTCAGGATGAAGACGTCCCGTTTTTATTCCATCGGCAGGCCAATAAATATCGTCCTGCGTGGTTGGAAAAATTTGTAAGCGATCTTTAAGGGGACAAATCGGATGCTCATTTCGGAATATATGTCCAGCTGATAAATGCGGCGAGATATCCGAATATTCCTTATAACTCATCCCCCATCCCACCCCGCTCTAATGTGTCAAACCGATCGCTGCAGCCGCGGTACCTGCCGCAACAACCGCCAGAAATTTATTGCCAGCGTATTGGAAAAATGAAGCGGCCGATATTTATTGTTCTCCGGCAGATAAATCTCTCGAGGACAATAAGAGAATAACTAATCGGGTGAACAGGACTGTATTATGTTACAGCCGGGATTGGAAGAAAATTTTAATTTTTGATCAACTGCTATGTGTTTGAATTTAAAATTTATTTTATGTTATTAATTGTTGATTTTACAATTATAATCTGCTGCCATAATTATCTATTATTATACTTGTAAAGAAATGTATGTGATGATTATGGCATATTTAAAAAAAACAGTCGATAATGAACACAAAATTACTTATTTTGAGCCCAATTAAATATAGAATGTAAAATAATATCATAAATTTAAATATCTTAAATGTTTCATTTTTTATCATTTTTTAAACCTCAGTCGATTAATTTAAAACAGTTCGTATAATAAAAAAACCTCCTGCAGACATTATTTTTGGGTGAATTGAATTAAAAAAATTGCCTATTTTGAGCACAATTAAATATTAAATGTAAAATAATATCATACATTTAAATTTCTTAAATCCTTGATTTTTTTATTATTTTTTATATCTCAGACGAATAATTTAAAATAGCTCGTGCAATAAAAACCTTCCTGCAGACATAATTTTAGGGCGAAAATGATAAAAAAAGGTTTATTTTGAGCCTAATTAAATATGGAATGTAAAATACTGTCATAAATTCAAATATCTTAAATCCTTGAGTTTTGTTTATTTTTTTATATTTCAGGCGATTAATTTAAAATAGCTCGTACAATAAAAACCTTCCTGCATACATAATTTTAGGGTGAACATGATAAAAAAAGGTTTATTTTGAGCCTAATTAAATATAAAATATAAAATACTATCATAAATTTAAATATCTTAAATGTTTGATTTTTTATAATTTTTTAAACCTCAGTCGATTAATTTAAAACAGCTCGTATAATAAAAAAAACCTCATGCAGACATTATTTTTGGGTAAAAATTATTAAAAAATGGCCTATTTTGAGCACAATTAAATATAAAATGTAAAATAATATCATACATTTAAATTTCTTAAATCCTTGATTTTTGGTTATCTTTCATATCTCAGGCGATTAATTTAAAATAGCTCGTGCAATAAAAACCTTCCTGCAAACATTATTTTTGGGTGAAAATGATCAAGAAATGGTTTATTTTGAGCCTAATTAAATATAGAATGTAAAATACTATCATAAATTTAAATATCTTAAATGTTTGATTTTTTATAATTTTTTAAAACTCAGTCGATTAATTTAAAACAGCTCGTATAATAAAAAAACCTCCTGCAGACATTATTTTTTGGTGAAAATTATTAAAAATGGCCTATTTTGAGCACAATTAAATATAAAATGTAAAATAATATCATAAATTTAAATTTCTTAAATCCTTGATTTTTTTATTATTTTTTTATATCTTAGACGATTAATTTAAAATAGCTCGTGCAATAAAAAACCTTCCTGCAAACATTATTTTTGGGGGGAAATAATCAAGAAATGGTTTATTTTGAGTCTAATTAAATATAGAATGTAAAATACTATCATAAATTTAAATATCTTAAATGTTTGATTTTTTATCATTTTTTTAAAACTCAGTCGATTAATTTGAAACAGCTCGTATAATAAAAAACCCTCCTGCAGACATTATTTTTGGGTGAAAATTATTAAAAATGGCCTATTTTGAGCACAATTAAATATAAAATGTAAAATTATATCATAAATTTAAATTTCTTAAATCTTTGATTTTTTATTATTTTTTTTATATCTTAGACGATTAATTTAAAATAGCTCGTGCAATAAAAATCTTCCTGCAGACATAATTTTAGGGTGAAAATGATAAAAAGATTGTTTATTTTGAACCTAATTAAATATAGAATGTAAAATAGTATCATAAATTTAAATATCTTAAATCTTTATTTTTTTATGATTTTTTAAAACTCAGTCGATTAATTTAAAACAGCTCGTATAATAAAAAAAAACTCCTGCAGCAATTATTTTTGGATGAAAATTATTAGAAATAGCCTATTTTGAGCACAATTAAATATAAAATGTAAAATAATATCATAAATTTAAATTTCTTAAATCCTTGATTTGTTATTATTTTTTTATATCTTAGACGATTAATTTAAAATAGCTCGTGTAATAAAAATCTTCCTGCAGACATAATTTTAGGGTGAAAATGATAAAAAAATTGTTTATTTTGAACCTAATTAAATATAGAATGTAAAATAGTATCATAAATTTAAATATCTTAAATGTTTGATTTTTTATCATTTTTTAAACCTCAGTCGATTAATTTAAAACAGCTCGTACAATAGAAAAAAACATCCTGCAGACATTATTTTTGGGTGAAAATTATTAAAAAATGGCCTATTTTGAGCACAATTGAATATACAATGTAAAATAATATCATAAATTTTAAATTTCTTAAATCCTTGATTTTTTATTATTTTTTATATCTCAGACGGTTAATTTAAAATAGCTCGTGCAATAAAAACCTTCCTGCAAACATTATTTTTGAGAGAAAATGATCAAGAAATGGTTTATTTTGAACCTAATTAAATATAGAATGTAAAATACTATCATAAATTTAAATATTTTAAATCTTTGATTTTTTATCATTTTTTAAAACTCAGCCGATTAATTTTAAACAGCTCGTACAATAAAAAACTCTCCTGCAGACATTACATTTGGGTGAAAATTATTAAAAAATGGCCAATTTTGAGCGTAATTAAATATAAAATGTAAAATACTATCATAAATTTAAATATCATAAATCTTTGATTTTTTATCATTTTTTAAAACTCAGTCGATTAATTTGAAACAGCTCGTATAATAAAAAAAACCCTCCTTCAGATATTATTTTTGGGTGAAAATTATTAAAAAATGGCCTATTTTGAGCAAAATTGCATGTAAAATGTAAAATAATATCATAAATTTAAATTTCTTGAATCCTTGATTTTTTATTATTTTTTATATCTCAGGCGATTAATTTAAAATAGCTCGTGCAATAAAAACCTTCATGCAGATATAATTTTAGGGTGAAAATTATATTTAAAATAAAATGGTTTATTTTTAGTTTTATAATTAAATTCAGAATATAAAATAATATCATAAATTTAAATTTAAATTTCTAAAATCTTTGATTTTGTATAATTTTGTGTAACTCAGTCTATTCATGAGAAAAACTAAACAGAAACATTCACAAGAGAAATGTTCGGTAGAAAAACGTTAATCAGAGAAAACTTTTATTACAACAACTTTAATCAATGCAACATTCATGAAACCTTCATCAGCGAAACGTGCATCAGAGAAACGTACATCAGAGAAACGTGCATCAGAGAAACGTTCATCCGAGAAACGTTTACTAGAGAAGTGTTCATCAGAGTAATGTTTATCAGAACAACGTTAATAAGTGTAACATTCATAAAAGTAACATTCATCAGAGAAACGTACATCAGAGAAACGTGCATTCGAGAAACGTTCATCCGAAAAACGTTTTCTAGAGAAGTGTTCATCAGAGTAATGTTTATCAGAATAACGTTAATAAGTGTAACATTCATAAAAGTAACATTCATCAGAGAAACGTACATCAGAGAAACGTACATCAGAGAAACGTACATCAGAGAAACGTACATCAGAGAAACGTACATTAGAGAAACGTACATCAGAGAAACGTACATCAGAGAAACGTACATCAGAGAAACGTACATCAGAGAAACGTACATCAGAGAAACGTACATCAGAGATACGTGAATCAGAGAAACGTTTATCCGAGAAACGCTTTCTAGAGAAGTGTTCATCGAAGTAACGTTTATTAGAGCAGCGTTAGTCTGCATAACATTCATCAAAGTAACTTTCATCAGAGAAATGTGCATCTGAGAAATGTTCATCCAAGAAACGTTTACTGGAGTAGTGTTAATCAGAGTCACGTTTATTAGAGCAACGTTAGTCAGCGTAATATTAATCAAAGTAACTTTGATCAGACAAACGTGCATCAGACAAACGTGTATCAGAGAAACATTCATCCGAGAATGTTTACTACAGAAGTGTTCATCAGAGTAACGTTTATTAGAACAACGTTAATCAGTTTAACATTCATCAAAGTAGCTTTCATCAAAAAAACGTGCATAACTAACACCATCATCAGAGAAACATTCTCTATAGCTAGCTTAATCAGTGAAACGTTCATCAAAGAAACCTTCACCAGAGAAACGCGCCCCAAAGAAACATTTACCAGAGAAATGTTCACAAAAAAGTGAAATGTTCATAGGATATTAAACACAATTCATCATACAAATGTGCTTAAGAGGCACAATCATCAGAGAAATCGTTATTAGAAAATTATTCATCAGTGAAACGTTGATCTGAGAAACGTGCATCAAAGAAACCTTCATCAAAAACAGCTTAACCAGTGAAACATTCATAGATAATTGTTTCTAAGAAAATCATTCATCAGAGAAACTTGTATATAAGAAAAATTTATCAGAGAAATGATGATTAGAAAATTATTCATCAATGAAACGTTCATCTGAGAAACGTGCATCAAAGAAGCCTTCATCAGAGAAACGTTCATCAAAAACCGATTAACCAGTGAAACATTCATAGATAATTGTTCCTAAGAAAATCATTAATCAGAGAAACTTGTATATAAGACACATTTATCAGAGAAATGTTAATTAGAAAATTATTCATTATGATTCAAGAAGACGATTGGCTGGAAGAAGAATCGAATGAAGAATCTTGAATATCATTAGAAATTTTACTATTATATAATATTTATTTCTTAGTAGAATTAATTATTCAATATTGAATTGATTCTCATGAACCTTAGCCCCTTTTGTGGGGCATAGTAATGTCTTTATTGCAAGCGTGTAATGGGCGCGCAGTTGTTTCCGCGCGCGCTGCTGCGCTCACCAACCGAGACTAATGGCATATCTGTATCGAGCCCCCAATATTTAATCGATATTAGTCGATTATTACCTGCGACCGCAGATAATCGATAATTTATAGTTGCGGAGCGACGGCGGTGCGCGCAAATCGGGTTCTTATGCGGCTGGCGGTTAGCGGCCAGGATCGCCGGCGGACGGCGGCATCGTGGTAGGTGGCATAATTATCATGTGAAATTGATTCCTTCGTGTAATGGAGATTTACCAATAGTGCGCGCTGATACGGGCAATTACTGTCGATCCCGTGTTTTATTGCGTTACGGGGGCACGAGGGGGGCACACGGATGATTTATTACAACAAATTTGCATCTTGGGATGTTTAGAATTTATATGACTACAGGAATTTTGCATTTATTTTTATTTTTATCTTTGAATAGATCATGTGTATCTCTTCTATATTTAGGAAACGAAATACAATTCAAATGTTTATTTCAAAAGTAAAGAAATTAGGTAGAATCTGGAGCTAAATTTATTTAAATTTAATTTAGTTTATATAAGCTGTGATTAATTGGCATGTTGAATTTGTTTTCACTATTTTTTTTTTTCTTCATAAAACTGTAGTATTCAATTCCCCGTACGCTTTAAGTGCGTTACAAGATATTAAGCTTCCAAAATGTAATCAGTGCCTTCCATCGCGGTCAATTAACATTTCAATTCCGCCCGGAATATTTCCCCGGGCCGATCGTGGAATCCCGCTTTGCAAGAAAAAATGCCTGATTAATTAAGACAATTAAGAGACAAAAATCGGCCGTTCCCCGAAACCCGTCGATATCGAAACTAATAACATAAAACTCTCTATGGGGGGAATGCGCGGAATCCGCGGGGCGTTTAGTACAAAATCTGTGGGGGGAGCTATCAGTCCATGTACATCTAGGACCTCATATCTTGCCGATCTAAACACCTGTAGCTAAGTGATTTACCTCGATCGGCAAGAAATTCCCAGAAGCCCATACCAGCGCGCTGTTTATTTATTCTGGAGACAGCGACCCCCATACCAGTATTGGAAATGTAAATATACGACCCCGGCGAACGAAAAAAAAAATTAATATGTACCGTGTGGAGAAGATCGGGACTGATATAAATAACCACCGCATCCATTTTAAATTTGTCACGGATAATCAATTGGAGAGCGCCAAAGCAAAACACAGAAAAAAAATAATCGTAATAATCATTGCGAGCCAAAAACACAACCAAAACGAATAATAAACAGGAATGCGTCGCGTCTCCCAAGAAATAAGATATACAAGATTATATTTCATTATACCCCGGCGACAATTTTGTACATCCGAGTGATTAATAAACATCTATAATATAATTTTTCATACCGGATTCCTCATATAAAATTAATTTATAGACGACATTATATGCGCGCGGGGTGATTTATGCGCGGTAGATGGAAGATATTGACTTCCAGATGTAATTTTGTAAAATGCACAGTCGATCCCGCGCCCATAAATAAATAAACCTGATCCTCGAACATAAAGAAAACTTCGGGCCATAACTCACCTCGGATCTCACATATTTGCCCGGACGCGGTGCCATCGTTCACCTGTGCAGCCCGAGAGACTGGTGAACCCACCCGGGTTTCTCATGGATTCACACTGGCTGAGTAATTCATCCCTATAAAAACACAAATAATCTAATTGTATTAATAATATAATTAAATATACAGCAAACTATTTTTTTATTAGCGCGAGTTGAACAGGCAGTTGAATTCCGTTTGAAAATTTGGGTTTCTCAACTATTTTTTAACATAAACTACTACAATTTATATAGATATTAGACTAAAAATATATTTAAAATATTCTATTAGGTTTAATTTCAGAAATTTTGATTTGAGAGGGCTGTAAATTGAAAACAGTTAGAGGTATTTGAATGCGGTTTGAAAATTTGGATTTTTCAACTATTTTTGAATATAAGCTACTACAATTTATGAAGGTTTTGACATGAATAATCTATTAAAGCGACATTTAAAACGTTGTATTCCGTTTAATTTTAAAAATATTGGCTTGAGAGGGTGGTAACTTAGAGGGATTTGAGTGCAATTAAACTAATTACAAATTACAATTAATTGTAATTACATGTGAGAAATTTAAAACGGAAAACACACGTTTAGTGGCAGTTTACATTACATATCTGTGTCCTATCCATAATATATATTACAATTATTTTTTTCACATGTAATTTTGTATATTTGTCGTTTACATACAAAATGTTTTATTGTATATAATTATATTTTGTGGTGAACAATATATATATATATATATATATATATATATATATATATATCAACACTTTTTTATTTCTCACTGTTGCCATTTTAAACGCCTATAGCTTTAAAACCAGCGACTCAATATAAACATAAAATTATGTATGGAAAAAGAGTTTTTGGTTCTAACTTTTCATAAAATAGTAGCGACTACACATAAAAAATGAAATAAATCCACTCAATAGTTTTTGATTTAAAAAGAAACAACGTTGTTGTAAAACGAACTGCAGATTCAAAAATTCATACGTCAAAAATATTAGGGCTAATTACAGTAATTTCGACATGGTAACTATCCTGAAGGACTAGGCTACTTGTAAAAAAATAAAGGATAGCAAAGAATTTTTCTAAGTATTTTTTATCTAGATCCGGAAATAATCAACGTTGTATAACGGGTTGTAATTTCAAAAATTCATATCTCAACAATTTTAGGGCTAATTACAGTAAATTCAACATGGTAATTATCCTGAAGGACTAGGCTACTTGTAAAAAAATAAAGGATAGCAAAGAATCCTTCTAAGTATTTTTTATCTCGATCCGGAAATAATCAACGTTGTTGTATAACAGATTGTAGTTTCAAAAATTCATACCTCAAAAATTTTAGGGCTAATTACAGTAATTTCAACATGGTAACTATCCTGAAGGACTAGGCTACTTACAAAAAAATAAAGGATAGCTAATAATTCTTCTATGGAAAAAGAGTTTTTGGTTCTAACTTTTCATAAAATAGTAGCGACTACACATAAAAAATGAAATAAATCCACTCAATAGTTTTTGATTTAAAAAGAAACAACGTTGTTGTAAAACGAACTGCAGATTCAAAAATTCATACGTCAAAAATATTAGGGCTAATTACAGTAATTTCGACATGGTAACTATCCTGAAGGACTAGGCTACTTGTAAAAAAATAAAGGATAGCAAAGAATTTTTCTAAGTATTTTTTATCTAGATCCGGAAATAATCAACGTTGTATAACGGGTTGTAATTTCAAAAATTCATATCTCAACAATTTTAGGGCTAATTACAGTAAATTCAACATGGTAATTATCCTGAAGGACTAGGCTACTTGTAAAAAAATAAAGGATAGCAAAGAATCCTTCTAAGTATTTTTTATCTCCATCCGGAAATAATCAACGTTGTTGTATAACGAATTGTAATTTCAAAAATTCATATCTCAAAAATGTTAAAGCTAATTACAGTAATTTCAATATGGTAATTATCCTGAAGGACTATGCTACTTGTAAAAAAATAAAGGATAGCAAAGAATTTTTCTAAGTATTTTTTATCTCCATCCGGAAATAATCAACGTTGTGATATAACGAATTGTAGATTCAAAAATTCATATCTCAAAAATCTTAGGGCTAATTACAGTATTTTCGACATGGTAATTATCCTGAAGGACAAGGCTACTTGTAAAAAAATAAAGGATAGCAAATAATCCTTCTAAGTATTTTTTATCTCGATCCGAAAATAATCAACGTTGTTGTATAACGGGTTGTAATTTCAAAAATTCATATCTCAAAAACGTTACGGCTAATTACAGTAATTTCAACATGATAATTATCCTGAAGGACTAGGCTACTTGCAAAAAAATAAAGGATAACAAAGAGTCCTTCTAAATATTTTTATCTCGATCCGGAAATAATCAACGTGGTTGTATAACGGGTTGTAATTTCAAAAATTCATATCTCAAAATGTTAGGGCTAATTACAGTAATTTCAAGATGGTAATTATCCTGATGGACTAGGCTACTTGCAAAAAAATAAAGGATAGCAAAGAATCCTTCTAAGTATTTTTTATCTCGATCCGGAAATAATCAACGTTGTTGTATAACGGGTTGTAATTTCAAAAATTCATATCTCAAAAATTTTAGGGCTAAGTACAGTAATTTCAACATGATAATTATCCCGAAGGACTAGGCTACTTGTAAAAAAATAAAGGATAGCAAAGAATTTTTCTAAGTATTTTTTAACTCCATCCGGAAATAATCAACGTTGTTGTATAACGGATTGTAGTTTCAAAAATTCATATCTCATAAATCTTAGGGCTAATTACAGTAATTTCAACATGGTAATTATCCTGAAGGACTAGGCTACTTGCAAAAACAATAAAAGACGGTAAATAATCCTTCGAAGTGTTTTTTTAGCAACATCCGGAAATAATCAACGTTGTTGTATAACAAACTGTAGTTTCAAAAATTCATATCTCAAAAATTTTAGGGCTAATTAAACTAATTTCGACATGGTAATTATTCTGAAGGAATGGGCCACCTGTAAAAAAATAAAGGATAGCAAAGAATCCTTCTAAGTATTTTTTATCTCGATCCGCAAATAATCAACGTTGTTGTATAACGGGTTGTAATTTCAAAAATTCATATCTAAAAAAATTTAATTCCATCCGACAATAATCAACATGGTTGTATGATGAATTGTAGTTTCAAAAATTCATATCTCCAAAATCTTAGGGCCAATACCAGTCGTTTTAACATAGTTATTATACTGAAGGATCAGAATATATGTAAAAAAATCAAGAACGAATTGTGGTTTAAAAAATATATATGTCACAAAACTTAAGGTTAATTACAGTAATTTCAATATGATTGTTATCCTGAAGGATTAGGCTACTTGTAAAAAAATAAGAATAATAACGAGTTCTCTTAAGTATTTTTCAACTTTTTTCAATAATTCATATCTCAAAAATCTTGGGGATAACTGCAATAATTTCAACATTGTTATTATTCTGAAGGACTATACTACTTGTAAAGAAATCAAGGATAGCAGCGACTTATCCTAAGTATTTTTTAACTCCATCCGGATATAATCGACGATGTTATACAACGAATTGTAGTTTCAAAAAATCATATCTCGAAAATGTTTGCGGTTAATTACAGTAATTTTGCCATAGTTATTATCCTGAAGGACTATGCTACATGTAAATAAATCAAGGATAGCAACAAATCTTTTTTAATATTTTTTAACTCCAACTGGAAATTATGAATGTGGTTGTATAACGAATTGTAGTTTCAAAAATTCATATCTCCAAAATCTTAGGGCCGATAACAGTGATTTCAACATAGTTAATATCCTGAAGGATCAGGATATATGTAAAAAAATCAAAGATAGCAACGAGTCCTCCTAAATATTTTTTAACTTCACCCGGATATAATCATTTCGGATGTATAACAAATTGTGATTTAAAAAATATATATCACAAACCGTAAGGTTAATTACAGTAATTTCAATATAATTGTTATCCTGAAGGACTAGGCTACTTGTAAAAAAAATAAGTATAACAACGAGATCTTCTAAGTATTTCTTAATTCCATCCGGATATAATCAACGTGGTTGTATAACTAATTGTAGTTTCAAAAATTCATGTCTCAAACTTCTTTGGGCCAATTACAGTAATTTTAACACTGTTTTTATCCTAAAGGACTAGTGTACTTGTAAAGAAATCAAGGATAGCAACGAATCCTCCTAAGTATTTTTTAACTCCATCCGGATATAATCAACGTGGTTGTATATAAAATTTTAGTTTCAAAATTCATATCTCAAAATTTTGGGGATAATTGCAATAATTTCAACATTGTTATTATTCTGAAGGACTATGCTACTTGTAAAAAAATCAAGGATAGCAACAAGTCATCCTAAGTATTTTTTAACTCCATCCGGATATAATCGACGTTGTTATACAACGAATTGTAGTTTCAAAAAATCATATCTCCAAAATGTCTAGGGCTAATTACAGTAATTTTGACATAGTTATTATTCTGAAGGACTAAGCTACCTGTAAATAAATCAAAGATAGCAACAAATTCTTTTAAATATTTTTTAACTCCAACTGGAAATTCTGAATGTGGTTGTATAATGAATTGTAGATTCAAACATTCATATCTCAAAAATCTTGGCACTAATTTCAGTAATTTCTACATGAATGTTGTCCTGAAGGACTAGTCTACTTGTAAAGAAATCAAGGATAGCAACAAATACTCCCGAGTATTTTTTAACTCCATCCGGAAATAAACAACGTGGTTGTATAACGAATTGCAGTTTCAAAAATTCATATCTCAAAAATCTTGGGGCTGATTAAAGTAACTTTTATATAGTTATTATCCTAAAGGACCTATCTAGTTGCAAAAAAATCAAGGATAGCAACGAGTTCTTCTAAGTATTTTTTAATTCCAGCCGGCTATAATCAACGTTGTTTTATAACGAATTGTAGTTTCAAAAATTCATATCTCAAAAATCTTGGCACTAATTTCAGTAATTTCTACATGGATGTTATCCTGAAGGACTAGTCTACTTTTAAAGAAATCAAGGATAGCAACGAATCCTCCCAAGTATTTTTTAACTCCATCCGGATATAATCAACGTGGTTGTATATCGAATTTTAGTTTCAAAATTCATATTATGATGATATTATGATTAGAGAAATTTTAACTTAGTTATTAACCTGAAGGAATATGCTACTTGAAAAAAAAATCAAGGATAGCAACGAGTCCTAAGTATTTTTTAATTCCATCCGACAATAAACAACGTGGTTGTCAAACGAAATATAGTTTCAAAAATTCATATCTCAAAAATCTTAGGGCTAATTAGAGAAATTGCAATATAGTTATTATCCTGAAGGAATATGATACTTGCGAAAAAATCAAGGATACCAACGAGTCCTCCTAAATATTTTTTAATTCCATCCGACAATAATCAACGTGGTTGTCTAACGAAATATAGTTTCAAAAATTCATATCCCAAAAATATTAGGGCTAATTAGAGAAATTTCAACATAGTTATTATCCTGAAGGAATATGCTACTTGCAAAAAAATCAAGGATAGCAACGAGTCCTCCTAAGTATTTTTTAATTCCATATGACAATAATCAACGTGGTTGTGTAATGAAATACAGTTTCAGAAATTCATATCTCAAAAATCTTAGGGCTAATTAGAGAAATTTCAACATAGATATTATCCTGAAGGACTATACTACTTGCAAAAAAATCAAGGATAGCAACGTATCCTCCTAAATATTTTTTAACTCCATCTGCAATTAATCAACGTGGTTCTATTACGAATTGTAGTAGAATTGTAACTATTATTATAATAATTATATATACATGGGTCTTTCCACCTATTATAATTATTAATACAAGATCACGAAAATTAATAAAAACATGCACTAGATTGAATTTAGCACGTAATACAATCATGACTAATGTCGTCATAGTCATCAATATATTAATGCATTTCAATCAAGTTAAGCAGATAAAAGGGGATTGAAATTCACATGTTACATAATTAATAATGAGTATAATCACCAAAATTAATCGAACACAATAAATAATGCGTGTACTAAAAGTTGTATTATGCAATTCACATGAATAATGTTCGTCGCAAATAAATCGTTCGCTTAAAAAAACCTCTGTAAAACCCATAAAAACGCTCAGATCGACACCAAATTAATACAAAATGTGACTTACCTAGTTCCTCACAGGGTACACTAATCATATTTAAGCCACGCACAATTAAAACCATGTAACTAATTAAAATACACTGCACTTAAACTGGACGGAGGCTCGCGCACTGTGTACCATCGCTCGACTGGTTTCAACGCGCTCGTCGGACGCGCTGATAAGACAAGTGTTTTTTGCTAGTGATTTCGCTCGCATCCGCATGAGACATTCAATGAGAGTTATTTTCGTCCATCGAAAAAAACGAAGGTGACTTTGCATTGCTAGCTATTGGAATATTTTATCCGTACGGAATGATTTAAATTATATGTTGTTCATTTTAAAACAATAATAGTAATAATAATAATAAAATGGGCGATATTAGTTCAAAGAAAAACAAAGACATAGACAATTTGCTACGGATTGAGTGTTTGTAATCAATTTTCATAATTAGTAATTAGTAAAAATTTTCAAATGTTTTCTAGACAACAAATTAAAGAAGAAGCTTTAAACTTCAATGAAATTATTTGTAAGTGTTTAAATCGAAATTCTGCATGATACAGACCACATTTTATGAAATTTGCAACAAATACTCGAATCTTTATTAAATTGTCTTTGATATGCTAGATAGTACCTTGTAAGTACTTTCTAAGTTATACCGGAAATTATGCTTTAAAGTTGAATGAAATTAATTTGGTGTTTTAATCAAAATTCCCCTGTATACATTTGAAATTTTTTACTAATTACTAATTATGAAAATTGATTACAAACACTCAATCTGTAATAAATTGTCTATGGCTTTGTGTTTCTTTGAACTAATAGCGCCCATCTTATTATTATTATTATTATTGTTTTAAACTCAAGAACATATTATTTAAATCATTCCGTACGGATAAAATATTCCAATAGCGAGCAATGCAAAGTCACCTTCGTTTTTTTTGATGGACGAAAATAACTCTCATTGAATGTCTCATGCGGATGCGAGCGAAATCGCTAGCAAAAAACACTTGTCTTATCAGCGCGTCGACGAGCGCGTAGAAACCAGTCGAGCGATGGTCCACAGTGCGCGAGCCTCCGTCCAGTTTAAGTGCAGTGTATTTTAATTAGTTACATGGTTTTAATTGTGCGTGGCTTAAATATGATTAGTGTACCCTGTAAGGAACTAGGTAAGTCACATTTTGTATTAATTTGGTGTCGATCTAAGCGTTTTTATGGGTTTTACAGAGGTTTTTTATGCGAACGATTTATTTGCGACGAACATTATTCATGTGAATTGCATAAAACAACTTTTAGTACACGCATTATTTATTGTGTTCGATTAATTTGGGTGATTATACTCATTATTAATTATGTAACATGTTAATTTCAATCGCCTTTCTATCTGCCTAACTTGATTGAAATGCATTAATATATTGATGGCTATGACGACATTAGTCATGATTGTATTACATGCTAAATTCAATCTGGTGCATGTTATTATTAATTTTCGTGATCTTGTATTAATAATTATAATAGGCGGAAAGACCCATGTATATATAATTATAATAATAATAGTTACAATTCTACTACAATACGTTCTACGTTGATTTATTGCGGATGGAGTTAAAAAATACTTAAGAGGACCCATTGCTATCCTTGATTTTTTTGCAAGTAGCATGGTCCTTCAGGATAATAACTATTTTAAAATTTCTCTAATTAGCCCTAAGATTTTTGAGATATGAATTTTTGAAACTATATTTCGTTTGACAACCACGTTGATTATTGTCGGATGGAATTAAAAAATACTTAAGAGGACTAGTTGCTAGCCTTGATTTTTTTGCAAGTAGCATATTCCTTCAGGATAATAACTATCGCGAAATTTCTCTAATTAGCCCTAAGATTTTTGAAATATGAATTTTTCAAACTATATTTCGTTTTACAACCACGTTGATTATTGTCGGATGGGATTAAAAAATACGTAGGAGGACTCCTTGCTATCCTTGATTTGTTTGCAAGTAGCATATTTCTTCAGGATAATAACTATGTCGAAATTTCTCTAATTAGCCCTAAGATTTTTGAAATATGAATTTTTGAAACTATATTTTGTTTGACAACCACATTGATTATTGTCGGATGGAATTAAAAAATACTTAGGAGGGCTCTTTGCTATCCTTGATTTTTTTGCAAGCAGCATATTCCTTCAGGATAATAACTATGTTGAAATTTTTCTAATTAGTCCCAATATTTTTGAGATATGAATTTTTGAAACTATATTTCGTTAGACAACCACGTTGTTTATTGTCGGATGGAATTAAAAAATACTTAGGTGGCCTCGTTGCTATCCTTTATTTTTTTACAAGTAGAATATTCCTTCAGGATAATAACTATGTTGAAATTTCTCTAATTAGCCCTAAGATTTTTGAGATATGAATTTTTGAAATAATATTTCGATAGACAACCATGTTGATTATTGTCGGATGGAATTAAAAAATACTTAGAAGAACTCGTTGCTACCCTTGATTTTTTTGCAAGTAGCATATTCCTTCAGGATAATAACTATGTTGAAATTTCTCTAATTAGCCCTAAGATTTTTGAGATATGAATTTTTGAATCTATATTTCGTTACACAACTATGTTGATTATTGTCGAATGGAATTAAAAAATACTTAGGAGGACTCGTTGCTATCCTTGATATTTTTGCTAGTAACATATTTTTTCAGAATAATAAGTATGTTGAAATTTCACTAAGTAGCCCTAATATTTTTGAGATATGAATTTTTGAAACTATATTTCGTTAGACAACCACGTTGATTACTGTCGGATGGAATTAAAAAATACTTAGGAGGACTCGTTGCTATCCTTGATTTTTTCGCAAGTAGCATATTCCTTCAGAATAAAAACTGTTTTAAAATTTCTCTAATTAGCCCTAAGATTTTTGAAATATGAATTTTTGAAACTATATTTCGTTTGACAACCACGTTGATTATTGTCGGATGGAATTAAAAAATACTTACCAGGACTCGTTGGTATCCTTGATTTTTTTCAAGTAGTATAGTCCTTCAGGATAATAACTTTATTGAAATTTCTCTAATTAGCCCTAAGATTTTTGAGATATGAATTTTTGAAACTATATTTCGTTAGACAACCACGTTGATTATTGTCGGATGGAATTAAAAAATACTTAGGAGGACTGGTTGCCATCCTTGATTTGTTTGCAAGTAGCATAGTCCGTCAGGATAATAACTATGTTGAAATTTCTCTAATTAGCCCTAAGATTTTTGAGATATGAATTTTTTAAACTATATTTCGTTACACAACTATGTTGATTATTGTCGAATGGAATTAAAAATACTTAGGAGGACTCGTTGCTATCCTTGATTTTTTTGCAAGTAACATATTCCTTCAGAATAACAAGTATGTTAAAATTTTACTAAGTAGCCTTAATATTTTTGAGATATGAATTTTTGAAACTATATTTCGTTAGACAACCACGTTGGTTATTGTCGGATGAAATTAAAAAATACTTAGGAGGACTCGTTGCTATCCTTGAATTTTTTACAAGTTGTATATTCCTTCAGGATAATAACTATGTTGCAATTTCTCTAATTAGCCCTAAGATTTTTGAAATATGAATTTTTGAAACTATATTTCGTTTGACAACCACGTTGATTATTGTCGGATGGAATTAAAAAATACTTAGGAGGACTCGTTGCTATCCTTGAATTTTTTGCAAGCAGCATAGTCCTTCAGAATAATAACTGTTTTAAAATTTCTCTAATTAGCTCTAAGATTTTTGAAATATGAATTTTTGAAACTATATTTCGTTTGACAACCACATTGATTATTGTCGGATGGAATTAAAAATTACTTAGGAGGACGCATTGCTATCCTTGATTTTTTTTGCAAGTAGCATAGTCCTTCGGGATAATAACTATGTTGAAATTTCTCTAATTAGCCCTAAGTTTTTTGAGATATACATTTTTGAAACTATATTTCGTTTGACAACCACGTTGATTATTGTCGGATGGAATTAAAAAATACTTACCAGGACTCGTTGCTATCCTTGATTTTTTTGCAAGTAGCATATTCCTTCAGGATAATAGCTATGTTGAAATTTCTCTAATTAGCCCTGAGGTTTTTGAGATATGAATTTTTGAAACTATATTTCGTTAGACAATCACGTTGATTATTGTCGGATGGAATTAAAACATACTTAGGAGGACTCGTTGCTATCCTTGATTTTTTTGCAAGTAGCATATTCCTTCAGGATAATAACTGTGTTAAAATTTCTCTAATTAGCTTTAAGATTTTTGAGATATGAATTTTTGAAACTATATTTCGTTAGACAATCACGTTGATTATTGTCGGATGGAATTAAAAAATACTTAGGAGGACTCGTTGCTATCATTGATTTTTTCGCAAGTAGCATAGTCCTTCAGGATAATAGAATTGTTGAATTTTCTCTAATTAGCCCTAAGGGTTTCGAGATATAAATTTTTAAATCTATATTTCGTTAGACAACCACGTTGTTTATTGTCGGATGGAATTAAAAAATACTTAGGAGGACTCGTTGCTATCCTCGATTTGTTTACAAGTAGAATAGTCCTTCAGGATAATAACTATGTTAAAATTTGTCTAATTAGCCCTAAGATTTTTGAGATATGAATTTTTGAAACTATATTTCGTTAGACAACCACGTTGATTATTGTCGGATGGAATTAAAAAATACTTAGTACTTGTTACTATCCTTGATTTTTTTGCAAGTAGCATATTCCTTCAGGATAATAACTGTGTTGAAATTTCTGTAATTAGCCTTAAGATTTTTGAGATATGAATTTTTGAAATTATATTTCGTTACACAACTACCTTGATTATTGTCGGATGGAATTAAAAAATACTTAGGAGGACTCGTTGCTATCCTTGATTTTTTTGCAAGTAGCATAGTCCTTCAGGATAATAACTGTGTTTAAATTTCTCTAATTAGCCTTAAGATTTTTGAGATATGAATTTTTGAAATTATATTTCGTTAGGCAAACACGTTGACTATTGTCGGATGGAATTAACAAATACTTAGGAGGACTCGTTGCTATCCTTGATTTTTTCACAAGTAGCATAGTCCTTCAGGATAATAGAATTGTTGAATTTTCTCTAATTAGCCCTAAGGGTTTTGAGATATGAATTTTTAAATCTATATTTCGTTAGACAACCACGTTGTTTATTGTCGGATGGAATTAAAAAATACTTAGGAGGACTCGTTGCTATCCTCGATTTGTTTACAAGTAGAATAGTCCTTCAGGATAATAACTATGTCGAAATTTGTCTAATTAGCCCTAAGATTTTTGAGATATGAATTTTTGAAACTATATTTCGTTAGACAACCACGTTGATTATTGTCGGATGGAATTAAAAAATACTTAGTACTTGTTACTATCCTTGATTTTTTTGCAAGTAGCATATTCCTTCAGGATAATAACTGTGTTGGAATTTCTGTAATTAGCCTTAAGATTTTTGAGATAGGAATTTTTGAAATTATATTTCGTTACACAACTACCTTGATTATTGTCGGATGGAATTAAAAAATACTTAGGAGGATTCGTTGCTGTCCTTCAGGATAATAACTATGTTGAAATTTGTTACTATCCTTGATTTTTTTGCAAGTAGCATAGTCCTTCAGGATAATAACTGTGTTTAAATTTCTCTAATTAGCCTTAAGATTTTTGAGATATGAATTTTTGAAACTATATTTCGTTAAACAACTATGTTGATTATTGTCGGATGGAATTAAAAAATACTTAGGAGGATTCGTTGCTGTCCTTCAGGATAATAACTATGTTGAAATTTGTTACTATCCTTGATTTTTTTGCAAGTAGCATAGTCCTTCAGGATAATAACTGTGTTTAAATTTCTCTAATTAGCCTTAAGATTTTTGAGATATGAATTTTTGAAACTATATTTCGTTAAACAACTATGTTGATTATTGTCGGATGGAATTAAAAAATACTTAGTAGGACTCGTTGCTGTCCTTGATTTTTTTGCAAGAAGTATAGTCCTTCAGGATAATAAATATTTTAAAATTTCTCTAATTAGCCCTAAGATTTTTGAGATATGAATTTTTGAAACTACAATTCGTTATACAACCACGTGATTATTTCCAGACGAAGTTAAAAAATATTTAGGAGGATTCTTTGCTATCCTTGATTTCTTTACAAGTTGCCTAATCCTTCAGGATAATAACCATGTCGAAATTACTGTAATTAGCCCTAATATTTTTAAGATATGAATTTTTTAAAACCACATTTCATCATATAAATTTATAAGTACTTACAAGGTACTATATAGCATATCAAAGACAGTAAATTATCTTAATATGCTATATACTGAATCTAGTGTCTATCGCCAATTTGCAAAATTTTATAAAATGTGGTCTGTATCATGCAGAATTTCGAGTAGAACACTTGCAAGTAATTTCATTTAAGTTTAAAGTTCCATTTCTGGTATAACTTTGAACGTACTGACAAGGTACTATGTAGCATATCAAAGACAATTTACTACTGAATCGAGTGTCTGTCGCCAATTTTCAAAATTTCATAAAATGTGGTCTGTGTCATGCAGAATTTCGAGTACAACACTTGCAAATAATTTCATTCAAGTTTAAAGCTTAATTTCCTGTATAATTTTGAACGTACTGACATGGTACTATAAAGCATATTAAAGACAATTTACTACTGAATCGAGTGTCTGTCGCCAATTTTCAAAATTTCATAAAATGTGGTCTGTATCATGCAGAATTTCGATTACATCACTTGCAAATAATTGCATTCAAGTTTAAAGCTTCATTTCCGGTATAATTTTGAACGTACTGACAAGGTACTATAAAACATATTAAAGACAATTTACTACTGAATCGAGTGTCTGTCGCTAATATTCAAAATTTCATAAAATGTGATCTGTATCATGCAGCATTTCGAGTACAACACTTGCAAATAATTTCATTCAAGTTTAAAGCTTCATTTCCGGTATAATTTTGGAAGTACTGACAATGTACTATATAGCATATCAAAGACAATTTACTACTGAATCGAGTGTCTATTGCCAATTTTCAAAATTTCATAAAATGTGGTCTGTATCATGCAGAATTTCGATTACAACACTTGCAAATAATTTCATTCAAGTTTAAAGCTTCATTTCCGGTATAATTTTGAAAGTACTTACAACGTACTATATAGCATATCAAAGACAATTTACTACTGAATCGAGTGTCTATGGCCAATTTTCAAAATTTTATAAAATGTGGTCTGTATCATGCAGAATTTCGAGTACAACACTTGCAAATAATTTCATTCAAGTTTAAAGCTTCATTTCCGGTATAATTTTGAAAGTACTGACAAGGTACTATATAGCATATCAAAGACAATTTACTACTGAATCGAGTGTCTGTCCCCAATTTTCAAAATTTCATAAAATGTGGTCTGTATCATGCAGAATTTCGATTACAACACTTGCAAATAATTTCATTTAAGTTTAAAGCTTAATTTCCTGTATAATTTTGAACGTACTGACAAGGTACTATAAAACATATTAAAGACAATTTACTACTGAATCGAGTGTCTGTCGCTAATATTCAAAATTTCATAAAATGTGATCTGTATCATGCAGCATTTCGAGTACAACACTTGCAAATAATTTCATTCAAGTTTAAAGCTTCATTTCCGGTATAATTTTGAAAGTACTGACAATGTACTATATAGCATATCAAAGACAATTTACTACTGAATCGAGTGTCTATCGTCAATTTTCAAAATTTTATAAAATGTGGTCTGTATCATGCAGAATTTCTATTACAACACTTGCAAATAATTTCAATTAAGTTTAAAGCTTCATTTCTGGTATAACTTATATAGTATTTACTAGGTACTATGTAGCATATCAAAGACAATTGAATACTGAATCGATTTGTCATTAAATGTAGCCTGTACCGGACTAACTCTGTAAACAGCGACATCTCTTAGATGTAAAAGATCAAACCTCGTTTCACTATAATTATTATCATCCATAATAATTAGATTATAAATCTATCCGAACATAAATCTTTATTATAACATCCTTTGCAGCATATAAAGAATCAATTAGCTTACATCGATAGCATCGGCTGCCAATTAAAGGGTGGACCCCGCTACCGGTTTCTTGTTCTTTCGCCCAAGGCGCGCCATGTATTTGCCGTTAATCCGAAAGCAATTAGGACGCCCAGATCTTGACACAGGGGACCATTTATATCTTTAATATATTCACAAATTGGGTGTTAATTGGAGCAATCTGATGTTTGTTTTTATTCACCGCTTTCGTGTTGTGGCGGCAACTGGTAAAAGAAGGACTATCTATACTTTTTAGTCGAGTGTTAAACAGGTCCTTTCTGTAGTCTTAAGGTTTATAAAGAAACCAATACAGTCATTGTTATTTACAGCATACATATAAACTGATCGGATCGTTCGGGGCCGTAATAAACGCGATTTTATAGCGATTTCGCGAAACGTTCAACGGCCGCGTGTTCACGGGTCGCCCAAGCAATAACAATCCATCACCGGGTCTTAATAGGCGGCCCATATGCACTATCGACGAAGGAGATAGTGCACCGGACGTCGCGACGCACACGCCACGTAGTCAGATTAATCGCGGCGTTCACGGGGGGATGAGTTATCGGGCGAGCAATATGGGGCGGCCCACGGACCCCGGGTACGCGTATAATTGGTATAAATACCAATCTTTAAATAAATTAGTACGTATGGAAAACACATTAAGCATCGAATCAAGTCCGGCTTGAGATTGCGCCCGTCCTCGTCTGGGCCGCGGGTTTAGCACGGGACGGACGGCGGCGTAACGTCGGCGGTGCGCCCCCGCTGGGGCCGCCGTCGCGGGGGTTCCCATATAAATCAAAACTACTGATAATACGAACGCACTGCTTGCAATTATGAATGCGTCAAAGTGTTATTTATACGGCTAGTTCACCTGCCACCTGCTGATTGTGAATCTGACTTTTAGTTATGTGTGTGTGTCCGTACGTTACCCCGCCGTTTGATGGAGCAACACTTTAATCGAAACTATACTAATATATAAAAATAATAATAAACCATTTTATAATAAAATAGTATATAGTTCAAAGTAAAAATAATTATCTATATGTCACATTGCTGGAGTAACCTTCCGGGACTCGCGCCTAGTCTCATAGATCCGGAGCATATATATATATATAAATATATATATATATATATATATATGCTCCGGGTCTATGAGAATGGGCGTGAGTGTCGGAAAGTTAAAAAAGTTCTAATTATAATAAAATGTGTGTCCGATAATAGTAGAATCCTATTAAAAAAATAATTTTTTAAAGTAGAATACAGTAATTCTCATAAAAAATACAAAATAAGGAACAGGATTATATAAAGTGATTTTAGGGATCACATAAGAGTCAGGGTACAGGGATTTTAAACATAACATCAGGAAATTGCAAAAGGATTTTATATAGACCACAATAGTATGATTTTAAATTTAATTTTAAATCCATAAAAGAAAATTGTGGCTGCAATAGTTTTTCCTCTATACACCTATAAATTTTGTTGTAGTTCTAGAAGTAATAAATAAATTACTTGTCACACATTTTTGATCATATAAAATAAACCGCGTGTTGGATTTATGTGATTTTAACTGAATTTATGGACGAATATTTGTGCTTTTTGAAAATCCATAAAAGAAAATTGTGGCTGTAATAGTTTTTCCTCTATACACCTACAAAGTTTGTTGTAGTTCTAGAAGTAATAAATAAATTACATATCACACATTTTTGATCATATAAAATAAACCGCATGCTGGATTTTCGTAATTTTAACTGAATTTATGGACGAATAGTTGTGCTTTTTGAAAATCCATAAAAGAAAATTGTGGCTGTAATAGTTTTTCTTCTATGAACCTACAAATTTTGTTGTAGTACTAGGAGTTATAAATAAATTACTTGTCACACAATTTTGATCATATAAAATAAACCGCATGTTGGATTTACGTGATTTTAACTGAATTTATGGACGAATAGTTGTGCTTTTTGAAAATCCATAAAAGAAAATTGTGGCTGTAATAATTTCTCCTCTATTCGCCTACAAAGTTTGTTGTAGTTCTAGAAGTTATAAATAAATTACTTGTCACACATTTTTGATCATATAAAATAAACCGCGTGTTGGATTTTCGTGATTTTAACTGAATTTATGGACGAATAGTTGTGCTTTTTGAAAATCCATAAAAGTAAATTGTGGCTGTAATAGTTTTTCCTCTATACACCTACAAAGTTTGTTGTAGTTCTAGAAGTTATAAATAAATTACTTGTCACACATTTTTGGTCATATAAAATAAACCGCTTGTTGGATTTTTGTGATTTTAACTGAATTTATGGACAAATAGTTGTGCTTTTGGAAAATCTATAAAAGAAAATTGTGGCTGTAATAATTCTTCCTCTATTCGCCTACAAAGTTTGTTGTAGTTCTAGAAGTTATAAATAAATTACTTGTCACACATTTTTGATCATATAAAATAAACCGCGTGTTGGATTTTCGTGATTTTAACTGAATTTATATATATATATATATATATATATATATATATATATATATATATATATTAATCTATAGGAAAATAATTATCTGATACTGGTGTGACGAATGCTAATTAAAAATTGCCCTCGATAATCGTAAAGTGGAGCATGCACAGTCATTATATAATAAGGGCCGTAAAAGTTAATGGATTTTTTATGCACGACTCTTAGCCAGAGGTGGACCGTGGGGGCGCAATCACCTCTATCGCGATAATTTAGTACGCGGCGTGCTGCTAATATTTTTTATAATCAATTATTCACACTTTTAATAAAGAAAGCTTTATTCGCTCTATCTAGTTCTAACTGCAAATATTACGGAGAATGAAAATCTGAGCACCCATACGACTTTTCGGGGTAGTATTAAGACTGTCGTTTGTTTTGGTGCGTAACGATGCGTGTCAAAGTTTGCGACAAGACAAATTCAATAATGATGGAGGTTAATAAATAGCAGCTGCTCGCGACAAATTTACATAGACACATGTCGCAGGATATTCCGTCCTGCTTAGTCCGTCCGCCCTAATCCCAGGGACTTTCGGCCGTCACTCACATTCTTAGATTAGCGGGATGCGCTATGCGAAGCTGCCGCTCCCATGCGTGTACCCCATCCACCCCACCCCGGCGCTTAATTAATCACTCGTTGAACAAATTGATATATAAATATTTATCTCCAAATAACAATGTATGTATAATAATAACATCAACGCAATGATTTAAGATAGCATTGAAAAAAATTAGTTATATTTCAAATTTTAGTGTAGAATCGACACAGATTGGTTTTGCCGATGTTTTGATTTTTTTCACTTACCGACATATCTATGGAACATTTTTAAGTTTTCTATATACCGAGTTAAAGATAATTTTACACTCTTTAGGATAGCATTGAAAAAAATTAGTTATATTTCAAATTTTAGTATAGAATCGACATAGATTGGTTTTGCCGATGTTTTGATTTTTTCACTTATCGACATATCTATGGAACATTTTTAAGTTTTCTATATACCAAATTAAAGATAATTTTACACTCTTTAAGATAGCATTGAAAAAAATTAGATATATTTCAAATTTTAGTGTAGAATCGACACAGGTTAGTTTTGCCGATGTTTTGATTTTTTCACTTACCGACATATTTATGAAACGTTTTTAAGTTTTCTATATACCAAATTAAAGATAATTTTACACTCTTTAAGATAGCATTGAAAAAAATTAGTTATATTTCAAATTTTAGTGTAGAATCGACACAGATTGGTTTTGCCGATGTTTTGATTTTTTCACTTACCGACATATCTATGGAACATTTTCAAGTTTTCTATATACCAAATTAAAGATAATTTTATACTCTTTAAGATAGCATTGAAAAAAATTAGTTATATTTCAAATTTTAGTGTAGAATCGACACAGATTGGTTTTGCCGATGTTTTGATTTTTTCACTTACCGACATATCTATGGAACATTTTCAAGTTTTCTATATACCAAATTAAAGATAATTTTATACTCTTTAAGATAGCATTGAAAAAAATTAGTTATATTTCAAATTTTAGTGTAGAATCGACACAGATTGGTTTTGCCGATGTTTTGATTTTTTCACTTACCGACATATCTATGGAACATTTTCAAGTTTTCTATATACCAAATTAAAGATAATTTTACACTCTTTAGGATAGCATTGAAAAAAATTAGTTATATTTCAAATTTTAGTGTAGAATCTTCACAGATTGGTTTTGCCGATGTTTTGATTTTTTCACTTACCGACATATCTATGGAACATTTTTAAGTTTTCTATATACCAAATTAAAGATAATTTTACACTCTTTAAGATAGCATTGAAAAAAATTAGATATATTTTAAATTTTAGTGTAGAATCGACACAGATTGGTTTTGCCGATGTTTTGATTTTTTAACTTACCGACATATCTATGAAACATTTTTAAGTTTTCTATATACCAAACTAAAGATAATTTTACACTCTTTAAGATAGCATTGAAAAAAATTAGTTATATTTCAAATTTTAGTGTAGAATCGACACAGATTGGTTTTGCCGATGTTTTGATTTTTTCACTTACCGACATATCTATGGAACATTTTTAAGTTTTCTATATACCAAATTAAAGATAAATTTACACTCTTTAAGATAGCATTGAAAAAAATTAGTTATATTTCAAATTTTAGTATAGAATCGACATAGATTGGTTTTGCCGATGTTTTGATTTTTTCACTTACCGACATATCTATGGAACATTTTGAAGTTTTCTATATACCAAATTAAAGATAATTTTACACTCTTTAAGATAGCATTGAAAAAAAATAGTTATATTTCAAATTTTAGTATAGAATCGACACAGATTGGTTTTGCCGATGTTTTGATTTTTCACTTACCGACATATCTATGAAACATTTTTAAGTTTTCTATATACCAAATTAAAGATAATTTTACAGTCTTTAAGATAGCCTTGAAAAAAATTAGTTATATTTCATATTTTAGTGTAGAATCGACACAGATTGGTTTTGCCGATGTTTTGATTTTTTCACTTACCGACATATCTATGGAACATTTTTAAGTTTTCTATATACCAAATTAAAGATAAATTTACACTCTTTAAGATAGCATTGAAAAAAATTAGTTATATTTCAAATTTTAGTATAGAATCGACATAGATTGGTTTTGCCGATGTTTTGATTTTTTCACTTACCGACATATCTATGGAACATTTTTAAGTTTTATATATACCAAATTAAAGATAATTTTATACTCTTTAAGATAGCATTGAAAAAAATTAGTTATATTTCAAATTTTAGTATAGAATCGACATAGATTGGTTTTGCCGATGTTTTGATTTTATCACTTACCGACATATCTATGGAACATTTTTAAGTTTTCTATATACCGAATTAAAGATAATTTTACACTCTTTAAAATAGCATTGAAAAAAATTAGTTATATTTCATATTTTAGTGTAGAATCGACACAGATTGGTTTTGCCGATGTTTTGATTTTTTCACTTACCGACATATCTATGGAACATTTTTAAGTTTTCTATATACCGAATTAAAGATAATTTTACACTCTTTAAGATAGCCTTGAAAAAAGTTAGTTATATTCCATATTTTAGTGTAGAATCGACACAGATTGGTTTAGCCGATGTTTTAATTTTTTCACTTACCGACATATCTATGGAACATTTTTAAGTTTTCTATAAACCAAATTAAACATAATTTTACACTCTTTAAGATAGCATTGAAAAAAATTAGTTATATTTCAAATTTTAGTGTAGAATCGACACAGATTGGTTTTGCCGATGTTTTGATTTTTTCACTTACCGACATATCTATGGAACATTTTTAAGTTTTCTATATACCAAATTAAAGATAATTTTACACTCTTTAAGATAGCATTGAAAAAAATTAGTTATATTTCAAATTTTAGTGTAGATTCGACACAGATTGGTTTTGCCGATGTTTTGATTTTTTCACTTACCGACATATCTGTGGAACATTTTCAAGTTTTCTATATACCAAATTAAAGATAATTTTATACTCTTTAAGATAGCATTGAAAAAAATTAGTTATATTTCAAATTTTAGTGTAGAATCGACACAGATTGGTTTTGCCGATGTTTTGATTTTTTCACTTACCGACATATCTATGGAACATTTTCAAGTTTTCTATATACCAAATTAAAGATAATTTTACACTCTTGAAGATAGCATTGAAAAAAATTAGTTATATTTCAAATTTTAGTGTAGATTCGACACAGATTGGTTTTGCCGATGTTTTGATTTTTTCACTTACCGACATATCTATGGAACATTTTTAAGTTTTCTATATACCAACTTAAAGATAATTTTACACTCTTTAAGATAGCATTGAAAAAAATTAGTTATATTTCAAATTTTAGTGTAGATTCGACACAGATTGGTTTTGCCGATGTTTTGATTTTTTCACTTACCGACATATCTGTGGAACATTTTCAAGTTTTCTATATACCAAATTAAAGATAATTTTATACTCTTTAAGATAGCATTGAAAAAGATTAGTTATATTTCAAATTTTAGTGTAGAATCGACACAGATTGGTTTTGCCGATGTTTTGATTTTTTCACTTACCGACATATCTATGGAACATTTTCAAGTTTTCTATATACCAAATTAAAGATAATTTTATACTCTTTAAGATAGCGTTGAAAAAAATTAGTTATATTTCAAATTTTAGTGTAGAATCGACACAGATTGGTTTTGCCGATGTTTTGATTTTTTTCACTTACCGACATATCTATGGAACATTTTCAAGTTTTCTATATACCAAATTAAAGATAATTTTACACTCTTGAAGATAGCATTGAAAAAAATTAGTTATATTTCAAATTTTAGTGTAGATTCGACACAGATTGGTTTTGCCGATGTTTTGATTTTTTCACTTACCGACATATCTATGGAACATTTTTAAGTTTTCTATATACCAACTTAAAGATAATTTTACACTCTTTAAGATAGCATTGAAAAAAATTAGTTATATTTCAAATTTTAGTGTAGATTCGACACAGATTGGTTTTGCCGATGTTTTGATTTTTTCACTTACCGACATATCTGTGGAACATTTTCAAGTTTTCTATATACCAAATTAAAGATAATTTTATACTCTTTAAGATAGCATTGAAAAAGATTAGTTATATTTCAAATTTTAGTGTAGAATCGACACAGATTGGTTTTGCCGATGTTTTGATTTTTTCACTTACCGACATATCTATGGAACATTTTCAAGTTTTCTATATACCATATTAAAGATAATTTTACACTCTTTAAGATAGCATTGAAAAAAAATTAGTTATATTTCAAATTTTAGTGTAGAATCGACACAGATTAGTTTTGCCGATGTTTTGATTTTTTCACTTACCGACATATCTATGGAACATTTTCAAGTTTTCTATATACCAAATTAAAGCTAATTTTATACTCTTTAAGATAGCATTGAAAAAAATTAGTTATATTTCAAATGTTAGTGTAGAATCGACACAGATTGGTTTTGCCGATGTTTTGATTTTTTCACTTACCGACATATCTATGGAACATTTTCAAGTTTTCTATATACCAAATTAAAGATAATTTTATACTCTTTAAGATAGCGTTGAAAAAAATTAGTTATATTTCAAATTTTAGTGTAGAATCGACACAGATTGGTTTTGCCGATGTTTTGATTTTTTTCACTTACCGACATATCTATGGAACATTTTCAAGTTTTCTATATACCAAATTAAAGATAATTTTACACTCTTTAAGATAGCATTGAAAAAAATTAGTTATATTTCAAATTTTAGTGTAGAATCGACACAGATTGGTTTTGCCGATGTTTTGATTTTTTCACTTACCGACATATCTGTGGAACATTTTCAAGTTTTCTATATAACAAATTAAAGATAATTTTACACTCTTTAAGATAGCATTGAAAAAAATTAGTTATATTTCAAATTTTAGTGTAGAATCGACACAGATTGGTTTTGCCGATGTTTTGATTTTTTTCACTTACCGACATATCTATGGAACATTTTCAAGTTTTCTATATACCAAATTAAAGATAATTTTACACTCTTGAAGATAGCATTGAAAAAAATTAGTTATATTTCAAATTTTAGTGTAGAATCGACACAGATTGGTTTTGCCGATGTTTTGATTTTTTCACTTACCGACATATCTATGGAACATTTTCAAGTTTTCTATATACCAAATTAAAGATAATTTTATACTCTTTAAGATAGCATTGAAAAAGATTAGTTATATTTCAAATTTTAGTGTAGAATCGACACAGATTGGTTTTGCCGATGTTTTGATTTTTTCACTTACCGACATATCTATGGAACATTTTCAAGTTTTCTATATACCATATTAAAGATAATTTTACACTCTTTAAGATAGCATTGAAAAAAAATTAGTTATATTTCAAATTTTAGTGTAGAATCGACACAGATTAGTTTTGCCGATGTTTTGATTTTTTCACTTACCGACATATCTATGGAACATTTTCAAGTTTTCTATATACCAAATTAAAGCTAATTTTATACTCTTTAAGATAGCATTGAAAAAAATTAGTTATATTTCAAATTTTAGTGTAGATTCGACACAGATTGGTTTTGCCGATGTTTTGATTTTTTCACTTACCGACATATCTGTGGAACATTTTCAAGTTTTCTATATACCAAATTAAAGCTAATTTTATACTCTTTAAGATAGCGTTGAAAAAAATTAGTTATATTTCAAATTTTAGTGTAGAATCGACACAGATTGGTTTTGCCGATGTTTTGATTTTTTCACTTACCGACATATCTATGGAACATTTTCAAGTTTTCTATATACCAAATTAAAGATAATTTTATACTCTTTAAGATAGCATTGAAAAAGATTAGTTATATTTCAAATTTTAGTGTAGAATCGACACAGATTGGTTTTGCCGATGTTTTGATTTTTTCACTTACCGACATATCTATTGAACATTTTCAAGTTTTCTATATACCATATTAAAGATAATTTTACACTCTTTAAGATAGCATTGAAAAAAAATTAGTTATATTTCAAATTTTAGTGTAGAATCGACACAGATTAGTTTTGCCGATGTTTTGATTTTTTCACTTACCGACATATCTATGGAACATTTTCAAGTTTTCTATATACCAAATTAAAGCTAATTTTATACTCTTTAAGATAGCATTGAAAAAAATTAGTTATATTTCAAATTTTAGTGTAGATTCGACACAGATTGGTTTTGCCGATGTTTTGATTTTTTCACTTACCGACATATCTATGGAACATTTTTAAGTTTTCTATATACCAACTTAAAGATAATTTTACACTCTTTAAGATAGCATTGAAAAAAATTAGTTATATTTCAAATTTTAGTGTAGATTCGACACAGATTGGTTTTGCCGATGTTTTGATTTTTTCACTTACCGACATATCTGTGGAACATTTTCAAGTTTTCTATATACCAAATTAAAGCTAATTTTATACTCTTTAAGATAGCGTTGAAAAAAATTAGTTATATTTCAAATTTTAGTGTAGAATCGACACAGATTGGTTTTGCCGATGTTTTGATTTTTTTCACTTACCGACATATCTATGGAACATTTTCAAGTTTTCTATATACCAAATTAAAGATAATTTTACACTCTTGAAGATAGCATTGAAAAAAATTAGTTATATTTCAAATTTTAGTGTAGATTCGACACAGATTGGTTTTGCCGATGTTTTGATTTTTTCACTTACCGACATATCTATGGAACATTTTTAAGTTTTCTATATACCAACTTAAAGATAATTTTACACTCTTTAAGATAGCATTGAAAAAAATTAGTTATATTTCAAATTTTAGTGTAGAATCGACACAGATTGGTTTTGCCGATGTTTTGATTTTTTCACTTACCGACATATCTATGGAACATTTTCAAGTTTTCTATATACCATATTAAAGATAATTTTACACTCTTTAAGATAGCATTGAAAAAAAATTAGTTATATTTCAAATTTTAGTGTAGAATCGACACAGATTAGTTTTGCCGATGTTTTGATTTTTTCACTTACCGACATATCTATGGAACATTTTCAAGTTTTCTATATACCAAATTAAAGCTAATTTTATACTCTTTAAGATAGCATTGAAAAAAATTAGTTATATTTCAAATTTTAGTGTAGAATCGACACAGATTAGTTTTGCCGATGTTTTGATTTTTTCACTTACCGACATATCTATGGAACATTTTCAAGTTTTCTATATACCAAATTAAAGCTAATTTTATACTCTTTAAGATAGCATTGAAAAAAATTAGTTATATTTCAAATTTTAGTGTAGAATCGACACAGATTGGTTTTGCCGATGTTTTGATTTTTTCACTTACCGACATATCTGTGGAACATTTTCAAGTTTTCTATATAACAAATTAAAGATAATTTTACACTCTTTAAGATAGCATTGAAAAAAATTAGTTATATTTCAAATTTTAGTGTAGAATCGACACAGATTGGTTTTGCCGATGTTTTGATTTTTTCACTTACCGACATATCTGTGGAACATTTTCAAGTTTTCTATATAACAAATTAAAGATAATTTTACACTCTTTAAGATAGCATTGAAAAAAATTAGTTATATTTCAAATTTTAGTGTAGAATCGACACAGATTGGTTTTGCCGATGTTTTGATTTTTTCACTTACCGACATATCTGTGGAACATTTTCAAGTTTTCTATATAACAAATTAAAGATAATTTTACACTCTTTAAGATAGCATTGAAAAAAATTAGTTATATTTCAAATTTTAGTGTAGAATCGACACAGATTGGTTTTGCCGATGTTTTGATTTTTTCACTTACCGACATATCTGTGGAACATTTTCAAGTTTTCTATATAACAAATTAAAGATAATTTTACACTCTTTAAGATAGCATTGAAAAAAATTAGTTATATTTCAAATTTTAGTGTAGAATCGACACAGATTGGTTTTGCCGATGTTTTGATTTTTTCACTTACCGACATATCTATGGAACATTTTCAAGTTTTCTATATACCAAATTAAAGATAATTTTATACTCTTTATGATAGCATTGAAAAAAATTAGTTATATTTCAAATTTTCGTGTAGAATCGACACAGATTGGTTTTGCCGATGTTTTGATTTTTTCACTTACCGACATATCTGTGGAACATTTTCAAGTTTTCTATATAACAAATTAAAGATAATTTTACACTCTTTAAGATAGCATTGAAAAAAATTAGTTATATTTCAAATTTTAGTGTAGAATCGACACAGATTGGTTTTGCCGATGTTTTGATTTTTTCACTTACCGACATATCTGTGGAACATTTTCAAGTTTTCTATATAACAAATTAAAGATAATTTTACACTCTTTAAGATAGCATTGAAAAAAATTAGTTATATTTCAAATTTTAGTGTAGAATCGACACAGATTGGTTTTGCCGATGTTTTGATTTTTTCACTTACCGACATATCTGTGGAACATTTTCAAGTTTTCTATATAACAAATTAAAGATAATTTTACACTCTTTAAGATAGCATTGAAAAAAATTAGTTATATTTCAAATTTTAGTGTAGAATCGACACAGATTGGTTTTGCCGATGTTTTGATTTTTTCACTTACCGACATATCTGTGGAACATTTTCAAGTTTTCTATATAACAAATTAAAGATAATTTTACACTCTTTAAGATAGCATTGAAAAAAATTAGTTATATTTCAAATTTTAGTGTAGAATCGACACAGATTGGTTTTGCCGATGTTTTGATTTTTTCACTTACCGACATATCTATGGAACATTTTCAAGTTTTCTATATACCAAATTAAAGATAATTTTATACTCTTTATGATAGCATTGAAAAAAATTAGTTATATTTCAAATTTTCGTGTAGAATCGACACAGATTGGTTTTGCCGATGTTTTCATTTTTTCACTTACCGACATATCTATGGAACATTTTTAAGTTTTCTATATACCAAATTAAAGATAATTTTACACTCTTTAAGATAGCATAGAAAAAAATTAGTTATATTATATATTTTAGTGTAGAATCGACATAGATTGGTTTTGCCGATGTTTTGATTTTTTCACTTACCGACATATCTATGAAACATTTTTAAGTTTTCTATATACCAAATTAAAGATAATTTTACACTCTTTAAGATAGCATAGAAAAAAATTAGTTATATTTCATATTTTAGTGTAGAATCGACACAGATTGGTTTTGCCGATGTTTTGATTTTTCACTTACCGACATATCTATGGAACATTTTTATGTTTTCTATATACCAAATTAAAGATAATTTTATACTCTTTAGGATAGCGTTGAAAAAAAATAGTTATATTTCAAATTTTAGTATAGAATCGACATAGATTGGTTTTGCCGATGTTTTCATTTTTTCACTTACCGACATATCTATGGAACATTTTTAAGTTTTCTATATACCAAATTAAAGATAATTTTACACTCTTTAAGATAGCATTGAAAAAAATTAGTTATATTTCAAATTTTAGTGTAGAATCGATACAGATTGGTTTTGCCGTTGTTTTGATTTTTTCACTTACCGACATATCTATGGAAGATTTTCAAGTTTTCTATATACCAAATTAAAGATAATTTTATACTCTTTCAGATAGCATTGGAAAAAATTAGTTATATTTCATATTTTAGTGTAGAATCGAAACAGATTGGTTTTGCCGATGTTTTGATTTTTTCACTTACCGACATATCTATGGAACATTTTCAAGTTTTCTATATACCAAATTAAAGATAATTTTACACTCTTTAAGATAGCATTGAAAAAAATTAGTTATATTTCAAATTTTAGTATAGAATCGACATAGATTGGTTTTGCCGATGTTTTGATTTTTTCACTTACCGACATATGTATGGAACATTTTTAAGTTTTTTATATACCAAATTAAAGATAATTTTACACTCTTTAAGATAGCATTGAAAAAAAATTAGATTTGTGTGTGTATAATTGCTACCATTGCATAAAAAAAACTTATGTAACATGTAATATCAACCTAAATCGTTTGATTTGATTCAATAATTGCATTATTAAATATGTAGGGTGTGCTCAAACAGACACACACACACACACACATACATATATAACATTGAACCCTATTCGCGCTGTTACCCTCAGCTGTCGCCGGACGTCGCGCGATTTTCCGCACACGCGAGCCGATCGAACGTCAATTAAACGTCACCCTGCGCAAATTAATATCGGCCCCATATCCGCACATCCACTGCCGCTTTCATTAAGACCTCACCCGCGTACATGTGTGCTCCCCGTGCCATCCTCCCCCCGGAGTTGTAATATCGGGGCCGTAAAAGATTTTACGACGGTGTATCGGTTTGCTTATCGCTGCGGCCGCCCCCGGATTTTGATGGCGAAAACTCTGCGGCAATATCTGCGTCTTTTGATGAAAAGTAACGAGGGCTTATTTTATTGGTAAACTCGCCACTCGCCGAATCTTTAATTAAAAAAAAGAAAAACGTATATATTCAATTAGTGCCGTGCGCGCACATATTTTTTTTTATATATGAGAAAAACGCAAACAAAGAAATATAATTAAAATTTTCAGTGGAGCGGAACGCGCGTTTCGTTTCATTAAGTCTTATTGCAAGTGAGTCATGTATCGCGCAAAAAAAAAATTATATGTAATTCGCATCGTAACGAGCTGAAAATGTGCATTTGATAAATATAAATCTCGACGTGCGGGCTCCTTCAATTTATATGGATGCGGATAATTATTTATATTTATTCAAGTAGGGAGCCTCTCGCGGGCGCAATTTTTTCTTAGCACACTTCACACGCGTACGTACGGTTTCAATATTCAACTTTTTAATTGCTTCTAGATTTATATGCCTTTTACATAACATTAGTAGCACGCTTGTATTGTGTTTGTATTTATTAATAGAACAGCTATCGATTTTGCTGGACTGTGGCGAGCGAGGACTCATGTGTGTGTGTGTGTAGAGATATTAGGAAGAATGGCCCGAATCAGATATAATCCATAAAGTTTGTCCATAGGCGACAGCCGGATGTATCCGTGCTACTTCCTGGTCGGAACGTACTTATCACATATAGAGAGTTTCTGCCATTCAGATGATACCGAATTCTGATAGCACCCGTTGTGCGAGGGTGCACACACACACACATACATATATACTCGGCTTGTATTTACTCGTTTTACGACGATATCGTTTATTACAAATAATAACCGGCCGCAGTAATACACAAAACGGAACGCGAAAATATCTACTCGCCGGAACAATGCGAAGATTAAAAATGAATTAATCCGGGATATTCGGAATGCGAACGCTCAGGGGGGGTTTATTGAGCGAAAATTAAACAACACAAATAATTACAAAGGATACAATTTCATTAATATTGTGATGCAAGATATTTAATAAAACATTCCGATATATTGATTATAAAAAGAAAATCATCTAAAGAGCAATAACAAAAAAAAACGTCTATCTTTATATAGGGCTATTAGCCGTGATGCTTTTCCGCCGGTCAAGGGAGAAGCTCAGAGGAGTTTAATCACCCGGTATTTACCTTAACTTCACAGAAAACCTCTGAAAAACTGTGAAAGGTGATTCGCGCAAATTCGTTCCACGCTGGGGATCGAACTCGAGCTCCCCAATGCTCAGTACGAGAAAGCAATAACATTTCATCAAAATTTTGATATACCAACGTCCCAACCTTTTACAGACATTGGTATCTTAAATCCAGAACATTGGCATGAATTTAAGATACCAACGTGTGTAAAAGGTTGGGGCGTTGGTATCTTAAATCCTGAAACCAACGTTACTAGTGATTATGTTAAATAAGGTAATTATGGCTTATTTTGTGGATTAATAAAAGGATAATGCAATAAATATTTCACCAAGAACATTCGCATCCAGCGACATAGTCTGAGGGTGGTTTGCGGTCCCCACAAGGCATTCAGTTCTTACCTATGGCTCCTAGTGTCACACCTCTACTTACAGGCCAAACTAGGCAAGAATAGAATAGCGAAAGAAAATGAAAAGCAGCAGTTCTATAATGCATGATAACTACTGATTTTGATTTTCTTTCGCTATTCTATTCTTACCTAGTTTGGCCTGCAAGTCGGGGTATTGCATGAGAAGAATAACTAACACCAAAGTGGCATAGCATAGAAAAGCGATAAGCTCAGCTGAAATAGGAAACGGAACTACTGTACAGCACATTTTCCAAAAAATCCTGAACGCAGGACAAAAAACTAATATGGCCTTCAGTCCACCGATTTGAAGTTACAACACCTCCTATTATTCCAACCGTCCTGTGAGTTTGCACGGCAGGACCTTTCTCTCAGCGGTTTGCTACTAAAGGGAGTGTGCAATAAAATTTATATTTTCTACAATTATTTACAATTTAAAAAATTGCCAAAAAAATGTAAAAATTTGTTTTTTTTCTTCTTATTTTATGGTTAAAATAAGAAAAAACAAACAAATTTTTACATGTTTTGGCAATTTTTTCAATAATAGCCCATACAAGTTAGAGAGGTTACTTTTTTACGCTTTTAATTATTCTGATCTTAATAATTAAGCTATATAAACGTATTATATCTCATTTTGTAGCTAATAAAGTAACACACAGCTGTCATTAGAATTTTCGAAAATGATTGCCACGATTTTTGACAATTTTTTGAATACCCCACATACATTTTTAATATTATGTACTTTTTTTTAGGTTTTTAATTATTCTGATCTTAATAATTTAGGTATATAAACATGTTATATCTCATTTTGTAGCTAATTTAGCTAATCATATATAATCGCTAATAGAATTTTCCAATATAATAGCTACGATTTTTTGCAATTTTTTAAATAGCCCACAAAAGTTAGAAAGGTTACTTTTTACGCTTTTAATAATTCTGATCTTAATAATTTAGCTATATACACCTATTATATCTTATTTTGTAGCTAATTAAGCTAGTCATACAGAACCGCTAATAGAATTTTCCAACATAATAGCTACGATTTTTTGCATTTTTTTAATTATTCCACACAAGTTACAGAGGTTACTTTTTACGCTTTTAATTATTCTGAACTTAATAATTCAGCTATATAAACATATTATATATCGTCATGTAGATAATTGAGCTAGTAATACATAACCATTATTAGACTTTTAAAAATTAATAGCTACGATTTTTTGATTTTTTTTAAATAGCCTACAAAAGTTAGAGAGGTTACTTTTTACGCTTTTAATAATTCTGATCTTAATAATTTAGCTATATAAACATATTATATCTTATTTTGTAGCTAATTCAGCTATTCATATATAACCGCTAATAGAATTTTCCAACATAATAGCTACGATTTTTTGCAATTTTTTAAATAGCCCACACAAGTTTGAGAGGTTATTTTTTACGATTTTAATAATTCTGATCTTAATAATTTAGCTATATAGACATATTATATCTTATTTTGTAGCTAATTAAGCTAGTCACCCATACCCGTTATTAGAATTTTCCAATATAATAGCTACGATTTTTTGCAATTTTTTAAATATCCGACACAAGTTAGAAAGGTTACTTTTTTACTCTTTTAATTATTCTCATCTTAATAATTTAGCTATACACACATATTATATCTCATTTTGTAGCTAAGTAAGCTAGCAATACACAACCGTTATTAGAATTTTCCAACAAAATAGCTACAATTTTTTGCAATTTTTTAAATAGCCCACACAAGTTTGACATGTTTCTTTTTACGCTTTTGATAATTCTGATCTTAATAATTTAGCTATATAGACATATTATATCTTATTTTGTAGCTAATTAAGCTAGTCACCCATACCCGTTATTAGAATTTTCCAATATAATAGCTACGATTTTTTGCAATTTTTTAAATATCCGACACAAGTTAGAAAGGTTACTTTTTTACTCTTTTAATTATTCTCATCTTAATAATTTAGCTATACACACATATTATATCTCATTTTGTAGCTAATTAAGCTAGCAACACGAAACCGTTATTAGAATTTTCCAACAAAATAGCTACGATTTTTTGAAATTTTTTAAATAGCCCACACAAGTTTGACATGTTTCTTTTTACGCTTTTGATAATTCTGATCTTATTAATTTAGATATATAAACATATTAAATCTCATTGTATAGCTAATTCAGCTAGCAACATATAACCGCTATTAGAATTTGCCAACATACAAGCTGCGATTTTTTGCAATTTTTTAAATATTCCACACAAGTTTGAGAGGTTACTTTTTACGCTTTTAATAATTCTGATCTTAATAATTTAGCTATATAGACATATTATATCTCATTTTGTAGCTAATTAAGCTAGTCACACAACAACTTTAATTGAATTTTCCAACATAATAGCTATGAGTTTTTGCAAATTTTTAAATAGCCCATAAAAATTAGAGAGTTTACTTTTTTACGCTTTTAATTATTCTGATCTTAATAATTTAGCCATATATATACATATTATATCTTATTTTGTAGCTAATTAAGCTAGTCACTCACAATCGAATTTTCCAACATAATAGTTACGATTTTTTTAAATTTTTTAAATATCCGACACAAGTTAGAAAGGTTACTTTTTTACTCTTTTAATTATTCTCATCTTAATAATTTAGCTATACACACATATTATATCTCATTTTGTAGCTAATTAAGCTAGCAACACATAACCGTTATTAGAATTTTCCAACCAAATAGATACGATTTTTTGCATTTTTTTAAATAGCCCACACAAGTTTGACATGTTTCTTTTTACGCTTTTGATAATTCTGATCTTAATAATTTAGCTATATAAACATATTAAATCTCATTGTATAGCTAATTAAGCTAGCAACACATAACCGCTATTAGAGTTTGCCAACATATAAGCTGCGATTTTTTGCAATTTTTTAAATATTCCACACAAGTTTGATAGGTTACTTTTTACGCTTTTAATAATCCTGATCTTAATAATTTAGCTATAGAAACATATTATATCTCCTTTTGTAGCTATTTAAGCTAGTCATACAGAACCTTTAATAGAATTTTCCAACATATCAGCTATGATTTTTTGAAAATTTTTAAATAGCCCATAAAAGTTAGAGAGTTTACTTGTTTACGCTTTTAATTATTCTGATCTTACTAATTTAGCTATATATACATATTATATCTTATTTTGTAGCTAATTAAGCTAGCAACACAGAACCGTTATTAGAATTTTCTAACATAATAGCTACGATTTTTTGCATTTTTTTAAATAGCCCACACACGTTTTAGAGGTTACTTTTTTAAGCTTTTCATTATTGTGATCTTAATAATTTAGCTATAAAAACATATTAAATCTCATTTTGTAGCTAATTAAGCTAGTCATACTCATCTGTTATTAGAATTTTCCAACATAACAGCTACAATTTTTTGCATTTTTTAAAATAGCCAACTTAAGTTTTAAAAGTTACTTTTTTACGCTTTTCATTATTGTGATCTTAATAATTTAGCTATATATACGTATTATATCTTATTTTGTAGCTAATTAAGCTAGCAACACATAACCGTCAGTAGAATTTTCCAACATAGTAACTGCGATTTATTGCATTTTTTTTAATAGCCAACTTAAGTTTTAGAGGTTACTTTTTTACGCTTTTCATTATTGTGATCTTAATAATTTAGCTATGTAAACAAATTATATCTCATTTTATAGCTAATGAAGCTAGTCACCCATACCCGTTATTAGAATTTTCCAATATGATAGCTACATTTTTTTGCAATTTTTTAAATATGCGACACAAGTTAGTAAGGTTACTTTTTTACTCTTTTAATTATTATCATCTTAATAATTTATCTATACAAACATGTAATATCTCATTTTGTAGCTAATTAAGCTAGAAACAAATAAGCGTTATTAGAATTTTCCAACAAAATAGCTACGATTTTTTGAAATTTTTTAAATAGCCCACAAAAGTTAGAACGGTTACTTTTTACGCTTTTACTAATTCTGATCTTAATAATTTAGCTATAGAAACATATTATATCTCATTTTATAGCTAATTAAGATGGCAATAGATAGCCGTTATTAGAATTTTCTAACATAATAGCTACGATTTTTTGCAATTTTTTAAATAACCCATAAAAGTTAGAGAGGTTACTTTTTACGCTTTTAATAATTCTGATCTTAATAATTTAGCTATATAGACATATTATATCTTATTTTGTAGCTAATTAAGCTAGTCACCCAAAACCGTTATTAAAATTTTCCAACATAATAGCTATGATTTTTTGCAATTTTTTAAATATCCGACACAAGTTTGAGACGCTACTTTTTTATTCTATTCATTATTCTGAGCTTAATAATATAGCTATATAAACATATTATATCATCTCATTTTGTAGCCAATTAAGCTAGTCATACACAACCGTTATCAAAATTTTCCAAAATAATAGCTACGATTTTTTGCAATTTTTTAAATAGCCCACACAAGTTTGACATGTTTCTTTTTACGCTTTTGATAATTCTGATCTTAATAATTTAGCTATATAAACATATTAAATCTCATTTTATAGCTAATTCAGCTAGCAACACATAACCGTTATTAGAATTTTCCAATATATAAGCTACGATTTTTTGCATTTTTTTAAATATTCCTCACAAGTTTGAGAGGTTACTTTTTACGCTTTTAATAATCCTAATCTTAATAATTTAGCTATATAGACATATTATATCTAATTTTGTAGCTAATTCAGCTAGTAATACACAAAAGTTATAAAAATGTAAAAAAATTATAGCTAAATTATTTTGCATTTTTTTTTATATAAACAACACAAGTTTGAGAGGTTACTTTTTTAAGCTTTTAATTATTCTGATCTTAATAATGTAACTATATAATCATATTATACCTCATTTTGTAGCTAATTAAGCTACAAATACATAACCGTTATTAGAATTTTCCAACATAATAGCTATGATTTTTTGCAATTTTTTAAATATCCGACACAAGTTTGAGACGCTACTTTTTTATTCTATTCATTATTCTGAGCTTAATAATATAGCTATATAAACATATTATATCATCTCATTTTGTAGCCAATTAAGCTAGTCATACACAACCGTTATCAAAATTTTCCAAAATAATAGCTACGATTTTTTGCAATTTTTTAAATAGCCCACACAAGTTTGACATGTTTCTTTTTACGCTTTTGATAATTCTGATCTTAATAATTTAGCTATATAAACATATTAAATCTCATTTTATAGCTAATTCAGCTAGCAACACATAACCGTTATTAGAATTTTCCAATATATAAGCTACGATTTTTTGCATTTTTTTAAATATTCCACACAAGTTTGAGAGGTTACTTTTTACGCTTTTAATAATCCTAATCTTAATAATTTAGCTATATAGACATATTATATCTAATTTTGTAGCTAATTCAGCTAGTAATACACAAAAGTTATAAAAATGTAAAAAAATTATAGCTAAATTATTTTGCATTTTTTTTTATATAAACAACACAAGTTTGAGAGGTTACTTTTTTAAGCTTTTAATTATTCTGATCTTAATAATGTAACTATATAATCATATTATACCTCATTTTGTAGCTAATTAAGCTACAAATACATAACCGTTATTAGAATTTTCCAACATAATAGCTACGATTTTTTGTAATTTTTTAAATAGCCAACTTAAGTTTTAGAGGTTACTATTTTACGCTTTTCATTATTGTGATCTTAATAATTTAGCTATATTAACATATTATATCTTATTTTATAGCTAATTAAGCTAGTCATACAAAAGCCTTAATAAAATTTTCCAACATAATAGCTACGATTTTTTGCATTTTTTTAAATATCCCACACAAGTTAGAGAGGTTACTTTTTAACACTTTTAATTATTCTGATCTTAATAATTTAGCTGTATACATATGTTATATCTCATTTTGTAGCTAATTAAGCTAGTAATACATTAGCGTTATTAGAACTTTCAAGAATAATAGCTACAATTTTTTTAATTTTTTTTAAATGGCCCACACAAGTTTTAGAGTTTACTTTTTACGTTTTTAATTATTCTGATCTTAATAATTTATCTATATAAACATATTATATCTCATTTTGTAGCTAATCGAGCTAGTAATATATTACCGTTAATATAATTTTCCAAATTAATAATTACGATTTTTTGCTATTTTTTAAATAGCCCACACAAGTTTGAGACGTTACTTTTTTATTCTTTTCATTATTCTGAGCTTAATAATTTAGCTATATAAACATATTATATCTCATTTTGTAGCCAATTAAGCTAGTTATACATAACTATCATTAGAATTTTCCAACATAATAGCTACGAGTTTTTGCAATTTTTTTAATCGCCAAGTTAAGTTTTAGAGATTATTTTTCTACACTTTTCATTATTGTGATCTTAATAATTTAACTATATAAACATATTATATCTCATTTTGTAGCTAATTGAACTAGTAATACAGAAGAGTGATTTGAATTTTCAAAAATAATAGCTAGGTAAACTAAATTTTAAAACTTAAGCAAAATTCAAACACTAGTTTTCACGTCATCAAAATTCAGGGCATCAAAATAACAAAAACCTGTTTATATTTATTAATATGATTTGTAATTGTAATTGTATTTTGCATAAATGTCGCATAAGGACTCTTTATCTCGAAGGTACCTAATAGAATAGTGTCTGCAAAAACAAATTTTGGAAGTAAAATAAAATACAATCACTACTTTTGAAGTTACAGGACAGGACTTTTTTTTATAGAAAATTGTCTGGCAAATCAAAATTTTTGAAGTACAACAAAATACATTCACTACTTTTGAAGTTACAGGACATCAAAATAAAAAAAAAACTAGTTTCTAGTTATTCATATAATTTTTAATGGTCTGCATTTTGCACAAATGTTGCATTAGGATAGGACCCTTATCTCGGAGATGCTTAATACAAAAAAATGTCTTGTAAATTGAAATTTTTGAAATACATCACAATTCAATAATTAGTTTTCAATTTACAGGACTTAAATTGGTTTTAGGTTTTTCACATGATTTTTAATGGTCTGTATTTTTCACTAATGTTGCATAAGAACCATTAGCTCGGGCGTTTGTAATAGAAAATTGTCTGGCAAATCCAAATTTTTGAAGTGCAATAAAATACAATCACTACATTTGAAGTTACAGGACTTCAAAATTAAAAAAACTAGTTTCTAGTTATTCATATAATTTTTAATAGTCGTGCTCTTAGCGTTCACTGAAGTTCACTGATCAATTCGATTGTATCTGATTATATCGAGTTTCTTTGAAGAATTTTGATTTTTTTGATTCCTTCGAGTTTCACTAAATAACTCAACTTTATTTGATTCTGATAAGCTCGAGTTGTTCTGATTAACTCGAATTTTGATGAATGAAATTTAATTTCTCTTGATATCATTGTTTGCTCTGATTGGCCCCACTTTTATTGATTAACTAGACTTTGTCTAATTACTTAATATATTTTCTCAGTACCCAGCTCAGTGGCCGAGTGATTAGAGGCGTCGTCCGTCTCGTACTGAACATTCGGGAGCCTGAGTTCGATCCCCAGCTGGGAACGAATTTTCGCAAATCACATTTCACAGTTTTTCAGAGGTTTTCGGTGAAGTTAAGGTAAATATCGGGTGATTAAACTCCTCTGAGCTTCTCCCTTGACGGCTGATAGCCATATAAAGATAGAAGTTTTTTTTTTATAACAAAAACTTTATTTCTCGTAAGTATGAGACAACAAGCTGCGCAATTTATTTCCTCCATTTAATTGCGAGATCGAGACTGCGGGCAGGATTTGCAAGGGGGCGCCCGTCACCGTCTAATCCGCATTTTAAATTAAACATCAGAAATACAAAAGTTGTTTCCAATTATTGCAACATCAATGCCAGTGACATCCGAGTAATTGTCCAAGTGACGTTCGCCGTCGCGTCCTCTTAACAAGAGCCGTCCCCGACAGATTGTTACGTGTTGTCTTTTTTATTTTTCTTTCGGTCTTTTCGCCCGTCTTTATCGGCGATTGAGCGGCGGCGGCGGTGCTCATACACACACACACACAGGTGAGAAAAGCAATTTGTTAGCGGGCCCCCGTGGATGAGTGACAGGTTGACGCTACCGCACGACGACCCCGGTGATAAATGATTGCCGAAAGTTTTATTATAACATCGATTAATACTAATGGATCCGCGGCCGGAATTAATAACGAACGCCGTTACGAATTAAAGAATAAATAAAAGCGAGTGGCGGAGCAAAGCGCGCGTCTATAACGAATTGCATATTACAATTTTAAATGCGGCATTTAGTGCAGAATGTGAATGTTCGTCTGGGGGATGCTGGTGTACCGTCACATTCCTATAAGCGGCACAATATTTTCTGATTTTTAATACTCGAAATCCTTGTGTGGTCTTATAAATGCCTAATCAATTAACGACAGTCGGATGATTTTAATGGCCGCGCAATATTAATCAATCCCCCCCGCATGTAATTAATCGATTGTACACGGGTTGGGGGGGGGGGGGGGGTTGCTTCCGCAACCACCCCCAGCTTTATACCCTCAACTTATATACAATATAACACACAGATGCCGTGACGTCTTTACAAATCATTAGTTATCCTTTGGATGGCTACTGGACGTCACTTTATACCCTTCAAGCCCAAACACAGCGTCCCCCGCCGCCCCCCTGCAGCGCGGGCGGGCGGTAATTAATTAATCATATCTATAATACATCATGTATAGGTTTGCTCGGATATTATATGTATTTTATGGCGGTGCCAACTACCGTCTATTTGCTCCGACGTAATCCAATCCTGCCGCTGATAATGTCCGTCTATTATAAACGCCACCGCGCGCGCTAATTAATTAATTGTCGTGAATTCAATTAAGATCGCCTGCCCGAATAATGTGTTAGCCATCAGATGCAGAAAAAGGTGGTTACATATACTAGACAATTGCCTATCAAAATCATATAATAATAATTCGCCACATGCTTAAAAACGAATACACATCAAATAAATCATAATGGATTAATAAAAAAATATATAAAGATCGAAAGATTGAAAAGTCTGCACCATCAACAAACTAACCTTCATCAGTGTACGATTTTATAGGCGCGTTTAATTGCGCGCCGCGCCGGTTAATAACATCGTTTTATTATTTTCGTCCTTGGTGATTTACGGCCGCGGCCGTTAAAGGACCAGAGCGCAATCGACGGCCGATGATCCACGTCGATCGTCCGTAACCGAACACCGGCGCGACACACGAAACGCGAATGCATCACACGTTTTTATGATGACCCCGGCTGCCAGGAGGAATTTCTATTTTCGACATTCCAGCCGGACTTAATACTTCGATGGATTCGATTTAATTGGCGAAATTCGCGACGGCGAGGATTGAATTCCGCGAATGGTGGCGAACAACAAATATTTTTTGGTGGGATTATTGAACTGCATTTCTTACTTGCGTTATAAGCTATGAAAAATGGTCAAATTTGATTTTGATTGTAATTTACGTACGTTGCTCTGTTACTAGTAATTGTATTGGATCAACGAATATTCACTTATTTTCTAGATTAACGAAAGGACAATGTAATTAATTTAGATTTCTACATAAACACAATGTTACAATTTCTAATCCACCTCAGTGGCCGAATGGTTAGAAGCGTCGTCTGTCTGGTACTGAGCTTGAGTTCAGGTTCATCGGAGAAATTCAAGTTAAACCAAGAAAATTGGGTTAATCAGTTGTTTAGAGAAACCCGATTTGATGTGATAAACTCTTTCAAACTAATTTAAATTTTCTCTGATTATTTTAACTTGAATCACATAATTTATAATTAATCAAAGAAATTGAGGTTTATCAAAGGATCCAACGATGTTAAGAGAAACTCGATTTAATTAGAAACACAGATCATTAAATCATTTAAAGTGGAGTCAATCAAGGAAACCAAAGATGTTCAGTGTAACAAGATTTGAACTGACAAACTCGAGATAATCAGAGAAACTCGAGCTAAGTAGAGAAACTTACAGTTACTTAGCGAAACTAAATTTATTAAAAGAACATTTGTGCAAAATACAGACAATTACATTTTTTTTGAATAACTAGAAACAAGTTTTTGTTTATTTTGAAGTCTTGTAAAATGAAAACTAGTAATTGCATTCATTCTATTGTACTTTAAAAATTTTAATCTGCCAGACAATTTTGTATTAATAATCACGTAAACAACCAGAAACCAGGTTGTTTTTTAGTAAAATCGCTATAACTCGAGTTGTAATAATCAAAATTTAATGAAATAAACTACATTTAATGGCAAATATAAATAAAATTACTTACAGTGATTACCAATTTATTACCTTCAATATTATATTTTTTACGAATCTTAAAAGTTGTACATCCAAATTTCACAGATGTTGTTTAAGTAAAATCGCAATTACTCGAGTTATGATGACCAAAATTTAATAAAATAAACTGTATTTAATAGCAAATATAAGCAAGACTTGTAGTTATTACTAATTTATTACCTGCAATATTATATTTTTTACGAATTTTAAGAGTTGTACATCCAAATTTCAGGGATGTTGTTTGAGTTATAACTCGAGTTGTAATGATCAAAATTTAATGAAATAAACTACGTTTAATAGCAAATATAAATAAGAATACTTGTAGTGATTACCAATTTATTACCTTCTATATTATATTTTTTACGAATTTTAAAAGTTGTACATCCAAATTTCACGGATGTTGTTGAGTAAAATCGCTATAACTCGAGTTTTAATGATCAAAATTTAATGACCTAAACTACATTTAATAGCAAATATAAATAAGATTACTTATAGTGATTACCAATTTATTACCTTCAATATTATTTTTTTTACAAATTTTAAAATTTGTAGATCCAAATTTCACGGATGCTGTTTGAGTAAAATCGCTATAACTCGAGTTGTAATGATCAAAATTTAATGAAATAAACTACATTTAATATCAAATATAAGTAAGATTACTTATAGTGATTACCAATTTATTACCTTCAATATTATATTTTTTACGAATTTTAAAATTTGTACATCCAAATTTCACGGATGTTGTTTGAATAAAATCGCTATAACTCGAGTTGTGATCATCAAAATTTAATAAAATAAACTACATTTAATAGCAAATATAAATAAGATTACTTATAGTAATTACCAATTTATTACCGACAATATTATATTTTTTACAAATTTTAAAATTTGTACATCCTAATTTCACGGATGTTGTTTGAGTAAAATCGCTATAACTCGAGTTGTGATGATCAAAATTTAATGAAATAATCTGTATTTAATAGCAAATATAAGCAAGATTACTTGTAGTTATTACTAATTTATTACCTTCAATATTATATTTTTTACGAATTTTAAAAGTTGTACATCCAAATTTCACGGATGTTGTTTGAGTAAAATCACTATAACTCGAGTTGTGATTAACAAAATTTAATGACATAAACTACATTTAATAGCAAATATAAACAAGATTACTTATAGTGATTACCAATTTATTACCTTCAACATTATATTTTTTTACGAATTTTAAAATTTGTACATCCTAATTTCACGGATGTTGTTTGAGTAAAATCGCTATAACTCGAGTTGTAATTATCAAAATTTAATGAAATAAACTACATTTAATAGCAAATATAAATAAGTCTACTTATAGTAATTACCACTTTATTACTTTCAATATTATATTTTTTACGAATTTTAAAAGTTGTACATCCAAATTTCACGGATGTTGTTTGAGTAAAATCACTATAACTCGAGTTGTAATGATCAAAATTTAATGAAATAAACTAAATTTAATAGCAAATATAAACCAGATTACTTGTAGTGATTACCAATTTATTACCTTTAATATTATATTTTTTACAAATTTTAAAAGTTGTACATCCAAATTTCACGGATGTTGTTTAAGTAAAATCGCTATAACTCGAGTTGTAATAATCAAAATTTAATGAAATAAACTAAACAAAATAAATTAAACAAAATTTAATGAAATAAACTAAATTTAATGTCAAATATAAACAAGATTACTTATAGTGATTACCAATTTATTACCTTCAATATTATATTTATTACGAATTTTAAAAGTTGTAAATCCAAATTTTACGGACGTTGTTTAAGTAAAATCGCTATAACTCGAGTTGTGATGATCAAAATTTAATGAAATAAACTGTATTTAATAGCAAATATAAATAAGATTACTTATAGTGATGACCAATTTATTACCTTCAATATTATATTTTTTACGAATTTTAAAAGTTGTACATCCAAATTTCACGGATGTTGTTTGAGTAAAATCGCTATAACTTGAGTTTTGATGATAAAAATTTAATGAAATAAACTACATTTAATAGCAAATATAAATAAGATTACTTGTAGTGATTACCAATTTATTACCTTTAATATTATATTTTTTACGAATTTTAAATTTGTACATCCAAATTTCACGGGTGTTGTTTGAGTAAAATCGCTATAACTCGAGTTGTGATGATCAAAATTTAATGAAATAATCTGTATTTAATAGCAAATATAAGCAAGATTACTTGTAGTTATTACTAATTTATTAACTTCAATATTATATTTTTTACGAATTTTAAAAGTTGTACATCCAAATTTCACGGATGTTGTTTGAGTAAAATCGCTATAATTCGAGTTGTAATGATCAAAATTTAATGAAATAAACTACGTTTAATAGCAAATATAAGCAAGATTACGTACAGTGATTACCGATTTATTACCTTCAATATTATATTTTTTACGAATTTTAAAATTTGTACATCCAAATTTCACGGATGTTGTTTGAGTAAAATCGCTATAACTCGAGTTATAATGATCAAAATTTAATGAAATAAACTACATTTAATAGCAAATATAAATAAGATTACTTATAGTGATTACCAATTTATTACCTTCAATATTATATTTTTTACGAATTTAAAAATTTGTACATCCAAATTTCACAGATGTTGTTTGAGTAAATGCGCTATAACTCGAGTTATAATGATCAAAATTTATTGAAATAAATTTCATTTAATAGCAAATATAAATGTGATTACTTATAGTAATTACCAATTTATTACCTTTAATATTATATTTTTTACGAATTTTAAAAGTTGTAAAATCAAATTTCACGGATGTTCTTTAAGTAAATTTGCTATAACTCGAGTTGTAATCATCAAAATTTAATGAAATAAACTACATTTAATACCAAATATAAACAAGATTATTTATAGTGATTACCAATTTATTACCTTCAATATTATATTTTTTACGAATTTTAAAAGTTGTACATCCAAATTTCACGGATGTTGTTTGAGTAAAATCGCTATAACTCGAGTTGTGATTATCAAAATTTAATGAAATAAACTATATTTAATAGCAAATATAAATAAGATTACTTACAGTGATTATCAATTTATTACCTTCAATATTATATTTTTTACGAATTTTAAAATTTGTACATCCAAATTTCATGGATGTTGTTTAAGTAAAATCACTATAACTCGAGTTGACTTCCTCCTGGTATTTCCCATCATACAACTCATCGTAACTAACATCACTGAAAAATAGGGTTATTGAAAAATGTTATGTATTAGAGGACTAAAGGTAGTAATTGTCATTAAAATATAATTTATAAGTGTAGGTATAGAGGTATAACATTGGTCGTATTAAATTCAGTAATGATATACAAAAAATGATATTTACAAAACAAAAAAATCATCAATCTGCCATTTTCGTCCAAATTAAATCAAATATCACGTCACGCAAATATCCGTAACATTTGTATCTATTATTCTGATGAATTGGTAGCATCATTCGCCTTCAAATTGATGTATGGCACGCGGGGCATTAATTCCGACACCCAACTTTTCAGCCGGCATCCCTTTATCTCCCAAAAACCCCGCAATTGATTTAAATCCGCCATTCAATCCACGCCGCACCGGCAAATCGGCAAAAATACCACGTCGCGGCAGCAACCGGCGGGCGTCAATTACGTGATTGATCCGTGTTTAATTCAATTTTTTTTTATTTTGCATGCGCCCCCCCGCGTTTTTCCCATGGCATTCATCTCGCGCTGGCTGGCAGCTGACACGATTTTGTACATCCCTGTACGCCTCCACCCCCGCCCGCGCGTATTAAGCGTTTGCTTGTCATCGTGCTTGATTGAAACGTGTTTTGGTGATCGTTCAGCCGATAAAAAAGCGTTGATTTACTTAATTTTCCACTTATATTTGTCATTATTATCAATTCCTCGTGCGACCCAGACGGACGCATTATATTGTGCCGTTGATTGCAGCTAACATATATCTTGAATAGTCTTGAAGATATTTTCAAAAATCTTTCACTATAGCCTGTAAGTGATTTATATGATATTAATATCTTCCGGGTGCTTACAGATATAGCATAGAGATACTTTAAGGAAGTCTAATGAGAAACATCGCACTATTGTTTATTTAAAAATACATATCTTGAATAATCTTGAAGATATTTTCGAAAATCTTGCTAGCTACAACTGGTTTCTTATGTTATTACCGTACATATTTTTTGGCTGCATACAGATATATCATGGACGCACTTTTAATTATGTCTGAAACGATAAAAATCACACTATTGATGTTTTAAACTTACATATCTTGACATATATAAGTGTGAACCCACCTCTTAGCAACCTACATATCTAGATTTCGATCTTATTAGATCTCGTCAGTGTAGCTCAGCTAGTGAGGATGAATTCACACAATATCTCACAATATTTTTTTTAAAGATATTTCCCTATATTCTATCTACATCTGCTGTATATTTCGCAATCTATATTTTCTGGTTGGGTACAAATATTCCGTGGAAATTGATGTACAAAACATAATTCCAAATGAAATCTCTTGTTTTATTTTCTGCTTTCTTTTGAATTTCTGTTTCTATGCAGTATTTTTCATACTCAAGTATATCAGCACATATTTTTTGTAATTTGTATGTATCAATGATTAACTGAATAATCAAATGTCCCCTCGGAAATTATCCTAGAAAAGTTAGTTAAATATTGTACTAATAGACAAATAGTTTGCCCATAGTTGATTACAATTCCACTGAGATTACGGGGAAGATTTGTTTACCAAAATTACGAAACAGTTCTCATGCCGAAACGTTTTATTGGCGTTAACATAGAAATCACAAGCAAATATTAGTCCATCGCAGGTAAAACTATGAAGCCGTAAGCTGTAATTATCAATACAGCCAACGGTTTTCCACACGCTAATAAAGTCCCCTAAGCACACACACACACACAAACACTTGTCGCCTCATGTATTCCAATTTATTGCACCTGCTATATAAGAATACGATACGCTCCTTGGGGCCCTTATCATCAAACGTATAAATATTTGGGTCGCGTTTTTATTAATTTATAACGAGCGCGCTGATAAGGCGCGCACCGAAGAACGAACGAACGAACGAGAGCGGGGCGCAGGATGTAAATAACGCTTATATTGCCTCAAATTAAAAAAAAAATACAGGCCCCGCGTACATATATTTATAACGTGTGTGTTATTAATGTCTGATATATCAGAATATAATCGAGCTTTATTATTATACGAATTTATGGCCGACGCTGTTACGTTTAGCTTAATAATATGCCTGGGACATGCAACTCATGTCGTTTAACGTGTTTGCATATTATTTAAATTAAAAAATAAATTAACTTGTATCCACGCAGCAGATCGTACGAACGCGGGCGGGCATTAAGAAAATCATTACATATTTTTTTATTATATTTCAATTCAATATAATAAATATTTTCTTAATGCCCGCCCGTGTCCATACGATTTGCTGCGTGCATACAAGTTAATTAGTCTTTACTAGTAAATTTGGATTTATATAAAACACTTTCTAGATCTACGCATTCAAGCAGGATTAGACGAATATATAAAAAATATATTTCTGCATATTTAAGGTTACTGAGCATGACAGAGGTTGTTGTAGAAATAATGCTACATAAAGCTAAATATTAATTTAGAAGCAGAATTTTTGCCAAAAAAAAATATATATATATATATATATATATATATATATATATATATAAATATATTATAGAACATAGGTGCAGTCGTTAATTAGCTTATAAGTTTACACTCGTTGATTAATCATCACGGTCAGTTATTTTTTTTCGCGCGTCAATTTCTCCCCGGCGCGGCGGCCGCCCCCATGGCGCTTGATGAGTCTCGGGCGTTGCGTTCTCCTCTCGGTGCCCTAATGGGCGGCGGTGCCCCCCCCGATAGGTGCCGTGCCCGCCTAATCAATATTGAGCCGCAGCCGTAATATGATTATAATGATAAGTTGCGTCAGGCAGTTATTGATAGCCGCGGCGCCCATAATCAATCACGAAAAAAAAAAAAAAACAGCGGAAAATTTTCGTATACAGATTTTTCAAGAACAAAGGATGCCGGAGAGCGGTGGATATATAAAAAAATGCGTGCAGCGATTGTACCGCTGCAATTACACAATATAATGGTTGATTTGTAATTTGTGTAAATGTGGGAACGTATTTACGAGATAATGACAAGTTAATGCCACGTTTGTGGGCAGAGCGAACGGAGGAGAGGCTTTTTGATTTTATTTATTTTTCAATGCATTAAAACGCGGACGACGGGAAACAACGGCGATGGGGGCCGATCCGGACTGATTTGATTCGTTTTTAATCGGAGCAACATTGATTAGGGCGCATTCCGTGAATGGGTTTATCACATTTACATTAAAAAAACATTTTAAAGAAGAGAATTATGTAAATTATTATACCACATGACGTTCTCGGTGGCAAAAATGGTTATGAAATGCATTTCTGCAAGAAATCTGATAGAAAATTAACAGAATTGTGTAAATTTAGTAAGAATTTCTATTTTGTTTATATATTAAAAATATAAGTTAGCAGAATCAAGATATGTAAGTTTACAATATCCATAGTGCTGTGTTTTTAATGTGAGACTTACTTAAAGTGTCTCCTAGGCTATATCTACAAGCACCCAGAAAATATTCATGGCGATTTCATAACAAAACAGTTGCAACTAGTATATAGTGATATATTTTTGAAAAAAACTTCAGTAGTTTTCAAGATATGAATGTTTAAAACATCAATAGTATAATGTTTTTCATTAGGGTCTTACTAAAAAGTCTCTCCAGGCTATATCTGTAAGCATTATATCATAACAAATCAGTTGCAGATAGCATATAGTGAAAGATATGCGAATATATCTATAAGACTTTTCAAGATATATATGTTTAAAACATAATTATTCATTGGTGTCACAATTAAACATATCTCCAGACACATAGAAATATGGAGGAGGCTTCCTGGCTTCACTTTGTTCTCCCGGCCTCTTCGTTATCAGGAGGGCTGCCTCAGTATTCCCTGTCGCGAGTTGTAAGTTATGTTCCGTCTCAGCTCCGCCATGTCCTTGCCGGTCCCCAGGACCGCCATATCATCTGCAAATGCGATGGCTTTGATGTCGGCATCGCCCGCCTTAGTACCTCATTGTAAATGAGGTTCCATACGAGGGGCCCCAGGACTGACTCTTCCTGTCATCTCTTCCAGTCCTCCCATGATTTCCACATACCTGATTCGAGGTATATACTGATGAGTCTCGCCAACTTTAGCAGGACACCGAGTTTCTTCAGTGCTGTGTTGACCATACCTTCTACTTCTAGGTGGTCCGCTGTTGCATTCGTTGATGGTCTTGGTCACTTCTTGGATCGTGTCTATCGTAGAGTGAGACCAGAAAACTATGGATGTCTAGTGGGCATGATGGATCACTGGACCACCCAGGCCCTATCCGTTCATGGAGTCCACCGGATAGGGAAGGTGTATACGCCAACACACCGTTTCTGTGGTGGTGTAGACGATCTTCTCACACCATCTACGAATGCCCAAGATGGATGGCGGCGAGGACAGAGCTCTGGCTGCGGGTGGAAATGACCTCATCTAAAGAACTAGTGGGAAAAATGGTAACAGACAGCGACGCTTGGTCTGCATTCACAGGGTTCTTCGGGAAAGTGATGCGGGCCAAGTTTAAGGACGATTGGCCGAGTGGTTAAAGGCGTCGTCCGTCTCGTACTGAGCATTGGGGAGCCTGAGTTCGAACTCCAGCGGGGCAAATTTTCACAGTTTTTCATAGGTTTTTCCGTGAAGTTAAGGTAAATACCGGGTGATTAAACTCCTCTGAGCTTCTCCCTTGACCGGCGGAAAAGCCTCACGGCTGATAGCCCTATAAAGATACAAGTTTTTTTTTATAATAATAAGTTTTTATCTGAAACTACAACAATTTAAGCGCTATATTCCTTTATTATTTGTAAAACAAAAAAAATATTTTCCACGCGCTAATATTGTCATAGCTTCTGCATCCTCAGCACTTCCACTATGATTATTATAACATTCTTTTGTTGTTGCACCGATTTAAGCTTTTTTCAATTGCCGCTGTTCACGCTTGATGCGCATTTAGCCACAATGGTTACGGCGATAGCTGTTGATTTTTCGAGCGGGGCGTTTTCCCACAAGCCGAACAATGGGCAACGCGCGTTCCGAGCGGATTCCGATGGCGCGCTCTAAGCGGTTAATTACGTGTACCCCAGGAAATGGTTCTTAACGAAAAGATAACAGCGATTATAATATTTATGAGGCTGAGGCTGCGGCGGCGGGCGGGGGCGGCGTGCGGGTGTGATCGGGATCGCGACTTTTACGGGCCGTCGATGCGCGCAACCTGTTGATGGCGTTCGATTTTGGACCGGGCGCCGATCGGGTGTGAGAACGGGGGGGAAAAAAAGTGGCGAGCGCCGGGATGCGGCTCAACAGGTATTATATTGCCGAATTGGCGTAAATCGCCATCGATAACAAAGGGGTCGTTGCCTGTTGCGCCCTTTTGCAAAGTGCTTGGGCTGCCCCTATTTTTTTTGTATGCGAATTCAATCGAACATTTGTTTTCGATGTGATGTGGAACCATGGATCCGTCATACAATTGATTTGAAAAAATAACACGATGTTTATAACAAAATGACAATAGAAAATAGATCGTCTCTATCATCACATATTTTTCCTTCTATTTATGTTTTATTTTTATCTTTTACGCTCCTATCTCGATATGCCGATTTTAGAGGTTGGGTCGATAAAAAAATCATGCAACATATTTTGTTTAATTTTTTTACTGATCTTAGTGCAGAACATATCAGTGTACCAGATACCCAAAGGAAATTAGAAAATTTTGATTATAAGTATTTTTTTTCGGCGACAAATTCGAACAAATTTCAATATTATTATTTTTGACCATAGATCCGTGATACAATTGATTTGAAAAAATTACACAACATTTACAACAAAATGACAATGATAAATGGAAAGTCTCTATCACGACATATTTTTCCTTCTATTTATTTTTTATTTTTAACTTTTACGCTCATATCTCGATATGCCAATTTTAGAGGTTGAGTCGATAAAAAAATCATGCATCATATTTTATTTAATTTTTTTACTGATCTTGGTTCAAAACATATCAGTGCACCAGATGCCTGAAGGAAATTGTAAAATTTTGATTTTAAGTATTTTTTTTTTCGGCGACAAAGTCGAACAAATTTCAATATTATTATTTTTGACCATGGATCCGTCATACAATTGATTTGAAAAAATTACACAACGTTTACAACAAAATAACAATGAAAAATTAAAAGTCTCTATCTTGACATATTTTTCCTTCTATTTATTTTTTATTTTTAACTTTTACGCTCCTATCTCGATAGGCTGATTTTAGAGGTTGGGTCGATAAAAAAATTATGCAACATATTTTGTTTAGTTTTCTTACTGTTCTTAGTGGAAAACATATCAGTGCACCAGATGCTCGAAGGAAATTGGAAAATTTTGATTATAAGTATTTTTTTTTCGGCGACAAAGTCAAACAAATTTCATTTTTATTATTTTTGACCATGGATCCGTCATACAATTCATTTGAAAAAATTACACAACGTGTACAACAAAATGACAATGATAAATGGAAAGTCTCTATCACGACATATTTTTTCTTCTATTTATTTTTTATTTTTAACTTTTACGCTCATATTTCGATATGCCGATTTTAGAGGTTGGGTCGATAAAAAATGTATGCAACATATTATGTTCAGTTTTTTTACTGGTCTTAATGCAGAACATATCAGTGTACCAGAGACCCAAAGGAAATTAGAAAATTTTGATTATAAGTATTTTTTTTTCGGCGACAAATTCGAACAAATTTCAATATTATTATTTTTGACCGTGGATCCGTCATACAATTGATTTGAAAAAATTACACAACGTTTACAACAAAATAATAATGAAAAATTAAAAGTCTCTATCTTGACATATTTTTCCTTCTATTTATTTTTTATTTTTAACTTTTACGCTCCTATCTCGATAGGCTGATTTTAGAGGTTGGGTCGATAAAAAAATTATGCAACATATTTTGTTTAGTTTTCTTACTGTTCTTAGTGGAAAACATATCAGTGCACCAGATGCTCGAAGGAAATTGGAAAATTTTGATTATAAGTATTTTTTTTTCGGCGACAAAGTCAAACAAATTTCATTTTTATTATTTTTGACCATGGATCCGTCATACAATTCATTTGAAAAAATTACACAACGTGTACAACAAAATGACAATGATAAATGGAAAGTCTCTATCACGACATATTTTTTCTTCTATTTATTTTTTATTTTTAACTTTTACGCTCATATTTCGATATGCCGATTTTAGAGGTTGGGTCGATAAAAAATGTATGCAACATATTATGTTCAGTTTTTTTTACTGGTCTTAATGCAGAACATATCAGTGTACCAGATACCCAAAGGAAATTAGAAAATTTCGATTATAAGTATTTTTTTTTCGGCGACAAAGTCGAACAAATTTCATTTTTATTATTTTTGACCATGGATCCGTCATACAATTGATTTGAAAAAATTACACAACATTTACAACAAAATGAAAATGATAAATGGAAAGTCTTTATATTGACATATTTTTGCTTCTATTTATTTTTTATTTTTATCTTTTACGCTCCTATCTCGATATGCCGATTTTAGAGGTTGGGTCGATAAAAAAATCATGCAACATATTTTGTTTAATTTTTTTACTGATCTTAGTGCAGAACATATCAGTGTACGAGATACCCAAAGAAAATTAGAAAATTTTGATTATAAGTATTTTTTTTTCGGCGACAAAGTCAAACAAATTTCATTTTTATTATTTTTGACCATGGATCCGTCATACAATTAATTTGAAAAAATTACACAACGTGTACAACAAAATGACAATAATAAATGGAAAGTCTTTATCTTGAAATATTTTTCCTTCTATTTATTTTTTATTTTTAACTTTTACGCTCCTATATCGATATGCCGATTTTAGAGGCTGGGTCGATAAAAAAAATTATGCAACATGTTTTGTTTAATTTTTTAGTGATCTTAGTGCAGAACATATCAGTGCATCAGATGCCCGAAGGAAATTTGAAAATGTTGATTATAAGTATTTTTTTTTCGGCGACAAAGTCGAACAAATTTAATTTTTATTATTTTTGACCATGGATCCGTCATACAATTAATTTGAAAAAATTGCACAACGTGTACAACAAAATGACAATGATAAATGGAAAGTCTTTATCTTGACATATTTTTCCTTCTATTTATTTTTTATTTTTAACTTTTACCCTCCTATATCGATATGCCGATTTTAGAGGCTGGGCCGATAAGAATATTATGTAACATATTTTGTTTAATTTTTGTACTGATCTTGGTGCAGAACATATCAGTGCACCAGATACCCGAAGAAAATTTGTAAATTTTGATAATAAGTATTTTTTTTTCGGCGACAAATTCGAACATATTTCAATATTATTATTTTTGACCATAGATCCGTCATACAATTGATTTGAAAAAATTACACAACATTTACAACAAAATGACAATGATAAATGGAAAGTCTCTATCACGACATATTTTTGCTTCTATTTATTTTTTATTTTTAACTTTTACGCTCATATCTCCATATGCCGATTTTAGAGACTGGGTCGATAAAAAAATCATGCATCATATTTTATTTATTTTTTTTACTGATCTTGGTGCAAAACTTATCACTGCACCAGATGCCTGAAGAAAAAAGTAAAATTTTGATTTTAAGTATTTTTTTTTCGGCGACAAAGTCGAACAAATTTCAATATTATTATTTTTGACCATAGATCCGTCATACAATTGATTTGAAAAAATTACACAACATTTACAATAAAATGACAATTATAAATGGAAAGTCTCTATCTTGACATATTTTTCCTTCTATTTATTTTTTATTTTTAACTTTTACGCTCCTATCTCGTTATGCCGATTTTAGAGGTTGGGTCGATAAAAAAATTATGCAACATATTTTGTTTAGTTTTTTTACTGTTCTTAGTGCAAAACATATCAGTGCACCAGATGCCCGAAGGAAATTGAAAAATTTTGATTATAAGTATTTTTTTTTCGGCGACAAGTCGAACAAATTTAATTTTTATTATTTTTGACCATGGATCCGTCACAATTGATTTGAAAATATTACACATTATTTACAACAAAATGACAATGATAAATGGAAAGTCTCTATCTTGACATATTTATCCTTCTATTTATTTTTTATTTTTACCTTTTACACTCTTATCTCAATTAGCCGATTTTAGAAGCTGGGTCGATAAAAACAAAATGCAACCTATTTTGTTTATTTTTTTCACTGATCTTAGTGCAGAACATATCAGTGCATCAGATGCCCGAAGGAAATTGGAAAATTTTGATTATAAGTATTTTTTTTTTCGGCGACAAAGTCGAACAAATTTCATTATTATTATTTTTGAACATGGATACAATTGATTTGAAAAAATTACACTATCTATTACGCTATCTATCCAACTTACTAGTATCAACCTGTGAACACAAGGTGTGACTGTAAATTTTATGAATTTTGTGGATCGATTGCTCATATCCTTTTTGTCCTTAAATCTGATATTTACGGTATAAGGTACTTTTTGTCGAAAACTAATGTAATAGCGAATACCAGTATGAATCCTTCACATTTGAATTAAGATATAACTTTTAAATGTTTTTACGACATTTCTTTCTGATCAAACAGCAATTTTTTTCATTTCTTTGTGAGATATCTAATCTGGCTACCCTTAAATCTCTTTAAATTATAAAGTACTGTTAACGCACTACAATACAAAAGCAAATTTTGTACATCCCTGCCTGCAATGATCCATTCCTTCGATTCGTCACAATAAAACGCGCGACTTGGAGTGTTTAATAATGACAATTCATGGATGTCGCCTCCTCCTGCTCTCCACCCATCAGCCTCGCTGTTGACACAGGCCGTTCGACACTTATGCTTAATCATTCGAACAAATTTGCTTTTGTTTGCTTTTAATCCAATTATCGCCCTGACTGAAGGGGTGTACATACCAACAGAACGCGAAAATAATAATTAATTGATTAGTCCATTATTTTTTTTTTTTTTGTAGTTGCAGCCAGCACCATTCGATTCAATTTAATAACAATTTCGCACCGGTCGCATTAAGGCGGGCAGGCAATAATTCCCAACTCGAGTTCTTTGTCAATTTGTAACCCGACGGCGCCGCGGGGCATCATCAGCGGCCGGGAGATTTTTGATTTTTGTGGGCGGCCCGACTTCAATCCGACTTATCAGCCGCTGTAATTATAATCACATTACCGGGCGAGTCCGGCGACGACCGTGGAAACCAGTTTCTTCGACCCTTCGCCACCCCAAATGCGCTCTCACGACGCGGATTTCCCCGATACACACACACACACACACCTGGCACAGCGATTTGCATACGCACCAATATTATATTTTTTTAGGCTGCTTGATTTAGTACGGATTCATTTAGGGTGCGCGGGGAATAAATTAAAAGGATTAAAATATTCGAGAGTCGCCCCGGTCGAAAGAAATTAAGTCGTGCCGATACGTCTTCCGCCCCCTCACGAGACGGCGACTTTGATTTAATGTGGTGATTTTTAAAAGGCGCGAATTCGGAATTAAATCTTAATTTATTTTAAGAGCGTTAGCTGGGGGTTCGTTCGCCCGGTAAACTTTCAATATTCATTAAACGGGGAATAAATGGACGGGTAATTGATGCCTCCACCGCTCAAGAACTTCTCAGCCGTCATGAATAAATTTCTATAACAGGCTTCAATCCCATCCTTTCATTTACAAAAAAAAATGCGGCTATAGAACTATCGCAGCGAAATTGATTACAATATGGTATGTGTAGGGGTGTTAATCTCTTTGCATTTATTTCATTTTGTATTTCTACCACTTTTATCAATTGTTTCTTTCATAATTCTCGGATTAGCTTTTTTTTAATTACGAATTGTAAATTAACTCGAGAGTTATTTTATTTATACAACCGAGCCTAATTATATTGCCTGATTATCCCTCCGTTCACTAATCACAATCATAGCATGATGCCGAGTTTCTATTTATTAATTAATCAGATAAATGAGTTGATAACTGATGCCAGATCAATGGTAAAAGTAACTCGAGATATCAAAAAGGTTGCTATCGGACTGCGTATAAAATATCGGAGAATCCTGGGATGATTCTCAGAAAAGCTTGGGATAAATAAAACTTATGAGAACGGTGTTAATCAAGAAACTCATCAGGAATGGGAAATATTCAGAAAATATCGATGTAAGATTGAAACTTAAATGAGTCATTTCAGATAATTAATATTATGATCAAGTTCCATAATTAGTTATCATTTTACAGGACTTTAAAGTAAAAATACTTAACTAAATAGGGAAATAAATAAATATTCTTTCGCATGTTTATATTATGTGGTACTCCACTGACTTTTAAGTTAAGATTAATTATTTCGAGTTAATTATTATTCAAATAAAAAACAAGTGTAGTACATAATGAAGAGTTTATTGTATAATTATACATTGTGTACACATGTATGGGTATTGTATGTTAATACACTTTGTACCTGCTAACTGATAATTACGCGAGCTCGAGTTTAGTGCGTATTTAATTGTCTATAGTCCGGCAGGGGGGCCACACTTAAATTACCCCACCAGCAATCGCCTTTTTATAGCCATAACGTTCACACATAACTCACTATAATTTGCCTCAGATAGAGATAGTAACGAAATTATTCATAGTTAATTGCTACAGATGTTTAAAAAAACTATCTGTAGTAGCTATTATATTACTTTCCCCAGCATATACAATTTCCAAATGCAAATACATATATTAGTATATCAGACAAAATCATTACAAATCACTTGTCACGCATAACAAAGTAATATTGAGAAATAGATAATATAAATAATGAAGGAGATGTAAATGAATCATCACAAAATATATGCCACAACCATTAAATTTCTAAATTTAATTAAACAAAACAATAAAATTAAATATAAAAATACATTTATTTGGCATGACAACTCAAAATACAAAACCCCCCAATATACCATGCTCATCAAGAACAAAAAGGGGAAAAAAATAAATTTAATAATATATTATTCGATTTAAAAAAAAAATACAATTAGAACAGAACATAGATTCTATAGGTCATTAGATTTCCCCCATGTAGGGTGTATAGATATTCAAGTTTCTAAAAAAAAAAAATGGTACAATATAATTTTTTAAATATTGATTAAAATTTCTACACGTATTTTCACTTATAGCTGTAAATGTCAAAGAAATTGAACAATCAGCATTCAAGTTACAGCTATTTTAAACATATAAAACATAAAAATCACTCAAAGATTTTAAAAATTAGGTTTATAAGACAATATGTACCACCTATAAATAGAAAATAAATTAAATAAATAAATATTTTTAGTTCAATTTGTCGTTGCGATACAATTAAAGACACACTCACATACACATGCCGGTCGCGTGCTGTTTTGGCAGAAAACAGTGATAATACAAATTTCAAATTAAACAAGCCATATCTTTAAAGGTAATAAAAGATATCTCATTGGGGTCTTTATAATTGAGTTTTTAATACATTTGTAGACAAGAATAACACACAAAATATTAAAATTGCATTATGATGAATAGGTATTCTTGCAGAAATATGTGATAAAACAAAATTCAAATTTGACAAGCCATATCTTTGAAGATAATGAAGATACCGCATTGGAGTCTTTGTAATTGAGTTTTGCATACATTTTTTAGATAATAGTAATACAAAAAATCTTAAAATTACTATATGAGAATAGGTATTTTTACAGGAATGTGTGATAATACAAATTTCAAACTTTAAAAGTCATATCCTTGAAGATAATAAAGATATATCATTAGAATACTTATAATTGTGTTTTTCATAAATTTTTAGATAATAATAACACACAAAATCTTAAGATTACATCATAATGAATAGGTATTTTTGCAGGAATGTGTGATAATACAAATTTCAACTTATAGAAGCCATATCTTTGAAGGCAATGAAGATATCTCATTAGCGTTTTCGAAATTGTATGAAATCAATTTCTAAAACGTGTTTGTATATCTGTAACAAAAAAAATATTCTAAAATTAGATAATGAGAAACCGTCTTCCTTGCCAGAAAATACTGATAATACAAATTTCAAAGTAAATAAGCCATTTCTTTGAAGATAATGAAGATATATCATTAGGGTCTTTGTAATTTATATCTTCATACATTTCTGAACAAGTACAACACAAAAAAATCTAAAATTGCATCATGATGTACCGTATTTTTAGCAGGGATGAGTGATAATACAAACTGCAACTTTTACAAGCCATATCATTGAAGATAATGAAGATATCTCATTTGAGTTTTTAAAATTGTGTTCATCATACATCTTTAGACCAGTGTTCCAAAAAAAATCCTAAATTTAAATAATGAGAAACCGGTTTGCTTAGCAGAAAAGACTGATAATATAAATTTGAAATTTAATAAGCCATATCCTTGAAGATAATGAAGATATATAACTAGGGCCTTTTTAAAATTGAGTTCTTAAATACATTTCTTGACTAGTGTAATAAACAAAAACTGCGAGTTACATAATGAGGAACAGTTTTCAATAGCAGAAAACAGTGATAACACAAATTTCAAATTAAACAAGCCATATCTTTAAAGATAATAAAGATATCTCATTGATGTCTTTATAATTATCATTATATCTTTGAAGATAACTCAATGGAGTCTTTATGATTGAGATTTTCATACATTTTTATTCAAGAATAATACAAAAAATCTTAAAAATGCATCATAATGTATATTTAAAGATTTTTTGTATTATTCTTGAATAAAAATTTATGAAAATCTCAATCATAAAGACTCCAATGAGTTATCTTCAAAGATATAAAGATAATTATAAAGATCCCAATGAGATATCTTTATTATCTTTAAAGATATGGCATGTATTTTTGCAGGAATATGTGAATAACAAATTAACTTTCACAAGTCATATCTTTGAAAATAATGAAGTCTTTATAATTGAGTTTTGCATACATTTTTATATAAGAATAATTCAAATAATCTTAAAACTGCTTCATGATTAATAGGTATTTTTGTTGGAATGTGTGATAATAAAAATTTCAAATTATAGAAGTCATATCTTTGAAGGCACTGAAGATATCTCATTAGTGTTTTCGAAATTGAGTATGAAATCAATTTCGAAAACGCGTTTGAATATCTGTAACAAAAAATAAAGAGAAACCGTTTTCTTTGCCAGAAAATACTGTTAATACAAATTTTCAAATTGAATAAGCCATTTCTTTGAAGATAATGAAGATATATTATAAGGATCTTTGTAATTTAGATCTAATATTTCTGCACAAGTATAACACAAAAAAAATTAAAATTACATCATGATGTATCGTATTTTTAGAAGAAATGTGTGATACAACAAATTTCAAATTTCACAAGCCATATCTTTGAAGATAATGAAGAAATCTCATTGCGATCTTTAGAATTGAGTTTCTCATATATATTTAAACAAGAATAACATAAAAAATCTTAAAATTGCTTTATGATGAATAGATATTTTTGCAGGAATGTGTGATCATATAAATTTCAAATTAAACAAGCCATATATTTAAAGATAATAAAGATATCTCATTGGGGTCTTTATAATTGAATTTTTCATACATTTTTAGAGAAGAATAACACAAAAATCTTAAGATTGCATCACCATTAATAGATATTTTTGCAGAAATTCGTAATAACACAAATTTCAACTTTTACACGATATATCTTTGAAGATAATGAAGATATCTCATTGTAGTCTTTATAATTGAGTTTGTCATACATTTTTCGATAAAAATAACACAAGAAATATTAAAATTGCATAATGATGAATAGGTGTTTTTGCAGGCATGTGCGATAATACAAATTTCAAATTATAGAAGTCATATCTTTGAAGGCACTGAAGATATCTCATTATTATCTATTATTATTGAGTATGAAATCAATTTCGAAAACGCTTTCGAATATCTGTAACAAAAAAAAATTAAAAACCGTTTTCCTTGCCAGAAAATACTGCTAATACAAATTTCAAATTTAATAAGCCATTTCTTTGAAGATAATGAAGATATATTATAAGGATCTTTGTAATTTAGATCTTCATACATTTCTGGACAAGTATAACACAAAAAAATCTAAAATTGCATCATGATGTATCGTTATTTTTATCAGAAATGTGTGATACAACAAATTTCAAATTTCAAAAGCCATATCTTTGAAGATAATGTAGAAATCTCATTGCGATCTTTAGAATTGAGTTTCTCATACATATTTAAACAAGAATAACATAAAGAATCTTAAAATTACTTTATGATGAATAGGTATTTTTGCAGGAATGTGTGATCATATAAATTTCAAATTTAACAAGCCATATATTTAAAGATAATAAAGATATCTCATTGGGGTCTTTATAATTGAATTTTTCATACATTTTTAGAGAAGAATAACACACAAATCTTAAGATTGCATCACCATTAATAGATATTTTTGCAGAAATTCGTAATAACACAAATTTCAACTTTTACACGATATATCTTTGAAGATAATGAAGATATCTCATTGTAGTCTTTATAATTGAGTTTTGTATACATTTTTAGATAAGAATAACACAAAAAAATCTTAAAATTGCTTCATGGTGAATAGGTATATTGTTTTGCAGAAATGTGTGATAATACAAATTTCAACTTTTACAAGCCATATCATTGAAGATAATGAAGATACATCACTAGTATCTTTAGAGTTTTTAAAATTGAGTTCTTAATACATTTCTTTGGTGTATTAAATAAAACCCGCGAATTACATAATTAGGAACAGTTTTCGTTGGCAGAAAACTGTGGTAATACAAATTTGAAATTAAACGAGCCATATCTTTAAAGATAATAAAGATATCTTATTAGGGTCTTTATTACTGAGTTTTTCATACATTTCTAGATAAGAATAACACCAAAAATATTAAAATTTTATATTGATGAATAAGTATTCTTGCAGAAATGTGTGATAAAACAAATTTCAAATTTCACAAGCCATATCTTTGAAGATAATAAAGATATCTCATTGTGGTCTTTATAATTGAGTTTTTAATACATATTTAAACAAGAAACAACATAAAAAATCATAAAATGCTTTATGGTGAATTTTTGCAGGAATGTGTGATAATACAAATTTCAACTTTTGCAAGTCATTCTTGAAGATAATGAAGATATATCATTCGAGTACTTATAATTGAGTTTTACATACATTTCTAGATAAGAATAACACACAAAATCTTAAGATTACATCATGATGAATAAGTATTTTAACAGAAATCTGTGATAATACAATTTCCAACTTTTACAGCTGTATCTTTGAAGATAATGAAGATATCTCATTCGGCTCTTTATAATTAAGTTATTCATAAACTTTTAGACAAGAATAACAGAAAAGTCTCTTAAGATTGCATCATGATGAATAGGTAGTTTTGCAGGCATGTGTGATAAAACAAATTTCCAATTTCACAAGCCATATCTTTTAAAATAATGAATATATCTCATTTCTCATGTCTTTATAATTGAGTTTTTCGTACATACTTAAACAAGAATAACATAAAAAAATCATAAAATTGATTTATGGTGAATAGGTATTTTTGCAGGAATGTGTGATCATATAAATTTCAAATTAAACAAGCCATATATTTAAAGATAATAAAGATATCTCATTGGGGTCTTTATAATTGAATTTTTCATTTTTAGAGAAGAATTTCAACTTTTAAAAGTTATATCTTTAAAGATAATGAAAATAACTCATTGGAGTCTTTATGATTGAGATTTTCATACAATTTTAGATAAGAATAACACAAAAGAATCTTAAAATTGCATCATAATAGATTAAGTATTTTTGCAGGAATGTGTGATAAAACAAATTTCAAATTTCACAAACCATATCTTTAAAGATAATCAAGATATCTCTTGGAGTCTTAATAAATGAGTTTTGCACACATTTTTAGATAAGAATAATACAAAAAATCTTAAAATTGCATTATGATTAATATGTATTTTTACAGGAATATGTGATAATACAAATTTCAACTTTAACAAGTCATATCCTTGAAGATAATGAAGATATCTCATTGGAGACTTTATAATTGAGTTTTTCATACATTTTTAGACAAGAATAACACAAAAAATCTTAAGATTACATTATGATGAATAGGTATTTTTGCAGGAACGTGTAATACAACAAATTTCAAATTAAACATGCCATATTTTTAAAGATAATAAAGATATCTCATTGGGGTCTTTATAATTATCTTTATATCTTTGAAGATAACTCAATGGAGTCTTTATGATTGAGATTTTCATACATTTTTATTCAAGAATAATAACAAAAAATCTTAAAATTGCATCATTATGTATATTTTAAGATTTTTTGTATTATTCTTGATTAAAAATGTATAAAAATCTCAATCATAAAGACTCCAATGAGTTATCTTCAAAGATATAAAGATAATTATAAAGACCCCAATGAGATATCTTTATTATCTTTAAAGATGTGGCATGTATTTTTGCAGGAATATGTGAACAACAAATTTCAACTTTCACAAGTCATATCTTTGAAAATAATGAAGTCTTTATAATTGAGTTTTGCATACATTTTTATATAAGAATAATTCAAATAATCTTAAAACTGCTTCATGATTAATAGGTATTTTTGTTGGAATGTGTGATAATAAAAATTTCAAATTATAGAAGTCATATCTTTGAAGGCACTGAAGATATCTCATTAGTGTTTTCGAAATTGAGTATGAAATCAATTTCGAAAACGCTTTTGAATATCTGTAACAAAAAATAATGAGAAACCGTTTTCTTTACCAGAAAATACTGTTAATAAAAATTTTCAAATTTAATAAGCCATTTCTTTGAAGATAATGAAGATATATTATAAGGATCTTTGTAATTTAGATCTAATATTTCTGCACAAGTATAACACAAAAAAAATTAAAATTACATCATGATGTATCGTATTTTTAGAAGAAATGTGTGATACAACAAATTTCAAATTTCACAAGCCATATCTTTGAAGATAATGAAGAAATCTCATTGCGATCTTTAGAATTGAGTTTCTCATATATATTTAAACAAGAATAACATAAAAAATCTTAAAATTGCTTTATGATGAATAGATATTTTTGCAGGAATGTGTGATCATATAAATTTCAAATTAAACAAGCCATATATTTAAAGATAATAAAGATATCTCATTGGGGTCTTTATAATTGAATTTTTCATACATTTTTAGAGAAGAATAACACAAAAATCTTAAGATTGCATCACCATTAATAGATATTTTTGCAGAAATTCGTAATAACACAAATTTCAACTTTTACACGATATATCTTTGAAGATAATGAAGATATCTCATTGTAGTCTTTATAATTGAGTTTTGTATACATTTCTAGATAAGAATAACACAAAAAAATCTTAAAATTGCTTCATGATGAATAGGTATTTTGGAGGAATGTGTGATCATATAAATTTCATGTTTTACAAATATCTACATCTTTGAAGATAATGAAGATAATTCATTGGAGTCTTTATAATTGAGTTTTTCATAAATTTTTAGGCAACAAAATCACAAAAATCTTAAAATTGCATTATGATAAATAGGTATTTTTGTAGGAATGTGTGATACTACAAATTTTATCTTTTACAAATACCTATATGTTTGAAGATAAAGAAGATAACTCATTGGAGTCTTTATGATTGAGATTTTCATACATTTTTAGACAAGAATAACACACAAATATTTTAAAATTGCATCATAATGAATATGTATTTTTGCAGGAATATGTGAATAACAATTTTCAATTTTCACAAGTCATATCTTTAAAGATAATGAAGACACCTCATTGGAGTTTTTATAATTGTGTTTTGCATACATTTTTAGATAAGAGTAACACAAAAAAATCTTAAAATTGGTTCATGATTAATAGGTATTTTTGCAGGAATGTGTGTTAATACAAATTTCAACTTTTACAAGCCATATCATTGAAGATAATGAAGTTACATCACACATCTTTGGAGTTTTTAAAATTGAGTTCTTAATACATTTCTTTAGTGTATACAACCACATTTTGTGTTTTGTTAAAAAAAAAGGCAGTTATAATTAAATCAATGTTTCTGTCATTACTAATGTCAGAAATCAAACAAGTTTATACGTGTTTCAAAGTAAATTTAATAGAGGAACCTGAATTTTCAAACCACAAATTTTTACCACATCAAATTATATAGTTACAGCTACATTTTATGTTTTGTTTAAAAAAAACCGACAGTTGTAACTAAAACAATTTTTCTGTCATTATTAATCTGAGAAATCGAACAAGTTTATACTTGCTTCAAATGGAATTTATTGGGGTACAAGAATTTTCAAACCACAATTTTTTACCACATCAAATTATATAGTTACAGCCCCATTTCGTATTTTATTTAATAAAACGAAAACGACAGTTGGAACTACATCAATTTTTCTGTCATTATTAATTTGAGAAATCGAACAAGTTTAGACTTATCTCAATGAAAATTTAATGGGGAACCTGAATTTTCAAACTAGATTTTTTTATCATATCAAATTATATAGTTACAGCCTCATTTTGTATTTTGTTTAAAAAAAACCGACAGTTGCAACTAAATCAGATTTTCTGTTATTACTAATGTGAGAAATTGAACAAGTTTAAACTTGTTTCAATATGAATTTAATGAGAAACCTGAATTTTCACACCAACATATTTTCCCTCTTCAAATTATATAGTTACAGCCCCATTTTGTGTTTTGTTTAAAAAGAACCGACAATTGCAACTAAATCATTTTTTCTCTCATTACTAATGTGAGAAATAGAACAAGTTTATACTTCTTTCAAAGTGAATTTAATGGGGAACCTGAATTTTTGAATTACAATTTTTTACCACATCAAATTATATATTTACAGCCCTATTTTGTGTTTTGTTTAAACAAAAAAACGACAGTTGCAACTAAATCAATGTTTTTGTCATTGCTAATCTGAGAAATTGAACAAGTTTAGACTTGTCTTAATGAGAATTTAATGGGGAACCTGAATTTTCAAACTAAATTTTTTTATCATATCAAATTATATAGTTACAGTCTCATTTTGTATTTTGTTTAAAAAAAAACCGACAGTTGCAACTAAATCAGATTTTCTGTTATTACCAATGTGAGAAATCGAACAAGTTTAAACTTGTTTCAATGTGAATTTAATGAGAAACCTGAATTTTCATACCAAAATTTTTTCCCTCTTCAAATTATATAGTTACAGCTCCATTTTGTGTTTTGTTTAAAAAAAACGGACACGTAATCAATTTGTCTCTGTTACTAATGTGAGAAATAAAACAAGTTTATACTTTTTTCAAAGTGAATTTAATGGGGAACCTGAATTTTTGAACCACATTTTTTTACCACATCAAATTATATACTTACAGCCCTGTTTTGTGTTTTGTTTAAACAAAAAAACGATAGTTGCAACTAAATCAATTTTTCTGTCATTACTAGTGTGAGAAATTGAATATGTTTAGACTTGTCTTAATGAGAATTTAATGGGGAACCTGAATTTCCAAACCAAAATTTTTTCTCTCTCCAAATTATATAGTTACATTCCCATTTTGTGTTTTGTTTTAAGAAACCGACAGTTGTAACTAAATTAATTTTTCTGTCAATACTAATGTGAGAAATCTAACAAGTTTAGACTTGCCTCAACGAGAATTTAATGGGGAACCTGAATTTTCAAACTACAATTTTTTATCATAACAAATTATATAGTTACAGCCCCATTTTGTATTTTGTTTAAAAAAAACCGACAGCAACTAAATTAATTTTTCTGTCATTACTGATGTGAGAAACCTAACAAGTTTAGACTTGTCTCAACGAGAATTTCATAATTTTTTCCCTTTTCAAATTATATAGTTACCTCATTTTGTGTTTTGTTTAAAAAAAATATATACCCGCGAATTACATAATGAGGAATAGTTTTCGTTGGCAGAAAACAGTGATAATACAAATTTGCAATTAAACGAGCCATATCTTTAAAGATAATAAAGATATCATATTAGGGTCTTTATTACTGAGTTTTTCATACATTTCAGGATAAGAATAACACCAAAAATATTAAAATTTTATAATGATGAATAAGTATTCTTGCAGAAATGTGTGATAAAACAAATTTCAAATTTCACAAGCCATATCTTTGAAGATAATAAAGATATCTCATTGTGGTCTTTATAATTGAGTTTTTAATACATATTTTAACAAGAAGCAACATAAAAAATCATAAAATGCTTTATGGTGAATAGGTATTTTTGCAGGAATGTGTGATAATACAAATTTCAACTTGTAGAAGCCATATATTTGAAGGCAATGAAGATATCTCGTTAGCGTTTTCGAAATTAAGTATGAAATCAATTTCGGAAACACTTTTGAATATCTGTAACAACAAGAAAAATCTAAAATCAGATAATGAGAAGCCGTTTTTCTTGCTAGAATATACTGTTAATACAAATTTCAAATATAATAAGCCATTTCTTTGAAGATAATGAAGATATATCATTAGGGTCTTTGTAATTTAGATCTTCATACATTTCTGGACAAGTACAATACAAAAAAATCTAAAATTGCATCATGATGTATCGTATTTTTAGCAGAAATGTGTCATAAAACAAATTTTAAATTTCACAAGCCATATCTTTGAAGATAATAAAGATATCTCATTGTGGTCTTTATAATTGAGTTTTTAATACATATTTAAACAAGAAACAACATAAAAAATCATAAAATGCTTTATGATGAATAGGTATTTTTACAGGAATGTGTGATAATACAAGCCACATGATATATCTTCATTATCTTCAATGATAATGAATATATCTTATTTGAGTTTTTAAAATAGAGTTCGTAATACATCTACCATAACAATTCTAAATTTACATAATGAAAAACCGGTTTATCAGAAGAAGAGATAATATAAATTTGAAATTTAATAAGCCATATCCTTGAAACTAATAAAGATATATCACTAGTGTCTTTAGAGATTTTAAAATTAAGTTCTTAATACATTTCTTGACTAGTGTTATAAATAAAAACTGCGAATTACATAATGAGGAATTAATTCGCAGAAAGCAGTGATAATACAAATTTCAAATTAAACAAGCCATGTCTTTAAAGATAATAAAGATATCTCATTGGGGTCTTTATAATTGACTTATTCATACATATTCTAGATAAGAATAACACAAAAAATCTTAAAATTACATTATGATGAATAGGCATTTTTACAGGAATGTGTGATATTACATATTTCAACTTTTACAAGTCACATCCTTGTAGATAATTAAGATATCTCATTGGAGTCTTTATGACGGTGTTTTTCATACATTTCTAGACAATAATAACACACGAAATCTTAAAATTACATCATGATGAATACGTATTTTTGCAGGAATCTGTGATAAAAGAAATTTCAACAATTACAGCCATATATAAGATATCTCATTGGTTCTTTATAATTGATTTTTTCATATTTTTTTAGACAAGAATAACATACAAAAATCTCAAGATTGCATCATGATGAATAGGTACTACTTAACATTACTTACAGGAATGTGTGATAAAACAAATTTAAACTTTCACAAGCCACATCTTTGAAGATAATGAAGATATCTCATTGCGGTCTTTATCGTTGAGTTTTTCATACATATTTAAACAAGAATCTTATAAAAAATCTGAATATTGCATTATGATGAATAGGTATTTTTGCAGTAATGTGTGATAATACACATTTCAGCTTTTACAGGCCATATCTTTCAGGATAATGAAGATATCTCGTTGGTCTTCAAATTTTATGTTTAGAACTATATCGCTAACTTCGATACCTCAGGCCTCGGGCTGAATTTGGCCGCCCCTAACTTTGGCCGCCCGCGTGCAGCGCACACTTTACACGCCCATACACCAATAGTTGAAGAATTCTAACAAATATAGTAACTACTACTATTTTTAATCGTGTTAAGTCTTTACCACTACATGCATCTTATTTATCATCTTAAATTGAGATTTAATCGTAACTGATCGATTCTGTCTCAATTATTTGTTCATCGGGCCACCCACGAGCAATATTTGTACACCTTAATGGTAACCTGGGTGATTTATGGGCGTCTAGAGGTGCGAAAGCATGCGCCGTAATTTATGTGGGTATTATCATTATTATAAATAATAATACAGGCGCGCGGTGCTAATTAAGAAAAATACTTAATGTAGAAAATTTGTGCGGTCGTGCACTTTAAAAGCGCTAACAAGACAACTGAGATGTTATGCAAAATGACTGTTATATCTTTATATGCTCGATTCGACCTCATTTAGAAGCCTTATTATAAATTAATCCAAAATTATATTTAAATAAATAAAAATGTAAACGATTAAATTTGTTATGATTTTATATACGAAATGTATTTGTCCTTTTTTTTTGAACTTTTAGTCACTATGGCTTTATTAATTCTTGTACATCTTGTAAATCATGCATTATTTTGAAATTATATAAAACCAAATATAATAATAATAATAATAATACAGTATGGCATAAAATATTTAAATGTGTTATAACACCGCAGTTTCGAAATAAACCATGTAACACGCTCCAATTCGGATTGATACTTCTTAAAGTGCGCCGTTAATTTGGGACAATAGTAACGTTTGAAATAACAGGATTAAAACGGTAGAGCCGGTGGCGTTATTAAGTTCTTCCTCCGTTCTCTCCCCGTATTTATTTTGAAATAAAGCCCCGGCATTCGAAATTCCGCACAGCAGCAGCCGCCGCTTCGACAGAAATTCAATGCATTTATAATAAAACATCCGGCATCTCAATTAATAATTGAATATAAATTAGAGGAAACATTTCAATAAAATATCAAACGGAATAATTAAATTGCAAATTCGTTCCGGGGGCTTTTGTATATATTAATACATCCCTCACGCGCGCTCATCCTCCTCCACGTATTTCCGAACGCTAATACAAACCGGATTGTAATTACGGTTGTTTCTGCCTGAAAAATTAATTTTTCACTCTACCAAATATTAATTTCTTATGGTCTTACACATTTTCGAAATCGCGTTTTTGCAGCGCTCGAACGCGCATAGTCGTCGCGCTCGCCCGGAGACTCTTGTAGTAATTGTTAATTATACGCGATTAGAATCAATGGGAATGAGCTCGGCTAGGAAAATAATTAAATCCTTAATGCGGATTAATATAAACGCGTTCGCTTCCAAATCCCAAACAGGCGGAAAGAATCAGTAACCAGAAACTAAAATAAATATATCGCGATGGAACGGTAATTTCTAGTAAATCACTAAAGATTGAGGCGGACCGTGACTAAGATCGCAGTGGCGGAGAATGGAATTATTTATTACTATTAATACAATTTTAGAACGATCCACCGGTGTTATAATAGATTATCAGAGAAACTCGATTTATTCAGAGAAACTTAAATTACTCAGAGCAACTCTTGTTAAACAATAACACATGATTGCATTCTATTGTAATTCAAAAATTTGAATTTGCCAGACAATTTTCTATAAAGAACCTCCGAGCTAAAAGTCTTTATGCAACATGTGTGTAAAATATAGACAATTAAATATGATATGTATAACTAGAAACTAGTTTTTGTTATTTAAAGTCCTGTAACTTGAAAACTAGTGATTCAATTTGATTGAGTTTCAAAAATTGGAATTTACCATACAATTTTCTATTAAGAACCTTCAAGCTGAGGATCCTTATGCAACATTTGTGCAAAATATAAACAATTTAAAATGATATGAATAATCAGAAATAAGTTATTGTTATTATGAAGTCCTGTATCTTGAAAACTAGTGATATTTTATTGTGTTTCAAAATTTTGAATTTACCAGACAATTTTCTATTAAAAACCACCTTCAAGCTAAGAGTACTTATGCAATTTTTTTCAATAATACAGTAAATTATAAATGATAACTCACAAGTTTTTATTTTAAATCCCTGTAACTTGCAAATTAGTTACTGTATATTATTTTACTTAAAAATTACTAGACAATTATGTATCAGCAACTACTGAAATCATCGAACAAACCTCAGTTATAGCCCTTAAACGGTTTCTTTTGTGGTCTAATTTACTGCAAGATATTACGCACACCTAGCCCAAATTAAAAAAGCGGTGTCACGTTACCAAGGTGGCACCCCCTTGCAGCTGCTTATTTTTTTTTTTAATTCTATAACCATTTTTTTGTTTTGTTTCAAACGCTCTATCCGTAACCAATAATTTTGAACGTGTGAATTGAGCGTGAACTGGGTGGCGCGCGTTTAATTAGGAGGGGGGCCGCGCCACGAAAGGGGTGCGATTTTTTTTATATCTGCCTGAATTTTTTCACGAACAACGCCGACATCTTTATTGTGAATTATTAACGCCCCGAACTCGACGTGTTTGGCTATTGTTCAATTTAGTCAACTCGCACATGAAATAGTTTTTTTTTTCGTGTGTTAGCGTTAGTCATATGTTGGTCTATTTCCTGAAGTAATAATCGAAAATTACGGTGTTGCTAGTTTTCAAGCTACTTAAAGCCAAAGTCAGTATTTCGTAAAAATACATTTTGTATGTTTCAATCACAATTTGGTAAATATTTCAAAAATCCCTCGATGGATATTGTTCAAACTTTACTAAAGCGTTAGTCATATGTTATTCTATCTCCTGAAGTCATAATCGAAAATAACGGTGTTGCTAGTTTTCAAGCTACTTAAAGCCAAAGTCAGTATTTCGTAAAAATACATTTTGTATGTTTCAATCACAATTTGGTAAATATTTCAAAAATCCCTCGATGGATATTGTTTAAACTTTGCTAAAGCGTTAGTCATATGTTAGTCTATCTTCTGAAGTCATAATCAAAAATTACGGTGTTGCTAGTTTTCAAGCTACTTAAAGCCAAAGTCAGTATTTCGTAAATATACATTTTGTATGTTTCAAGCACAATTTGGTAAATATTTCAAAAATCCCTCGATGAATATTGTTCAAACTTTACTAAAGCGTTAGTCATATGTTAGTCTATATCCTGAAGTCATAATCGAAAATTACGGTGTTTCTAGTTTTCAAGCTACTTAAAGCCAAAGTCAGTATTTCGTAAATATACATTTTGTATGTTTCAATCACAATTTGGTAAATATTTCAAAAATCCCTCGATGGATATTGTTCAAACTTTACTAAAGCGTTAGTCATATGTTAGTCTATATCCTGAAGTCATAATCGAAAATTACGGTGTTGCTAGTTTTCAAGCTACTGAAAGCCAAAGTCAGTATTTCTTAAATATACAGTTTGTATGTTTCAATCACAATTTGGTAAATATTTCAAAAATCCCTCGATGGATATTGTTCAAACTTTACTAAAGCGTTAGTCATATGTTAGTCTATCTTCTGAAGTCGTAATCGAAAATTACGGTGTTGCTAGTTTTCAAGCTACTTAAAGACAAAGTCAGTATTTCGTAAATATACATTTTGTATGTTTCAATCACAATTTGGTAAATATTTCAAAAATCCCTCGATGGATATTGTTCAAACTTTACTAAAGCGTTAGTCATATGTTATTCTATCTCCTGAAGTCATAATCGAAAATAAAGGTGTTGCTAGTTTTCAAGCTACTTAAAGCCAAAGTCAGTATTTCGTAAAAATACATTTTGTATGTTTCAATCACAATTTGGTAAATATTTCAAAAATCCCTCGATGGATATTGTTTAAACTTTGCTAAAGCGTTAGTCATATGTTAGTCTATCTCCTGAAGTCATAATCGAAAATTACGGTATTGCTAGTTTTCAAGCTACTTAAAGCCAAAGTCAGTATTTCGTAAAAATACATTTTGTATGTTTCAATCACAATTTGGTAAATATTTCGAAAATCCCTCGATGGATATTGTTCAAACTTTACTAAAGCGTTAGTCATATGTTAGTCTATCTCTTGAAGTCATAATCGAAAATTACGGTGTTGCTAGTTTTCAAGCTACTTAAAGCCAAAGTCAGTATTTCGTAAAAATACATTTTGTATGTTTCAATCACAATTTGGTAAATATTTCAAAAATCCCTCGATGGATATTGTCCAAACTTTACTAAAGCGTTAGACATATATTAGTCTATCTCCTGAAGTCTTAATCGAAAATTACGGTGTTGCTGGTTTTCAAGCTACTTAAAGCCAAAGTCAGTATTTTGTAAATATACATTTTGTTTGTTTCAAGCAAAATTTGGTAAATATTTCAAAAATCCCTCGATGAATATTGTTCAAACTTTACTAAAGCGTTAGTCATATGTTAGTCTATATCCTGAAGTCATAATCGAAAATTACGGTGTTTCTTGTTTTCAAGCTACTTAAAGCCAAAGTCAGTATTTCGTAAAAATACATTTTGTATGTTTCAATCACAATTTGGTAAATATTTCAAAAATCCCTCGATGGATATTGTTCAAACTTTACTAAAGCATTAGTCAGATGTTAGTCTATCTCCTGAAGTCATAATCGAAAATTACGGTGTTGCTAGTTTTCAAGCTACTTAAAGCCAAAGTCAGTATTTCGTAAATATACATTTTGTATGTTTCAATCACAATTTGGTAAATATTTCAAAAATCCCTCGATGGATATTGTTCAAACTTTACTAAAGCGTTAGTCATATGTTAGTCTATATCCTGAAGTCATAATCGAAAATTACGGTGTTGCTAGTTTTCAAGCTACTTAAAGCCAAAAGTCAGTATTTCGTAAATATACATTTTGTATGTTTCAATCACAATTTGGTAAATATTTCAAAAATCCCTCGATGGATATTGTTCAAACTTTACTAAAACGTTAGTCATATGTTAGTCTATCTCGTGAAGTCATAATCGAAAATTACGTTGTTGCTAATTTTCAATCTACTTAAAGCCAAAGTCAGTATTTCGTAAATATACATTTTGTATGTTTCAATCACAATTTGGTAAATATTTCAAAAATCCCTCGATGGATATTGTTCAAACTTTACTAAAGCATTAGTAATATATTAGTCTATCTCTTGAAGTCATAATCAAAAATAACAGTGTTGCTAGTTTTCAAGCTACTTAACGCCAAAGTCAGTATTTCGTAAATATACATTTTGTATGTTTCAATCAGAATTTGGTAAATATTTCAAAAATCCCTCGATGGATATTGTTCAAACTTTACTAAAGCGTTAGTCATATGTTAGTCTATCTCCTGAAGTCATAATCAAAAATTACGGCCTTGCTAGTTTTCAAGCTACTTAAAGCCAAAGTCAGTATTTCGTAAATATACATTTTGTATGTTTCAATCACAATTTGGTAAATATTTCAAAAATCCCTCGATGGATATTGTTCAAACTTTACTAAAGCGTTAGTCATATGTTAGTCTATCTCCTGAAGTCATCATCAAAAATTACGGTCTTGCTAGTTTTCAAGCTACTTAAAGCCAAAGTCAGTATTTCGTAAATATACATTTTGTATGTTTCAATCACAATTTGGTAAATATTTCAAAAATCCCTCGATGGATATTGTTCAAACTTTACTAAAGCGTTAGTCATATGTTAGTCTATCTCCTGAAGTCATAATCAAAAATTACGGTCTTGCTAGTTTTCAAGCTACTTAAAGCCAAAGTCAGTATTTCGTAAATATACATTTTGTATGTTTCAATCACAATTTGGTAAATATTTCAAAAATCCCTCGATGGATATTGTTCAAACTTTACTAAAGCGTTAGTCATATGTTAGTCTATCTCCTGAAGTCATAATCAAAAATTACGGTCTTGCTAGTTTTCAAGCTACTTAAAGCCAAAGTCAGTATTTCGTAAATATACATTTTGTATGTTTCAATCACAATTTGGTAAATATTTCAAAAATCCCTCGATGGATATTGTTCAAACTTTACTAAAGCGTTAGTCATATGTTATTCTATCTCCTGAAGTCATAATCGAAAATAACGATGTTGCTAGTTTTCAAGCTACTTAAAGCCAAAGTCAGTATTTCGTAAAAATACATTTTGTATGTTTCAATCACAATTTGGTAAATATTTCAAAAATCCCTCAATGGATATTGTTTAAACTTTGCTAAAGCGTTAGTCATATGTTAGTCTATCTTCTGAAGTCGTAATCGAAAATTACGGTCTTGCTAGTTTTCAAGCTACTTAAAGCCAAAGTCAGTATTTCGTAAATATACATTTTGTATGTTTCAATCACAATTTGGTAAATATTTCAAAAATCCCTCGATGGATATTGTTCAAACTTTACTAAAGCGTTAGTCATATGTTAGTCTATCTCCTGAAGTCATAATCGAAAATTACAGTGTTGCTAGTTTTCAAGCTACTTAAAGCCAAAGTCAGTATTTCGTAAATATACATTTTGTATGTTTCAATCACAATTTGGTAAATATTTCAAAAATCCCTCGATGGATATTGTTGAAACTTTACTAAAGCGTTAGTCATATGTTAGTCTATATCCTGAAGTCATAATCGAAAATTACGGTATTGCTAGTTTTCAAGCTACTTAAAGCCAAAGTCAGTATTTCGTAAATATACATTTTGTATGTTTCAATCACAATTTGGTAAATATTTCAAAAATCCCTCGATGGACATTGTTCAAACTTTACTAAAGCGTTAGTCATATGTTAGTCTATCTCCTGAAGTCATAATAGAAAATTACGGTGTTGCTAGTTTTCAAGCTACTTATAGCCAAAATCAGTATTTCGTAAATATATATTTTGTATGTTTCAATCACAATTTGGTAAATATTTCAAAAATCCCTCGATGGATATTGTTCAAACTTTACTAAAGCGTTAGTCATATGTTAGTCTATCTCCTGAAGTCATAATCAAAAATTACGGTCTTGCTAGTTTTCAAGCTACTTAAAGCCAAAGTCAGTATTTCGTAAATATACATTTTGTATGTTTCAATCACAATTTGGTAAATATTTCAAAAATCCCTCGATGGATATTGTTCAAACTTTACTAAAGCATTAGTAATATATTAGTCTATCTCTTGAAGTCATAATCAAAAATAACAGTGTTGCTAGTTTTCAAGCTACTTAACGCCAAAGTCAGTATTTTGTAAATATACATTTTGTATGTTTCAATCACAATTTGGTAAATATTTCAAAAATCCCTCGATGAATATTGTTCAAACTTTACTAAAGCATTAGTCATATATTAGTCTATCTCCTGAAGTCATAATCGAAAATTACGGTGTTGCTAGTTTTCAAGCTACTTAAAGCCAAAGTCAGTATTTCGTAAAAATACATTTTGTATGTTTCAATCACAATTTGGTAAATATTTCAAAAATCCCTCGATGGATATTGTCCAAACTTTACTAAAGCGTTAGACATATATTAGTCTATCTCCTGAAGTCTTAATCGAAAATTACGGTGTTGCTGGTTTTCAAGCTACTTAAAGCCAAAGTCAGTATTTTGTAAATATACATTTTGTTTGTTTCAAGCAAAATTTGGTAAATATTTCAAAAATCCCTCGATGAATATTGTTCAAACTTTACTAAAGCGTTAGTCATATGTTAGTCTATATCCTGAAGTCATAATCGAAAATTACGGTGTTTCTAGTTTTCAAGCTACTTAAAGCCAAAGTCAGTATTTCGTAAAAATACATTTTGTATGTTTCAATCACAATTTGGTAAATATTTCAAAAATCCCTCGATGGATATTGTTCAAACTTTACTAAAGCATTAGTAATATATTAGTCTATCTCTTGAAGTCATAATCAAAAATAACAGTGTTGCTAGTTTTCAAGCTACTTAACGCCAAAGTCAGTATTTCGTAAATATACATTTTGTATGTTTCAATCAGAATTTGGTAAATATTTCAAAAATCCCTCGATGGATATTGTTCAAACTTTACTAAAGCGTTAGTCATATGTTAGTCTATCTCCTGAAGTCATAATCAAAAATTACGGCCTTGCTAGTTTTCAAGCTACTTAAAGCCAAAGTCAGTATTTCGTAAATATACATTTTGTATGTTTCAATCACAATTTGGTAAATATTTCAAAAATCCCTCGATGGATATTGTTCAAACTTTACTAAAGCGTTAGTCATATGTTAGTCTATCTCCTGAAGTCATAATCAAAAATTACGGTCTTGCTAGTTTTCAAGCTACTTAAAGCCAAAGTCAGTATTTCGTAAATATACATTTTGTATGTTTCAATCACAATTTGGTAAATATTTCAAAAATCCCTCGATGGATATTGTTCAAACTTTACTAAAGCGTTAGTCATATGTTAGTCTATCTCCTGAAGTCATAATGAAAAATTACGGTCTTGCTAGTTTTCAAGCTACTTAAAGCCAAAGTCAGTATTTCGTAAATATACATTTTGTATGTTTCAATCACAATTTGGTAAATATTTCAAAAATCCCTCGATGGATATTGTTCAAACTTTACTAAAGCGTTAGTCATATGTTAGTCTATCTCCTGAAGTAATAATCAAAAATTACGGTCTTGCTAGTTTTCAAGCTACTTAAAGCCAAAGTCAGTATTTCGTAAATATACATTTTGTATGTTTCAATCACAATTTGGTAAATATTTCAAAAATCCCTCGATGGATATTGTTCAAACTTTACTAAAGCGTTAGTCATATGTTAGTCTATCTCCTGAAGTCATAATCGAAAATTACAGTGTTGCTAGTTTTCAAGCTACTTAACGCCAAAGTCAGTATTTCGTAAATATACATTTTGTATGTTTCAATCAGAATTTGGTAAATATTTCAAAAATCCCTCGATGGATATTGTTCAAACTTTACTAAAGCGTTAGTCATATGTTAGTCTATCTCCTGAAGTCATAATCGAAAATTACGGTATTGCTAGTTTTCAAGCTACTTAAAGCCAAAGTCAGTATTTCGTAAATATACATTTTGTATGTTTCAATCACAATTTGGTAAATATTTCAAAAATCCCTCGATGGATATTGTTGAAACTTTACTAAAGCGTTAGTCATATGTTAGTCTATATCCTGAAGTCATAATCGAAAATTACGGTATTGCTAGTTTTCAAGCTACTTAAAGCCAAAGTCAGTATTTCGTAAATATACATTTTGTATGTTTCAATCACAATTTGGTAAATATTTCAAAAATCCCTCGATGGACATTGTTCAAACTTTACTAAAGCGTTAGTCATATGTTAGTCTATCTCCTGAAGTCATAATAGAAAATTACGGTGTTGCTAGTTTTCAAGCTACTTATAGCCAAAATCAGTATTTCGTAAATATATATTTTGTATGTTTCAATCACAATTTGGTAAATATTTCAAAAATCCCTCGATGGATATTGTTCAAACTTTACTAAAGCGTTAGTCATATGTTAGTCTATCTCCTGAAGTCATAATCAAAAATTACGGTCTTGCTAGTTTTCAAGCTACTTAAAGCCAAAGTCAGTATTTCGTAAATATACATTTTGTATGTTTCAATCACAATTTGGTAAATATTTCAAAAATCCCTCGATGGATATTGTTCAAACTTTACTAAAGCATTAGTAATATATTAGTCTATCTCTTGAAGTCATAATCAAAAATAACAGTGTTGCTAGTTTTCAAGCTACTTAACGCCAAAGTCAGTATTTCGTAAATATACATTTTGTATGTTTCAATCACAATTTGGTAAATATTTCAAAAATCCCTCGATGAATATTGTTCAAACTTTACTAAAGCATTAGTCATATATTAGTCTATCTCCTGAAGTCATAATCGAAAATTACGGTGTTGCTAGTTTTCAAGCTACTTAAAGCCAAAGTCAGTATTTCGTAAAAATACATTTTGTATGTTTCAATCACAATTTGGTAAATATTTCAAAAATCCCTCGATGGATATTGTTGAAACTTTACTAAAGCGTTAGTCATATGTTAGTCTATCTTCTGAAGTCATAATCGAAAATTACGGTGTTGCTAGTTTTCAAGCTACTTAAAGCCAAAGTCAGTATTTCGTAAATATACATTTTGTATGTTTCAATCACAATTTGGTAAATATTTCAAAAATCCCTCGATGGACATTGTTCAAACTTTACTAAAGCGTTAGTCATATGTTAGTCTATCTCCTGAAGTCATAATCGAATATGTACATTATTTCATGTTTTGCAAGATAAGAATTATAATATATCAAGAAAGTTGTCAACAATTCTGTTAATGCAAAATAAATATTAAATTACTTGTACATTGTCGGGCAGATTTAAAAAAATTTAATTAAAGCTAAGACTGTTCGTTAATATAATCTGTAATAAAAAGTTGCCCATATTTTCCCATTGGTCATTTATGTGCATACTAATAATGAATTTGCACCAATCCATTATGACTGGAAGTGAATGATTGCATATATAATTCATGTAATGCATGAAAAGTTATTAAAATAAGGAAATAACATTATAATAATCTAATTAAATAATACTAAATATATAAATATAGCTATAAATAATAATAATAAAATTAAAAAAAAAAATTTCATATTTGTATAATTTTTTTTTGATTTCTGATTTGTATTCAGTGATACAGTTTATTTATTATATGATTAGATTGCAATTATATTTACCCATACGTGTAAGCTGATAAAGCGTGTAATAGCAACTGTTACCTAACTAGTGTGGTAATAATCATTGACGTTAGAATCGCCTATTCTGAAAAAGTACACACACAAGTAAGGTGATTTGTCTCGGAGTTTTTAAAATTAATAATTGCAACACACAAAATGAAGCAAATGTATTAAAAGAAAAAGTAATGTTAAACGGAGATCCGAAAGATAGAAGCGTCGCACGGGTTTGCATACAAACGACGCCGGGGATCATTTACTACCGACTTATTTTCGAGGCGATAGCGGATTATAATGTTTATTATATGCAAATGGATTACACAGGAGCAATTATTTATTGCTGGCTCAGATGCGCGCCCGCTGAACCGTTCGCATTAACATTTCTTTCCGCCGCCCCCCCACGCTCCGCAGCCAGTGCGCGCGCTAATTACCCATTCCGGAAGTCCAGCGGGATGCCGACCCAATTATTTTCGTCGAATCGGTTTTTTTTTCTCTCCTCCTTACCCTCCCGCGCTGTGTATTTTGTATCTATCGGGGAGCGAATTCGAGCGTTGTAATTTCATTAAAAACAAACGGCTGGAGCGTCGCGAGGGGCGCACAAAGGCGTCGCAAAATGAAAAAATAGCTCGCCGTATTGAAAAATCACATGCATGCTGGCTGCAACAAGAACGGGGCGGGGGAGGCGGATTCCAATTAGCGTAAAAGGTGTCTCTTTCTACCTTGATAATACTACACCGTGCATTATCGGCCGAGGGCGATATTAAACAAGCGGGCGGCTGATCAGCAGCGCGCCGCGACGGCGACGCGCACGCATTAGAGGGAGACGGACCCATTGTGGGATCTTGAAGCTTCTTATTACTGTTAACATGCGCGATCATTTCTCGAAAATTAAAAACGCCTCCGGCACGTATCATTTTCATTTCTGTACCCGGAGAGATAACAAAAACGTAATTTAAAAATCGCAATTTGTGTTTTTGTCATTATCCCGACCCCACGGGCGCGCACCGAACATACAACCACCCCCAAAACACAACCCCCGTCTTAATTACAACCACTCCTGATAGCTATTCAATTATAATATTGCAATTATCACAATTTTCTCTGTTTAACTGAAAACATACAAGTTATCAGGGAAGTAAATAGTTCTGGATAGTTGGCTGGAGGGTAGCGTAGCTACAGACACTCAAAAAATGGACCCATTGTGAAACCTCCTTTTAAGACTACTCACTCTGGCGGGTGAGGAGTTGCCAATACCGGTCATACTAGGCCAGCAGTCCCCTAGTATTAGATGCCTAGTGTTTACTAGAGCTGGGCAGAGGCATATTACATGCTCTACTGTTTATAGTTATCAGGAACGTAAATAGTACTAGCAGGATTATTTTTCACTTAAACTGGACATGTGATAGTATTGTAAGTGAAGAGTTATCAGGGAGTTAAATAGGGCTTTAGCTCCCTGATAACTCTTCAGTTACAATACTACAAAGATCACAATTTTCGTATCCAGTTTAAGTTTAAAACAATCCTGCTAGTCCTATTTACTTCCCTGATAACTTTTCAGTTAAAGTACTACAATTATCACAATTTTCACGCGTGGTTCAAATAAAACCACCCCGCCTGTCTTTACTGCAGCCCGCTAAGAGAGGTGCCGGTTTCAATTTTAGTGCGGCACTCAATTTTTACGCCGCCCACTATTTCCGGTTTAATATTTCCGCGGCTAAGTGCTCCCATATTGTTTTCCCACCCCCCGCCGCAACAACGCGACATCCCCCGCGTATACACGCGAAGAAGATACATCGTAAAGCGGATGGTTTCTTTTACTGCCCCCCCTATCACGGGGACGCGGCCGCTACTCGCGCCTTGGGACCCGTGCACCTTTTACCGCCCGCGCGTGTTTATTAGCGCCCGAACACCGTAAAAATCACACCACAAATGGTCAAACAGTAAAACGGAGACGACGGCGAACCTGTGCAACACTTTAGGGGTTGAATTAATACGGCAGCGTTTTGGGATTGTCCGGTGGCATAAAATGTTTGTATGGGACGAATAGGAGTAGGTGTAGGGGTAATATTATGGAATTACTATCCACAAAAATAAGAAACAATAAAGAAATTAAACTAAAAGTATCACCATGAACAACTTCAGACTATCCAGGTCGCCGGAGTGGTGACAGCACTACAAAGGAACTTGACGATCAGAAAATTCACAAAAAAAAATTTCACTTTTCAAATTCACTTTGTGGCGGATTTATCTTTCGTTTTAGGGAAAAATTGTACTACGACTTTTTATTTGCTAGAAAATTGTCTATCCAATAGGCTAAAGCTGATTTTTATTGGACAATTTTCATTCTAATTTTATTTACTTTTTAGGCATTACCGCCAAAACGTTACACTTTTTGTTATTTAGTAATTTTTTTTTGGAATTAAAATACCTACAAAATGACATTAAGCATAACTCTCTATCATAAAATAAAATTTTGAAAGTACGAAAAATTTGCCAAGCTCTGTAGCTTCACCGGTTACATTTGAAACAATCCCGATATTTTTTACCGCCATCTAGACTATATTTCAAATCAAATGACTTAGTTTTAGTATCATGTCACTGTTATGACGACCTCTGCTTTAATGCAACGGGGGATAGTTTTGATAATTTTACTGATTTTTATCACTTTTCAAATTAAATTTGTAACGGGTTTATCTTACATTTTAGGGGAAAATTGTACAAAGACTTTTTATTTGGTAGAACATTTTCTATCCAACAAGCTAAAGTTGACTTTTATTGGACAATTTTCATTCTAATTTTATTTACTTTTTGGGCATTACCGTCAAAACGGTACACTTTTTATGACAATGTTTTTAGTAATTTTTTTTAAAAATTAAAATACCTACAAAATGACGTTAAGTACAACTTTCTATCATGAAATAAAATTTTGAAAATTCGAAATATTTGCCAAGCTCTGTAGCTTTAATGGTTTCATTTGAAACAATCTCGATATCTCTACCGCCATTTAGACTATATTTAAAATCAATTGACTTAGTTTCAGTATCATGTCACTGTTATGACGACCTCTGCTTTAATGCAACGGGGGATAGTTTTGGTAATTTTACTGATTTTGATCACTTTTCAAATAAAATTTGTGACGGGTTTATCTTACATTTTAGGGAAAATTTGTACTAAGACTTTTTATTTGGTAGAACATTTTCTATCCAACAAGCTAAAGATGATTTTTATTGGACAATTTTAATTTTAATTTTATTTACTTCTTCGGCATTACCGCCAAAACGGTATACTTTTTATAACAAAGTTCTTTAGTAATTTTCTTTGGAATTAAAATACCTACAAAATGACATTAAGCACAACTCTCTATCATGAAATAAAATTTTGAAAGTTCGAAACATTTGCCAAGCTCTGTAGCTTTACCCGTTCCATTTGAAACAATCTAGATATTTTTTCCCGCCATCTAGACTATATTTTAAATCAAGTGACTTAGTTTTAGTGTCATGTCACTGTTATGACGACCCCTGCTTTAATGCAACGGGGGCTAGTTTTGGTAATTTTACCGATTTTGATCACTTTTCAAATAAAATTTGTGACGGGTTTATCTTACATTTTAGGGAAAATTAGTACTAAGACTTTTTATTTGGTAGAACATTTTCTATCCAACAAGCTAAAGATGATTTTTATTGGACAATTTTAATTTTAATTTTATTTACTTCTTCGGAATTACCGCCAAAACGGTATACTTTTTATAACAAAGTTCTTTAGTAATTTTCTTTGGAATTAAGATACCTACAAAATGACATTAAGCACAACTCTCTATCATGAAATAAAATTTTGAAAGTTCGAAACATTTGCCAAGCTCTGTAGCTTTACCCGTTCCATTTGAAACAATCTAGATATTTTTTCCCGCCATCTAGACTATATTTTAAATCAAGTGACTTAGTTTTAGTGTCATGTCACTGTTATGACGACCCCTGCTTTAATGCAACGGGGGCTAGTTTTGGTAATTTTACCGATTTTGATCACTTTTCAAATAAAATTTGTGACGGGTTTATCTTACATTTTAGGGAAAATTAGTACTAAGACTTTTTATTTGGTAGAACATTTTCTATCCAACAAGCTAAAGATGATTTTTATTGGACAATTTTAATTTTAATTTTATTTACTTCTTCGGAATTACCGCCAAAACGGTATACTTTTTATAACAAAGTTCTTTAGTAATTTTCTTTGGAATTAAGATACCTACAAAATGACATTAAGCACAACTCTCTATCATGAAATAAAATTTTAAAAGTTCGAAAAATTTGCCAAGCTCTGTAGCTTTACCCGTTCCATTTGAAACAATCTAGATATTTTTTCCCGCCATCTAGACTATATTTTAAATCAAGTGACTTAGTTTCAGTATCATGTCACTGTTATGACGACCTCTGCTTTAATGCAACGGGGGATAGTTTTGGTAATTTTACTGATTTTGATCACTTTTCAAATAAAGTTTGTGACGGGTTTATCTTACATTTTAGGAAAAATTTGTACTAAGACTTTTTATTTGGTAGAACATTTTCTATCCAACAAGCTAAAGATGATTTTTATTGGACAATTTTAATTTTAATTTTATTTACTTCTTCGGCATTACCGCCAAAACGGTATACTTTTTATAACAAAGTTCTTTAGTAATTTTCTTTGGAATTAAAATACCTACAAAATGACATTAAGCACAACTCTCTATCATGAAATAAAATTTTGAAAGTTCGAAAAATTTGCCAAGCTCTGTAGCTTTACCCGTTCCATTTGAAACAATCTAGATATTTTTTCCCGCCATCTAGACTATATTTTAAATCAAGTGACTTAGTTTCAGTATCATGTCACTGTTATGACGACCTCTGCTTTAATGCAACGGGGGATAGTTTTGGTAATTTTACTGATTTTGATCACTTTTCAAATAAAGTTTGTGACGGGTTTATCTTACATTTTAGGAAAAATTTGTACTAAGACTTTTTATTTGGTAGAACATTTTCTATCCAACAAGCTAAAGATGATTTTTATTGGACAATTTTAATTTTAATTTTATTTACTTCTTCGGCATTACCGCCAAAACGGTATACTTTTTATAACAAAGTTCTTTAGTAATTTTCTTTGGAATTAAAATACCTACAAAATGACATTAAGCACAACTCTCTATCATGAAATAAAATTTTGAAAGTTCGAAACATTTGCCAAGCTCTGTAGCTTTACCCGTTCCATTTGAAACAATCTAGATATTTTTTCCCGCCATCTAGACTATATTTTAAATCAAGTGACTTAGTTTTAGTGTCATGTCACTGTTATGACGACCCCTGCTTTAATGCAACGGGGGCTAGTTTTGGTAATTTTACCGATTTTTATCACTTTTCAAATAAAAATTGTGACGGGTTTATCTTACATTTTAGGAGAAAATTGTACTAAGACTTTTTATTTGGTAGAACATTTTCTATCCAACAAGGTAAAGTTGATTTTTATTGGACAATTTTAATTTTAATTTTGTTTACTTCTTCGGATTTACCGCCAAAACGGTACACTTTTTATAACAAAGTTCTTTAGTAATTTTCTTTGGAATTAAAATACCTACAAAATGAGATTAAGCACAACTCTCTATCATGAAATAAAATTTTAAAAGTTCGAAAAATTTGCCAAGCTCTGTAGCTTTACCGGTTCCATTTGAAACAATTTCGATATTTTTTCCCGCCATCTAGACTATATTTTAAATCAAACTACTTAGTTTCAGTGTCATGTCACTGTTATGACGACCCCTGTTTTAATGCAACGGGGGTTAGTTTTTGGTAATTTTACCGATTTTTATCACTTTTCAAATTAAATTTGTGACGGGTTTATCTTACATTTTAGGGAAAAATTGTACTAAGACTTTTTATTTGGTAGAAAATTGTCTATCCAATAGTCTACGGCTGATTTTTATTGGATAATTTTCATTTTATTTTTATTCACTTCTTCGGCATTACCGCCAAAGCGGTACACTTTCTATGACAAAGTTTTTTGGTAATATTTTATTTTGAATTAAACTACATTTTTTCATTCTTTAAAATAATTTCTTGTCCCTGTTATTTGATTTAGGGGCGAAAGAGCGTTAAAATTCGCATTTCAAATTTTATACACTTTTTATAAAATATCATCCAATATTTTGAAAAAACGGTTATCTGGGAAACATAATGTGAACATAGTTGCAGGTTCAAATACTATATTGTTTGTATTTTTTATATTATCATTTTTCTAGTTAACATTAGTTGGTAAACTTTAAAATTCTTTTTTCTTAAAATTATCTTTGAGTTGGTAACGGGAGTTTTTCCCTGGACTTTTCATATCTTAACTTAACACAGAAAACTATGGTACGCGAAAATTCACCCGCTATGTGTGGTTTTTTTAACTCTCTCCCGTCAATGAGTCGAATTACTACACCTTTATAAACCAATTCTGGGGAACTACTACACCTTTATTAACCAATTCTGGGTTTATATATTTAAAAAATATAAAATAAATCGTATGTTCTCTGTCTATGAATAATGACTATCTATTTAGAGTTTTAAATCTAGCGCCGGTAATTATTTTCCAATTTCCAACCTTTCCAGCGGCCATCTCCTCCCACTTCACCTCCCTGGCAGTCCGTTTTATAGTGATTACAATTTTTCTCGGGCCGCATTCAATTTATTATTCGGAATCCGCACTCCTCCCCCCGTATCAATCAGCCGGGGCCCCGTGTCATTAACAAAAACAGTCCCGACGGCAACGGGCACAGCAGAACACAAACGCGCATCACAGATTGATGATGATCGGGACGGAAAGAACAAGAAGGCACTCTTGACACGATGTTATTACCCCTCCGGCGCTTTTAATATGTAATTTTCTAATAATATAAATACATCGCTCGCATGATCGATACTTTCATTTACGTTTACCGAGCGGTGATTAACTATGATGGTTTCGGTTCTTTGTCTTGCTCTTTTATCTTGTAACTGGATTACTTATATAACTTAAAATTATTTTTACATATATTTATCTTCTTAGAATTATGTTCGAAATTAATACATTAAATTTATAATTATAATTATAAAAAACTTCAAATCGGTATGCATTGAAATTTTACTACAAATATCTTCTAAACGCTCACAATAATCGATTTAACAATTGAAACCAGTTTTGAAGATCAGTTAATTGCTACAAAAATATGTATTGTCCATCCCATAATGGCTTACTATTTATCGAGTTATCAAATTAAGAAGCAAACACATTTTTTATTAATTTTTCAAAATTTGACCTTTAATATCTTTTAATTGGTTTTATAAACGAAAAAAAACATAAGAGATCTTTTTTGTAGAACGTTCAATTTCATATAAAAATATCTGCGAGAAATGCTGTAAATGCAATAAATGGCGAGATATGAATTTTTTTGTTTGGGACTGAAGTCAAATTGAAAATATGTGATGAGGAAATCTATATCTATATCTATATCTATATCTATATCTATATCTATATCTATATCTATATCTATATCTATATCTATATCTATATCTATATCTATATCTATATCTATATCTATATCTATATCTATATCTATATCTATATCTATATCTATATCTATATCTATATCTATATCTATATCTATATCTATATCTATATCTATATCTATATCTATATCTATATCTATATCTATATCTATATCTATATCTATATCTATATCTATATCTATATCTATATCTATATCTATATCTATATCTATATCTATATCTATATCTATATCTATATCTATATCTATATCTATATCTATATCTATATCTATATCTATATCTATATCTATATCTATATCTATATCTATATCTATATCTATATCTATATCTATATCTATATCTATATCTATATCTATATCTATATCTATATCTATATCTATATCTATATCTATTAAAATTAAATTTGCATCATGGTAAATAGGTATTTATGCAGGAATATGTGACAACATAAATTTCAAATTATAGAAGCTATATCTTTGAAGGCAATAGAGTTATCTCATTAGCGTTTTCAATATTTTGTATGAAATCAATTTCGAAAACGCGAATGAAAAACATTTTTGAAAAACTGTAACAAAAAAATATTCTAAAATTACATAATAAGAAACTGTTTTCATTGCCAGAAAATACTGATAATACAAATATTTCAAATTTAATAATCAATTTATTTGAAGATAATGAAGATATATCATTAGTGTCTTTGTAATTTAGATCTTCATACATTTCTGGACAAGTATAACACACAAAAATTCTAAAATTGCATGATGATGTATCGTATTTTTAGCAGGAATGTATGACAATACAAACATCAACTTTTACAAGCCATATCATTGAAGATAATGAAGATATTTTATTTGAGTTTTTAAAATTGAGTTCATAATACATCTTTGGAACAGTGTACCAAAAAAAAATCCTAAATTTACATAATGAGAAACCGGTTTCCTTAGCAGAAAAGACTGATAATATATATTTGAAATTTAATAAGCCATATCCTTGAAGATAGTGAAGATATATCACTAGGATCTTTAGAGTTTTTAAAATTGAGTTTTTAATACATTTCTTGACTAGTGTAATCAATAAAAACCGCGAATTACATAATTAGGAACAGTTTTCATTAGCAGAAAACAGTGATAATACAAATTTCAAATTAAACAAGCCGTATCTTTAAAGATAATAAAGATATCTCATTGAGGTCTTTACAATTGAGTTTAACATACATTTTTAGATAAGAATAACACAAAAAATCTTAAAATTGCATCATAATGAATAGATATTCTTACAGGAATGTGTAATAAAACAAATTTCAAATTTCACAAGCCATATCATTGAAGATAATGAAGATATCTCATTGCGGTCCTTATAATTAAATTTTTCATACATTTTTAGACAAGAATAACACACAAAAATCTTAAAATTACATAATAAATAATAGGTAGTTTTGCAGGAATGTATGAATAACAAATTACAACTTTGAAAAGTCATACCTTTAAAGATAATGAAGATACCTCATTGGAGTTTTTATAATTGAGTTTTACATACATTTTCACATAATAATAATAATAGAAAAAATCTTAAAATTGCTTCATGATGAATTGGTATTTTTGCAACAATGTGTGATAATACAAATTTCAACTTTTACAAGCAAGAGATTTCATTGGGGTCTTTATAATTGAGTTTTCTATATATATATATATATATATATATATATATATATATATCTATATATATATATATATATATATATATATATATATATATCTAGACATGAATAACACAAAAAGTCTTAAAATTGCATTATGATAAATAGGTATTCTTGCAGGAATGTGTGATCCAATAAATTTCAAATTTCACATGCCATATCTTTGAAGATAATGAAAATATCTCATTGTGGTCTTTATAATTGAGCTTATAAAGTGATACCTCATGTTGTTTATTACCCTCAATTCACAAGGTCACAATGAGGACAATTTGATGAAACGTCGTTATTTCATCCAATTTTATATATTATAAAAATTGTAATAAATCAAATTTCAGTTTTATTCAAGTTTTAAAGATTGAACCCCATTACACAACTAATAAGCTACAAATTGATACTCCATATATTTATTTCTCTCAATTAATAAGGTCACAGTGAGGACAATGTGATGAAACGTCGTCATTTCATCCAATGCAGTATATTATAAAAATTGTAATAAATCAAATTTGAACTTTATTCAAGTTTTAAAAATTGTGCCCTATTACATAACTAATAAGCTACACAATTATATCCCATGTGTTTATTACCCTCAATTAATAAGGTCACAGTGAGGACAATTTTATAAAACGTCGTCATTTCATCCAATGTTGTATATTATAAAAATTGTAATAAATCAATTTTGAATTTTATTCAAGTTTTAAAGATTGTACCCCATTACATAACTAATAAGCTACAAAATGATAGCCCATGTGTTTATTACCCTCAATTAATAAGGTCACAGTGAGGACAAGTTGATGAAACGTCGTCATTTCATCCAATGGAGTATATTATAAAAATTGTAATAAATCAAATTTGAATTTTATTCAAGTTTTAAAGATTGTGCCCCATTACATAACTAATAAGCTACAAAATGATACCCCATCTGTTTATTAGCCTCAATTAATAAGGTAACAGTGAGGACAATTTTATAAAACGTCGTCATTTCATCCAATGTTGTATATTATAAAAATTGTAATAAATCAACTTTGAATTTTATGCAAGTTTTAAATATTGTACTCCATTACATAACTAATAAGCTACAAAATGATACCCTATGTGTTTATTATCGTCATTTAATAAGGTCACAATGAGGACAATTTGATGAAACGTCGTCATTTCATGCAATGCAGTATATTATAAAAATTGTAATAAATCAAATTTGAATTTTATTCAAGTTTTAAAGATTGCACCCCATTACATAACTAATAAGCTACAAAATTATACCCATTGTGTTTATTAGCCTCAATTAATAAGGTCACAGTGAGGACAATTTGATGAAACGTCGTCATTTCATTCAATATTGTATTTTATAAAAATTGTAATAAATCAACTTTGAGCTTTATTCAAGTTTTAAAGATTGTATCCCATTACATAACTAAACAGCTACAAAATGTGTTTATTAGCCTCAATTAATAAGGTCACAGTGAGGACAATTTGATGAAACGTCGAGATTTCATCCAATGTTGTATGTTATAAAAATTGTAATAAATCAAATTTGAATTCTATTCAAGTTTTAAAGATTGTACCCTATTACATAACTAATAGGTCACAAAATGATATCCCATGTGTTTATTTCCCTCAATTAATAAGGTCACAGTGAGGACATGTTGATGATACGTCGAAATTTCATCCATGTTGTATTTTATAAAAATTGTAATAAATCAAATTTGAGTTTTATTCAAGTTTTAAAGACTGAACCTCATTACACAACGAGTGAGCTATAAAATGATACCCCACGTGTTTATTATTCTCAATTATTAAGGTCACAGTGAGGACAATTTGATGGAACGTCGACATTTCATCCATGTTGTATTTTATAAAAATTGTAATAAATCAAATTTAAACTTTATTCAAGTTTTAAAGATTGAACCCTATTACACAACTAATAAGCTATAAAGTGATACCTCATGTGTTTATTACTCTCAATTAATAAGGTCACAGTGAGGACAATTTTATGAAACGTCGTCATTTCATCCAAAGTTGTATGTTATAAAAAATGTAATAAATCAAATTTGAATTTTATGCAAATTTTAAACATTGCACCCCATTACATTAATAATATGCTACAAAATGATACCCTATGTGTTTATTATCCTCAATTAATAAGGTCACAATGAGGACAATTTGATGAAACGTCGTCATTTCATGCAATGCAGTATATTATAAAAATTGTAATAAATCAAATTTGAATTTTATTCAAGTTTTAAAGATTGCGCCCCATTACATAACTAATAAGCTACAAAATGATACCCAATGTGTTTATTAGCCTCAACTAATAAGGTCACAGTGAGGACAATTTGATGATACGTCGTCATTTCATCCAATATTGTATTTTATAAAAATTGTAATAAATCAACTTTGAGCTTTATTCAAGTTTTAAAGATTGTACCCCATTACATAACTAATAAGCTACAAAATGATACCCCATGTGTTTATTACCCTCAATTAATAAGGTCACAGTGAGGACAATTTGATGAAACGTCGTGATTTCATCCAATGTTGTATATTATAAAAATTGTAATAAATCAAATTTGAGTTTTCTTCAAGTTTTAAAGATTGATCCCCATTACACAACTAATAAGCTATAAAATGATACCTCACGTGTTTATTTCTCTCAATTAATAACGTAACAGTGAGGACAATTTGATGAAACGTGGTCATTTCATCCAATGGAGTATATTATAAAAATTGTAATAAATCAAATTTGAATTTTATTCAAGTTTTAAACATTGTACTCCATTACATAACTAATAAGCTACAAAATGATACCCTATGTGTTTATTTCCCTCAATTAATAAGGTCACAGTGAGGACAATTTGATGAAACGTCGTCATTTCATCCAATGGAGTATATTATAAAAATTGTAATAAATCAAATTTGAATTTTATTCAAGTTTTAAACATTGTACCCCATTACATAACTATTAAGCTACAAAATGATACCCTATGTGTTTATTTCCCTCAATTAATAAGGTCACAGTGAGGACAATTTGATGAAACGTCGTCATTTCATCCAATGGAGTATATTATAAAAATTGTAATAAATCAACTTTAAATTTTATTCAAGTTTTAAACATTGTACCCCATTACACAACTAATAAGCTACAAAATGATACCCCATGTGTTTATTACCCTCAATTAATAAGGTCACAGTGAGGACAATTTGATGAAACGTCGTGATTTCATCCAATGGAGTATATTATAAAAATTGTAATAAATCAACTTTGAATTTTATTCAAGTTTTAAACATTGTACCCCATTACATAACTAATAAGCTACAAAATGATACCCCATGTGTTTATCACCCTAAATTAATAAGGTCACAGTGAGGAGAATTTGATGAAACGTCGTCATTTCATCCAATGGAGTATATTATAAAAATTGTAATAAATCAAATTTGAATTTTATTCAAGTTTTAAACATTGTACCCCATTACATAACTAATAAGCTACAAAATGATACCCTATGTGTTTATTTCGCTTAATTAATAAGGTCATAGTGAGGACAATTTGATGAAACGTTGTCATTTCATCCAATGTTGTATATTATAAAAATTGTAATAAATCAAATTCGAATTTTATTCAAGATTGTATCCCATTACATAACTAATAAGCTACAAAATGATATCCTATGCGTTTATTACTCTCAATTTATAAGGTCACAGTGAGGACAATTTTATGAAATGTCATCATTTCATCCAATGCAGTATATTTTAAAAATTGTAATAAATCAACTTTAAATTTTATTCAAGTTTTAATCATTGGGAACTCCATTACATTACTAATAAGCTACAAAATGATACCCTATGTGTTTATTTCCCTCAATTAATAAGGTCACAGTGAGGACAATTTGATGAAACGTCGTCATTTCATCCAATGGAGTATATTATAAAAATTGTAATAAATCAAATTTGAATTTTATTCAAGTTTTAAACATTGTACCCCATTACATAACTATTAAGCTACAAAATGATACCCTATGTGTTTATTTCCCTCAATTAATAAGGTCACAGTGAGGATAATTTGATGAAACGTCGTCATTTCATCCAATGGAGTATATTATAAAAATTGTAATAAATCAACTTTAAATTTTATTCAAGTTTTAAACATTGTACCCCATTACATAACTAATAAGCTACAAAATGATATCCCATGTGTTTATTACCCTCAATTAATAAGGTCACAGTGAGGATAATTTGATGAAACGTCGTCATTTCATCCAATGGAGTATATTATAAAAATTGTAATAAATCAAATTTGAATTTTATTCAAGTTTTAAAGATTGTACCCCATTACATAACTAATAAGCTACAAAATGATATCCCATGTGTTTATTACCCTCAAATAGTGAGGACAATTTGATGAAACATCTTCATTTCATCCAATGTTGTACATTATAAAAAATGTAACTTTTTTTTAAGTATATAAAGTCAATATAGTTCTAATGGTTTTCGGTTAATTTTCAGTGTAAACTCCCTCTGGAAATATCAACGTCGATCACCGGCCGTTGCTGCGGTCTGCTTTTAGAAAGTCATTAGTGCGGTTTTTGTGCCCCTGCGCCGATAGCAATCAATCTGGAAGCGTTGTTTTTTCGGTCTCTTCGGCTCGGCCTAATTTCGGGGTGCGCGAGCTCTCCACGGATCGCCCTGTGACTTTTATTAATTATGGCATGCATTATGCGCTTCGGCTCGGGGTTGGAAGAGCTGCCAATTAATCACACACGTACACAACCGACAAAAAAAAAATCACACGTGAATACCGCCAACCGACAGCCTTGTCTAGCAATTTAACAACAAAAAAATCACTATATTGATGGTACAAACTGTATCTATCATGCTTTTAGAAAGGTATAACTATTTTATTATATTATTTATGTATAGTATTTAATTATTATTAATTCAATTGCTTTTGTAAGCTTTAGCTAGTTTAGAATAGCCTAGAACAACTCTCGTGCGATAAACGAAAACGGCTACAAATAAACATCCTTCAATATAAAATCTAGATGAATAATTAAGACTACAGTATTCTGTACTGTTTACTATACTGAATTGAGAATTATATAGTATATATTTATAGGTAGTTTTGTATATAAAAAAACAAGAATTGTTGATTATTTTCAATATGCCTTTATCTGTAGTATTTTTAAAGAAAGACTATATAATTTCGATTATATGAAAGCTTTAAAGTCTTTCAATTACACGCCCAAAACGCGTTATTAATGTTATTTTTTATATCCCAAGGATTTTCAGTGTATTACCCTCCCGCCGCCGAAGTCGCGTCTTAATTTCGCAATTTCTCTCCATCGTCGGCCGCTTTTGTGGCCGTTACTAATATTGATGGCCGTTCAATTAGCGAACATCCTCGGGGCCCCAGACCGTTGCCCCGTTTGCCTCGGAGGTGTCGGAAATCAGACAAATCGCGCCGTTCGCCCGCTATCGGCGAAACGCTGCCATAATAAATGAAACATTACGGCCGCAGACAAAGCTAATATGTCTCGTTCGGTTGCTTAAGTTTAAAATCGTGTCCGGACGCACGGGACGATTAATTTACATCTGTCCCGATGACGCGCGGAGGGGTGCGCGGGGCAGGATCCGCTCCGAAAAGAGGAATAGCGAGAGCAGTGAAGATTAATTTATACATACAACTGAATGCCATGTGTGCGCCGTTCAATAGGGCCCCGGAGGGGGCTGTTCAAAAAAAACCTGTATTCGCTAAAGAAATTAGATACAGACGGTAAGGTACGGGGTTTAAGAGGGACACGGGAATTTATCAATATTTTGTGTGGTATTCCCAATTTTAAAAAGCCCAGCGGACTGAACAGTAGAAGAACAATAGTGGAGAAGAGACAGTCGCGGAGTGATCAAGAAGTCTTCATCCATAAATTTGATTTATTACATTTTTTATAAAATACAAGATTAGATAACATGATGTTTTTGATTTTTCCTTTATGTTCATTCTGAAAGTTCACAGTTTCCATTAGCTGCTTTCATGTATCAATCTAGAACGATTCTAGGCTGGTTTTAGCGTGCTTTTAGACAGCTCGGAACAGCTCCCGAACGATAAACGAAAGCTACTATTATTGTGCTTCATACATGAATCAAACAAAGAGTTCGAATAGAATAACATAAAATAGTTCGTCAGGAGGACCCGAAGGTCCATAGCCAGTTATAGAATTGTTACAAATACAGTAATTACTATAGGATATGTAAGAGAAACAATCTCGATATGTAAAAGAATAAACAAGATCTATATTCTATTTACGTGGTCATCTTCTATTTAAAAACTTACACTGAATTTACGTCGACGATTCGACACCATCTCATATATCTGTTAAACGGCCGCCGGCATTGATTGACGGCGCGAAGGGGGCCCCCGGTGGCGGCGGCGGGACGTCGCGCCGCGCGCTTTATGCGAAACAGATGTCGATCGGATCGCAGATCAAACGGGGCGCGGGCAATAAAATCCATCGCGTTTAATGAAGCCGGGCGCGTTGTATATTTACGAAAAACGAACGGGATCATAATCGACGAAGAGCGGCAGCGAGTGAGCGTGACGCGCCCGGACCACCCGCACACACACACACAATACACTAAAAATATTCGACACAACCACGCAAATTATATGAATTTTAAATAAACACCCTCAACTGATTATTATATCATAGTTTATCTATAGTATAATACTCATATTTCTCTGTGTGATCTATATCATACTTGTAAGATTTAACGGGACATGGCGTATTTCAACATCGAATTGAAACAGAAAAACAAAGAAAAAGAAAACATTTCTCAATTCTGATAGTAACTAACTCAACTTTTCACTTCAAACGTGGATTATTTCAAAACCAAAAGAGATATAGAGTTGCACTTTGAAATTTTAAATAGATCAATTCATTAGTGAGGTGAGCATCACCAACTTTCATGTAGGAAGATACAAATTGTCCTCATGGCAGCAATTTTTATGTTATACTATTTTCATAAAAAAAATATATTATAGCAAAAAAAAAACTATGATTATCTCATTAATCTCATAAGTGTTATTAATTATTTTAACAGGATTCTATAGCCTATAAATGCACCTAGGACGTGTTGAAGTATTTAGACATATATCCTAATCCGTTCATGAAGGACATCAAGATTTTGACACTTTACCACTCCCTAAACCAAAAGTGGCATCATATGGTTAGAAAATTTTCATTCTTCAGTAATTTTTGAATAATAAAATTCTATACTGTATCTATAGAAAAATTTAGTTTTCAATTTATTACACTACGTGTAATGATACCTATGTCATAAAATGTTAAGTACTAAACTCCTTGACAATTTGATCCTCTGTACACCAAAAAGGACATGAGGTAGGACCATGTGGTTTGCAAAATTTAATTCCCAAGTAATTTCTGTATAAGAAAATTCTATAGCGTATGTATAGAAAAATTTAATTTTCAATTTATTACACTATATGTAATGATACCTATACCATAAAATGCGAACTACAGAACTTCCTGACAGTTTGATGTACTGTACTTCAAAAACAGCATGAGGTGTGATCATACGGTTTGCAAAATAGAATTCCCCAGTAATTTTTGAATAAGAAAATTCTATAATGTATGTATAGAAAAATTTAGTTTTCAATTTATTACACTATGTATAATGATACCTATACCATACAATGCAAACTACTGAACTTCTTGACAGTTTGATGTACTGTACTTCAAAAACAGCATGAGGTGTGATCATACGGTTTGCAAAATAGAATTCCCCAGTAAGTTTTGAATAAGAAAATTCTATAGTGTATGTATAGAAAAAATTAGTTTTCAATTTATTACACTATGTGTAATGATACCTATACCATACAATGCGAACTACTGAACTCCTTGACAGTTTGATGTACTGTACTTCAAAAACAGCATGAGGTGTGATCATACGGTTTGCAAAATAGAATTCCCCAGTAATTTTTGAATAAGAAAATTCTATAATGTATGTATAGAAAAATTTAGTTTTCAATTTATTACACTATGTATAATGATACCTATACCATACAATGCAAACTACTGAACTTCTTGACAGTTTGATGTACTGTACTTCAAAAACAGCATGAGGTGTGATCATACGGTTTGCAAAATAGAATTCCCCAGTAAGTTTTGAATAAGAAAATTCTATAGTGTATGTATAGAAGCAATTAGTTTTCAATTTATTACACTATGTGTAATGATACCTATACCATACAATGCGAACTATTGAACTTCTTGACAGTTTGATGTACTGTACTTCAAAAACAGCATGAGGTGTGACCATACGGTTTACAAAATAGAATTCCCCAGTAATTTTTGAATATGAAAATTCTATAGTGTATGTATAGAAAAATTTAGTTTTCAATTTATTACACTATGTATAATGATACCTATACCATACAATGCAAACTATTGAACTTCTTGACAGTTTGATGTACTGTACTTCAAAAATAGCATGAGGTGTGATCATAAGGTTTGCAAAATAAAATTCCCCAGTAATTTTTGAATAAGAAAATTCTATAGTGTATGTATAGAAAAATTTAGTTTTCAATTTATTACACTATGTATAATGATACCTATACCATACAATGCAAACTACTGAACTCCTTGACAGTTTGATGTACTGTACTTCAAAAACAGCATGAGGCGTGATCATACGGTTTACAAAATAGAATTCTCCAGTAATTTTTGAATAAGAAAATTCTATAATGTATGTATAGAAAAATTTAGTTTTCAATTTATTACACTATGTATAATGATACCTATACCATACAATGCGAACTACTAAACTCCTTGACAGTTTGATGTACTGTACTTTAAAAACAGCATGAGGTGTGATCATACGGTTTGCAAAATAAAATTCCCCAGTAATTTTTGAATAAGAAAATTCTATAGTGTATGTATAGAAAAATTTAGTTTTCAATTTATTACACTATGTATAATGATACCTATACCATACAATGCGAACTATTGAACTTCTTGACAGTTTGATGTACTGTACTTCAAAAACAGCATGAGGTGTGATCATACGGTTTGCAAAATAGAATTCCCCAGTAATTTTTGAATAAGAAAATTCTATAGTGTAAGTATAGAAAAATTTAGTTTTCAATTTATTACACTATGTGTAATGATACCTATACCATACAATGCAAACTACTGAACTCCTTGACAGTTTGATGTACTGTACTTCAAAAACAGCATGAGATGTGATCATACGGTTTACAAAATAGAATTCCCCAGTAATTTTTGAATAAGAACATTCTATAGTGTATGTATAGAAAAATTTAGTTTTCAATTTATTACACTATGTATAATGATACCTATACCATACAATGCAAACTACTGAACTCCTTGGCAGTTTGATGTACTGTACTTCAAAAACAGCATGAGGTGTGATCATACGGTTTGCAAAATAGAATTCCCCAGTAATTTTGGAATAAAAAAATTCTATAGTGTATGTATAGAAAAATTTAGTTTTCAATTTATTACACTATGTATAATGATACCTATACCATACAATGCAAACTACTGAACTCCTTGACAGTTTGATGTACTGTACTTCAAAAACAGCATGAGGTGTGATCATAAGGTCTGCAAAATAAAATTCCCCAGTAATTTTTGAATAAGAAAATTCTATAGTGTAAGTATAGAAAAATTTAGTTTTCAATTTATTACACTATGTATAATGATACCTATACCATAAAATGCGAACTACTGAACTCCTTGGCAGTTTGATGTACTGTACTTCAAAAACAGCATGAGGTGTGATCATACGGTTTGCAAAATAGAATTCCCCAGTAATTTTTGAATAAGAAAATTCTAAAATGTATGTATAGAAAAATTTAGTTTTCAATTTATTACACTATGTATAATGATACCTATACCATACAATGCAAACTACTGAACTCCTTGGCAGTTTGATGTACTGTACTTCAAAAACAGCATGAGGTGTGATCATACGGTTTGCAAAATAGAATTCCCCAGTAATTTTGGAATAAAAAAATTCTATAGTGTATGTATAGAAAAATTTAGTTTTCAATTTATTACACTATGTATAATGATACCTATACCATACAATGCAAACTACTGAACTCCTTGACAGTTTGATGTACTGTACTTCAAAAACAGCATGAGGTGTGATCATAAGGTCTGCAAAATAAAATTCCCCAGTAATTTTTGAATAAGAAAATTCTATAGTGTAAGTATAGAAAAATTTAGTTTTCAATTTATTACACTATGTATAATGATACCTATACCATAAAATGCGAACTACTGAACTCCTTGGCAGTTTGATGTACTGTACTTCAAAAACAGCATGAGATGTGATCATACGGTTTGCAAAATAGAATTCCCCAGTAATTTTGGAATAAAAAAATTCTATAGTGTATGTATAGAAAAATTTAGTTTTCAATTTATTACACTATGTATAATGATACCTATACCATACAATGCAAACTACTGAACTCCTTGACAGTTTGATGTACTGTACTTCAAAAACAGCATGAGGTGTGACCATACGGTTTGCAAAATAGAATTCCCCATTCATTTTTTGATAAGAAAATTATATAGTGTATGTATAGAAAAATTTGGTTTTCATTTTATCACACTATGTATAATGATACCTATACCATACAATGGGAACTATTGAACTTCTTGACAGTTTGATGTACTGTACTTCAAAAACAGCATGAGGTGTGATCATACGGTTTGCAAAATAGAATTCCCCAGTAATTTTTGAATAAGAAAATTCTATAGTGTAAGTATAGAAAAAATTAGTTTTCAATTTATTGTACTATGTATAATGATACCTATACCATACAATGCAAACTACTGAACTCCTTGACAGCATGAGGTGTGATCATACGGTTTGCAAAATAGAATTCCCCAGTAATTTTTGAATAAGAAAATTCTATAGTGTAAGTATAGAAAAATTTAGTTTTCAATTTATTACACTATGTGTAATGATACCTATACCATACAATGCAAACTACTGAACTCCTTGACAGTTTGATGTACTGTACTTCAAAAACAGCATGAGATGTGATCATACGGTTTACAAAATAGAATTCCCCTTAATTTTTGAATAAGAACATTCTATAGTGTATGTATAGAAAAATTTAGTTTTCAATTTATTACACTATGTATAATGATACCTATACCATACAATGCAAACTACTGAACTCCTTGGCAGTTTGATGTACTGTACTTCAAAAACAGCATGAGGTGTGATCATACGGTTTGCAAAATAGAATTCCCCAGTAATTTTGGAATAAAAAAATTCTATAGTGTATGTATAGAAAAATTTAGTTTTCAATTTATTACACTATGTATAATGATACCTATACCATACAATGCAAACTACTGAACTCCTTGACAGTTTGATGTACTGTACTTCAAAAACAGCATGAGGTGTGACCATACGGTTTGCAAAATAGAATTCCCCATTCATTTTTTGATAAGAAAATTATATAGTGTATGTATAGAAAAATTTGGTTTTCATTTTATTACACTATGTATAATGATACCTATACCATACAATGGGAACTATTGAACTTCTTGACAGTTTGATGTACTGTACTTCAAAAACAGCATGAGGTGTGATCATACGGTTTGCAAAATAGAATTTCCCAGTAATTTTTGAATAAGAAAATTCTATAGTGTAAGTATAGAAAAATTTAGTTTTCAATTTATTACACTATGTATAATGATACCTATACCATACAATGCGAACTATTGAACTTCTTGACAGTTTGATGTACTGTACTTCAAAAACAGCATGAGGTGTGATCATACGGTTTGCAAAATAGTATTCCCCAGTAATTGTTGAATAAGAAAATTCTATAATGTAAGTATAGAAAAATTAAGTTTTCAATTTATTACACTATGTGTAATGATACCTATACCATACAATGCGAACTATTGAACTTCTTGACAGTTTGATGTACTGTACTTCAAAAACAGCATGAGGTGTGATCATACGGTTTGCAAAATAGAATTCCCCAGTAATTTTTGAATAAGAAAATTCTATAGTGTAAGTATAGAAAAAATTAGTTTTCAATTTATTGTACTATGTATAATGATACCTATACCATACAATGCAAACTACTGAACTCCTTGACAGCATGAGGTGTGATCATACGGTTTGCAAAATAGAATTCCCCAGTAATTTTTGAATAAGAAAATTCTATAATGTATGTATAGAAAAATTTAGTTTTCAATTTACTACATTATGTATAATGATACCTATACCATACAATGCGAACTACTGAACTTCTTGACAGTTTGATGTACTGTACTTCAAAAACAGCATGAGGTGTGATCATACGGTTTGCAAAATAGAATTACCCAGTAATTTTTGAATAAGAAAATTCTATACTGTAAGTATAGAAAAATTTAGTTTTCAATTTATTACACTATGTATATTGATACCTATACCATACAATGCGAACTATTGAACTTCTTGACAGTTTGATGTACTGTACTTCAAAAACAGCATGAGGTGTGATCGTACGGTTTGCAAAATAGAATTCCCCAGTATTTTTGAATAAGAAAATTGTATAGTGTAATTATAGAAAAATTTAGTTTTCAATTTATTACACTATGTATAATGATACCTATACCATACAATGCGAACTATTGAACTTCTTGACAGTTTGATGTACTGTACTTCAAAAACAGCATGAGGTGTGACCATACGGTTTACAAAATAGAATTCCCCAGTAATTTTTGAATATGAAAATTCTATAGTGTATGTATAGAAAAATTTAGTTTTCAATTTATTACACTATGTATAATGATACCTATACCATACAATGCAAACTACTGAACTCCTTGACAGTTTGATGTACTGTACTTCAAAAACAGCATGAGGTGTGATCATGCGGTTTGCAAAATAGAATTCCCCAGTAAATTTTGAATAAGAAAATTCTATAGTGTATGTATAGAAAAATTTAGTTTTCAATTTATTACATTATGTGTAATGATACCTATACCATACAATGCGAACTATTGAACTCCTTGACAGTTTGATGTACTGTACTTCAAAAACAGCATGAGGTATGATCATACGGTTTGCAAAATAGAATTCTCCAGTAATTTTTGAATAAGAAAGTTCTGTAGTGTAAGTACAGAAAAATTTAGTTTTCAGTTTATTACATTATGTTTAATGAACCTACACAATACAATTTCTTCTAATGAGTCCTTGGCACTTTGGTAACCTGTACACCAAAAACTGCATAACGTACAAGCATATGGTTTGAAACATGAAATTGCCTGGTAATTTTTGAACAACAAAATATTAATTGGTTACTAAATTTAGATTTATTTTTCTTCTATAATTACATTTTTGACAATAGTTTCATTTATGTATATTTCTTGTTAAAAAGCTTGCCAATTTCGTTACGGGTCTCGTTATTGTTGTCGAATTATTTAAAGCCATATCGCCAATAATAACGTTTCAATAAATATTAATCGCGACCCGGTTAAATTTGCATTCGGGCGAGCTGTCGAGTTGTTTAATCGCACGCACCAGTTGCCGTATTGTGCACATGTGATGATATCCGTAACATGTCAATGATGCGAATAAACGGGCCCATGGTCCCGATTTACTCTACCGTGTGTGCGCCATCACACGCATTTGTTCCGGGCCCCATGAATAATCTTACGCCGAAAAAAAGCGCCGCCCCCGCCCATTACACTCATACTCGCAGCAGCGTAAATACATATTTTTCCGGAATCCTCCATAATCTTTTTACTTGCTAATATGCAGCGCGCCGCCTCTAATGTATGTTTCTCTATACGAGATTAAAAACACGGGTTGGCGGGGGTGGTGGGCCGCAGGCGACTGTGGCCCGTATGTGGGGCGGCGGCAAGCGCCCATCGGCTCCTTTTTCCCTCCATTAAGTCGTTTTAAGCCCGGGTCCGCTATAAATAACGAATTTTTAAGGTAATCTAATGCACGTATTAGTAGCCCCTAATTAGTGTTGTACGTATTTTTTTTTTAAATGTGCGTGCCCTGGAGGCTCGCAAAAAAGAACAGCAACCGCCCTTTAATCCAAACCCTCGACTGTTTAACCCGTCACCGCATCAAATCTGCAAACATTTGACGATGTCGCGATTGATTTATGCGCGGCGCGGCATAAATCAGCCTCGCCGTCTTCCGCCAATGTGTAAATTTAAAGCCCGCATAAAAGTGTTTAACGTACGGCCCATTGTTTGTAAGTTACCCCGTGTGATCTCGGTGTTATCGAGATGATCTGAGGCGAGCGCGCGCATTAACGTGAGTGGCGAAATTAATGTAGCATAATATTCTGATCCCATAGAGTTGCTATTGTTGCATAGACAAACTAAAAAGATTTAAAAAAGAAAATCACTAGAAGTTTCTATAATTCAGGACAAGATCTATAGAGGTGATGCATTTGGATTCGAATACTGGAATAAGTGACAAATAAAGAAATCATTACTCCTGATTTCATCAAGAATTCATAAATTGTTTGTATACATTAATTTTTTTAAAAGGATTTTAGCCATTTTTGTTGACAAATATTTAACCTTCCGGCACTCGCGCCCAGTCTCATAGACCCGGAACATACATATATATATATATATATATATATATATATATATATATATATATATATATATATATATATACTCCGGGTCTATGAGACTGGGCGCGAGTGCCGGAAGGTTAAGGAATTGTCAATTTAAATTATTCAAAATTTGCCTTCTGATACAAATAGAAGTATAAATAATACTCGCGACTACATTTCATTATATTTTAATATTTTCTCGATTAGAAATTCGAGCAAATCCATTCCATTTTGGTGGCGACGGTGGTGGTGTGGGGCAGCGTTATGTAAATTCCCTATCTGGCTGTCGGTTAAATTCCGTGCCCAATAAAATATGCGTGCGGATCCGAAATCGTCCCCGTCATAATCCGAATCAGAGGGTGTCCGCGTTTAGACGGGCCGCACGTCGTCGCCGCCGCCTCCGCCGCCGCCCAGAAAGAGAGCGCCGCAGCGACCGAACGTAAAAAGGGAACCACATTAAAACTGTCTATAGAGAGTATAAGAGCGTGTACGGATTTAATAACTTGTGAATATTCATCCGGCGATGTCCTCAAGCCGAGCTCGCGAGCGAGACGGCGCGCGGGGGCGGCCGGCGAGCGCGAGCGCGACCGCCGCCCGTCGCCCCGGCAACGGCTAAATTAAGTCATCAATGAATCATTGCCGATGCGGAATATCGCCGATGTTTGGGAGGGGTAAGGTTGCATAAATTAAAAATATCCTTCGCCGCCGCCACCCCTTATATCAATCGTGTGCAGTCCATAAACTCGATCGAGTCCACCGGCGCGGATCCTTTTAACAAGCTGCGGGAATCTAACACACATACATACATACACACACAAAAAAAACTGTTTCATGAAACCAACCGCGAATATTTATCCTCGCGCTCGCACAGGGGGATGAATCGCGTTGCGTAAGACGCATAATGGCCTATGCCATCACCATCAATAATGAACGGGGTGCGGGGTAACAAAAGAGCCAATATATATTAATAAGAGCGCACCCTTTCACAACGTCCCCAGCTCCCGTAGTGATACTTTTAATGGGGTTGCGGGCCAGAGAGAGATAGAGAGGAATCGATTCTTTACAAATTAAAGGATTAAGGAACACGCTCGTCAGTTTATAATGTATCAAAGATTTCTCCGCAACCCCTACATAGCAAAATATCAAGCCAGGGATGATTACGCGAAATCAGGATCAAATAGCTTGAATGTGGGTGGGGGAGTTTCTGGCTTATTCATAGTAACATCTAAAATAATTCGATTCAATAAAATTTGCAATAAAAAATAAATTAAACCCATGACGGATAGTAAAGTATATAGGAATATTGCTTTCTAATAGTTAATGTATTACATGTATAACTGAAAACAGTTGTGGAGTGTAGAGAGAATATGGGAGGGATTCTGAATGATTTATAGTATCCCCTTACAGAATTTTCTTCATAAAAGTCAGAAAAATAAACACGATGAGTGCAGCTGATATAAGTGCAGTGAGGAAGGTGGAAGTGCAGAGAGGTGTACAGAAAATAGTAAATCAAGGACAAAAAGGTACAGAATACAGAATATAGGGTAGCATTTATGTTCATTCTTGATAAAATCTTAACTAAACTATTCTACTTCACTAAAATATATACAAAAAGAATAAATACGAAGAGTATAGCTGGTAAGTGCAGAAATGTGCAGTGAAGGGGGTAGAGACATGCACAGACAGAAGCAGGAGGGCTAAGACACGAGAATATCTAGAAGCATTATGAATGATTCATGCCAACAACTTGAATAATTTTTTTCATAAAAAATTAGACAAAAAAAGTATAAATGCGAATAGTGGAGCCAATATTAGTGCTGAAGAATACATTGAGGAAAGCAGAGAGAGAGAGTATGCAGCGAGAAGACCAGGCAGGATAAGGACAGTAAACAGAAGAGAACATAGAGAGAGGTTCTTGAAGATTCATAGTAACACCGTAAATAATTTTCTTCATCTTTATTTAGAAGAATGTAGCTGGTACAAGAAAACAATAAATTTACGTCAAACACGTATATATTTTTGTGTATCTTTGTAAACCCTCGTATATCTTAGTAAAAATTAAATTTGCGTATAGTGTGCATCAAATGCGCATGGGTTGAAGGCCAAACAAGTATATATCTTTGTATATCTTTGTAAATCCTCGTATATCTTAGTAAAAATCAAATGGGCATATAGTGTGCATCAAATGCGATTAGGTTGAATGTCAAAAACGTATATATCTTAGTAAATATTTGTAAATCTTCGTATATCTCAATAAATATGCAATTTGCCTATAATGTGCATCTAATGCGGATGGATTGAACATCAAACAAGTATATATCTTTATATATCTTTGTAAACTCTCGTATATCTTAGTAAAAATTAAAATTGCGTATAGTGTACATCAAACGCGCATGGATTGAAGGTCAAACAAGTATATATCTTTGTATATCTTCGTAAATCTTCCTATATCTTAGTAAAAATCAAGTGTGCGTATAGTGTGCATCAAATGCAATTGGGTTGAATGTCAAAAAACGTATATATCTTGGTAATTAGTTGAAAACCCTCGTATATCTTAGTAAATATGCAAATTATCTATAGTGTGCACGTAATGCGCGAGGGGTGAACATTAAAGAAGTATATATCTTTATATATCTTTGAAAACCCTCGTATATCTTAGTAAAAATGAAAATTACGTATAGTGTGCATCAAATGCGCATAGGTTGAAGGTCAATCAAGTATATATCTTTATGCATCTATGTAAACCCTCGTATATCTTCGCAAAAATGAAAATTGCGTATAGTGTGCATCAAATGTGCATGGGTTGAAGTTCAAACAAGTATATATCTATGTATATTTTTGTAAATTCTCGTATATCTTAGTAAAAATCAAATGTGCGTATAGTGTGCATTAAATGCGATTAGGTTGAATGTCAAAAACGTATATATCTTAGTAAATATTTGTAAATCTTCGTATATCTCAATAAATATGTAATTTGCCTATAATGTGCATCTAATGCGGAAGGATTGAACATCAAACAAGTATATATTTTTATATATCTTTGTAAACTCTCGTATATCTTAGTAAAAATTAAAATTGCGTATAGTGTGCATCAAATGCGAATAGGTTGAAGGTCAAACAAGTATATATCTTTATATATCTTTGTAAACCCTCGTATATCTTAGTAAAAATTAAAATTGCATACAGTGTGCATCAAATGCGCATAGGTTGAAGATCAAACAAGTATATATCTTTGTATATTTTGTAAGTTCTCGTATATCTTAGTAAATATTTGTAAATCCTCGTATATCTTAATAAATATGCAATTTGTCCATAGTGTGCATTTAATGCGCAAAGGTTGAACATCAAAGAAGTATATATCTTTATATATCTTTGGAAACCCTCGTATATCTTAGTAAAAATTAAATTTGCTTATAGTGTGCATCAAATGCGCATGGGTTGAAGGTCAAAAACGTATATATCTTTGTATATCTTTGTAAATCCTCGTATATCTTAATAAAAATCAAACGTGCGTATAGTGAGCATCAAATGCGATTGGGTTGAATGTCAAAAATGTATATATCTTAGTAAATATTTGTAAATTCTCGTATATCTAAATAAGTATGCAATTTGCCTATAGTGTGCATCTAATGCGCAAGGGTTGAACATCAAAGAAGTATATATCTTTATATATCTTTGTAAACTCTCGTATATCTTAGTAAAAATAGAAATTGCATATAGTGTATGTGTTTGGAAACCCTCGTATATCTTAGTAAAAATTAAATTTGCGTATAGTATGCATCAAACGCGCATGGGTTGAATGTTAAACACGTATATATCTTTGTATATCTTTGCAAACCCTCCTATATCTTAGTAAAAGTGAAATTTGCGTATAGTGTGCATCTAATGCGCATGGGCCGAACATCAAACATGTATATATCTTTGTATATCTTTGTAAACCCTTGTATATCTTAATAAAAATTAAATTTGCACATAGTGTGCATCAAACGCGCATGAGGTGGACGTCAAACAAGTATATATCTTTGTATATCTTTGTAGTCCCTTGTATTTCTTAATAAAAATGAAATGTGTGTATAGTGTGCATCTAACGTGAATGGGGTGGACGTCAAATATGTATATATCTTTGTATATTTTTGAAATCCCTTGTATTTCTTAATAAAAAAAGGAAATTTGTTTATAGTGTGCATCTAACGTGCATGGGGTGGACGTCAATCAAGTATATATCTTTGTATATCTTTGTAATCCCTTGTATTTCTTAATAAAAAAAGGAAATTTGTTTATAGTGTGCATCTAACGTGCATGGGGTGGACATCAAACAAGTATATCTCTTTGTATATCTTTGTAATCCCTTGTATTTCTTAATAAAAAAAAGGAAATTTGTTTATAGTGTGCATCTAACGTGCATGGGGTGGACATCAAACAAGTATATAACTTTGTATATCTTTGTAATCCCTTGTATTTCTTAATAAAAAAAGGAAATTTGTTTATAGTGTGCATCTAACGTGCATGGGGTGGACGTCAAACAAGTATATATCTTTGTACATCTTTGTAATCCCTTGTATTTTTAATAAAAATTTAATTTGCCTATTGTGTGCATCTAACGTGAATGGGGTGGACGTCAAACAAGTATATCTCTTTGTATATCTTTGTAATCCCTTGTATTTCTTAATAAAAAAAGGAAATTTGTTTATAGTGTGCATCTAACGTGCATGGGGTGGACATCAAACAAGTATATATCTTTGTATATCTTTGTAATCCCTTGTATTTCTTAATAAAAAAAGGAAATTTGTTTATAGTGTGCATCTAACGTGCATGGGGTGGACGTCAAACAAGTATATATCTTTGTATATCTTTGTAATCCCTTGTATTTCTTAATAAAAAAAGGAAATTTGTTTATAGTGTGCATCTAACGTGCATGGGGTGGACATCAAACTAGTATATATCTTTGTATATCTTTGTAATCCCTTGTATTTCTTAATAAAAAAAGGAAATTTGTTTATAGTGTGCATCTAACGTGCATGGGGTGGACATCAAACAAGTATATATCTTTGTATATCTTTGTAATCCCTTGTATTTCTTAATAAAAAAAGGAAATTTGTTTATAGTGTGCATCTAACGTGCATGGGGTGGACATCAAACAAGTATATATCTTTGTATATCTTTGTAATCCCTTGTATTTCTTAATAAAAAAAGGAAATTTGTTTATAGTGTGCATCTAACGTGCATGGGGTGGACATCAAACAAGTATATAACTTTGTATATCTTTGTAATCCCTTGTATTTCTTAATAAAAAAAGGAAATTTGTTTATAGTGTGCATCTAACGTGCATGGGGTGGACGTCAAACAAGTATATATCTTTGTAAAAATGAAATTTGCGTATGGTGTGAATCAAATCCGCATGTATTGAACGTCAAAATATGTATATATCTTCGTAAACCCTTGCATATCTTAGTAAAAATGAAATTTGCCTATAGTGTGCATCTAATGCGCATGGGTAGAACATAAAGCAAGTACATATCTTTGTAAACCCTCGTAAATCTTAGTAAAAATTAAATTTGCTTATAGTGTGCAACAAATACGCATGAGTTGAACGTCAACCAAGATATACCTTTATATATATTTGTAAAACCTCGTATATCTCAGCAAATCAGATATATATCTATGTATATCTTTGTAAATCCTCGTATACTTAGTAAAAATTACATTTACGTCTAGTGTGCAACAAATGGGCATAGAGTGAACGTCCAACACGTATATATCTTTGAAAACATTTGTATATCTTAATAAAACATTTATTTGTGTTAATTAAATATTAGTGAAATCTTTCTAAATTTTGGTTCTCTCATATCTTATAAACTATGAAAGATATGTATTTTTTTCTTTTGGATTATTAAAGAGTAGGAAAAGTGGCAATGAAAATGTGCTTTTAGTTTTTCGGTATCATTTGAAATAAAAAAATTATAGCAAATACACGAAAATGCTATCTTTCTGAATTTTGGTTCTCTCATATCTTATTGACTAGGAAAGATATGTATTTTTTTCTTTTAGATTATTAAAGAGTATGAAAAGTGGCAATGAAAATGTGCTTTCAGGTTTTCCGTATCAATTGAAATGAAAAAATTATAACAAATACACGAAAATGCTATCTTTCTGAATTTTGATTCTTTCATATCTTATAGACTAAGAAAGATATGTATTTTTTTCTTTTAGGTTATTAAAGAGTATGAATAGTGGCAATGAAAATGTGCTTTTAGTTTTTCGGTATCAATTGAAATGAAAAAAATATAGCAAAAACACAAAAATGCTATCTTTCTGAATTTTGATTCTTTCATATCTGATAGACTAAGAAAGATATGTATTTTTTTCTTTTGGATTATTAAAGAGTAGGAAAAGTGGCAATGAAAATGTGCTTTTAGTTTTTCGGTATCATTTGAAATAAAAAAATTATAGCAAATACACGAAAATGCTATCTTTCTGAATTTTGGTTCTTTCATATCTTATAAACTATGAAAGATATGTATTTTTTTCTTTTAGATTATTAAAGAGTATGAAAAGTGGCAATGAAAATGTGCTTTTAGTTTTTCGGTATCAATTGAAATAAAAAAATTATAACAAATACACGAAAATGCTATCTTTCTGAATTTTGGTTCTCTCATATCTTATAAACTATGAAAGATATGTATCTTTTTCTTTTAGATTATTAAAGAGTATGAAAAGTAGCAATGAAAATGTGCTTTTAGTTTTTCGATATCATTTGAAATGAAAAAATTAAAGCAAATACACGAAAATGCTATCTTTCTTAGTTTTGGTTATCTCATATCTTATAGATTAGGAAAGATATGTATTTTTTTCTTTTAGATAATTAAAGAGTATAAAAAGTGGCAATGAAAATGTGCTGTTAGTTTTTCGGTATCATTTGAAATGAAAAAATTATAACAAATACACGAAAATGCTATCTTTCTGAATTTTGGTTCTCTCATATCTTATAGACTAGGAAAGATATGTATTTTTTTCTTTTAGATTATTAAAGAGTATGAAAAGTGGCAATGAAAATGTGCTGTTAGTTTTTCGTTATTATTTGAAATGAAAAAATTATAGCAAATCCACAAAAATGCTATCTTTCTGAGTTTTGGTTCTTTCATATCTTATTGACTAGGAAAGATATGTATTTTTTTCTTTTGGATTATTAAAGAGTATGAAAAGTGGCAATGAAAATGTGCTTTTAGTTTTTCGGTATCAATTGAAATGAAAAAAATATAGCAAAAACACAAAAATGCTATCTTTCTGAATTTTGATTCTTTCATATCTGATAGACTAAGAAAGATATGTATTTTTTTCTTTTGGATTATTAAAGAGTATGAAAAGTGGCAATGAAAATGTGCTTTTAGTTTTTCGGTATCAATTGAAATGAAAAAAATATAGCAAATACACAAAAATGCTATCTTTCTGATTTTTGATTCTTTCATATCTTATAGACTAGGAAAGATATGTATTTTTTTCTTTTAGATTATTAAAGAGTATGAAAAGTGTCAATGAAAATGTGCTTTTAGTTTTTCGGTATCAATTGAAATGAAAAACTTATAGCAAATACACAAAAATGCTATCTTTCTGAATTTTGGTTCTCTCATATCTGATAAACTATGAAAGATATGTATCTTTTTCTTTTAGATTATTAAAGAGTATGAAAAGTGGCAATGAAAATGTGTTTTTAGTTTTTCGGTATCATTTGAAATGAAAAAAATATAGCAAATACACGAAAATGCTATCTTTCTGAATTTTGGTTCTCTCATATCTTATAAACTATGAAAGATATGTATTTTTTTCTTTTAGATTATTAAAGAGTATGAAAAGTGGCAATGAAAATGTGCTTTTAGTTTTTCGGTATCAATTGAAATGAAAAAAATATAGGAAAAACACAAAAATGCTATCTTTCTGAATTTTGATTCTTTCATATCTGATAGACTAAGAAAGATATGTATTTTTTTCTTTTAGATTATTAAAGAGTATGAAAAGTGGCAATGAAAATGTGCTTTTAGTTTTTCGGTATCAATTGAAATGAAAAAATTATAGCAAAAACACAAAAATGCTATCTTTCTGAATTTTGATTCTTTCATATCTTATAGACTAGGAGAGATATGTATTTTTTTCTTTTAGATTATTAAAGAGTATGAAAAGTGGCAATGAAAATGTGCTTTTAGTTTTTCGGTATCATTTGAAATGAAAAAATTATAGCAAATACACGAAAATGCTATCTTTCTGAATTTTGATTCTCTCATATCTTATAGACTAGGAAAGATATGTATTTTTTTCTTTTAGATTATTAAAGAGTAGGAAAAGTGGCAATGAAAATGTGCTTTTAGTTTTTCGGTATCAACTGAAATGAAAAAGTTATAACAAATACACAAAAATGCTATCTTTCTGAATTTTGGTTATTTCATATCTTATAGACTAGGAAAGATATGTATTTTTTTCTTTTAGATTATTAAGGAGTATGAAAAGTGGCAATGAAAATGTGCTTTTAGTTTTTCGGTATCATTTGAAATGAAAAATTTATAGCAAATACATAAAAATGGTATCTTTCTGAATTTTGGTTCTTTCATATCTTATAGACTAGGAAAGATATATATTTTTTTCTTTTGGATTATTAAAGAGTATGAAAAGTGGCAATGAAAATGTGCTTTTAGTTTTTCGGTATCAATTGAAATGAAAAAATTATAACAAATACACGAAAATGCTATCTTTCTGAATTTTGATTCTTTCATATCTTATAGACTAAGAAAGATATGTATTTTTTTCTTTTAGATTATTGAAGAGTATGAAAAGCGGCAATGAAAATGTGCTTTTAGTTTTTCGGTATCATTTGAAATGAAAAATTTATAGCAAATACATAAAAATGGTATCTTTCTGAATTTTGATTCTTTCATATCTTATAGACTAAGAAAGATATCTATTTTTTTCTTTTGGATTATTAAAGAGTATGAAAAGTGGCAATAAAAATGTGCTTTTAGTTTTTCGGTATCATTTCAATTGAAAAAATTATAACAAATACACGAAAATGCTATCTTTCTGAATTTTGATTCTTTCATATCTTATAGACTAAGAAAGATATGTATTTTTTTCTTTTAGATTATTGAAGAGTATGAAAAGTGGCAATGAAAATGTGTTTTTAGTTTTTCGGTATCAATTGAAATGAAAAAATTATAACAAATACACGAAAATGCTATCTTTCTGAATTTTGATTCATTCATATCTTATAGACTAAGAAAGATATGTATTTTTTTCTTTTAGATTATTGAAGAGTATGAAAAGTGGCAATGAAAATGTACTTTTAGTTTTTCGGTATCATTAGAAATGAAAAAATTATAGTAAATACACGAAAATGCTATCTTTCTGAATTTTGGTTCTCTCATATCTTATAGACTAAGAAAGATATGTATTTTTTTCTTTTAGATTATTAAAGAGTATGAAAAGTGGCAATGAAAATGTGCTTTTAGTTTTTCGTTATCATTTGAAATGAAAAAATTATAGAAAATACACGAAAATGCTATCTTTCTGAATTTTGGTTCTTTCATATCTTATAGACTAGGAAAGATATGTATCTTTTTCTTTTAGATTATTAAAGAGTATGAAAAGTGGCAATGAAAATATGCTTTTAGTTTTTCGTTATCATTTGAAATGAAAAAATTATAGCAAATACACGAATATGCTATCTTTCTGAATTTTGGTTCTCTCATATCTTATAGACTAGGAAAGATATGTATCTTTTTCTTGTAGATTATTAAAGAGTATGAAAAGTGGCAATGAAAATATGCTTTTAGTTTTTCGGTATCATTTGAAATGAAAAAATTATAACAAATACACGAAAATGCTATCTTTCTGAATTTTGGTTCTCTCATATCTTATAAACTATGAAAGATATGTATCTTTTTCTTTTAGATTATTAAAGAATATGAAAAGTGGCAATGAAAATGTGCTTTTAGTTTTTCGTTATCATTTGAAATGAAAAAATTAAAGCAAATACACGAAAATGCTATCTTTCTGAATTTTGGTTCTTTCATATCTTATAGACTAAGAAAGATATATATTTTTTTCTTCTGGATTATTAAAGAGTATGAAAAGTGGCAATGAAAATGTGTTTTTAGTTTTTCGGTATCATTTGAAATGAAAAAATTATAGCAAATACACGAAAATGCTATCTTTCTGAATTTTGATTCTCTCATATCTTATAAACTATGAAAGATATGTATCTTTTTCTTTTAGATTATTAAAGAGTATGAAAAGTGGCAATGAAATTGTGCTTTTAGTTTTTCGTTATCATTTGAAATGAAAAAATTATAACAAATACACGAAAATGCTATCTTTCTGAATTTTGGTTCTCTCATATCTTATAGACTAGGAAAGATATGTATTTTTTTCTTTTGGATTATTAAAGAGTATGAAAAGTGGCAATGAAAATGTGCTTTTAGTTTTTCGGTATCATTTGAAATGAAAAAGTTATAACAAATACACGAAAATGCTATCTTTCTGAATTTTGGTTCTCTCATATCTTATAGACTAGAAAAGATATGTATTTTTTCTTTTAGATTATTAATGAGTATGGAAAGTGACAATGAAAATGTGCTTTTAGTTTTTCGGTATCAATTGAAATGAAAAAATTATAACATATACACGAAAATGTTATCTTTCTAAATTTTGGTTCTCTCATATCTTATAGACTAGGAAAGATATGTATTTTTTTCTTTTAGATTATTAAAGAGTATGAAAAGTGGCAATGAAAATGTGCTTTTAGTTTTTCGGTATCATTTGAAATGAAAAAGTTATAACAAATACACGAAAATGCTATCTTTCTGAATTTTGGTTCTTTCATATCTTATAGACTAGGAAAGATATGTATTTTTTTCTTTTAGATTATTAAAGAGTATGAAAAGTGGCAATGAAAATGTGCTTTTAGTTTTTCGGTATCATTTGAAGTGAAAAAATTATAACAAATATACGAAAATGATATCTTTCTGAATTTTGGTTCTTTCATATCTTATTGACTAAGAAAGATATGTACTTTTTTCTTTTAGATTATTGAAGAGTATGAAAACTGGCAATGAAAATGTGCTTTTAGTTTTTCGGTAACAATTGAAATGAAAAAAATATAACAAATATAATCAAAAATGTAGATGTCACTATTGTTCTAGGAGACTTTAATGCTAAACTAGGGAACGGAGGTGTTGGGCCATTTGCGCTTGGCTAAAGAAACGAGAGAGGGGGAAAAAAGTCCAAATAAAATATCGAAACCAGAAATTAAAAACCGCTATGCTTCGAGATGAAGAAATAAGGCAAAGCGCGAAGACGAACCTCCTCTAAAATCTATATCTCTATATTTATAAATGTGCATGGATTGAAAGTCCAACACGTATATATCATCGTGTAGTTTTGTAAACATTCGTATATTTTAATAAAAATCATATTTACATGTAGGTTGCTTCAAATGCAAGTTAATAATACGTGAAGTGAACGTCAAATATGTATATATCTTCGTATATCTTTGAAAAAACCTCGAATATCTTCGTAAAAATGAAATTTATTTCAATTGTGCATCAAATGCATATCAAATGTATATGGAGTGTGCGTTAAACTCGTATATAGCTTTAAAAAAATAGGATTTCATTAAACATCTCTAGGTTAAATTTAATCGTTTCTGGGTTTGCTTTTGAAAAAATCAATCCAGAAACAATTACATTTCTTGAACAATAAGTAAGTTTTCAGGTTTGAAAATCATTCTATTTTATAAGAGAATAAGTAAAATGAGTGTTGAAAGGGTAGTTGATTACCAAACTTTAAAATTATTGCAAATAGGATTTGTGTGTGGAAGAAAAAGAAATTTAGTATATTAAAATGTATGTTTGCTTTGAAATAATCTGGATTAAGGGATGAAGTAAAGTGGATCCCGGAGCGTCCTTTTGATAATATTGATTAAAAATGAATTCCTGAGCGCGTTATTTGCATACGGGCAAAAGTAATTTTCCAAGTGCACACAGGAGACTATCCCCCGTTTTACATTCGCCGGGAGTTTAAAGGACGCGGACGATGTAGGTAATAATAATCCCCTAATAAATATGTGGGCGCTCGGTTAAATTGGCAAGATCCGGCAGGAGTCAATTCCGCACACACATATATAGCAGCAAACACGCATACACACATAAACAAGGCCACACTAACGAACGCCTAATCTCTGTGCGAAATCAATTACTAATATTGATCCTCTGATTAGGTATTCTCTTTAATTTCCGTCGATCTAATCCCGGGGCCGGGGTAAATATTGCTTTCAGAAATTAATTTATTCCATTACCTTTCAATTCATTAATATTTCATACAATCATAGCCGGGGACTCAAAGCTAATCCCCCCTGATCAAAGTTCTCCGTTAATTCTTTACCCCGGCATCGCAATCAAAGCGATTTTTTAAAACGCTCGCGCTAACTCAAATATCGCAAATTACATGTTTACATTCTCCTTCGCGAAAATATAACCTAAACCCAAACCCCTACAACCTAATCAATCCTCATTTATAAGACGACGCTACAAAAAAAAATATATAATAAAAAATCAAACAAACGCTATTAATTGCGCTGCTCGTAAATTTTTGTTTTCATTTTTGTCACACACATCCACACATAAATAAATCATCAGCGGGGGAACAAGCAACAACCAAAACCGGAGCGTGCAATCCAATAAAGTAACACTTAATTACCTGTATAAACCAGGCCGGGAGCAAATAGGATCGCGCTGCAATTGACAGATATTCGCGATTTATGCGGCGCGCGACGCGCGCCAATGCCGCCCTTAACTAGCAGCGCGCGTGGGGCTAAAATCCTGCCATGCTGCCGCCGCAACGGCGGCCAATTGACTCGTTAAAACAGTGTTTATGAATTGGAGAATCGACACTCGAAAATTTGAAATATATCGGCAGGAATGCAAAGTTTGACGGGGTGGAGTGGTGCTCGAAGCGCGGGCCTGCGGTTGTTGTCCCGTGAATAAATTTCGACACACACACATATATACAGACATAGTGGTTGGATTCGGCATGGGATGAATAACTGGATGTAGGGGGTGATTGCGATTTTATAAATATAATTAATGAATTATCCTCAAAATTTTCTTTTGCTCATTAGTGGCAGGATATTTTATGTATTTCAGACTTAAGTCTGTATTTATTTGAATAAAAAGGGATGGTTTTTGAAAAATACATTTTATTAAATTGAATTAAATGATAATTTAGGATTTTCAAACTGCAATGCTGTAACATCACTAGTTTTATAGTGACAGTCACTTGAACTGAACATAATTAATTTCAAAATCTCACAACTAATAAAAAATGAGTTGATTGAAATTCAGCTGTATTTATGTGAATAAAAAGGGGAGGTTTTTGAAAAATACATTTTATTAAATTGAATTAAATGATAATTTAGGATTTTCAAACGGTAATGCTGTAACATCACTAGTTTTATAGTGACAGTCACTTGAACTGAACATAATTAATTTCAAAATCTCACAACTAATAAAAAATTAGTTGATTGAAATTCAGCTGTATTTATGTGAATAAAAAGGGGAGGTTTTTGAAAAATACATTTTATTAAATTGAATTAAATGATAATTTAGGATTTTCATTCGGTAATGCTGTAACATCACTAGTTTTATAGTGACAGTCACTTGAACTGAACATAATTAATTTCAAAATCTCACAACTAATAAAAAATGAGTTGATTGAAATTCAGCAGTATTTATGTGAATAAAAAGGAGAGGTTTTTGAAAAATACATTTTATTAAATTGAATTAAATGATAATTTAGGATTTTCATTCGGTAATGCTGTAACATCACTAGTTTTATAGTGACAGTCACTTGAACTGAACATAATTAATTTCAAAATCTCACAACTAATAAAAAATGAGTTGATTGAAATTCAGCTGTATTTATGTGAATAAAAAAGGGAGGTTTTTGAAAAATACATTTTATTAAATTGAATTAAATGGTAATTTAGGATTTTTAAACGGTAATGCTGTAACATCACTAGTTTTATAGTGACAGTCATTTGAACTGAACATAATTAATTTCAAAATCTCACAACTAATAAAAAATGAGTTGATTGAAATTCAGCTGTAATTATGTGAATAAAAAGGGGAGGTTTTTGAAAAATACATTTTATTAAATTGAATTAAATAATAAATTAGGAATTTCAAACCGCAATGCTGTAACATCACTACTTTTCTAGTGACAGTCACTTGAAACTGAACATAATTAATTACCAAATCTCATAACTAATAAATTATGTGTTGATTGAAATTCAGCTGCATTTATTCGAAAAAAAAAGGGATGGTTTTTGGAAAATACATTTTATTAAATTGAATTAAATGATAAATCAGGATTTTCAAACCGCAATACTGTAAGATCACTAGTTTTATAGTGACAGTCACTTAAACAACGCACTATTATTTTTTATTATTAAATCGTCACTATAATAATTGTATTGATTTTAGACTGTATATGAAAAATCTTTTTTTACTCTAGAACTGGATGTTTTTAATTTTTTTAAAATTATATTTGTTTCTTGTTGGTCTTAGTAAAATACTGGTGGTAATCTACTGGCGGTTTTCAAGTCTGTAGTCCGCTTTTCTCCTTTAAGGAATCGCGCATCCGCTTAATTCAATTGTTAACGAGCGTTAATGGAAAAAATGAAGAAATAAATACGCGGCATGGGCTGGTGATATGGATTGATGCCTCTTTGTTCGCGAGCGCGTCCGCGATTGTTGCGGTATAAACGGCTGGGAATTGCGCGCAGTGCAATTAAAAGCGTTTTCTGTTCCGGAAAACGACACAAAAATATTGTGCGGATGTAGAAAATTAGACAGATAATCATCTATACGGCCAGAAGGAATAATGCTATTATAATATATAGAGATATTCAAGCTTTGTTACAAGTTTAGTTACTATTATTTTGAAATATGTGGCTTGATTAATATCTCGTAACATTTTTCAAATATTTATGAGTTAAACCTTTCATTTTCTTAATAACCCGGTACTGGATTTTCATGAAAACTTCACAATGTTTTCCAAACATAACAAAATGTTAAAACACATCATAATTTCTAATGTAATATGACGAGTTTTTCCTATATGTGAGTCAAAATCACTAACAATGTTCTAGCGATAGTTACTTCGGGGAGATATCTTTGATTTTCTTAGCAACCCTATGTTGGATCTTCATGAAAATTTCATAGAACTTTCCAAACATAACAAAACATTAAATCTCATCATAATTTCAAATGTAATATCATTAGTTTTCCCTATATTGGAGACAAAATCACTAACAAGTTTCCAACTTCAGTCACTTCTGTGTTAATAGTTACATTTTCTTAGTAACCCGGTGCTGAATTTTCATGAAAACTTCACAATGTTTTCCAAACATAACAATATGTTAAAAAACATTAAAATTTCTAATGTAATATTACGAGTTTCTCCTATATGTGACTCAAAATCACTAACAATGTTCTAGCGATAGTTACTTCGGGGAGATATCTTTGATTTTCTTAGAAATCCTATGTTGGATTTTCATGAAAATTTCATAGAACTTTCCAAACATAACAAAACATTAAATCTCATCATAATTTCAAATGTAATATCATTAGTTTTCCCTATCTTGGAGACAAAATCACTAACAAGTTTCTAACTTCAGTCACTTTTGGGTGAAAAGTTACATTTTCTTAGTAACCCGGTACTGGATTTTCATGAACACTTTACAATGTTTTCCAAACATAACAATATATTAAAAAACATTAAAATTTCTAATGTAATATGACGAGTTTTTCCTATATGTGAGTCAAAATCACTAACAATGTTCTAGCAATAGTTATTTCGGGGAGAAATCTATGATTTTCTTATCAACTCTATGTTGGATTTTCATGAAAATTTCATAGAGCTTTCCAAACATAACAAAATATTAAATCTCATCATAATTTCAAATGTAATATCATTAGTTTTTCCTATATTGGAGACAAAATCACTAACAAGTTTCCAACTTCAGTCACTTCTGGGTGAAAAGTTACATTGTCTTACTAACCCGCTACTGAATTTTCATGAAAACTTCACACTGTTTTCCAAACATAACAAAATGTTAAAACACAACATAATTTCTAATGCTATATGACGAGTTTTTCCTATATGTGAGTCAAAATCACTAACAATGTTCTAGCGATAGTTATTTCGGGGAGAAATCTATGATTTTCTTAGCAACTCTATGTTGGATTTTCATGAAAATTTCATAGAGCTTTCCAAACATAACAAAACATTAAATCTCATCATAATTTCAAATGTAATATCATTAGTTTTCCCTATCTTGGAGACAAAATCACTAACAAGTTTCTAACTTCAGTCACTTTTGGGTGAAAAGTTACATTTTCTTAGTAACCCGGTACTGGATTTTCATGAACACTTTACAATATTTTCCAAACATAACAATATATTAAAAAACATTAAAATTTCTAATGTAATATGACGAGTTTTTCCTATATGTGAGTCAAAATCACTAACAATGTTCTAGAGATAGTTACTTCGGGGAGATGTCTTTGATTTTCTTAGCAATCCTATGTTGGATTTTCATGAAAATTTCATAGAACTTTCCAAACATAACAAAACATTAAATCTCATCATAATTTCAAATGTAATATCATTAGTTTTCCTATATTGGAGACAAAATCACTAACAAATTTCCAACTTCAGTCACTTCTGGGTGAAAAGTTACATTTTCTTAGTAACCCGGTACTGGATTTTCATGAACACTATACAATGTTTTCCAAACATAACAATATATTAAAAAACATTAAAATTTCTAATGTAATATGACGAGTTTTTCCTATATGTGAGTCAAAATCACTAACAATGTTCTAGCGATAGTTATTTCGGGGAGAAATCTATGATTTTCTTATCAACTCTATGTTGGATTTTCATGAAAATTTCATAGAGCTTTCCAAACATAACAAAATATTAAATCTCATCATAATTTCAAATGTAATATCATTAGTTTTTCCTATATTGGAGACAAAATCACTAACAAGTTTCCAACTTCAGTCACTTCTGGGTGAAAAGTTACATTTTCTTACTAACCCGCTACTGCATTTTCATGAAAACTTCACACTGTTTTCCAAACATAACAAAATGTTAAAACACAACATAATTTCTAATGCTATATGACGAGTTTTTCCTATATGTGAGTCAAAATCACTAACAATGTTCTAGCGATAGTTATTTCGGGGAGAAATCTATGATTTTCTTAGCAACTCTATGTTGGATTTTCATGAAAATTTCATAGAGCTTTCCAAACATAACAAAACATTAAATCTCATCATAATTTCAAATGTAATATCATTAGTTTTCCCTATCTTGGAGACAAAATCACTAACAAGTTTCTAACTTCAGTCACTTTTGGGTGAAAAGTTACATTTTCTTAGTAACCCGGTACTGGATTTTCATGAACACTTTACAATGTTTTCCAAACATAACAATATATTAAAAAACATTAAAATTTCTAATGTAATATGACGAGTTTTTCCTATATGTGAGTCAAAATCACTAACAATGTTCTAGAGATAGTTACTTCGGGGAGATGTCTTTGATTTTCTTAGCAATCCTATGTTGGATTTTCATGAAAATTTCATAGAACTTTCCAAACATAACAAAACATTAAATCTCATCATAATTTCAAATGTAATATCATTAGTTTTCCTATATTGGAGACAAAATCACTAACAAATTTCCAACTTCAGTCACTTCTGGGTGAAAAGTTACATTTTCTTAGTAACCCGGTACTGGATTTTCATGAACACTATACAATGTTTTCCAAACATAACAATATATTAAAAAACATTAAAATTTCTAATGTAATATGACGAGTTTTTCCTATATGTGAGTCAAAATCACTAACAATGTTCTAGCGATAGTTATTTCGGGGAGAAATCTATGATTTTCTTATCAACTCTATGTTGGATTTTCATGAAAATTTCATAGAGCTTTCCAAACATAACAAAATATTAAATCTCATCATAATTTCAAATGTAATATCATTAGTTTTTCCTATATTGGAGACAAAATCACTAACAAGTTTCCAACTTCAGTCACTTCTGGGTGAAAAGTTACATTTTCTTACTAACCCGCTACTGCATTTTCATGAAAACTTCACACTGTTTTCCAAACATAACAAAATGTTAAAACACAACATAATTTCTAATGCTATATGACGAGTTTTTCCTATATGTGAGTCAAAATCACTAACAATGTTCTAGCGATAGTTATTTCGGGGAGAAATCTATGATTTTCTTAGCAACTCTATGTTGGATTTTCATGAAAATTTCATAGAGCTTTCCAAACATAACAAAACATTAAATCTCATCATAATTTCAAATGTAATATCATTAGTTTTCCCTATCTTGGAGACAAAATCACTAACAAGTTTCTAACTTCAGTCACTTTTGGGTGAAAAGTTACATTTTCTTAGTAACCCGGTACTGGATTTTCATGAACACTTTACAATGTTTTCCAAACATAACAATATATTAAAAAACATTAAAATTTCTAATGTAATATGACGAGTTTTTCCTATATGTGAGTCAAAATCACTAACAATGTTCTAGAGATAGTTACTTCGGGGAGATGTCTTTGATTTTCTTAGCAATCCTATGTTGGATTTTCATGAAAATTTCATAGAACTTTCCAAACATAACAAAACATTAAATCTCATCATAATTTCAAATGTAATATCATTAGTTTTCCCTATATTGGAGACAAAATCACTAACAAGTTTCCAACTTCAGTTCTGGGTGAAAAGTTACATTTTCTTAGTAACCCGGTACTGGATTTTCATGAAAACATCACAATGTTTTCCAAACATAACAATATGTTAAAAAACATTAAAATTTCTAATGTAATATGACGAGTTTTTCCTATATTTGAGTCAAAATCACTAACAATGTTCTAGCGATAGTTACTTCGGGGAGAAATATTTGATTTTCTTAGCAATCCTATGTTGGATTTTCATGAAAATTTCATAGAACTTTCAAAACATAACAAAACATTAAATGTCATCATAATTTCAAATGTAATATCATTAGTTTTCCCTATATTGGAGACAAAATCACCAACAAGTTTCCAACTTCAGTCACTTCTGGGTGAAAAGTTACATTTTCTTAGTAACCCGGTGCTGGATTTTCATGAACACTTTACAATGTTTTCCAAACATAACAATATATTAAAAAACATTAAAATTTCTAATGTAATATGACGAGTTTTTCCTATATGTGAGTCAAAATCACTAACAATGTTCTAGCGATAGTTATTTCGGGGAGAAATCTATGATTTTCTTAGCAACTCTATGTTGGATTTTCATGAAAATTTCATAGAGCTTTCCAAACATAACAAAACATTAAATCTCATCATAATTTCAAATGTAATATCATTAGTTTTCCCTATCTTGGAGATAAAATCACTAACAAGTTTCTAACTTCAGTCACTTTTGGGTGAAAAGTTACATTTTCTTAGTAACCCGGTACTGGATTTTCATGAACACTTTACAATGTTTTCCAAACATAACAATATATTAAAAAACATTAAAATTTCTAATGTAATATGACGAGTTTTTCCTATATGTGAGTCAAAATCACTAACAATGTTCTAGAGATAGTTACTTCGGGGAGATGTCTTTGATTTTCTTAGCAATCCTATGTTGGATTTTCATGAAAATTTCATAGAACTTTCCAAACATAACAAAACATTAAAACACATCATAATTTCAAATGTAATATCATTAGTTTTCCCTATATTGGAGACAAAATCACTAACAAGTTTCCAACTTCAGTCACTTCTGGGTGAAAAGTTACATTTTCTTATTAACCCGGTACTGGATTTTCATGAAAACTTCACAATGTTTTCCAAACATAACAATATGTTAAAAAACATTAAAATTTCTAATGTAATATGACGAGTTTTTCCTATATGTGAGTCAAAAACACTAACAATGTACTAGCGTAAGTTATTTCGGGGAGAAATCTATGATTTTCTTAGTAACCATATGTTGGATTTTCATGAAAATTTCATAAAGCTTTCCAAACATAACAAAACATTAAATCTCATCATAATTTCAAATGTAATATCATTAGTTTTCCCAATATTGTAGACAAAATCTAACACAAATTAGGTTTTGCATGGCAACTTTAAAGACTCTAATCTGAGAGCGACGACATTAAAAAAAACCCCTGATAAAATGATACAATTTCCCTGAAAACAGTTCTATTTGCCGATACAATTTTCCGCATCGCACTCGCCCATCTCATATTTTCCGTTTCATCTCGGCCCAACAACGTCGGGATTCATTAAGATCGGTGCAGATTATTTTTATGTATTCCGTCTTCCGCCGATGCCCCCGACTTTGATGAGACGCCGCCACCGCTGCGGGTACGAACAGTAAAAAAAAATAACATCATTCCATCAGCGCGAATTACAAAACAAACAATTCGGTTATTAGCGTTCGATGGGTGAGTCACGCCCTTAGTGGCGCGATTGAAAGGGCAGGATGTTTATTATGCGTGATCACCCTCCCCGCGCCTGGCTACCTGGGAATCATTTATTAAGATTAGAGTATTTATTATTACACAGAGCGACCCGATGGCGTTAAGCTGCGAGGAAAAAAGGCAAGCCCGGTCGGGAGATGGATTATTTTTAATATTTATTAATGCGCCACCGAATTTGAATGTTAAATATTGAAGCCTAAATGATGACTTCCTCCCGCTTTAAATACAGGATTCTTGTTATTGTTTCGCTTGGTGGCACTTGGCCATAAATAACACAATTTCCAATTAAAGATACGGGCTATTAGTCGCCCGAACAAAAAAAAAAGTTATTGCGACCATATAAATATGTTTCTGGCAATAAATACGGCAGATGCGGCATCTGCCGGCCCCATAAGCAGGAAATATGATGTCCGATACTGCATTACGCCGCCTCCGCTACAAGACGCATTAGCCGCTAATGGGCCACCATCGATGATTTACGCGAGCACGCAAGTTGCGATTAATAGCCTGTGAGGTTTCTTCTGCTGCACCCCGGGGGTTGGGGGATCTGCAAAGCACGATTGAAAATTCAAATTGGCTGTTTTAATTTTGGACGACAGTTTTTTTTTATTTACAACCCCCCGGGAAGGAAATCATCACTCGATCAGTTTAATATTCAAACGAGAAATGGGGCGCGAAATTTTTTCGACAAGCACTGAATTTCATTAACTGATTTTACTACCATAGCCGATTTCAATAATCTTGCTCCCCCTGGTATTCGGCTGAATAATAGTGAAATTAATTAAACATGTTTCGAGCTGATTTATACAAATGTTTCATTTAATATTTTATATATTGCCACTTATTTTGATACAAATAATGATATTCAAATTTTATAAGAAATTTCAATGATCTTAATGCTGCACCGCTTTTATTAAATTTATTTTTTCTACTACAAAGCAAACAAATAAATAAATTTGAGTTTTTTTTTTACAAATATAGAACAATTTTGATTTGAATAATAATTTCAAATTATTTCTATTATATTAAATTCCCTGTTCATGTTGCGATTTCGATGATCTTACTGCCCCCGTTAAATAATTCGGCTGAATTTACGACAGCAATCTTCCTGTCTTTTTGCGGCCGAGGCTCTCAGGCCGTTTCGGTAATAAGCCGATATGAGTGTGTGTGTGTGTTCGGGTATATATAGGGCAGTAACTTATAATTTGGGCCGCGCGTTATGTCCATCCGTGCGGAGCTCCCTCTTAGATGTTCCCTAATGGCCGTGTCCGATAACGACCGAACATTAACAATCGCATCACTCCCCCGGATACACCGAAGCCGCCCCCGTCGATGATGGTAATGCGCGGCATCAAAGTTTCCGCACTCACTTTTAACCGGGATCGAGGCCGATGGACCAACGACAAAGGAATGAATAATCGCGGGCTGGACCGAAGGGGTTGTTGTATGTATTGTCATGGCGTGTGTGTGTGTGTATGTGTGTGTGTGGGGCTGATAATGGAATAATGATGATGAAGGAATTTTCGCAATAGTCTTTGTTTTATTGGAAGAAAGTGTTTGGTTGTAGTTAAGCAGCTTAGAGATCACATAATAGTTTTCAGTCTCTAATTAAATAGATATACTAATATTGCTATATTTCAACTGTTCGTACAGATACCACTATCAAAATAGACACATTTAAAGATTAGCATATTGTTATTATTACCTGAAGATATGACATATGTAGCCTAACAATTGCCAAAGATATCGCCATTTGAATAACATACCCTATATCTAACGTTACAAGATAAAGTTACGATATTTCAACTAGGTCTTAAGATACACATGTCATCGTGGGTATATGTGAAGATTAATATGTTCTTATTATTATATGAAGATATGACATGTGTACCCTAATAATAGCGAAAGATATCACCATGTGAACATATAAATTGTTTAACATACCCAATTTCTAACATTACAAGATAAAGTTATGATATCTCAACTACGTCTTAAGATACACATGTCATCTTAGGGATATGTGAAGATTAATATGTTCTTATTATAACCTGAAGATATGACAAATGTACCCCATTAAATGCGAAAGATATCGCCATGTGAATATATAAATTGTTTAACATACCCAATTTCTAACGTTACAAGATAAAGTTACGATATTTCAACTACGTCTCAAGATACACATGTCATCATAGGTATATGTGAAGATTAATATGTTCTTATTATTACCTGAAGATATGAGTTGTGTACCCTAAATATTGCGAAAGATATCGCAATGTAAATATACAAAATGTATAGCTATATTTGAAGATGTATATGTTGTTATTATTAACTGAAAATATTACATATGTAACCTAACAATTGCCAAAGATATCGGCACGTGAATATACAAATTGTTTATCATATCCTATTTCTAACGGTACAAGATATAGTTACGATATTTCATGTACGTCTTAAGATACAAATTTCATCATAGGTATCCTGTAATAAAAACCTTTCTGCAGACATTGTTTTTGGATGAACTTTATTAAGACACGGCAGCACAATTAAATATTGAATGAAAAATAATATCATAAATTAAAATTTCTTAAATCTTAAATTTTTTATTTTAAAATTTAATATAAAATAGTGTCATAAATTAAAAAAAATATATCTTTTATTTTTTATAATTTTTTATAACTCAGTCGATTAAATTAAAATTCCAGCTACTGGAATAAAAACCTTCCTGCAAACATTACTTTTGGATGAAATTGATTAAAAAATGGCTTATTGTAAATAGAAAATGTAAAATAATATCACAAATTTAAATTTCTCAAATCTTTGATTTTTTCATCATTTTTGTATGTCAGTCAATTAATTTAAAACAGCCCCTGCAATAAAAATCTTCCTGCAGACATTATTTTTGGATGAACATTATTAAAAAAATAGCTTATTTTAAGCACAATTAAATATAGAATGAAAAATAAAATCGTAAATTTTAATTTCTTGAATCTTAAATTTTTTATCATTGTTTCTTTACTCAGTCGATTAAATTAAAACAGCTCCTGGAATAAAAACCTTCCTAAAGACATTATTTTTGCATGGAAATTATTAACAAACAGCTTATTTTGAGCATAATTAAATATAGAATATAAAATAGTATCATTATTTAAAAAAAATTAAATCTTTGATTTTTTTATCATTTTTATAACTAAATCGATTAATTGATAACAGCTCGTGAAATTAAAATATTCCTGCAGACTTTATCTTTAGGTAAAAATAAACAAAAAATGGCTTATTTTGAGTCTAATTAAATATAAAATGTAAAATAATATTATAAATTTAAATATCTTAAATCGTTGATTTTTTATAATTTTTTATATCTCAGTCGATTAATTTAAAACAGCTCCTGCAATAAAAACCTTCCTGCAGACATTATTTTTGGATTATAATTATAAAAAATGGCTTATTTTAAGCACAATTAAATATACAATGAAAACTAAAATCGTATATTTAAATTTCTTGAATCTTTAATTTTTTATCATATTTTCTTTACTCAGTCGATTAAATTAAAACAGATCCTGGAATATAAACCTTCATAAAAACATTATTTTTGTATGAAAATTATTAAAAAATAGATTATTTTCAGCATAATTAAATATAGAATATAAAATAGTAAAATAATTAAAAAAAAATTAAATCTTTGATTTTTTATCATTTTTTACAGCTCAGTCGATTAATTGATAATAGCTCGTGAAATTAAAATATTCCTGCAGACTTTATCTTTAAGTAAAAATAAACAAAAAATAGCTTATTTTGAGCCCAATTAAATATAAAATGTAAAATAATATTATAAATTTAAATTTCTTCATCTTTAATTTTTTATAATTGTTTTTATAACTCAGTCGATTACTTTAAACCAGCTCCTGCAATAAAAACCTTGCTGGCGACATTATTTTTGGATGAAATTAAAAAAAAACGGCTCATTTTGAGAAAAATCAAATATAGAATATAAAATATTATTATAAAGTAAAAAAAAATAAAACCTTTGATTTTTTATAATTTTTTATATCTCAGTCGATTAAATTAAAACAGCTCATGCACTAAAAACTTTCCTGAGAACATTACTTTTGGATGAAAATGATTGAAAAATGGCTTATTTTAAATATAAAATGTAATATAATATCATAAATTAAAATTTCTTATATCTTTGATATTTTCATCATTTTTGTATGTCAGTCAATTAAGTTAAAACAGCCCCTGGAATAAAAATCTTCCTGCAGACATTATTTTTGGATGAACATTATTAAAAAACAGCTTATTTTAAGCACAATTAAATATAGAATGAAAAATAAAATCGTAAATTTTAATTTCTTGAATCTTTAAGTTTTTATAATTTTTTTTTACTCAGTCGATTAAATTAAAACAGCTCCTAGATTAAAAACCTTCCTGCAGACATTATTTTTGGATGAAAATTATTCAAAAACAGCTTTTTTTGAGAATAATTAAATATAGAATATAAAATAGTATCATATTTAAAAAAAATAAAATCTTTGATTTTCTATCATTTTTTATAACTAACTAAGTTGATTAATTCATAACAGCTCGTGGAATTAAAATATTCCTGCAGACTTTATCTTTAGGTAAAAATAAACAAAAAATAGCTTCTCTTGAGTCGGATTAAATATAAAATGTAAAATTATATCATAAATTTAAATATCTTAAATATTTGATTTTTTATAATTTTTTTATAACTAAGTCGATTAATTTAAAACAGTTCGTGTAATAAAAACCGTCCTGCAGACTTAAATTTTGCCTGAAAATTATTAAAAAATAGCTTTTTTTTAACCCAATTAAATATATAATGTAAAATAATATCATACATTTAAATTTCAAAATCTTAAATTTTTTATAATTGTTTTTATAACTCAGTTGATTAATTTAAAACAGCTCCTGCAATAAAAATCTTCCTGCAGACTTTATTTTTTGGTGAAAATTATTAGAAAGGGGCGTATTTTAAGCACAGTTTAATATAGAACGTAAATTTTTATAATTTTTTGTATATATAGGGGATGATTTTTAATTACACAAATTTACTTTTTATATAATAAATATACATGATTAGTGAATAAAAAACAATAGCATCTTTAGGGCAGTAAAAAAATAAACATTTGATATTAAAACTCAAAAAATAGCGAATTCAGTTCATTAGTCGATCAGTAAAAACCGGAACTACCCCCATAAACCTCGCATGCACGCAGGGAGAGCCTGTTAATTGTCGCCAGTCGTCAAGGTGACGGCCCGGCATAATTATCAATAGATGTGATTATTATTGATGAAGTCGAAACATGGCGGGTCCGCGTGTCATCTTCGCCGCGTGACGTCGCCCCAGTCCTGAATTTTAATGAGCGTATGGATTTTATTCCGCCCACCCCCCCACACAAACACGTCGCTAATTGCGCGCGTTTGCGAATCGATGCTGATTTAATTATATTATAAAATTGCAAAAAGGAGGTTTTTATATATACATTTTTTTGCCGGCTCGTACATTTCTGTTTTGTTTAATCATCCCCGGATTAATTAACGCTGGGCGGGTGGTTTGGTGGGTGGTATCGCGTAACAAAATAACGTAATCAGGGAAATAAAAATGCGCGCGCGCGTGTATGTATATATCTAGAAGGTACACACTTAATATGATATGAATATAAAACAACCACGGGATGGGGGATGGGGGATGGGGGGTTGGCAACGCACGAAGATAATATAAGGGCGGGCGAGTACAGGGTGAATTTTATATTTGGAACATTAAATTCTTTTAATTACTTTTTGTATCTACATATTATACGTGTAGTTCGCCCATTATTTCCAGGAGCGTTCCATTATTCGTGCTCAGTGCTCTTTTAGAATACTGATTAATTTCAAGAATAATTTATTTTATTTCACAATATATCTCCACCGGAATTTGCACATACCCGCACACATGTATAGAAATGTACGAGCGCCCTCGCGTACGCGTATGCATACACATCGAGCCGGGCGGGGGCAGCGCGAATTAATGAGAATTCACCCTGAAGGGTGTTTTATGTGCCATTCGGGCACAAGAATAATTTAATGAAAACACTCCAAATATTTCCACTTAGAAACATCGATAATTAATTAAGACACATACATAACGGTCACAAAAAAAAGATATTTAAGATACGTTTTCTATCATCCAATAACTAAAAGTGATTATTATTATATAACTTATAGCACCTATAGTTAGTTCTAACTAAAACTAAAATCAGTCACTTAAGGACGCGTTATTTTGAACAGAGTTTATGATTACGAGCATTTATAGAAATTGTTGTTTGAAAAACACCGAACTATTAGACGAAAAACTATCTATCTGCAAAAATCACCATGTAAATTATAGATGTCCATCAAAAGTTCTAATTACAAATATGTCTTAGCCCTAATTAAGACCGTATCTAGCTGTAGCAATTAAAACCGAACGATTTTTGGCAACCGGGGCAATTAACCCGTTCCGCCGAACGGACTGCCATGCAGATGTCCATCATCTGCATCCAGTAATATTTATAGCCCGTGTTATATGGAGTATTAATAATCCGGATCTGTAAACAGATGTGTGTATGTGCCGTTGTACGTGTGTGGGAATCCTGCATATGCGCGGGGTGGGCTTCCTGCCGATCGGGACCGGGATAAGGGACGCGTCCGTCTTTGAGTCGCCCGCAATAAACAAAAAACTAGCAGAGTTCATTCGGGTTATAAATACGGGAAGACGGACGGAGTGTTTATAAATCAGGGAAGGGTGTGTGTTGAAGGGTCCGATCGGACGGGTATTGATGCGGGCGGATTCCTGCGTGCGGTGGTCCGAATGCCGTGGCGGCACACAGGAATGCCCCCCGCAGGACAGCATTAGCGGTAGACCAAAATTAAATACACGATTAAGTAAGTCCAATCTAGACTTATAAGATAAGTTAGTGGTAAAAAAATTGAATTAGACATTATTTACAGAGAAAAATACCCTTGCAAATGGAGAATTTTAATTTAGATTTTATATATGATTCTATATTTCAATTATTATGAATGAAATGTAGAAAATTCTTGAAATTGTGTTGAATGAATTTTGTATTAGGACTCATACCAACTACTACAATTTGAAAGGAAGGTTTTTATTGCTTGAGCTGTTTTAAATTAATCGACTGAGTTATAAAAAATATATAAAAAATCAAATATTTAAGATATTTAAATTTATGATATTATTTTACATTTTATATTTAATTAGACTCAAAATAGGCCATTTTTTGTTTATTTTTACCTAAAGATAAAGTCTGCAGGAATATTTTAATTTCACGAGCTATTATCAATTAATCGACTGAATTGTAAAAAATGATAAAAAAATCAAAGATTTAATTTTTTTTTAATTATTATACTATTTTATATTCTATATTTAATTATGTTGAAAATAATCTATTTTTTAATAATTTTCATCCAAAAATAATGATTTTAGTAAGGTTTTTATTCCAGGATCTATTTTAATTTAATCGACTGAGTAAAGAAAATATGATAAAAAATTAAAGATTCAAGAAATTAAAATTTACGATTTAATTTTTCATTCTATGTTTAATTGTGCTTAAAATAAGCCATTCTTTATAATTGTAATCCAAAAATAGTGCCTACAGGAAGGTTTTTATTGCACTAGCTGTTTTAAATTAATCGACTGAGGTATAAAAAATTATAAAAAATCAACGATTTAAGATATTTAAATTTATGATATTATTTTACATTTTATATTTAATTCGACTCAAAACAAGCCGTTTTTGTTTATTTTTACCTAGAGATAAAGTATGCAGGAATATTTTAATGTTATCAATTAATGGACTGAGTTATAATAAATGATAACAAAGATTTATAAAAATTTTAATTTATGATACTATTTTATAATCTATATTTAATTAAGCTCAAAATAAGCTATTTGTTAATAATTTTCATCTAAAAATAATATCTTTAGGAAGGTTTTTATTCCAGGAGCGTTTTTAATTTAATCGACTGAGTAAAGAAATAATGATAAAAAATTAAAGATTCAAGAAATTCAAATTTACGATGTAATTTTTCATTCTATATTTAATTGTGCTTATAATAAGCCATTTTTTATAATTATAGTCCAAAAATAATGTCTGCAGGAAGGTTTTTATTGCAGGAGCTGTTTTAAATTAATCGACTGAGGTATAAAAAATTATAAAAAATCAACGATTTAAGATATTTAAATTTATGATATTATTTTACATTTTATATTTAATTCGACTTAAAATAAGCCGTTTTTTGTTTATTTTTACCTAAAGATAAAGTCTGCAGGAATATTTTAATTTCACGAGCTGTTATCAATTAATCGAATTAGTTATAAAAATTATTAAAAAAATTAAAGATTTTTTTTTTTAAAATAATGATACTATTTTATATTCTATATTTAATTATGCTCAAAATAAGCTGTTTGTTAATAATTTCCATCCAAAAATTATGTCTTTAGGAAGGTTTTTATTCCAGGAGCTGTTTTAAAGTAATCGACTGAGCTATAAAAACAATTATAAAAAATTAAAGATGAAGAAATTTAAATTTATAATGTTATTTTTCATTTTATATTTAATTCCGCTCAAAATAAGCTATTTTTTGTTTATTTTTACTTTAAGATAAAGTCTACAGGAATATTTTAATTTTACGAGCTATTATCAATTAATCGACTGAGTTGTAAAAAATGATAAAAAATCAAAGATTTAATATTTTTTTAATTATTATACTATTTTATATTCTATATTTAATTATGCTGAAAATAATCTATTTTTTAATAATTTTCATCCAAAAATAATGTTTTTAGGAAGGTTTTTATTCCAGGATCTGTTTTAATTTAATCGACTGAGTAAAGAAAATTTGATAAAAAATTAAAGATTCAAAAAATTTAAATTTACGATTTTATTTTTCATTCTATATTTAATTGTGCTTAATATAAGCTATTTTTGAATAATTTTCATCCATAAATAATGTCGGCAGGAAGATTTTTAATGCAAGAGCTGTTTTAGATGAATTGGCTGAGTTATAAAAAAATATAAAAAATCAACGATTTAAGATATTTAAATTTATGTAATTATTTTACATTTTATATTTAATTGGGCTCAAAATAAGCCATTTTAAAAATTATTTTTACCCAAATATAAAGTCTGCAGGAATGTTTTAACTTCACGAGCTGTTATAAATTGACCGACTGAGTTATAAAAAATCAAAGATTTAAATTTTTTTAATTTATGATACTATTCTATATTCTATATTTAATTATGCTCAAAATAAGCTGTTTTTAAATCTTATTTATCTAAAAGTAATGTCTGCAGGAAGATTTGTATTGCAGGAGCTGTTTTAAATTAATCGACTGAGGTATAAAAATGAAAAAAAAAATCAACGATTTAAGATATTTAAATTTATGTAATTATTTTACATTTTATATTTAATTGGGCTCAAAATAAGCCATTTTAAAAATTATTTTTACGCAAAGATAAAGTCTGCAGGAATGTTTAAATTTCACGAGCTGTTATAAATTGACCGACTGAGTTATAAAAAATGATAAAAAATCAAAGATTTAATTTTTTAAAATTTATGATACTATTTTATATTCTATATTTAATTGTGCTCAAAATAAGCTATTTTTGAATAACATTCATCTAAAAATAATGTCTGCAGTTAGATTTGTATTGCAGGAGCTGTTTTAAGTTAATTGGCTGAGGTATAAAATAATGATAAAGAATCAACGATTTAAGATATTTAAATTTGTGATATTATTTTACGTTTTATATTTAATTGAGCTCAAAATAAGCCGTTTTTTATTATTTTCACCCAAAGATAAAATCTGCAGGAATGGGTTAATTCCACGAGCTGTTTTAAAATAGCCGACTGAGCATAAAACATGATAAAAAAAATAAAGATTTAAGAAATTTAAATTTATGATTTTATTTTTCATTCTATATTTAATTGTGCTCAAAATAAACCGTTTTTTAATCATTTTCATCCATAAATAATGTCGGCAGGAAGGTTTTTATTGCAGGGGCTGTTTTAAATTAATTGGCTGCGTTATAAAAAATTATAAAAAATCAAAAGATTTAAGATATTTAAATTATTGATATTATAGAATATTCTATATTTAATTGGACTTAAAATAAGCCTTTTTTTTATCATTGTCACTCAAAAATAAAGTCTATATCAGTTGAATTTAACCGGTGCTCTGTTTTGTAGATTCTCATGAAAAATAGAAATGCCAATTATCATAAACCTGCAGTTTATAGTGATATCTACATTTTAGGGCTAAGTTTTTTATTATTATAAAAATGTAGAGTAGGGAATTAATCTTAAATTTCATGTGATTATGGCCCATATAGCACAAAAAGTCTCTTATTAATAGTTGATTGGCCATTTGGCAAACAAACTAGCGCTAATTCCCCCCCAGATAATAAACTCCGAAATGTGTTTATTTACGTCTCGCCGCCGTAAAATCGGCTTTAAACCTCCTCCGCCGTTTACTATCGCCCGATTTATAAAACAAACCGTTTCAGAGTTTGGGGGGACGCGAAAAGAGAAGAAGTCGGGCCTGATCAATATTTAGTTGCCGCTCCCCCTCGTGTCTGTCTAATAATTCGGACGCAATCAGCGGGCTATAAGGGCATGTGTCTGTGTGTGTGTGTGCGTCATTTATTTAGCGACGTTAGATGGCCGGCGGCGGGGGTGGTATCGCCGTAAAGCGGCCGTGGCGAGGCCATAAAGGCGGATGTTTATGTGACAACCGGCTTTCAGAAGCCAATATCTCCTGGTCAATACCGGCCCGCAGCTAACTATTAGTTGTCATCAGTTATTGGAACTTATGACGGCGATATTTGATTTTGGGCGGCGGGAAAGTAATAACGGGCAGGGATTTTTTTTTTGGCCGGTTCAGCGTCGTTAATATCGGGGGGGATTTTGAATGATACGTTTTAAAACGCGAGCTTCCGTTGCGTCTTCATTAGGCGATCACACATGCGGAACGGCGGAGGAATCACTTAATGGCACGGAACGATCGCTAAGAAATGGGGGCTCGGTTTAAAATGTGCGACTAATTTGGATATAAATTAATTTGGGTTTAATGCCGTAATGCTACACGCCTAATTAATTGATTCAATTGAATTTATTCATGGTGAATGCCATGAAAACAACGCAATAGACTAGGAAAAACAAACAGATTTTAAAGAAATAGAATAGAAAACAAAATCTTAAGGATCACCTATTAGAGTATGATTTAAAATAAATTACAAATCTACTTTGTATTAAAATAATCCGTAAAGTCCTCCTAAAGGACAAACATTTGAAGATATCATACCTATATTCAGATGTTTGAGGATGATTTACAAAAAAAATAGCTAAATTTTTTAAGACAATTCTACTTTATCCTTCCATTTCAGCTCTTCCACTTTACCTCTTCTACCCCTATTCCTAAACCTCATCCATTTAGTCTTCTCTACATTCACCACTAGCCCTCTCCTATCCAGGTACCTTCCCATTCTGTCCAGCATCTCTTGCATTTCTTCCACTCTCTTGGACACTAGCACTAAGTCATCCACATCCACACCTTGGTTCGCCCCACCAAGACCCCTCCAGCCTGTCCTTTCCTCAGCACCTCCACCAATTCGCTTGTGTATATATTGAACAGGAGGGTTCTAAGTTAAACAGTTGCTATCCAACGGTGGTACAGCTCAACATTGGCAGCATCGACTCGGCAACTGGACCTCATCATTGGCAGGGTCTTTCCATCGTTACACATCAATAGTGATAAACGAAACCAGCGTAGATCAAGTAGAATAGTCCTCGAAAATTATATATCTTCTATAGAATACAACTCGAGTTAACCTATTTCAAGGACCTAGTGTTGATGAAAACTTATCGCATTCTGGTTACAATCATACTATATACATATTAATACATAATATATATTTTTTATATATTTAGAATATTTTATGAAAAGTTAGTAGTCTACCCTTTAAAGACGCTGTGTTGTTTGAAACTTAACAAGTCCGTATTAAAAAACCCATTTTATGTTTGTCATTTAATATTGAATCTAAATTTTCCAGATAAGCTATTTTACCGTTGTGTTCGTAATTTTCTTGATTTCTCCCGAATCATCTTGCCGCCGCCCCCCATTACGCAATTACACATCAAAGTGCAATAAGCGTGGACGTGGCACACGGGGGGCAGGTTGCGTGCACGACGATGGGCCCCGATCGGTCAAAGTCAGCGATTGTCGACAGGCGAATGATAGATGGCGGTAATTAAATAAGTGACCAATCATAATACCGCCCCCGCCGTTACCCGTTCCCGATAGCACACCGCACACTTTTCTATCAAATAAATCACAACCATACCAACAAAGACAGTATTTTCAAAACTGTACTCAAAATTATATTTAATTTCTTATAGAAGTTTTATACACAGATATATGTATATTTTATATACAGATAGATGTATAGGGATATCAAAAAATCAATTTTCAAAATAAAATATTCAGACATTAATGAAACGTTAATACATCTATTTTGAATATTTTTGGAGAATTTCGTGTAATTTGATCAACTACAACTCGAGTTATTGCAATTTTTCGATGTTAATAATTCTTTAATTCATTAAAAATTCCTTAAAAATTAAATTTTTAAAATAAAACATTCAAACATTAATGCAACGTTAATACATCTAATTTGAATATACTTGGAGAATTTCGTGTACTTGGCTCAACAACAACTAGAGTTATTGCTATTTTTCGATGTTCATAATTCTTTAATTCATAAAATATTCCTCAAAAATTCAATTTTCAGAATAAAATATACATACAATAAAAAACGTTAATACATATATTTTGAATATTTTTGGAGAATTTCGTGTGCTTCAACTCTAGTTATTGCAATTTTTTGATGTTCATAATTCTGTAGTTCATAAAAAATTCCCCAAAAATTCAATTTTCAAAATAAAATATTCAACCATTAATGAAACGTTAATACATCTATTTTGAGTATTTTTGGAGAATTTGATGTAATTTGATCAATCAGAACTCGAGTTATAGCAATTTTTCAATGTTCATAATTCTTTAGTTCATAAAAAATTCCTCAAAAATTCAATTTTCAAAATAAAATATTCAGACATTAATGAAACGTTAATACATCTATTTCGAATATTTTTGGAGAATTTCGTGTAATTTGATCACACACGACTATAGTTATAGCAATTTGTTGATGTTCATAATTCTTTAGTTCATAAAAATTTCCTCAAAAATTCAATTTTCAAAATAAAATATTCAGACATTAATGAAACGTTAATACATCTATTTTGAATATTTTTGGAGAATTTGGTGTAATTTAGTCAACTACTACTCGGGTTATAGCAATTTTTCGATGTTCATAATTCTTTAGTTCATAAAAAAATCCTCAAAAATTCAATTTTCAAAATAAAATATTCAGACATTAATGAAACGTTAATACATCTATTTTGAATATTTTTGGGGAATTTAGTGTAATTTAATCAACCACTACTCGGGTTATAGCAATTTTTCGATGTTCATAATTCTTTAGTTCATAAAAAATTCGTCAAAAATTCAATTATCAAAATAAAATATTCAGACATTAATGAAACGTTAATACATCTATTTTGAATATTTTTGGAGAATTTGGTGTAATTTAATCAACCACTACTCGGGTTATAGCAATTTTTCGATGTTCATAATTCTTTAGTTCATAAAAAATTCCTCAAAAATTCAATTTTGAAAATAAAATATTCAGACCTTAATGAAACGTTAATACATCTATTTTGAATATTTTTGGAGAATTTGGTGTAATTTAATCAACCATTACTCGAGTTATAGCAATTTTTCGATGTTCATAATTCTTTAGTTCATAAAAAAATCCTCAAAAATTCAATTTTCAAAATAAAATATTCAGACATCAATGAAACGTTAATACATCTATTTTGAATATTTTTGGAGATTTTGGTGTAATTTAATCAAGCATTACTCGAGTTATAGCAATTTTTCGATGTTCATAATTCTTTAGTTCATAAAAAATTCCTCAAAAATTCAATTTTCAAAATAAAAAATTCAGACACTAATGAAACGTTAACACATCTATTTTGAATATTTTTGGAGAATTTAGTGTAATTTAATCAACCACTACTCGGGTTATAGCAATTTTTCGATGTTCATAATTCTTTAGTTCATAAAAAATTCCTCAAAAATTCAATTTTCAAAATAAAAAATTCAGACATTAATGAAACGTTAATACATCTATTTTGAATATTTTTGGAGAATTTGGTGTAATTTAATCAACCACTACTCGGGTTATATCAATTTTTCGATGTTCATAATTCTTTAGTTCATAAAAAATTCCTCAAAAATTCAATTTTTAAAATAAAAAATTCAGGCATTAATGAAACGTTAATACATCCATTTTGAATATTTTTGGAGAATTTCGTGTAATTTGATCAAACACGACTATAGTTATAGCAATTTTTCGATGTTCATAATTCTTTAGTTCATAAAAAATTCCTCAAAAATTCAATTTTCAAAATAACACATGCAGACATTAATGAAACGTTAATACATCTATTTCGAATATTTTTGGAGAATTTCGTGTAATTTGATCAAACACGACTATAGTTATAGCAATTTTTCTATGCTCATAATTCTTTACTTCATAAAAAATTCCTCAAAAATTCAATTTTCAAAATAACACATGTAGACATTAATGAAACGTTAATACATCTATTTTGAATATTTTTGGAGAATTTCGTGTAATTTGATCAAACACGACTATAGTTATAGAAATTTTTCGATGTTCATAATTCTTTAGTTCATAAAAAAGTCCTCAAAAATTCAATTTTCAAAATAAAATATTCAGACATTAATGAAACGTTAATACATCTATTTCGAATACTTTTGGAGAATTTCGTGTATATTGATCAAACACGACTATAGTTATAGCAATTTGTCGATGTTCATAATTCTTTAGTTAATAAAAAAATCCTCAAAAATTCAATTTTCAACATAACACATGCAGACATTAATGAAACGTTAATAAATCTATTTCGAATATTTTTGGAGAATTTCGTGTAATTTGATCAAACACGACTATAGTTATAGCAATTTTTCGATGCTCATAATTCTTTAGTTCATAAAAAATTCCTCAAAAATTCAATTTTCAAAATAACACATGTAGACATTAATGAAACGTTAATACATCTATTTTGAATATTTTTGGAGAATTTCGTGTAATTTGATCAAACTCGACTATAGTTATAGAAATTTTTCGATGTTCATAATTCTTTAGTTCATAAAAAAGTCCTCAAAAATTCAATTTTCAAAATAAAATATTCAGACATTAATGAAACGTTAAAACATCTATTTCGAATATTTTTGGAGAATTTCGTGTAATTTGATCAAACACGACTATAGTTATAGCAATTTTTCGATGTTCATAATTCCTTAGTTCATAAAAAAATCCTCAAAAATTCAATTTTCAAAATAAAAAATTCAGACATTAATGAAACGTTAATACATCTATTTTGAATATTTTTGGAGAATTTCGTGTAATTTGATCCAACACGACTATAGTTATAGCAATTTTACGATGTTCATAATTCTTTAGTTCATAAAAAATTCCTCAAAAATTCAATTTTCAAAATAAAAAATTCAGACATTAATGAAACGTTAATACATCTATTTTGAATATTTTTGGAGAATTTGGTGTAATTTAATAAACCACTACTCGGGTTATAGCAATTTTTCGATGTTCATAATTCTTTAGTTCATAAAAAATTCCTCAAAAATTCATTTTTCAAATTAACATATTCAGACATTAATGAAACTTTAACACATCTATTTTGAATATTTTTGGAGAATTTGGTGTAATTTAATCAACCATTACTCGAGTTATAGCAATTTTTCGATGTTCATAATTCTTTAGTTCATAAAAAATTCCTCAAAAATCCAATTTTCAAAATAAAATATTCAGACTCTAATAAAACGTTATTAAATCTATTTTTAATATTTTTGAAGAATTTCGTGTAATTTAATCAACCACTACTCGAGTTATAGCAATTTTTCGATGTTCATAATTCTTTAGTTCATAAAAAAATCCTCAAAAATTCAATTTTCAAAATAAAATATTCAGACATTAATGAAACGTTAACACATCTATTTTGAATATTTTTGGAGAATTTGGTGTAATTTAATCAACCATTACTCGAGTTATAGCAATTTTTCGATGTTCATAATTCTTTAGTTCATAAAAAATTCCTCAAAAATTCAATTTTCAAAATAACATATTCAGACATTAATGAAACGTTAATACATCTATTTCGAATATTTTTGGAGAATTTGGTGTAATTTAATCAACCACTACTCGAGTTATAGCAATTTTTCGATGTTCATAATTCTTTAGTTCATAAACAATTCCTCAAGAATTCAATTTTCAAAATAAAATATTCAGACATTAATGAAACGTTAATACATCTATTTTGAATATTTTTGGAGAATTTGGTGTAATTTAATCAACCATTACTCGAGTTATAGCAATTTTTCGATGTTCATAATTCTTTAGTTCATAAAAAATTCCTCAAAAATTCAATTTTCAAAATAAAATATTCAGACATTAATGAAAAGTTAATACATCTATTTTGAATATTTTTGGAGAATTTCGTGTAATTTGATCAAACACGACTATAGTTATAGCAATTTTTCGATGTTCATAATTCTTTAGTTCATAAAAAATGTCTCAAAAATTCAATTTACAAAATAAAATATTCAGACATTAATGAAACGTTAATACATCTATTTCGAATATTTTTGGAGAATGTTATGTACTTTCATCAACTACAACACGAGTTATTTCAATTATTCGATGTTCATAATTCTATAATATTTTTTCTCATCAGCCTGAAGCTCATTTTCTCTCCGGCGCTAATTTTTCTGCGAAAAGTGAGGGATGTTTAGGGGGTGGTGGTTATCTGTCCGCCCCGGTACGTCAATGGAGAGCGCCGCGCGTGAATTATTCACGATGCGCCGCGCCTAATTATGAATTTATGTGCGGGCCCTGGGACTTTTTTGATTAGATCGGGGCCCATAATTTTTCCTTCAAAAAAAAAATCATCCCTCCAGCGCCCGGCGGCGTTTGCACGTGCAATTAGCATGCGTAATACGCTTTCCCCGATTAAAAATAACGCGGATTAATTTTCAATTACCGATCGATGTGCCCCGTGCCCGCAAAACGTGAATAATTTAGGGCGGCGTTTTTTTTTTCGCCCCGGCTGTTCTAATGATAAAAGGGGCAGGATTCCGCATATCCGAAAGAGCGGTAATAATAATTATATTACGCGCCGGGCAAAAGGAAAACGCGGAAATAAAACAAATATACGTGCGGGCAGCCGCCCCGCGGGGGCGGGCCGGCCCTTTCTTTGTAATTGTAGCATACATGGACGGGCTTATTCGGTTAGCGGTCGCGTCGTTCGCTTTTATTTCATTAAAATGTGGCCATCTTTCCGAAACGGACTTAAAATTCAACTCATGGCGATGTGTTTTGAATATTTGTAACCAAGTGTGACTTTGCATACACTTATTTGATTTATTAGAACGCGGCGGCGGCGGCCGACCAACCGCCTCCACACCCCCCCACCCAACCCGCCTTTGCATGTGTATGTGTGTGAGTCCGTTTGTTATTATGTCGCTAGTCAGATTGCGGCATTTTTATTGCCCCCCTTTTTTATGCGGCGAATCTCCCTCGACGCCCGCACGTTCGTCTCTTTCTCCCTTGTCCATGTACATGTGTGTGCCCAGCATACACTCTTTGCATTCGAAAATCGTACGCGTCCGCTTTTTATCTAATTAAGAATTCTGAATATTTAATTGTTTACCTATTTCAATCCCTTTATCTTGAAATCTCTGCACAAAACAATCACACATCTGTGCTACATTCATTAAATTAAGACTGAATTTAAGATCCAGACAATTTAAACTTTGATTGCTTAGAATATGACTACTGGTCTGGACTCTACTACCCTAAAGCCATCTAATCATCATATCGACTATAGTGTCTTCATATTCATTCATATACGTCTAAGGCGATCAATCGTTAGACGTATATGAATGCAGGGCTTGTTGTAGACATATAGGGTAAACATTTAAAAAATAAGACCTTATCTACCATTCGTCATCGCAGTCTTAAGAGGGATATTAGTGTGACTCTGTGATTTATTTTATAATTTATGTTTTTGCAGACAAAAAATTAATTTTAATTAAGCTTTGCCTTCATTAACCTTCCCCGTTGTACTTCTCTTTGAAGACGGTCGTCTATTGAGTAACTACTTTGCATGACGCATTAAAAATTCGCAACATGCGATTGTTTATACGGCAGCTATCTGCGGCTGTAAACCGCCGCGAAAAACGCGAGGTAATCGTAAAATCCGCGCCCCACCGCACAACAACCCCCGGCTTTTTATACGCGCCGTAAAAGAGCGCGGCCCGCTTTATGCGTTGTAGATATTAATACTTTGAAATTGATCGTCAAAAAGGAAATAAGGGGGGAGAGAGCGATGAATTAACAGGTGAGGGCGGAATCGATGCTGCGAGAGAAAAAAATAAAACGCCAAAGCCGTGCAGACATCAAAAAAATACCCGCGGGGTTGTTCTTTTGATTCGCGCGGCTTCAATTAATTTCTTCCGTATCAAATGGTCTTAATACCTTCAGGGATCGATCCACGCAGCCGCTTTTTTTTTAATTACTGCCGTTCGCGCCGCGCGGATCGGATCAAAGCGCCTCTTGCCGGCCCTTTATTTATTTCTTGCGAGTGAGCGGCGGCGGCAGGTAGCGGGGGGGCGTTAGGGGGTAATCCAATACAGCGGGGCCAATTTGAAATCCAAATATTCCGCAATCTGCCGCCCCCCCACACCACAGCAAACACACGCGTGTTCGCGCCTGATTGAAGATGTTATCCCGCGTCGATGGATTGACAAATCCAATTTGCATAGGGGGGTGAGATAAGAAAGCGATTACCGTGGGGATTTATTTTGCCGAATATATGTGTTCGAATGTCTTAAGCTAAAAATACGATCAAATATAAAACTCATTGATAAAGTTGAAAAAAAAGAAGAGAAAAAGGCTGGTGTTATTAAGGGATGGACAGGCAGGAGGGGCGTGGATGGAACAAAGTGTGGATGTTGGCGTATGCGGATGATATGCTGGTAGCCAAGAGAGTTGAAGTGATACAATGAGATGTTGGAAAGATACATGTGCAGATACGCTCCTTAACTCTCTCAATCAGCCTTTCCTTCCATTTCAGCCCTTCCCCCTTACCCCTCCTGCCTCTATTCCTAAACAACATCCATTTGGTCGTTTTCACATTCACCTCTTATCCAGGTACCTACCCATTATTGCCAACATCTCTTGCATCTCTTCCACTCTTATGGCCACCAGCACCACGTCATCTGCATACGCCAACATCCACACCTTGAATCTACCCACCACGACCCCTCCTGCCTGTCCTCTCCTCAGCACCTCCTCCAACTCGCTCGTGTACAGGTTAAACAGGAGGGGGCTCAGCGGGCACCCCTGCTTTACACCCACATTCACCCTTCTCAGATATTTTTCCATTCACTCTTGCTTTTGCCCAATATTCTTTATACATCCTTCTCACCCACTCCACTCCTTCCTCTTCCATACCCAATCTATCCATACATTCCACCAGTTTCCCCCTAGGAACTGAGTCATACGCCGCTTTTAAATCCACAAACACCGCATACACTCTCCCTTTGCATTCCAGCGCTTCCTCCGCCATTCTCGCCAGCGTGAAAATCTGCTCCCTCGTCCCTCTACCCCTTCTGAACCAGCAGCCCTTTTTGTTCTACTTCCCTATCCATTCTATTTTTCACCATAGTCATCATCAATTTATAACCGGCACTCATAATGATGATCCCCCTATAGTTTTTTACGTCCGAGGCCGCTCCTCCTTTGTCTACCGGGACCACCACCCCTCTCCCTTCCTTCCTCCGGTAGCTTTTTGAAAGCCTCTGACTTCAGCCCGCTGCCTTTTCGAGTTTTAACTGTGCCAGGGCCACCTCCATCTCTTTCCGCGAAAACGCCCCCCTTCGTACCACCTGTCTCGCACTCGAACTGCCCAGCTCCACCTCAGAACCCGCCATCTGTTTACAACTCCTCTCCCACTCTGCTAGCTCTATGTTCACTTTGCCCTGATTCGCCCTTCCCTCCCACATCCGTTTCTCCACCACACACTGCCTCAACCTCTTTTCCACTTTCTGCAACTCCTCTATTTTTTTCCTCTCGCACGTACTCTCGAACTCCCTCTTCGTCTGATTAACCCTTTCGACTGCACATCTGCCTTACCTCCAATTCGCCATTTCCCTCCGCCACCTCGTCTTCTTCATTTTACACTCCTCATCGAACCAACACTCCCTCTGGCCTCCACTCTGCTTCCTCACCACCAACGCAGCCGCCATCACTCTCTCCAACTGGAGCATCGACTGTACCTTCTCCCACTTCACGCCCTTTAGGTTTTTCTCATACACCGCCATTTCTAGTTTGCTCCATCCAAACCTTTGCTGCCCCTTTTTCTCCTCCCTCTTCAAACCATTTATCATTCTCAAGACCACCTCCATAGGCACATGGTTCGACCCCCCCCCCCCCCCCCCCACATTTTCCACCTTGAAGCACTCCAACTCTTCCCTTCCGATACTTTTGACCACCACATAGTTCAAAACCGAACCTCCTCCGTATCCACAGAAAGTCTTCTTCCCTTCCCAGTCCCCTTCGCAGCATCCATTCAGTACATACTTTCTCACCCATTGGATCCATTCTCTACCCTCCTGGTTGGTCACTTTATCCTGCGATCGTCTTTCTCTCCATTCATCGCCCTCTCCAATCCCTTCTTCCAGCTCCTCCACCCTCACATTCCAGTCACCCCCGGCGATCCATTCATTTGCCTCTGTCTCGAGCCCGTCCAGTATCTGCGTTAGTTCTAAACGGTTTTTGTTACAGTACACGGCCCCTACCCACACCGACCTCCTATCCATTTCCACCTTTTCTATTACCAATCTCGCCGCTTTCCTCTCTGATCCATTGTCCCACTGACTTCCTCACTCCTAACAAGATTCCTCTTTTGGCTCTCCCCATCCCCGCTTCTTTCGTTGCACCTTGCATCACCCAGTCTCACCCTGTCGGCATGCAATGACTAGTACGACCTGTCTGAATACCGACCTGTAGCCCTAGTGCAGTTTTCCCTTGTTGCCATGCAAGAATCTCTCTGGTGCGCTGATAAACCAGCCAAATCGTATAGCTCCTTATAGCATAACACTCTCGGCCACCCCTGCCAGAATCGCCCTCTTGATTTGCCCGGGTCCTCGTTGGTTGGGCATAATCGTTGCCAGGGCCGCAGTACATTTGGCCCCTGTTTGCGGAAGGTCAAGCTCTGGTCGTTAAAGCTACCCAGGTACTTGACCTCCCATTTCGGGATCACATCCATGGACCCCATGCGCAAGCGGACTTCCGACCTTCGTTTCCTGCCGATGAGGAGCCGCCGTTTTTCTTCTGGGCTGGCGTCCACTCTCCCTTGCAGCACCTCTTCGTTGCCGCCTATCACGACCAGGGCCACTTCATGAGCGTCAACGGGTGGGCGTTCATTCGGGGTGGGTCCCAGCGCGCACCCCCGTGGAACGGCGCACTTCAGGGTGAGCTTCTTGGTGTTTCAGCCGTCTGCTTCCAAGATAACTCTCCACCAGCCTCATCGTATCGTTGGGGAACCCCATCTCCCTGCACCTTACCACGGCGAGTCCCCAATGTGCAGTGTTTAAGGCGTTCCTAACGTCGACCGTCACGAGGGCACACAACTGCCTCGTCCTCTATGGCCTTTCCTTGGTCGCCTTTGAAACCGCGCTCAGGGCTTTAATGGTGCCCGGCAGGTGGTTGGATAGTCCGCCAGGTGCCTCGGTATTCCAAGACCTTGTCCACCGTGTCTAGCATACACTGGGGTATGTACGCTGAGGGATGTCCTAGGTCTTACTTGGCTTCCCCCACGAGCGGAGCGCACCTTGTCGTGGTGTGGGGGCAGAGTGGACCGACGTGCAATCGCCCCACCGAGGAACTTCGCCTCGGCGGGGACTTGGGCGTCGCTCCACTGCCAAGACGCTCCGGGGCCCGATACAACTCCTTGCGTTGAGGGCCTCTCTTCTAGATTCTCTTCACCCCCTTTGATCTATCGGCCGTCCTCGGCCAGCCTCTTCGGCCACTCTAGGCCCCTTTTCTGACCTCCGAAGTTATTAGATACCGAGGATGGAGGGGGTCGCAAAGCTGTAACATCTTTCAGGCCTTATCTTCACGCTGACGAAACTTGTTATGACCAGGACTTCCTTCTGGATACGACCGGGACGGACAAATGTTGACGACACAGCTATGAACTCGGACTTCAAATTCAATTAAATATGAACAGACACACAACGGACAAAAAGTTAGGGAGCAGGGATTGGATGTCCCAGTTCCGGTCGGGGGCGAGGGTGCCATGGCAAAAGAAAGAGCGGCATCTAGGACTGTATCCAAACAAGCGGCCAGGGAAAAAACAATTACAGCATGGGAAAAGGCATGGGACGAGGACAACGCCAAAGGCAAATGGACAAAGGCGCTGATACCGTCGGTAAGAAGCTGGTACAGCAGAACCCACGGGGAAGTAAACTACCACCTGACGCAATTCCTCACGGGCCACGGTTGCTACGAAGCGTACCTGTTCAGAATGGGCCTAAGCCCCTCAGATGGGTGTCCATACTGCCAGGAAGAAGACACACTGGCACATACGATTTTCAGGTGCCCACGCTGGGAGGCGCGCAGGCTACTACTAACTTTACACGTTGGGGAGCTGCGCACAAACAACATCACCGAAAAAATGCTAGAGAGCAAGGAAGGATGGGAAGCGATAGGGGGTTTCATCACAGACATCATGAAGATAAAGGAAGCCGAGCAGAGAAAAAGGAAGAGTCCCAGATCAGAGGGGTAAGACAGGGGTGGGCTAGGGCGTGATGCAATGCCGAGAGGCGAATACCGCGCCAGGGCAGAAGGCCCTGGTGAATCCGGCACGCAGTCTTTAGAAGATTTCGCATCCTCCACCCCGAAAAAAAAAAAAGGTCTACTTGGCTTGGGGATTAGGACCAACCATCTCCATCTCGCTGGGAAGTCCGCCTGGCTGAGCGTCCCGTTAATTACAGCCAGGAAGACTTCTGGGAACTCTTCCGGCGTCAACTTGATGGCCTCCGGGAGAACTCCGTCTGGCCCTTGCTCCTTGTTGCTGGCCAGTCTTCAGCTCCGCAGATGTGAAGGGCTCCATGAGCGTAGGGTTCGTCGTTCCCGGCTTTTCATTGCGCAAAATCGTCCTCGCTGAGTATGGGTTGTTGTGGCATCGCCTTCAGGCGTGTCAGGGCCGTACCGCAACGAGCTTTCACTAGTGCAGGATGGCGAGAGGCAAGGCATAGGGAGGAAGCTTTTCTAGGCCTCCTTGTATCTATACAAGAAGGCCTAGAAAACGCGGCGGACTTTATTAAAAAAAATATAATTATATATAAATTCCTTTCTCTCGTCCCGGTACTGGGTTTTGGTCTTCAGTTGTGTTGTCTTGTACCACCCACTACCCTCTCATACATCTACCATAAGTGTCATCGCGTACGCTTTGCCCTCCCGGAAGATGTACATAATACTCTTTACTCTTTATACCTTTCTTAATAATCTACTAAATCCAGTCAACAAACGCCCTTTTTTTATCACACTAAGTACACCCCAGTCGATTTATCAATAATTTTAAAACCCTCATTTTTAATTTTAACGTCTTACCACCCGTCATTACGCCGCCAATAATGCCTTTATCGGCGCGCGGTAATGGATGCCGGAGGCGGCTTTAAAGCGGCGCCTTGTATCGTGCGGCATCCGGCTGTATATATATATATATGTGTGTGTGTGTGGGGGGGTTGAAAATAATAGATTAGCGTTTTGTGTGCGCGCCGCTGCCTTCGTTCGGAATTGATGTTCGAACCGGATGGCCATTAAAGATGCATAAAGACGTCGCACGCCATCTGGAACAATGCCATAAAGATGATTGCAAATATCGGTGTTCGGCGTATCGATTTTGCAATCATACACACTCCCACCCCCTTCTGACACGGTGGTGACAAACCCTAGCTAGCTGTGCGGGTGAGAGAACGGGGAGGTTAAATAAAAATCCTTTCGGTGATAATTAATACTGCTTGGAGAATTAAATTAAAAACGCGAAAAGAGAATGTATTTTAATGAGCTACGGGCGGGCAAAAAGGGGCAAACATTTTGAATAATTAATTTTTTTGTCTTGATAAACATATCTGCATATTTTTTAATTACAAATGACGTCGCGCTGCTCGCGAGGGGGGTGTGGGGGTGGGCAGGTGCGCGCGCGAGGGTGAAAGATGTCCCGGGCAAACATAATTAACCGTTTGACTTGATTTTTATTTAGAGTTATTCAAATAATAAGCTTGATAATTATTTCTGTTTTGAAACTGCCGCTCCGCTTATCGCGTGGACGACGTGGGGGCCGAACCAGACGAGGCCGCCGCCGCCCCCGGGGCTCGCGCGGCCGTATCTCGATTGAAATTCTTTTAATTTGCCCTTGTTTGAAGAAACCCTTTTTTCCAACCTCCCCCTTTTATATTTAATTTGTCATTTTATTGTTCAGCTATTCGCCCTGGACGTGATATCACGAAAATTTTTAATTGCCTTTACTGAGATAACAAAATCAAAATGTTAATTAACAATCCTAGTGTGTTCTTTGCGACGGCGGTGGAAGAGGGGTTAAAAAAAATTAAAGAAAAATACACGGCTCGCATATTTCATTAAGGCGAGCGATAAAGCGGGATGGGGGGTTATTATTTTTTCATCTGCTCCCAGCGAGCAATTAGCACGCACACATACATTCCGTCTCTTTGATCGCGCGCCAATAAGTCGCGATTTAATATGGCTTTTATTGCCGCCGCCGTATCAATTTTAATATAGCTGTCTCCAGCCACCCCCGCACACCCGCGCGCGCGCGCTTTTCGGTCGTTCGAACGCCGCTTAATAACTGATAAATACGTTCCTCTGCGCGTAATAATCTGACATATTCTTCCGTTTAGTTTGTGGAAGTTTCGCAAATTGAGAAAGTAGAGATATTTGTCAGAACATTTCAGTCTTTTGAAGTTCGACTGCGAGACAGTAATATATAAAGTTTATATCTGCCAAACTTATGAATGTACCGAACTAGTTGGAGGATGAAATCTATATAATATACAAACCAGTGGCGTAACTGCTCAAACTTTTGATAAGATTAATGTGTAAATAAGTTCTGTCACTTATAAAAAAAACATTTACAATTTATACACACGTATTACATACATTAGAACTGTATTTACTTAATTTAATGTTTATATCTTAGGATTCTCACCTTATACACTAAAATTTATATAATTTATATGATTTACATAAATACCAAACGCAAAATCTTTTCTTTTTCAAAACAATACAAATACGACTTTCATTCTCACAGGCTCATATATTTGTTTCTTAATTTTGTGGTCAATTATTGATTACAATACCACTAGAGAATGTAAATTGCGTATGGGACTTTGTGGTTGAGTGTAGTATAAAGAAAAAAAAATCTGTATACAATAAAAAGAACATCACGTCCCCCCTCCCCAAGTGCTATTGTGTATATTTCCAAACGGTCGCAAAATAAAAGCCCGCGATACGGATCAGATCCAATTCCGCCGCATTTGGGGGGGCGATTCGGATCAAATAATGTTAAAACGCGCCCGCGGGGTATCCGCAGACATTGCTCCGCAGACGAACTCCTCTCTCTCAGATGTGACACCCCCTCGGGGGGATCGAAGCCGTATGTTTTACGCCAGCCTTATCGCGATTTTTTCCTCTCGTACGCGTACATTATTGGAAAATAAAACAAGAGGGGCCTGTGCGGGCGGCAGCAACCCTTCTTGGAGCCAATTAGTGGTACGCGCACAAAGAGCCCAGCACATGTGCGAACCGCTTTGAACCCGGGCCGCCGGCCGATGCATTTAAAAAAATTCTTAATTGCACCGCCGTGCGAATTGAGTATTCAATTAGGCCGCCATTTGATATCCCCGATGCCGATATTTGATACCGCTAATTATTCAATTTATTAAATGTCTTCGCAGAAAGCGTGCGTTGTCCGTTTCGCCGCCGCCGCCGTCGTCGACGCTCTCGCACACGAAATTAATTTGCGGTCCGGTTAATTTCCAATCGATCTGGCTGTGCATGGGAGGGCTTCTTAATTAATTTGTTTGCCAAATTGAGTCGTCCTCCTTAATACTAATACTTGTAATGTATACCGGAGCTATAGATATCTTATTATGTCCAACACATCGGTTCGTCCTTTATCAAGCGCTGGATTAGTTTGGTCCGTGAACGAAGTGACCCTACAGGATCCAATAAGACAGTAATCCTTGTGGACCTACCGAATATCCCGGTATTACCGGTCCGCGCGTCCTCCTCCTGATATATAGCGTGTAAGAGGTGTATTAAGGATCTAAAGGGTTGATACAGGATCAGATTACGTAATTAATTGGTTATCAGAGTTCGTTAGGCGCTTTTGCGAAGAATAAGGTGTCACACCGGAAATCAAAGATTTCTAACTTTAAACACCTATATTCGTTTTTTCAAAACAACACTCGGCAAATATCAAGGAATGCTTAACATTGTTTTTATAAAATAAAACAATTGATAGTAAATAGATTTTAGATGAATTCTAACTGTTTCTTATAGAAATATCTATATAAAATATAATTTTTCGAAGGCCAGGATGTTATCTCTAATATCTTACAAGATATATACTTGTAAACTTGAACGTATATGAGAAATATGATCCCTAATTAATATCTTCAACAAAAGTAATAAACTGTGATAGATTTTAGATGAATTGTAGCTGTTTCTTATGGAGAAATGTGTATAGAATACAATTTTTCAAATGCCAAGATGTTATCTATAATATCTTACAAGATATGCTCTTGTAAAGTTGAACGTATATGAGAAATATGATTCCTAACTAATATCTTCAATTAAAAATACAACCTGTGATAGATTTTAGATGAATTCTAGCTTTTTCTTATAGAAATATGTACACGGAATACAAGTTTTCACATATCAAGATGTTATCTCTAATATCTTACAAGATATACACGTGTAAAGTTTAACCTATATGAGAAATATGATTTCTAATTAATATTTTCAATAAAAGTAATAAACTGTGATAGATTTTAGATGAATTCTAGCTGTTTCTTATGGAAATATGTATACAGAATACAATTTTTCAAAGACCAAGATGTTATCTCTAATATTTTACAAGATATGCATTTGCAAAGTTGAACATGTATGAGAAATATGATTCCCAATTAATATCTTCAGTAAAAATAATAAACTGTGATAGATTTTAGATGAATTCTAGATGTTTCTTATGGAAATATGTATATAGAATACAATTTTTCAAAGGCTAAGAAATTATCTCTAATATCTTACAAGATATGCATTTGCAAAGTTGAACATGTATGAGAAATATGATTCCCAATTAATATCTTCAGTAAAAATAATAAACTGTGATAATTTTTACATGAATTCTAGCTGTTTCTCATAGAAATATGTATATAGAATACAATTTTTCGAAGGCCAAGATGTTATCTCTAATATCTTACAAGATATGCATTTGCAAAGTTGAACAGGTATGAGAAATATGATTCCCAATTAATATCTTCAGTAAAAATAATAAACTGTGATAGATTTTACATGAATTCTAGCTGTTTCTTATGGAAATATGTATATAGAATACAATTTTTCAAAGACCAAGATGTTATCTCTAATATCTTACAAGATATAGACTTGTAAAGTTTAACCTATATGAGAAATATGATTTGTAATTAATATCTTCAGTAAAAATAATAAACTGTGATAGATTTTACATGAATTCTAGCTGTTTCTTATGGAAATATGTATATAGAATACAATTTTTCAAAGTCTAAGATGTTATCTCTAATATCTTACAAGATATAGACTTGTAAAATTTAATCTATATGAGAAATATGATGTCTAATCAATATCTTCAATATAAGTAATAAACCGTGATAGATTTTAGATGAATTCTAGCTGTTTCTCATAGAAATATATATATAGAATACAATTTATCAAAGACCATGATGTTATCTCTAATATCTTACAAGATATAGACTTGTAAAGTTTAACCTATATGAGAAATTGATGTCTAATTAATATCTCCAATAAAAGTAATAAACTGTGATAGATTTTAGATGAATTCTAGCTATTTCTTATGGAAATATGTATATAGAATACAATTTTGCAAAGAACAAGATGTTATCTATAGTATCTTACAAGATATGCTCTTGTGAAGTTAAACGTATATGAGAAATATGATTTCTAATTAATATCTTCAATAAAAGTAATAAACTGTGATAAATTTTAGATGAATTGTGGCTGTTTCTTATAGAGAAATGTATATAGAATACAATTTTTCAAATGCCAATATGTTATCTATAATATCTTACAAGATATAGACTTGTAAAGTTTAACCTATATGAGAAATATGATTTCTAATTAATATCTTTAATAAAAGTAATAAACTGTAATAGATTTTAAATGAATTCTAGCTGTTTCTTATAGAAATATGTATATAGAATAAAAAACTTTCAAAGGCCAAGATGTTATCTCTAATATCTTGCAAGATATGCATTTGCAAAGTTGAACATGTATGAGAAATATGATTCCCAATTAATGTCTTCAGTAAAAATAATACACTGTGATAGATTTCACATTAATTCTAGCTGTTTCTTATAGAAATATGTATATAGAATACATTTATTCAAACAACAAGATGATATATCTAATATCTTACAAGATATAGACTTGTAAAGTTTAACCTATATGAGAAATATGATTTGTAATTAATATCTTGATTAAAAGTTATGAACTGTGATAGATTTTAGAAGAATTCTAGCTGTTTTTTATAGAAATATGTATATAGAATACAATTTTTCAAAGACCAAGATGTTATCACTAATATCTTACAAGATGTAGACTTGTAAAGTTTAACCTATATGAGAAATATGATTTCTAATTAATATCTTCAATAAAAGTAATACACTGTGATAGATTTTACATGAATTCTAGCTGTTTCTTATAGAAATATGTATATAGAATACAATTTTTCAAAGACCAAGATGTTATCTCTAATATCATACAAGATATAGACTTGTAAAATTTAACCTATATGAGAAATATGATTTCTAATAAATATCTTCAATAAAAGTAATAAACAGTGATAGATTTTAGATGGATTCTAGCTGTTTCTCATAGAAATATGTATATAGATAACAATTTTTCGAAGTTCAAGATGTTATCTCTAATATCTTACAAGATATAGACTTGTAAATTTAACCTGTATGAGAAATTCGATTACTAATGAACATCTTCAATAAAAGTAATAAACTGTGATAGATTTTAGATGAATTCTAACTGTTTCTTATGGAAATATGTATATAGAATACAATTTTTCAAAGACCAAGATGTTATCTCTAATATCTTACAAAATATAGACTTGTAAAGTTTAACCTATATGAGAAATATGATTTCTAATTAATATCTTCAATAAAAGTAATAAACTGTGATAGATTTTAGATGAGTTCTAGCTGTTTCTTATGGAAATATGTCTATAGAATACAATTTTTCAAATACCAAGGTGTTATCTCTAATATCTTACAAGATATAGACTTGTAAAGTTTAACCTATATGAAAAATATGATTTCTAATTAATATCTTGAATAAAAGTAATAAACTGTGATAGATTTTAGATGAATTCTAGCTGTTTCTTTTGGAATTATGTATATAGAATACAATTTTTCAAAGGGCAAGATGTTATCTCTAATATTTTACAAGATATGCATTTGCAAAGTTGAACATGTATGAGAAATATGATTCCCAATTAATATCTTCAGTAAAAATAATAAACTGTGATAGATTTTACATGAATTCTAGCTGTTTCTTATAGAAATATGTATATAGAATACTATTTTTCAAATACCAAGATGTTATCTATAATATCTTACAAGATATGCTCTTGTAAAGTTGAACGTATATAAGAAATATGATTCCTAACTAATATCTTCAATTAAAATAACAACCTGTGATAGATTTTAGATGAATTCTAGCATTTTCTTATAGAAATATGTATATGGAATACAAGTTTTCGAATACCAAGATGTATCTGTAATATCTTACAAGATATACACTTGCAAAGTTGAACCTATATGAGAAATATGATTCCTAATTAATATCTTCAATAAAAGTAATAAACTGTGATAGATTTTATATCAATTCTAGCTGTTTCTTATGGAAATATATATATATATATATATATATATATATATATATATATATATATAGAATACAATTTTTCAAATACCAAGATGTTATTTCTAATATATTACAAGATATACACTTGCAAAGTTGAACCTATATGAGAAATATGATTCCTTATTAATATCTTCAATAAAAGTAATAAACTGTGATAGATTTTAGATGAATTCTAGCTGTTTCTTATGGAAATATATATAGAATACAATTGTTCAAAGGCCAAGATGTTATCTCTAATATCTTACAAGATATGCATTTGCAAAGTTGAACATGTATGAGAAATATGATTCCCAATTAATATCTTCAGTAAAAATAATAAACTGTGATAGATTTTAGATGAATTTTAGCTGTTTCTCATAGAAATATGTATATAGAATACAATTTTTCGAAGGTGAAGATGTTATCTCTAATATCTTACAAGATATAGACTTGTAAAGTTGAGCCTATATGAGAAATATGATGTCTAATCAATATCTTCAATAAAAGTAATAAACTGTGATAGATTTTAGATGAATTCTAGCTGTTTCTTATGGAAATATGTATATAGAATACAATTTTTCAAAGGCCAAGATGTTATCTCTAATATCTTACAAGATATAGACTTGTAAAATTTAACCTATATGAGAAATATGATTTCTAATTAATATCTTCAATAAAAGTAATAAACTGTGATAGATTTTAGATGAATTCTAGCTGTTTCTCATAGAAATATGTATATAGAATACAATTTTTCAAAGACCAAGATGTTATCACTAATATCTTACAAGATGTAGACTTGTAAAGTTTAACCTATATGAGATATATGATTTCTAATTAATATCTTCAATAAAAGTAATAAACTGTGATAGATTTTAGATGAGTTCTAGCTGTTTCTTATGGAAATATGTATATAGAATACAATTTTTCAAAGGCCAAGATGTTATCTCTAATATCTTACAAGATATAGACTTGTAAAATTTAACCTATATAAGAAATATGATTTCTAATTAATATCTTCAATAAAAGTAATAAACTGTGATAGATTTTAAATAAATTCTAGTTGTTTTTTTTATGGAAATATGTATATAAAATACATTTTTTCAAAGACCAAGAATAAAAGTAATAAACTGTGATAGATTTTATATCAATTCTAGCTGTTTCTTATGGAAATATATATATATATATATATATATATATATATATATATATATATATATAGAATACAATTTTTCAAATACCAAGATGTTATTTCTAATATATTACAAAATATACACTTGCAAAGTTGAACCTATATGAGAAATATGATTCCTAATTAATATCTTCAATAAAAGTAATAAACTGTGATAGATTTTAGATGAATTCTAGCTGTTTCTTATAGAAATATGTATATAGAATACACCTTTTTAATCAGAAACCCCTGGATTTACGATACTAACTTGTTGAGAAATGCCTAGATATAGGCAGCGTTGGTGATAAAGGGCACAAAACCTATTCACCTACTGTTATAAATTCACGTAAAATTATAGAAATTACTGCAGTAATGTCAGAAGAGTGATAAAAAAAATGTTCGAATCTCATCATCTGCTTCTCGAGAGGGAGTGGCGGGAGGGGAGTTTGGTGGTGCGGTATTTGGATTGCATTTAAATGAAAAAGAAAACCGATGTATTTTTCATTCCAATTTCCAAGTTTTTAATCAAACTTTATTATTTCGTTCCGCCCGTAACGACACGGCATATCAATTACACGGCCGCGGCGGCGGCGGCGGCCCGCGGCCTCCCCGCATAAAAATGCACCCCACGCGCGTTTTTTTTTTAAGAGGAAAGTTTCTGGAACGATTAGTCGCCCACTTATCGTGCCGCCCCCCCCTGCGTCTTAATCGAAAAATCGCCCAAATTGATATTGCCGTCTTTTTTTTTATGGCGTCGATATGAATATTTTCTTGAGGGCTGAATAGGGGTTGTTGCCAATATTATCGAGAGGTTGTTTACAGCGATATTAATTATACTCTCCCTTACCTTACGACAAAATGTTATGTTAAAATAAATAAATAAATATAATAAAATATAATAATAATAATAGCAACATATAAACGAAGTTACATATCTTCGCTGCTACTAGATAGAGCCTCCGTACATTCCAGGTGCCCATACTAATAATTTCTTTGCTTAACTTTTTTTATCCAGCTTCGATGAAAAGCTGGGTGTTCTCCGAGTGAGGAGGAGCAGGCCCAACGCCTCAAACCGACCCTCCCCCCCAACCTGGAGCACCGACTATATAACTATAGCGTCTTTCGTGTATCACTTTGGGCTGGTACGAGCTTATTGGTTCTTGTTCTATTTATCGCTTCTGATGCGCACAATTCTACCTCGGCGCTTACCACCTACGCGCACGACCGCGATACTGCATGCCACGGGGCAACTAGTAATGCTAAACCATGCTAAACGAAAGCGCCTTATATACAAAAAATATGCATAATCACAGATAAAATTATTGAATCGACGAAATCCTTCCCTCCAACTATTTATCTGCATGCGTGTGCCCTAAAACTTACGCTCATCTTCCTCAACTATTCCCCCGCCTCCTCCACCCCCATACAGAGCAATCCATATCGCAGCGAAGTTGTATATTTGATATGCGATTGTGTGTCTTTGGAAGCTCATCGTAGACTCGTTATTAATATGTGTTTGATAAGATCCGGGGAGCTTAAAGCGATCTTATATTTTATACGCCATTATATTAAAGCCCGCCTCCATCCATCTCGTTCCCCGAAGTAAGTTTTTGTTTGTTCCTTGATATATGTATGTGTGTGTGTATAGAACTTTATATTATTGGCTTTCCGCGCGCTCCGGATTACTATTAGTGCGATTAAGGAGGGTGGAAAATTGGCACGCGCGATTATTTTTGCCACAGCGCAGCCCCGTAGTAAATCAAACGGCGGACGAAAATGTATCATGATATTTGCTATCAGTTTGCGTGAGATGCTGCTATAATAACATCAACTACACAAGTTTATCGCCGCCGTATCGCACTTAACCGCAATGTATATTAGTTATTGCCAGATGGAATCGTTTACCCATCAGTTTAACCCTTATCTGGTATTATCTATATTCCCTTTAGTATCTGCCACTGCGTTTATTGTTTATTGCATTTCAACAATTAACTTATCTTATTTAATGTTTCACCCTACTGGCACGCTCGCTCTCCGCATAACTTCAGCCCGGGAAAATGCGATATACAAGGGGGATGCCATTTGAATTTTTCGAGTGCCGCGATGTTTATTGAAAAGAAAAATAAATCGGTATTTCAATAAGTCGTCTCCGGTTTGTCGAGTGTCCTTTCGAAATCGCTTCCTCGTCTCCATATTGTATCCGACTAACGAGGTACATACAAAAAAAATACTCATATAACGTTGTTCATTTTGATTTAATACTATCTGAAATAGGGGATGATTTATATTCACACAAACAATGATTACAATATAAAAAAAATACTTTAAAAAATTTATATACATATAACACCAAACTCGACGAGAATTCGAACCCACGACCCAAATGTATACAATGATGACAGAAAAAAAAACATAAATATATATATATATATATATATATATATATATATAATTTAATTTTTAATTAATGCGGTTGAATATCGCAACCCCCTCCAACGCAGCGCCCGGTCGATTCCGGATAATAATTTTAATTTGCATTCAGAACTTGTCCAATATTGAAGCAACATTAATTTTAACATATTTCCTCGAAGGCAGCCAAATGGAGAGAAACTAACGGAACGCAGTCTTAATTTACGGATTCACCGAGGGGGGCGGCTGCTGCCTGTGCGCGCCGCATCGCCCCCACGCCCCACACCCCACGTTTCCGAATCATTGATTGCAATTTTCCCGCTAATTTCTTCGGCGGGAACGAGCCGCATCGTCTCCACTTCACGGCCGTTAAAATTAATGCGAAAAAATTAAAAGCGCCGCCGATAGGGACAAACCCTCCACTCCCCCCCCCATTGATGGCTCGATTTTATTTTTAATAAACCCGAGCTAACGGTTTCACGTTAGATTAAATTTTAATCTATTTTTTTTTCTTTGGTTAATTCTTAATCGTTTCCGTTACTCATTTAAGGATCAATTTAACGCAGAAGTTTTGGATCCTGCCGGGCAAATCTCTATCAAAAAATTTCAACATCATTTCCTCATTCATGAAAGGAAGATAAAACACTGTTGTGTGTATAGCCCACAACCCTAAACAAATTCCCATAACTCCATAACATTTCTAGAATCGTGCAGACATCTAATATCTCAACCAATTTTTGTTTCCCTTTAACAGGGGGGGTGGTGGTAGGTAATGGGCGCCCGTCGAAACTGAAATTAGTTCATTTGCTCGCTGTGTAATTTATCCGTGCCGTATTTAAATGGAAGTTCATCTCCAATTATGGATAATTTACGGCCGCCAACTGACACTAACTATTTTATTCAGTCAATTATCAAGTTGTAAATATCGGCGAGCACGAACCTGCGCAGCCCCGACGAAAACAGCAGCGGGATGTTGATGGCGCCAATCAAATCTTATTAGTTCCCGACAAGATGCTTCGAATTGTTGCGAATACACATTGTAACCATTGTGGGGGCTATAACCACCCCCGTCGATCACGATCTTCGAGTTTACAACGTTTACAGCGTATTGCTTTCGTATGTGCACATCCTGAAAATTTTATTCCACGTAAACGTAAAAGGATTTAGAATGGTTCTAAAGATAATCAATATACCTCAATGGACTCTTCAAAACTGAGTTGCCCATTAATTTTTAAACAAGAATCAAACATACTTTACTAGCTTAAGTTAGTGTGAATAATTTTTATTGAGTAGAAATGAATTCAAATCTCATTTTCTAAAGTTATTCGGACATATCTCTAAAGATAATCAATATACCTCAATGGACTCTTCAAAACTGAGTTGCCCATTAATTTTTAAACAAGAATCAAGCATACTTTACTAGCTTAAATTAGTGTGAATACTTTTATTGAGTAGAAATGAATTCAAATCTCATTTTCTTAAGTTATTCGGATATATCTCTAAAGATAATCAATATACCTCAATGGACTCTTCAAAACTGAGTTGCCTATTAATTTTTAAACAAGAATCAAGCATACTTTACTAGCTTAAATTAGTTTGAATACTTTTATTAAGTAGAAATGAATTCAAATCTCATTTTCTTAAGTTATTCGAACATATCTCTAAAGATAATAAATATACCTCAATGGACTCTTCAAAACTGAGTTACCCATTAATTTTTAAACAAGAATCAAACATACTTTACTAGCTTAAATTAGTGTGAATACTTTTATTGAGTAGAAATGAATTCAAATCTCATTTTCTTAAGTTATTCGGACATATCTCTAAAGATAATCAATATACCTCAATGGACTCTTCAAAACTGAGTTGCCCATTAATTTTTAAACAAGAATCAAGCATACTTTACTAGCTTAAATTAGTGTGAATACTTTTATTGAGTAGAAATGAATTCAAATCTCATTTTCTTAAGTTATTCGGACATATCTCTAAAGATAATCAATATACCTCAATGGACTCTTCAAAACTGAGTTGTCCATTAATTTTTAAACAAGAATCAAACATACTTTACTAGCTTAAATTAGTGTGAATACTTTTATTGAGTAGAAATGAATTCAAATCTCATTTTCTTAAGTTATTCGGACATATCTCTAAAGATAATCAATATGCCTCAATGGACTCTTCAAAACTGAGTTGCCCATTAATTTTTAAACAAGAATCAAACATACTTTACTTGCTTAAATTAGTGTGAATACTTTTATTAAGTAGAAATGAATTCAAATCGCCATTTTCTTTAGTTATTCGTACATATCTCTAAAGATAATCAATATACCTCTATGGACTCTTCAAAACTGAGTTGCCCATTAATTTTTAAACAAGAATCAAACATATTTTACTAGCTTAAATTAGTGTGAATACTTTTATTGAGTAGAAATAAATTCAAATCTCATTTTCTTAAGTTATTCGGACATATCTCTAAAGATAATCAATATACCTCAATAGACTCTTCAAAACTGAGTTGCCCATTAATTGTTAAACAAGAATCAAGCATACTTTACTAGCTTAAATTAGTATGAATACTTTTATTGAGTAGAAATGAATTCAAATCTCATTTTCTTAAGTTATTCGGACATATCTCTAAAGATAATCAATATACCTCAATGGACTCTTCAAAACTGAGTTGCCCATTAATTTTTAAACAAGAATCAAACATACTTTACTAGCTTAAATTAGTGTGAATACTTTTATTGAGTAGAAATGAATTCAAATCTCATTTTCTTAAGTTATTCGGACATATCTCTAAAGATAATCAATATACCTCAATGGACTCTTCAAAACTGAGTTGCCCATTAATTTTTAAATAAGAATCAAGCATACTTTACTAGCTTAAATTAGTGTGAATACTTTTATTGAGTAGAAATGAATTCAAATCTAATTTTCTTAAGTTATTCGGACATATCTCTAAAGATAATCAATATACCTCTATGGACTCTTCAAAACTGAGTTGCCCATTAATTTTTAAACAAGAATCAAACATACTTTACTAGCTTAAATTAGTGTGAATACTTTTATTGAGTAGAAATGAATTCAAATCTAATTTTCTTAAGTTATTCGGACATATCTCTAAAGATAATCAATATACCTCTATGGACTCTTCAAAACTGAGTTGCCCATTAATTTTTAAACAAGAATCAAACATACTTTACTAGCTTAAATTAGTGTGAATAATTTTATTGAGTAGAAATGAATTCAAATCTCATCTTCTTAAGTTATTCGGACATATCTCTAAAGATAATCAATATACCTCAATGGTCTCTTCAAAACTGAGTTGCCCATTAATTTTTAAATAAGAATCAAGCATACTTTACTAGCTTAAATTAGTGTGAATACTTTTATTGAGTAGAAATGAATTCAAATCTCATTTTCTTAAGTTATTCGGACATATCTCTAAAGATAATCAATATACCTCAATGGACTCTTCAAAACTGAGTTGCCCATTAATTTTTAAATAAGAATCAAGCATACTTTACTAGCTTAAATTAGTGTGAATACTTTTATTGAGTAGAAATGAATTCAAATCTAATTTTCTTAAGTTATTCGGACATATCTCTAAAGATAATCAATATACCTCTATGGACTCTTCAAAACTGAGTTGCCCATTAATTTTTAAACAAGAATCAAACATACTTTACTAGCTTAAATTAGTGTGAATAATTTTATTGAGTAGAAATGAATTCAAATCTCATCTTCTTAAGTTATTCGGACATATCTCTAAAGATAATCAATATACCTCAATGGTCTCTTCAAAACTGAGTTGCCCATTAATTTTTAAATAAGAATCAAGCATACTTTACTAGCTTAAATTAGTGTGAATACTTTTATTGAGTAGAAATGAATTCAAATCTCATTTTCTTAAGTTATTCGGACATATCTCTAAAGATAATCAATATATCTCAATGGACTCTTCAAAACTGAGTTGCCCATTAATTTTTAAACAAGAATCAAGCATACTTTACTTGCTTAAATTAGTGTGAATACTTTTATTGAGTAGAAATGAATTCAAATCTCATTTTCTTAAGTTATTTGGACATATCTCTAAAGATAATCAATATTCCTCAATGGACTCTTCAAAACTGAGTTGCCCATTAATTTTTAAACAAGAATCAAGCATACTTTACTTGTTTAAATTAGTGTGAATATTTTTATTGAGTAGAAATTAATTTAAATCACTATTTTCTTTAGTTTTTCGGGCATTTCTCTAAAGATAATCAATATACCTCAATGGACTCTTCAAAACTGAGTTGCCCATTAATTTTTAAACAAGAATCAAACATACTTTACTAGCTTAAATTAGTGTGAATACTTTTATTAAGTAGAAATGAATTCAAATCTCATTTTCTTTAGTTATTCGGACATATCTCTAAAGATAATCAATATACCTCAATGGACTCTTCAAAACTGAGTTTACCATTAATTTTTAAACAAGAATCAAACATACTTTACTAGCTTAAATTAGTGTGAATACTTTTATTGAGTAGAAATGAATTCAAATATCATTTTCTTAAGTTATTCGGACATATCTCTAAAGATAATCAATATACCTCAATGGACTCTTCAAAACTGAGTTGCCCATTAATTTTTAAATAAGAATCAAGCATACTTTACTAGCTTAAATTAGTGTGAATACTTTTATTGAGTAGAAATGAATTCAAATATCATTTTCTTAAGTTATTCGGACATATCTCTAAAGATAATCAATATACCTCAATGGACTCTTCAAAACTGAGTTGCCCATTAATTTTTAAACAAGAATCAAGCATACTTTACTTGCTTAAATTAGTGTGAATACTTTTATTGAGTAGAAATGAATTCAAATCTCATTTTCTTAAGTTATTTGGACATATCTCTAAAGATAATCAATATACCTCAATGGACTATTCAAAACTGATTTGCTTATTAATTTTTATACAAGAATCAAGCATACTTTACTAACTTAAATTAGTGTGAACACTTTTATTGAGTAGAAATGAATTCAAATCTCATTTTCTTAAGTTATTCGGACATATCTCTAAAGATAATCAATATATCTCAATGGACTCTTCAAAACTGAGTTGCCCATTAATTTTTAAACAAGAATCAAACATACTTTACTTGCTCAAATTAGTGTGAATACTTTTATTGAGTAGAAATGAATTCAAATCTCATTTTCTTTAGTTATTCGGACATATCTCTGAAGATAATCAATATACTTCAATGGACTCTTCAAAACTGAGTTGCCTATTAATTTCTAAACAAGAATCAAACATACTTTACTAGCTTAAATTAGTGTGAATACTTTTATTGAGTAGAAATCAATTCTAATCTCATTTTCTTTAGTTATTAGGGCATATCTCTAAAGATAATCAATATACCTCAATGGACTCTTCAAAACTGAGTTGCCCATTAATTTTTAAACAAGAATCAAACATACTTTACTTGCTTAAATTAGTGTGAATACTTTTATTGAGTAGAAATGAATTCAAATCTCATTTTCTTTAGTTATTCGGACATATCTCTAAAGATAATCAATATACCACAATGGTCTGTTCAAAACTGAGTTGCCCATTAATTTTTAAATAAGAATCAAGCATACTTTACTAGCTTAAATTAGTGTGAATAATTTTATTGAGTAGAAATGAATTCAAATCTCATCTTCTTAAGTTATTCGGACATATCTCTAAAGATAATCAATATACCTCAATGGTCTCTTCAAAACTGAGTTGCCCATTAATTTTTAAATAAGAATCAAGCATACTTTACTAGCTTAAATTAGTGTGAATACTTTTATTGAGTAGAAATGAATTCAAATCTCATTTTCTTAAGTTATTCGGACATATCTCTAAAGATAATCAATATACCTCAATGGACTATTCAAAACTGATTTGCTTATTAATTTTTATACAAGAATCAAGCATACTTTACTAACTTAAATTAGTGTGAACACTTTTATTGAGTAGAAATGAATTCAAATCTCATTTTCTTAAGTTATTCGGACATATCTCTAAAGATAATCAATATATCTCAATGGACTCTTCAAAACTGAGTTGCCCATTAATTTTTAAACAAGAATCAAACATACTTTACTTGCTTAAATTAGTGTGAATACTTTTATTGAGTAGAAATGAATTCAAATCTCATTTTCTTTAGTTATTCGGACATATCTCTAAAGATAATCAATATACCACAATGGTCTGTTCAAAACTGAGTTGCCCATTAATTTTTAAATAAGAATCAAGCATACTTTACTAGCTTAAATTAGTGTGAATAATTTTATTGAGTAGAAATGAATTCAAATCTCATCTTCTTAAGTTATTCGGACATATCTCTAAAGATAATCAATATACCTCAATGGTCTCTTCAAAACTGAGTTGCCCATTAATTTTTAAACAAGAATCAAACATACTTTACTAGATTAAATCAGTGTGAATACTTTTATTGAGTAGAAATGAATTCAAATCTCATTTTCTTAAGTTATTCGGACATATCTCTAAAGATAATCAATATACCACAATGGACTCTTCAAAACTGAGTTGCCCATTAATTTTTAAATAAGAATCAAGCATACTTTACTAGCTTAAATTAGTGTGAATACTTTTATTGAGTAGAAATGAATTCAAATCTCATTTTCTTAAGTTATTCGGACATATCTCTAAAGATAATCAATATACCTCAATGGACTCTTCAAAACTGAATTGCCCATTAATTTTTAAACAAGAATCAAGCATACTTTACTTGCTTAAATTAGTGTGAATACTTTTATTGAGTAGAAATGAATTCAAATCTCATTTTCTTAAGTTATTCGGACATATCTCTAAAGATAATCAATATACCTCAATGGACTCTGCAAAACTGAGTTGCCCATTAATGTTTAAACAAGAATCAAGCATACTTTACTAACTTAAATTAGTGTGAATCCTTTTATTCAGTAGAAATGAATTCAAATCTCATTTTCTTAAGTTATTCGGACATATCTCTAAAGATAATCAATATACCTCAATGGACTCTTCAAAACTGAGTTGCCCATTAATTTTTAAACAAGAATCAAGCATACTTTACTTGCTTAAATTAGTGTGAATACTTTTATTAAGTAGAAATGAATTCAAATCGCCATTTTCTTTAGTTATTCGTACATATCTCTAAAGATAATCAATATACCTCTATGGACTCTTCAAAACTGAGTTGCCCATTAATTTTTAAACAAGAATCAAGCATACTTTACTAGCTTAAATTAGTGTGAATACTTTTATTGATTAGAAATTAATTCAAATCTCCATTTTCTTTAGTTATTTGGACATATCTCTAAAGATAATCAGCGATATCTTTGAAGATAATGAAGAGACCTCATTGGAGTCTTTATAATTGAGTTTTTCATACATTTTTAGACAAGAATAATATAAGAAATCTTAAAATTGCATCATGATGAATATGTATTTTTGCAGGAATGTGTGATAATACAAATTTCAACTTTTACAAGCCGTATCTTTCAAAATAATGAAGATATCTAAAAGGACTTCAAATTTTATGATAACGATACCTCATGCCCCGAGCTGAATTTGGCCGCCCCTAACTTTGACCGCCAGCGTGCGGCGGACACCTTGCAGACCCGCTAGGACCGGCCCTGGGTGTTGTAGGAATCATTTGGTGGACGTCGTGTGCGAGGGTTCGAGTATAGATTGCAGGAGTTGGGGTAGGTGAGGCTAGTGCGAGAGGTGTGGATGAATTGTAGGAGTAGGGCAGAGAGCGGATGGTGTAAAGATAGAGGAAGAATGTGTAAATAAATAAATAAATGTATTTATTGCCCAACAGAATAATAAAATTCCAATTACAGGACAACAACAAGATATTACATACTAATATAATATAATAAACTATATACTAAATAATAAAAAAGAATATAGAGAATAAAAATATATAAAAAGCTATTTGCGATGTATCACAGTTAAACAAAGTTAAATCTACTATAATCTATTTGTAGTATTGGTAATCTATTGGTACTATTACAAATTCTGGTTATAGGCGAGTTCCTAAACAAGTTCGTCCTAGCGTGCTTAACATAAAATGTGTGCTGATCCTTCACAGCTAAGCGTGGAACATAGAAATTAACGGATGCTAATAACTCACTACAGTCAAAAAATGTATATGCAGAGGAGAATCTGAGGAATGGAAAGTCAAGGAGCTAAGGTCAGGGAAAAAATATTAATAAATGTTAATTTATTGTGGATAAGTATGATGAATAAAATTGGACTTTTTTAAAAGCATGCTTCACTTATAATTGGTCTAGGGCAGTTTTCTCTACATCTGAGAAACCAAAAAAAGTTAAATACGAATTGGAAATTATATAAAAAAATACTGTTCTATGCCTCGAGACATAAATACCCTGCCACTGGAGACAATAGAATTTCAACACTGATAATTTCTTTGGTCCGCTGTGTTCGTGATGAGGAAGAGAGCCGAACGGGTTAGGCGTCATATCTGAATTCGCCAATGACATGTGACAAATGACCGAGCGGTGTCTAATTGATGATCGCTTTGTCGTATCTGGAGTGGTAAATCTAGTCGCGGGACGTGTTCGGCTGCTCCTTAACAGTCCGCGCCCGTGTCTTCCGTGCCGGCGGACACGGGTGGTCCTGGCACTCAAAACGCGAGACGCAACATCTGTAAGGACCGATTATCAATAAACACTCGCACGGTCATCAATCACCCCACTCGCTACTCCATCGAAGTCACTGAACGAATCGACTGATAACTGATGAATGAGTTATGAGTACAAATATTTATTTACAACTGATTGATGGATTTCATAAATAAATTCTACTACATATAATCAAGTAGGAAATAAATTGAGCGCAGTATTATTTGGTATCCCACTTTATTTTCGCACATCAGATTTTTCTCTTCTCACATTTTTAAATTTGAGTTCTTGTAAAACTCAATCATTCTCCATAGTGATGATATAGATTAGAAAAATTAATACCATATAAAATCTTCTCAATAAACCATGTTTAAATTGAATATATACTGTTATCAATTTATTTATGCTCTTTCCGTTAAAGAAATGCAAGCATGCCCGCCGTCTTGTTGTGCCGCCCCCACACCTCGAACCGTCGTGCCTACATCCGAGGTGACACATGTCAATTGAAGCGCTCGCGTTCCTCCGTTCCGGGATTCAATTAGGAGCCTTAATTGAAATCAATCACCCGGATTAACGGGCGGAAAGACGTTCATCCAGCAGCCAGAAGAAATTAAATTTGCGTTTCCGATAACGCTCGCGATTTTCCGCAATTAAGATAACGCGTCGCGCTGCCGCCGCCCACCACCCCTCAGCCCGCGTACACACAATCGGTTTGTCAACTTCAAAAGCCCGGAGTTTAGATTTAGTCCTGCTAGTATTGAATGGCCCGGATAATGCACGTCTACGGCACGCGCGCGCCTACCACCCCCACGAAAATCCGGGCCTATTGTTCCCGGCGTCTTATTAGACCCCTTAAAATCGGCGCAATAACACGGGGTGGCGGCGGTTGCGAATTGAACCGGTCCGTCCGCGCACCGTCAAAATCAACAGGCAAAGGTGGGAAGGTTAATTATAGTTTGTTAATTACCCCGACAGGTGTGTTTCGTGTGTAAATTGATCCTCGGGGCTATTATTGTTAATCATGCCGATATATTAACGGCGCCTCCGTGGCCGATACACCAACGAATGTAATAATAACATTATTATTATTACTGCTACGGGAAGATCTACTTGCCGCAAGGGTAATTTCCAATATGCTTGTAATTACCTTACCAGGCAGACTGTTTTTATTTCTTGTTTGAAAATATTTACTTGGGTTATTCGCTCAATAGAAAAGGTTCAACATATGATTCCTAAATCACTACTAGAACAAAATAAAATTCCTAATAATAAAAAAAATATCCTTATTTTTAAATATATTTTGAAAATTTGAGTCACAATCACTTTTTGTGACTCACATTGGATGGTTTTGTTATATTTGTGTTTGAAAGCCAATAACATACAGACGTAGTTGGGTTACAATTTCCAAAATTTATATCTAACAAACATGGTTATTTGCGAGTATATTTTGAAAATTTCATAAAATTTCCAAAACAGAAAGACAAGTTACAATCACTTGTTGTGACTCGCACTGCATGGTTTTGTTACATTTGTGTTTGAATGCCAAAAATGTACAGACGTGGTTGGGTTACAATTTCCAAAATTTATATCTAACAAACATGGTTATTTACGAGTATATTTTGAAAATTTTATGAAATTTCGAACACAGAAAGACACGTTACAATCACTTTTTGTGGCTCGTATTGGATGGTTTTGTTATATTTATGTTTGAAAGCCAAAAACCTACAGACATAGTTGGGTTACAATTTCCAAAATTTATATCTAATAAATATGGTTATTTGCGAGTGTATTTTGAAAATTTGATGAAATTTCGAAAACAGAAAGACAAGTTACAATCACTTTTTGTGGCTCGTATTGGATGGTTTTGTTATATTTGTGCTTGAAAGCCAAAAACCTACAGACATAGTTGGGTTACAATTTACAAAATTCATATCTAATAAATATGGTTATTTGCGAGTGTATTTTGAAAAATTGAAAAAATTTCGAAAACAGAAAGACAAGTTACAATCATTTTTTGTGGCTCGTATTGAATGGTTTTGTTATATTTGTGTTTGAAAGCCAAAAACCTACAGACATAGTTGGGATACAATTTCAAAAATTTATATTTAATAAATATGGTTATTTTTGAGTGTATTTTGAAAATTTGATGAAATTTCGAAAACAGAAAAACAAGTTACAATGACTTTTTGTGGCTCGTATTGGATGGTTTTGTTATATTTGTGTTTGAAAGCCAAAAACCTACAGACATAGTTTGGTTACAATTTCCAAAATTTATATCTAATAAATATGATTATTTACGAGTGTATTTTGAAAATTTGATGAAATATCGGAAATAGAAAAACAAGTTACAATCACTTTTTATGGCTCGTATTGGATGGTTTTGTTATATTTGTGTTTGAAAGCCAAAAACCGACAGACATAGTTGGGTTACAATTTCCAAAATTTATATCTAACAAACATGGTTATTTACCAGTGTATTTTGAAAATTTGATGAAATTTCGAAAACATAAAAACAAGTTACAATCACTTTTTGTAGCTCGTATTGGATGGTTTTGTTATATTTGTGTTTGAAGGCCAAAAACCTACAGACATAGTTGGGTTACAATTTCCAAAATTTATATTTAATAAATATGGTTATTTTTGAGTGTATTTTGAAAATTTGATGAAATTTCCAAAACAGTAAGACCAGTTACAATCACTTTTTGTGGCTCGCATTGGATGGTTTTGTTATATTTGTGTTTGAAAGCCAAACACCTACAGACATAGTTGAGTTACAATTTCCAAAATGTATATCTAATAAATATAGTTATTTGCGAGTTTATTTTGAAAATTTGATGAAATTTTGAAAACAGAAAGACAAGTTACAATCACTTTTTGTGGCTCGTATTGGATGGTTTTGTTATATTTGTGTGTGAAAGCTAAAAACCTACAGACATAGTAGGGTTACAATTTCCAAAATTTATATCTACCAAATATGGTTATTTGCGAGTGCAGTTTGAAAATTTGATGAAATTTCGAAAACAGAAAGACAAGTTACAATCACTTTTTGTGGCTCGTATTGGATGGTTTTGCTATATTTGTGTTTGAAAGCCAAGAACCTACAGACATAGTTGGGTTACAATTTCCAAAATTTATATCTAACAAACATGGTTATTTGCGAGTGTATTTTGAAAATTTGATGAAATTTCGAAAACATAAAAACAAGTTACAATCACTTTTTGTGGCTCGTATTGGATGGTTTTGTTATATTTGTGTTTGAAAGCCAAAAACCTACAGACATAGTTGGGTTACAATTTCCAAAATTTATATCTACCAAATATGGTTATTTACGAGTGCATTTTGAAAATTTTATGAAATTTCGAAAACAGAAAGACAAGTTACAATCACTTTTTGTGGCTCGTATTGGATGGTTTTGTTATATTTGTGTTTGAAAGCCAAAAACCTACAGACATAGTTGGGTTACAATTTCCAAAATTTATATCTAACAAATATGGTTAATAATAAGTATATTTTGAAAATTTAATGAAATTTCGAACACAGAAAGACACGTTACAATCACTTTTTGTGGCTCGTATTGGATGGTTTTGTTATATTTATGTTTGAAAGCCAAAAACCTACAGACATAGTTGGGTTATAATTTCCAAAATGTATATCTAATAAATATTGTTATTTGCGAGTGTATTTTGAAAATTTGATGAAATTTCGAACACAGAAAGACAAGTTACAATAACTTTTTATGGCTCGTATTGGATGGTTTTGTTATATTTGTGTTTGAAAGCCAAAAACCTACAGACATAGTTGGGTTACAATTTCCAAAATTTATATCTAACAAATATGGTTATTTGCGTGTGTATTTTAAAAATTTTATGAAATTTCGAAAACAGAAAGACAAGTTACAGTCACTTTTTACGGCTCGTATTCGATGGTTTTGTTATAATTGTGTTTGAAAGCCAAAAACCTACAGACATAGTTGGGTTACAATTTCCAAAATTTATATCTACCAAATATGGTTATTTACGAGTGCATTTTGAAAAGTTGATGAAATTTCGAAAACAGAAAGACAAGTTACAATCACTTTTTGTGGCTCGTATTGGATGGTTTTGTTATATTTGTGTTTGAAAGCCAAAAACCTACAGACATAGTTGGGTTACAATTTCCAAAATTTATATCTAACAAATATGGTTATTTTCGAGTGTATTTTGAAAATTTGATGAAATTTCGAAAACAGAAAGACAAGTTACAATCACTTTTTATGGCTCGTATTGGATGGTTTTGTTATATTTGTGTTTGAAAGCCAAAAACCTACAGACATAGTTGGGTTACAATTTCCAAAATTTATATCTACCAAATATGGTTATTTACGAGTGCATTTTGAAAATTTGATGAAATTTCGAAAACAGAAAGACAAGTTACAATCACTTTTTGTGGCTCGTATTGGATGGTTTTGTTATATTTGTGTTTGAAAGCCAAAAACCTACAGACATAGTTGGGTTACAATTTCCAAAATTTATATCTAACAAATATGGTTAATAATAAGTATATTTTGAAAATTTAATGAAATTTCGAACACAGAAAGACACGTTACAATCACTTTTTGTGGCTCGTATTGGATGGTTTTGTTATATTTATGTTTGAAAGCCAAAAACTTACAGACATAGTTGGGTTACAATTTCCAAAATTTATATCTAACAAATATGGTTATTTGCGTGTGTATTTTAAAAATTTTATGAAATTTCGAAAATAGAAAGACAAGTTACAATCATTTTTTTTTGGCTCGTATTGGATGGTTTTGTTATATTTGTGTTTGAAAGCTAAAAACCTACAGACATAGTTGGGTTACAATTTCCAAAATTTATATCTAACAAACATGGTTAATAATAAGTATATTTTGAAAATTTTATGAAATTTCGAATACAGAAAGACAAGTTACAATAACTTTTTGTGGCTCGTATTGGATGGTTTTGTTATATTTATGTTTGAAAGCCAAAAACCTACAGACATAGTTGGGTTATAATTTCCAAAATTTATATCTAATAAATATGGTCATTTTTGAGTGTATTTTGAAAATTTGATGAAATTTGATACACAGAAGGACAAGTCACAATCACTTTTTGTGACTCGGATTGGATGGATTTGTTATATTTGTGTTTGAAAGCCAAAAATATACAGACGTAGTTGAGTTACAATTTCCAAAATTTACATCTAATAAATATGATTATTTATGAGTCTATTTTGAAAATTTAATGAAATTTCGAATACAGAAAGGCAAGATACAATCACTTTTTGTGACTCGCATTGGATGGTTTTGCTATATTCGTGTTTGAAAGCCATAAACGTACAGACGTAGTTAGGCTACAATTTCCAAAATTTATATCTAACAAACATGGTTTGTTACGAGCATATTTTGAAAATTTTATGAAATTTCGAACACAGAAAGATAAGTTATATTAATTTTTTGTGACTCACATCGGATGGTTTTGTGTGTATTTCCTAGCCATCCACTAGGACGAATTTCACGTACATTAGAAAATAAATATTAAAAGAGATTATAAAGATGCCAACAATAGAGAAATATCTGAATGTTCTTAATGTGTGTGTTAAATAATTCCTTTATATAACAAGATTCTTTGGTGGTTGAAAAATCGATTTGTCTGAGGCGATACGATCGCTGGGCATTGGGTTCCGATGCCGCCCCCTCACTCCCACCACCGCCGCCGATATCTGTCAGGAATATCGTCAAAACGCTAAACGGAACCTTTGACGGATCGCGGTATCGCATGTCGGCCCGAGGGTTGTTCTTAAGGAACGATTTCCCATCATTAATATACGAAGACCGGCGCCAAATTGGACCTAATAGGCAGACACGCACGCGGCTAATTAAGAAAAATCATTAATTCGCCGCACCGAATAAAACCATTCCGTCGAAAATCAATCCCGGGGTGGGCGGGGAGCGAGCGCCGCAATTAAAAGTGGCGCGTGCGATAAATAACATCCCCCGCGGACACGAACTCTTTCTGCGCGGCGCCCCCGACGGAAGCAGAAAAAAAAATTGAAATATAAATTAGATACAAATCTAATCAAAGTAAAAAGAAAGTTTGCGAAAGGGAGAATTTTTCATTTGCTCGCTGGATTGTTCCGAGGGACGGGCGAGATCGAAAGGGTTGCGCGGGTTGTGGGGGTGGTGGTTTTATTTTATTTTGCACTTCTTTTCAGTGGCGACAAAGAAATCGCAACGCGGTTGAGGGGGCCCGGAAACAACGGAAGGGTAAATAAAAAGTATTAATTGGCTGCGGCCCCGATGATGAATGCGACTGAAAAATTGTTACCGACATAAATAATGTCGTAATTTACATTTAATTAATATTTACAAATTGGATATTTCTTTGTACTAAAGAAAAAAATCTCTCTCATCCTCAAGTTTAAATAATATTTCAGGTATTAATTTTGAAAGGATAAATAAATCGATTTTTTACTTTGTTTTTTTATCACACTTCAGTTACACTATGCAACTGGTAAAAAATCGTTTTATTTATCCTTTAAAATGAATTATCACAAAGTAGACGCCTTAACAAGCCAATATTTGAAAGACATTTTTAATTTAAGTCAATCACGTAAAAATAATTTTAACTTATAATCATACAAATCAATCTTTATTAGGCTTGGCGTTTCCGCTCTCTGTCTCTCTCTATGTGATAATAATACCTTCCTTATACAGTATTCGGAAAATAAAAATAACGCTAAATTTAAACAATATAGCAACATTTTGAATGCATGGTGGTATTAATAAGTATTTGAGGAGAAAATCAAAAAGGTACAAACATAAACAACTGAGGCATCTACTGATACCAGGGATGTTTACAAAACACATCGCCTATAGATCGTCTGCCACCTTATTATTGAACAATAACTCTGTAAATTGTCCCCACAATATGTTTGCTACTGTAAAAGATTTGAATGATTAGGAGCACTATAATTAGATATTTTACAGATGAATGACAAATTTGAATGATACACATCTTAAATCCCGATGGAAGAAAGACGGGCGCGGTGAAACTGCCGGTAGTTTCAGTAAAAAATAACTCACACTCATGTTTTTTAACGAAGGTAGCCCGCGACGACAATGTCGCCCATTGTCGCCGATCGCATGACCAATTTTCGTCCTGCGACGTTATCGCAGACGGTAATTTGTGCCCCATCGATTTTGAATACCATTTGTAAATTATGATTTATTGGTTTGATGAGTGACTGATGAAATTAATGTCTGTATCAGGTTTTTATTATTTATTTTAAATTATAAGTTTTATTTTACAGCTAACCACTCGGCCACTGAGCTGTGCCGAGTGGTTAGCTGTCCGCATCACAGTTTTTTCAGCGGTTTTCTGTGAAGTTACGGTTTATACAAGGTGATTACACTCCTCTGGGTTTCTGCCTTAACTAGCGGAAAAGTCCAGCTATAAAGATTAATGTTTTCTTTCCCTATGTTTATGTTTATACCAATAGTAAGAATAGCAACAGTATCGTAAAAAATAAGATTTTTGTGTTTTCAAAATTCTATTAATGATAACAAAATCAGGTATATTTTAACCATTAAATGGTTCCATAGTGATTTTAATAGAAAAATATGTAGTTCCTAAAAATTAGGGATTTTTAAAGCAACTAGTGATTTTATTTAAAAAAATCGTTAAAAATAAGTTTTTTGTGTTTTCAAAATTATATTAATGGTAACAAAATCAGGTATATTTTATCGATTAAATGGCTGCATGGTGATTTTAATAGAAAAATATGTAGTCCCTAAAAATTAGGGATTTTCAAAACAACTAGTAATTTTATTTAAAAAATCGAAAAAAATAAGATTTTTGTGTTTTCAAAATTCTATTAATGGTAATAAAATCAGGTATATTTTAGCCATTAAATGGTTCCATGGTGATTTCAATTGAAAAATATGTAGTCCTCAAAAATGAGGGATTTTCAAAACAACTAGTGATTTTATTTAAAAAATCGTAAAAAATAAGATTTTTGTTTTTTCAAAATTATATTAATGGTAACAAAATCAGGTATATTTTAGCCATTAAATGGTTCCATGGTGATTTTAATTGAAAAATATGTAGTCCCCAAAAATTAGGGATTTTCAAAACAACTAGTGATTTTATTTAAAAAATCGTATAAAATAAGATTTTTGTGTTTTCAAAATTCTATTAATGGTAACAAAATCAGGTAGATTTTAACCATCAAATGGTGCCATGGTGAATTCAATTGAAAAATATGTAGTCCCTAAAAATTAGGGATTTTCAAAACAACTAGTGATTTTATTTAAAAAATCGAAAAAAATAAGATTTTTGTGTTTTCAAAATTCTATTAATGGTAATAAAATCAGGTATATTTTAGCCATTAAATGGTTCCATGGTGATTTCAATTGAAAAATATGTAGTCCTCAAAAATTAGGGATTTTCAAAACAACTAGTGATTTTATTTAAAAAATCGTAAAAAATAAGATTTTTGTGTTTTCAAAATTCTATTAATAGTAACAAAATCAGGTATATTTTGTCCATTATATGGTTCCATGGTGATTTTAATAGAAAAATATGTGGTTCCCAAAAATTAAGAATTTTTAAAGCAACTAGTGATTTTATTTAAAAAATCGTAAAAAAATAAGATTTTTGTGTCTTCAAAATGCTATTAATGGTAACAAAATCAGGTATATTTTAACCATCAAATGGTTTCATGGTGATTTTAATTGTAAAATATAAAGTCCCTAAAAATTAGGAATTTTTGAAGCAACTACTGATTTTATTTAAAAAATCGTAAAAAATAATTTTTTTGTGTTTTCAAAATTATATTAATGGTAACAAAATCAGGTATATTTTACGCATTAAATGGTTCCATGGTGATTTTAATAGAAAAAATATGTAGTCCCCAAAAAAAGGGACTTTTAACGCAACTAGTGATTTTATTTAAAAAATCGTAAAGTGTCGGGGAGGCCCGAGGACACGATATATATATATATATATATATATATATATATATATATATATATATATATTATCCGTACCTCAACTAGTTAATTTATGTCTCTAATTATTATTTAATTGGTATTATTATGTACTAACTAAATAATATAAAAAATAAATAATTAAGTCAAATTAACTAATTATGTCTCATTTTGTAGCTGATTAAGTTGCCGATTCAATCATCCAATCACAATTAGTATTATCCATTAATTGAATTTATTACCATTTTTAGAGTACAAACGTTGCATACAAACTCGCACCTCTTCCGTTTTTGCTCAATTACCAACTTAATAATTGAGTCAACTTAACTAATTATGACTCATTTTGTAGCTGATTAAGTTGCCGATTCAATCATCCTATCATAATTAGTATTATCCATTAATTTAATTTATCACCATTTTTAGAGTACAAACGTTGCATACAAATTCGTACCTCTTCCGTTTTTTTCTCAATTACCAACTTAATAATTAGGTCAAATTAACTAATTATGTCTCATTTTGTGGCTGATTAAGTTGCCAATTCAAGAATTCTATCACAATTAGTATGATCCATTAATTGAATTTATTACCATTTTTAGAGTACAAACGTTGCATACAAATTCGCACCTCTTCCGTTTTTTTCTCAATTACCAACCTTATAATTGAGTCAAATTAACTAATTATGTCTCATTTTTTAGCTGATTAAGTAGCCAATACAATCATCTAATCACAATTAGCATTATCCATTAATTGGATTTATTACCATTTTTAGAGTACAAACGTTGCATAGAAACTCGCACCTCTTCCGTTTTTTTCTCAAATACCAACTTAATAATTTAGTCAAATTAACTAATTATGTTTCATTTTGTAGCTGATTAAGTTGCCGATTCAATCATCCAATCACAATTAGCATTATCCATTTATTTAAATTATTACCATTTTTAGAGTACAAACGTTGCATACAAACTCGTACCTCTTTTGTTTTTTCTCAATTACCAACTTAATAATTGAGTCAACTTAACTAATTATGACTCATTTTGTAGCTGATGAAGTTGCCGATTCAATCAGCCAATCATAATTAGTATTATCCATTAATTGAATTTATTACCATTTTTAGAGTACAACCGTTGCATACAGACTCGCACCTCTTCTGTTTTTTTCTCAATTACCAACTTAATAATTGAGTCAAATTAACTATTTATGTCTCATTTTGTAGCTGATTAAGTTGCCGATTCAATCATCCAATCACAATTAGTATTATCCATTAATTGAATTTATTACCATTTTTAGAGTACAAACGTTGCATACAAACTCGTACCTCTTCCGTTTTTTTTTTCTCAATTATCAACTTAATAATTGAGTCAACTTAACTAATTATGACTAATTTTGTAGCTGATTAAGTTGTCGATTCAATCATCCAATCAGAATTAGCATTATCCATTAATTGGATTTATTACCATTTTTAGAGTACAAACGCTGCATACAAACTCGCACCTCTTACGTTTTTTTCTCAATTACCATCTTAATAAATCAGTCAAATTAACTAATTATATCTCATTTTGTAGCTGATTAAGTTGCCGATTCAATCATCCAATCACAATTAGTATTATCCATTAATTTAATTTATTACCATTTTTAGAGTACAAACGTTGCATACAAATTCGCACCTCTTCCGTTTTTTCTCAATTACCAACTTAATAATTTAGTCAAATTAACTAATTATGTCTCATTTTGTAGCTGATTAAGTTGCCGATTCAATCATCCAATCACAATTAGTATTATCCATTAATTGAATTTATTACCATTTTTAGAGTACAAACGTGACATACAAACTCGCACCTCTTCCGTTTTTTTCTCAATTACCACCTTGATAATTGAGTCAAATTAACTAATTATGTCACATTTTGTAGCTGATTAAGTTGTCGATACAATCATCCAATCACAATTAGTATTATCCATTAATTGAATTTATTACCATTTTTAGAGTACAAACGTTGCATACAAACTCGCACCTCTTCCGTTTTTCTCAATTACTAACTTAATAATTTAGTCAAATTAACTAATTATGTCTCATTTTGTAGCTGATTAAGTTGCCGATTCAATCATCTAATCACAATTAGTATTATCCATTAATTGAATTTATTACCATTTTTAGAGTACAAACGTTGCATACAAACTTGCACCTCTTCCGTTTTTTCTCAATTACCAACTTAATAATTGAGTCAATTTAACTAATTATAACTCATTTTGTAGCTGATTAAGTTGCCGATTCAATCATCTAATCACAATTAGTATTATCCATTAATTGAATTTATTACCATTTTTAGAGTACAAACGTTGCATACAAACTCGCACCTCTTCCGTTTTTTCTCAATTACCAACTTAATAATTGAGTCAAATTAACTAATTATGTCTCATTTTGTAGCTGATTAAGTTGCAGATTCAATCATCCAATCACAATTAGTATTATCCATTAATTGAATTTATTACCATTTTTAGAGTACAAACGTGACATACAAACTCGCACTTCTTCCGTTTTTTTCTCAATTACCATCTTGATAATTGAGTCAAATTAACTAATTATGTCACATTTTGTAGCTGATTAAGTTGCCGATACAATCATCCAATCACAATTAGTATTATCCATTAATTGAATTTATTACCATTTTTAGAGTACAAACGTTGCATACAAACTCGCACCTCTTCCGTTTTTCTCAATTACCAACTTAATAATTTAGTCAAATTAACTAATTATGTCTCATTTTGTAGCTGATTAAGTTGCCGATTCAATCATCCAATCACAATTAGTATTATCCATTAATTTAATTTATTACCATTTTTAGAATACAGACGTTGCATACAAATTCGCACCTCTTCCGTTTTTTTCTCAATTACCAACTTAATAATTGAGTCAACTTAACTAATTATGATTCATTTTGTAGCTGATTAAGTTGCCGATTCAATCAATTTATCACAATTAGTATTATCCATTAATTTAATTTATTACCATTTTTAGAGCACAAACGTTGCATACAAACTCGCACCTCTTCCGTTTTTTTCTCAATTGCCAACTTAATAATTGAGTCAAATTAACTAATTATATCTCATTTTGTAGCTGATTAAGTGTCCAATTCAATGATCTAATTACAATTAGTATTATCCATTAATTGGATTTATTACCATTTTTAGAGTACAAACGTTGCATACAAACTCGCACCTCTTCCGTTTATTTCTTAATTACCAACTTAATAATTGAGTCAAATTAACTAATTACGTTTCATTTTGTAGTTGATTAAGTAGCCAATACAATCATCTAATCACAATTAGCATTATCCATTAATTGGATTTATTACCATTTTTAGAGTACAAACGTTGCATACAAACTCGCACCTCTTCCGTTTTTCTCAATTACCAACTTAATAATTTAGTCAAATTAACTAGTTATGTCTCATTTTGTAGCTGATTAAGTTGCCGATTCAATCATCCAATCACAATTAGTATTATCCATTAATTTAATTTATTACCATTTTTAGAATACAGACGTTGCATACAAATTCGCACCTCTTCCGTTTTTTTCTCAATTACCAACTTAATAATTGAGTCAACTTAACTAATTATGATTCATTTTGTAGCTGATTAAGTTGCCGATTCAATCAATTTATCACAATTAGTATTATCCATTAATTTAATTTATTACCATTTTTAGAGCACAAACGTTGCATACAAACTCGCACCTCTTCCGTTTTTTCTGAATTGCCAACTTAATAACTGATTCAAATTAGCTAATTATATCTCATTTTGTAGCTGATTAAGTAGCAAATATAATCTAATATATGGTGTTGTATTGAGTATTGCTAGTAAAAAGTATTAGTATCGAGTGAATTAGTCCTGAATGGGGTCCTGTCGCTGCGAGCCACCTTAACGTATGCAAATGCCTGAGCAATGGAAACAACCCTTTAACTATCTTAGCTCCTTATACAAACACTGTTCCACTACAAAGGTATTGTTTGGTTTTGATTACCTACGATTCCCATTCCCGTCTACGTGCCAATTTCCACATTCTTACACACATACACACATAGGGGCGCGCGCGTTCGCACCCGCCTCGCCGCATCACCCTCGCCTCCGCAATTAATACCCAATTTCCAGATTACAACCGAACGCAACACTACTGAACTTATGCTGGAGCCGCTCTCGAATCAACATTTTATGATCTGCGAACTGTATAATCAACATCAAGAATATTGAGTCGTTTATATAGATAATATTTGTTTGGAATACGACTTTAGCTTGGTGGCTTTAGTTTTTTTAGAAAATAATAACGGAACACCTTTTTTTAAAGCATAATTAACACCAAATAAAATAATTCTCTCAAAAATAATAATATTAATATATTTAGTAGAATTATTTATTTTTTAATTTTAATACCAAATGTAATCAGGATACTCTACAAAAAAATGTTATGTTTATTTTAAAAAATCCATGATTAGGTAAGTTATTTAACGTTTTTTTTTGCAAATTATCCTCATAAATAATTTAATATAGTTTCATTCAAAACATTTTCAAATAAAAAGATGTAATTGAAATTGTTCACATACGGAGCCTGATATTTGTATGATCGTCCAGTACGGAGGATAAATTACCATCAATTTGAAATGTCCGTCACTCACTAATATGGCCCGCGGTGTACGTAGGAGAGCGAATACACAAATCCAATATATATTAAAATATAAATTCCGAAGAGTAAACTGTCAGTTTTATTTAGACACGCCGCGAGACAGGCCGACTTACATGCCTCGGCCCCCCGTCCAACATTAATACACTATTATAATCCAATCAATGGGCCGAAACGCATCCCACAGCGGACGAAAATGAAAGAACCAAGAAACAAAACCCAACCAGTGCTCATTTTTTGTAAATGAATTTCCATATAAATCGATTTTAATGAAATTATAAAATTCCCTCGCTTATAAATTTAATGTGTTGGGATAGTCAATGAAGGTATTTGTTTGTTTATTAATTATTACATGCTTATTTTTAAATAAATAAAATTATTATATATAATATAATAATATAAAATAAAATAAAAACGCTACTGCGGTTTTGATTTGCTGTAATCGATGTTCTGTTTGCTCTTTCCGCCCGATCTGCCATCGGCGATGTCGAACACGACAATGCTGCTGAGGGGGGGGGGGGGGGGGGAAACGCCGGCACAAAAGAAGCCTGTGGGGGTGGAGATCGCAATGACTCTAAGTGGGTTTCTTGTTAGGCACGCGGGAATGGCTTCGTTGCCGCTGAATTGAATTGGATTTGACAAATGTTTGAGGAGGATCGGCTGGAGCGATCTCTTTTTGCACGCGCTTCTTCTATACAAACCCTTACTGTGTGTGCTTTTCACGCCACTTGTAAATCGATTGATTTGCATAACGTACGAACTCAAGATGCGTGATATCGCGGTCTAAGTGGGCACTTGCGGGTCTAATGATGTCTTTAGTAACTTCAAAACTGACTGAGTGGCCGACTGTGGTCCGCCTCGTACTGAGCATTGGGGAGCCTGAGTTCGATCCCCATCGAGGCGAAATTCGCGAAGCACCTTTCACTGTTTTTAGAGATTTTCTGTGAAGTTAAGGTGTGATTAAACTCCTCAGAGTTTTTAGAGTTATAGCTATTCAACTCGTAGTCCTTCCAGGAAAACAACATGTTTATTAAAAACAAGTCTATACTGCTTCAATAAAGTATGATACATTTAAGCTGATATATGTTACTGATTGCAAATGTATCAAGAAATTCGAATCTGAATGAAATTTTTAAATCGCGTGTCAAATTTTAGAGTTATAGCTATTTAACTCGACGTCCTTTCAGGGAAACAACATGTTACTTGTGTCAAACATTTCTATATTGGACTAAAACTAAAACTGGTTGAAATCTAAAAGCATATTTAAAATATTTCTCATCCCAAAACTCATTTGTCTAAATTTATTGAAAACGAATTTGCAAAGCTAATATTTTCCTGTCGACGCTCGGCGGATAAATGAAGACGCTGAATTAATCAGGAGGAACAGCCCTGGCGGGCGGGCGGTAGGGCGGGTGGCAGGCGCTAATGCATTGGCATCGCATCCATTATTTACTGGAGCAATTTTCGCGGACGCGAAATCATAATAAATATCGATTATGCCGTTGGGCGGGTTGATTTCGGGGATCCCGAGGCATTACCGGCGATCCACCCTTTAGTCTAGTGTTAATTATAAATCTAATAATTACTGATTAAACAGTCATTATGGGGGGATTAAAATATTGCGCACCTTACCCCGCGGCTTACCGGCCGCCCTAATTGTCCCGATGAATATTCCCTGTAATTATTCAACAAACAAACACCGAACAAACTGCGGCGGGAAGGGAAAAATCGAATCAATTAATTGCGTGTCGTTCGGGCCCCGGTTAAATGGTGCGTGCACGTCGCGGGAGGGTGTTTCTTATCTATTATTCATTGTATTGATTTAACAAGATGTTCCCGATTAATTGCCTCGGTTGGGAAACGGGCGACGAGTTCAATCGGGCGACACTAATTTTTCCCCATTGTCGCGTTTGCGGTAGGTCATCGCCAGAAATAGAAGTTATGAATGGGCGGCCTTAATTGTTTGTAAACAATACTTGATCAATTTGGTTCGATTAATTTAAATTTCGTCACCCCGGCGACCCGGTGAAAGTTGCGTGATGATATCATCGGCCGCATGGGACGCATTGCGCGAAACAATTTAACTTCACCATACTATTCGTTTCAAGAACATTATAAGTTTCAATCTGGAAATATACATTGTAAGTTTTTATTGAAATGTTGTGTGTCAATATTATCAATTGACTAACATAAACAAATAATGCTTAGTTTTGAAGCTAAATATGTTCCAAATAAAATTATAACATGACATAGTATTAATTTCAAGGATTAAATTTATTATGATTTTATAAACATAAAATTATTATCGAAAAGTTGTATGTCTTGATTTTTTCCGCATGGAAATGTTATGAATCAACCAAAATAAACATGTGATGCTTTATTTTGAAGCTAAATATATGATACATAAAATTATATTATCACTTAGTATTAATTTCAAGGATACACTTTATTAAGATTTTTTAAACATAAAATTATTATCGAAAAGTTTTATGTCTTGATTTTTTCTTAATAGAAATGTTACGAATCAACCAAAATAAACAAGTGATGCTTTATTTCGTAGCTAAGTATATACTAAATAAAATTATATTATCATTTAGTATTAATTTCAAGGATTCAATTTATTACGATTTTTTAAACATACAATTATTATCGAAAAGTTGTATGTCTTGATTTTTTTCCGCATACAAATGTTATGAATCAACCAAAATAAACAAGCGATGCTTTATTTTGAAGGTAAATATATGCTAAATAAAATTATATTATCATTTATCATTAATTTCAAGGATTCAATTTATTACGATTTTTTAAACATAAAATTATTATCGAAAAGTTGTATGTCTTGATTTTTCCCGCATAGAAATGTTATGAATCAACCAAAATAAACAAGTGATGCTTTATTTTGAAACAAAATATATGATAAATGAAATTATATTATTATTTAGTATTTATTTCAAGGATTCAATTTATTACGATTTTTTAAACATAAAATTATTATCGAAAAGTTGTATGTCTTGATTTTTTCCGCATAGAAATGTTATAAATCAACCAAAATAAACAAGTGATGCTTTAGTTTGAAGCTAAATATATGCTAAATGAAATTATATTATCATTTATTATAAATTTCAAGAATTCAATTTATTACGATTTTTTTAACATAAAATTATTATCGAAAAGTTGTATGTCTTGATTTTTGTCCGCATAGAAATGTTATAATTCAACCAAAATAAACAAGTGATGCTTTATTTTGAAGCTAAATATATGCTAAATGAAATTATATTATCATTTATTATTAATTTCAAGGATTCAATTTATTACGATTTTTAAACATAAAATTATTATCAAAAAGTTGTATGTCTTGATTTTTTCCGCATAAAAATGTTATGAATCAACCAAAATAAACAGGTGATGCTTTATTTTGCAGCTAAATATATGCTAAATGAAATTATATTATCATTTATTATTAATTTCAAGGATTAAATTTATTACGATTTTTTAAACATAATATTATTATCAAAAAGTTCTATGTCTTGATTTTTTTCCGCATAGAAATGTTATGAATCAACCACAATAAACAAGTGTAGCTTTATTTTGAAGCTAAATATATGCTAAATGAAATTATATTATCATTTAGTAATAATTTTAAGAATTCAATTTATTACGATTTTTTAAACATAAAATTATTATCAAAAAATTGTATGTCTTGATTTTTTCTGCATAGAAATGTTATAAATCAACCAAAATAAACAAGTGATTCTTTATTTTGAAGCTAAATATGTGATAAATGAAATTATATTATCATTTATTATTAATTTCAAGAACTTAATTTATTACGATTTTTTAAACATAAAATTATTATCAAAAAGTTGTATGTCTTGATTTTTCCCGTATAGAAATGTTATGAATAAACTAAAAATAAACAAGTGATGCTTTATTTTGAAGCTAAATATATGCCAAATGAAATTATATTATCACTTATTATTAATTTCAAGAATTTAATTTATTACGATTTTTTAAACATAAAATTATTATCAAAAAGTTGTATGTCTTTATTTTTTCCGCATAGAAATGTTATAAATCAACCAAAATAAACAAGTGATGCTTTAGTTTGAAGCTAAATATATGCTAGATGAAATTATATTATCATTTATTATAAATTTCAAGAATTCAATTTATTACGATTTTTTTAACATAAAATTATTATCGAAAAGTTGTATGTCTTGATTTTTGTCCGCATAGAAATGTTATAATTCAACCAAAATAAACAAGTGATGCTTTATTTTGAAGCTAAATATATGCTAAATGAAATTATATTATCATTTATTATTAATTTCAAGGATTCAATTTATTACGATTTTTAAACATAAAATTATTATCAAAAAGTTGTATGTCTTGATTTTTTCCGCATACAAATGTTATGAATCAACCAAAATAAACAGGTGATGCTTTATTTTGAAGCTAAATATATGCTAAATGAAATTATATTATCATTTATTATTAATTTCAAGGATTCAATTTATTACGATTTTTTAAACATAAAATTATAATCGAAAAGTTGTATGTCTTGATTTTTTTCCGCATACAAATGTTATGAATCAACCAAAATAAACAAGTGATGCTTTATTTTGAAGCTAAATATATGCTAAATGAAATTATATTATCATTTATTATTAATTTCAAGGATTCAATTTATTACGATTTTTTAAACATAAAATTATAATCGAAAAGTTGTATGTCTTGATTTTTTTCCGCATAGAAATGTTATGAATTAAACAAAATAAACAAGTGAAGCTTTATTTAGAAGCTAAATATATGGTAAATGAAATTATATTATCATTTATTATTAATTTCAAGAATTCAATTTATTACGATTTTTTAAACATAAAATTATTATCGAAAAGTTGTATGTCTTGATTTTTTTTCGCATAGAAATGTTATGAATCAACCTAAATAAACAAGTGATACTTTATTTTGAAGCTAAATATATTCTAACTAAAATTATATTATCATTTATTATTAATTTTAAGAATTCAATTTATTACGATTTTTTAAACATAAAATTATTATCAAAAAGTTGTGTCTTGATTTTTCCCGTATAGAAATGTTATGAATCAACCAAAATAAACAAGTGATGCTTTGTTTTGAAGTTAAATATATGCTAAATGAAATTATATTATCATTTATTATTAATTTCAAGAATTCAATTTATTACGATTTTTTAAACATAAAATTATTATCAAAAAGTTGTATGTCTTGATTTTTTCCGCATAGAAATGTTATAAATCAACCAAAATAAACAAGTGATGCTTTATTTTGAAGCTAAATATATGCTAAATGAAATTATATTATCATTTATTATTAATTTCAAGAATTCAATTTATTACGATTTTTTAAACATAAAATTATTATCAAAAAGTTGTGTCTTGATTTTTCCCGTATAGAAATGTTATGAATCAACCAAAATAAACAAGTGATGCTTTATTTGGAAGCTAAATATATGCTAAATGAAATTATATTATCATTTATTATTAATTTCAAGAATTTAATTTATTACGATTTTTTAAACATAAAATTATTATCAAAAAGTTGTATGTCTTTATTTTTTCCCCATAGAAATGTTATGAATCAACCAAAATAAACAAGTGATGCTTTATTTTGAAGCTAAATATATGCTAAATGAAATTATATTATCATTTATTATTAATTTCAAGAATTTAATTTATTACGATTTTTTAAACATAAAATTATTATCAAAAAGTTGTATGTCTTGATTTTTTTCCGCATAGAAATGTTATGAATCAACCAAAATAAACAAATGATGCTTTATTTTGAAGCTAAATATATGCTAAATGAAATAATATTATCATTTATTATTAATTTCAAGAATTAAATTTATTACGATTTTTTAAACATAAAATTATTATCAAAAAATTGTATGTCTTGATTTTTTCCGCATAGAAATGTTATGAATCAACCAAAATAAACAAGTTATGCTTTATTTTGAAACTAAATATATGCTAAATAAAATTATATTATTATTTATTATTAATTTCAAGGATTCAATTTATTACGATTTTTTAAACATAAAATTATTATCAAAAAGTTGTATGTCTTTATTTTTTCCGCATAGAAATGTTATAAATCAACCAAAATAAACAAGTGATACTTTATTTTGAAGCTAAATATATGTTAAATGAAATTATATTATCATTTATTATTAATTTCAAGAATTAAATTTATTACAATTTTTTAAACATAAAATTATTATCGAAAAGTTGCATGTCTTGATTTTTTCCGCATAGAAATGTTATGAATCAACCAAAATAAACAAGTGATTCTTTATTTTGAAGCTAAATATATGATAAATAAAATTATATTATCATTTATTATTAGTTTCAAGAATTTAATTTATTACGATTTTTTAAACATAAAATTATTATCGAAAAGTTGTATGTCTTGATTTTTCCCGCATAGAAATGTTATGAATCAACCAAAATAAACAAGTGATGCTTTATTTTGAAGCTAAATATATGCTAAATGAAATTATATTATCATTTATTATTAATTTCAAGAATTAAATTTATTACGATTTTTTAAACATAACATTATTATCAAAAAGTTCTATGTCTTGATTTTTTTTTTTTCCTTTATTAACGGAAAACTCCATTTCAAAATCAATTACAAACAAATTTTAAAACTAAAACTAAAAATGTGATTTTATAAGAGACCCAAATATATACATATACATATACATATAACAAACTAAATATATGCTAAATTATGCTAAATGAAATTATATTATCATTTATTATTAATTTCAAGAATTCAATTTATTACGATTTTTTAAACATAAAATTATTATCGAAAAGTTGTATGTCTTGATTTCTTCCGCATAGAAATGTTATGAATCAACCAAAATAAACAAGTTATGCTTTATTTTGAAACTAAATATATGCTAAATAAAATTATATTATTATTTATTATTAATTTCAAGGATTCAATTTATTACGATTTTTTAAACATAAAATTATTATCAAAAAGTTGTATGTCTTTATTTTTTCCGCATAGAAATGTTATAAATCAACCAAAATAAACAAGTGATGCTTTATTTTGAAGCTAAATATATGCCAAATGAAATTATATTATCATTTATTATTAATTTCAAGAATTCAATTTATTACGATTTTTTAAACATAAAATTATTATCGAAAAGTTGTATGTCTTGATTTCTTCCGCATAGAAATGTTATGAATCAACCAAAATAAACAAGTGATACTTTATTTGGAAGCTAAATATATGTTAAATGAAATTATATTATCATTTATTATTAATTTCAAGAATTTAATTTATTACGATTTTTTAAACATAAAAATTATTATAAAAAAGTTGTATGTCTTTATTTTTTCCGCATAGAAATGTTATAAATCAACCAAAATAAACAAGTGATACTTTATTTTGAAGCTAAATATATGTTAATGAAATTATATTATCATTTATTATTAATTTCAAGAATTAAATTTATTACGATTTTTTAAACATAAAATTATTATCGAAAAGTTGCATGTCTTGAATTTTTCCGCATAGAAATGTTATAAATCAACCAAAATAAACAAGTGATACTTTATTTTGAAGCTAAATATATGTTAAATGAAATTATATTATCATTTATTATTAATTTCAAGAATTAAATTTATTACAATTTTTTAAACATAAAATTATTATCGAAAAGTTGCATGTCTTGATTTTTTCCGCATAGAAATGTTATGAATCAAACGAAAATAAACAATTGAAGCTTTATTTTGAAGCTAAATATATGCTAAATGAAATTATATTATCATTTATTATTAATTTCAATAATTCAATTTATTACGATTTTTTAAACATAATATTATTATCAAAAAGTTCTATGTCTTGATTTTTTTCCGCATAGAAATGTTATGAATCAACCTAAATAAACAAGTGATGCTTTATTTTGAAGCTAAATTATGCTAAATGAAATTATATTATCATTTATTATTAATTTCAAGAATTCAATTTATTACGATTTTTTAAACATAAAATTATTATCGAAAAGTTGTATGTCTTGATTTTTTCCGCATGGAAATGTTATGAATCAACCAAAATAAACATGTGATGCTTTATTTTGAAGCTAAATATATGATACATAAAATTATATTATCACTTAGTATTAATTTCAAGGATACACTTTATTAAGATTTTTTAAACATAAAATTATTATCGAAAAGTTGTATGTCTTGATTTTTTCCGCATAGAAATGTTATAAATCAACCAAAATAAACAAGTGATGCTTTAGTTTGAAGCTAAATATATGCTAAATGAAATTATATTATCATTTATTATAAATTTCAAGAATTCAATTTATTACGATTTTTTTAACATAAAATTATTATCGAAAAGTTGTATGTCTTGATTTTTGTCCGCATAGAAATGTTATAATTCAACCAAAATAAACAAGTGATGCTTTATTTTGAAGCTAAATATATGCTAAATGAAATTATATTATCATTTATTATTAATTTCAAGGATTCAATTTATTACGATTTTTAAACATAAAATTATTATCAAAAAGTTGTATGTCTTGATTTTTTCCGCATAAAAATGTTATGAATCAACCAAAATAAACAGGTGATGCTTTATTTTGCAGCTAAATATATGCTAAATGAAATTATATTATCATTTATTATTAATTTCAAGGATTAAATTTATTACGATTTTTTAAACATAATATTATTATCAAAAAGTTCTATGTCTTGATTTTTTTCCGCATAGAAATGTTATGAATCAACCACAATAAACAAGTGTAGCTTTATTTTGAAGCTAAATATATGCTAAATGAAATTATATTATCATTTAGTAATAATTTTAAGAATTCAATTTATTACGATTTTTTAAACATAAAATTATTATCAAAAAATTGTATGTCTTGATTTTTTCTGCATAGAAATGTTATAAATCAACCAAAATAAACAAGTGATTCTTTATTTTGAAGCTAAATATGTGATAAATGAAATTATATTATCATTTATTATTAATTTCAAGAACTTAATTTATTACGATTTTTTAAACATAAAATTATTATCAAAAAGTTGTATGTCTTGATTTTTCCCGTATAGAAATGTTATGAATAAACTAAAAATAAACAAGTGATGCTTTATTTTGAAGCTAAATATATGCCAAATGAAATTATATTATCACTTATTATTAATTTCAAGAATTTAATTTATTACGATTTTTTAAACATAAAATTATTATCAAAATGTTGTATGTCTTTATTTTTTCCGCATAGAAATGTTATAAATCAACCAAAATAAACAAGTGATGCTTTAGTTTGAAGCTAAATATATGCTAGATGAAATTATATTATCATTTATTATAAATTTCAAGAATTCAATTTATTACGATTTTTTTAACATAAAATTATTATCGAAAAGTTGTATGTCTTGATTTTTGTCCGCATAGAAATGTTATAATTCAACCAAAATAAACAAGTGATGCTTTATTTTGAAGCTAAATATATGCTAAATGAAATTATATTATCATTTATTATTAATTTCAAGGATTCAATTTATTACGATTTTTAAACATAAAATTATTATCAAAAAGTTGTATGTCTTGATTTTTTCCGCATACAAATGTTATGAATCAACCAAAATAAACAGGTGATGCTTTATTTTGAAGCTAAATATATGCTAAATGAAATTATATTATCATTTATTATTAATTTCAAGGATTCAATTTATTACGATTTTTTAAACATAAAATTATAATCGAAAAGTTGTATGTCTTGATTTTTTTCCGCATACAAATGTTATGAATCAACCAAAATAAACAAGTGATGCTTTATTTTGAAGCTAAATATATGCTAAATGAAATTATATTATCATTTATTATTAATTTCAAGGATTCAATTTATTACGATTTTTTAAACATAAAATTATAATCGAAAAGTTGTATGTCTTGATTTTTTTCCGCATAGAAATGTTATGAATTAAACAAAATAAACAAGTGAAGCTTTATTTAGAAGCTAAATATATGGTAAATGAAATTATATTATCATTTATTATTAATTTCAAGAATTCAATTTATTACGATTTTTTAAACATAAAATTATTATCGAAAAGTTGTATGTCTTGATTTTTTTTCGCATAGAAATGTTATGAATCAACCTAAATAAACAAGTGATACTTTATTTTGAAGCTAAATATATTCTAACTAAAATTATATTATCATTTATTATTAATTTTAAGAATTCAATTTATTACGATTTTTTAAACATAAAATTATTATCAAAAAGTTGTGTCTTGATTTTTCCCGTATAGAAATGTTATGAATCAACCAAAATAAACAAGTGATGCTTTGTTTTGAAGTTAAATATATGCTAAATGAAATTATATTATCATTTATTATTAATTTCAAGAATTCAATTTATTACGATTTTTTAAACATAAAATTATTATCAAAAAGTTGTATGTCTTGATTTTTTCCGCATAGAAATGTTATAAATCAACCAAAATAAACAAGTGATGCTTTATTTTGAAGCTAAATATATGCTAAATGAAATTATATTATCATTTATTATTAATTTCAAGAATTCAATTTATTACGATTTTTTAAACATAAAATTATTATCAAAAAGTTGTGTCTTGATTTTTCCCGTATAGAAATGTTATGAATCAACCAAAATAAACAAGTGATGCTTTATTTGGAAGCTAAATATATGCTAAATGAAATTATATTATCATTTATTATTAATTTCAAGAATTTAATTTATTACGATTTTTTAAACATAAAATTATTATCAAAAAGTTGTATGTCTTGATTTTTTTCCGCATAGAAATGTTATGAATCAACCAAAATAAACAAATGATGCTTTATTTTGAAGCTAAATATATGCTAAATGAAATAATATTATCATTTATTATTAATTTCAAGAATTAAATTTATTACGATTTTTTAAACATAAAATTATTATCAAAAAATTGTATGTCTTGATTTTTTCCGCATAGAAATGTTATGAATCAACCAAAATAAACAAGTTATGCTTTATTTTGAAACTAAATATATGCTAAATAAAATTATATTATTATTTATTATTAATTTCAAGGATTCAATTTATTACGATTTTTTAAACATAAAATTATTATCAAAAAGTTGTATGTCTTTATTTTTTCCGCATAGAAATGTTATAAATCAACCAAAATAAACAAGTGATACTTTATTTTGAAGCTAAATATATGTTAAATGAAATTATATTATCATTTATTATTAATTTCAAGAATTAAATTTATTACAATTTTTTAAACATAAAATTATTATCGAAAAGTTGCATGTCTTGATTTTTTCCGCATAGAAATGTTATGAATCAACCAAAATAAACAAGTGATTCTTTATTTTGAAGCTAAATATATGATAAATAAAATTATATTATCATTTATTATTAGTTTCAAGAATTTAATTTATTACGATTTTTTAAACATAAAATTATTATCGAAAAGTTGTATGTCTTGATTTTTCCCGCATAGAAATGTTATGAATCAACCAAAATAAACAAGTGATGCTTTGTTTTGAAGTTAAATATATGCTAAATGAAATTATATTATCATTTATTATTAATTTCAAGAATTCAATTTATTACGATTTTTTAAACATAAAATTATTATCAAAAAGTTGTATGTCTTGATTTTTTCCGCATAGAAATGTTATAAATCAACCAAAATAAACAAGTGATGCTTTATTTTGAAGCTAAATATATGCTAAATGAAATTATATTATCATTTATTATTAATTTCAAGAATTAAATTTATTACGATTTTTTAAACATAACATTATTATCAAAAAGTTCTATGTCTTGATTTTTTTTTTTTTTCCTTTATTAACGGAAAACTCCATTTCAAAATCAATTACAAACAAATTTTAAAACTAAAACTAAAAATGTGATTTTATAAGAGACCCAAATATATACATATACATATACATATAACAAACTAAATATATGCTAAATTATGCTAAATGAAATTATATTATCATTTATTATTAATTTCAAGAATTCAATTTATTACGATTTTTTAAACATAAAATTATTATCGAAAAGTTGTATGTCTTGATTTCTTCCGCATAGAAATGTTATGAATCAACCAAAATAAACAAGTTATGCTTTATTTTGAAACTAAATATATGCTAAATAAAATTATATTATTATTTATTATTAATTTCAAGGATTCAATTTATTACGATTTTTTAAACATAAAATTATTATCAAAAAGTTGTATGTCTTTATTTTTTCCGCATAGAAATGTTATAAATCAACCAAAATAAACAAGTGATGCTTTATTTTGAAGCTAAATATATGCCAAATGAAATTATATTATCATTTATTATTAATTTCAAGAATTCAATTTATTACGATTTTTTAAACATAAAATTATTATCGAAAAGTTGTATGTCTTGATTTCTTCCGCATAGAAATGTTATGAATCAACCAAAATAAACAAGTTATGCTTTATTTTGAAACTAAATATATGCTAAATAAAATTATATTATTATTTATTATTAATTTCAAGGATTCAATTTATTACGATTTTTTAAACATAAAATTATTATCAAAAAGTTGTATGTCTTTATTTTTTCCGCATAGAAATGTTATAAATCAACCAAAATAAACAAGTGATGCTTTATTTTGAAGCTAAATATATGCCAAATGAAATTATATTATCATTTATTATTAATTTCAAGAATTCAATTTATTACGATTTTTTAAACATAAAATTATTATCGAAAAGTTGTATGTCTTGATTTCTTCCGCATAGAAATGTTATGAATCAACCAAAATAAACAAGTGATACTTTATTTGGAAGCTAAATATATGTTAAATGAAATTATATTATCATTTATTATTAATTTCAAGAATTTAATTTATTACGATTTTTTAAACATAAAAATTATTATAAAAAAGTTGTATGTCTTTATTTTTTCCGCATAGAAATGTTATAAATCAACCAAAATAAACAAGTGATACTTTATTTTGAAGCTAAATATATGTTAATGAAATTATATTATCATTTATTATTAATTTCAAGAATTAAATTTATTACGATTTTTTAAACATAAAATTATTATCGAAAAGTTGCATGTCTTGAATTTTTCCGCATAGAAATGTTATAAATCAACCAAAATAAACAAGTGATACTTTATTTTGAAGCTAAATATATGTTAAATGAAATTATATTATCATTTATTATTAATTTCAAGAATTAAATTTATTACAATTTTTTAAACATAAAATTATTATCGAAAAGTTGCATGTCTTGATTTTTTCCGCATAGAAATGTTATGAATCAAACGAAAATAAACAATTGAAGCTTTATTTTGAAGCTAAATATATGCTAAATGAAATTATATTATCATTTATTATTAATTTCAATAATTCAATTTATTACGATTTTTTAAACATAATATTATTATCAAAAAGTTCTATGTCTTGATTTTTTTCCGCATAGAAATGTTATGAATCAACCTAAATAAACAAGTGATGCTTTATTTTGAAGCTAAATTATGCTAAATGAAATTATATTATCATTTATTATTAATTTCAAGAATTCAATTTATTACGATTTTTTAAACATAAAATTATTATCGAAAAGTTGTATGTCTTGATTTTTTCCGCATAAAAATGTTATGAATCAACCAAAATAAACAAGTGATTCTTTATTTTGAAGCTAAATATATGATAAATAAAATTATATTATCATTTATTATTAGTTTCAAGAATTTAATTTATTACGATTTTTTAAACATAAAATTATTATCGAAAAGTTGTATGTCTTGATTTTTCCCGCATAGAAATGTTATGAATCAACCAAAATAAACAAGTGATGCTTTATTTTGAAGCTAAATATATGCTAAATGAAATTATATTATCATTTATTATTAATTTCAAGAATTAAATTTATTACGATTTTTTAAACATAACATTATTATCAAAAAGTTCTATGTCTTGATTTTTTTTTTTTTTTCCTTTATTAACGGAAAACTCCATTTCAAAATCAATTACAAACAAATTTTAAAACTAAAACTAAAAATGTGATTTTATAAGAGACCCAAATATATACATATACATATACATATAACAAACTAAATATATGCTAAATTATGCTAAATGAAATTATATTATCATTTATTATTAATTTCAAGAATTCAATTTATTACGATTTTTTAAACATAAAATTATTATCGAAAAGTTGTATGTCTTGATTTCTTCCGCATAGAAATGTTATGAATCAACCAAAATAAACAAGTTATGCTTTATTTTGAAACTAAATATATGCTAAATAAAATTATATTATTATTTATTATTAATTTCAAGGATTCAATTTATTACGATTTTTTAAACATAAAATTATTATCAAAAAGTTGTATGTCTTTATTTTTTCCGCATAGAAATGTTATAAATCAACCAAAATAAACAAGTGATGCTTTATTTTGAAGCTAAATATATGCCAAATGAAATTATATTATCATTTATTATTAATTTCAAGAATTAAATTTATTACGATTTTTTAAACATAAAATTATTATCAAAAAGTTGTATGTCTTGATTTTTTCAGCGTAGAAATGTTATGAATCTACCAAAATAAACAAGTGATGCTTTATTTTGAAGCTAAATATATGCTAAATGAAATTATATTATCATTTATTATTAATTTCAAGGATTCAATTTATTACGATTTTTTAAACATAAAATTATTATCGAAAAGTTGTATGTCTTGATTTTTTCCGCATAGAAATGTTATGAATCAACCAAAATAAACAAGTAATGCTTTATTTTGAAGCTTAATATATGCTAAATAAAATTATATTATCATTTGTTATTAATTTCAAGGATTCAATTTATTACGATTTTTTAAACATAAAATTATTATCGAAAAGTTGTATGTCTTGATTTTTGTTCGCATAGAAATGTTATGGATGAACCAAAATAAACAACTGATGCTTTATTTTTAAGCTAAATATATGCTAAATGAAACTATATTATCATTTAGTAATAATTTCAAGGATTCAATTTATTACGATTTTATAAACATAAAATTATTATCGAAAAGTTGTATGTGTTGATTTTTTTTTCGCATAGAAATGTTATGAATGAACCAAAATAAATAAGTGATGCTTTATTTTGAAGCTAAATATATGCTAAATCAAATTATATTATTATTTAGTATTTATTTCAAGGATTCAATTTATTACGATTTTTTAAACATAAAATTATTATCGAAAAGTTGTATGTCTTGATTTTTTCCGCATACAAATCTTATGAATCAACCAAAATAAACAGGTGATGCTTTATTTTGAAGCTAAATAAATGCTAAATGAAATAATATTATCATTTATTATTAATTTCAAGAATTAAATTTATTACGATTTTTTAAACATAAAATTATTATCGAAAAGTTGTATGTCTTGATTTTTTCCGCATAGAAATGTTATAAATCAACCAAAATAAACAAGTGATGCTTTATTTTGAAACTAAATATATGCTAAATGAAATTATATTATTATTTAGTATTTATTTCAAGGATTCAATTTATTACGATTTTTTAAACATAAAATTATTATCGAAAAGTTGTATGTCTTGATTTTTTCCGCATACAAATCTTATGAATCAACCAAAATAAACAGGTGATGCTTTATTTTGAAGCTAAATAAATGCTAAATGAAATAATATTATCATTTATTATTAATTTCAAGAATTAAATTTATTACGATTTTTTAAACATAAAATTATTATCAAAAAATTGTATGTCTTGATTTTTCCGCATAGAAATGTTATAAATCAACCAAAATAAACAAGTGATGCTCTATTTTGAAGCTAAATATATGATAAATCAAATTATATTATCATTTATTATTAATTTCAAGAATTAAATTTATTACGATTTTTTAAACATAAAATTATTATCGAAAAGTTGTATGTCTTGATTTTTTCCGCATAGAAATGTTATAAATCAACCAAAATAAACAAGTGATGCTTTATTTTGAAACTAAATATATGCTAAATGAAATTATATTATTATTTAGTATTTATTTCAAGGATTTAATTTATTACGATTTTTTAAACATAAAATTATTATCGAAAAGTTGTATGTCTTGATTTTTTCCGCATACAAATCTTATGAATCAACCAAAATAAACAGGTGATGCTTTATTTTGAAGCTAAATAAATGCTAAATGAAATAATATTATCATTTATTATTAATTTCAAGAATTAAATTTATTACGATTTTTTAAACATAAAATTATTATCAAAAAATTGTATGTCTTGATTTTTCCGCATCGAAATGTTATAAATCAACCAAAATAAACAAGTGATGCTTTATTTTGAAACTAAATATATGCTAAATGAAATTATATTATTATTTAGTATTTATTTCAAGGATTCAATTTATTACGATTTTTTAAACATAAAATTATTATGGAAAAGTTGTATGTCTTGATTTTTTCCGCATACAAATCTTATGAATCAACCAAAATAAACAGGTGGTGCTTTATTTTGAAGCTAAATAAATGCTAAATGAAATAATATTATCATTTATTATTAATTTCAAGAATTAAATTTATTACGATTTTTTAAACATAAAATTATTATCAAAAAATTGTATGTCTTGATTTTTCCGCATAGAAATGTTATAAATCAACCAAAATAAACAAGTGATGCTCTATTTTGAAGCTAAATATATGATAAATCAAATTATATTATCATTTATTATTAATTTCAAGAATTAAATTTATTACGATTTTTTAAACATAAAATTATTATCAAAAAGTTGTATGTCCTGTTTTTTTCCGCATACAAATGATATGAATCAACCAAAATAAACAAGTGATACTTTGTTTTGAAGCTAAATATATGCTAAATGAAATTATATTATCATTTATTATTAATTTCAAGGATTCAATTTATTACGATTTTTTTAACATAAAATTATTATCAAAAAGTTGTATGTCTTGATTTTTTTCCGCATAGAAATGTTATGAATCAACCAAAATAAACAAATGATGCTTTATTTTGAAGCTAAATATATGCTAAATAAAATTATATTATCATTTATTATTAATTTCAAGAATTCAATTTATTACGATTTTTTAAACATAAAATTATTATCGAAAAGTTGTATGTCTTGATTTTTTCCGCATACAAATGTTATAAATCAACCAAAATAAACAAGTGATGCTCTATTTTGAAGCTAAATATATGATAAATGAAGTTATATTATCATTTATTATTAATTTCAAGAATTCAATTTATTACGATTTTTTAAACATAAAATTATTATCAAAAAGTTGTATGTCTTGATTTTTTCCGCATACAAATGTTATGAATCAACCAAAATAAACAGGTGATGCTTTATTTTGCAGCTAAATATATGCTAAATGAAATTATATTATCATTTATTATTAATTTCAAGGATTAAATTTATTACGATTTTTTAAACATAAAATTATTATCAAAAAGTTGTATGTCTTGATTTTTTTCCGCATACAAATGTTATGAATCAACCAAATTAAACAAGTGATGCTTTATTTTGAAGCTAAATATATGCTAAATGAAATTATATTATCATTTATTATTAATTTCAAGGATTCTATTTATTACAATTTTTTAAACATAAAATGATTATCAAAAAGTTGTATGTCTTGATTTTTTTCCACATAGAAATGTTAGAAATCAACCAAAATAAACAAGTGATGCTTTATTTTGAAGCTAAATATATGTTAAATGAAATTATATTATCATTTATTATTAATTTCAAGAATTCAATTTATTACGATTTTTTAAACATACAATTATTATCAAAAAGTTGTATGTCTTGATTTTTCCCGTATAGAAATGTTATGAATCAACCAAAATAAACAAGTGATGCTTTATTTTAAAGCTAAATATATGTTAAATGAAATGATATTATCATTTAGTATTAATTTCAAGGATTTAATTTATTACGATTTTTAATTTATTGCTTTATTCAGAATATGAAATATATTCAAACGTTTTTTTTTTCTCTCTGTGGTTTTTAAGGGTTTTAGCCCTAGCAGTCGTGCATTTCGTGTAGTGAACTTTTTCCCCTCTGGGCAATGCAATAATCAAGAAGTGTCCTTTGATTTTATTCCAGTCGCCTCACCCCCCGCTTTGTGTCTCGCCACACCACTTATTGGGACGCGGCAGTTAATTGGAGTATCCAGAAATTAAAGAAAGACGTCCCAGGGGAGAGCGGCCGTGACGGGCCGGACTGTCAGGACGCGAAAAAAGTAATTAACCCGGCTGAATAATTAAGGAAACTGGGGGGCGGGCGGCTCGCGCGCTTTCGCACAGCGAACAAGAAAAAAAAACTTATATAAGACTCGGAATTGAAAAATTCTGCATGGGAAATGTGCGGAACGTCCGTAGTTTCTGTCAATGCGGTATTTCAATATGTATCCGAATGTTTTCCTTGCGTCCAGGAATTTCCCTGGACAGCGGTCGCGGAGGATCCAATAAAAGTCTCCGTTTGCATTCCCGGCGGGCGCAGGGACATATTAAAAACGCGCCGGTTGGGGGTGGGGCGGACAGTCCGCTCTCTGCAGCCACCCCCCTCGTCGCTGAGACGTAAATTAATTACCGATTACTCAATCTCGTCGCGGCGGAAGTTAATTGAAAAATTCGCGGAGTGGAAAAAGTCCGACGTCAAACAAGAGCCACCCCCCAGGCTCGGCCGTCTTTGATGGTAATGTTAATTAAGACGCCTCCGCGTAGCCTGCGGGTGATAAAATCCACCCATTTATTATCACTCTCAATAACCAATGATATTCAAAACATCTCGTTTGTGGGGGTAGATCTCGATCTTGAGGTGTGGGCTGTGCGAATAGTTTGTTAGTTTGAATTGTATATTATATATCTGTAGGTCAAGCCATGACATCTCTTCACTAGGTACGAGTTTGCAGAGTTTGGTGGGGATTCCTTTCCAGTTCATGGGTGACTAGGTGAATTATTCGGCCGTATGTGAATACTCGCGTTTATTTATTGAAGCGTTTTTAGGCGGCGATATTCCGCGGGGGGCGGCCGCGCCGCGTGAAATATGCATGGGCGTTCAATTCCGGAATCAGCGCGGCGGAAATTCCACAATAACGCATACATTATCGAAACATAAGCAGACGGAAACGTCAATAGGAAGCTCCGGAGGGGAGGCGCGGCGTGCGGAACTTCGTCTGGATCGCTCCCGGAATTAAGGAGTAACACATCAATACTCTAAACGGAATACCTAATATTACCGGAGTGCTTTTCACGCGTCCCCCCCTGCCAGATAGCAGGACCGTAACACGAGGAAACCGACATATTCGTGACATATTTTATATCAATATTTTAAAGTTATTGGACAGTTAATGGAGGGAACATATGTGTATATCTTTATGAAAAATAATTGTTGCATTTTCTTCTATAGCACCGACTTGACTTGAATCAGTGTAGGTGTTTTATGTATTGATACAAATCAAAGAAATCAACTGTTGTAATTGCACAACAAAGGCCGAGCAATGTGGACGTCTTGTAGTACAGAGAAAACGCGAGTTCAGACCGGAGTTTGAACGTGAAACGACAAGATGATGGGGGTCCGGTTGAAAGGCGGCCCGGATCGGAACGGGCTGATCGGATACAACAACAAGTTGACAACCAATTAAAAACCGTTCACGAGAAACCGATCTCCATTTATAATTAAGTGTATCAGAGAGGAGATGTAATTACTGGCTAACCGCCATCAAAGACCCATCCCCATGCCATGCTAGTGTGTGTGTAAATGTAAAGCGCGGCGCGGTGTAAAGTTTGACATGCGGATAGACAGTTACTGACCACGGGCGTCTGGCTCCGTAAAAGACCACCTGCCGGTCTTATTATACGCATTGATACATCCGCCCCGCCCCCGAACCAAGAACCAAGTCGCGGATAAAAAGCGAATTCGCGAAACCGCCGCCTCCGCAGAGACCGCATAAATATTAATGGGGAGAACTAATTAGTCAGTCCTGATATGAATTGAAATAATACCCTATGATATATTCAATGGATAAACATTTGAAAAGCTAATGTATGTATGTAAGCACAAGATGTTTTCCCAACTAAAACTTATACAAACAACTTCAAATTGACATTAAAGATAATATTTGAAATTTAATGATGCGGCAGCGCCAGCTCGCTCGTAAATTCGCAATCTCCACGACGATGATGTTAACGAAGCGCCTTATTTTTTACACCACCACCCCACTTCTTTTTCTGATTGTCCCCGGCAATTAACGGGCGCTGTTTGTGTTTTAAATTTGCCTAATTGTTTTTTCCAGCGTGTACACGAAAAGAAAGCAGCGCATTTCGTTTCCAAGGCAAGACAAAAAAAAAATCGAGATACACTACGGACAAGCTTTTACATAGATGTAGGGATAATTGAATTAACTAGTAACCGCAATTATTGTACTCCCTACTATATATACGTAAAGTCTCAGGGGTGTAGAAATGTGAAATGTAAATTTTTAATGTATTGTTTGATGATAGAAATATATTACCATGGATATTATATATGTACCCATTCGCAGGATCCAAGACGTTTCCCAACCCCCTCAACACCAACCCATATACATACATAATACGCACCCCACCCCCCCGTCCGAAAATACCATTCCATTATTCGGAAGCATCGTATCTTATCCAGAGCAATATAAGCGCCTGTGTAGGTGAGTCTAAAATATTCCTACGTTTTCCTATACGTGACTCCATATTCCTAAATGCGGTATTGAATAATTCTGAACGGGCCGCGGCGCCGCTTCCGACTCTTAGGATCGGCCTGTTTTATTCATACAGCCCCCGCGCTTCTTCTTTTCGCGGCCGATAATAAAACCGCGGGGTTGCGGCCGTATGTGTGCGCCTCCCCCCTCGCTCGCTCGCTCTTAAATGTCGCCCATTTGAATATCCCGAGCGGAAAATGCCCCCCACATTCGAAATAAAGGTTAAAAATTTACGGCCGCCGCCCCCCTGACGTGCGGCTGCCATGAATACCGACGCTTATCACTAAACATTTTGAACCATTTTAATATGTTAACACATATTAATGCAATTAAAACATGTATTTTCTACAATTTCAATTCGATTTTGAAACGTTTACACTTTTCTTGAGGATAATTAAGCGGAGAATACAATTTTTTAAAACACATCACTTTATCATCAATAGTATTGCAGTGACGCGCTTACAAACTCAACATTTCGAATTTTACTATATTAACTGTGTGATAAAAAGTTAGTCTAATTAAAACATGTTGTATTTTCTACAATTTTCATTCGATTTTGAAACGTTTACACTTTTCTTGAAGATAATTAAGCGGAGAATACAAATTTTTAAAACACATCACTTTATCATCAATAGTATTGCAGTGACGCGCTTACAAACTCAACATTTCGAATTTTACTATATTATCTGAGTGATAAAAAGTTGGTCAAATTAAAACATGTTGTATTTTCTACAATTTCCATTCGATTTTGAAACGTTTACAATTTTCTTGAAGATAATTAAGCGGAGAATACAAATTTTGAAAACACATCACTTTATCATCAATAGTATTGCAGGGATGCGCTTACAAACTCAACATTTCGAATTTTACTATATTAACTGTGTGATAAAAAGTTGGTCAAATTAAAACATGTTGTATTTTCTACAATTTCCATTCGATTTTGAAACGTTTACACTTTTCTTGAAGATAATTAAGTGGAGAATACAAATTTTTAAAACACATCAGTTTATCATCAATAGTATTGCAGTGACGCGCTTACAAACTCAACATTTCGAATTTTACTATATTAACTGAGTGATAAAAAGTTGGTCAAATTAAAACATGTTGTATTTTCTACAATTTCCATTCGATTTTGAAACGTTTACACTTTTCTTGAAGATAATTAAGTGGAGAATACAAATTTTTAAAACACATCACTTTATCATCAATAGTATTGCAGTGACAGCCTTACAAACTCAACATTTTGAATTTTACTATATTAGCTGAGTGATAGAAAGTTGGTCAAATTAAAACATGTTGTATTTTCTTCAATTTCCATTCCATTTTGAAACGTTTACACTTTTCTTGAAGATAATTAAATGGAGAATACAAATTTTTAAAACACATCACTTTAACATCAATAGTATTGCAGTGATGCGCTTACAAACTCAACATTTTGAATTTTACTATATTAACTGAGTGATAAAAGTTGGTCAAATTAAAACATGTTGTATTTTCTATAATTTCCATTCGATTTTGAAATGTTTACACTTTTCTTGAAGATAATTAAGTGGAGAATACAAATTTTTAAAACACATCACTTTATCATCAATAGTATTGCAATGACAGGCTTACAAACTCAACATTACGAATTTTACTATATTATCTGAGTGATAAAAAGTTAGTCAAATTAAAACATGTTGTATTTTCTACAATTTCAATTCAATTTTGAAACGCTTACACTTTTCTTGAAGATAATTAAGTGGAGAATACAAATTTTTAAAACACATCAGTTTATCATCAATAGTATTGCAGTGACGCGCTTACAAACTCAACATTTCGAATTTTACTATATTATCTGAGTGATAAAAAGTTGGTCAAATTAAAACATGTTGTATTTTCTACAATTTCCATTCGATTTTGAAACGTTTACACTTTTCTTGAAGATAATTAAGTGGAGAATACAAATTTTTAAAACACATCAGTTTATCATCAATAGTATTGCAGTGACGCGCTTACAAACTCAACATTTCGAATTTTACTATATTATCTGAGTGATAAAAAGTTGGTCAAATTAAAACATGTTGTATTTTCTACAATTTCCATTCGATTTTGAAACGTTTACAATTTTCTTGAAGATAATTAAGAGGAGAATACAAATTTTTAAAACACATCACTTTATCATCAATAGTATTGCAGTGACGCGCTTACAAACTCAACATTTCGAATTTTACTATATTATCTGAATGATAAAAATTGGTCAAATTAAAACATGTTGTATTTTCTACAATTTCCATTCGATTTTGAAACGTTTACACTTTTCTTGAAGATAATGAAGTGGAGAATACAAATTTTTAAAACACATCAGTTTATCGTCAATAGTATTGCAGTGACGCGCTTACAAACCCAACATTTCGAATTTTACTATATTATCTGAGTGATAAAAAGTTGGTCAAATTAAAACATGTTGTATTTTTTACAATTTCCATTCGATTTTGAAACGTTTACACTTTTCTTGAAGATAATTAAGCGGAGAATACAAATTTTTAAAACACATCACTTTATCATCAATAGTAATGCAGTGACGGGCTTACAAACTCAACGTTTCGAATTTTACTATATTATCTGAGTGATAAAAAGTTGGTCAAATTAAAACATGTTGTATTTTCTACAATTTCCATTCGATTTTGAAACGTTTACACTTTTCTTGAAGATAATTAAGTGGAGAATACAAATTTTTAAAACACATCACTTTATCATCAATAGTATTGCAGTGACGGGCTTACAAACTCAACATTTCGAATGTTACTATATTAACTGGGTGATAAAAGTTGGTCAAATTAAAACATGTTGTATTTTCTACAATTTCCATTCGATTTTGAAACGTTTACACTTTTCTTGAAGATACTTAAGAGGAGAATACAAATTTTTGAAAAACATCACTTTAACATCAATAGTATTGCAGTGACGCGCTTACAAACTCAACAATTCGAATTTTACTATATTAACTGTGTGATATAAAGTTGGTCAAATTAAAACATGTTGTATTTTCTACAATTTCCATTCGATTTTGAAACGTTTACACTTTTCTTGAAGATAATGAAGTGGAGAATACAAATTTTTAAAACACATCAGTTTATCGTCAATAGTATTGCAGTGACGCGCTTACAAACTCAACATTTCGAATTTTACTATATTATCTGAGTGATAAAAAGTTGGTCAAATTAAAACATGTTGTATTTTCTACAATTTCCATTCGATTTTGAAACGTTTACACTTTTCTTGAAGATAATTAAGTGGAGAATACAAATTTTTAAAACACATCAGTTTATCATCAATAGTATTGCAGTGACGCGCTTACAAACTCAACATTTCGAATTTTACTATATTATCTGAGTGATAAAAAGTTGGTCAAATTAAAACATGTTGTATTTTCTACAATTTCCATTCGATTTTGAAACGTTTACAATTTTCTTGAAGATAATTAAGAGGAGAATACAAATTTTTAAAACACATCACTTTATCATCAATAGTATTGCAGTGACGCGCTTACAAACTCAACATTTCGAATTTTACTATATTATCTGAATGATAAAAATTGGTCAAATTAAAACATGTTGTATTTTCTACAATTTCCATTCGATTTTGAAACGTTTACACTTTTCTTGAAGATAATGAAGTGGAGAATACAAATTTTTAAAACACATCAGTTTATCGTCAATAGTATTGCAGTGACGCGCTTACAAACCCAACATTTCGAATTTTACTATATTATCTGAGTGATAAAAAGTTGGTCAAATTAAAACATGTTGTATTTTTTACAATTTCCATTCGATTTTGAAACGTTTACACTTTTCTTGAAGATAATTAAGCGGAGAATACAAATTTTTAAAACACATCACTTTATCATCAATAGTAATGCAGTGACGGGCTTACAAACTCAACGTTTCGAATTTTACTATATTATCTGAGTGATAAAAAGTTGGTCAAATTAAAACATGTTGTATTTTCTACAATTTCCATTCGATTTTGAAACGTTTACACTTTTCTTGAAGATAATTAAGTGGAGAATACAAATTTTTAAAACACATCACTTTATCATCAATAGTATTGCAGTGACGGGCTTACAAACTCAACATTTCGAATGTTACTATATTAACTGGGTGATAAAAGTTGGTCAAATTAAAACATGTTGTATTTTCTACAATTTCCATTCGATTTTGAAACGTTTACACTTTTCTTGAAGATACTTAAGAGGAGAATACAAATTTTTGAAAAACATCACTTTAACATCAATAGTATTGCAGTGACGCGCTTACAAACTCAACAATTCGAATTTTACTATATTAACTGTGTGATATAAAGTTGGTCAAATTAAAACATGTTGTATTTTCTACAATTTCCATTCGATTTTGAAACGTTTACACTTTTCTTGAAGATAATGAAGTGGAGAATACAAATTTTTAAAACACATCAGTTTATCGTCAATAGTATTGCAGTGACGCGCTTACAAACTCAACATTTCGAATTTTACTATATTATCTGAGTGATAAAAAGTTGGTCAAATTAAAACATGTTGTATTTTCTACAATTTCCATTCGATTTTGAAACGTTTACACTTTTCTTGAAGATAATTAAGTGGAGAATACAAATTTTTAAAACACATCAGTTTATCATCAATAGTATTGCAGTGACGCGCTTACAAACTCAACATTTCGAATTTTACTATATTATCTGAGTGATAAAAAGTTGGTCAAATTAAAACATGTTGTATTTTCTACAATTTCCATTCGATTTTGAAACGTTTACAATTTTCTTGAAGATAATTAAGAGGAGAATACAAATTTTTAAAACACATCACTTTATCATCAATAGTATTGCAGTGACGCGCTTACAAACTCAACATTTCGAATTTTACTATATTAACTGAGTGATAAAAAGTTGATCAAATTAAAACATGTTGTATTTTCTACAATTTCCATTCGATTTTGAAACGTTTACACTTTTCTTGAAGATAATTAAGTGGAGAATACAAATTTTTAAAACACATCACTTTATCATCAATAGTATTGCAGTGACGCGCTTACAAACTCAACATTTCGAATTTTACTATATTATCTGAATGATAAAAATTGGTCAAATTAAAACATGTTGTATTTTCTACAATTTCCATTCGATTTTGAAACGTTTACACTTTTCTTGAAGATAATGAAGTGGAGAATACAAATTTTTAAAACACATCAGTTTATCGTCAATAGTATTGCAGTGACGCGCTTACAAACTCAACATTTCGAATTTTACTATATTATCTGAGTGATAAAAAGTTGGTCAAATTAAAACATGTTGTATTTTTTACAATTTCCATTCGATTTTGAAACGTTTACACTTTTCTTGAAGATAATTAAGCGGAGAATACAAATTTTTAAAACACATCACTTTATCATCAATAGTAATGCAGTGACGGGCTTACAAACTCAACGTTTCGAATTTTACTATATTATCTGAGTGATAAAAAGTTGGTCAAATTAAAACATGTTGTATTTTCTACAATTTCCATTCGATTTTGAAACGTTTACACTTTTCTTGAAGATAATTAAGTGGAGAATACAAATTTTTAAAACACATCACTTTATCATCAATAGTATTGCAGTGACGCGCTTACAAACTCAACATTTCGAATTTTACTATATTATCTGAATGATAAAAATTGGTCAAATTAAAACATGTTGTATTTTCTACAATTTCCATTCGATTTTGAAACGTTTACACTTTTCTTGAAGATAATGAAGTGGAGAATACAAATTTTTAAAACACATCAGTTTATCGTCAATAGTATTGCAGTGACGCGCTTACAAACTCAACATTTCGAATTTTACTATATTATCTGAGTGATAAAAAGTTGGTCAAATTAAAACATGTTGTATTTTTTACAATTTCCATTCGATTTTGAAACGTTTACACTTTTCTTGAAGATAATTAAGCGGAGAATACAAATTTTTAAAACACATCACTTTATCATCAATAGTATTGCAGTGACGGGCTTACAAACTCAACATTTCGAATGTTACTATATTAACTGGGTGATAAAAGTTGGTCAAATTAAAACATGTTGTATTTTCTACAATTTCCATTCGATTTTGAAACGTTTACACTTTTCTTGAAGATACTTAAGAGGAGAATACAAATTTTTGAAAAACATCACTTTAACATCAATAGTATTGCAGTGACGCGCTTACAAACTCAACAATTCGAATTTTACTATATTAACTGTGTGATATAAAGTTGGTCAAATTAAAACATGTTGTATTTTCTACAATTTCCATTCGATTTTGAAACGTTTACACTTTTCTTGAAGATAATTAAGCGGAGAATACAAATTTTTAAAACACATCACTTTATCATCAATAGTATTGCAGTGATTATAATAATTGGTTTGAAATTACGGGAGGTTGTAAAAGTAATTTCAAACCAATTATTTGCAAAATTAATTTTTTTGTCCTCCTTTTTTGGTCCGCCATTTTGAATTTTTTAAATCGGACATCAGGTTTGTATTCAGTGACCTCAAAACTCCCAGTGGAGTAGATTAGGATCCTAGAAACTCCTTCCGACCCTCAAAAAAAAAAAATACAAACCAAAAATCGTTTTATGTATCCTTTAAAATTAATTTACCTTTACAATCTAATATTTCAAATATGTTTCAATTTGGTCACGATCTCAATTGTTAAGTGATGGTAGAATTAAATAAATTATCCAAATATTGTATGAAAAAAAAAATATATAACCACATCCCACAATATATGTTTCCATCAACTTAAGCGCTATAAAAGTGTCTACTGTTGGCTGCTAGTTAATTAGTTATCCCACACAAGTGACCAAGACCAAGAGTGTATTAGACCGAATGGAATGAAAAAAACGAGCCTTAAGAGATCGTAATGAGAATTTAAGTGACCGAAATTACACATCGACGTCTCCTAGCGATGGGAATCGGGCCCAAATCGATTTATAATTCTCCCCGTCGCGTTCACTGGCTATCGGCCAGTTCGTTGGAGATGAAGGGGGCGCGCACTGGGAAATCGTTAGGTAAATTGGGTGGGCGCTGCAAATCAAAAAAAAAAAACCAGAACAACATCACGTGAATAAATCAAAGGGTTTTGCACCTGCACACGCGGGGGTCATCAATAAGATTCGAGCGCCATTCATATTCAGATGGCAGGGAAGTTTTCGCTTTCAAGCCTTTATTCGAATTATAAATGCGGCCGCGGAGATAAGGCGCACTGAAAAAGTTTTTAACCCCAACAGCTTTTGTCTAATCGCTTTTGTGGGGAACTTTCGATTTCTTATTTATTTATTATTCGTCGGGCTGTTTGTTTGGCTGTGTCGCCTGCCCCCGCGCGTCACCGTCCCTGGGACGGATCGATTCTGCCCTCGATGCATCGGCGTTTCGATTTACATATGAAACGAATGAGTAATGAGGCACCTGGATGGCCATTATTTCTCGCTCCATTCACGGCGACTGGAATTCGAGATTAATGCGGACACTGCGCGCCAAGAGAGCACATAAAGCGAGCACAATTTGTAAGGATCGAACCGGAATCAGATTCATCCAACAACAGAATAAAATTTAAAAAAAAAAACACACGGTGGGGAATAATAAAGCTTACACCTTTTAGTCACAACAATTTGTTATCTTTAAAAGTACTTATGGGCTACTTAATAGTTTCATGCTGGGATTTTTCTTAGTAACTTATATTTATGTTATTAGAGTCATTATACAAATAGGTTCATTCTATTCTTAAAATGTTGTTAATGCATATCACTTATATTTTCTAAATTTCACAAATATACATTAATTAGGCATATAAGTTTTATTTTATTTATAAGAGAATCCTAGTTGTACTATTACTACCCTTTTGAAGGGTTAGAATGATGATATATCTCAATTCAACTAATTTACTTCAGTAAAACAGCTGTAAGTTGGTTATTAATTTTCAAAAATATATGAAATTGATTGCTATTTGTTTACTAATAGTCCTTCTAATATGGTACTAAATTTGAGAATTCTAGTTGCACTATTATTATCGTTTTGAAGGGTGTGAATGATAATATATCTCAATTCAGCTAAGTTAGTCAGAAAAACAGCTGTAAGCTGGTTATTAATTTTTAAGACTATATGAAATTGACTGAGATTTGTTTACTAGTAGTCCTTCTAAGATGGTACTAAATTTGAGAATCCTAGTTATACTATTACTACCATTTTGAAGGGTTAGAATGATGAGATATATCTCAAATCAGCTAAGTTACTTCAGAAAACAACTGTAAGTTGGTTTTTAGTTTTCAAAAATTTATGAAATTGATTTATATTTGTTTACTATTAGTCCTTCTAATATGGTACTAAATTTGAGAATCCTAGTTGCACTATTACTACCTTTTTGAAGGGTGTGAATGGTGATATATCACAATTTAGCTAAGTTACTTCAGAAAAACAGCTGTAAGTTGATTATTCATTTTCAAAAATATATGAAATTTATTTATAATTGTTTAATAATAATCCTTCTATTACGGTACTAAATTTGAGAATCCTAGTTGCATAATTACTACCTTTTTGAAGGCTGTGAATGATGATATATCTCAAATTAGCTAAGCTACTTCAGAAAAACAGCTGTAGGTTGGTTATTAATTTTCGAAAATGTATTAGATTGACTTAGATTTGTTTACTAATAGTCCTTCTAAAATGGTACTAAATTTGAGAATCCTACTTGCACTATTACTACCTTTTTGAAGGGTGTGAATGATGATATATCTCAATTCAACTAAGTTACTTCAGAGAAACAGCTGTAAGTTGGTTATTAATTTTCAAAAATATATGAAATTGATTGCTATTTATTTACTAATAGTCCTTCTAATTTGGTACTAAATTTGAGAATTCTAGTTGCACTATTATTATCGTTTTGAAGGGTGTGAATGATAATATATCTCAATTCAGCTAAGTTAGTCAGAAAAACAGCTGTAAGCTGGTTATTAATTTTTAAGACTATATGAAATTGACTGAGATTTGTTTACTAGTAGCCCTTCTAAGATGGTACTAAATTTGAGAATCCTAGTTATACTATTACTACCATTTTGAAGGGTTAGAATGATGAGATATATCTCAAATCAGCTAAGTTACTTCAGAAAACAGCTGTAAGTTGGTTTTTAGTTTTCAAAAATTTATGAAATTGATTTATGTTTGTTTACTATTAGTCCTTTTAATATGGTACTAAATTTGAGAATCCTAGTTGCACTATTACTACCTTTTTGAAGGGTGTGAATGGTGATATATCACAATTTTGCTATGTTACTTCAGAAAAACAGCTGTAAGTTGATTATTCATTTTCAAAAATGTATGAAATTTATTTATAATTGTTTAATAATAATCCTTCTATTACGGTACTAAATTTGAGAATTCTAGTTGCATAATTACTACCTTTTTGAAGGCTGTGAATGATGATATATCTCAAATTAGCTAAGCTACTTCAGAAAAACAGCTGTAGGTTGGTTATCAATTTTCGAAAATGTATTAGATTGACTTAGTTTTGTTTACTAATAGTCCTTCTAAAATGGTACTAAATTTGAGAATCTTACTTGCACTATTACTACCTTTTTGAAGGGTGTGAATGATGATATATCTCAATTCAGCTAAGTTACTTCAGAAAAACAGCTGTAGGTTGGTTATTAATTTTCGAAAATGTATTAGATTGACTTAGATTTGTTTACTAATAGTCCTTCTAAAATGGTACTAAATTTGAGAATCCTACTTGCACTATTACTACCTTTTTGAAGGGTGTGAATGATGATATATCTCAATTCAACTAAGTTACTTCAGAGAAACAGCTGTAAGTTGGTTATTAATTTTCAAAAATATATGAAATTGATTGCTATTTGTTTACTAATAGTCCTTCTAATTTGGTACTAAATTTGAGAATTCTAGTTGCACTATTATTATCGTTTTGAAGGGTGTGAATGATAATATATCTCAATTCAGCTAAGTTAGTCAGAAAAACAGCTGTAAGCTGGTTATTAATTTTTAAGACTATATGAAATTGACTGAGATTTGTTTACTAGTAGCCCTTCTAAGATGGTACTAAATTTGAGAATCCTAGTTATACTATTACTACCATTTTGAAGGGTTAGAATGATGAGATATATCTCAAATCAGCTAAGTTACTTCAGAAAACAGCTGTAAGTTGGTTTTTAGTTTTCAAAAATTTATGAAATTGATTTATGTTTGTTTACTATTAGTCCTTTTAATATGGTACTAAATTTGAGAATCCTAGTTGCACTATTACTACCTTTTTGAAGGGTGTGAATGGTGATATATCACAATTTTGCTAAGTTACTTCAGAAAAACAGCTGTAAGTTGATTATTCATTTTCAGAAATGTATGAAATTTATTTATAATTGTTTAATAATAATCCTTCTATTACGGTACTAAATTTGAGAATTCTAGTTGCATAATTACTACCTTTTTGAAGGCTGTGAATGATGATATATCTCAAATTAGCTAAGCTACTTCAGAAAAACAGCTGTAGGTTGGTTATTAATTTTCGAAAATGTATTAGATTGACTTAGTTTTGTTTACTAATAGTCCTTCTAAAATGGTACTAAATTTGAGAATCTTACTTGCACTATTACTACCTTTTTGAAGGGTGTGAATGATGATATATCTCAATTCAGCTAAGTTACTTCAGAAAAACAGCTGTAAGGTGGTTATTAAATTTCAAAAATATATGAAATTGATTGCTGTTTGTTTACTAATAGTCCTTCTAATATGCTACTAAATTTGAGAATCCTAGTTGCACTATTACTACCTTTTTGAAGGGTGTGAATGATGATATATCTCAAATCAGCTAATTTACTTCAGAAAAACAGTTGTAAGTTGGTTATTAATTTTCGAAAATGTATAAAATTGATTGCTATTTGTTTACTAATAGTCCTTCTAATATGCTACTAAATTTGAGAATCCTAGTTGCACTATTACTACTATTTTGAAGGGTGTGAATGATGATATATCTCAATTCACCTAAGTTACTTCAGAAAAACAGCTGTAAGTTGGTTATTAATATTCAAAAATATATGAAATTGAATGCTATTTGTTTATTAATAGTCCTTCTAATATGGTACTAAATTTGAAAATCCTAGTTGCACTATTACTACCTTTTTGAAGGGTGTGAATGATGATATATCTCAATTCAGCTAAGTTACTTCAGAAAAACAACTGTAAGTTGGTTATTAATTTTCAAAAATATATGAAATTGTTTGTTATTTGTTTGCTAATAGTCCTTCTAATATGGTACTAAATTTAAGAATCTTAGTTGCACCATTACTACTTTTTTGAAGAGTTAGAATGATGATATATCTCAATTCACCTAAGTTACTTCAGAAAAATAGCTGTGAGTTGGTTATTAATTTTCAAAAATATATTAAATTGATTGCTATTTGTTTACTAATAGTCGTTCTAATATGGTACTAAATTTGAGAATCCTAGTTGCACTATTACTACCCTTTTGAAGGGTTAAAATCATGATATATCTCAATTCACCTAAGTTACTTCAGAAAAACAGCTGTAAGTTGGTTATTAATTTTCAAAAATATATGAAATTGATTGCTATCTGTTTACTAATAGTTCTTCTAATATGCTACTAAATTTGAGAATCCTAATTGCACTATTACTACCTTTTTGAAGGGTGTGAATGATGATATATCTCAATTCAGCTAAGTTACTTCAGAAAAACAGCTGTAAGTTGGTTATTAATTTTCAATAATATTTGAAATTGATTGACATTTGTTTACTAATAGCCCTTCTAATATGCTACTAAATTTAAGAATCCTAGTTGCACTATTACTACCTTTTTGAAGGGTGTGAATAATGATATATCTCAAATTAGCTAAGTTACTTCAGAAAAAGAGCTGAAAGTCGGATATTAATTTTCAAAACTACATGAAATTAATTGCATTTGTTTACTAATAGTCCTTCTAATATGCTACCAAATTTGAGAATCCTACTTGTACTATTACTACCTTTTTGAAGGGTTAGAATGATGATATATCTCAAATTAGCTAAGTTACTTCAGAAAAAGAGCTGTAGGTTGGTTATTAATTTTCAAAAATACATGAAATTAATTGCATTTGTTTACTAATAGTCCTTCTAATATGTTACCAAATTTGAGAATCCTACTTGTACTATAACTACTGTTTCGAAGGGTTAGAATGATGATGTATCTCAATTCAGCTAAGTTACTTCAGAAAAACAGCTGTAAGTTGGTTATTAATTTTCAAAAATATATGAAATTGATTGTTATTGGTTTACTAATAGTCCTTCTAATACGCGTTTAAATTTGAGAATCCTAGTTGCACTATTACTACCTTTTTGAAGGGTGTGAATGATGATATATCTCAATTCAGCTAAGTTACTTCAGAAAAACAACTGTAAGTTGGTTATTAATTTTCAAAAATATATGAAATTGATTTTCATTTGTTTACGAATAGTCCTTCTAATATGCTACTAAATTTGAGAATCCTAGTTGCACTATTACTACCTTTTTGAAGGGTGTGAATGATGATATATCTCAATTCAGCTAAGTTACTTCAGAAAAACAGCTGTAAGTTGATTATTAATTTTCATAAATATATGAAATTGATTGCTATTTGTTTACTAATAGCCCTTCTAATACGGTACTAAATTTGAGAATCCTAGTTGCACTATTATTACTTTTTTGAAGGGTTAGAATGATGATATATTTCAATTCAGCTAAGTTACTTCAGAAAAACAGCTGTAAGTTGGTTATTAATTTTCAAAAATATATGAAATTGATTACGATTTTTTTACTAATAGTCCTTCTAATATGGTACTAAATTTGAGAATACTACTTGCACTATTACTACTTTTTTTAAGGGTTAGAATGATGATATATCTAAAATCAGCCAAGTTACTTCAGAAAAACAGCTGTAAGTTGGTTATTAATTTTCAAAAATATATGAAATTGATTGTTATTTGTTTACTAATAGTCCTTCTAATACGCTACTAAATTTGAGAATCACAGTTGCACTATTACTACCTTTTTGAAGGGTGTGAATGATGATATATCTCAATTCAGCTAAGTTATTTCAGAAAAACAACTGTAAGTTGGTTATTAATTTTCAAACATATATGAAATTGATTGCTATTTGTTTACTAATAGTCCTTCTAATATGCTACTAAATTTGAGAATCCTAGTTGCACTATTACTACCTTTTTGAGGGGTGTGAATGATGATATATCTCAAATTAGCTAAGTTACTTCAGAAAAACAGCTGTAGGTTGGTTATTAACTTTCAAAAATGTATTAAATTGATTTATATTTGTTTACTAATAGTCCTTCTAAAATAGTACTAAATTAGAGAATCCTACTTGCACTATTACTACCTTTTTGAAGGTTGTGAATGATGATATATATCAATTCAGCTAAGTTACTTCAAAAAACTTTCAAAAATATATTAAATGGATTGCTATTTATTTATTAATAGTCCTTCTAATGTGGTACTAAATTTGAGAATCCTAGTTGTACTATTACTACCTTTTTGAAGGGTATGAATGATGATATATTTCAATTCAGCTAAGTTACTTCAGAAGAATAACTGTAAGTTGGTTATTAAATTTCAAAAATGTATGAAATTGATTGCTATTTATTTACTAATAGTACTTCTAATATGATACCAACTTTGAGAATCCTAGTTACACTATTACTACCTTTTTGAAGGGTGTGAATGATGATATATCTCAATTCAACTAATTTACTTCAGAAAAACAGCTGTAAGTTACTTAATAACTGTAAGTTGGTTATTAAATTTCAAAAATGTATGAAATTGATTGCTATTTATTTACTAATAGTACTTCTAATATGATACCAACTTTGAGAATCCTAGTTACACTATTACTACCTTTTTGAAGGGTGTGAATGATGATATATCTCAATTCAACTAATTTACTTCAGAAAAACAGCTGTAAGTTACTTATTAATTTTCAAAAATATATTAAATTGATTGCTATTTATTTACTAATAGTCCTTATAATATGGTATCAACTTTAAGCAACTAGGATTCTCACTCACTATTACTGCCTACAATGCGGGTAGAAGCATATGTAAAGATTTTTGGGATTGTGTCAATTCTATGATACTTCTGATAGAAATTTATTCTCTGATTGTGTAGCGCAAGAAGGGCCAATTTGTTTTTTTGAACAAAAGGACCAAACTGATTTAAAGGACTTAATACTATTAGTTAACTTTTAACTATTGTGAAATGAGATTTGACAGGGAGCCACAGATTGGCCCTTTTAGTTTTGTTTATTAAATCCTTTAAATCTATATATATATATATATATATATATATATATATATATATATATATATATATATATATGATTTCTCTGATTTTTGGAGTTATGATATATTCAATCTAAACACTATTCTCACATAACACGTTTCTCTAATGTTCACACATGATGTAGAATTACTGATACACATATGTTTAATGTTTTAAAAGTAAATTGGTTTCGTTTGAATAATTTCATAGTTACAGATTAAGGATAGATTAATCCTGTATTTGCTATGAAGTAAGTAAAGGATTAATCTATCGGTAGAAACGAGCTGGTCGAATGTAAACGATACTCTGTAATTAATGGGTCCTAATAAGGAACAGGACAGCGGCAGCGAAGGCGGCAAGCGTGCCATCGCATAACAATCCTGCCTCTCTTGACTGCGCGACATAAATCACCCGCCAATCGGGCCGAATCGATTAAACAATTAATTAACCGCCCCCTCCCATTCAATTCAAACCCCAAAAAGTCGAACAATTCACGCGCGCGACGAATTATCTCGCGCCGGTGTTGGCGGCGGCGGAGTGTGTTGATACGTTGGCGCGCGCTGAATTATCCATTTGTATCTATCCGTGTTTAATTATCTATACATCCATCTCCGTTAATTACAATTGTTGTAAACATATTCGCAGTTGATTGAGATTCTATACAGCATCCTCTGTTAAGCATTTGTGATAATAATACATCAACTTATGCAGAAAATTACTTACTACTTGTTCGGAGTCTGGCGTGGATTAGACGTTCGTCTTGCGTGAACGATAATTAACTCCGAGGCGCAACCGCCTCACAGCAACAGACCCCCCGCCGCCCCACCGTAGAAACACACGGAAATTGGGGCGGCAATCATTTCAATCTAATCAAAGTATTAGTTGACTTATTTGATTGATATATAATGGGTTTTCTTGTGTTTTTTTTTGTTGTTGTTGAAATCTATGTATGATGGATACAATTTGTCTTATATAACTTATATTTTTCATGTAAATATATGTGGAAATATTTACATGAAAAATATAAGTTATATAAGACAAAATGTATCCATCTTACATAGAATTCAACAACAACAAAAAAACACAAGAAAACCCATATATATATAATAATATAAGCTATATTTAAAAAAATATGTGTTAATTATCAAGTCTACAAATCGTTTTTATGATTCATATGTTGCTTATGAATAAAATAGCTATATATTTCTGTAAAATTTGCTGAAATCGTTTAATGTTTGACTTGTAAAACTGTTGATGAGTATCATCAATGATATAAGAGTGACGATATATACGTATATTCTTGAAATTTATTCTAAACAAGAAAATAAAACTGTAAAGAGAATTGAGTGGATTATTGTCCAGACAGTAGTTATCTCGCGTCGCGGATAATTGGAAATTGGGTCTCACTCTCTCGCTGCTGCAGCAGCGTGCGTTCGTATAATGCGGTGGCATTTGTATAATTAATAGTGATTAACTGCTAGACGGCAGCTGTCAATGGTGACGTCACATCCTGTCAATGATCCTCTTATTGACGCCCCGGCCATTTAACGCATTGTATTGGAGTATTATCTACTTATAACTCATTATGTCGCGCGTTGCATACGCGTAGGTGACGGGCCGCCACCGCCGTCGTTTATACTAAGCGCGCGCTTTATTAGCGGCCAATTTGCCGATTCGAAGAAATTCCAGCAATTTCGCACCCACTCGAACCGGCGGCGGCGGCATTAGCAGCTAATACACGAACCGAAGTTCACCAATTAAATCAATTGCTTTGTGATTATTTCGAAATTGCAGCTACATTAATACAAAATGCATCATACATTAGATAAAGCGACACAATTCAAAAAATTATCAGAATTTGAATAATGAATTAACAATCACACAATCCACCGCTGAAACCTATTTTGAGGCGAATAAATTTTTGAAAATATAGGATGGCCGGGTCCATAAGAAATAGACCGCACAAGAAAATAATTCACTAACTATAGGGATACCCTTTTATAATTTTTTTTGGTGATTGGACCCTAGACATTTGTATATGTTGATTCGGACAAAATACAGGTGGTACATACTACCACTATTGTAATGAAAGCAGGCAATACAAAATGCACTTCCTGGTGAATAAATACAGGATAACATATTCAGAAGAATAAAAACAGGATAACATATCCTGAAGAATAAAAACAGTATAACATAACCTGAAGAATAAAAATAGGATAACATATCCTAAAGAATAAAAAAAGGATAACATATCCTAAAGAATAAAAACAGGATAACATATACTGAAGAATAAAAACAGGATAACATATCCTGAAGAATAAGAACAGGATAACATATCCTGAAGAATAAGAACAGGATAACATATCCTAAAGAATAAAAACAGGATAACATATACTGAAGAATAAAAACAGGATAACATATCCTGAAGAATAAGAACAGGATAACATATCCTGAAGAATAAAAACAGGATAACATATCCTAAAGAATAAAAACAGGATAACATATACTGAAGAATAAAAACAGGATAACATATCCTGAAGAATAAGAACAGGATAACATATCCTGAAGAATAAGAACAGGATAACATATCCTAAAGAATAAAAACAGGATAATAAAAAAAAAGAACTTCATTTGGCATATCAGCCCAACCCTTGCCTTTTACACACATTCCCAAACCGCACTTTCACAGAAAGAAATCAAAAAAGACACAAAAACAAAGAATACAAATTAACATAAAATACATTTTTCTATCCATTAGCCCCCTCTGCCCTCGCCAATTTCCTTTCCCACGTCAGCCTCCTGCAGATTTTGCCTTTCCCATCCTCTCCTAACCATTCGTTCAGCTTTCGACACTCTCTCAACCACTCTTCTTTCATTCCCTCACATTCTTTGCTAAGGTGCCACCACGTGTCACTCCCCTTCCTACACAGCGCACACGCGGTGTACCCCAGCCCCATCCACACTTTTCTTCCACGCTCTTCTGAACCACACCTCGCTCTTGCCATGCATACTTTGTCCTCTCTGCTCCACTCTCCCCTGGCTAAGTACCTCGGGAGTTTCCCCTGCACTTGCCACTCTACGTAGCCAGGGTTGTATGAGCTCTCAGCCATTCTCACTTGCCTTTCTTGCCACTCAATATTCCTCAATCTCTCCCTTATCTCAGTTCCTAGGCTACCCCTTTCTCTCAGCTTCTCCTCTACCCACACCTCAGACATACCCACTCTTTCATACATCCTTTCTCTATCCTTCCTCCATCTACTCTCTGTTCTACTCTTACACCTCATCCATACCTCCCGTACCAGTCTTTCCTCGCCCAAATCCTGCAATCTTTCCTCAAACTTCACAACCCTCACACACGACTCCCACCACATAATCATACGATTTGTCTCCTGCAACAGTACTGCCCTCGGTGTCGACCTTTCGAGCCTTAGCAGATTCTTCAGAAACCAACCTTGCTCCCTTTCAATTACCTCCCATTCACTCAATCCCCACACTTCCACTCCATACAACAATATAGGTTTTACACATGCATCCCATATCTTGCACGCCATTACGAGGTTACCACCCCACAAACTCCCCCATTTTCTGCACGCAATCCCCCATTCGCCTGCATACACTCCACATGCATCCTAAGCCCTCCTCCACAGTCAAACCAAAAGCCCAAATATTTAAAGCCATTCACTCTCTCAATCAGTCTTTCCTTCCATTTCAGCCCTTCGTCCTTACCCCTCCTGCCCCTATTCCTAAACAACATCCATTTGGTCTTTTCCACATTCACCACTAGCCCCCTCTTATCCAGGTATCTACCCATTCTATCCAACATCTCTTGCATTTCTTCCACTCTCTTGGCCACCAGCACCACGTCATCTGCACACGCCAACATACACACATTGGATCTACCCACCAGGACCCCTCCTGCCTGTCCTCTCCTCAGCACCTCTTCCAACTCGCTCGTGTACAGATTAAACAGGAGGGGGCTCAGCGGGCACCCCTGCCTTACTCCCACATTCACCCTAAATTTCACAGATATTTCTCCATTCACTCTAGCTTTCGCCCATGTCTCTTTATACATCCTTCTCACCCACTCCACTCCTTCCTCTTCCATACCCAATCTATCCATACATTCCACCAGTTTCCCCCTAAGAACGCCGCTTTTAAATCCACAAACACCGCATACACTCTCCCTTTGCATCCCAGCGCTTCCTCCACCATTCTCGCCAGCGTGAAAATCTGCTCCCTCGTCCCTCTTCCCCTTCTGAACCCATCGTGGCATTCCGGCAGCAGCCCTTTTTGTTCCACTTCCCTATCCAATCTATTTTTCACCATAGTCATCATCAATTTATAACCGGCACTCTTAATGGTGATCCCCCTATAGTTTATTACGTCCGAGGCCTCTCCTCCTTTGTGCACCGGGACCACCACCCCCACACGCCACTTTTCCGGCACTTCCTCCTCTCCACTCCACACCTTGTTAATACTCTGCCGCACCTTCTCCCTTCCTTCCTCCGGTAACTTTTTGAGAGCCTCTGCCTCCAGCCCATCTTCCCCCGCTGCCTTTACTAGTTTTAACTGTGCCAGGGCCACCTCCACCTGTTTCCGGCAAAACGCCTTCCTTCGCACCGCCTGTGTCGCACTCGAACTGCCCAGCTCCACTGCAGACCCCGCCATCTGTTTACAACTCCTCTCCCACTCTGCTAACTCTATGTTCACTTTGCCCTGATTCACCCTTCCATTTAAGATCTCCCACATCCGTTTTGCCACTACACACTCCCTCAACCTCTTTTCCACTTTCTGCAACTCCTCTATTTTTTCCTCTCGCACGTACTCTCGAACTCTCTTTTCGCCTGATTAACCCTTTCGACTACACATCTGCCGTACCTCCAATTCACCATTTCCCTCCGCCACCTCGTCTTCTCTATCTTACACTTCTCGTCGAACCAACATTCCCTCTGGCATCCACTCTTCTTCCTCACGACCAACGCAGCCGCAATCACTCTCTCCAACTGTAACATCGACTGCATCTCCTCCCACTTCACGCCCGTTTGGTTTTTCTCATACACCGCAATTTCTACTTCGCTCCATCCAAACCCTTGCTGTCCCTTTTTCTCCTCCCTCTTCAAACCTTTTGCCCTTCTCAAGACCACTGCCACCGGCACATGGTCCGACCCCCCTAGATTTTCCACCTTGAAGCACTCCAACTCCTCCCTTCCGATACCTTTGACCACCACATAGTCCAAAACCGAACCTTCTCCGTGTCCACAGAACGTCTTCTTCCCTTCCCAGTCCGCTTCGCAGCAGCTATTCAGTACATCCCACCCCGACTTTCTCACCCATTGGATCCATTCTCTACCCTCCTGGTGTCACTTTATCCTTTTTTTTTTTTTTTTTCGTCTGGGGTGGAATCTTCGAAAGACACCCATGCCTTCACTATCACCCTGCGGTGATAGGCATGGATAGTGTCGGATTCGCCCCACGCGATGATTGGGGCGCCTACCGACTAAACCAAAACCCAGGTTCTGTCACCGCGGGGGCTTGACCGCCTAACAGGCATTCCTAAGCCCCCGGGGCCGTCTGTCGTTGGTCAGTTCCGTGTCTCATGTCTGGTATGGAGCAGGGTAGGGTTGCAATGAAAGAAGAAGAACGAGAACGGGGCTGTCACTGTCGTCCGTCCTCGTCATTCGGTCTGTGGGGTCGCAAGTCGTCGTCGAACTTCCTCCCCATCACCGCCCGGGAGAAAGCCGCGAACGCGTCACTTTATCCTGCGATCGTCTTTCTCTCCATTCCCCTCCCTTTCCGATTCCTCCTTCCAGCTCCCCTACCCTTACATTCCAGTCACCCCCGACGATCCATTCATCTGCCTCCGTCTCGAGCCCATCCAGTATCTCCGTTAGTTCTAAACGGTTTTTGTTACAGTACACGGCCCCTACCCACACCGATTTTCAATACATTTCCAACTTCCCTATTACCAATCCCGCCGCTTCCCTCGAAGACTCCCTGATCCATTGTCCCACTGACTTCCTCACTCCTAACAAGATTCCTCCTTTGGCTCTCCCCATCCTCGCTTCTTTCGTTGCACCTTGCATCACCCAATCTCACCCTGTCGGCATGCAGATTTCTACCTGCCTCCACTCCTCTTCTGTCATCCACGTCTCCAGTAGCCCCACTATGTCCTTTGAGATGAACCACTTCTCCAGTTCCTTTTCCCACACTCCCCCTAGCACTTTTGTCCTTAGTCCCGCAACGTTCCAAAAATCCACCCTGCACTTGCTCCACTCATACTCCCGCCTCGTCGATCTCTCATCCTTCATTCCTTTTTTGACAAGCAGTCCCCCTGGGGATAATATATCCTGAAGAATAAGAACAGGATAATGGCAACACGAATATTTATTGAGGATAACAGTCCAAGAAATAGAAAGAGGTTAGTTTGAGCGAATAGGTAGGTTTAGAAAACATTTGGAGAGGGTGCAAGCAACGGCGATGATGGCTTGGGGGTAAGCGAATAGTAAATGGGATAGTTGGTGGGATGGTAAGCTATAATAGCGTGTAATCTGTGGGATGCGTGTGTGAAGCCAATATTTTTGGCTGGAAGTGCCCATACTTCCAGCCAAAAATATTGGCTTCACACACGCATCCCACAGTTTGCGAGAATGGTATATAATCGAAAGGGAGCAAGGCTGGTTTCTGAAGAATCTACTAATGACTCGAGAAATCAATGCCTATGATGGTGCTCCTGCAGGAAACTAATCGAATGATCATACCGTGGGATATGTGTGGGAAGGTAGTGAAGTATGAGGAAAGATCACAGGAGTTGAGAAGTGTGGATAAGATGAAGGAGATGAAAAGTGTGGATAAGATGTAGGATGTAGGAGTTGAGATGTGTGGATAAGATGAAGGAGTTGAGAAATGTGGATAAGATGTAGGAGTTGAGAAGTGTGGATAAGATGTAGGAGTTGAGAAGTGTGGATAAGATATAGGAGTTGAGAAGTGTGGATAAGATGAAGGGGTTGAGAAGTGTGGATAAGATATAGGAGTTGAGAAGTGTGGATAAGATGAAGGGGTTGAGAAGTGTGGATAAGATGTAGGAGTTGAGATGTGTGGATAAGATGAAGGAGTTGAGAAATGTGTATAAGATGTAGGAGTTGAGAAGTGTGGATAAGATTTAGGAGTTGAGAAGTTTGGATAAGATATAGGAGTTGAGAAGTATGGATAAGATGAAGGGGTTGAGAAGTGTGGATAAGATGTAGGAGTTGAGAAGTGTGGAGAAGTTGAAGGAGTTGAGAAGTCTTAATAAGATGTAGAAGTTGAGAGTGTGGACAAGATGTAGTAGTAGAGCAAAGAGCGGATGGAAATAGAATAGAGAAAGTATGTATAAAGGAGTAAAAATATATATATATATATGTATATATATATATATATATATATATATATATATATATATATATATATATATAGTGTAAGTGGACAACATGTATGAGAAGAGTCTAGGAACTGAGGAGAGGGAGAGAATGACGGATATTTAATGGCAAGCAAGGCAGGTGAGAATAACTGATAGCTAATACAACCCTGGTTTATGTAGAGTGGCAAACGCGGGGAAACCCCCGAGCTACATAACCAGGGTAGGGTGAGCCAGGAGGACACAGTATGCAAGGTGAAAGCGAGATGCGATTCTCAGAGAGTGTCTGAGTAAGCAGATGAGCAGACCGCCCCCCTTCCTCTCCGATCGTCAATGCGACTGCAATGATACGAGAATCCAAGGAGGAATGTGGGACGGATAGAAAATACCTCGACCCCCCCATGAGGGACAGACAGGTAGAGCCCTCCGTCCTAATGCCAGGCAAGATAGGCGACAAGGCAAAGGGGCTTGGTAACGAACTCACCCCCCCGCCCCCTAACACTCGCAAAAGAGGAAGGCTAATGCCTCGGCCGAACTATACCTGAGCTCTGAGACCGAGCGGGAGAGAAAAAATCCAGACGTTAGCAAGAAGGCTGGAGAAAACCTTCTTGGAAAATAGAAACCTCAAGGTGGAGGCGAAGGTGGGCACTATAAAACTCCGTAATATCACCAAGAAGCACGTCACGACGAGTCCAAAGAGCTCCCGCCTGCTCGACGAGCTAGGGGTGGAGAAGAAGATCTTTAACCTCGCGTTCGTCCTCAAGCAGGAGCAGCGTTACCCCGAGACCCGGGACAGGGCCCGCAGTAGCCTTCCGCGACCGGTTCGGCGGCCAGGTGGGCATCCGCTGGCAGGAGACAACAGCAGGCGGAGCTGCATGCCTACACAACATCAGGAAAACGCAGGACTCTAAGGCACAATTCACACATAAACGGCGTCGGGGGGAGGCGCGGTGTAGGTGAGGTGCAGGCTCGACATCACACAGGCGATTCTGTAGTCCATATGCAGTGAAGGGGTGGACATTGCATTAAATGTTTACATAGAGGCAGCGAGAAAGAGTTTAGAAAAAGATTGTTGAAGTATTTTTAGTAACTCATGCTTAATATGTTTGCACATCTAATGCCAACCGTCTCGTTCTTGAAGAGACACATTTTTGTTATTTTATATTACTGATCTTATTTATGTTTTCCCCTTATACATGTTTATTATCTAGCTGATTATTTAAAGCCGTTTAGTTGGTGTCAAAAATACTTGAATAGCAAAGACACACCGGATATAGCATCCACCAAGATTATCGGCGGGCTATTTACGGTCCAAAAAAAAAGTTTTAGTACTTAATTATTGAAAATTTATGTGTGTTATTTAGCCGATGCACCTTTGTGAGAGGAAGACATGGAATATAGCTCGCGGACCATAAACAAGTGTATTAATACGTATTTATAAGCATTTATATGTCTGCGGGTTATTTTAAGCGATCGCCCGGTCATAACGTACCGACATGCTGTCTACTTAAATTTATATGCCGATGTTTTACTACTCCACTACTCTTAAATTATGGATTAATAACATTTAGGCGGATTTCCTTTGAAATTTTCGCATGAATTACGAGCGCCACGGGCGCCCCCCGTTTATGGGGGCACAACTCCAAACGGGACTAATTTAAGCTACAAACAACAAAAGAACGCGCGCGCGCGCGCTCACATACATGTTTAAATGATAATTGATAATAACCGTCCCACTTAATGACAATATTAAAAATGGCAGTCGGTGGTAGTGGAGTTGGTTATAAGTCTGGGCGGCAGGGGGTCGCCGCCCAAGTTGAAATACGGTAGCTGCAACAATGGGCGCGATTAGTCCGTGCCATGGTAAGTAATGTAATATTGTCGCGCACTCGGACAACCGCATTTGTCTCTTATCTCCGCCTGGGCCCGGATTTATCGGCCCCTTATAACTATATGTTTTATATTATGCTAATGTCCCCCCTAATGAGCGCACAAAAAAATTCTAGAATCGAAACAAATTCACCCGCTGCCTAGCCCATTGTTGCCGACGGTTTTGAGTGATTTCGATGGGGATTAGGCTTATTCAAATCGCTGTCCGCCCTGCGAGGTAGGAGCGGTGGTGATTCATTTTTCGGAAGGCACTGCTTATTAGTTGGATTGCCTATTAATTTGTTTGGTAATTAAAATTGTGCGAGGGCGAGACCACCGGAGAGAAAACTCCAGCCTATGTAATCAACTACGTTTTTTTTTTGTTCTGAGGGTTATACACAACGCTGCTCTTTCTGTGTTCGTATGTCCTAAGAGATTAACGCTGTTAATTGTAAAATCACACGGAACAATGAAAATATTATTATTGTATTGTAATTATTAAACAAAAACTTCTATCTTTATAGAGCTATCAGCCGTGAGGTTTTTCTGCCGGTCAAGGGAGAAGCTAAGAGGAGTTTAATCACTCGATATTTACCTTAACTTTACAGAAAACCTCTAGAAAACCATTAAATGCTATATGTAAAAATAGTTCATAAATAAAATTAAACATAAATGTATAACGCAAAACAGTATGATGAAGGCGACCTATAGTTATGCAAATTACTATTTTGGAATACTTTCTGAAAATTTCAAAATGCTTAACCTGTTTAAGACATGGAGATATTTCAGAAAATAAAAAAATAAATGAAATGATTTAACACGCTAAGACTCGCTTGTATAAAGTAGATAACTCTAGAGTCAATTTCCAATCCGTCATTCCAACCTCAATTTTAACAACTTTGACTCTATAAAATAAATAATGTGGTAAAAAAACAAAGTACTTTAATAATGTCCTTCATTGAAAATTAAGTAGAGGCCACAAATTTTCAATTTCCGTATTTTTTGGTTTTAAAATTTGAATTATAAATAATTATTGAATTAATAACCACATCGCACGTCCTAATACTTGTTGCTCTGCCGCTCCCAGCGGGTGTTAGATTTGGGTGCACCTTAACAGCTACCTGCCATCCCTCTAAACTGCACCCCCATTGACTGGGGGATCCGGATGAATGACACCGTCGACGGGCGGAGAATCGAAAGAAGTCGCGAATAAAAAATGAAAGGATCCGATCGCATGATTAATAACGTTTCACGCGTTGTTGATTTGGGGCCGGCTGGACAATGGTGTTTGGATTTTTTTTCCTGTCAGAGACTAGAGATTTAGGAACCTGTGTCCTTTGGCATGTCGATAATCGCGTGGGATACTCTCAATATCAAGAGATTCAAATTGTACAGCTACAATAGTTTGCACTTTAAAATGTTATTTGTCAATATTGGTTTTTAAGATTATTTCAACGCTCTGAATTTATTAATACAACAAAAAATCAGGCATTTTATACTTTAGTAGAAAGACAAAATATTAAGAAAACGGGAGTATACGTCTATATTTTCAAAATACAAATATGTAGTTTTTTTTACGATTTTTTGACTATGAAACATTTCTGAGAAAGCTAGTCTTCTTAAACTTGTTCTGGTACTGACTACAAAAATACTGCAATTTAGGCATATTATATTTCATTATAAAGCCAAAACATTTCTACAACTGAATTATACATCTATATTTTGAAAATATAAAAATGTAATTTTTTTATGATTTTTTAAATATGAAACATTTATGAGCAAGCTAGTCTTCTTAAACTTTATCTGGTACTGACTACAAGAATACTGCGATTTAGGCAAATTATATTTCACTATAAAGCCAAAACATTTCTACAACTGAATTATACCTCTACATTTTGAAAATACAAAAATGTAATTTTTTATGATTTTTTAAATATGAAACATTTATGAGAAAGCTAGTCTTCTTGAACTTGATTTGGTACTGACTACAAGAATACTAAAATTTAGGCAAATTATATTTCATTATAAAGCCAAAACATTTCTACAACTGAATTATACCCCTATATTTAGAAAATGCAACAATGTAATTTTTTATGATTTTTTAAATATGAAACATTTATGAGAAAGCTAGTCTTCTTGAACTTGATCTGGCACTGACTACAAGAATACTGCAATTTAGGCAAATTATATTTCATTATAAAGCCAAAACATTTCTACAACTGAATTATACCTCTATATTTCGAAACTACAAAAATGTAATTTTTTATGATTTTTTAAATATGAAACATTTATGAGAAAGTTAGTCTTCTTGAACTTGATCTGGTACTGACTACAAGAATACTGAAATTTTGGCAAATTATATTTCATTATAAAGCCAAAACATTTCTACAGGTGAATTATACCTCTATATTTTGAAAATACAAAAATGTAACTTTTTATGATTTTTTAAATATGAAACATTTATGAGAAAGCTTGTCTTCTTGAACTTGATGTGGTACTGACTACAAGAATACAGCAATTTAGGCAAATTATATTTCATTATAAAGCCAAAACATTTCTACAACTGAATTATACCTCTCTATTTTGAAAATGCAACAATGTAATTTTTTATGATTTTTTAAATATGAAACATTTATGAGAAAGCCAGTCTTCTTGAACTTGATCTGGTACTGACTACAAGAATACTGCAATTTTTGCAAATTATATTTCGTTATAAAGCCAAAACATTTCTACAACTGAATTATACCTCTCTATTTTGAAAATGCAACAATGTAATTTTTTATGATTTTTTAAATATGAAACATTTATGAGAAAGCTAGTCTTCTTGAACTTGATCTGGTACTGACTACAAGAATACTGCAATTTAGGCAAATTATATTTCATTATAAATCCAAAACATTTTTACAACTGAATTATACCTCTATATTTTGAAAATGTAAAAATGTAATTTTTTATGATGTTTTAAATATGAAACATTTATGAGAAAGCTAGTATTCTTGAACTTGATCTGGTACTGACTACAAGAATACCGCAATTTAGGCAAGTTATATTTCATTATAAAGCCAAAACATTTCTACAACTGAATTATACCTCTATATTTTGAAAATACATAAATGTAATTTTTTATGATTTTTTAAATATGAAACATTTATGAGAAAGCTAGTCTTCTTCAACTTGATCTGGTACTGACTACAAGAATACTGCAATTTAGGCAAATTATATTTCATTATAAATCCAAAACATTTCTACAACTGAATTATACTTCTATATTTTGAAAATGTAAAAATGTAATTTTTTATGATGTTTTAAATATGAAACATTTATGAGAAAGCTAGTATTCTTGAACTTGATCTGGTACTGACTACAAGAATACCGCAATTTAGGCAAGTTATATTTCATTATAAAGCCAAAACATTTCTACAACTGAATTATACCTCTATATTTTGAAAATACAAAAATGTAATTTTTTATGATTTTTTAAATATGAAACATTTATGAGAAAGCTAGTCTTCTTGAACTTGATTTGGTACTGACTACAAGAATACTACAATTTAGGCAAATTATATTTCATTATAAAGCCAAAACATTTCTACAACTGAATTATACCTCTATATTTTGAAAATACAAAAATGTAATTTTTTATGATTTTTTAAATATGAAACATTTATGAGAAAGCTAGTCTTTTTGAACTTGATCTGGTACTGACTACAAGAATACCGCAGTTTAGGCAAATTTTATTTCATTATAAAGCCAAAACATTTGTACAACTGAATTATACCTTTATATTTTGAAAATACAAAAATGTAATTTTTTATGATTTTTTAAATATGAAACATTTATGAGAAAGCTAGTCTTCTTGAACTTGATTTGGTACTGACTACAAGAATACTACAATTTAGGCAAATTTTATTTCATTATAAAGCCAAAACATTTCTACAACTGAATTATACCTCTATATTTTGAAAATACAAAAATGTAATTTTTTATGATTTTTTAAATATGAAACATTTCTGAGAAAGCTAGTCTTCTTGAACTTGATCTGGTACTGACTACAAGAATACAGCAATTTAGGCAAATTATATTTCATTATAAAGCCAAAACATTTCTACAATTGAATTATACCTCTATATTTTGAAAATACAAAAATGTAATTTTTTATGATTTTTTAAATATGAAACATTTATGAGAAAGCTAGTCTTCTTGAACTTGATTTGGTACTGACTACAAGAATAATGCAATTTAGGCAAGTTATATTTCATTATAAAGCCAAAACATTTCTTCAACTGAATTATACCTCTACATTTTGAAAGTATAAAAATGTAATTTTTTATGATTTTTTAAATATGAAACATTTATGAGAAAGTTAGTCTTCTTGAACTTGATTTGGTACTGACTACAAGAATACTGCAATTTAGGCAAATTATATTTCATAATAAAACCAAAACATTTCTACAACAGAATTATACCTCTATATTTTGAAAATATAAAAATGTAATTTTTTATGATTTTTTAAAAATGAAACATTTCTGAGAAAGCTAGTCTTCTTGAACTTGATCTGGTACTGACTACAAGAATACTGCAATTTTGGCAAATTATATTTCATTATAAAGCCAAAACGTTTCTACAATTGAAATATACATCTATATTTTGAAAATACAAAAATGTAATTTTTTATGATTTTTTAAATATTAAACATTTATGAGAAAGCTAGTCTTCTGGAACTTCATCTGGTCGTGACTATTACAATACTGAAAATTACTCAAATTATATTTCTTTATAAAGACAAAACAATCATAAAACAGGATTACACCTGTATATTTGCAAAATACAAACATGTAATTTTTTGCGAATTTTTGAATATGAAAATCCTTTTGCAAGCGATAATTATGTGGGATAGTCTCAATATGAACAAATTTGAGATGATTTCGAATATTTTTGGAAAATTCTTGCAGTATTGTATTAATTCAATACGAATTTCATTAAGAATTCACCAAAAAACATTTGACACTCGACCAAGCGTGGTGAATTTCGCGAAATCATTCACGCGTTCCTCCAAACGTTCCCAGATAAATTTTTAATGCCTCCATTTATGTCGTCCAGTCTATTCAGGATTGCGTCCCAAATTGTCCCCCATCATACAAGTGGCCTCCCGTCGCCGTCGTATGGGAACACCTGGTGTAACCCGGATTCTACTTCTTTAGTATTTAATCCGCATCTTATCGGCCCTCAATCATAATTTGTGAACAAAAAAACACGCCACCCCCGATCACCGCGCCACGGCGGAACAAAGCCTATCAATCGGATGCAGACTAGAAGTTTTTAATACGAAATTCTATTTCTATTTGTGTTTTTATGTTTATATAACTCTAAATTTACCATATTAAAATTAGTTTAAATTCTCCAAACATTTATTTTGTAACATCTCCGTCTTGATTTAGTAGTGTGTATTGCACTTTAATGTTTCAATTGCATATCCAGTGCTTGTACAATCGCGGGCAAAATCTTCTCATGGTGGGCGTTTTGGGCATCGACGTTGAGTCGTACACGGCCTGCCCACTCGTCCAGGACATTAGTGGAAACAATAAAGCGCCATAATTTTTGTCTTGTTAGGTAAAAGCCGAGCCCGTCCATCATATCATTGCCCGGATCGTCGGCCGGCGCGGGGGCGGACGTTTGCATATGTAAAACCCGCCACACAAAGGTAATATAATACACAATAACCGGGGCCCCGTCTGGCGACTTAACAGACGAATCCATCTCGCCGGAGCGATGACAAGATTCGTCCGTTTGCCACCCCGCGCATTATTGTTTCAACAATTGCCGCTGGTTGCCGCGGAGAAGGAGAAAAAGTGGCTTTTTTAATAACCACATAAATTCTCATTATATGTCTAAATTTATGGTATTATATGGACCATATGGTTTTGATTTAAGAAGCAGTTACACACACACACACACACAAGTTGAATTTATATTGTACCTTTTATGGAGGCCGGACACATATTAAATTATCATAAAAAATCCTTTAATTGTTTTATTGGTCGCGCAGTCTCGTATTTTCGGTGGCCTCTCTGATTGCGAATAATCCCCTGTGGAGCCGGGTTATTATAAGATTAAAAGACGAGCCCTTTGACTCTCGTGACCCAATCAGCGATCATTCAAACGATAGCAATTTCCAATTAACCGCGACTTCAAGACGTAATTACGGGGAGGTTGGGGGTGGACTGCGAACAATGCGCGATATCTTTTACATGCGACCGCATGTCGCATGCAAATCGGGCTGCGCTTGCCCCCCCAGGTTCGATTCCGATCTAATAAAATCGATGTATTGTTCTTATGGGGCAATAAATAAATTAATATTTTAGCGGGTGACCCCGCGCGCTTCGTGCGCATCGCTAGGGGCCCGTTACATATACAATACTTCATTTGAATATCGGGCGCGTATCGGGACCTATGCATATTAAGGGGGCACCTCAATGCACGGCGCTCATAATCGGAGGAAAATCCCACCAGTTGGTTGCCAATTGTAGAATCTATACATAATCTTATTTTATACATGTATTCTAAATCATATTAACAGTATGTTGCACAGTGCCGGATTCAGACTTAAATTATGTTTTCAATCCCTACAGATTCAGAATAAATTTCAATTCTGTAGCTGTTAACGTTTTGTGCTACAACAATAAGTAAATGTGAAAATGTGTTTGTGGCGGCGATTTTCAGATATAAACCATTTCTCTATCTCTTTAAATTGTGACGCTACTTAGTTGAAACTGAGGAAAAACATGAAATTTTATCAGATTCACATTTTCTCGGCACTACAGCGTGAAAACGGTAATAGATAGACAAAAGCGTCTAGCATTAATCTGTAGGAATAGAAATACTTTACATTTTCACATATAAACCATCGCTCTAGCATTTGAAATAGAGACGATACATAGTTGAAACTATGGAAATACATGAAATATCATCATGTTCACTCCTTAACACCGCTACAGCGCAAAAACGATAAGAGTTAGAAAAAAGTGTCTAGCACCTATCTGTAGGGCTAGAAATACTCTACATTTTCACATATAAACCATTTCTCTAACATTTGAAATAGAGACGCTACATAGTTGAAACTATGGAAATACATGAAATATCATCATATTCACTCCTTAACACCGCTACAGCGCAAAAACGATAAGAGTTAGAAAAAAGCGTCTAGCACCTATCTGTAGGGCTAGAAATACTCTACATTTTCACATATAAACCACTTCTCTAGCATTTGAAATAGAGACGCTACATAGTTGAAACTATGGAAATACATGAAATATCATCATATTCACTCCTTAACTTCGCTACACTGCAAAAAGGATAAGAGTTAGAAAAAAGCGCCTAGCCCCTATCTGTAGGGCTAGATATACTCTACATTTTCACAAATAAACAATCGCTCTAGCAATTGAAATAGAGACGCTACATAGTTTAAACTGTGGAAATACATGCAATACCAGCATATTCACTCCTTATCACCGTTACAGCGCAAAAACGATAAGAGTTAGAAAAAAGCGTCTAGCACCTATCTATAGGGCTAGAAATACTCTACATTTTCAGATATAAACCATTTCTCTAGCATTTGAAATAGAGACGCTACAGAGTTGAAACTGTGGAAATATATGAAATATCATCATATTCACTCCTTATCACCGCTACAGCGCAAAAACCATAAGAGTTAGAAAAAAGCGTCTAGCACCCATCTATAGGGATAGAAATACTCTACATTTTCATATATAAACTATTTCTCTAGCATTTGAAATAGAGACGCTACATAGTTTAAACTATGGAAATACATGAAATATCATCATATTCACTCCTTAACACCACTACAGCGCAAAAACGATAAGTGTTAGAAAAAAGCGTCTAGCACCTATCTGTAGGGCTAGAAATACTCTACATTTTCACATATAAACCATTTCTCTAGCATTTGAAATAGAGACGCTACATAGTTGAAACTATGGAAATACATGAAATATCATTATATTCACTCTTTATCACCGCTACAGCGCAAAAACGATAACTGTTAGAAAAAAGCGTCTAGCACCTATCTGTAGGGATAGAAATACTCTACATTTTCACATATAAACCATTTCTCTAGCATTCGAAATAGAAACGCTACATAGTTGAAACTGTGGAAATACATGAAATATCATCATATTCACTCCTTAACACCGATACAGCGCAAAAACGATAAGAGTTAGAAAAAAGCGTCTAGCACCTATCTGTAGGGCTAGAAATACTCTAAATTTTCCAATATAAACCATTGCTCTAGCATTTGAAATAGAGACGCAACATAGTTGAAACTATGGAAATACATGAAATATCATTATATTCACTCATTAACACCGCTACAGGGCAAAAACGATAAGAGTTAGAAAAAAGCGTCTAGCACCTATCTGTAGGGCTAGAAATACTCTACATTTTCACATATAAACCATTTCTGTAGCATTTGAAATAGAGAGGCTACATAGTTTAAACTATGGAAATACATGAAATATCATCATATTCACTCCTTAACACCGCTACAGCGCAAAAACGATAAGAGTTAGAAAAAGCGTCTAGCACCTATCTGTAGGGCTAGAAATACTCTAGATTTTTGCATATAAACTATTTCTCTAGCATTTGAAATAGAGACGCTACATAGTTGAAACTATGGAAGTACATGAAATATCATCATATTCACACCTTAACACCGCTACAGCGCAAAAACGATAAGAGTTAGAAAAAAGTGTCTAGCACCTATCTGTAGGGCTAGAAATACTCTACATTTTCAGATATAAACCATTTCTCTAGCATTTGAAATAGAGATGCTACATAGTTGAAACTATGGAAATACATGAAATATCACCATATTCACTCCTTATCACCGATACAGCGCAAACACGATAAGAGTTAGAAAAAAGCGTCTAGCACCTATCTGTAGGGCTAGAAATACTCTACCTTTTAACATATAAACCATTTCTCTAGTATTTGAAATAGAGACGCTACATCGTTGAAACTATGGAAATACATGAAATATCATCATATTCACTCCTTAACACCGCTACAGCGCAAAAACGATAAGAGTTAGAAAAAGCGTCTAGCACCTATCTGTAGGGCTAGAAATACTCTACATTTTCAGATATAAACCATTTCTCTAGTATTTGAAATAGAGACGCTACATCGTTGAAACTATGGAAATACATGAAATATCATCATATTCACTCCTTAACACCGCTACAGCGCAAAAACGATAAGAGTTAGAAAAAGCGTCTAGCACCTATCTGTAGGGCTAGAAATACTCTACATTTTCAGATATAAACCATTTCTCTAACATTTGAAATAGAGATACTACATAGTTGAAACGATGGAAATACATGAAATATCACCATATTCACTCCTTATCACCGATACAGCGCAAAAACGATAAGAGTTAGAAAAAAGTGTCTAGCACCTATCTGTAGGGCTAGAAATACTCTACATTTTCACAAATAAACCATTACTCTAGCATTTGAAATAGAGACGCTACATAGTTGAAACTATGGAAATACATGAAATATCATCATATTCACTCCTTAACACCGCTACAGCGTAAAAAACGATAAGAGTTAGAAAAAAGCGTCTAGCACCTATCTGTAGGGCTAGAAATTCTCTACATTTTCACATATAAACCATTTCTCTAGCATTTAAAATAGAGACGCTACATAGTTGAAACTATGGAAATACATGAAATATCATCATATTCACTCCTTAACACTGCTACAGTGCAAACACGATAAGAGTTAGAAAAAAGGGTCTAGCACCTATCTGTAGGGCTAGAAATACTCTACATTTTCACATATAAACCATTTCTCTAGCATTTGAAATAGAGACGCTAGGTAGTTGAAACTATGGAAATACATGAAATATCATCATATTCACTCCATAACACCGCTACAGCGCAAAAACGATAAGAGTTAGAAAAAAGCGTCTAGCGCCTATCTGTAAGACTAGAAATACTCTACATTTTCACATATAAACCATTTCTCTAGCATTTGAAATAGAGACTGTAGGGCTAGAAATGTTCTACATTTTCACAAATAAAGTATTTCTCTAGGATTTGAAATAGAGACGCTACAGAGTTGCATCTGGGGAAGCCCACTGACCAAGAACTGCGCAAGAAAGTAAAGGCGCTGGAAGCAACTGGGAGAAGAAGAGCTGCACAGGACAGCGGTGGAGACCGAAAGCCGAATTAGGGTGGCCTTCGACCAACAGACCTCCCACGAGGACGCTGCGATGGTGCTTACAGAACAGTGGCCTCTTAAAACATACGAGAACGTGACTTTATAAAGGGTCTCGAAGCAAGGTCCTCCCAAGAGAACCCCGTAGTCCGCCTTCTTATTTTTTTTTACCAACCAAACTATGCCCGTCCACCATTTCAAACGACTTGAACTCTACACTACATTGTTATCCATTACTTTCTACGATTCGATTAATTTCATTTATTATTTTACGCCTAATGTATAAAAAAATGTGAGAAACAATGTAGTACATAGTTATTTGAACTGGTGGACGTGGATAGTCAGGTTGGTAGGGGCCACCCGCCCACCACACCTGTGCTCGCATAGTTTTTCCATAAGATGGCACTCTTCTTGGAATAGTTTATACAATATTAAACGTCTGTATCCTTTGAAATAAGTATGCGCGCGAAGGTGGGACGGGCGGTTGGCCCCCACCAACCAAACTATGCCCGTCCACCATTTCAAACGACTTGAACTCTCACTATTACGCACACCCGATGCTTCTCACAGGGTAGTGTGGGACTCGCCTTGTATTTCGATACCAGGAATACCCACTAAACCCTGAATCCTTGCTCTGCCACCCAACCCGAAACCGATCGTTCATTGTAGCCTTCAGGTTGGGGGAGTCATTATGCCATCTGCGCAGGTCTTGTCCTCCTACTGGACAAAACGTACCGAGCGGTGACCAGCCAAGAGAGGAAGAAGGCGGGAAAGGTCATCCACGAACTGGTAGATCAGGAACTGACAGAGAGTGAAGTGGCGACCATCACAAGGCCGGCCAAGAAAAGTGTGCGGATAACACACTACGTGATCTGCGATGCCACAAGCATCGGCAGCATTAAGAGCTCGCTGTCCCGATGCCCAGGAAGATAGCAAAGGAGAACTACCCGAGGATAGAGTTAGTGGGACTGACCACACTCGAGGGGCGGAAGATCCTGGAATACCGATTGACGGAATCGACTGTTCAGGCGAAACTAAAGCATAACGAGGAAAAAAGTAGACAATAATAGTAAGACCGTCACAAGGACAGACATATGCGGACCTGGTCATCGAACTCCCAAGCAACAACGTGAAAAGGATGGACCGAACCGCACAGCGGACACCTGCGGAGTCCGGGATAGCGGAAACAATATTGACGACCTATGCGGGGCCCTAAAGTCAAAGGCCGCGGATGCCACCGTCTGAATGCGGGAAGTAGTCCTCCATATTAGGGGATCGGACCACAAGGCCAGAAGTGGTGGAAGCTATCGAATCGCCCCATCCTAAAACCGTATTGCCAGTCGTGCAGGTCTCCCGATGTCTCGAGAACCTCGGTAATACTGTCGGCAATCCACTCCACGACCTTCGCCATCCCAAACAAGAAGCAAAGCGGGCGACAGTCCCTCGGCTCGCTTGCTTGTTTCTTTGGTTCGGGGATTACGACCAATTTGATATTGTGATATTTGATATCAGTAAGACTTTGGTTGAAAAGGGTTGTGATTACCCCTGCTAGTTTCGCCATCTCATTGGGGATCCTATCTGGTCCTGGAGCTTTGTTTTTGGGGAGGTTTAAGATTACCTGGAGTGTTGTTTGTTCCTCCCAACTTGGAGTGGATAAGGGGGGATCTGTCTCTTCTGCTTCCTGATGGGTGAAAGGGCCGTCACCACCGCCCTCGCCCCTCTAGGTACCGAGGATTCGGGTCCAGTCGGACGTGCTTTGATCTTCTTCATGATGAGCTTATAAGGGAGGCCCCACGGGTTCTCGTCGACCTCCCTGCAAAGTTTCAGCCATTACGGCTTCTGGCTACGCTCTATCGCCCGCCTGTATTCGTTCATCATTGCCAGCTACTGGGCTTGAAGGGATTCGGTGTCTAGCCCGGTTGGTTTCAAACTCGTGCTAGCGATACCTCCTGGTTACACCAGTACATCCTTCTGCTTTGTGGGTTGGATTTAATGGCCAGGACGCATGCACCTTGTAACCTGCGGTTGAGGTAATTCGCTAGGCTGTCTAGGTCGGTTTCGTGGGTGGTTTCAGCGTTTTTCAGCAGGTCCGTGTGGATGGCGTTCAGTTTATATCGTCACACACTGCCGCTGGGTTGATGCTCGGCTGTCCTTGTGTTGGGTTGGATGTTATACCTGTGGTATTTGTTCTCTGGCAGGTTCTCCTCATCCATGACTTGCTAGTCATGCACCCTTTCTGCAAGTTGTGTCGATGCAAGGGTGATGTCGACTTTCCTCTTATGAAAGTCGGTATCCCCCCACTTTACAGTCTGCCAGATCAAGTGTAACGGCTTCGATTTTCTGTCGCAATTCCTCGCTTCGTGTGACTTTGTCTTTGCTCCAAAATTATTTACGCCACTGACCGTGAATTATTTTGCCATAACGTGTAAATTTTTCAGTATCAAAAAAACAGCGAGTTCTGTTAACAAAGGCGAGTTCTTTGCTATACAATTGAATTCATAAGCGTGGATAATTGACTGCGGTATAAATTATTTAAAAATTGAATTAAAAATCGAAACGAAAATAAAACCGGTGCCCCCTATATCTTACAACCTGCGTGCGTGTGTGTGTGTGTGTGAACGCGTGGGAGTCGCGACACAATGGAAACCCGAAATTGGGTCCATTCAGCGTGCCCCATTCTCCGACCGGACGTCGTTATATTTACTTTAATATACAACCAATTGTTATTTCCTCTCATTCAATAACGCGAAGGTGCAGAGCGATCGCGACTCACGTGTAAAAGTGAGACGGCTGCAGGGGGGGGGCAATAATAACAATAATAACGAGTCTTTGTTTTCGGCGGAGGTGTAAATCGGTCGACGATTTTAAGCATCTCTATATTTGTCCTGCATGTGTGTGTATATGCATCTTCTTATACGAATACAATGAAAAAGGGCGCAACTGTTGAGCATTGTTCGGGGTTTATTTGAAAGTATAATTCCATTTTTCATCCGATGATTAAAATTTATTAAGTGAATCATAACGGGCGGCCGATTCGTAATCATCGAAGCCCCCGCGTATATTAACGACGCGTTCATTGAAATATATAATTCAGCACCAGGTGTTATTTCTAGAAATAATGAAATATCTATGTACATATTTTTATTATTATTATTATTGTATTTAAAAACAGTAAGGTATTAAAATATATTTGTATAAACATCCCTTAGCCACACACCATCCCGGCTGTAATCACGAAGCACCGATAAGGCGCGCGCGTTCTCATCCTCCCCTAGTTTTCCTTATTATAAGCTTAACAAACTGTAGATACACAAACATAAGTACACCTTGTAAAAATCGGAATTAAATTACGATCAGGTGTGTACACAGATTAACCCGCACACCGGGCTGCTGTGAGCGGGGGGCGGCAGATGAGGGCGCGCGAGCGGCGCTCCGGCGTCGGCGAGAAAAGGACGCGGCGCGTTCCACGGGGGCCCCGCAATAAAGGCGGCGGAATAAATCCTTTAGTCTAGTGTTTGTCTAAGACGGGCTTAAGAGCACTAATTATCAAAGTTGGAAACTGTATTAAGATTATGCCAAGGTGAGGTATTAAATATTGTCAATTTAGCAATTTAGCAAGTTGGCGCGCGTGATTTTCCCTGTTATTATAGATAATGGTATGGTAAATGGGTTGACTTTACTTTGAGCGGTTTGTTTTATAAGAGGGGCGGGCGGTGGCGGTTCGTTATTCGACAGCAGCTGACGCTGCCGAACATTAAATAAATATTGTAAATAATTTCAGCAGCCCCCGGTGTATTTGGTGATTCCTCAGGTTTTATAGGTGAATTATGAAAGTGTGCTGTCGACATTCAGACCTGAAAATCTCATGTTAACTTTTATACTAAAACTGTAAAAAAAAAACTTCCATATATATTAGAACTATAACTGAAATGTACATCATGAAAATATAGTATATTTACTATTTATTTTGGTAAGAAAGTACTACGATTTCCAAATAATAAAATAATATTGAAACAAGCAAATACAAGTAGACGAATTCAAGTTTATATTTCAGAAAAAACGAAGAAAATGGATGTGATTAAGAATGAACAGCAATAAGAAATTTAAAAAAAAAATTTAACAAAAGAAAATAAATGGGAATAGGAGTGAAAAAAATCGAAATGAAAGAATAGACACGCAGAAAATGAGAGAACAAAACAAGGAAAATCAAAAAAGAAAGAATATCAGGGCGAATAGGTAAACCCGAGGAAAAAGTAAAAACCCGAATCGAGCATATTAAACAATAATATGGAATACATAATTAAATAATGGAACTGCATTAACGAAAGGATAATAATGTCAACATGTACTATCTAAATATTCTGTTAAGGTCGTTTTAGGCGAGACAATTTCCTGACTCAAAAGTTAAGGTCGTTTTAGACAAGACAATTTCTTGACTCAAAAGTTAGTCAAGATGCGAGACAATCTAAATTGTCTCGTATCATATAGCAAATTATTTGAAATATTGGATCGAATGGAAAAATATAACGCGTTCTATTTGTGAAGGACAAATTGTATGGGAGGAGGATATATGAATTTATTTCTTGAACAACTTTTGAGCTAAGAAACTGTCTTGTCTAAAACGACCTTTAGTCAAGATGCGAGACAATTTATATTGTCTCGTATCATACAGCAAATTATATGAAATATTTAATTGCTAGATCGAATGGAAAAATATAACGCGTTTTATTTGTCAAGGACAAATTGCATGGGAGGAGGATATATGAATTTATTTCTTGAACAACTTTTGAGCTAAGAAACTGTCTTGTCTAAAACGACCTTTAGTCAAGATGCGAGACAATTTATATTGTCTCGTATCATACAGCAAATTATATGAAATATTGAATTGCTAGATCGAATGGAAAAATATAACGCGTTCTTTTTGTCAAGGACGAATTGCATGGGAGGAGGGTATATGAATTTATTTCTTGAACAACTTTTGAGCTAAGAAATTGTCTTGTATAAAACAACCGTTATTTCCACAATCGCCATTGCAAACTGTAACTCGATAACTTAAGTAGTTAAGAAACAATTCACATATGATAAAATGAAAAATTGGGTTAAAACTAAATTAAGCAACAAATTTTATTATAAGCAATTTCATCCTTTCTCATAATAAAAACTAAGAATTTCATCACAACTGTATAAATATGTAATTGAAGTAAGTTGCACGGCTGATATGTGTAAATCGAATTAGCATTGCTGTCCCCTCAATTCACCAGTATTTATTTTAAACAAGCCGGCAGCAGTTTCGAAATTGGCGACGTCGCCATACACAAAGCACACGTGCAATCGGCATATCTGTTGCTCCGATCGGCATTGCATTAGCATGATTTACGTCCATGGATGAAAAACAAAAAATAGCCCGCGCGGACGGACGGGGTGAGAGTACAAATCGTGGAATAATGGAAAAGATAAACATGCAAATGGCGCGCGCGCGTGTATTTGTCGAAATGTGTATCCGATCACTTTGTAACGACATCGTTAAGATATCAGAAAGCGATTTGCGGCCGGCACGTTTCGATCGCGTTTTAAAAATCGCCTTGAACCGCCGCCGCCGCCGCGCGCGATTGTTATTCCGGGCGGGCGGTTTTTCAGAAAATTACGTGCGTTTGGGAATCAAAGAGGTAGCGCCCCGATCATGTTTATTTTATGCCGGCGCGGCTGAATTATTTATGCCGCGGAACTCATAAAGTTGCCGGCATTATTATAATAAATCGCGATTAAATTCCGCGAGCAGTCATAACGCGGGATGAGCGGGTGCTTTACCGGGCGACTAACCACCTCAATTCAATACCGACTTATGACTTAATCATTTTTTGTATGTCACAACATTTATCACATCATATGCAGAAGATTATTTAATTGTAATAATAATAAATGCTTTATTTCTTCTTCAACACATAAAACATTTCTTCATAAACTAGTTTTACTAAATTCTCTCTGATTCTCATTATAGTACATGAATATTTATGAAAATTGCTAATTATGTTTAAAACATATGCATAAATCATCAAAATTATTTACAAGATAATATTCTATAAACTGAATTTTTGACGATTTTTCAAAATATGAACTGACAATTTATTCATAAACTAGTTTTACTAAATTCTTTCTAAATCTCATTATGGTACATGAATATTTATGAAAATTGCTAATTATGTTTATAACATATGCATAAATCACCAAAATTAATTTCAAAATAATATTTTATAAACTGAATTTTTGACAGATTTTCAAAATGTGAAGTGACATTTTATTCATAAACCAGTTTTATTAAATTCTCTCTGAATCTCATTATAGTAAATTAATATTTATGAAAATTACTAATTATATTTAAAACATGTGCAAAAATCACCAAAATAAATTTCATAATAATATTTTAAAACTGAATTTTTGACGAATTTTCAAAATGTGAAGTGACATTTTATTCATAAACTAGTATTACTAAAATCTCTCTGAATCTCATTATAGTACATGAATATTTATGAAAATTGCTAATTATGTGTAAAAAATATGCATAAATCATCAAAATTATTTACAAGATAATATTCTATAAACTGAATTTTTGACGATTTTTCAAAATATGAACTGACAATTTATTCATAAACTAGTTTTACTAAATTCTTTCTAAATCTCATTATGGTACATGAATATTTATGAAAATTGCTAATTATGTTTAAAACATATGCATAAATCACCAAAATTAATATCAAAATAATATTTTATAAACTGATTTTTTTACGGATTTTCAAAATGTGAAGTGACATTTTATTCATCTACTAGTTTTACTGTATTCTCTCTGAATCTCTATATAGTATATGAATATTCATAAAAATTGCTAGTTTAATACAATACATTTGTTTATTACATAAGTATAAATCACCAAAATTATTCACAAATTAATATTCTATAAACTGACATTTTATACATAAATTAGTTTTACTAAATTCTCTCTGAATCTCATTATACTACATGAATATTTATGAAAAATTCTAATTAGGTTTAGAACATGTGCGTAATTCACCAAAATTAATTTCAAAATAATATTTTGTAAACTGAATTTTTGACGGATTTTCCAAATGTGAAGTGACAATTTATTCATAAAATAGTTTTACTGAATTCTCTCTGAATCTCATTATAGTACATGAATGTTCATAAAAATTGCTGATTATGTTTAAAACATATGCATAAATCACCTAAATTATTTACAAGATAATATTATATAAACTGAATTTTTGACGAATTTTCAAAATGTGTAGTAAATTTGTTTATAAACTAGTTTTACTGAATTTTCTCTGAATCTCATTCTAGTACATGAATAATCATGAAAGTTTCTAATTATCTTTAGAACATGTGCTTGAATCACCAAAATTAATTTAAAAATAATATTTTATAAACTGAATTTTTGACGAATTTCCAAAATGTGAAGTGACAATTTATTCATAAACTAGTTTTACTAAATTATGTGTGAATCTCATTATAATGAATGAATATTTATGAAAATATATTTATAACATATGCATAAATCACGAAAATTAATTTGAAAATGATATTTTGTAAATTGAGTTAGTGACGAATTTTCAAAATGTGAATTGACAATTTATTCATAAACTAGTTTTACTAAATTCTCTCTGAATCTCATTATAATACATGAATATTTATGAAAATTGCTGATTATGTTTCAAACATGTGCATAAAGCACCAAAATTAATTTCATCATAATATTCTATAAACTGAATTTTTGACGAATTTTCAAAATGTGAAGTGACAATTTATTCATAAACTAGTTTTACTAAATTCTCTCTGAATCTTATTATAGTACATGAATATTTATGAAAATTGTTAATAATGTTTAAAACATTTGCACAAATAATCCAAATTATTTACAAAATAATATTCTATAAACTAAATTTTTTACGAATTTTTCTAAATATGAAATGACAATTTATTCATAAACTATTTTTTCTAAATTCTCTCTGTTTTTCATTATAGAACATGAATATTTATGAAAATAGCAAGTTATGTTTATAACATGTGTGTAATTAACCAAATTAATTTCAAAACGATATTCTATAAACTGAATTTTTGACGAATTTTCAAAATGTGAAGTGACATATTATTCATAAACTAGTTTTACTAAATTCCCTCTGAATCTCATTATAGTACATGAATATTTATGAAAATTGCTAATTATGTTTACAACATGTGTATAAATCATAAAAACTATTTACAAAATAATATTCTATAAACTGAATTTTTGACAAATTTTCAAAATGTGAAGTGAGATTTTATTCATAAACTAGTATTACTAAATTCTCTCTGAATCTCATTATAGTACATGAATATTTATGAAAATTGCTAATTATGTTGAACATGTTGTTGAAACATGTGCATAAATCACCAAAACTAATTTCAAAATAATATTTTATAAATTGAATTTTTGACGAATTTTGAAAATGTGTAATAGATTTTATTCATAAACTAGTTTCACTAAATTCTATCTGAATCTCATTCTAGTATATGAATATTTATGAAAATTGCCAATTATGTTTATAAAATGTGTATAAATCACCAAAATTAATTTCAAAGTAATATTTTATAAATTGAGTTTTTGACGAATTTTCAAAATGTGAAGTAAAATTTTATTTATAAACTAGTTTTACTAAATTTTCTCTGAATCTCATTATAGTATATCAATTTTTATGAAAATTGCCAATTATGTTTATAACATGTGTACAAATTACCAAAATTAATTTCAAAATAATATTTTATAAATTGAATTTTTGACGAATTTTCAAATTGTGAAGTGACATTTTATTCATAAACTAGTTTTACTAAATTCTCTCTGAATCTCATTATAGTAGATGAATATTTATGAAAATTCCCTATTATGTTTATAACATGTGTATAAATCACTAAAATTAATTTCAAAATAATATTTTATAAATTGAATTTTTGACGAATTTTCAAATTGTGAAGTGACATTTTATTCATAAACTAGTTTTACTAAATTCTCTCTAAATCTCATTATAGTATATGAATATTTATGAAAATTGCCAATTATGTTTATAACATATGTATAAATCACCAAAATTAATTTCAAAATAATATTTTAGAAATTGAATTTTTGACGAATTTTCAAAATGTGAAGTGACATTTTATTCATAAACCAGTTTTACTAAATTCTCTCTGAATCTCGTTATAGTATTTGAATATTCATGAAAATTGCTAATCATATTTATAACATGTGTATAAATCACTAAAATTATTTACAAAATAATATTTTATAAACTGATTTTTTGACGAATTTTCAAAATGTGAAGTGACATTTTATTCATAAACTAGTTTTACTAAATTATCTCTGAATCTCATTATAGTACATGAAAATTAATGAAAATTGCTAATTATTTTTAAAACATGTGCATAAATCACAAAAATTAATTTCAAAATAATATTTTATAAATTGAATTTTTAACGAATTTTCAAAATGTGACGTGACATTTTATTCATAAACTAGTTTTACTAAATTCTCTCTGAATCTCATTATAGTACTTTAATATTAATGAAAATTGCTAATTACGTTTATAACATGTGTATAAATCACCAAAATTATTTACAAAATAATATTATATAAACTGATTTTTTGACGAATTTTCAAAATGTGAAGTGACAATTCATAAACTAGTTTTACTAAATTCCCTCTGAATCTCATTATAGTGCATGAATATACATGAAAATTGCTAATTATGTTTGAAACATGTATATAAATCACCAAAATTAATTTCAAAATATTATTTTATAAACTGTAGGGGGCGGTGGCGACCGAGTGGAATCCCGAGCGGCTGTATAGGGCTATAAGGACCAGCACGTTAGGCATCACTAGAGCATTTCGCACCGTCCCTACCGACTCGGCGGAATTACTAGGTAGCGGCGGACCTGCTGCTCACATAAAGGATTGTTACCTTCCAGGCCATCAAGCATGGCACCGGGAAGAGGGAGGCGCGCAAGCTGAACATATAGGCCGCTATGGACAGATAGCAAGAGCGCTGGGCCATCAATACGGGAGGAGAATGGACCACAATGGAGAACAATTCCACGTCCAACTATAAGTGGAGAGGAATAACAGGAATCTGGACCATTGGACAACCTAACTCCTCAATCCATCAATATGCCTGTAGTGACATGAAAAAGGTTGATATAGATGAAAAAATAAACATTTGCAGCTTTGTCCATACAAAATCTTTGAAAATACTACATATATCAATTTTGGTCATGGTATCTTCCACACAAACCTGGCAAGGATTGGGAAGGTGGAAGATGTTACCTGCTGCTACTGTCGCCGGGGACTGAACGACGCGGCGCACATCCTAGAAACATAGGATCCTAGAAAGGATCGCACTGGAGGCCGGGATAGAGGACCGAGCAACCGCACAGGGCTATCGGCAAGGCGATGCTAGAAACGGATGTGTGGTAAGCAGTTTCCTAGAGGCAGTCATGAGACGTAAGTTCAAGAAGGACCTCAACCGCAATGGAGACCTCCAGAAAGGCCGCGAGAACAAAGGCTGCTACCGAACCTGGGAGGCCCGGGGGAAGCAATAAGGAGGCCACTGACGACGGTATATTCCGCCAACTCCTGTACGCAGCTCTAGCTTGGTTAGAGGCCGTCAAACCAGGCGGAATGTGGACTGAGACTGAGGAGGACTTTGCGCTTAACGAAAGGCGCTTTCGTTTAGCATGGTTTATCATTGCTAATCGCCCCAATGCATGCAGTATCGCTCAGGTCTTGCGGTCGTGTGCCGCCGGTTGTAAGGGCCGAGGTAGAATTATGCGTATCGGAAACGGCAAATAGAATAAGAAATAATAAGTCCAGAGTGATAAACGAAGGGCACTGAATACGTGTTTGATGACATTAGTGTACCTAAAAATCCCTACGTAGGGTCTTATTTGGCGTCGATTACCTATTAGGGTCTGTATTAGCTTATCAAATAATTCTAGTTAGAAATAATTGACGTATTTATTACAATTGTCTAACTAGCTATTGATCTTCAGGTCCTTCTGCTGTGTATTAGTGCATGTGTATGCGCCACACGCATAATTACCCATCACAAACAAAAGTGCACACTGTATTGCCCTTCGATGGGCATCAGTGCCGCCCCCCGCAGGCGTTATTGCGGTGGCACAGATTCAATTGATCGCAGGAAATCGCGTTTTTTAATTACACACGTACGTACGAGTGTTGTTGCGTGTGGGGGCGCGAAATTTGAACAGCTAACAACCACCCACTCCAGCCGATCTGTGTGTGTGTGTGTGTGTGTGTGTGCGGGCATGCACCCGACCCCGCCTGAAGTATATAAAGAGGGTGGAAAATCACACAAACTATAGAGAAGTCAATGAATATTCAATAGTGCCAGAGCACAAGAGTTGCAAACGAGGACGCGCGGAACGTGATTTTGATGAAGCACCGTCGACGGCGGCGGGTAATCTACGTGCAACCACCCACCTACCCCAAAAAAATGACTGATACAAAATACTATAATCACTAATAAAATAAATTAAATAACATTAATTATAAAAATATTATTATAACTACTGTATACATTGTTTAGATTCATGGTAGTTCTCAAAACTGTCTTCTGTAATAGCTGGTTCAAGAAGGGCCGATGTTTGCTTTTTCAATTAATCCGTGTTTGAATTGCTATTTGCGCGGAATAATTGATTTCATTAGAAACCCCCCCAGTTTCGCCAGAACCCCGATTCCAAAAACAAATAGTCGCACAAGAAGAAAAAAATTGCAATACGCTTTTCGAGAAATTTATTGCTTATTTTTTTGTTTGTTGGATGATGCACACTTGATGGTGTTGCATGAGGGCGCGATAAATCCTCTCCCCGGCCCTTTTCTTTCGATACTCAAGTCGGTATTATATCACAGGGTTTTTCTTCGGCCGGGCGGGGCCGCCCCCGCACGTACAAAAACAGCCGCGTTAAATTTCCATCGTTTTACATGTTTTATTGTCGTTTGTTTGCGGGCATTAAAGAGGAAGTCGCGTTATTCCCAGCAATTGCGGGAATTAAAAAATCGTATTCGTAACGCCCGCGCGCTTCCCGTTTTACACAGAAATTGCCTTAATGAGCCGCATTAGACGGACTTTATTATCTATAACGCGCGATCGAGCCAAGCGGGGGGGGACTGATCATAAAGAGGCGGCAGACAAAGTAGAAAAGCCGGTGATATATGGGAGATGGAAGTTGGGAGCATTATGAGTTCGAGGAGCTCACACACACACACATATACACAGGCAGACACAGTAGATCTTTGATTTGATATATCGGATTAGCGGGGCCCCGGCGTACACGTCTCTCCACCAGAGAGATACATTATTCTTTCTTTGCTTGCACGGTATCAACACTTCGGATGGAGGGAATCTAATATGACGGCGACACACGCGGGCCGATAATAAATGCGGCGCGCGGGGGTGGAAATCGAAAACCGCACGGATCAAATACGAGGGCGCGTTTTTGCACAAAACCTAATAACACTTCAAACGAAGTTTGTCATCAAAGACGTGTAAGAACATTAAGGGATTAATTCGATTCCACAATAATTTATTCTATCATGTTATAAGGTAACGTAAGGTACACGTATTGCAAGTTCTGGATACTTTATCTCGGATCTAAAATAGAGTAGTAACTATTTTAAATCCGCGATAAAGTAGTTTTTGTTAGTTTTCTAATTGAAATTTGTTGGATACAATCAGTTTAAAGTAGTATAAAGTTTATTGAAGCTGATTGCAATTGCTTCAAGCTGATCAAACATGTTTAAGGCAAGTAAGTTCTAGCTGAAAATTGTAATTTAAATAACGTTTTCAAGCTGTTTCAAGCTCTTTAAAGATAGTTAAAACTGAGTATGAGCATTCAAAAAGCATACGAATCCGTAGAAAGCTGTGCAAACGAACGACATAAGGAAGATTTAAGGTAAAAACATTTTTTTATCAATGTGAAGTTGTTTGAAGTAATTTATACAGGGGAAAACATGAAATTTCATCATATTCACAGGTTCTCGGCGCCACAGCGCGAAAACGGTAGAGGCTAGAGAGAAACTTTTCTGCCTCTAGTTGTAGGGCCAAATACTCTACATATTGATATATAAACCATCTCTCTAGCATATGAAATAAAAACACTACAGAGAAATACATCATATTCATTTTTCTCAGCTCTACAGCTCGAAAACGGTAAGTGCCAGAGTAAAGCGTCAATCATCAATCTATAGGGTTGGGAATACTCTACATTTTCACATGTAAACCATCTCTCTAGCATTTAAAATAGAGATGCTACAGAGTTGAAACTGGGAAAAACATGAACTTTCATCATATTCACATTTTCTCAGCGCTACAGCGTGAAAAGCTAAAGAAAAGCGTCTAGACTATATCTATAGGGCTAGAAATACTCTACAGTTATGGGTATAAACTATCCCTCTAGCATTTGAAATAGAGACGCTCAGAGTAGAAACTGGAAAAAACATGAACAGTCATCATATTCACACTTTCTCAGAGCTACAGCGCTAATACATTAAGAGCTAAAGAAAATCAATCTGTAGGGCTAGAAATACTCTAAAGTTGTACGTATAAACTATCCATCTAGCATTTGAAATAGAGACGCTACAGAATTGAAACCGTGTAAAACATGAAATTTCATCATATTCACATATTCTCAGCGTTAGAGCGCGAAAACGGTAAAACGTCTAGCTACAGCGCGAAAACGTCAAGTGCTAAAGAAAATGGTCAAGGCTCAATATGGAGGGCTAGAAATACTCTACATTTTCACATATAAATCGTCCCTCTAGCATTTGAAATAGAGACACGGCAGAGTTGAAACACGAGAAAACATGGCATTTCATAATATTCACATTTTCTTAGACCTACAGCGTTAAAACGACAGGAGCTAAAGAAAAGCGTGTAGATCCAATCTGTAGGGCTGGCCATACTCTATAAATATATATATATATATATATATATATATATATATATATATATATAAACCATCGCTTTCGCAATTGAAATATAGACGTTACAGAGTAGAAACAGAAACAGGGGGAAAACATAAAATTTCGTGATTTTCACATTTTCTCAGCACTACAGCGCGAACATGTTAGAGCTAGAGCTAGATAAAAGCATCTATCATCAGTCTATACCGCTACGACTACTATATATTTTCACATATAGAAGTACTATAATAAGATTAAGAGAGAATTTAGTAAAATTAGTTTATGAATAAAAGGTCACTTTACATTTTGAAAATTCGTCAAAAATTCAATTTATAAAATATTGTTTAGAAATTAATTTTGGTGATTTATGCACATGTTTTAAACATAATTAGCAATTTTCATTAATATTCATGTACTATAATAAGATTCAGAGAGAATTTAGTAAAACTAGTTTATGAATAAAATGTCACTTCACAAGTTGAAAATTCGTCAAAAATTCAATTTATAAAATATTATTTTGAAATTAATTCTGGTGATTTATACACATTTTGTAAACATAATTGTCAATTTTCATAAATATTTATATACTATAATGAGATTTAGAGAGAATTTAGTAAAACTAGTTTATAAATAAATTGTTACTTCACATTTTGAAAATTCGTCAAAAATTCAATTTATAAAATATTATTTTGAAATTAATTTTGATGATTTATACACATTTTGTAAACATAATTGGAAATTTTCATAAATATTCATATACTATAATCAGATTCAATGAGAATTTATTAAAACTAGTTTAGGAATAAAATGTCACTTCACATTTTGAAAATTTGTCAAAAAATCAGTTTATAGAATATTATTTTGTAAATAATTTTGGTGATTTATACACATGTTATGAACATAATTAGCAATTTTCATTAATATTCAAGTACTATAATGAGATTCAGAGAGAATTTAGTAAAACTGGTTTATGAATAAAATTTTACTTCACATTTTGAAAATTCGTCAAAAATTCAGTTTATGAAATATTATATTAAAATTAAGTTTGGTGATTTATACACATGTTGTAAACATAACTGGAAATTTTCATAAATATTCATATACTATAATGAGATTCAGAGAGAATTTAGTAAAACTGGTTTATGAATAAAATTTTACTTCACATTTTGAAAATTCGTCAAAAATTCAGTTTATGAAATATTATATTAAAATTAAGTTTGGTGATTTATACACATGTTGTAAACATAACTGGAAATTTTCATAAATATTCATATACTATAATGAGATTCAGAGAGAATTTAGTAAAACTAGTTTATGAATAAAATGTCACTTCACATTTTGAAAATTCGTCAAAAATTCAGTTTATGAAATATTATGTTGAAATTAATTTTAGTGATTTACACACATGTTATAAACATAATTGGCATTTTTCATAAATATTCATATACTAGAATGAGATTCAGAGAGAATTTAGTAAAACTAGTTTATGCATAAAATGTCACTTCACATTTTGAAAATTTGTCAAAAATTCAATTTATAAAATATTATTTTGAAATTAATTTTGGTGATTTATACACATGTTATAAACATAATTGGCAATTTTCATAAATATTCATATACTAGAATGAGAGTTAGAGAGAATTTAGTAACACTAGTTTATGAATAAAATGTCACTTCACATTTTGAAAATTCGTCAAAAATTCAGTTTGTGAAATATTATGTTGAAATTAATTTAGTAATTTACACACATGTTATAAACATAATTGGCATTTTTCATAAATATTCATATACTAGAATGAGATTCAGAGAGAATTTTGTAAAACTAGTTTATACATAAAATGTCACTTCACATTTTGAAAATTCGTCAAAAATTCAATTTATAAAATATTATTTTGAAATTAATGTTGGTGATTTATACACATGTTGTAAACATAATTGGAAATTTTCATAAATATTCATATACTATAATGAGATTCAGAGAGAATTTAGTAAAACTAATTTAAGAATAAACTGTCACTTCACATTTTGAAAATTCTTAAAACATTCAGTTTATAGAATATTATTTTGTAAATAATGTTGGTGATTTATACATAAGTTTTAAACATAAATAGCAATTTTCATAAATATGCATGTACTATAATGAGATTCAGAGAGAATTTAGTAAAAATAGTTTATGAATAAAATGTCACTTCACAATTTGAAAATTCGTCCAAAATTCAATTTTTAAAATATTATTTTGAAATTAATTTTGTTGATTTATACACATGTTTTACACATAACTAGCAATTTTCATTAATATTCATGTACTATAATGAAATTCAGAGAGAATTTAGTAAAAATAGTTTATGAATAAAATGTCACTTCACATTTTGAAAATTCGTCAAAAATTCAATTTATAAAATATTATTTTGAAATTAATTTTGGTGATTTATACACATGTTTTAAACATAATTGGCTATTTTCATAAATATTCATATACTATAATGAGATTCAGAGAGAATTTAGTGAAACTAGTTTATGAATAAAATCTATTTCACATTTTCAAAATTCGTCAAAAATTCAATATATAAAATATTATTTTGAAATTAAGTTTGGTGATTTATGCACATGTTCTAAATATAATTAGCAATTTTCATGAACATTCATGTACTATAATGAGATTCAGAGAGAATTTAGTAAAACTAGTTTATGAATAAAATGTCACTTCACATTTTGAAAATTCGTCAAAAATTCAGTTTATGAAATATTATGTTGAAATTAATTTTGGTGATTTATACACATGTTATAAACATAAATGGCAATTTTCATAAATATTCATATACTATAATGAGATTCAGAGAGAATTCACTAAAACTAGTTTATGAATAAAATGTCACTTCACATTTTGAAAATTCGTCAAAAATTCAATTTATAAAATATTATTTTGAAATTAATTTTGGTGATTTATACACATGTTTTAAACATAATTGGCTATTTTCATAAATATTCATATACTATAATGAGATTCAGAGAGAATTTAGTGAAACTAGTTTATGAATAAAATTATTTCACATTTTCAAAATTCGTCAAAAATTCAATATATAAAATATTATTTTGAAATTAAGTTTGGTGATTTATGCACATGTTCTAAATATAATTAGCAATTTTCATGAACATTCATGTACTATAATGAGATTCAGAGAGAATTTAGTAAAACTAGTTTATGAATAAAATGTTACATTCAGTTTATAAAATATTATTTTGAAATTAATATTGGTTTATTATTATATTTTTTATAAATCAGTTTAAACCTGTTTAAACCTGTTTAATCCAGTTTCAATATGTTTACAGCAGTTTAAAGATGTTTATATCAGTTTAAAGATGTTTACAGCAGTTTAAAGATGTTTACAGCAGTCTAAAGATGTCTACACCAGTTTAAAGATGTTTGTATCAGTTTAAAAAAATGATAGCAGCAGTTTAATGATGTTTACAGCAGTTTAAAGATGTTTATATCAGTATAAAGATGTTAGTGGCAGTTTAAAGATGTTTACAGCACTTTAAAGATGTTTGCAACAGTTTAAAGATGATAGCAGCAGTTTAAAAATGTGTACAGCATTTTAACAATGATAGCAGCAGTTTAATGATGTGTACAGCAGTTTAAAGCTGTTTATATCAGCTTAAAGATGTTTACAGCAGTTTAAAGATGTTTACAGCAGTTTAAATCTAATTCAAAGTTCTGTATCACCTGCTAAAAACTAAACCCAAACATTTACACAGACTGGCCTTTAATTGATACCAAGTTTTAAATCTTCATAAACCATTCAAAAACACTCCACGCGCCTCCACAATTGAAACAAACCCGATCAATCCCACAAACCATCCCCTATCTGTCGGCCGCGCCGGAATTTATCGTGCGGGAAGCGGAGACGTCTGTTCTGGAACGGCGACGTCGATTCCGTCCGAACCTATTTAAGATTGATTTATGCCGCTGTTGCTCGCCGCTCTTTTTTTATGTAGACGCGCGACCCCATCCGTTCAGGGCAATTGGCGAGGTTAGTTTTTCTCCCACAAATTGTAAACGACAAGGGACGAGAGGGTGCGCTCTTCCGGACACTCCAATCGAATTTGCGTCGTGTTTGAGGGGCCGGGATTTTCAAATCAAACCCGAATCAATCACGTTGATAAGATAGTGAAATCGACGGGTATTTTCCCCATAAATGGCCTCTAAATGTTGTAACCAATTTAACATTTATTATATTAAATTAAATACCCCATTTTACTACTCGAAAATCTGCAAATACATAAAATGAGATAAATCTCATGAAAACTCATCAAATAGCTTTAAAATTTCAGAATTTAGTCTGGTAAAGTTTTAGAGTTTATAGCTATTTATATTTATAGTCTTTTTGAGCTGTCAAAGTAGATAGAGTTTACTAAAATCTTCAATAGTGCAGATAGCGGATGGAGAAAAGAGACAGAAAGAACGCATGAAATACTGTCTGAGGTGAGGGTGAAGGAATGAGAGAGAAGAATTGGGTGAGGAAAGCACCAGCGCTTCACCTACTACCCATCCCCCCAAATTACCTTGAAGATGACCCGGGGCTCGAGCCAGGGAGTGGCGGCAGTCAAAGGCAGACTCGGACAGGACCTCACTTGATATAAGGATCCCAGAGGAGGCAGCTATTTTTTGAAGTAATTTTATTATTAAAAAATAGATAAGAATTTTTATTAGAATCCTAAATAATTATTGTACAATATATCAACTGAATGTATCCATCTGTATTAAATGCTTCGTAACACCATCGTTACATCAAACGACCAAGTTTTCTGAGCATCCCAACACAATATCCACACACACACCAACCCCCTATTTCGTATTAATTGATCTCTTTGGCAGCTCGCTAGTATTGGGGTCGGTTTTAAGTACGAAATAACATCGGCGGCAGGACCGCTCCGGTTTAATTGCGGAAGCGGCAACCTATAACAACATCGGCGAAAGAACCGTCAAGATAATCCCGGGGACGCTAAATCGGCGGCGGCGCTGGGAAATAATCAGGGGGGGCCGAGAGGGCAGTAACCGTTCCGTTTTACGCACCGAACGGCTGATAATGAGTCCACCACCCCCCAAGTTCGATCTGACCACCACCCCCGCAGGCATTAAAACACCGGAATTTGTGCGAACCCTCACTAAACACCGCCGAGGTGGAAATTACGGCTTGAGTGCCTCCAGGGCCAATTTCGGAAAACTATTAATGGACATCGGGAAATGTAGGCTGTAAATGTAAATAGTGGGAAGTGCCTTTTTGTTGTCCGAGTTATTTACTGTTATTGCTTCTCGGTTTCAATTGGAAACAACATTACAACACACTAAGTATGCAATATGGTGCTATTGTATAATTATACATTCAAGAATGTTGATAGAGAAAATTACATCCATTTTCACCCACTAATAAAGTCTGCAGGAAGGTTTTTATTGGACGGACTGTTTTTAATTATTCGACCAAGTTATAAAAAATGATCCTAGGTAACCCAAAAGGACACTAATAAAAACCCTTCAGCTGTTTGTTTTTTCGATACGAAGCTACAAACATGATTTAAAATATACAGAAATTTCATCAAGAGATATATTTTTTCAATATTTTGTAAAATGTACCTAATAGAGAGTTATGAAAATTGTAGTGTTATGTAACAATATCCTAGGTAATCCAAAATGGCATTAATGAAAACCCTACAGCTGTTTGTTTTTCCGATACGAAGTTACAAACATCAAAATGATTTAAAATATTCAGAAATCTCAACAAGAGAGCTCAATTTTTTCAATATTTTGTAAAATCTACCGAATAGAAAGTTATGAAAATTGTAGTGTTATGTAACAATATCCTAGGTAATCCAAAAAGACATTAATCAAAACCCTACAACTGTTTGTTTTTCCGATACGAAGCTACAAACATCAAAATGATTTAAAATATACAAAAATCTCATCAAGAGCTCAATTTTTTCAATATTTTGTAAAATCTACCGAATAGAAAGTTATGAAAATTTTAGTGCTATATAACAATATCCTAGGTAATCCAAAAAGACATTAATCAAAACCCTACAACTGTTTGTTTTTCCGATACGAAGCTACAAACATCAAAATGATTTAAAATATACAGAAATCCCATCAAGAGAGCTCAATTTTTTCAATATTTTGTAAAATCTACCGCATAGAAAGTTATGAAAATTGCAGTGTTATGTAACAATATTCTAGGTAATCCAAAAAGACATTAATCAAAACCCTACAACTGTTTGTTTTTCCCATACGAAGCTACAAACATCAAAATGATTTAAAATATACAGAAATCTCATCAAGAGCTCAATTTCTTCAATATTTTGTAAAATCTACTGAATAGAAAGTTATGAAAATTGCAGTGTTATGTAACAATATCCTAGGTAATCCAAAAAGACATTAATCAAAACCCTACAACTGTTTGTTTTTCCGATACGAAGCTACAAACATCAAAGTGATTTAAAATATACAGAAATCTCATCAAGAGCTCAATTTTTTCAATATTTTGTAAAATCTATTGAATATAAAGTTATGAAATATCCTAGGTAATCCAAAAAGACATTAATCAAAACCCTACAGCTGTTTGTTTTTCTTATACAAAGCTACAAACATCAAAATGATTTAAAATATACAGAAATCTCATCAAGAGCTCAATTTTTTCAATATTTTGTAAAATCTACCGAATAGAAAGAAAATATATGATATTATTTTATATTTTATATTTAATTGTGCTCAAAATAAGCCATTTTTAATAATTTTCACCCAAAAATAAAGTCTGCAAGAAGGTTTTTATTGAACAACCTATTTTTACTTATTCGGCTAAGTTATAAAAAATGATACCAAATCACAGATTTAAGGTATTTAAATTTATGATTTTATTTTACATTCCATAATTAATTGTGCTTAAAATAAGCCGTTTTTTTAAATAATTTTCACCCAAAAATAAAGTCTACAGCAAGGTTTTTATTGAACGAGCTATTTTTAATCGATCGAGTAAGTTATAATTTTTTTTTTTTAAATCACAGATATAAGAAATATAAATTTATGTTATTATTTTATATTTTGTATTTAATTGTACTCAAAATAAGCCATGTTCTATTAATTTCGAGCCAAATATAAAGTCTGCAGGAAGGTTTTTATTGAACGAGCTATTTTCAATTAAACGACTTAAGTATTAAAAAATGATTAAGAAAATCAAAGATTTAAGAAATTTTAATTTTTGATATAATTTTACATTCTGTGTTTAATTGGGCACAAAATAGATCATTTTTAATAATTTTTACACAAAAAATTAAGTTTACAAGAAGGTTTTCATTGAACGAGCTATTTTCAATTAATCGACTAAGTAATAAAAAATGATAAAAAAAATCAAAGATTTAAGATATTTAAATTTATGATTTTATTTTACATTCTATATTTAATTGTGCTTAAAATAAGCCTTTTTCTAATAATTATACCCAAAAATTAAGTCTATTGGAAGTTTTTTATTGAACGAGCTATTTTCAATTAATCGACTAAGTATTAAAAAATGATTAAAAATTCAAAGATTTAAGAAATTTAAATTTATAATATAATTCTGCATTCTATATTTAATTGGGCTCAAAATAAGCCGTTTTCTCATAATTTTCACCCAAAAATAAATTCTACAGGAAGGTTTTTATTGAACGAGCTATTTTTAATTAAACGACTAAGTATTAAAAAATTATTAAAAAATCAAAGATTTAAGAAATTTAAATTTATGATATAATTTTACATTCTGTGTTTAATTGGGCTCAAAATCGATCATTTTAAATCATTTTTGCACAAAAAGATAAAGTTTGCAGGAAGGTTTTCATTGAACGAGCTATTTTTAATTAATCGACTAGGTAATAAAAAATTATTAAAAAAATCAAAGATTTAAGATATTTAAATTTATGATTTTATTTTACAGTCTATATTTAATTGGACTCAAAATAAGCCAATTCTTTAAAATTTTAATACAAAAATGAAGTCTGCAGGAAGGTTTTTATTGAACGAGCTATTTTCAATTAAACGACTTAAGTATTAAAAAATGATTAAAAAATCAAAGATTTAAGAAATTTAAATTTATGATATAATTTTACATTCTGTGTTTAATTGGTCTCAAAATAGATCATTTTTAATCATTTTTACACAAAAAATAAAGTTTGCAGGAAGGTTTTCATTGAACGAGCTGTTTTCAATTAATCGACTAAGTAATAAAAAATGATAAAAAAAATCAAAGATTTAAGATATTTAAATTTATGATTTTATTTTACATTCTATATTTAATTGTGCTTAAAATAAGCCTTTTTAAAATAATTATACCCAAAAATTAAGTATATTGGATTTTTTTTATTGAACGAGCTATTTTCAATTAATCGACTAAGTATTAAAAAATGATTAAAAATTCAAAGATTTAAGAAATTTAAATTTATAATATAATTCTGCATTCTATATTTAATTGGGCTCAATATAAGCCATTTTCTCATAATTTTCACCCAAAAATAAATTCTACAGGAAGGTTTTTATTGAACGAGCTATTTTTAATTAAACGACTAAGTATTAAAAAATTATTAAATTTAAAAGAAATTTAAATTTATGATATAATTTTACATTCTGTGTTTAATTGGGCTCAAAATAGATCATTTTTAATCATTTTTCCACAAAAAATAAAGTTTGCAGGAAGGTTATCGGTGAACGAGCTATTTTTAATTAATCGACGAAGTAATAAAAAATGATTAAAAAAATCAAAGATTTAAGATATTTAAATTTATGATTTTATTTTACATTCTATATTTAATTGTGCTTAAAATAAGCCTTTTTTTAATAATTACACCCAAAAATTAAGTCTATAGGAAGTTTTTTATTGAACGAGCTATTTTCAATTAATCGACTAAGTAATAAAAAATGATTAAAAAATCAAAGATTTAAGAAATTTAAATTTATGATATAATTTTACATTCTGTGTTTAATTGGGTTCAAAACAGATAATTTTTAATCATGTTTGCACAAAAAATAAAGTTTGCAGGAAGGTTATCATTGAACGAGCTATTTTTAATTAAGCGACTAAGATATAAAAAAATGATACAAAATCGAAGATTTAAGAAATTTGAATTTATAATATAATTCTGCATTCTATATTTAATTGGGCTCAAAATAAGCCATTTTCTTATAATTTTCACCCAAAAATAAATTCTACAGGAAGGTTTTTATTGAACGAGCTATTTTTAATTAAACGCCTAAGTATTAAAAAATGATTAAAAAATCAAAGATTTAAGATATTTAAATTTATGATATTATTTTACCTTTTGTATTTAATTGTGCTCAAAATAAGCCATTTTTTAAATAATTTTCACCTAAAAATAAAGTCGGCAGGAAGGTTTTTATTGAACGAGCTATTTTTAATTAATCGACTAAAATATAAATTTAAATTTTTGATGTAATTTTACATTCTATATTTAATTTGGTTCAAAATAGATCATTTTTTAATAATTTTAACATAAAGATAAAGTCTGCAGGAAGGTTTTTATTGAACGAGCTATTTTTACTTATTCGACTAAGATATAAAAAATTATACAAAATCGAAGATTTAAGAAATTTAAATTTATAATATAATTTTACATTCTATATTTAATTAGACTCAAAATAAGCCATTTCTTTAAAATTTTAATACAAAAGAAAAGTCTGCAGGAAGGTTTTTATTGAACTAGTTATATTTAATTAATCGAGTAAGTAATAAAAAATGATTCCAAAATCATATATTTAATAAATTTAATTTTATGATGTAATTTTACATTATATATTTAACTGTGCTCAAAATAGGATATTGTTTAATAAATTGCACCCAAAAATAAAGTCTATAGGAAGTTTTTTTATTGAACAAGCTATTTTCAATTAATCGACTAAGTAATAAAAAATGATTAAAAAAATCAAAGATTTAAGGTATTTAAATTTATGATATTGTTTTACATTTTATATTTAATTGAGCTCAAAATAAGCCGTTTTTCAATAATTTTCTTTCAAAAATAAAGTCTGAATTAAAGTTTTTATTGAATGAGCTATTTTTAGTGAATCGATTCAGTTATAAAAAATGATTAAAAAATCTAATATTTAAGAAATTTAATTTTATGATATAATTTTGCATTATATAATTAATTGGGCTCAAAATATGATATTTTTTTTTAAATTTTACCCAAAAATAAAGTCTACAGGAAGGTTAATATTGAACGAGCTATTTTTAATTAATCGACTAAGATATAAAAATGATAAAAAAATCAAAAATTTAAGATATTTAAATTTATGATTTTATTTTAAATTCTATATTTAATTGTGCTTAAAATAAGCCGTTTTTTAATAATTATACTCAAAAATTAAGTTTATAGGAAGTTTTTTATTGAACAAGCTATTTTTAATTCATCGACTAATTAATAAAAAATTATTAACAAAATCAAAGATTTAAGGTATTTTAATTTATGATATTATTTTACATTTTGTATTTAATTGTGCTCAAAATAAGCCGTTTCCTAATAATTTTCACCCAAAAATAAAGTCTGCAGGAAGGTTTTTATTGAACGAGACATTTTCAATTAATCGACTAAGATATAAAAAATGATACAAAATCAACGATTTAATAAATTTAAATTTTTGATGTAATTTTACATTCTATATTTAATTTGGTTCAAAATAGACCATTTTTTAATAATTTTAACATAAAGATAAAGTCTGCAGGAAGGTTTTTATTGAACGAGCTATTCTTACTTATTCGACTAAGATATACAAAATTATACAAAATCGAAGATTTATGAAATTTAAATTTATAATATAATTTTACATTATATATTTAATTAGACTCAAAATAAGCCATTTCTTTAAAATTTTAATAGAAAAGTAAAGTCTGCGGGAAGGTTTTTATTGAACTAGTTATTTTTAATTAATCGACAAAAGTAATAAAAAATTATTAAAAAATCTAATATTTAAAAAATTTTATTTTATGATATAATTTTACATTATATATTTAATTGGGCTCAAAATAGGACATTTTTTAATACATTTCACCCAAAAATAATGTCTACAGGAAGGATTATATTGAACGAGCTATTTTTAATTAATCGACTAAGTAATAAAAAATGATAAAAAAATCAAATATTTAAGATATGTAAATTTATGATTTTATTTTACATTCTATATTTAATTGTGCTTAAAATAAGCCATTTTTTAATAATTACACCCAAAAATTAAGTCTATTTTTTTATTGAACGTGCTATTTTCAATTAATCGACTAAGTAATAAAAAATGATTATAAAAATCAAAGATTTAAGATATTTAAATTTATGATTTTATTTTACATTCTATATTTAATTGTGCTTAAAATAAGCCGTTTTTTAATAATTACACCCAAAAATTAAGTCTATAGGAAGTTTTTTATTGAACGAGCTATTTTCAATTAATTGACGAAGTAATAAAAAATTATTAAAAAAATCAAAGATTTAAGGTATTTAAATTTATGATATTATTTTACATTTTGTATTTAATTATGCTCAAAATAAGCTATTTTTTAATAATTTTCATCCTAAAATAAAGTCTGCAGGAAGTTTTTTTATTGAACGAGCTATTTTCAATTAATCGACTAAGTAATAAAAAATGATTAAAAAAATCAAAGATTTAAGGTATTTAGATTTATGATTTTATTTTACATTCTATATTTAATTGTGCTTAAAATAAGCCGTTTCTTAATAATTACACCCAAAAATTAAGTCTATAGGAATTTTTTTATTGAACGAGCTATTTTCAATTAATCGACTAAGTAATAAAAAATGATAAAAAAAATCAAATATTTAAGATATGTAAATTTATGATTTTATTTTACATTCTATATTTAATTGTGCTTAAAATAAGCCTTTTTTTAATAATTACACCCAAACATTAAGTCTATAGGATTTTTTTTATTGAACGTGCTATTTTCAATTAATCGACTAAGTAATAAAAAATTATTAAAAAAATCAAAGATTTAAGGTATTTAAATTTATGATATTATTTTACATTTTGTATTTAATTGTGCTCAAAATAAGCCGTTTTTTAATAATTTTCACCCAAAAATAAAGTCGGCAGGAAGGTTTTTATTGAACGAGCTATTTTTTATTAATCGACTAAGTAATAAAAAATGATTAAAAAATCGAAGATTTAAGATATTTAAATTTATGATTTTATTTTACATTTTATATTTAATTGAGCTCAAAATAAGCCGTTTTTCAATAATTTTCTTTCAAAAATAAAGTCTGAATTAAAGTTTTTATTGAATGAGCTATTTTTAGTGAATCGATTCAGTTATAAAAAATGATTAGAAAATCAAAGATTTAAGAAATTTAAATTTATCATATAATTTTACATTCTCTATTTATTTGGGCTCAAAATAGGACATTTTCTAATAAATTTCACCCAAAAATAAAGTCTACAGGAAGGTTTATATTGAACGAGCTATTTTTAATTAATCGACTAAGTAATAAAAAATGATAAAAAAATCAAATATTTAAGATATTTAAATTTATGATTTTATTTTACATTCTATATTTAATTGTGCTTAAAATAAGCCTTTTTTTAATAATTACACCCAAAAATTAAGTCTATAGGAATTTTTTTATTGAACGTGCTATTTTCAATTAATCGACTAAGTAATAAAAAATGATTAAAAAAATCAAAGATTTAAGGTATTTAAATTTATGATATTATTTTACATTTTGTATTTAATTGTGCTCAAAATAAGCCGTTTTTTAATAATTTTCACCCAAAAATAAAGTCTGCAGGAAGGTTTATATTGAACGAGCTATTTTTAATTAATCGACTAAGTAATAAAAAATGATTAAAAAATCAAAGATTTAAGATATTTAAATTTATGATTTTATTTTACATTTTATATTTAATTGAGCTCAAAATAAGCCGTTTTTGCCAACTACTAATGGTGCTGACTACCCGGAGTCGGGATTCGAACTCGGGTGGTAAAGTAGTGTGTTATTTAACATATTAATATAAACTTAATTAAAAACTTTAAAAGCTAATTTGTAAGTATATTATTAGGTGAGTGAGATTAATTTATTCCATATTTGTTGTTCTTAGTTTGATAATAAACGAAGCATCAATCAAATCGATGAATATGATTAAATTTTTTTTTTTTAAGTATCGTGCTGGTTATGGTTCTTTGACACCGTGGGCCGGTTGAGCTGTCAGTCAGTCATCCTCGATGATCCCACATCAAACCCCACAGCGCCCGTCTTCTCCACCGTTCCACACTTCAATTATACAATCTTTCATTTCCCTCCTAACAAACCATATCGCGTTCATCTTTTATACATATCAGAGATTCCCGCCGCCTCCGCCCCGGTTGTTTCGTTTCGTTGTTTTACATACACGGGCAGGGTATCAATATCACTTTTTGACTGACACCGCGCATATTGAAACGCACCAAACGTATTATTAAATATAAAACGTGTAATACATATTTATTAGAGGCCCCCGTGACACTTTGACGTTTGTTTGGGTGAGGGGGGGTGCTCTCCTTGGCATTGTTATTATCATCATTATCACTCGGCGGCGGCCTCATAAATAATATGAGGACGATAAATTCGCGCCGCCCCCGCCAGTAAATTGAAATATTTTGACCGCCATAAACATCGCAAGCGGCGGCGGCGGCGGCCCGGAATGCAGGAATCGACACGTCGCGTCACTCCGGCTGCGAGATATAAATATTTTATGCGTTTTAATAGATGCCCCCACCGCCCCGCACTAAATCGACCATTTATATTCTAATATATACTATATATGAATATTTGCGCACCCCCTTTATTATTAGTTTTTGTTTTTAATATCGGGATATACGAGCTGCGAAACGGCCGTCTAATGAAATTTTCGGGCGAGTTTTTAAGGCTATTGCGGATGCGGAGTCAATTTCTGAGGATTCGTGACAAAAGGTGGACCGTGGCTGTGACTAACGGGAAGGAAGAGGGATGCTTTTCAGCGCGGAAATTACGACAATGGGGGGGGAGGGCACACTTGTGCGGAAACAGAGTACAAAGGTGAAGCGCAATTTAATTGATTTATTAGCTTTCGTAAATTATTTGATGCGGTTTAAAGAGACACTTATTATTTGAACCCAAAAAAAAAGTCCTACCTATAAATATTTGCAGTCAACATGGATAATTGATGGAAATTATGGAAGATCCATTATTAACCCGTAACCGCTGATGTCCAATTTTTGGTACAAGTCTGAGAAAAATACTGAATTATCCAGTTTCCTATAATTGCCCGTTTAAGAGTTAAAATTATAATTGCAGGATTCTCACAGACTCCTGGTCACCGGTTATGGGTTAAGAACAGACACGTATTTGTAGTAATCAATATTTTGTTCAATCATTTTACGTGTGATTTTTTTTATATGGTTTAAAGTGATATATTAAAAATAAAATTAATCTGTAACTTTAATATGCAATAAAGATGATAAACGATTCGAACTACTAATAGTTTCAGTTCCAACCATCTATTTCAGAAAGACATTGTTGGTTGCATGCATTTTAATTGCATTGAACGTAACATTTAATGTGATAAATGAAGATACGCGTTAACAGACGTACGGAATTATTTAACAACCTGACCTCTCCAATAATACCTGCAGAAATGCATGCACCATTTAGCTTGGCACGTTTGCAGCAGCCGCATATGAAAATCTCAACACAGCTACAATTTTCCTAGTACACAATGACAATGTTTTTTTGGGGAGTGATGATTTTTATATTAACGCACCTGTGCGTCGGTGTGGTCCCCCAATAAAATTATAACGCAGGCATTCCGATAAACCGTTGATGATAAAAATTATCACCTCAGATATTCGGGTGAGGGCTACTACCTAAAACTTTAACGGGCGCCCGTAAATAAGCGAGCGCCGAGCCATAAACTGTTGAATAATATTGACGCGCGGAGTTATAAATGGTGGAATTCCGAATCGATTTATCTTTCATCATACCTGAAAATATTAACACAGTCATATAATATTAACGCGGTGTTTTTATTGTTATTATTTCTGGAAAGTTCACCTGTGGCCGGGGATAGGATTGGGGCGAGAGTCGCTCGGCCGGCTCAGCACAGTAGCTGGGAGAGATATTTAAGATGGTTTATCTCGCGAGCGCGCGGGGCCCCCATTATTAAACGGTGGAACTGATTGGGGGCAAGGAGGTACAAGATTCCAGCGGCTTGTCATAATATCCTCGATTTGACTGCCGGAATGTTATCTGTGGCACGTTTGATTGATTTACGCACCAATTTTCCAATCGAATTACTGCCGGTGCGGCGATTTTTGATCGGTTTATTTTATTAAGCGACTCCGACCGCGGCAATTAACCGATGCATCGGTGTGGTATTTTATTTCAAAAAAAAAGTTGCACAATGATTTCGTGAACACGGTTCATTGGAATTATTTAAATGAATTCAGGACGACTGTTGTCTCACGCCTCTGTAATATCTATGATTCGCCGCCCGGTTTAGCGTCATGTAATTTGGAACAGTTTTCATAGTACTTTTAAGGAAACTACCATTTTATGAATGTCTCCCAATTAGTATCACCTAATTCCATGCGTATTCTCGCGTTGATCTTGGTATTCGGATTTGCGATAAGTCCAACCGTTGCATAATTGTGCATTATTCATGTGGGAGTCCTTTTTCCACCATTCAAGCCTCGCGTATTTGTGTGTGTGTGTGTGTGCGACCGGAATGCGGGGTGAAGGTATGGAACACGGGATGAATTATTGCCATTCTCCGCTTGTCAGCGGATATTTTAACGGATAAACTCAGGGCCTCGTTGCGTCTGCCGATCGGTAATCCCGAGATTTATTGCGATTTTATGCGGGGGCCCCCAGTCTTTACAGTCTCAGAATTGATCGGGCCGCGTAAATCTCCGCGAAATAAGTAAGTCGCGCGACGTGCGTGCATTTTTCACCAACCAGGCATTAAAACCGATTTTCATAATTAGCGTCCGTTAACGGCCAATTAATGCGCCTGGAAATTATTAATAAAAGCGGGCATAAATTACGGCAACCGACCACCTATGGCGGTTATCAAAAATATTTATTATAACTCGTAAAAATCGGATATTGCTCGAATTAATGAGTCTCAACAAAAAAAATATATATACTTATACTCTTGTTAATATCTTCGATGGGTGTAGCTGCATCGTAAATCAGGGATTATGCCGCACTCACGAATTTTCACACAACTCAAAGAGCGATCGTGAGTCAAAATACTGATAAATTATCGGGTGAGATTACCGGGGCCCTACCGATATTTATGCCGAATGCGTTTTGTGTGTGTTCAGCATGCTGCCCCGGATGGAAATATTCCCGACATTAATAACTCTCAGGAGGAGACCCCTCGGCTCGTAAATTAATCAGGATGATTTTTTTGTAATCACAACAGTGTGTAAATATGATCGATACGACCGACATTCTTTATAATATAAATACCGGTTTACTGTTGGAAATTATTTTGTTGTTTGCAATAAATATAAAACCCAAACGAGTAAAATCGATATAAATCGAGTTATAGCTAATAAATTTTCTTGAAACTTGCTACTAGCATTTAGTATACTTGTAGCAAGTAGTGCGCACATTTACTAGTGTGTAGACTGAAAACTGGATTATACCGATTTTTCAAATGAAAATGTTTGCAATAATTATAAAAGCCAAACGAGTAAAACCAATATAAATCGAGTTGTAGCTACTAAATTTGCTTGAAACTTACTACTAGCATTTAGTATACTTGTAGCAAGTAGTGCACACATTTACTAGTGTGTAGACTGAAAACTGTATTTTTACCGATTTTTCAAATGAAAATGTTTGCAATAATTATAAAAGTCAAACGAGTAAAACCAATATAAATCGAGTTGTAGCTACTAAATTTGCTTGAAACTTACTACTAGCATTTAGTATACTTGTAGCAAGTATTGCACACATTTACTAGTGTGTAGACTGAAAACTGGATTTTTACCGAATTTTCAAATGAAAATGTTTGCAATAATTATAAAAATCAAACGAGTAAAACCGATATAAATCGAGTTGCAGCTAGTAAATTTGCTTGAAACTTGCTACTAGCACTTAGTATACTTGTAGCAAGTAGTGCGCACATTTACTAGTGTGTAGACTAAAAACTGGATTTTTACCGATTTTTCAAATGAAAATGTTTGAAATAAATATAAAAGTCAAACGAGTAAAACCGATATAAATCGAGTTGTAGTTACTAAATTTGCTTGAAACTTGCTACTAGTATTTAGTACACTTATAGTAAGTAGTACACACATTTACTAGTGTGTAGACTAAAAACTGGATTTTTACCGATTTTTCAAATAAAAATGTTTGCAATAATTATAAAAGTCAAACGAGTAAAACCGATATAATTCGAGTTGTAGCTACTAAATTTGCTTGAAACTTACTACTAGCATTTAGTACACTTGTAGCAAGTAGTGTACACATTTACTAGTGTGTAGATTGAAAACTGGATTTTTACCGATTTTTCAAATGAAAATGTTTGCAATAATTATAAAAGTCAAACGAGTAAAACCGATATAAATCGAGTTGTAGTTACTAAATTTGCTTGAAACTTGCTACTAGCATTTAGTACACTTATAGCAAGTAGTGCACACATTTATTAGTATGTAGACTGAAAACTGGATTTTTACCGATTTTTCAAATGAAAATGTATGCAATAATTATAAAAGCCAAACGAGTAAAACCAATATAAATCGAGTTGTAGCTACTAAATTTGCTTGAAACTTACAACTAGCATTTAGTATACTTGTAGCAAGTAGTGCACACATTTACTAGTGTGTAGACTGAAAACTGGATTTTTACCGATTTTTCAAATCAAAATGTTTGCAATAATTATAAAAGTCAAACGAGTAAAACCGATATAAATCGAGTTGTAGCAAATAAATTTGCTTGAAACTTGCTAGTAGCATTTAGTACACTTATAGTAAGTAGTACACACATTTACTAGTGTGTAGACTGAAAACTGGATTTTTACCGATTTTTCAAATGAAAATGTATGCAATAATTATAAAAGCCAAACGAGTAAAACCAATATAAATCGAGTTGTAGCTACTAAATTTGCTTGAAACTTACAACTAGCATTTAGTATACTTGTAGCAAGTAGTGCACACATTTACTAGTGTGTAGACTGAAAACTGGATTTTTACCGATTTTTCAAATCAAAATGTTTGCAATAATTATAAAAGTCAAACGAGTAAAACCGATATAAATCGAGTTGTAGCTAATAAATTTGCTTGAAACATACTACTAGCATTTAGTACACTTGTAGCAAGTAGTGCACACATTTACTAGTGTGTAGACTGAAAACTGTATTTATGCCGATTTTTCAAATGAAAATGTTTGCAATAAATATAAAACCCAAACGAGTAAAACCGATATAAATCGAGTTGTAGCTACCAAATTTGCTTGAAGCTTGCTACTAGTATTTAGTACACTTATATTAAGTAGTACACACATTTACTAGTGTGTAGACTGAAAACTGGATTTTTACCGATTTTTCAAATGAAAATGTATGCAATAATTATAAAAGCCAAACGAGTAAAACCAATATAAATCGAGTTGTAGCTACTAAATTTGCTTGAAACTTGCTAATAGTATTTAGTACACTTATATTAAGTAGTACACACATTTACTAGTGTGTAGACTGAAAACTGGATTTTTACCGATTTTTCAAATGAAAATGTATGCAATAATTATAAAAGCCAAACGAGTAAAACCAATATAAATCGAGTTGTAGCTACTAAATTTGCTTGAAACTTGCTAATAGTATTTAGTACACTTATATTAAGTAGTACACACATTTACTAGTGTGTAGACTGAAAACTGGATTTTTACCGATTTTTCAAATGAAAATGTATGCAATAATTATAAAAGCCAAACGAGTAAAACCAATATAAATCGAGTTGTAGCTACTAAATTTGCTTGAAACTTACAACTAGCATTTAGTATACTTGTAGCAAGTAGTGCACACATTTACTAGTATGTAGACTGAAAACTGGATTTTTACCGATTTTTCAAATCAAAATGTTTGCAATAATTATAAAAGTCAAACGAGTAAAACCGATATAAATCGAGTTGTAGCAAATAAATTTGCTTGAAACTTGCTAGTAGCATTTAGTACACTTATAGTAAGTAGTACACACATTTACTAGTGTGTAGACTGAAAACTGGATTTTTACCGATTTTTCAAATGAAAATGTATGCAATAATTATAAAAGCCAAACGAGTAAAACCAATATAAATCGAGTTGTAGCTACTAAATTTGCTTGAAACTTGCTAATAGTATTTAGTACACTTATATTAAGTAGTACACACATTTACTAGTGTGTAGACTGAAAACTGGATTTTTACCGATTTTTCAAATGAAAATGTTTGCAATAATTATAAAAGTCAAACGAGTAAAACCGATATAAATCGAGTTGTAGCTAACAAATTTGCTTGAAACTTGCTACTAGTATTTAGTACACCTGTAGCAAGTAGTGCACACATTTACTAGTGTGTAGACTGAAAACTGTATTTTTACCGATTTTTCAAATAAAAATGTTTGCAATAAATATAAAAACCTAAACGAGTAAAACCGATATAAATCGAGTTGTAGCTACTAAATTTACTTAAAACTTGCTACGAGTATTTAGTACACTTGTAGCAAGTAGTGCACACATCTACTAGTGTGTAGACTGAAAACTGGATTTTTACCGATTTTTCAAATGAAAATGATTGCAATAATTATAAAAGTCAAACGAGTAAAACCGATATAAATCGAGTTGTAGCTACTAAATTTGCTTGAAACTTACTACTAGCATTTAGTATACTTGTAGCAAGTAGAGCACACATTTACTAGTGTGTAGACTGAAAACTGGATTTTTACCGATTTTTCAAATGAAAATGTTTGCAATAAATATAAAAGCCAAACGAGTAAAACTGATATAAATCGAGTTGTAGCTAATAAATTTGCTTGAAACTTGCTACTAGCATTTAGTACACTTGTAGCAAGTAGTGCACACATTTACTAGTATGTAGACTGAAAACTGTATTTTTACCGATTTTTCAAATGAAAATGTTTGCAATAATTATAAAAGTCAAACGAGTAAAACCAATATAAATCGAGTTGTAGCCACTAAATTTGCTTGAAACTTGCTACTAGCATTTAGTACACTAGTAGAAAGTAGTGCAAACATTTACTAGTATGTAGACTGAAAACTGGATTTTTACCGATTTTTCAAATGAAAATGTTTGCAATAATTATAAAAGCCAAACGAGTAAAACTGATATAAATCGAGTTGTAGCTACTAAATTTGCTTTAAACTTGCTACTAGTATTTAGTACACTTGTAGCAAGTAGTGCACAAATTTACTAGTATGTAGACTAAAAACTGGATTTTTACCGATTTTTCAAATGAAAATGTTTGCAATAATTATAAAAGTGAAACGAGTAAAACTGATATAAATCGAGTTGCAGCTACTAAATTTGCTTGAAACTTGCTACTAGCATTTAGTATACTTGTAGCAAGTAATGCACACATTTACTAGTGTGTAGACTGAAAACTGGATTTTTATCGATTTTTCAAATGAAAATGTTTGCAATAATTATAAAAGTCAAACGAGTAAAACTGATATAAATCGAGTTGTAGCAACTAAATTTGCTTGAAACTTGCTACTAGCATTTAGTACACTTGTAGCAAGTAGTGCATACATTTACTAGTATGTAGACTGAAAACTGGATTTTTACCGATTTTTCAAATGAAAATGTTTGCAATAATTATAAAAGTCAAACGAGTAAAACTGATATACATCGAGTTGTAGCTACTAAATTTGCTTGAAACTTACTACTAGTATTTAGCACACTTGTAGCAAGTAGTGCATACATTTACTGGTGTGTAGACTGAAAACTGGATTTTTACCGATTTTTCAAATGAAAATGTTTGCAATAATTATAAAAGTCAAACGAGTAAAACTGATATAAATCGAGTTGTAGCTACTAAACTTGCTTGAAACTTACTACTAGCAGTTAGTACACTTGTAGCAAGTAGTGCACACATTTACTAGCGTGTAGACTAAAAACTGGATTTTTACCGATTTTTCAAATGAAAATGTTTGCAATAATTATAAAAGTCAAACGAGTAAAACTGATATAAATCGTGTTGTAGCTAATAAATTTGATTGAAACTTACTACTAGCATTTAGTACACTTGTAGCAAGTAGTGCACACATTTACTATTGTGTAGGCTGAAAACTGGATTTTTACCGATTTTTCAAATGAAAATGTTTGCAATAAATATAAAACCCAAACGAGTAAAACTGATATAAATCGAGTTGTAGCTACTAAATTTGCTTGAAACTTGCTACTAGCATTTAGTATACTTGTAGTAAGTAGTGCACACATTTGCTAGTGTGTAGATTGAATGAAACTGAAAACGAAATGTCCATATGTTATTATCTCTAAAATTGATATTTTCAGTGAAACATCAAACAAAATTTCCACATCAAACTAAATAATTGTCCATATCTGTGAGTATATATTATTCCAGTATATAGTATTGGCAACTGTTGAAAAGTTTAGCAGAAATGTTTGATTTGGTTCGAATAGTGCGGGCAGGTAAACAACGCCGGCGGTGGGGTGCGCACATAAAGAAGGGGCGGCGGCGAGACACCGGACCGTGGAGAAGTTGGGTCCGATTGTGTCAAGTATCTGAACCGTGGTGAACAATGACCATTGAAACTCCTGCAGGACGGACATTCCTGCTGGAACGAGAAGGGTTGCCGGGGAATAAAGGCCGTCGCGGCGCGTGCCCCGCGCGCCGTTCGATTTCCATTTTTGTGATTAAAACCGCTCCAGGGGGGGTTGTTAAAAGGACGTCGAAATGAGCGCCGCTGACACTGACAGTTATACAAATGAGTCCTGATATCTTTCTCTATAGATATGCCCTATTTGAGTTATTGCCGCCGCACTGTTTTCAATAATGTCTAATGGCTGCCGCGCGCTTTTGTTCGTTTCACATTTTACGCCGCTAATAAATATTATTGGCCTGCGGGCAACACACTGTAGCAATTTTATTTATAAGCCATAAAGCCCGTAATGGTTAATATAATTTTAATGGCTTGCTAATACACCCATGGCCGTCAATAATTCATAGCCGTATGTGGGTTAATATAGCAATTATTACTGATTTCGTGAAGGAGGCGCATGCAAAATTCAGCTGGGGCTGTCACAGCCCGCGGGGCTGCATATTGGAAAAGAATGTCGCTTGTCAGGCCGATTCAAAACACATGTTTCATTTTTAATCTCGATATTGCATGATACATGTTTTATTGAGAGACAGAGGAGCGCGAATGTGTGTTCGTTCGTTCCCTCTTTGCGGCGTGACATTTTTATTCGGCGTCGGGCGATATTAGGAAACACAAATTTCCGGGGGGAGGGCGGCGGCGTGATAGATTGAATTTGAACGATACAATCGGGGAAACGAGCAATATGAGATCGTAAAGTAGGGCCGTTTTTATCAAAACGACAACTTCTTCATTTTTTTTTCTTCCGTCCTCCTTTCTTTACATATCTAAATCGTGCGCACACACAATAGGGACAGATTTCATTTTACATTTATATTATGTATGTGACTGCCTTCGAATACATTCGAAGATTGATTATTCTTTTAATAATACAATTTTATTTATTAGACCTAAATTATTGCGTATTATATATGTTGTTGTCTTTAATTATAGAATTTTATTCATTCATGATATGTTCCAAACATAATAGTCTAAGCTAATAAAGTTTGCTAGGCTACAACTCTAGTTACACAGAATTTGTCATTCGAAAACGATCTAGAGTGCTTTAGAAGTGCCCTCAATTTCGTAATTTTCGAGATAGCATTTTCCTTTTTTGGTGCAGTCAATAAATGATATATTCCAAACATGATAAGTCTAAGCTAGTCTAGCGGACAACTAAACATAATTATTGAGTAGTGACTTATAATTTCAGTGTTCAGTTGATCAACTGCATGCAAATTATCGATATGTTCCACATCAATTGTCGCAATTCCGGACGTCTTTTGTCTCCGCCGCCGGCGCCGATTGTTGCAGTCACGAGCAACTGTGCAATACCTGTCAATGGCAGTATCAATCCGGATTATAGACCATGCCCGATAGATATCAATGCACGGCGTCACGTGTTATTGCCCAATTACATCTGCAATTGCATTGATTTGATTTACGACGCGGCTCGCCGCCCCCCGTAATAGTTATTGATGGCCGCCGAAGTACAAACGGACGCGCAAATTGACAATATGGAACGATTGTAATTCATGTATGTTTCGGAAAATAAATAAGCTGTGCATGCATGTGTGTGTGTGTGTGTGTGTGTTGGGGTTAAATTTTCAGGTCGGAATCGGATCCCCGTTTATAAGACCGCAGCGGCTCCGGAGGTATTTCCGACCGGAAACCGAACTAAATGCTCCCGAATCCGGAAACGTCGGCCGCCGGAATAAATACACATATATATTCTTAAAGCGGGCACTTTATGCATTATACAAGGGGGTGGCCGGAGGAAAATAAGAACCGTATCAAAAACCACTTAGGCCCGCCGTTCCGGACCGACGCCGCGATTTAATATTTCAACTTGACCGCCGCGACGGTTCACCGAAAACAAACCGAAATTTAGTTTGCCCCCATCTGTTTAATTGCAGCACATAAATATACCCGATCGCGCGCTCTCCCCGTCTTATTATTATTGCTACGGCTTGGGATAAAATTGGGAGCGCCATTCAACCCCCCCGGAATCGCTAATAGGTAGCGCACACTCGGCCATAACACTAATTGGCAGCGTATCGTAAACCTAACCTATCTGTAGCAGGCACTCGTCTATCGGCAATCAACTCCTGTCTATAACCCATACAATCCCGCACTTCACTTACTTTTATAGGCTTCGCCGCCCCGACCCCGAGACATCTCATAATCCCTCGCAGGAACAACGAGGGTAATGGATTTCGCCGGATTGATTAGCGATCGCGAGCGACAGGATGCCGGTTATTGCGTTTTAACTGCGGGTTGTAAAAACGTTATGCCATATCAACGCGCGGGGCGGATGGGGGTTGGATTTGCAATGACTTATTCAATGCCGAAGACACTCTAATCAATTGCAATCATCTCAGACCTATACATTTTTTGTTTCATATCGATTTGCTTGGTGGAAACAGTTATTAACTCACTAGCTTAGCTATAGTAGCTAAATTATTCAGTAGCTTTGAAATGTTTGAATTTATTTGGAAATGCATTATAACAGGTAAGCAAAGATAGAGACAAGAAAGAGAGGAAGAACAGTGATGGTAAATAATCAAGGTACAGCTATAAGTTTACATCATTATGAAGTCATTGGAACCATGAACTTAGAAACGGTGATTTATCATTTAAAGCAGTTAACAACATGTAATCAGTTCATATGGAAGTACATATGCAATAAGTAAGTATGTGGTAAGGATGTAAGTATGTAGTAAGAACGTAAGTATGTAGTAAGGAAGTAAATATGCAGTAAGAATGTAAGTATGTATTAAAAAGTAAGTATGTGGCAAGAAGTAAGTATGTATTAAGAAATTATCTATATAGTAAGAAGGTGAGTATGTAGTAAGGAAGTAAATATGCAGTAAGGATGTAAGTATGTATTAAAAAGTAAGTATGTGGCAAGAAGTAAGTATGTATTAAGAAAGTAAGTATATAGTAAGAGAGTAAGCATGTAGTAAGGAAGTAAATATGCAGTAAGGATGTAAGTATGTATTAAAAAGTAAGTATGTGGCAAGAAGTAAGTATGTATTAAGAAATTAAGTATATAGTAAGAAAGTAAGTATGTAGTAAGGAAGTAAATATGCTGTAAAGATGTAAGTATGCATTAAAAAGTAAGTATGTGGCAAGAAGTAAGTATGTATTAAGAAATTAAGTATATAGTAAGAAAGTAAGTATGTAGTAAGGAAGTAAATATGCTGTAAAGATGTAAGTATGCATTAAAAAGTAAGTATGTGGCAAGAAGTAAGTATGTATTAAGAAATTAAGTATATAATAAGAGAGTAAGCATGTAGTAAAGAAGTAAATATGCAGTAAGGATGTAAGTATGTATTAAAAAGTAAGTATGTGGCAAGAAGTAAGTATGTATTAAGAAATTAAGTATATAGTAAGAAAGTAAGTATGTAGTAAGGAAGTAAATATGCAGTAAGGATGTAAGTATGTATTAAAAAGTAAGTATGTGGCAAGAAGTAAGTATGTATTAAGAAATTAAGTATATAGTAAGAAAGTAAGTATGTAGTAAAGAAGTAAATATGCAGTAAGGATGTAAGTATGTATTAAAAAGTAAGTATGTGGCAAGAAGTAAGTATGTATTAAGAAATTAAGTATATAGTAAGAGAGTAAGCATGTAGTAAGGAAGTAAATATGCAGTAAGGATGTAAGTTTGTATTAAAAAGTAAGTATGTGGCAAGAAGTAGGTATGTATTAAGAAAGTAAGTATATAGTAAGAGAGTAAGCATGTAGTAAAGAAGTAAATATGCAGTAAGGATGTAAGTGTGTATTAAAAAGTAAGTATGTGGCACGAAGTAAGTATGTATTAAGAAATTAAGTATATAGTAAAAGAGTAAGCATGTAGTAAGGATGTAAATATGCAGTAAGGATGTAAGTATGTATTAAAAAGTAAGTATGTGGCAAGAAGTAAGTATGTATTAAGAAATTAAGTATATAGTAAGAGAGTAAGCATGTAGTAAGGAAGTAAATATGCAGTAAGGATGTAAGTTTGTATTAAAAAGTAAGTATGTGGCAAGAAGTAGGTATGTATTAAGAAAGTAAGTATATAGTAAGAGAGTAAGCATGTAGTAAAGAAGTAAATATGCAGTAAGGATGTAAGTGTGTATTAAAAAGTAAGTATGTGGCACGAAGTAAGTATGTATTAAGAAATTAAGTATATAGTAAAAGAGTAAGCATGTAGTAAGGATGTAAATATGCAGTAAGGATGTAAGTATGTATTAAAAAGTAAGTATGTGGCAAGAAGTAAGTATGTATTAAGAAATTAAGTATATAGTAAGAGAGTAAGCATGTAGTAAGGATGTAAATATGCAGTAAGGATGTAAGTATGTATTAAAAAGTAAATATGTGGCAAGAAGTAAGTATGTATTAAGAAATTAAGTATATAGTAAGAGAGTAAGCATGTAGTAAGGAAGTAAATATGCAGTAAGGATGTAAGTATGTATTAAAAAGTAAATATGTGGCAAGAAGTAAGTATGTATTAAGAAATTATCTATATAGTAAGAAGGTGAGTATGTAGTAAGGAAGTAAATATGCAGTAAGGATGTAAGTATGTATTAAAAAGTAAGTATGTGGCAAGAAGTAAGTATGTATTAAGAAAGTAAGTATATAGTAAGAGAGTAAGCATGTAGTAAGGAAGTAAATATGCAGTAAGGATGTAAGTATGTATTAAAAAGTAAGTATGTGGCAAGAAGTAAGTATGTATTAAGAAATTAAGTATATAGTAAGAAAGTAAGTATGTAGTAAGGAAGTAAATATGCAGTAAGGATGTAAGTATGTATTAAAAAGTAAGTATGTGGCAAGAAGTAAGTATGTATTAAGAAAGTAAGTATATAGTAAGAGAGTAAGCATGTAGTAAGGAAGTAAATATGCAGTAAGGATGTAAGTATGTATTAAAAAGTAAGTATGTGGCAAGAAGTAAGTATGTATTAAGAAATTAAGTATATAGTAAGAAAGTAAGTATGTAGTAAGGAAGTAAATATGCAATAAGGATGTAAGTATGTATTAAAAAGTAAGTATGTGGCAAGAAGTAAGTATGTATTAAGAAAGTATGTATATAGTAAGAAAGTAAGTATGTAGTAAGGAAGTAAATATGCAGTAAGGATGTAAGTATGTATTAAAAAGTAAGTATGTGGCAAGAAGTAAGTATGTATTAAGAAAGTAAGTATATAGTAAGAAAGTAAGTATGTAGTAAGGAAGTAAATATGCAGTAAGGATGTAAGTATGTATTAAAAAGTAAGTATGTGGCAAGAAGTAAGTATGTATTAAGAAAGTAAGTATATAGTAAGAGAGTAAGCATGTAGTAAAGAAGTAAATATGCAGTAAGGATGTAAGTGTGTATTAAAAAGTAAGTATGTGGCACGAAGTAAGTATGTATTAAGAAATTAAGTATATAGTAAGAGAGTAAGCATGTAGTAAGTAAGTAAATATGCAGTAAGGATGTAAGTATGTATTAAAAAGTAAGTATGTGGCAAGAAGTAAGTATGTATTAAGAAATTAAGTATATAGTAAGAAAGTAAGTATGTAGTAAAGAAGTAAATATGCAGTAAGAATGTAAGTATGTATTAGAAAGTAAGTATGTGGCAAGAAGTAAGTATGTATTAAGAAATTAAGTATATAGTAAGAAAGTAAGTATGTAGTAAGGAAGTGAATATGCAGTAAGGATGTAAGTATGTGTTAAAAAGTAAGCATGTGACAAGGAAGTAAGTATGTATTAAGAAAGTAAGCATATAGTAAGAAAGTAAGTATGTAGTAAGGAAGTAAATATGCAGTAAGGATGTAAGTATGTATTAAAAAGTAAGTATGTGGCAAGAAGTAAGTATGTATTAAGAAATTAAGTATATAGTAAGAGAGTAAGCATGTAGTAAGTAAGTAAATATGCAGTAAGGATGTAAGTATGTATTAAAAAGTAAGTATGTGGCAAGAAGTAAGTATGTATTAAGAAATTAAGTATATAGTAAGAAAGTAAGTATGTAGTAAAGAAGTAAATATGCAGTAAGAATGTAAGTATGTATTAGAAAGTAAGTATGTGGCAAGAAGTAAGTATGTATTAAGAAATTAAGTATATAGTAAGAAAGTAAGTAAGTAGTAAAGAAGTAAATATGCAGTAAGAATGTAAGTATGTATTAGAAAGTAAGTATGTGGCAAGAAGTAAGTATGTATTAAGAAATTAAGTATATAGTAAGAAAGTAAGTATGTAGTAAAGAAGTAAATATGCAGTAAGAATGTAAGTATGTATTAGAAAGTAAGTATGTGGCAAGAAGTAAGTATGTATTAAGAAATTAAGTATATAGTAAGAAAGTAAGTATGTAGTAAGGAAGTGAATATGCAGTAAGGATGTAAGTATGTGTTAAAAAGTAAGCATGTGACAAGGAAGTAAGTATGTATTAAGAAAGTAAGCATATAGTAAGAAAGTAAGTATGTAGTAAGGAAGTAAATATGCAGTAAGGATGTAAGTATGTATTAAAAAGCAAGTATGTGGCAAGAAGTAAGTATGTATTAAGAAAGTAAGTATATAGTAAGAGTGTAAGCATGTAGTAAGGAAGTAAATATGCAGTAAGGATGTAAGTATGTATTAAAAAGTAAGTATGTGGCAAGAAGTAAGTATGTATTAAGAAATTAAGTGTATAGTAAGAAAGTAAGTATGTAGTAAGGAAGTAAATATGCAGTAAGGATGTATTAAAAAATAAGTATGTGGCAAGGAAGTAAGTATGTATTAAGAAAGTAAGTATATAGTAAGAGAGTAAGCATGTAGTAAGGAAGTAAATATGCAGTAAGGATGTAAGTATGTATTAAAAAGTAAGTATGTGGCAAGGAAGTAAGTATGTATTAAGAAAGTAAGTATGTAGTAAGTAAGTAATTATATAGTAAGGAAGTAAATATATAGTAAGTGTAAATAGATGTAATTTTGATGCGGTATGTCTCGATCAAAAGCATACGTGTTGTCGGTATGCGATGCGTGCACGGGGGCGGCTGTAACGCGCATCGACACCGCAAAACCGAAAGCGCGGTTAATATGTTTAACACCTAACCCTTTAGCTGTTTGCATTGATACGGGATTGCGAGGGCGCGTGATAGATGTGTAGACATATCGGTCGCCTGCAATTGATATTGCGGCCTTGCCGCCGCACGGGATTCATTAAAGCTCCGGCGCCAGAGTTCCAATGGCTGCGGCCGTTCCAATTATTAACAAACATGTGCGGAAATGTCCGAATAAACATACTGAATCACCAAAAAATCTGGCTACTAGATTAGTTGGACTAAAAAATGAACTGAAAAACAATATAAGAATAATTTTACCAAATCGTTCATATACGAGGGTGCTTTGCGAAATTAAAGGGAAAATGAGATTATTTTTTTTAATATTTTTTTTTCAACATAAACCCTTACTGATAATAAAAATTTGGTCGGTTGTAAACCTGTTTTTCCTAAACCCACATTGGTAATCTTCAACACATTTTTCTGCGAGGGGGGTAGGCGGTTAACATCTTTCTTAATTTTGGTTCTCTCATATCTTATAGACTAGGAAAGATATGTATTTCTTTCTTTTAGATTATTAAAGAGTATGAAAAGTGACCATGAAAATGTGTTTTTAGTTTACGATATCATTTGAAATGAAAAAATTATAACAAATATACGAAAATGCTATCTTTCTGAATTTTGGTTCTCTCATATCTTATAGACTAAGGAAGATATCTATTTTTTTGTTTTAGATTATTAAAGAGTATGAAAAGTGGCCATGAAAATGTGTTTTTAGTTTTTCGATATCATTTGAAATGAAAAAAATATAACAAATACACGAAAATGCTATCTTCCTGAATTTTGGTTCTCTCATATCTTATAGACTAAGAAAGATATCTATTTTTTTCTTCTAGATTATTAAAGAGTATGAAAAGTGGCCATGAAAATGTGTTTTTAGTTTTTCGATATCATTTGAAATGAAAAAATTATAACACATACACGAAAATGGTATCTTTCTTAATTTTGGTTCTCTCATATCTTATAGCCTAAGAAAGATATCTATTTTTTTCTTTTAGATTATTAAAGAGTATGAAAAGTGGCCATGAAAATGTGTTTTTAGTTTTTCGATATCATTTGAAATGAAAAAATTATAACAAATACACTGAAATGCTATCTTTCTGAATTTTGGTTCTCTCATATCTTATAGACTAAGGAAGATATGTATTTTTTTCTTTTAAATTATTAAAGAGTATGAAAAGTGGCCATAAAAATATGTTTTTAATTTTTCGATATCATTTGAAATGAAAAAATTATAACAAATATTCGAAAATGCTATCTTTCTGAATTTTGGTTCTCTCATATCTTATAGACTAAGAAAGATATCTATTTTTTTCTTTTAGATTATTAAAGAGCATGAAAAGTGGCCATGAAAATGTGTTTTTAGTTTTTAGATATCATTTGAAATGAAAAAATTATAACAAATATACGAAAATGCTATCTTTCTGAATTTTGGTTTTATCATATCTTATAGACTAAGAAAGATATCTATTTTTTTCTTTTAGATTATTAAAGAGTATGAAAAGTGGCCATGAAAATGTGTTTTTAGTTTTTCGATATCATTTGAAATGAAAAAATTATAACAAATACACGAAAATGCTATCTTTCTTAATTTTTGTTCTCTCATATCTTATAGACTAAGGAAGATATGTATTTTTTTCTTTTATATTATTAAAGAGTATGAAAAGTGGCCATGAAAATGTGTTTTTAGTTTTTCGATATCATTTGAAATGAAAAAATTATAACAAATACACGAAAATGCTATCTTTCTGAATTTTGGTTCTCTCATATCTTATAGACTAAGAAAGATATGTATTTTTTTCTTTTAGATTATTAAAGAGTATGAAAAGTGGCCATGAAAATGTGTTTTTAGTTTTTCGATATCATTTGAAACGAAAAAATTATAACAAATACACGAAAATGCTATCTTTCTGAATTTTGGTTCTCTCATATCTTATAGACTAAGAAAGATATGTAATTTTTTCTTTTAGATTATTAAAGAGTATGAAAAGTGGCCATGAAAATGTGTTTTTAGTTTTTCTATATCATTTGAAATGAAAAAATTATAACAAATATACGAAAATGCTATCTTTCTGAATTTTGGTTCTCTCATATCTTATAGACTAAGAAAGATATGTAATTTTTTCTTTTAGATTATTAAAGAGTATGAAAAGTGGCCATGAAAATGTGTTTTTAGTTTTTCTATATCATTTGAAATGAAAAAATTATAACAAATATACGAAAATGCTATCTTTCTGAATTTTGGTTCTCTCATATCTTATAGACTAAGAAAGATATGTAATTTTTTCTTTTAGATTATTAAAGAGTATGAAAAGTGGCCATGAAAATGTGTTTTTAGTTTTTCGATATCATTTGAAATAAAAAAATTATAACAAATACACGAAAATGCTATCTTTCTGAATTTTGGTTCTCTCATATCTTATAGACTAAGGAAGATATGTATTTTTTTCTTTTAGATTATTAAAGAGTATGAAAAGTGGCCATGAAAATGTGTTTTTAGTTTTTCTATATCATTTGAAATGAAAAAATTATAACAAATATACGAAAATGCTATCTTTCTGAATTTTGGTTCTCTCATATCTTATAGACTAAGAAAGATATGTAATTTTTTCTTTTAGATTATTAAAGAGTATGAAAAGTGGCCATGAAAATGTGTTTTTAGTTTTTCGATATCATTTGAAATAAAAAAATTATAACAAATACACGAAAATGCTATCTTTCTGAATTTTGGTTCTCTCATATCTTATAGACTAAGGAAGATATGTATTTTTTTCTTTTAGATTATTAAAGAGTATGAAAAGTGGCCATGAAAATGTGTTTTTAGTTTTTCGATATCATTTGAAATAAAAAAATTATAACAAATACACGAAAATGCTATCTTTCTGAATTTTGGTTCTCTCATATCTTATAGACTAAGGAAGATATGTATTTTTTTCTTTTAGATTATTAAAGAGTATGAAAAGTGGCCATGAAAATGTGTTTTTAGTTTTTCTATATCATTTGAAATGAAAAAATTATAACAAATATACGAAAATGCTATCTTTCTGAATTTTGGTTCTCTCATATCTTATAGACTAAGAAAGATATGTAATTTTTTCTTTTAGATTATTAAAGAGTATGAAAAGTGGCCATGAAAATGTGTTTTTAGTTTTTCGATATCATTTGAAATAAAAAAATTATAACAAATACACGAAAATGCTATCTTTCTGAATTTTGGTTCTCTCATATCTTATAGACTAAGGAAGATATGTATTTTTTTCTTTTAGATTATTAAAGAGTATGAAAAGTGGCCATGAAAATGTGTTTTTAGTTTTTCTATATCATTTGAAATGAAAAAATTATAACAAATATACGAAAATGCTATCTTTCTGAATTTTGGTTCTCTCATATCTTATAGACTAAGAAAGATATGTAATTTTTTCTTTTAGATTATTAAAGAGTATGAAAAGTGGCCATGAAAATGTGTTTTTAGTTTTTCGATATCATTTGAAATAAAAAAATTATAACAAATACACGAAAATGCTATCTTTCTGAATTTTGGTTCTCTCATATCTTATAGACTAAGGAAGATATGTATTTTTTTCTTTTAGATTATTAAAGAGTATGAAAAGTGGCCATGAAAATGTGTTTTTAGTTTTTCTATATCATTTGAAATGAAAAAATTATAACAAATATACGAAAATGCTATCTTTCTGAATTTTGGTTCTCTCATATCTTATAGACTAAGAAAGATATGTAATTTTTTCTTTTAGATTATTAAAGAGTATGAAAAGTGGCCATGAAAATGTGTTTTTAGTTTTTCGATATCATTTGAAATAAAAAAATTATAACAAATACACGAAAATGCTATCTTTCTGAATTTTGGTTCTCTCATATCTTGTAGACTAAGAAAGATATCTATTTTTTTCTTTTAGATTATTAAAGAGTATGAAAAGTGGCCATGAAAATGTGTTTTTAGTTTTTCGATATCATTTGAAATAAAAAAATTATAACAAATACACGAAAATGCTATCTTTCTGAATTTTGGTTCTCTCATATCTTATAGACTAAGGAAGATATGTATTTTTTTCTTTTAGATTATTAAAGAGTATGAAAAGTGGCCATGAAAATGTGTTTTTAGTTTTTCGATATCATTTGAAATGAAAAAATTATAACAAATACACGGAAATCCTATCTTTCTGAATTTTGATTCAATCCTATAAACATGTGGTGCAATGCCCACTTAGGTGACGAGGCGCGAGCATTTGCCTCGTGCCTCTCACCGCGCCGGCACCGTGTCTTCGCCTCTTCGCCTAAGACACGGTAGGCGAAGAGGCGAAACTCTTCCACGCCGCCTCTATGTAAACATAAGGTGCAATGTCCACCCCTTCACTGCATATGGACATCACAATCTCCTACGCCTCTACCCGACGCCGATTATGTGTGAATTGGGAATTAGATGGGTATAAGTTTCCGGGGACCACAGCCTGGAGATCAAATTCTTCAGGTGCTTGGGCCCGGAGTTTGTTTCAGTTTGTGCTCGAATCTAGGCATTCGATTAATTAAATAAATAAAAATATAAGTTAATCTATAAACTAATTTACAGGTGAACCAGTTACATATGTTCTGTGACTCACATTGTGTGTCTTCTGCAATACATCAAGAAACCTGAACCAGGAAGTCATGAGAGCGAGAAATCATTATCTCCTCGTGTGTTTGTGGAAGTGAACTTTTATGCAGGAAATTAATATCGTTAAAGCCGCATTGTGCTGCGGACCGTGTTCGCAAGTAAGAGATATAAAAATATCGATAGTATTATTTCCGTTCCTAAGACAAAGTAACGAAACGCATAACGTGTAGCGATTACAATGGAGAGTAACACAAGTAGTCCTCGCGGATATTGCGTTACCCATCGATGTACAAATAATAGCCGGCGCGGTTGAATAAATTCCCAAGAAAAACGCATTAGATTCCTGCCATTGTAGCCACTATCGATTACCCCCCGTGTGCACGGTCCTCTAGTGTTACCGTTTCGCGCGGGGGCCTCGTCGCGGAATTCAATCGGCTTAAAGAGATTGCGAGCTCCTTTCGGCCTTTCAGCGTGACGGCGGCGTGTATACACATTCAATTAAATGGATCTTTGATGTGACCGTCTTCGCGTCGCGTATAAAGGAACCCGAGATGGGGCTCCGATAGCGCTTTTTGCCTCAAAATTATAACGGCGCGTAATTAAATTTGATTATTCCTTAAGGAGATCACATCGCTGCGATTTTTCGCGAGGCGACGGCATATGCTGCGCCAATTTGCAACGCGCCCCTTATGGCGGGTAATAAAGTTATTACCCGAACGGCATCCCCCGCATAACACATCCGCATGATTTTTCAAACCGTTTTCCGCGCAATAAAGCACGTGTGTGTGTGTGCAGCAGCAGGGGCGAAATCAAAATCCGCGGTCGGGAATCACTTAAGGCCCCTGAGGAATTTAAAGCGGTCAGACCCTACATAAAAAAAATATGCGGAGGGTGGATCAAACCGCGGACCGCTTGTTAACATCGATGCGAAGGACGAAGGCTATAAATAATATGTATAGAGGACACACACATAAAACGGTTGGAGTCATAAAATATGATATTTCCATACTTCGGAAGTATACTTCAGTGTCCCGATAATTCCTCCCCGCGGGGCTGTAAACCGTGTAATATCGTCCTGATAGGAACCTCATAAAGCATGTAAGGTGGAAAAAAGTTTGCCCCGGAAGAGTGCTTTACGACCAGATGCGATCTTAATATGGTACAAATTTTACTGTATACAGGAATCACTCGCATGTGGAATTTTGCATTGTATTCATAGATACTATATCCCTGATAAAAAAATTCTAAAATCATGCTCATAGTTTTCAGTCGTTATATCAAAAAATACAATAATTATATAATTATTTCTACAATTATTTGCTACTAGTTTAATCAGGCTAGCTAAAAACATGGTACATTAGCTGCTATCTCTTATCAAATAAAAGTTACAGCTTACTGAAAATTCCTGAAAATGTTGGTTTTGACTGAAATTTCAACTGTTTTAAATCGACTTCAAATATTATATTCAAATTCTATCTTTAAAAATTAGGGTAATTTGAGAATTTACTCGATATTTAAATATAATAATTTTGAAGCTATGATTGTTAGAAAACTATTTATTAGATGTTTTTTCATAGACTTTTAATTACCATGCTCAAAATCTAGATATCTTATACATTTTCGAAATGTCTATCAATTGTATTAACTTTATTTAGAGACTAAAACCGTTTTGCGCCATATTATTATATCCGTCTTATTGTTCAATTGGCGACTATTAACAATTCCGTGGCATATTAAGCTGCGGCGAGAGGGAATGTGCGTGGATCATAAACGTCGGGCGAGCTGGCGCACACCAAGGGGGGTGTGGGTGGCGGACGGACGCACACGGGCGGCCCCGGAGTAGGGGGCGGAATAATTTATGCCGAGTTATAAATATTATTCTCTGTCGTTAGTTATCTAATGGAAACATAATTGTCCGTAATTCTCTAAACCATAATACATGAGTTATTGCAGCGACATCTGACGTCACATCGCTGATTTATGCCTGCGGACAGGTACAATTAGGAAATGTTAAATTGCTAATCGTAATAACTAATTACATTGCTACACATTAATATATTTATACACATACACATACACGCAAAATAAAACACTTTCAACCATAGAACTATATACTTACTCGATTTGCAATTTTAATTTTGTTTTGATAAATAAAATATAACGAAATTTTTAATACATACATTATTTAATAGTGAATGTAATTTTAAATTTAACTTCATTAGTGAATATTTTGTAACTAATAGATTCAAAATTGTAAAAGTAGTTTTAAAATATAATTCAATCTAGAAATTTGAATCTTAAGTTCCTAGGTACTTTAGTTACACTAAGTATGTACTATACATCAAAATGAATATAATTTAATAGAGAATACTATAGTCGCAATTAGTTTTTGGAAATTTTATTTATAAAGGTTACAGCTATCAAAATTATAAATTAAGTTACAAAATATAATTCAATTTATAAATTTGAAGCTACAGCTCCTATGGTAGTTTAGTTACACTAAGTATGTACTATACCTCAAAATGAAGATAATTTAATAGAGAATACTATAGTCGCAATTAGTTTTTGGAAATTTTATTTATAAAGGTTACAGCTATCAAAATTATAAATTAAGTTACAAAATATAATTCAATTTACAACTTTGAAGCTTCAGTTCCTATGGTAGTTTAGTTACACTAAGTATGTACTATACATCAAAATGAAGGTAATTTAATAGAGAATACTATAGTTGCAATTAGTTTTTGGAAATTTTATTTATTAAGGTTACAGCTATCAAAATTGTAAATTTAGTTAAAAAATGTAATTCAATTTACAACTTTGAAGCTTCAGTTTCTATGGTAGTTTAGTTACAAAATATAAATCAATTTACAACTTTGAAGCTTCAGTTCCTATGGTAGTTTAGTTAAACTAAGTATGTACTATACATCAAAATGAAGATAATTTAATAGAGAATACTATAGTTGCAATTAGTTTTTGGAAATTTTATTTATTAAGGTTACAGCTATCAAAATTGTAAATTTAGTTACAAAATGTAATTCAATTTACAACTTTAAAGCTTCAGTTCCTATGGTAGTTTAGTTACACTAAGTATGTACTATACATCAAAATGAAGATAATTTAATAGAGAATACTATAGTCGCAATTCGTTTTTGGAAATTTTATTTATAAAGGTTACAGCTATCAAAATTATAAATTAAGTTACAAAATATAATTCAATTACCACTTTGAAGCTTCAGTTCCTATGGTAGTTTAGTTAAACTAAGTATGTACTATACATCAAAATGAAGATAATTTAATAGAGAATACTATAGTTGCAATTAGTTTTTGGAAATTTTATTTATTAAGGTTACAGCTATCAAAATTGTAAATTTAGTTACAAAATGTAATTCAATTTACAACTTTAAAGCTTCAGTTCCTATGGTAGTTTAGTTACACTAAGTATGTACTATACATCAAAATGAAGATAATTTAATAGAGAATACTCTAGTCGCAATTCGTTTTTGGAAATTTTATTTATAAAGGTTACAGCTATCAAAATTATAAATTAAGTTACAAAATATAAATCAATTTACAACTTTGAAGCTTCAGTTCCTATGGTAGTTTAGTTAAACTAAGTATGTACTATACATCAAAATGAAGATAATTTAATAGAGAATACTATAGTCGCAATTCGTTTTTGGAAATTTTATTTATAAAGGTTACAGCTATCAAAATTATAAATTAAGTTACAAAATATAATTCAATTTACAACTTTGAAGCTTCAGTTCCTATGGTAGTTTAGTTAAACTAAGTATGTACCATACATCAAAATGAAGATAATTTAATAGAGAATACTATAGTTGCAATTAGTTTTTGGAAATTTTATTTATTAAGGTTACAGCTATCAAAATTGTAAATTTAGTTACAAAATGTAATTCAATTTACAACTTTGAAGCTTCAGTTCCTATGGTAGTTTAGTTACACTAAGTATGTACTATACATCAAAATGACGATAATTTAATAGAGAATACTATAGTCGCAATTCGTTTTTGGAAATTTTATTTATAAAGGTTACAGCTATCAAAATTATAAATTAAGTTACAAAATATAATTCAATTTACAACTTTGAAGCTTCAGTTCCTATGGTAGTTTAGTTAAACTAAGTATGTACTATACATCAAAATGAAGATAATTTAATAGAGAGAATACTATAGTTGCAATTAGTTTTTGGAAATTTTATTTATTAAGGTTACAGCTATCAAAATTGTAAATTTAGTTACAAAATGTAATTCAATTTACAACTTTGAAGCTTCAGTTCCTATGGTAGTTTAGTTACACTAAGTATGTACTATACATCAAAATGAAGATAATTTAATAGAGAATACTATAGTCGCAATTCGTTTTTGGAAATTTTATATATAAAGGTTATAGCTATCAAAATTATAAATTAAGTTACAAAATATAATTCAATTTACAACTTTGAAGCTTCAGTTCCTATGGTAGTTTAGTTAAACTAAGTATGTACTATACATCAAAATGAAGATAATTTAATAGAGAATACTATAGTCGCAATTAGTTTTTGGAAATTTTATTTATAAAGGTTAGAGCTATTAAAATTATAAATTAAGTTACAAAATATAATTCAATTTACAACTTTGAAGCTTCAGTTCCTATGGTAGTTTAGTTAAACTAAGTATGTACTATACATCAAAATGAAGATAATTTAATAGAGAATACTATAGTTGCAATTAGTTTTTGGAAATTTTATTTATAAAGGTTACAACTATCAAAATTGTAAATTTAGTTACAAAATGTAATTCAATTTACAATTTTGAAGCTTCAGTTCCTATGGTAGTTTAGTTAAACTAAGTATGTACTATACACCAAAATGAAGATAATTTAATAGAGAATACTATAGTTGCAATTAGTTTTTGGAAATTTTATTTATTAAGGTTACAGCTATCAAAATTGTAAATTTAGTTACAAAATGTAATTCAATTTACAACTTTGAAGCTTCAGTTCCTATGGTAGTTTAGTTACACTAAGTATGTACTATACATCAAAATGAAGATAATTTAATAGAGAATACTATAGTCGCAATTCGTTCTTGGAAATTTTATTTATAAAGGTTACAGCTATCAAAATTGTAAATTTAGTTAAAAAATGTAATTCAATTTACAACTTTGAAGCTTCAGTTTCTATGGTAGTTTAGTTACACTAAGTATGTACTATACATCAAAATGAAGATAATTTAATAGAGAATACTATAGTTGCAATTAGTTTTTGGAAATTTTATTTATAAAGGTTACAGCTATCAAAATTGTAAATTTAGTTACAAAATGTAATTCAATTTACAACTTTGAAGCTTTAGTTCCTATGGTAGTTTAGTTACACTAAGTATGTACTATACATCAAAATGAAGATAATTTAATAGAGAATACTATGGTTGCAATTAGTTTTTGGAAATTTTATTTATAAAGGCTACAGCTATCCAAATTATAAATTAAACTACAAAATATAATTCAATTTACAACTTTGAAGCTTCAGTTCCTATGGTGGTTTAGTTACACTAAGTATGTACTATACATCAAAATTAAGATAATTTAATAGAGAATACTATAGCCGTAATTAGTTTTTGGAAATTTTATTTATAAAGGTTACAGCTATCAAAATTATAAATTAAGTTACAAAATGTAATTCAATTTACAACTTTGAAGCTTCAGTTTCTATGGTAGTTTAGTTACACTAAGTATGTACTATACATCAAAATGAAGATAATTTAATAGAGAATACTATGGTTGCAATTAGTTTTTGGAAATTTTATTTATAAAGGCTACAGCTATCCAAATTATAAATTAAGCTACAAAATATAATTCAATTTACAACTTTGAAGCTTCAGTTCCTATGGTGGTTTAGTTACACTAAGTATGTACTATACATCAAAATGAAGATAATTTAATAGAGAATACTATAGTTGCAATTAGTTTTTGGAAATTTTATTTATTAAGGTTACAGCTATCAAAATTGTAAATTTAGTTACAAAATGTAATTCAATTTACAACTTTGAAGCTTCAGTTCCTATGGTAGTTTAGTTACACTAAGTATGTACTATACATCAAAATGAAGATAATTTAATAAAGAATACTATAGTTGCAATTAATTCTTGGATATTTTATTTATAAAGGTTACAGCTATCAAAATTGTAAATTTAGTTACAAAATGTAATTCAATTTACAACTTTGAAGCTTCAGTTCCTATGGTAGTTTAGTTAAACTAAGTATGTACTATACATCAAAATGAAGATAATTTAATAGAGAATACTATAGTTGCAATTAGATTTTGGAAATTTTATTTATAAAAGTTACAGCTATCAAAATTTTAAATTAAGTTACAAAATATAATTCAATTTACAATTTTTAAGCTTCAGTTCCTCTGGTAGTTGTGGTGTAAGTTTGGTGAAGGTGATGGCATTGCTCTAAATATGGTGGTCATTTGTAAAGTGCATGGAGTGATTAATTAATATAGCTGGCAAAATTCGCTTTCATTTGACGAATGGCGCAATAAACCGTTTCCCAGTTGGGGGGCGGCGGACTTTTTGACGTCCGCAGATGGACAAGTGCCAACCTGTCGGCCGCAATCGACGCACCGCTGCGTTATTTGAGGGATGCGGGGGGGGGGGGGTGTTGCGATAAATCACAGGTGTTATTAGCATATTTCCAGGATAACGGTGGCCCGGTATTCCTGCCGCGCCACAATCGAATCAGGACGCGCTCTCTCCCTCTGTGTTGTGTTTACACCGTGAATCATTCGCATACATCTGTATCAAACAACTAATATACATGTCAATAGGGACCTGACAGGCGATACGGTCACGTGACATAGTGTGATGTAGTGCCGCCAACTGTCCACAATTAGCTCGCCCATTAACATAGTCCGCATATGCAGATTACGATACATATGTCACTTAGGCCGATTGGGTACATTCGCCGTAAACGATGTCCATTTGTAACCCGGGGCCCGCCGCTCTCTCCTCCGCCGCCACCACCGCCGCCGTGTGCGCGCCCGGATGCACGGGAATTAACGCTAATGGGCGCGCACTTTTGTCAACGGGCCCCGTAAATTATTGCAACCGGCAACAAATCGAAACATAATATTGCAAACCAAACCAAGAATCTAAGCAGATTTTGCACTTACTAATACAAGAAGAAATTTAACGTTATGGGCAGAGCCGGTCCTGATGAGGGTCAAATAGAGCCTTAATCTAGAGATTTTTTTTACCACCAAAACTGTTCAATTTTTATAACAATATATTTACTTATTTTTCTTTGAAATGGAAGACCTACAAAATGAGATCTACAACAATTTTCGCGCACATTTTTGATAATTTTTCAAAAAAATAAGTCATTTGTGCATATTAAAATTGTAGAGCAATTGTAGCATATAATTATGCATTATCTACAAAAAAAATTAACAAATTTCGAGCATACGTTAGTATTTTATTACGATTTTAGCAACGTTATAGATATGTCACCGCATATTTTTGATAATTTTTCAAAAAAATAAGCCATTTGTGCATATTAAAATTGTAGAGCGATTGTAGCATATAATTATGCATTATCTACAAAAAAATTTAACAAATTTCGAGCATACGTTAGTATTTTATTACGATTTTAACAATGTTATAGAGATGTGCGCGCATATTTTTGATAATTTTTCAAAAAAATAAGTCATTTGTGCATATTAAAATTGTACAGCGATTGTAGCATATAATTATGCATTATCTACAAAAAAATTAACAAATTTCGAGCATACGTTAGTATTTTATTACGATTTTAGCAACGTTATAGAGATGTGCGCGCACATTTTTGATAATTTTTCAAAAAAATAAGTCATTTGTGCATATTAAAATTGTAGAGCAATTGTAGCATATAATTATGCATTATCTACAAAAAAATTAACAAATTTCGAGCATACGTTAGTATTTTATTACGATTTTAGCAACGTTATAGACATGTGCGCGCACATTTTTAATAATTTTTCAAAAAAATAAGTCATTTGTGCATATTAAAATTGTAGAGCAATTGTAGCACATAATTATGCATTATCTACAAAAAAATTAACAAATTTCGAGCATACGTTAGTATTTTATTACGATTTTAGCAACGTTATAGAGATGTGCGCGCACATTTTTGATAATTTTTCAAAAAAATAAGCCATTTTTGCATAATAAAATTGTAGAGCGATTGTAGAATATAATTATGCATTATCTACAAAAAAAATTAACAAATTTCGAGCATACGTTAGTATTTTATTACGATTTTAGCAACGTTATAGAGATGTGCGCGCACATTTTTGATAATTTTTCAAAAAAATAAGTCATTTGTGCATATTAAAATTGTAGAGCAATTGTAGCATATAATTATGCATTATCTACAACAAAATTTAACAAATTTCGAGCATACGTTAGTATTTTATTACGATTTTAGCAACGTTGTATAGATGTGCGCACACATTTTTGTTAATTTTTCAAAAAAATAAGCCATTTGTGCATATTAAAATTGTAGAGCGATTGTAGCATATAATTATGCATTATCTACAAAAAAATTTAACAAATTTCGAGCATACGTTAGTATTTTATTACGATTTTAACAATGTTATAGAGATGTGCGCGCATATTTTTGATAATTTTTCAAAAAAATAAGTCATTTGTGCATATTAAAATTGTAGAGCGATTGTAGGACATAATTATGCATTATCTACAAAAAAATTAACAAATTTCGAGCATACGTTAGTATTTTATTACAATTTTAGCAACGTTATAGAGATGTGCGCGCATATTTTTGATAATTTTTCAAAAAAATAAGCCATTTGTGCATATTAAAATTGTAGAGCGATTGTAGCATATAATTATGCATTATCTACAAAAAAATTTAACAAATTTCGAGCATACGTTAGTATTTTATTACGATTTTAGCAACGTTATAGAGATGTGCGCGCACATTTTTGATAATTTTTCAAAAAAATAAGTCAATTGTGCATATTAAAATTGTAGAGCGATTGTAGCATATAATTATGCATTTTCTACAAAATATTTAACAAATTTCGAGCATACGTTAGTATTTCATTACGATTTTAGCAACGTTATAGAGATGTGCGCGCATATTTTTGATAATTTTTCAAAAAAATAAGTCATTTGTGCATATTAAAATTGTAGAGCGATTGTAGGACATAATTATGCATTATCTACAAAAAAATTAACAAATTTCGAGCATACGTTAGTATTTTATTACAATTTTAGCAACGTTATAGAGATGTGCGCGCATATTTTTGATAATTTTTCAAAAAAATAAGCCATTTGTGCATATTAAAATTGTAGAGCGATTGTAGCATATAATTATGCATTATCTACAAAAAAATTTAACAAATTTCGAGCATACGTTAGTATTTTATTACGATTTTAGCAACGTTAAATAGATGTGCGCGCACATTTTTGTAAATTTTTCAAAAAAATAAGCCATTTGTGCATATTAAAATTGTAGAGTGATTGTAGCATATAATTATGCATTATCTACAAAAAAATTTAACAAATTTCGAGCATACGTTAGTATTATATTAAGATTTTAGCAACGTTATAGAGATGTGCGCGCAAATTTTTGATAATTTTTCAAAAAAATAAGCCTTTTGTGCATATTAAAATTGTAGAGCAATTGTAGCATATAATTATGCATTATCTACAAAAAAATTTAACAAATTTCGAGCATACGTTAGTATTTTATTAAGATTTTAGCAACGTTATAGAGATGTGCGCGCACATTTTTGATAATTTTTCAAAAAATATGTCATTTGTGCATATTAAAATTGTAGAGCGATTGTAGCATATAATTATGCATTATCTATAAAAAAAATTAACAAATTTCGAGCATACGTTAGTATTTTATTACGATTTTAGCAACGTTATAGAGATGTGCGCGCACATTTTTGATAATTTTTCAAAAAAATAAGTCATTTGTGCATATTAAAATTGTAGAGCAATTGTAGCACATAATTATGCATTATCTACAAAAAAATTAACAAATTTCGAGCATACGTTAATATTTTATTACGATTTTAGCAACGTTATAGAGATGTGCGCGCATATTTTTGATAATTTTTCAAAAAAATAAGCCATTTGTGCATATTAAAATTGTAGAGCGATTGTAGCATATAATTATGCATTATCTACAAAAAAATTTAACAAATTTCGAGCATACGTTAGTATTTTATTACGATTTTAGCAACGTTATAGAGATGTGCGCGCACATTTTTGATAATTTTTCAAAAAAATAAGCCATTTGTGCATATTAAAATTGTAGAGCGATTTTAGCATATAATTATGCATTATCTACAAAAAAATTTAACAAATTTCGAGCATACGTTAGTATTTTATTACGATTTTAGCAACGTTATAGAGATGTGCGCGCATATTTTTGATAATTTTTCAAAAAAATAAGTCATTTGTGCATATTAAAATTGTACAGCGATTGTAGCATATAATTATGCATTATCTACAAAAAAATTTAACAAATTTCGAGCATACGTTAGTATTTTATTACGATTTTAGCAACGTTATAGAGATGTGCGCGCACATTTTTGATAATTTTTCAAAAAAATAAGCCATTTGTGCATATTAAAATTGTAGAGCGATTGTAGCATATAATTATGCATTATCTACAAAAAAAATTAACAAATTTCGAGCATACGTTAGTATTTTATTACGATTTTAGCAACGTTATAGAGATGTGCGCGCACATTTTTGATAATTTTTCAAAAAAATAAGCCATTCGTGCATATTAAAATTATAGAGGGATTGTAGCATATAATTATGCATTATCTACACAAAAATTTAACAAATTTCGAGCATACGTTAGTATTTTATTACGATTTTAGCAACGTTATAGAGATGTGCGCGCACATTTTTGATAATTTTTCAAAAAAATAAGCCATTTGTGCATATTAAAATTGTAGAGCGATTGTAGCATATAATTATGCATTATCTACAAAAAAAATTAACAAATTTCGAGCATACGTTAGTATTTTATTACTATCTTAGCAACGTTATAGAGATGTGCTCGCACTTTTTTGATAATTTTTCAAAAAAATAAGCCATTTGTGCATATTAAAATTATAGAGCGATTGTAGCATATAATTATGCATTATCTACAAAAAAATTTAACACAATTCGAGCATACGTTAGTATTTTATTACGATTTTAGCAACGTTATAGATATGTGCGCGCACATTTTTGATAATTTTTCAAAAAAATAAGCCATTTGTGCATATTAAAATTGTAGAGCGATTGTAGCATATAATTATGCATTATCTACAAAAAAATTTAACACAATTCGAGCATACGTTAGTATTTTATTACGATTTTAGCAACGTTATAGATATGTGCGCGCACATTTTTGATAATTTTTCAAAAAAATAAGCCATTTGTGCATATTAAAATTGTAGAGCGATTGTAGCATATAATTATGCATTATCTACAAAAAAATTTAACAAATTTCGAGCATACGGTAGTATTTTATTACGATTTTAGCAACGTTATAGAGATGTGCGCGCACATTTTTGATAATTTTTCAAAAAAATAAGTTATTTGTGCATATTTAATTTGTAGAGCGATTGTAGCACATAATTATGCATTATCTACAAACAAAATTTAACAAATTTCGTGCATACGTTAGTATTTTATTACGATTTTAGCAACGTTATAGAGATGTGCGCACACATTTTTGATAATTTTTCAAAAAAATAAGCCATTTGTGCATATTAAAATTATAGAGCGATTGTAGCATATAATTATGCATTATCTACAAAAAAATTTAACAAATTTCGAGCATACGTTAGTATTTTATTACTATCTTAGCAACGTTATAGAGATGTGCTCGCACTTTTTTGATAATTTTTCAAAAAAATAAGCCATTTGTGCATATTAAAATTATAGAGCGATTGTAGCATATAATTATGCATTATCTACAAAAAAATTTAACACAATTCGAGCATACGTTAGTATTTTATTACGATTTTAGCAACGTTATAGATATGTGCGCGCACATTTTTGATAATTTTTCAAAAAAATAAGCCATTTGTGCATATTAAAATTGTAGAGCGATTGTAGCATATAATTATGCATTATCTACAAAAAAATTTAACAAATTTCGAGCATACGGTAGTATTTTATTACGATTTTAGCAACGTTATAGAGATGTGCGCGCACATTTTTGATAATTTTTCAAAAAAATAAGTTATTTGTGCATATTTAATTTGTAGAGCGATTGTAGCACATAATTATGCATTATCTACAAACAAAATTTAACAAATTTCGTGCATACGTTAGTATTTTATTACGATTTTAGCAACGTTATAGAGATGTGCGCACACATTTTTGATAATTTTTCAAAAAAATAAGCCATTTGTGCATATTAAAATTATAGAGCGATTGTAGCATATAATTATGCATTATCTACAAAAAAATTTAACAAATTTCGAGCATACGTTAGTATTTTATTACTATCTTAGCAACGTTATAGAGATGTGCTCGCACTTTTTTGATAATTTTTCAAAAAAATAAGCCATTTGTGCATATTAAAATTATAGAGCGATTGTAGCATATAATTATGCATTATCTACAAAAAAATTTAACACAATTCGAGCATACGTTAGTATTTTATTACGATTTTAGCAACGTTATAGATATGTGCGCGCACATTTTTGATAATTTTTCAAAAAAATAAGCCATTTGTGCATATTAAAATTGTAGAGCGATTGTAGCATATAATTATGCATTATCTACAAAAAAATTTAACAAATTTCGAGCATACGTTAGTATTTTATTACGATTTTAGCAACGTTAAATAGATGTGCGCGCACATTTTTGTAAATTTTTCAAAAAAATAAGCCATTTGTGCATATTAAAATTGTAGAGTGATTGTAGCATATAATTATGCATTATCTACAAAAAAATTTAACAAATTTCGAGCATACGTTAGTATTATATTAAGATTTTAGCAACGTTATAGAGATGTGCGCGCAAATTTTTGATAATTTTTCAAAAAAATAAGCCTTTTGTGCATATTAAAATTGTAGAGCAATTGTAGCATATAATTATGCATTATCTACAAAAAAATTTAACAAATTTCGAGCATACGTTAGTATTTTATTAAGATTTTAGCAACGTTATAGAGATGTGCGCGCACATTTTTGATAATTTTTCAAAAAATATGTCATTTGTGCATATTAAAATTGTAGAGCGATTGTAGCATATAATTATGCATTATCTATAAAAAAAATTAACAAATTTCGAGCATACGTTAGTATTTTATTACGATTTTAGCAACGTTATAGAGATGTGCGCGCACATTTTTGATAATTTTTCAAAAAAATAAGTCATTTGTGCATATTAAAATTGTAGAGCAATTGTAGCACATAATTATGCATTATCTACAAAAAAATTAACAAATTTCGAGCATACGTTAATATTTTATTACGATTTTAGCAACGTTATAGAGATGTGCGCGCATATTTTTGATAATTTTTCAAAAAAATAAGCCATTTGTGCATATTAAAATTGTAGAGCGATTGTAGCATATAATTATGCATTATCTACAAAAAAATTTAACAAATTTCGAGCATACGTTAGTATTTTATTACGATTTTAGCAACGTTATAGAGATGTGCGCGCACATTTTTGATAATTTTTCAAAAAAATAAGCCATTTGTGCATATTAAAATTGTAGAGCGATTTTAGCATATAATTATGCATTATCTACAAAAAAATTTAACAAATTTCGAGCATACGTTAGTATTTTATTACGATTTTAGCAACGTTATAGAGATGTGCGCGCATATTTTTGATAATTTTTCAAAAAAATAAGTCATTTGTGCATATTAAAATTGTACAGCGATTGTAGCATATAATTATGCATTATCTACAAAAAAATTTAACAAATTTCGAGCATACGTTAGTATTTTATTACGATTTTAGCAACGTTATAGAGATGTGCGCGCACATTTTTGATAATTTTTCAAAAAAATAAGCCATTTGTGCATATTAAAATTGTAGAGCGATTGTAGCATATAATTATGCATTATCTACAAAAAAAATTAACAAATTTCGAGCATACGTTAGTATTTTATTACGATTTTAGCAACGTTATAGAGATGTGCGCGCACATTTTTGATAATTTTTCAAAAAAATAAGCCATTCGTGCATATTAAAATTATAGAGGGATTGTAGCATATAATTATGCATTATCTACACAAAAATTTAACAAATTTCGAGCATACGTTAGTATTTTATTACGATTTTAGCAACGTTATAGAGATGTGCGCGCACATTTTTGATAATTTTTCAAAAAAATAAGCCATTTGTGCATATTAAAATTGTAGAGCGATTGTAGCATATAATTATGCATTATCTACAAAAAAAATTAACAAATTTCGAGCATACGTTAGTATTTTATTACTATCTTAGCAACGTTATAGAGATGTGCTCGCACTTTTTTGATAATTTTTCAAAAAAATAAGCCATTTGTGCATATTAAAATTATAGAGCGATTGTAGCATATAATTATGCATTATCTACAAAAAAATTTAACACAATTCGAGCATACGTTAGTATTTTATTACGATTTTAGCAACGTTATAGATATGTGCGCGCACATTTTTGATAATTTTTCAAAAAAATAAGCCATTTGTGCATATTAAAATTGTAGAGCGATTGTAGCATATAATTATGCATTATCTACAAAAAAATTTAACACAATTCGAGCATACGTTAGTATTTTATTACGATTTTAGCAACGTTATAGATATGTGCGCGCACATTTTTGATAATTTTTCAAAAAAATAAGCCATTTGTGCATATTAAAATTGTAGAGCGATTGTAGCATATAATTATGCATTATCTACAAAAAAATTTAACAAATTTCGAGCATACGGTAGTATTTTATTACGATTTTAGCAACGTTATAGAGATGTGCGCGCACATTTTTGATAATTTTTCAAAAAAATAAGTCATTTGTGCATATTAAAATTGTAGAGCAATTGTAGCACATAATTATGCATTATCTACAAAAAAATTAACAAATTTCGAGCATACGTTAGTATTTTATTACGATTTTAGCAACGTTATAGAGATGTGCGCGCACATTTTTGATAATTTTTCAAAAAAATAAGTCATTTGTGCATATTAAAATTGTAGAGCAATTGTAGCACATAATTATGCATTATCTACAAAAAAATTAACAAATTTCGAGCATACGTTAGTATTTTATTACGATTTTAGCAACGTTATAGAGATGTGCGCGCACATTTTTGATAATTTTTCAAAAAAATAAGTCATTTGTGCATATTAAAATTGTAGAGCAATTGTAGCACATAATTATGCATTATCTACAAAAAAATTAACAAATTTCGAGCATACGTTAGTATTTTATTACGATTTTAGCAACGTTATAGAGATGTGCGCGCACATTTTTGATAATTTTTCAAAAAAATAAGTCATTTGTGCATATTAAAATTGTAGAGCAATTGTAGCACATAATTATGCATTATCTACAAAAAAATTAACAAATTTCGAGCATACGTTAGTATTTTATTACGATTTTAGCAACGTTATAGAGATGTGCGCGCACATTTTTGATAATTTTTCAAAAAAATAAGTCATTTGTGCATATTAAAATTGTAGAGCAATTGTAGCACATAATTATGCATTATCTACAAAAAAATTAACAAATTTCGAGCATACGTTAGTATTTTATTACGATTTTAGCAACGTTATAGAGATGTGCGCGCACATTTTTGATAATTTTTCAAAAAAATAAGCCATTTGTGCATATTAAAATTATAGAGCGATTGTAGCATATAATTATGCATTATCTACAAAAAAAATTAACAAATTTCGAGCATACATTAGTATTTTATTACGATTTTAGCAACGTTATAGAGATGTGCGCGCACATTTTTGATAATTTTTCAAAAAAATAAGTCATTTGTGCATATTAAAATTATAGAGGGATTGTAGCATATAATTATGCATTATCTACAAAAAAATTTAACAAATTTCGAGCATACGTTAGTATTTTATTACGATTTTAGCAACGTTATAGAGATGTGCGCGCACATTTTTAATAATTTTTCAAAAAAATAAGTCATTTGTGCATATTAAAATTGTAGAGCGATTGTAGCATATAATTATGCATTATCTACAAAAAAAAATTTAACAGATTTCGAGCATACGTTAGTATTTTATTACGATTTTAGCAACGTTATAGAGATGTGCGCGCATATTTTTGATAATTTTTCAAAAAAAAAGTCATTTGTGCATATTAAAATTGTAGAGCAATTGTAGCATATAATTATGCATTATCTACAAAAAAAATTAATAAATTTCGAGCATACGTTAGTATTTTATTACGATTTTAGCAACGTTATAGAGATGTGCGCACACATTTTTGTTAATTTTTCAAAAAAATAAGCCATTTGTGCATATTAAAATTGTAGAGCTATTGTAGCATATAATTATGCATTATCTATAAAAAAAATTAACAAATTTCGAGCATACGTTAGTATTTTATTACGATTTTAGCAACGTTATAGAGATGTGCGCGCACATTTTTGATAATTTTTCAAAAAAATAAGCCATTTGTGCATATTAAAATTGTAGAGCGATTGTAGCATATAATTATGCATTATCTACAAAAAAATTTAACAAATTTCGAGCATATGTTAGTATTTTATTACGATTTTAGCAACGTTATAGAGATGTGCGCGCACATTTTTGATAATTTTTCAAAAAAATAAGCCATTTGTGCATATTAAAATTGTAGAGCGATTGTAGCATATAATTATGCATTATCTACAAAAAAAATTAACAAATTTCGAGCATACGTTAGTATTTTATTACGATTTTAGCAACGTTATAGAGATGTGCACACACATTTTTGTTAATTTTTCAAAAAAATAAGCCATTTGTGCATATTAAAATTGTAGAGCGATTGTAGCATATAATTATGCATTATCTACAAAAAATTTAACAAATTTCGAGCATACGTTAGTATTTTATTACGATTTTAGCAACGTTATTTAGATGTGCGCGCACATTTTTGATAATTTTTCAAAAAATAAGCCTTTTGTGCATATTAAAATTGTAGAGCAATTGTAGCATATAATTATGCATTATCTACACAAAATTTAACAAATTTCAAGCATACGTTAGTGTTTTATTACGATTTTAGCAAGTATACGTTAGTATTTTATTTATTTAATCAAATACCTTCTATCCTGAAGTATAGGCGTAGTATTTTATTTCCCTTAATTAAATTAATTCAGCTCACATTCAGTTTCGACTCTGTCAGTAAACAATATCCATCCCTCAACCCCCGATAAACAGATATCAACAATCCCATAATCGGCGATTAAAAATTCAGCGCCGCGCGCGCAATTTCCCCGAAAAAAGCACAAGACACAAATAGAAAAAAACAAGCAAGGGGGCACGTGCACCCCATAAATACCTAAAGGGCCCGAAAACACGAGTTCGGCGGGCATGGCCGTTTAGATAGCATCTGACCGCTTCATCTCGTATCCTTTTCGATTTCTCAGTAGGGGCCCACTTGCCCCCGCGACAACAGGTAGCCCGAAATAATAACAATAACAATAATTTCGAGGAACTTCTAGTCAAAGAGTTGCGTTATTTTAAAATATCAACACATAATTCAACGAGATTATATGATAATTTTATATATAAAAAAGGATTATAATAATGTTATGTTATTAAAGTGCATTCAAATAAAATTAATGATGTTTTGAATAAATAATTGTAAAATGTATGATATTTTCAATAAATAATTGACGATTCACAATCAAGTACAAGTACCAACTATCGCCTGTTTAAGGAGAAGATTTTGCGTTTGGTATTAGTATTAGTAATAAACAAATTTTAATATTCCATCCTAATCCAATTGTTGTTGTCCTGTAATTGTTTTTTTTTCTTTCCGTAGGACAATAAAGCTTATTATTATTATTATTATAATACAACTTAGTATTCTATCTATCAATCTATCTATCTATCTTGGAGGTATACGAAAAGACAACTGCAGATTTCATAGTATGAAAAGGATATTTTTTTTACAATCCCTGCAGGATGAATTCCAGCACATTAATCACTTGAATTCGAAGACTCTTGTATTTTAAAAGTTATCAATCCTGTCTCAACCCACCCTCAAAACACTATTGATTCGCGACAAACCGCACAATATTTCCTCTTGTCTCCCGCAATTTGCGTAATGGATTTGGGGGGGGGCGAGTGGGTGGATCACAATAATCCGCCGCTCCTCCGGCCGGCGATTTGCAAATAAATGGAGTCGCAAGATAAATGGTCAGATATCAATGCCCCCTTATACACACAGACAGAAAAAAATAAAATAAAGCCCGCGAGCCTTTGTCTCATCGATCCGCGATCGTTTTAATAGGGAGGTCCTTTTCTTTACGATACTGTTAATAGAATGATAAGGGATCTATCTGCATGGGGACAGTGGGATGTGAGATTATATGGTCCGCAATCTTATTTTTGGGTGGTGGTAGTATTTTTTTTCGTCGGTTCAGTTTGGACGCGAGAGGGAGAGTAACGGGAGCCGCCGCCGGAAGGCGAAAGTAATCACCCGGGGGCGCGCTCGTAAACGTGCACTAGGTTCAAGTGTTGTTGCGCGGAATGCCGCCAGGGGGCAGCTGCTACCGGTGACTGGATGAAATTTCGAAATATTGTATGTTTGTACGTACCAAACAGATTATAGTAATACAAATAATTTATTTCATGTTAAATTTATATTTATGAATAGAAAATACATTCGATTCATTAGTAATTAAGGCTTGATTCATTTATCTGAATCAAATAAAAATACAAATACAAATACATCAGTTTTTCTTTTATAACTTTTTTATTAAACGTACTACAGGGTTGATTCATATTGCAAATTGTGAGTATTTTCAACCCCCATAAAAACCTTTAGGATGTTTTAATGTAACTGTTACGGTTTTTCCAATATTCATAAAAATATGTTCAAAAACATGTAAATTACTGTTAGTTATCACCACAGTTTTTGTTTTATAACTTTTTTATTAAACGTACTACAGGGTTGATTCATATAGGAAATTGTGAGTATTTTCAACCTCCATAAAAAGCCTTCAGGATGTTTTAATATAACTGTTACAGTTTTTCAAATATTCATGAAAATACGTTCAAAACCATGTAAATTACTGTTGTCACCACAGTTTTTGTTTTATAACTTTTTTATTAAACGTACTACAGGGTTGATTCATATAGCAAATTGTGAGTATTTTCAACCCCCATAAAAAGTCTTCAGGATGTTTTAATGTAACTGTTACAGTTTTTCAAATATTCATGAAAATACGTTCAAAAACATGTAAATTACTGTTGTCACTACAGTTTTTGTTTTATAACTTTTTTATTAAATGTACTACAGGGTTGATTCATATAGGAAATTCTGAGTATTTTCAACCCCCATAAAAAACCTTCAGGATGTTTTAATATAACTGTTACAGTTTTTCAAGTATTCATGAAAATACGTTCAAAAACATGTAAATTACTGTTGTCACCACAGTTTTTGTTTTATAACTTTTTTATTAAACGTACTACAGGGTTGATTCATATTGCAAATTGTGAGTATTTTCAACCCCCATAAAAAGCCTTCAGGATGTTTTAATGTAACTGTTACAGTTTTTCAAATATTCATAAAAATACGTTCAAAAACATGTAAATTACTGTTGTCACCACAGTTTTTGTTTTATAACTTTTTTATTAAACGTACTACAGGGTTGATTCATATTGCAAACTGTGAGTATTTTCAACCCCCATAAAAAGCCTTCAGGATGTTTTAATATAACTGATACAGTTTTTCAAATATTCATGAAAATACGTTCAAAAACATGTAAATTACTGTTATCACCACAGTTTTTGTTTTATAACTTTTTTATTAAACGCACTACAGGGTTGATTCATATTGAAAATTGTGAGTATTTTCAACCCCCATAAAAAGCCTTTAGGATGTTTTAATGTAATTGTTACAGTTTTTCAAATATTCATAAAAATACGTTCAAAAACATGTAAATTACTGTTGTCACCACATTTTTTGTTTTATAACTTTTTTATTAAACGCACTACAGGGTTGATTCATATTGAAAATTGTGAGTATTTTCCACCCCTATAAAAAGCCTTCAAGATGTTTTAATGTAACTGTTACAGTTTTTCAAATATTCATGAAAATACGTTTAAAAACATGTAAATTACTGTTGTCACCACAGTTTTTGTTTTATAACTTTTTTATTAAACGTACTACAGGGTTGATTCATATTGCAAATTGTGAGTATTTACAACCCCCATAAAAAACCTTCAGGATGTTTTAATGTAACTGTTACAGTTTTTCAAATATTCATAGAAATACGTTCATAAACATGTAAATTAATGTTATCACCACAGTTTTTGTTTTATAACTTTTTTATTAAACGCACTACAGGGTTGATTCATATAGCAAATTGTGAGTATTTTCAACCCCCATAAAAAACCTTCAGGATGTTTTAATGTAATTGTTACAGTTCTTCCAATATTTATGAAAATACGTCCAAAAACATGTAAATTACTGTTGTCACCACAGTTTTTGTTGTATAACTTTTTTATTAAATGCACTATAGGGTTGATTCATATTGCAAATTGTGAGTATTTTCAACCCCCATAAGAAGCCTTCAGGATGTTTTAATGTAACTGCTACAGTTTTTCAAATATTCATGAAAATACGTTCATAAACATGTAAATTACTGTTGTCACCACAGTTTTTGTTTTATAACTTTTTTATTAAACGTACTACAGGGTTGATTCATATTGCAAATTGTGAGTATTTTCCACCCGTATAAAAAGCCTTCAAGATGTTTTAATGTAGCTGTTACAGTTTTTCAAATATTCATGAAAATACGTTCAAAAACATGTAAATTACTGTTGTCACCACCGTTTTTGTTTTATAACTTTTTTATTAAACGCATTACAGGGTTGATTTATAGTTTTCCTCTAAATTACTATCTTAGAGACAGAGAGGGACAGAGTATCCATCTTTATTCAGGCAATTGATTCGTAACTAATTTTTTCAACGTGCGTGATTGTATTTTTATCAATACCTCCCTTAATCTCTTATAACACGTTTCGCTGCATAAGACTAATTAAATTCGTTCGTGAAAAATTGTTTCCGCGCTGATAATAATGCCATTCAATTTATTCATCTCCGCCTTGAACCGAACCCTCCGCGTGCCGGACATTTGACATTCTTATCGCGCGACCGTGGGGTTGAGGGAGGGTCGCGCGGCGCTCCACCCTTTCTCCCAATACATCCATTAATTAGATTACACAAAACCGAACGTTTGTGCGTTCTTCGTCCCCAAACAACCCCGCTCTCAACCGAACGCACGCGCGTTTCGGCAAACACACATTTCGTGAATATTTTTGTGATATGAAAAATTCCCGGGGACTGGCCCACCCCCCTGTTACAATAATTGAATCATTCCGGCCGCGGCTCACGTCCGAGTTATCATATTTTAGAGCGTATTATTCATTTCTGGGATAGATAAGCGGGATGGGAAATGTGTATTTTTCACTACTACCTGCGTTATTCGTTTTTTTTTTAATTGCGCGGCCCATAAAATGTTGAACTGTAAAGAGCCTGTTCCGTATAATATTATTAGCTGGTCACGACTAAATTGTGTGCTCGTGTGCGCTTTTTTTTCCTTCTCTTCTCTGTGCGCTACGTAGCGAGCTCGTATATCTGATGCACTTTTAAAGGATCGGATTCTTTTCGATGGGAGAGAATGAAAAACAGCCAGCTGCACGAGGTTCTGCTTACCTTTTTAGAGTTTAAAATGAAAAACTATATACATACTAATAATATTGTTTAAATAAAGTAATATAAGTCAAATTGGCTACCATAAAAAATAGATTAAATTAAATATAAACTAATATTGTGTAAATAAAGTAATATCAGCTAAGAAATAGATTAAATTAAATATAAAGTAGGTAAAATGAGTCAAAAGTAGATAAAAGTAGTTTAAAAGTAAGTAAGTAATGTCATGTGTACTTAAAAATAACTAAAACTAACTCAGAAGTGGCGATAGGTAAGTCAAAAATGGTGAAGAGTAAGTAACGAAGGCTATAGGTACCTAAAACTATCTAAAAATCAGCCCAAAGTAGCTAAAGGAAAGTAAAATATTGCTAAGTGTAACTAGTGATAAGTATAATGACCTAAAACTAAGTCTGAAGTGGAGATAGGTAAGTCAAAAGTTGCGTAAAGTAAGTAACGAAGGCTATAGGTACCTAAAACCATCTAAAAATCAGTCCAAAGTTGCTAAAGGAAAGTAAAATATTGCTAAGTGTAACTAGTGATAAGTATAATGATCTAAAACTTAGTCTGAAGTGGCGATAGGTAAGTCAAAAGTGGCGTAAAGTAAGTAACGAAGGCTATAAGTACTTAAAACCATCTAAAAATCAGCCCAAAGTTGCTAAAGGAAAGTAAAATATTGCTAAATGTAACTAGTGATATGTATAATGATCTAAAACTAAGTCTGAAGTGGCGATAGGTAAGTCAAAAGTGGCTAAAGTAGAAAAAATTTGGACGTAGGAGTTACAACATCAAATATCTAATTCAAAGCCATTTACTCATATGAAAACCGAGTAGTAATTCCCACCACCTGAGTGGCTTTATCGTAACACCGCACTAATGACCGCCCTCCCTAAGAGACTAATTGTTAACAATATTTAGTGCCGACCCCGGGGTATCGGAAGATTGGAATTTAATTGTAATCTATTGTTCGATTAAATTCATATTTCACGGCTTCCCCATATAAATTATCCGTAAGGCATTAAAGGGGAATTAGCAGGCGCCTTAATTTAACGCGCGTTAACGGGCCGGCCGCCGGACGAAAATCAAACAGCGATTATCAGCGGCGAAATTAATTTCAGCCACGCTGGCGCGGCTAATAAAAAAAAATTCAACACCATTTGCATGCGACGAAAATATCGGCTCGCAACAATACAAAGTAATCTTTCAATTTTAAATGGGGGGATGGAATCCCGTAATCATATTCCATGTCAGTATCCCGGGCGATATTTCAAGGGTTTTTATGTGCGCGCCGCGAGAGAGCGACATTTCGGATCATTTGCCTAATGCAAAGTGGCCCCCCGCTGCTATAGATATTCAAAACTATGGCTTAATGTTGCGTTAAATATGCCCCGCGCTATTTTTCATATATGTAAGTCCGACCCCTTTTTCGGGGGGGCGGCGGCGGCGGCTGTAATTAGCGTTGTGGAGCGCGAGTGATCGCGGATGCGCGTCGTGCGCCGGGCATTTTTCCAAATGAACCTGTACATCGCTTGTTGAACACAGATGTGTCAACGTTTTGCAAAGCATACGGTTAAGTTAAATGTGGTGAAAATATTTAGGCGAGCGCGACAGTGTCTCGTGCAGCCAGCCGCCCCCCAAAACGCCGGGGTTAGACGGGCTGGAAATCTAGCGTTGCGGGGGATAAAGGTAGCGCGGGCGCGCATTACGCCATTATTATGCAGGCAGAGGAATCGGCTGCGAATTGCCCGGACGACCGGAAAAATTACAGCAGGAATTATTTCAGCCTGAACAAAACTTCATACGTTTACATTCTACCGTCACACAATTCCAGCAACAGTCAAACTAAATAAGTTGCTGTGTGGTTTTGTTTGCAAGGACATAGAGAGGAGTGGCTTTAAAAACAATCATATATAAATTATTTCATGTAGGATATTACTAAAATAGTCCTGTCGCAGACATTTCTGTATAATTTGGAAAACCCATTTATTAACTTTATATAAAAGTGTCATTTGCCCATTACCACAATTATAATGGCCACCATGCAGAAACATGTATATATTATTACTATCATTTTCAAATCTTGTCCTGTCCCAGGACAGATAAAAAAATCTTTTGTATTGAGCAACGACGTTTTATCAAATTGTCCTCACTGTGACCTTATAAATTGAGGCTAATAAACACATGATGTTTAATTTTATAGCATAATAGTTGTGTAATGGGGTACAATCTTTAAAACTTGAATAAAACTCAAATTTGATTTATTACAATTTTTATAATATACAACATTGGATGATATTACTACGTTTCATCAAATTGTCCTCACTGTGACCTTATTAATTAAGGTTAATAAACACATGGGGTATCATTTTGTAGCTTATTAGTTTCGTAATGAGGTTCAATCCTTAAAACTTGAATATAACTCAAATTTGATTTATTACAATTTTTATAATATACAACATTGGAAGAAATGACGACGTTTCATTAAATTGTCCTCACTGTGAGCTTATTAATCGAGGGTAGTTAACACATGAGGTAACATTTTATAGCTCAATAGTTGTGTAATGGGGTTCAATCATTCAAACTTGAATAAAATTAAAAATTGATTTATTATAATTTTTATAATTTACTACATTGGATGAAATGACGACGTTTCATCAAATTACCCTCACTGGGTTCTTATTAATTGAGGTTAATAAACACGTGGGGTATCATTTTGTAGCTTATTAGTTGCGTAATGAGGTTCATTCTTTAAAACTTGAATAAAGCTCAAATTTGATTTATTACAATTTTTAAAATTTACAACATTGGATGAAATGACGATGTTTCATCAAATTGTCCTCACTGTGACCTTATCAATTGAGGAAGATAAACACTTCGGGTATCATTTTATAACTTAATAGTTGTGTAATGAGGTTCATACTTTAAAACTTGAACAAAACGAAAATTTGATTTATTACAATTTTTATAATTTACAACATTCGATGAAATGATGACGTTTCATCAAATTGTCCTCACTGTGACCTTATTAATTGAGGTTATTAAATACATGGGGTATAATTTTGTAGCTTATTATTTGTTTAATGGGATTTAATCTTTAAAACTTGAATAAAACTCAAATTTGATTTATTACAATTTTTATAATATACAACATTGGATAAAATCACAACGTTTCATCAAATTGTCCTCACTCTGAACTTATTAATTGAGGTTAATAAACACGTCGGGTATCATTTTGTAGCGTATTAGTTGCGTAATGAGGTTCAATCTTTAAATCTTGAATAAAACTCAAATTTGATTTATTACAATTTTTATAATTTACAACATTGGATGAAATGAAGACGTTTCATCAAATTGTCCTCACTGCGAGCTTATTAATTGAGGTTATTAAACACATGGGGTATAATTTTGTAGCTTATTAGTTGTTTAATGGGGTTAAATCTTTAAAACTTGAATACAACTCAAATTTGATTTATTACAATTTTTGTAATATACAACATTGGATAAAATAACGAAGTTTCATCAAATTGTCCTCACTGTGACCTTATTAATTGTGGTTATTAAACACATGAGGTATAATTTTGTAGCTTATTAGTTGTTTAATGGGGTTTAATCTTTAAAACTTGAATAAAACTCAAATTTGATTTATTACAATTTTTGTAATATACAACATTGGACAAAATCACGACGTTTCATCAAATTGTCCTCACTGTGAACTTATTAATTGAGGTTAATAAACACATTTGGTATCATTTTGTAGCGTATTAGCTGCGTAATGAGGTTCAATCTTTAAATCTTGAATAAAACTCAAATTAGATTTATTACAATTTTTATAATTTACAACATTGGATGAAATGACGACGTTTCGTCAAATTGTCCTCACTGTGACCTTATTAGTTGAGGTTATTAAACACATGCGGTATAATTTTGTAGCTTATTAGTTGTTTAATGGGGTTTAAACTTTAAAACTTGAATAAAACTCAAATTTGATTTATTAAAATTTTTATAATATACAACATTGGATAACATCAGGACGTTTCATCAAATTGTCCTCACTGTGACTTTATTCATTGAGGTTAATAAACACATGGGACATCATTTTGTAGCGTATTAGTTGCGTAATGAGGTTCAATCTTTAAATCTTGAATAAAACTCAAATTTGATTTATTACAATTTTTATAATTTACAACATTGGATGAAATGATGACGTTTCATCAAATTGTCCTCACTGTGACCTTATTAATTGAGGTTATTAAATACATGGGGTATAATTTTGTAGCTTATTATTTGTTTAATGGGATTTAATCTTTAAAACTTGAATAAAACTCAAATTTGATTTATTACAATTTTTATAATATACAACATTGGATAAAATCACAACGTTTCATCAAATTGTCCTCACTGTGAACTTATTAATTGAGGTTAATAAACACATGGGGTATCATTTTGTAGCGTATTAGTTGCGTAATGAGGTTCAATCTTTAAATCTTGAATAAAACTCAAATTTGATTTATTACAATTTTTATAATTTACAACATTGGATGAAATGATGACGTTTCATCAAATTGTCCTCACTGCGAGCTTATTAATTGAGCTTATTAAACACATGGGGTATAATTTTGTAGCTTATTAGTTGTTTAATGGGGTTTAATCTTTAAAACTTGAATAAAACTCAAATTTGATTTATTACAATTTTTGTAATATACAACATTGGATAAAATCACGACGTTTCATCAAATTGTCCTCACTGTGAACTTATTAATTGAGGTTAATAAACACATTTGGTATCATTTTGTAGCGTATTAGCTGCGTAATGAGGTTCAATCTTTAAATCTTGAATAAAACTCAAATTAGATTTATTACAATTTTTATAATTTACAACATTGGATAAAATGACGACGTTTCATCAAATTGTCCTCACTGTGACCTTATTAATTGAGGGAAATGAACACATGGGGTACGGTTTTGTAGCTTGTTAGTTGCGTAATAGGGTTCAAGTTTTAAAACTTGAATAAAACTTAAATTTGATTAATTACAATTTTTATAATATACAACATTGGATGAAAAGACGATATTTTATCAAATTATCCTCACTATGATCTTATTAATTGAGGACAATAAACACGTGTGGTATTATTTAGTAGCTTATTAGTTGTCTAACAGGGTACAATCTTTAAAAATTGAATTAAGCTCAAATTTGATTTATTACATTTTTTATAATTTACAACATTGAATGAAATGACGACGTTTCATCAAATTGTCCTCACTGTGATCTTATTAATTGAGGTAAATAAACAGGTGTGGTATCATTTTGTCGCTTATTGAATGTGTAATGGGGTCCAATCTATAAAACTTGAATAAAACTCAAATTTGATTTATTACAATTTTTAGAATTTACAACATTGGATGAAATGACGATGTTTTATCAAATTGTCCCTACTATGATCTTATTAATTGAGGACAATAAACACGTGTGGTATCATTTTGTAGCTTATTAGTTGTGTAACAGGGTACAATCTTTAAAAATTGAATTAAACTCAAATTTGATTCATTACAAATTTTATAATTGACAACATTGAATGAAATGACGACGTTTCATCAAATTGTCCTCATTGTGACCCTATTAATTGAGGTAAATAATCAGGTGTGGTATCATTTTGTAGCTTATTAGATGTGTAATGGGGTTCAATCTATAAAACTTGAATAAAACTCAAATTTGATTTATTACAATTTTTAGAATTTACAACATTGGATGAAATGATGATGTTTTATCAAATTGTCCTCACTGTGACCTTACTAATTGAGGACAATAAACACGTGTTGTATCATTTTGTAGCTTATTAGTTGTGCAACAGGGTGCAATCTTTAGAAATTGAATAAAACTCAAATTTGATTTATTACAATTTTTATAAAATACAACATTGGATTAAATGACGACGTTTCATCAAATTGTCCTCATTGTGACCTTATTAATTGAGGATAATAAACATGTAGGGTATTTTTTGGTTGTGTAATGGGGTTCAATTTTTAAAACTTGAATAAAACTCAAAGTTGATTTATTACAATTTTTATAATATACAATATTGGATGATATGACGACGTTTCATCAAATTGTCCTCACTGTGACCTTACTAATTGAGGATAACAAACACATGGAATATCATTTTGTAGCTTATTAGTTATGTAATGAGGTTCAATCTTTAAAACTTGAATAAATCTCAAATTTGATTTATTACAATTTTTATAATATACAACATTGGATGATATGACGACGTTTCATCAAATTGTCCTCACTGTGACCTTACGAATTGAGGTTAATATACACATGGGTTATTATTTTATAGGTTATTAGTTGTGTAACGAGGTTGAGTTTTTAGAACTTGAATAAAACTCAAATTTGATTTATTACAATTTTTATAAAATATAACATTGGATGAAATGACAACGTTTCATCAAATTGTCCTCACTGTGACCTTACGAATTGAGGTTAATATACAAATGGGTTATTATTTTATAGCTTATTAGTTGTGTAACGAGGTTGAGTTTTTAAAACTTGAATAAAACTCAAATTTGATTTATTACAATTTTTATAAAATACAACATTGGATTAAATGACGACGTTTCATCAAATTCTCCTCATTGTGACCTTATTAATTGAGGATAATAAACATGTAGGGTATTTTTTGGTAGCTTATTAGTTGTGTAATGGGGTTCAATTTTTAAAACTTGAATAAAACTCAAATTTGATTTATTACAATTTTTATAATATACAACATTGGATGAAATGACGATGTTTCATAAAATTGTCCTCACTGTAACCTTATTAATTGAGATTAATAAACATATGGGGTATCATTTTGTATTTTATTAGTTTTGTAATCGGGTTCAATTTTTAAAACTTGAATAAAGCTCAATTTTGATTTATTACAATTTTTATAATATACAACATTGGATGAAATGACGACGTTTCATGAAATTATCCTCACTGTGACCTTATTAGTTGAGACTAATGAACATATTGGGTATCATTTTATAGCTTATTAGTTGCGTAGTTGGATTCAATTTTTAAAACTTAAATAAAGCTCAAATTTGATTTATTACAATTTTTATAAAATACAACATTTGATGAAATGTCGACGTTTCATTAAATTGTCCTCACTGTGAGATTATTAATTAAGGTAAATAAGCACACGGGCTCTCATTTTGTAGCTTATTAGTTGTGTAACGGGGTTTAATCTTTAAAAATTTAATAAAGCTCAAATTTCATTTATTACAATTTTTATAATTTACAACATTGGATGAAATGACGACGTTTCACAAAATTGTCCTCACTGTGATCTTATTAATTGAGGTTAATAAACATGTGGGGTATCATTTTGTAGCTTATTAGTTATGTAATGGGGATCAATCTTAAAAACTTAAATAAATCTCAAATTTGATTTATTACAATTTTTATAATATACAACATTGGATGAAATGACGACGTTTCATCAAATTGTCCTCATTGTGACCTTATTAATTGAGGTTAATAAACACATGGGATATCATTTTGTAGCTTATTAGTTGTGTAATGGGGTTCAATCTTTAAAACTTGAATAAAACTAAAATTTGATTTATTACAATTTTTATAATGTACAAAATTGGATGAAGTGACGACGTTCCATCAAATTGTCCTCACTGGGACCTTATTAATTGAGGGTAATGAACACTTGGGATATCCAGATATAAATTAGTTAGACGATATCGTAGAAAATTGAATTCAATCCATAAAATAATGTTCAATTCCATTAATACTACTTATTTTTAAACGAGCCAATAACACTAATCACAGCAACAACCCCTTCAATGGCTCGCATTATTATAGCGGCCCATCGAATATTAAATTCCAATCGCATTTAACCGCCCCCCGAACACGATTAACCGGGGCGGCGCCGATAAATAATGCAGCGGCCGAAAAATCGGTTCGTCTCATAATAATCAGAATGTTATTAGGCGCGCGCGCGCGGGGGCGGCGGGCGGCACTCAATCAATTATCGCTATCGGAAATCATCAGTGCATTATTCATGGCCAGATATTGTAATGAAGCCGTTTCGGGTGGGCACGGTGGCGGCGCGCCTCAATTATTCACGCGGTGATAAATCAATTTTTACGGGGCGACTTCCTATTAACTCCTTATCGGTTACCCGCATCATGCATTATGCAGGGCTAATTGATGGGCTCTGTTATTGTTTTTACCCTGTTCCGAGCACGTGTTGCTCGCTCGGTTTATAGGCCTGTTGCAGTTTTCGAAATTGTCACTCAAACACCCCCCCAATGATGGCTCAAATTCGTTTTTTCTTATAAATGACATACTAATTTATCCAAATTTTATGTAGTTCTAGGCAGTTTTTTGATACAATGATTTGGAAATTATATTTTCTTTAACAATTCACATATAAAATCGATTTAATAGATAGATATTTTTATTAAGTAGGGATTGATTGTATGCAACTGCATTCACATTATAAGTGACTTAAGTCACTAGTCTTAAAAATTGACTCAGCTATGTGTATTGTGTGGACTATGTTAGAGCCCTGCCACTTGAATATTTCAAAGTAAGAGGCATCGCCAGGTCCGGTAACTTGTTGAATATTACATAATCTTAAGGTCGATATCGCTGATGAACCCGGGGGAGGGCCGGTCCGGCTAATATTCCGAGTGAATAATGAAGTATTATCCTAATTAACCGGATGTAAAAGGGTAATGCCGGGGCCCCCGCTCATTAAACGAGGAAGTGACCAGCTTCAAATTGACCGCGCGCCCTTTAAGGATTTAACATCTCTCCGCACGGCGGCGAAATTACAAGGGTCGATTCTACTGTTTTTGCTACAAACCGACCCCCTTGCCGCCTCTCGCATATTTAATTATTCCCCGGGCTTGGCGGCCGTATATGTATAAGAGTGCGGGCGGCGAAAGCGCGCACGGGAGGAGCGTACATTCAATTAGGTAAATAGTAAATACTCCGCCGGACGGCTGTTTGATCTTTGCGTTTAAAATTATCGCTCGTTATTCGGTTTACCTTTGTCTGCCGGCGGCCAGCCGCCACCCACCAACCGCCGCTCTTTTTCTCTGGGCGCTGCTGCAAGGATTAGCCCGATCGACGGTTGTTTTGCGCGTTTGGGCTATTTCAAACCGCTTATGTTTGTGAATTTTGGTAAAAAGCCACCTTTATCCATTTAATGGACAAGTAGCGACATGTATTCTTCGTTAAAACGTAGCAACTGTAAGCAAATTAACTAACCCAATGTAAAATTAGAAGAATTGCTTATATTAGAATCGTGAGGCTACAAACATATAAAAATAGTCAATATTTGGCAAATCTAATTATTTAAGAAGTGGCCGAGTGGTTAGAAGCGTCGTCCGTCTTATACTGAGCATTGGGGAGCCTGAGTTCGATTCCCAGCGGGGAGCGAATTTTCGCGAATCACTTTTCACAGGTTTTCTGTGAAGTTAAGGTAAATACAGGGTGATTAAACTCCTCTGAGCTTCTCCCTTGACCGGCGGAAAAACTTCACGGTTGATAGCCCTATAAAGATAGAAGACTACAGCCCACATAACTAATTATGTTTGCTTAACTGGTATATTTTCGTTCTTCACTTAATATCTTAAATAAAATGTATAAGAATGTATAAGAATGTATAAGAATGTATAAGAATGTATAAGAATGTATAAGAATGTATAAGAATGTATAAGAATGTATAAGAATGTATAAGAATGTATAAGAATGTATAAGAATGTATAAGAATGTATAAGAATGTATAAGAATGTATAAGAATGTATAAGAATGTATAAGAATGTATAAGAATGTATAAGAATGTATAAGAATGTATAAGAATGTATAAGAATGTATAAGAATGTATAAGAATGTATAAGAATGTATAAGAATGTATAAGAATGTAAAAGAATGTAAAAGAATGTATAAGAATGTATAAGAATGTATAAGAATGTATAAGAATGTATAAGAATGTATAAGAATGTATAAGAATGTATAAGAATGTATAAGAATGTATAGAATTTCTGTATGCTAACATTTAATGTAGACAATTTCTATCTAATCTTTAAACAGCGATGCGTAAAAATTTCATACCCATTTACATCCACCAAACTCATTTATAAGGGTGCAAATTTTTACGTAGCAATCGTACATCAAATGAATCATTTCCTTATCGCAATTTTTTGTGGCGCCCTCCCCCGACCATCGGTCCCTTCCGCGCGCGGCGCTGGATAAATCGCGAAAGTTCCATGCCTACCGCCCCCTCCCGTTCCATATTTTTAATTACTTTTATCAGCGACCAGCGCGGTTTTAAATTAAAAATTATGTTTCCGGCGGGCCGCGTTTTGGCATCGAGACGCGCCCTGCGATTTTAATTAAATCTTATTTAGTCACACACACACACATTAGCAACATTAGGCGATCAGAAAACTTGTTTTTTAATTACACGGCGCTATCGCGGACGATCGCCTAAATTATTTATAGTTGTTTCGGCTTGCGGGTTGGGGGGTGGATGGGAAATAAACCATCCCAGCGCGTACTAATTTTTAATTTCGCTCCTTAATTTCGTCGCGCTAAGGATATTTATGACCCGGGGTGATAAGAATTGGAGACGGGGAGATGGGGCCGGAGTATTTAACTAGGTTTTCGGTGCAATTATTTTTTACGCCTCCGAGACGTGATTAAAAAAAAGTGTGATGTATAATGCACGATTTTAAGGGACGCAAAGTGAGTTAGTATTGAATTGAGTTTTTTTTAGATTATGTACGACTATAGTCCTAGCGAGAAACTCGTACCGTAATTAATAAAGTAATCCAGTTTCTAATTGTTTCACAAATATTACATACTCTCAAAATTTGTCCGACTGAAAAATTGGACTAAAAATATGCTTTTTTGATAATTTCCACCTAATAAATAAAAGTCTGCAGAAAGGTACGAATCTAAGAAAGTCTGCGAGGATCCAAATGAAAGAAAATGTTTGAATCCAAGGGAATCTAATTGTCTTTAAGAATTTTAGACAGTATTGAAGAATCTGTGAGAGTTTAAGAAAGTATCTGAGAAAATCTATGATTGGACTCACAGACACACAGACACAGACTGTCGTCTCAGATATTTTCGTAAACTCTCACAGATTCTTCAATACTCTCTAAAATTCTTAAAGACAATTCATTTGTGTTTGGACAAAAGGGCTTAAGTCAGGAAATGTAAAGTTTACAAGCCAATGGAATGAACAGAATTTGTTGGTTAAAAAGATATAAAAACCTTATTTTCGTAAAAATGATGACTTAAGCCCTTTTGCCCAAACACCAGTGAATTAGATTCCCTTGGATTTAAATATGCTCACTCATTTGAACTATTGCAGACTTTCTCAGACTCTTTCAAGCTGTTTGACCCTCTTAGACATTCAAACTCTCTTAGACTCTTATCAGATTTACTTGAAATTTTCCAGATTCTTTCATATATATATATATATATATATATATATATATATATATATATATATATATATATATATATATATATATATATATATATTATGTATTGCCTTTTACCTTTTGGTGTAGGCAGATTCTTTCATACTATTAAAACTCTTAAATTATATTAGATTCCCCTAGATTCAAATATATTCTCTTATTTGGACTACCAAAACTTTTATTCTATGTTTACTTAGGTTCAAAATCAACTTTTTTTGGTCCTTTTCACCCAAAAATAAAGTCTGCAGGAATTATTTTATTGTACGAGATGTTTTAAATTAATCGACTGAGATATAAAAGATTTAAGAAATTAAAATTTCTGATAATTTTTTAATATTATATAGTTAATTGGACTCAATATAAGCTATTTTGTATCATTTTGACCTAAAAATAAAGTCAGCAGGACAGTTTTTATTGCAGGATCTATTTTAAATTAATCGATTCAGTTATAAAAAAATTATAAAAAATTATAGCTATAAGATATTTAAATTTATGAAATTATTTTACATTCGGCATTGAATTGGGCTCAAACTGAACCATTTTCTCATAATCTTCACCAAAAAATAAAGTCTGCAGGAATTTTTGATTATAGGATCTGTTTTCAATTAATCGACTGAGTTATACAAAATTATAAAAAAAATCATGGATTTTAAACATTTAAATTTCTGATATAATTTTTATTCTATGTTTGCTTAGGTTCAAAACAAACCCTTTTTTGGTAATTTTCACCCAAAAATAAAGTCAGCAGGAAATTTTTTATTGTACGATCTGTTTTCAATTAATCGACTGAGTTTTAAAAAATTATAAAAAATCATAGATTTTAAATATTTAAATTTTTGATATTATTTTTAATTCTATGTTTACTGATGTTTAAAATAAACCTTTTTTGGTAATTTTCACCCAAAAATAAAGTCTGCAGGAATTTTTTTATTGTGGGAGATGTTTTAAATTAATCGACTGAGATATAAAAACTCAAAAAAAAAAAAAAAATTTAAGAAATTAAAATTTGTGATATTTTTTACACTATATATTTAATTGGGCTGAATATAAGCTATTTTTATGATTTTGACCTAAAAATAAAGTCAGCAGGACAGTTTTTATTGCAGGAGCTGTTTTAAATTAATCGATTCAGTTATAAAAAAAATTATAAAAAATTATAGCTATAAGATATTTAAATTTATGAAATTACTTTACATTCTGCATTAAATTGGGCTCAAACTAAACCATTTTCTCATAATTTTCACCCAAAAATAAAGTCTGCAGGAAATTTTTTATTGTACGATCTGTTTTCAATTAATCGACTGAGTTATAAAAAATTATAAAAAATCATGGATTTTAAACATTTAAATTTTTGATATTATTTTTCATTCTATGCTTACTTAGGTTCAAAATAAACCTTTTTTTGGTAATTTTCCCCCAAAAATAAAGTCTGCAGGATTTTTTTAATGTACGATCTGTTTTCAATTAATCGACTGAGGTCTAAAAAAATATAAAAAAATCAAGGATTTGAAATTTTATAATTATTATATTATTTTTCATTTTACTGTTTGCTTAGGTTCAAAATAAACCCTTTTTTGGCAATTTTCACCCAAAAATAAAGTCTGCATGAATTTTTTTATTTTACGATCTGTTTTCAATTAATTGACTGAGTTATAAAAAATTATAAAAAATCATGGATTTTAAACATTTAAATTTCTGATATTATTTTTATTCTATGTTTGCTTTTGTTCAAAATAAACCTTTCTTTGGTCATTTTCACCCAAAAATAAAGTCTGCAGGAAATTTCTTATTGTACGAGATGTTTTAAATTAATCGACTGAGATATAAAAAATCATAAAAAAAATCTAAGATTTAGGAAATTAAAATTTTTTATAATTTTTACATTCTATATTTAATTGGGCTCAATTGAAGCTATTTTTTATCATATTGACCTAAAAATAAAGTCAGCAGGACAGTTTTTATTGCAGGAGCTGTTTTAAATTAATTGATTCAGTTATAAAAAAATGATAAAAAATTATAGCTATAAGATATTTAAATTTATAAAATTATTTTACATTCTGCATTGAATTGGGCTCAAACTAAACCATTTTTTCATGATTTTCACCCAAAAATAAAGCCTGCAGGAATTTTTATATATATATATATATATATATATATATATATATATATATATATATTATGTATTGCCTTTTACCTTTTGGTGTAGGCAGATTCTTTCATACTATTAAAACTCTTAAATTATATTAGATTCCCCTAGATTCAAATATATTCTCTTATTTGGAATACCAAAACAAAACTATATATATATATATATATATATATATATATATATATATATATATATATATATATATATATTATGTATTGCCTTTTACCTTTTGGTGTAGGCAGATTCTTTCATACTATTAAAACTCTTAAATTATATTAGATTCCCCTAGATTCAAGATTGGACTACCAAAACTACAAATTTTCTCATATTCTCTCAGATTCATTCATACTATCCTTAGAGACTATTAGATTCCCGTGGATTCAAACATGCTCTCTCATTTGGGTCCTCGCAGACTTTCTTAGATTCGGCCATTAAATACCTTTCTACAGACATGATACAACTAATCCCCTAGGAGGAAAGTTAAACGCCATCTGGTGACATCAATTAGCAATGCACACCGATATGGTAATAACCGTCAACATGCTCATGCCATCAGGTTCACCAGGTAGTGTCCTCTATGGAATAATATACCAACAGAGTGCTTGAGATATCAGCACAAGACCAATCGTAGAAAACTCTAATAAGATCGACATCTAGGTACGTAGATTGCTAAGAAGTGGGTTCACACTTATTTATTTTTTGGGTGAAAATGATCAAAAAACTGCTTATTTTGAGTCCAATCAAATATAGAATGTAACATAATATAATAAATTTAAATATTTTAAATCTATGATTTTTTATAATTTTTTTATAACTCAGTCGATTAATTGCAAACAGATCGTACAATAAAAACATTCCTGCAGACTTTATTTTTGGGTGAAAATCATGAAAAAATGGTTTAGTTAGAGCCCAATTCAATGCAGAATATAAAATAATTTCATAAATTTGAATATCTTATAGTTATAATTTTTTATAATTTTTTTATAACTGAATCGATTAATTAAAAACAGCTCCTGCAATAAAAATTGTCCTGCTAGCTTTTTTTTCAGGTCAAAATGACAAAAATAGCTTATATTGAGCCCAATTAAATATAGAATGTAAAAAATATCAAAAATTTTAATTTCTTAAATATTTGATTTTTTTTATGATTTTTTATATCTCAGTCGATTAATTTAAAACATCTCGTACAATAAAAAATTTCCTGCAGACTTTGTTTTTGGGTGAAAATGACCAAAAAAGGTTTATTTTGAACCTAAGCAAACATAGAATGAAAAATAATATCAACAATTTAAATGTTTAAAATCTATGATTTTTTATAATTTTTTATAACTCAGTCGATTAATTGAAAACAGATCGTTCAATAAAAAAATTCCTGCAGACTTTATTTTTAGGTAAAAATTACCAAAACAAGGTTTATTTTGAACCTAAGTAAACATAGAATGAAAAATAATATCAAAAATTTAAATGTTTAAAATCTATGATTTTTTATAATTTTTTATAACTCAGTCGATTAATTGAAAACAGATACTACAATAAAAAATTTCCTACAGACTTTATTTTTAGGTGAAAATTATGAGAAAGTGGTTTACTTTGAGACAACTTTAATGCAGAATGTAAAACAATTTCATAAATTTAAATATATTATAGCTATAATTTTTTATAACTGAATCAATTAATTTAAAACAGCTCCTGCAATAAAAACTGTCCTGCTGACTTTATTTTTAGGTCAAAATGATACAAAATAACTTAAATTGAGCCCAATTAAATATAGAATGTAAAAATTATCAAAAATTTTAATTTCCTAAATCCTAGATTTTTTTATGATTTTTTATATCTCAGTCGATTAATTTAAAACATCTCGTACAATAAGAAATTTCCTGCAGACTTTATTTTTGGGTGAAAATGACCAAAGAAAGGTTTATTTTGAACATAAGCAAACATATAATAAAAATAATATCAGAAATTTAAATGTTTAAAATCTATGATTTTTTTTATAATTTTTTATAACTCAGTCGATTAATTGAAAACAGATCCTACAATAAAAAAATTCCTGCAGACTTTATTTTTGGGTAAAAATTATGAAAAGGTGGTTCAGTTTAAGCCCAATTCAATGCAGAATGTAAAATAATATCATAAATTTAAATATCTTATAGCTATAATTTTTTTAAATTTTTTATAACTGAATCGATTAATTTAAAACAGCTCCTGCAATAAAAACTGTCCTGCTGACTTTATTTTTAGGTCATAATGATACAAAATATCTTATTTAGAGCCTAATTAAATATATAATATAAAAAAAATATCAGAAATTTTAATTTCTTAAATCCTTGATTTTTTTATGATTTTTTTTATATCTCAGTCAATTAATTTAAAACATCTCGTACAATAAAAAAATTCCTGCAGACTTTATTTTTGGGTGAAAAGGACCAAAAAAGGTTTATTTTGAACCTAAGTAAACATAGAATGTAAAATAATATCAAAAATTTAAATGTTTAAAATCTATGATTTTTTTAATAATTTTTTATAACTCAGTCGTTTAATTGAAAACTGGTCATACAATAAAAAAATTCCTGCAGACTTTATTTTTGGGTGAAAATTATGAAAAAACGGTTTAGTTTGAGCCCAATTCAATGCAAGATGTAAAATAATTTCAAAAATTTAAATATCTTATAGCGATAATTTTTTATAATTTTTTTTAACTGAATCGATGAATTTAAAACAGCTCCTGCAATAAAAACTGTCCTGCTGACTTTATTTTTAGGTCATAATGATAAAAAATAGCTTGTATTAAGTCCAATTAAATATAGAATGTAGAAAAATATCACAAATTTTAATTTCTCAAATCTTTGATTTTTTAATGATTTTTTATATCTCAGTTGATTAATTTAAAACATCTCGTACAATAAAAAAATTCCTGCAGACTTTATTTTTGGGTGAAAATTATGAAAAAATGGTTTACTTTGAGCCAAATTTAATGCAGAATGTAAAACAATTTCATAAATTTAAATATCTTATAGCTATAATTTTTTATAATTTTTTTTATAACTGAATCGATTAATTTAAAACAGCTCATGCAATAAAAACTGTCCTGCTGACTTTATGTTTAGGTCAAAATCATAAAAAATAGCTTATATTCAGCCCAATTAAATATATAATGTAAAAAATATCACAAATTTTAATTTCATGAATTTTTGATTTTTTTATGAGTTTTTATATCTCAGTCGATTAATTTAAAACATCTCCCACAATAAAAAAAATCCTGCAGACTTTATTTTTGCGTGAAAATTACCAAAAAAAGGTTTATTTTAAACATAAGTAAACATAGAATGAAAAAAATATCAAAAATTTAAATATTTAAAATCTATGATTTTTTATAATTTTTTATAACTCAGTCGATTAATATAAAACAGATCGTACAATCAAAAATTTCCTGCAGACTTTAGTTTTGGGTGAAAATTACCAAAAAAAAAAAATTTGTTTTGAACCTAAGCAAACATTGAATGAAAAATAATATCAAAAATTTAAATGTTTAAAATCTATGATTTTTTTATAATTTTTTATAACTCAGTCGATTAATTGAAAACAGATCGTACAATAAAAAATTCCTGCAGACTTTATTTTCGGGTGAAAATTATGAAAAAATGGTTTAGTTTGAACCAAATTTAATGCAGAATGTAAAATAATTTCATAAATTTAAATATCTTATAGCTATAATTTTTTATAATTTTTTTATAACTGAATCGATTAATTTAATACAGATCCTGCAATAAAAACTGTCCTGCTGACTTTATTTTTAGGTCAAAATGATACAAAATAGCTTATATTGAGCCCAATTAAATATATAATATCAAAAATATCATAAATATTAATTTGTTAAATCTTTCTTATAATTTTTTATATCTCAGTCGATTAATCTAAAACATCTCGTACAATAAAACATTTCCTGCAGACTTTATTTTTGGGTGAAAATTATGAAAAGATCGTTTAGTTTGAGCCCAATTCAATGCAGAATCTAAAATTATTTTACAAATTTAAATATCTTATAGCTATAATTTTTTATAATTTTTTTATAACTGAATCGATTAATTTAAAACAGCTCCTGCAATAAAAACTGTCCTGCTGACTTTATTTTTAGGTCAAAATGATAAAAAATAGCTTATTTTGAGCCTAATTAAATATAGAATGTAAAATAATATCATAAATTTAAATATTTTAATAAAAACTCAGTCGATTAATTTAAAACAGCTCGTGCAATAAAAACATTCCTGCAGAATTTATTTTTGGGTCAAAATTATCAAAAATAGTTTATTTTAAGTCTAATTAAATATAGAATATAAAATAATATTATAAATTTTTTTTTTTTTTTAATCTGTGATTTTTTATAATTTTTCATATCTCAGTCGATTAATTTAAAACATCTTGTACAATAAGAAATGTCCTGCAGACTTTATTTTTGAATAGAAGTTACCAAACAAAGGTTTATTTTGAACCTAAGCAAACATAGAATAAAAAATAATATCAAAAATTTAAATGTTTAAATTCCTTGATTTTTTTATAATTTTTTATAACTCAGTCGATTAATTGAAAACAGATCTCGTACAATAAAAAAATCCTGCAGACTTTATTTTTTGGTGAAAATTATGAAAGAACGATTCAGTTTGAGACCAATTCAATGCAGAATGTAAAATAATTTCATAAATTTAAATATCTTATAGCTTTAATTTTGTATCAGTTTTTTTATAACTGAATCGATTAATTTAAAACAGCTCCTGCAATAAAAACAGTCCTACTGGCTTTATTTTTAGGCCAAAATGATAAAAATAGCTTATATTGAGCCCAATTAAATATAGAATGTAAAAAATGTCAAAAATTTTAATTTCTTAAATCTTTGATTTTTTTATGATTTTTTAATCTCAGTCGATTAATTTAAAACATATTGTTCAATAAAAAAATTCCTGCAGACTTTATTTTTGGGTGAAAAGAACCAAAAAAGGGTTTATTTTGAACCTAAGCAAACATAAAATGAAAAATAATATAATAAGTTTAAATGTTTCAAATCTTTGATTTTTTATATTTTTTTATACCTCACTCGATTAATTGAACCAGATGGTACAATACAAAATTTCCTGCAGACTTTATTTTTGGGTGAAATTTACCAAAAAAAAAGTTTATTTTGAATCTAAGCAAACATAGAATGAAAAATAATATCCAAAATTTAAATGTTTAAAATCTATGATTTTTTTATAATTTTTTATAACTCAGTCGATTAATTTATAACATCTTGTACAATAAAAAACTTCCTGCAGACTTTATTTTTGGGTGAAAATTATGAGAAAATTGTCTAGTTTGAGCCCAATTCAATGCAGAATGTAAAATAATTTCATAAATTTAAATATCTTATAGCTATAATTTTTTATAATTTTTTTATAACTGGATCGATTAATTTAAAACAGCTCCTGCAATAAAAACTGTCCTGCTGACTTTAATTTTATGTCAAAATCATAAAAATAGCTTATAATAAGCCCAATTAAATTTAGAATGTAAAAAATATCAAAAATTTTAATTTCTTAAATCTTAGATTTTTTTACGATTTTTTATATCTCTGTCGATTAATTGAAAACAGATCGTACAATAAAAAAAATTCTGCAGACTTTATTTTTAGGCAAAAATTATCATAAAGCTGCTTATTTTGAGCCTAATTAAATATAGAACACAAAATAATATAATAAATTAAAATTTATTAAATCTTTGATTTTTTATCATTTTTTATATCTCAGTCGATTAATTGAAAACAGGTCGTACAATAAAAAAAAATCTGCAGACTTTATTTTTGGGCAAAAATTACAATAAAGCTGCTTATTTTGAGCTCAATTAAATATAGAATCCAAAATAAGATATTAAATTAAAATTTATTAAATCTTTGATTTTTTAACATTTTTTATATCTCAGTCGATTAATTGAAAACAACTCGCGCAATAAAAACTTTCCCGCAGAATTAATTTTTCGGTCAAAATTATCAGTAAATAGCTTATTTTGAGCCCAATTAAATATAGAATCCAAAATAAGATAATAAATTAAAATTTATTAAATGTATGATTTTTTATAATTTTTTATATCTTCGTCGAATAATTTAAAACAGCTCGTGCAACCAAAACCTTCCTGCAGACTTTATTTTAGTATGAAAATTATCAGAAAATAATTTATATTGAGCCCAATTAAATATGAAATGTAAAATAATATCATAAATTAAAATTTCTTAAATATTTGATTTTTTATAATTTTTTATATCTCATTCGAATAATTTAAAACAGCTCGTGCAACAAAAATCTTCCTACAGACTTCATTTAAGGATGAAAATTATGAGAAAATGGTTTCTATTGAACCCAATTAAATATATAATGCAAAATAATATCATAAATTTAAATTGCTTTACTCTTAAATTTTTTTATGATTTTTTACAACTCAACCGAATAATTTAAAACAGCTCGAGCAATAGAAATCTTCCTGAAGACTTTATTTTTAGGTCAAAATGATCAAAAAATAGCTTATTTTTAGCCCAATTAAATATAGAATGTAAAATAGTATCATAAATTTAAATTGCTTGAATTTTGGAATTTTTATCATTTTTTATAACTAAGTCGATTAATTTAAAACAGCTCGTACAATAAACTTAACTTTCCTGCAGACTTTATTTTTGGGTGTAAATTATCAAAAAATAGCTTATTTTGAGCAAAATTAAATACAAAATATAAAATAATATCACAAATTAAAATTTCTTACATCTTTGATTTTTTATAATTTTTTATATCTCTGTCGATTAATTAAAAAAAAAATTGGGTCAAAATGATAAAAAAAAAGTTCATTTTGAGCCTAATTGAATATAGAATGTAAAATAATATCATAAATTTAAATGTTTTGAATCTTTGATTTTTTATAATTTTTGATAATTCAGTGGATTAATTAAAAAACAGATCGTACAACAAAAAAATTCCTACAGACATTATTTTTGGATGAAAATTATTAAAAAATCGTTCAACTTCAGCCCAATTCAATGCAGAATGTAAAATAGTATCATAGATTTAAATGTCTTATACCGTTAATTTTTAATAATTCGATTAATTTATACCAGCTCGTGCAATAAAAACCATCATGCAGATTTTATTTTCGGGTGAAGATTGTCAGACTGTAGCTTATTTTGAGGTTAATTAACTACAAAATTTAAAATAATATCATAAATTTAAATATCTTAAATCTTTGATTTTTTATAATTTTTTATATTTCAGTTGATTAATTTAAAGCAGATCGTACACATTATAGTAAAAGGTGTTCATTATGATGTTAATTGATCAAATTTTATCATGTGTAAGTACGATACAAAGTGTATATATATATATATATATATATATATAAAATATTGAAATTTCTCATTGAAAAAGTACTATATTATAGAAAAATATTCAAAACTTTGTAATACATTAATATTACTAATTTTTTAATTTAAAATTATCAGCCTTAAATTATATTTTATCGCGTTATTAAACCGGATAAAGTGAAGTGCGTGAAATTTACGACGGAGGCGAATTAAAAATTACGCACTCCCCGTGTTAAATGGCAAAGAAAACAGAAGATAATTCCAAAAAGTTCGATAAGAATTAAAACCGGCCTCGCCCCAACTTCCCATTAACCCACAGCGCGTTTCATTAAAACTGCAAAATTCGATTTAAAAAAAAAACCCAATCATTATTTTTTATTGGCCCGGCGGCAAGTTATTTGTATTAATGCGGCTGCCGATCGGCGGTGACGGTTTTTAATTCGCACCAACCGCCCCGCCAGCCCGCCCCGCAGTCGGAAGTCATTAAGGAGGGCAGCGGTAATGCATTTTAATTACGCCGCACGGACGCGCCACCGCGCTTATTTATACGAAAAACTAACTTTTAAATTAGATAAAAGTACAACTTTCATCATAGATATAATTCCAGATATGAGCCTGGCCAGGGGGGTGACGGCGGCGGCGTCCGCGCGGCCTGTCTCTTCCTTTCGGCGGGCTGCGCCGGGAATGAATTTATGTCCTCCGCCGCCGCGCGTTTTTATTTATTCAAGGGGGCGCGCGGACAACAGAGTCGCCCCGGCTAATTGAGAATTATGACAATTATGTTCAGGGGAGAAGGATTTGCGTTGTAATTTTTTTTTGCCGTTCGTTTTGCCAGAATTTTTCTGCTGGGACGTATTGAATTAATATTCAGCCGGTCGCATGATTTTTTGATATAATCGCGACATTTGCGCGCCGCCTGAAGCGGCCCTGATTAGCTCGGGGACTGCATTAAAATAGATTCGGTTTTTTTTTGGGACGCCTGCACTCCCGTGCCCTTCGCCAATTTCACCCGGCGCATTCGCCATTGCATCGAGAGGGTTGATTAACACTTTTCATACACAAGGAATTTCTGGAATTTATTTTCTCGTGCTTTTTAAACGAAAATTTGCTCATTATTTCTTATATAATTATATTATGCAAATTCTGTATTTTTTAGCCTCACACAATAAAAAATAACTGCTATCTTTTGACCGATATTATCTGGGATTCTAATAGGTCCCTCTATTAGAATCTGAGATAATATCGGTTAAAGGATTTGGTTTGAAAAGTATGACTGACGCATTCTTAGGTGTTCGAAGACATTTTTAGACCACCTTGCACAATTTATGAAAGGACTGAAACAGTTTCGGACATTATTATAATCAGACAGACGCAGACGATGAGTATTTACAAGTTTGAGGGTCTTAGAGAGTCTTAAAAGGTCAAAGACCGTTCAGTTCACTAACGACTGTGTTTGACGGTCTAATTCTAGTTTTAGTTATTTTCTCAAATAGTCAAAAAAATAATCTGAAAAAGTTTAAGAAAATCTGGAAAATTCAAAGACAGTTATTAAGATATTTTATGAGATATTTAAAAAATAATAATCTGACAAAGTTTAAAAAAGTCTGGAAAATCCAAAAACAGTTATTAAGATATTTTATGAGATATTTAAAAAATAATAATTTGACAAAGTTTAAGAAAGTCTGGAAAATACAAAAACAGTTATTAAGATATTTTATGAGATATTTTATAAGATAGTCGAAGACAGTTCGAGAAAGTATAGAGAGAACTAGAGACGAGAACTTTGAATTAGTGTGTTAAAATCTGCGCTAATCTGTGATAGTTTTAGATAGCATGGGAGAGCCTAAAAAGGCTAAAAGGTTGTCAAAGAGATCTAAAATGTCTTAGACTAGTCTTTGAGAGAGTGTTAGAATCTGCGATAATCTGTTATAATCTGAGGGAAACTTAACTCAAATGTGATGGTTTTAAAGAGTCGGAGAAGGTATACAAATTTCTTAAATAGTCTGAAGAAGTGTCTAGATGAGATAGTCTACGATATTGAGAGAGTTTAAAAAAATTGAAAAACTCAATTGCAATCAGAGAAAGTTAGAAACAATTTCTGAAAAAGTCTGTTAGAATGAGATGAGAGTACGTAATAAGTCTCAGATAATCTAAAAAGTCGAAAATAGACGTTTGGAAAATATAGTTTCGGAATGAGAGACTATGGATATTTAGTTTATGAGTTTATGTTTCAAATAGTTTCAAAGTCGTTTTAGACAAGACAATTTCTTAGCTCAAAAGTTGTTCAAGAAATGAATTCATGTATCCTCCTCCCATTCAATTTGTCCTTGATAAATAGAACGCGTTATATTTTTCCATTCGATCTACCATCTAATTAAATATTTCAAATAATTTGCTGTATGATACGAGACAATTTAGATTGTCTCGCATCTTGACTAACATTTGAGTCAAGAAATTGTCTTGTCTAAAACGACCTTTAGAAAGTCTAAGAGGGTATAAGACAATCTGAATAAGTCTGAATGAATGCCCAGGAATGTGTGGAGAAATCAGTCTGAAAAAGTCAATGTTATTAGAGTCGTAGTATGTGTTTTGTTGATTTTCTATTTCGTTTTGGTTCTCTGTCTTTGTGCTTTGTCTTTGGACTTTGTCTGTATTCTTTGTCTGTGTACTTTGTCTGCGTACTTTGTTTGTGTACTTTGGCTGTGTACTTTGTCTGAGTACTTTGTCTGTATCTTTTGTCAGTTTTTGTACACTGTCTTTGCTCTTTGTCTTTGTGCTTTGTCTTTGATCTTTATCTTTGTGCTTGGTCTCTGTGCTTTGTCTTTGTGCTTTGTATTTGTGCTTAGTCTGTGTGCTTTGCCTGTGTGCTGTGCCTTTATACATTTTCTGTGTACTTTGTTTGTGTACTTTGCATGTGTACTTTGTCTCTGTCCTTTCTCTATGTATTTTGTCTGTGTACTTCTGTTGTGTACTTTGTCTGTGTACTTTGTTTGTATACTTTGTCTGTGTCTTTTCTCAGTTTTTGTACACTGTCTTTGCTCTTTGTCTGTGTGCTTTGTCTTTGATCTTTATATTTGTGCTTGGTCATTGTGCTTTGTCTTTGTGCTTTGTATTTGTGCTTTGTCTTTGTGCTTTGTCTTTGTACTGTGTCTTTATACATTTTCTGTGTACTTTGTTTGTGTACTTTGCATGTGTACTTTGTCTCTGTCCTTTCTCTATGTACCTTGTTTGTGTACTTTGTCTGTGTACTTTGTCTGTGTACTTCAGTTGTGTACTTCTGTTGTGTACTTTGTCTGTGTACTTTGTTCGTGTACTTTGGCTGTGTACTTTGACTATGTAATTTGTCTGTGTCCTTTGTCCGTTCTTGTACACTGTCTTTGCTCTTTGTCTTTGTGCTTTGTCTTTGATCTTTATCTTTGTGCTTGGTCTTTGTGCTTTGTTTTTGTGCTGTGTCTTTATACTTTTTCTGTGTACTTTGTTTGTGTACTTTGCATGTGTACTTTGCATATGTACTTTGCATGTGCACTTTGTCTGTGTCCTTTGTCTATGTACTTTGTCTGTGTAATTTGTTTATGTTCTTTGGCTGTGTACTTTGTCTGTGTCCTTTGTCAGTATCCTTTGTCAATGTACTGGTCAAAGTATTTTGCCAGTGTACTTTGTCTGTGTATTTTGTCTGTGTACTTCATCAGTGTACTTCATCAGTGTGCTTTGTCAGCGTACTTTGTTTATATACTTTGTCTGTGTGCTTTATCTGTGTACATTGTCTTTGTCCTTTGTCAATGTACTATGTCTGTGTATTTTGTCTGTGTACTTCGTCAGGGTACTTTTTCAGTATACCTTGTCAGTGTAATTCGTCAGTTTACTTTGTGTGTGTACTTTGTCTTTGTCGGTGTACTTGATCAATGTATCTTGCCATTGTACTTTGTCTGTGTATTTTGTCTGTGTACTTCGCCAGTGTACTTTGTCAGAATACTTTGTCAGAATACTTTTTCAGTATAATTTGTCTCTTGCACTTTGTATATGTACTTTGTCTGTGTACCTTACCTGTGTACTTTGCCTGTGTACTTTGTCTTAGTCCTTTGTCAGTGTACTTTGTCAATGTACTTTGTCTGTGTAATTTGTCTGTGTATTTTGTCTGTGTATTTCTTCAGCGTACTTTTTCAGTATACCTTTTCAGTGTACTTTGTCAGTGTAATACGTACCAGTATACTTTGTCTGTGTCCTTTGTCTTTGTTCTTTGTCTTTGTTCTTTGTCTTTGTTCTTTGTCTTTGTTCTTTGTCTTTGTTCTTTGTCTTTGTTCTTTGTCTTTGTTCTTTGTCTTTGTTCTTTGTTCTTTGTCTTTGTTCTTTGTTCTTTGTTCTTTGTTCTTTGTTCTTTGTTCTTTGTTCTTTGTTCTTTGTTCTTTGTTCTTTGTTCTTTGTTCTTTGTTCTTTGTTCTTTGTTCTTTGTCTTTGTTCTTTGTTCTTTGTCCTTTGTCTTTGTTCTTTGTCTTTGTTCTTTGTCTTTGTTCTTTGTTCTTTGTCTTTGTTCTTTGTCTTTGCTTTGTTCTTTGTCTTTGTTCTTTGTCTTTGTTCTTTGTCTTTGTTCTTTGTCTTTGTTCTTTGTCTTTGTTCTTTGTCTTTGTTCTTTGTCTTTGTTCTTTGTCTTTGTTCTTTGTCTTTGTTCTTTGTCTTTGTTCTTTGTCTTTGTTCTTTGTCTTTGTTCTTTGTCTTTGTTCTTTGTCTTTGTTCTTTGTCTTTGTTCTTTGTCTTTGTTCTTTGTCTTTGTTCTTTGTCTTTGTTCTTTGTCTTTGTTCTTTGTCTTTGTTCTTTGTCTTTGTTCTTTGTCTTTGTTCTTTGTCTTTGTTCTTTGTTTTTGTTCTTTGTCTTTGTTCTTTGTCTTTGTTCTTTGTCTTTGTTCTTTGTCTTTGTTCTTTGTCTTTGTTCTTTGTCTTTGTTCTTTGTCTTTGTTCTTTGTCTTTGTTCTTTGTCTTTGTTCTTTGTCTTTGTTCTTTGTCTTTGTTCTTTGTCTTTGTTCTTTGTCTTTGTTCTTTGTCTTTGTTCTTTGTCTTTGTTCTTTGTCTTTGTTCTTTGTCTTTGTTCTTTGTCTTTGTTCTTTGTCTTTGTTCTTTGTCTTTGTTCTTTGTCTTTGTTCTTTGTCTTTGTTCTTTGTTTTTGTTCTTTGTCTTTGTTCTTTGTCTTTGTTCTTTGTCTTTGTTCTTTGTCTTTGTTCTTTGTCTTTGTTCTTTGTCTTTGTTCTTTGTCTTTGTTCTTTGTCTTTGTTCTTTGTCTTTGTTCTTTGTCTTTGTTCTTTGTCTTTGTTCTTTGTCTTTGTTCTTTGTCTTTGTTCTTTGTCTTTGTTCTTTGTCTTTGTTCTTTGTCTTTGTTCTTTGTCTTTGTTCTTTGTCTTTGTTCTTTGTCTTTGTTCTTTGTCTTTGTTCTTTGTCTTTGTTCTTTGTCTTTGTTCTTTGTCTTTGTTCTTTGTCTTTGTTCTTTGTCTTTGTTTTTTGTCTTTGTTCTTTGTCTTTGTGCTGTGTCTTAGTACTTTGTCTTTGTGCTTTGTCTTTGTACTTTATCTTTGTGCTTGGTCTTTGTGCTTTGTCTTTGTGCTTTGTCTTTGTACTTTGTCTTTGTGCTTTGTCTTTGTACTTTGTCTTTGTGCTTTGTCTTTGTGCTTTGTGTTTGTGCTATGTCTTTATACTTCTTCTGTGTACTTTGTATACTTTGCATGTGTACTTTTTATGTGTACTTTGTCTATGTACTTTGTCTGTGTACTTTGTCTGTGTACTTTCGTTCTGTACCTTGTCTGTGTATTTTGTTTGTGTACATGGTCTGTGTCCTTTGTCAGTATTCTTTGTCAATGTACTTGATCAATGTATTTTGCCAGTGTACTTTGTCTGTGTATTTTGTCTGTGTACTTCGTCAGTGTACTTTATAAGTGTGCTTTGTCAGTGTACTTTGTCAGTGTACTTTGTCAGTGTACTTTGTCAGTGTACTTTGTCAGTATACTTTGTCAGTATATTTTGTCAGTATACTTTATCTGTATACTTTGTAGGTGACCTTGTCAGTTTACTTTGTCTGTGTACTTTGTCGGTGTCATTGCCACTTTATTGTGTCTGTGTACTTTCTTAATGTCTGTGTGTTGTGTGTTGTGTGTAGTATGCTTGAATGTCTGCCTTGTATCTGCCTTGTCTCTGCCTTGTCTTTGCCTTGTCTTTGCCTTGTCTTTGCCTTGTCTCTGCCTTGTATCTTTGTATCTTTGTATCTTTGTATCTTTGTATCTTTGTATCTTTGTATCTTTGTATCTTTGTATCTTTGTATCTTTGTATCTTTGTATCTTTGTATCTTTGTATCTTTGTATCTTTGTATCTTTGTATCTTTGTATCTTTGTATCTTTGTATCTTTGTATCTTTGTATCTTTGTATCTTTGTATCTTTGTATCTTTGTATCTTTGTATCTTTGTATCTTTGTATCTTTGTATCTTTGTATCTTTGTATCTTTGTATCTTTGTATCTTTGTATCTTTGTATCTTTGTATCTTTGTATCTTTGTATCTTTGTATCTTTGTATCTTTGTATCTTTGTATCTTTGTATCTTTGTATCTTTGTATCTTTGTATCTTTGTATCTTTGTATCTTTGTATCTTTGTATCTTTGTATCTTTGTATCTTTGTATCTTTGTATCTTTGTATCTTTGTATCTTTGTATCTTTGTATCTTTGTATCTTTGTATCTTTGTATCTTTGTATCTTTGTATCTTTGTATCTTTGTATCTTTGTATCTTTGTATCTTTGTATCTTTGTATCTTTGTATCTTTGTATCTTTGTATCTTTGTATCTTTGTATCTTTGTATCTTTGTATCTTTGTATCTTTGTATCTTTGTATCTTTGTATCTTTGTATCTTTGTATCTTTGTATCTTTGTATCTTTGTATCTTTGTATCTTTGTATCTTTGTATCTTTGTATCTTTGTATCTTTGTATCTTTGTATCTTTGTATCTTTGTATCTTTGTATCTTTGTATCTTTGTATCTTTGTATCTTTGTATCTTTGTATCTTTGTATCTTTGTATCTTTGTATCTTTGTATCTTTGTATCTTTGTATCTTTGTATATTTGTATCTTTGTATCTTTGTATCTTTGTATCTTTGTATCTTTGTATCTTTGTATCTTTGTATCTTTGTATCTTTGTATCTTTGTATCTTTGTATCTTTGTATCTTTGTATCTTTGTATCTTTGTATCTTTGTATCTTTGTATCTTTGTATCTTTGTATCTTTGTATCTTTGTATCTTTGTATCTTTGTATCTTTGTATCTTTGTATCTTTGTATCTTTGTATCTTTGTATCTTTGTATCTTTGTATCTTTGTATCTTTGTATCTTTGTATCTTTGTATCTTTGTATCTTTGTATCTTTGTATCTTTGTATCTTTGTATCTTTGTATCTTTGTATCTTTGTATCTTTGTATCTTTGTATCTTTGTATCTTTGTATCTTTGTATCTTTGTATCTTTGTATCTTGTATCTTGTATCTTGTATCTTGTATCTTGTATCTTGTATCTTGTATCTTGTATCTTGTATCTTGTATCTTGTATCTTGTATCTTGTATCTTGTATCTTGTATCTTGTATCTTGTATCTTGTATCTTGTATCTTGTATCTTGTGTCTTGTATCTTGTATCTTCTTTTGTTTACTTTGTCAGTATACTTAGCGAGTATACTTTGCCAGTGTTTATACTTCGTACATTGTACTTTGTGAGTATACATTTTTGTATACTTTGAACTTCGTCCATGTACTTTGTCTGTGTAATTTGTCTGTGTACTTTATCTGTATACTTTGATTGTGTAATTTGTTTGTGTACTTTGTCTGGGTATAGTCAGTGTACTTTTTCATTGTACTTTGTCGGTATACTTTGTCAGTGTAGTTTGTACCTTATACCTTGTACATTTTATCTTGTACTTTGTACTTTTATCTTTTCTTTGTACTTTGTTTTTGTACTTCGTCTTTGCACTTTGTATTTGTCATTTTACTTCGTCGTTGAACCTATTCATCATCATCTCCAAATATGTGTATCTTTTGGGGTGGAAAATCTTTATATATATATAGAGTACACTAATATATAGTAATTTACAATTCCGACAAGAAAAAAATATGTGAATACATTCCGCAACAGTTGGTGCGTCTAATAGCTGTGACTAGATAGAACCCCATTTTAAAAAAGATTATATTTTGGGGATGCTCTGTGATTTAAGTATTTAAGAGTTTCATCCTAAGCAGTAATCGGAAAAATAACAATTTGTTTCATTAATATTATAAAAAGTCAATTTGCAAATCATTCCCTAGCTCGGGAGCTCAAGGGACAGATCCGTCTTCCGCAACAAGATAATAATCCGCTCATTTTAATTTCGCGGCTGTTTGAGTGCGGGCGACGATCCCCGAAGACGGCGGCGCATACATAAACAATATAAAAGAAGTAATCAAAGTTCGCCCCCCGATAACGCGTTTTATATATGTATAACGGCCCCCGGGGGACCGCCGCCCGGCCGGCGCTCGCGACGTCCAGGCCCCGGACCCATAGATGTGTAAAATAACTTGTCACGCACTGATAGCCGGCGATATTGGGTTGGTGGTTTGGGAGCGACCTATGCGGCGAAATTTTAATATGCCGCCCCCACACACACACACGAACAGGTATTGTACAGGCGATGTACAACGTCTCGCACAAAAATCGCCTCATAATTTAATAATTACGAGCCGCTGTGCAGTAAATCACGCTCGGGGGGTGTATTGTTGAAGTTTGTTGCGGTGCTCGGCGGGCGTGAAGCGGCGGCTGCTCTCTCGGACCTGGGGAGCGATTGTACGTATCAGGCAATCGGATCATTTAACAAGGGACAATTAGAGAAAGCGCCAAACTGCGTACGGAGTCCCGTATCTTAAACATCTCCGGGCAGTAAATTCGGACCGAGGAAAGCGGGACTGACCCCCCCCAGCCGCAACCGACCCGCATTCCTGCAACTAACTCTTGACCCTTCAGTGGTATTTAACATGTTTACAATGGCAAATTAGATTAATGGGGGGCGCCCCACCCCTCCCCCTCCGGGCCCGGAGTGGTGCGGAGGCGAGAAAATGAACAATCATTGCCGTTGCGAAACTACCGCCGGAAACTATTAGCCGACTTCAAGTGAAACCGCGATTTGCTTGGCCAATTGATTTATTTGTTCACAGTTACTTACTAGAGTGGTCCTTATATAAATTAACTAGTAATATTTCTGACTGGCTATGGACCCTTGGGTGCTATAGTTGAATTATTTAATGAAAAACTAATTTATAGTTTGATACTTTAATGGACAGTTTACTTATACAAAAAATTAGTAATAAAATTTGCAATTTTACACACTCGTAGGTAGAAACGAATGTAGTGTAATTTTTTCTTATAAAATTATATTTTGATATCAATATAATATATATATATATATATATATATATATATATATATATATATATATATATAATCATAAAGCTCTGAACCAAGGGCGAAATATCGATATTAAAAGAAGGAGTTTCTTTAGCCCTCACGCCGCAATCCCAACAATTTTCCTCCCAATCAGTTATCAGCGAAAAACTACCATCACTATATATATATATATATATATATATATATATATATATATATATATATATATATATATATATATATATATATATATAATATATTATATTATATTTGATAATATGCTCCCACAAATTTATATTTACTATAAGCAGTGAGGCTAGGAAATTAAGTTTATGTAAAAGCAAGTTATGCTTTATTGAAACTGAATATTAAATACCATAAATCTTTCCAAAAGGTAAGGGTAGGTTTGGAAAATCATTAATAGGATTATTCAAAATCGGTCGCGTTAAAACTGAAGGTAGCTTTAGGCCGCCGCCCCCCATCAGAATGTGACGAGCGCGCCGGTTAATTCACTAAGCTATCGATGCGATCAATCACAGTCTCGCATCATCGCCTAGGTACTTAACTCATAAGAAATCATCCCTATACGCGACTGATATATAAATACGCTTCGCCCCGAAATGGGGGAGCAGCATTAAAAGAGTTAAAAGCGGGGCACTTAGCCTGCCCCCGCGTGTGTCTCTCTACATGTAGCGCGTAAAACGAAACTTTAATCCCTCATTTGGCGGGCGCCCTTCGAAAGTAATGAACGCGATTTCATCCCTGGCTGAATAATTTTTAACTCCCCCACCCCCCATCCCCTCGCGCATTAATAAATTAATTCGCGAAAATAAGCTTTTAAAGTGATATATAAGATGAAAACTGTCTGAAATCTCCCGCGGAATATGATTAGAGATTATGGATACTTCAAATATGAGAAGCCGCCCCCAAATGACATTTACCCCTTGAATATTCATAGGGCCCGATGAAGGGTTGCCTGCCGTCTTTAATGCCGCGCAACTTCCTTGGCAACTTTAATATCCTTCCCACCCACACAAGTTTTCGGGGGTGCACGCGTATCGGCTTTAATATATTCTTTTTGATATGCGGATCCGATGGCGATAAATCTGATTTTATTTAGCCGTTTAATTTTTCGGAGGGCAATAAAATCATCAAATATATCACAAGCAGGGGGAGGTGGGGGTGGTAGAAATAGTGTCGGGAAGAGGAAATCGTAAAACGAACGGTTTTGAATGCTCGCATCGGGTTTTTATCACGCATCTTAAGTGGTTGACGATGGAATGGATGCGCATTATTTACAACTGGAGATTTAGGGATGTTCTATAGCAAATTTGACTGCTGTATTGTGAAAAATAAGCCTTACAGGGTGGTTTCATCTAAACACTGTAAACACTGAAAAATTATAAGCGTTATAAAAAAAAACGGTTGAAATCTGTACACTTTTTCAGGTTCCCTCAGACTTTTTTTAATTCTGCTCCGTTCACAGTTTCTATGGTAGTTTAGTTACACTAAGTATGTACTATACATCAAAATGAAGATAATTTAATAGAGAATACTATAGTCTCAATTAGTTTTTGGAAATTTTATTTATAAAGGTTACAGCTATCAAAATTATAAATTTAGTTACAAAATGTAATTCAATTTACAACTTTGAAGCTTCAGTTCCTATGGTAATTTAGTCATACTAAGTAAGTACTATACCTCAAAATGAAGATAATTTAATAGAGAATACTATAGTCGCAATTAGTTTTTGGAAATTTTATTTATAAAGGTTACAGCTATCAAAATTATAAATTAAGTTACAAAATATAATTCAATTTACAACTTTGAAGCTACAGTTCCTATGGTACTTTAGTTACACTAAGTATGTACTTTACATCAAAATGAAGATAATTTAATAGAGAATACTATAGTCTCAATTAGTTTTTGGAAATTTTATTTATAAAGGTTACAGCTATCAAAATTGTAAATTTAGTTACAAAATGTAATTCAATTTACAACTTTGAAGCTACAGTTCCTCTGGTAGTTTAGTTACACTAAGTATATACTATACATCAAAATGAAGATAATTTAATAGAGAGTACTATAGTCGCAATTAGTTTTTGGAAATTTTATTTATAAAGGTTACAGCTATCAAAATTGTAAATTTAGTTACAAAATGTAATTCAATTTACAACTTTGTAGCTTCAGTTTCTATGGTAGTTTAGTTACACTAAATATGTACTATACATCAAAATGAAGATAATTTAATAGAGAATACTGTAGTCTCAATTAGTTTTTGGAAATTTTATTTATAAAGGTTACAGTTATCAAAATTGTAAATTTAGTTACAAAATGTAATTCAATTTACAACTTTGAAGCTTCAGTTCCTATGGTAGTTTAGTTACACTAAGTATGTACTATACATCAAAATAAAGATAAATTAATAGAGAATACTATAGTCGTAATTATTTTTTGGAAATATTATTTATAAAGGTTACAGCTATCAAAATTATAAATTAAGTTACAAAATATAATTCAATTTACAACTTTGAAGCTTCAGTTCCTATGGTAGTTTAGTTACACTAAGTATGTACTATACATCAAAATGAAGATAAATTAATAGAGAATACTATAGTCTCAAATAGTTTTTGGAAATTTTATTTATAAAGGTAACAGCTATCAAAATTGTAAATTTAGTTACAAAATGTAATTCAATTTACAACTTGGAAGCTTCAGTTCCTATGGTAGTTTAGTTACACTAAGTATGTACTATACATCAAAATGAAGATAATTTAATAGAAAATACTATAGTCGCAATTAGTTTTTGGAAATTTTATTTATAACGGTTACAGCTATCAAAATTATAAATTAAGTTACAAAATATAATTCAATTTACAACTTTGAAGCTTCAGTTCCTATGGTAGTTTAGTTACACTAAGTATGTACTATACATCAAAATGAAGATAATTTAATAGAGAATACTATAGTCTCAATTAGTTTTTGGAAATATTATTTATAAAGGTTACAGCTATCAAAATTGTAAATTTAGTTACAAAATGTAATTCAATTTACAACTTTAAAGCTACAGTTCCTATGGTAGTTTAGTTACACTAAGTATGTACTATACATCAAATTGAAGATAAATTAATAGAGAATACTATAGTAGCTATTAATTTTTGGAAATTTTATTTATAAAGGTAACAGCTATCAAAATTGTATGCAGAAAAAATAGACCATAAGGACGAATCGATCCATAAAGGCTGAGAGTTTCTATTTCTGCATACAAAAAATATTTCCCTTTATAAATTGCAGAACATAAATCGTGTGGCATTAAAACAATGCGTTGACGATCCGCTGCTGTCGGTTGCGGAGGGTGGAGTAATCCGGAAACGTCGTTATAATCAATATAAATAATACTTTTAATATTCCGCAGGATGAATGATGTAGATTTCGTCAGATGCGGTTGAATAAAATAAATATAAAGAAAATATACAGAGGACTGAAAGTAGTCATCTATCATCCGATATATACATACATACAAACACATACACATACATACATACATACACACACATACATACAAAATATATATATAAACCAGTTGCTACTGTAAAATATTGAATTTTACCACCAAGGCTCCACACAAATGGAAAGAGAGAGTACGCGGAAGGGAAACCTGCGGGGGTTGGGTATTAATACGCGGGGGCTGTAGAGAGAGCATATACCCATGTGTGTGTGTGTATATGTGGAGTAATAAATATCTATATTTAAATGCCTTCAAATTCTTCAGCGGGGGGACATTTGATATTCGCGCTGTCAGGACAAAGCTGACATATGATTTGTGGTCGTAAATGTCGTATCTACTCCCGGGTAGCATTTATCCGTGCGGCCCCCGTTTTAGACTATTGTGACATTAAACATTTTTTTTGTTGTGTGTATGTGTTTGTGCTGCTCCTCTCAAATCGATTCTTTCATTCGACAGACAATGCGGGGTAATTGATGACAAGTTATTTAACGATCTGATAAGCCCCCCACGCCATTCAATACGGCTGCGGGATGATGAGAAAATAAGTAAAAAAATATAAGAACGCGCGAGAGAGAATTAAAGAGGGGGCGGCAGCACAAAAGGATGAGAACAATGTGATATATCGCCGGCTGTCAGTGCGCAGATAGAACAAATCAATTTCCCCAATTTAGTGTTTGCACGTCTCCTCCTTGGTGAAATATTTATATTCGGCGGGTTTTGACAAACCGGGCCTCATCATTTTCAAAAATGGTTTGATTTATCAGCCGGCAGTTTGATTCCTGACCGGGCGGGCGGTTTATTCTCCCCGGGGTTGTTCAATTGATAAATCGGCACGGGCCCGGGATTTATGGCGCGGCCGCAGATCTTAAATCCTGTCGCGTAGACCAAAGACGTATAACTCCAGGACGACTTGCGGCCGCCGCTAATTGTGACGGATACGTTTTCCTGATTGCTGTTTGCACACCGACTACTGCCGCCTGCATATTTCATGGCCCTGTTTATCACATCGGACTGTTTAAAAGTTTCCAGTTCGGCACAATTAACAATCAAAGAATTTGAGCAACTACCGACACTAGAAAACGGATGGAGAACATTCAAGATGTTTGAAGGGTGCTGCAGAATAAAATAAAGTTTAAAAGACTAAGAATAGTAGAGATAAACATTTCATACTTTGGAGGGGCTAAGTATGAGTATTTGTAAATATATTTAGCGTAATTTTATAAAATTTTGAAAATGACAATCAGAGTTATAGTACTTTATATCATCTGACTAATGTAAGATTTGTAACTTTTGAGTTTAACAACCCAAAAAGACTAAAATTAGTAGAGGTAAAGATTTCAAACTTTGTAGGAGCTAAGTATGACTATTTGTAAATATATTCCACGTAACTTTATAAAATTTTGAAAATTTCAAACATAATTATAGTACTTTATATGCCCTGACTAATGTAAGATTTGTACTTTTTGAGTTTAATAATGCAAAAAGACTACAAATACTTAAGATACAACTTTCATACTTTGTAAGGGCCAAGTATGAGTATTTGTAAATATATTCAGCGTAATTTCATAAAATTTTGAAAACTACAAACAGAGCTATAGTACTTTATATCCTCTGACGTATATAAGATTTGTAAATTTTGAGTTTAACAATCCAAAAAGATAAGAAATATTTAACGTACAAGTTTCATACTTTGCAGGGAATAAGTATGAGTATTTGTAAATATATTTAGCGAAATTTTATAAAATTTTGAAAACTACAAACATAGTTATAGTACTTTATATCCCCCGACTAATGTAAGATTTGTAATTTTTGAGTTTAACAACCAAAAAAGCCTAAGAATAGTTCAGATATACATTTCATACTTTATACGGGTTAAGTATGACTAGATGTAAATATATTTCTCGTAATTTTATAAAATTTTGAAAACTACAAACAGAGTTATAGTACTTTATATCTTCTGACGAATGTTAGATTTGTAATTTTTGAGTTTAACAATCCAAAAAGACAAGAAATATTTAACGTACAAATTTCATACTTTGCAGGGGCTAAGTATGAGTATTTGTAAATATATTTAGCAAAATTTTATAAAATTTTGAAAACTACAAACAGAGTTATAGTACTTTATATTCCCTGACTAATGTAAGATTTGTAATTTTTGAGTTTAACAATACAAAAACAAAATAAATAGTTAAGATAGAACCTTTATAATTTATAGGGGCTAAGTATGAATATATGTAAATATATTCAGAGTAATTTTATAACATTTTCAAAACTAAAAACAGACTTAAGTACTTTATATCTTCTGACTAATGTAAGATTTGTAATTTTTGAGTTTAACAATCCAAAAAGACAAGAAATAGTTAAGATACAACTTTCATACTTTGTAGGGGCCAAGTATGAGTTTTGTAAATATATTCAGCGTAATTTTATAATATTTAAAAAACTACAAACAGAGTTATAGTACTTTATATCATCTGACGAATGTAAGATCTGTAATTTTTGAGTTTAACAACCCAAAAAGACTAAGGATAGTAGAGATAAAGATTTCAAACTTTGTAGGGGCTAAGTAAGACTATTTCTAAATATATTCAGCGTAATTTTATAAAATTTTGAAAACTACGAACAGTTATGGTACTTTATACATCCTAGCTAATGTAAGATTTTTAATTTTTGAGTCAACAACCAAAAAAGACTAAGAATAGTTGAGATATACATTTCATACTTTATACGGATTAAGTATGATTAAGTGTAAATATATTCAGCGTAATTTTATAAAATTTTGAAAACTACAAACAGAGTTATAGTACTTTGAATCCTCTGACTAATGTAAGATTTGTAATTTTTGAGTTTAAGAACCAAAAAAGACTAAGAATAGTTGAGATATACATTTCATACTTTATACGGGTTAAGTATGATTAATTGTAAATATATCTGGGGCAATTTTATAAAATTTTGAAAACTACAAACAGAGTTATAGTACTTTATATCCTCTAACTAATGTAAGATTTGTAGTTTTTTAGTTTAACAACTCAAAAAAACTAAGAATAATAGAGATAAAGATTTCAAACTTTGTAGGGGCTAAGTATGATTATTTGGAAATATATTCCACGTAATTTTATAAAAGTTTGAAAACTTCAAACAGAGTTATAGTACTTTATATCCCCTGACTAATGTAAAATTTGTAATTTTTGAGTTTAACAACCAAAAAAGACTAAGAATAGTTCAGATATACATATACATATACATTTCATACTTTATACGGGTTAAGTATGACTATATGTAAATATATTTCGCGTAATTTTATAAAATTTTGAAAACTACAAACAGAATTATAGTACTTTATATCTTCTGACGAATGTTAGATTTGTAATTTTTGAGTTTAATAATACAAAAAGACTGCAAATAGATAAGATACAACTTTCATACTTTGTAGAGGCCAAGTATCGGTCTTTGTAAATATATTCAGCGTAATTTTATAAAATTTAGAAAACTACAAACATAGTTATAGTACTTTATATCCTCTGACTAATGTAAGATTTGTAATTTTCGAGTTTAACATCCAAAAATACAAGAAATAGTTAAGATATAACTTTCATACTTTGTAGGGTCTAAATATTAGTACTTGTAGATGTATTCAACGTAATTTTATAAAATTTTGAAAAATACAAACATAGTTATAGTACTTTATATCCTCTGATTAATGTAAGATTTGTAATTTTTGAGTTTAACACCCCAAAAAGACTAAGAATAGATGACATAAAGAATTCAAACTTTGTAGGGGCTAAGTATGACTATTTGTAAATATACTCAGAGTAATTTTATCAAAATGTTAAAACTACAATCAGAATTATAGTACTTTATAGATCCTGGGTAATGTAAGATTTGTAATTTTTGAGTTTAACAACCAAAAAAGAATAAGAATAGTTAGATATACATTTCATACTTTTTACGGGTTAAGTATGATTATTTTTAAATACATTTCGCGTAAATTTATAAATTTTTGAAAACTACAGTTATAGTACTTTATATCCACTGATGAATGTAAGATTTGTAATTTTTGAGTTTAACAATCCAAAAAGACTACAAATAGTTAAGATACAACTTTCATACTTTGTAATGGCTAAGTATGAGTATTTGTAAATATATTTAGCTTAATTTTATAAAATTTTGAAAACTTTAAACAGAGTTATAGTACGTTATATCCCCTGACTAATGTAAGATTTGTAATTTTTGTGTTTAATAATCCCAAAGACTACAAATACTTAAGATACAACTTTCATACTTTGTAGGGGCCAAGTATGAGTATTTGTAATTATATTCAGCGTAATTATATAAAATTTTGAAAACTACAAACAGAGTTATCATACTTTATATTCTCTGACTAATGTAAGATTTGTAATTTTTGAATTTAGCAATCCAAAAAGTCTACAAATAGTTAAGATACAGCTTTCATAGTTTGTAAGAGCTAAGTAAGAGTATTTGTAAATATATTCAACGTAATTTTATAAAATTTTGAAGACTACAAACAGAGTTATCATACTTTATATTCCCTGACGAATGTAAAATTTGTAATTTTTGAGTTTAACAACCAAAAAAGACTAAAAATAGTAGAGATAAAGATTTTAAACTTTTTAGAGGCTAAGTTTGATTATTTTTAAATATATTCAGCGTAATTTTATAAAATTTTGAAAACTACAAACAGAATTATATTACTTTATATCTCCTGACTAATGTAAGATTTGTAATTTTCGAGTTTAACAATAAAAAAGTCTACAAATAGTTAAGATACAGCTTTAATACTTTGTAAGAGCAAAGAGGATAGATGGATAGATGGATAGATGGATAGATGGATAGATGGATAGATGGATAGATGGATAGATGGATAGATGGATAGATGGATAGATGGATAGATGGATAGATGGATAGATGGATAGATGGATAGATGGATAGATGGATAGATGGATAGATGGATAGATGGATAGATGGATAGATGGATAGATGGATAGATGGATAGATGGATAGATGGATAGATGGATAGATGGATAGATGGATAGATGGATAGATGGATAGATGGATAGATGGATAGATGGATAGATGGATAGATGGATAGATGGATAGATGGATAGATGGATAGATGGATAGATGGATAGATGGATAGATGGATAGATGGATAGATGGATAGATGGATAGATGGATAGATGGATAGATGGATAGATGGATAGATGGATAGATGGATAGATGGATAGATGGATAGATGGATAGATGGATAGATGGATAGATGGATAGATGGATAGATGGATAGATGGATAGATGGATAGATGGATAGATGGATAGATGGATAGATGGATAGATGGATAGATGGATAGATGGATAGATGGATAGATGGATAGATGGATAGATGGATAGATGGATAGATGGATAGATGGATAGATGGATAGATGGATAGATGGATAGATGGATAGATGGATAGATGGATAGATGGATAGATGGATAGATGGATAGATGGATAGATGGATAGATGGATAGATGGATAGATGGATAGATGGATAGATGGATAGATGGATAGATGGATAGATGGATAGATGGATAGATGGATAGATGGATAGATGGATAGATGGATAGATGGATAGATGGATAGATGGATAGATGGATAGATGGATAGATGGATTGATGGATAGATGGATATAAAAGTATATGTGTATATTATTAATAGGGCCCCTGTGCTATATATGTGATGGTGTGTCCAATATAGGACCCCTATATATAGATTTTAACGTACCAAATATCAATTTAATATTAAATTTAATTGTAATGATTACTTTCATATATATAAATGTCTAGGGCGCATATTCATTATTGGGGCCCTAGACGATTTAATATGTAACTATTATCCTGATTTAGTTTCACTTTAAAATTAAATTCGAGGAAAAAGATATTTATATGTGTTGATAAAAACGTGGGCCCTACACGTTTTTATCAACACATATAAATATCTTTTTCCTATATAATTTACTATTAGGGCCCTAGACATGTTTGTATTATCTTGATCTGCAGAAACTTCGCAACTTAAAATCTAGGAGAATGAAAATAATTTGTTTTAATTTACATAACATATATATGTTATGATGGTGTCTAGGGCCCAATGTAGGGCCGCTATGTATAAATTTTAACGTATCATGTTTTAATATTAAATTTCATTGGAATGATTATATTCATATGTGTCGAAATAATTATCTAGGGCCCATACAATTTACTATTGGGGCCCTAGACGATTTTATATGGCTTTATTAATTCAAAACTAAGGAAAATAAAATTAGTTTGTATAATCCTGAATAACATATTATATTAATATATGTCATCGTGATGTCTAGGGCCCAATGGAGGGCCCCTGTATATAGATTTTAATTTAAAATATTAAATTAGATTAGAATCTTTATTTTTATTTGTGTCGACAAAATTGTCTAGGCCCATACAATTTACTATTGGGGCCCTAGACGATTTTATATGGCTGTATTATCCTGATAGCCAAAGTTTCACTACTAAAAACTAAGAAAAATATAATTAGTTTGTATAATCCTGCATAACATATTATATTAATATATGTCATCGTGATGACTAGGGCCCAATGGAGGGCCCCTGTATATAGATTTTAATCTATAAAATTAAATTAGATCAGAATGTTTATTTTTATTTATGTCAAAAAAATTGTCTAGGCCCATACAATTTACTATTGAGGCCCTAGATGATTTTATATAACAGTATTATCCCGATGGCAAATAAATAATACTTAAAAACCTGGAAAATGTATATAGTTTAGAGTATTATCCAGTGTAACAAATTAATATATGTTATAGTGGTGTTTAGGGCCCAATGTAGGGCCCCTATATATAGATTTATATCCGATTTCCTTTCAATTTATTATCAGAAAGTTTCATTTGAATGGTAACGTTTATGTGTCGATAAAAGCGTCTAGGGCCTATATCATTCATTATTGGGGCCCTAGACGATTTTATATGGCTCTGTACTCTACTGTACTAGAAAAATGTAATTAGTGTATGTTATCCTGCATAACATATTAATAATATGGTGTCCGGAGACCAATGTAGAGTCCCTGTATATATATTTATATTAATTAAGTAGATTAGATATAGATATAGATATAGATATAGATATAGATATAGATATAGATATAGATATAGATATAGATATAGATATAGATATAGATATAGATATAGATATAGATATAGATATAGATATAGATATAGATATAGATATAGATATAGATATAGATATAGATATAGATATAGATATAGATATAGATATAGATATAGATATAGATATAGATATAGATATAGATATAGATATAGATATAGATATAGATATAGATATAGATATAGATATAGATATAGATATAGATATAGATATAGATATAGATATAGATATAGATATAGATATAGATATAGATATAGATATAGATATAGATATAGATATAGATATAGATAATTTTATATTTTAAATTATATATACTTTTAAATTTCATAATTCAAATATTGTGAGTTTTGCTTTACTAAAATCTCTATAACTCGAGTTGTAACAACTAGAATTTTACCCAATATGCAGGAATTTATTGAAATTAGTTGCAGGATTGTTGTTTATTTACATTTCTTTTTTTTTTTCTATTAAAAATTATATTTTTTTAAATATCTAAATCTCAATATTCTGAAGATTTTACTAAAAAGAGTTACAGGATCGTTACCAGTAATATAGAATTTTTTTCATTAAAAATATAGAACAGTTAAGTCTGGGAGTGTGATAATTCTGGGACTATGTAGGAGAGTTTGAGATTATCTGAAAGAGTTCGAAAGAATCAGAAAGAGACTGAAAATATCTTAGAAGGTCTAGGAAATCCTGAGAGAGTCTAAAAAAAAAGTCGAAGATAATCTGAAAAACACAATAGATAGATAGTTAGATAGTTATTTACCATAGTTGGGTAATAGTGTCATATAAAATCATCTACGGCCCCAATAGTAAATTATATGGGCTTAGACAATTTTTTCGATACAAATAAAAATAAACATTCTGATATAATTTAATATTATAGATTTTAATCTATATACAGGAGCCCTCCATTGGGCCCTAGACACAACGATGACATATATTAATATAATATGTTATGCAGGATAATACAAACTAATTATATTCTATATTATATCTTAGAAGGTCTAGGAAATCCTAAGAGAGTCTAAAAAAAAGTCGAAGACAATCTGAAAAACACGAAAACTATCTGAGATAGTCTAGGAAGTTCTAAAAGAGTATGGAAATGTCTGGGAGAGTTTTTTATTATTCCTACAGTTATTCAGATATATTTTAACTAAAGATATTTTATGGAAAAATCAGTAAAATATCTTCAATATTTCGTCATTTTCATGTATAAGTTATTAATACTACATTATTTTAGATTGCTATAATAGCACTCTACCATTTCTATGAAAATCTCTACTTTATTCTTGATAATTTTATTAAAAAAAAACAAAACTCTCCCATTTCTAACCAAAATCTCAATTTTATTCTTGATAACTTCATAAAAACCAAAACGGACTCAATTTCATGTATGATATATTAGCTATAATTTGGTATGTAACTTCTACAAAAGTTATAGCTAATGATCCTGCTGTATTGAGATGTTACAAAATCATATAATCTACTTTTCTTGTATTCTAATTTATGTTAAAAACATTGTTGCGAACCTAATTTGTACATAAAATACTAAATATAACTGTGCTTTCATCTAGCAGCGCCAGTTAGATCTCACCCGGCGCCTCCACCTTTAATATTAATTAATAAGGCGATGCGTTCGACACCTCCCGACCCCCCCGGCACCCACACAGCATACATTACCTTCATTATACTTTCAACCTCTTAGAGAGCGTTCTACAATTGTCAGTCCCGTAATGCCGCCCTTATTCTTAATTAAACTAACACCCCGGCGTTGGAGCGAGCGCGCGCGGCGGGCGCCGTCAAAGTCGCTAATGTGTTATCCTAACATACACAAGTTCTTAAGATTACTAATGTTAAGTTAGCTATTCTAAAACGGAATGGTTAAACTTAGGCCTTTTGTACGGGGTGGGTGGTGCTAATGGATAAGAATGATTATTCTAACTACGTACGTGTGGCACGCAGTAAAAGCACATACAATGTTAGAAGTTTTCTGTGTTTGTAGGTCCAATTTTTATATTGGTTATTTTCGCTCTCTCGAGGTTACTTATGCATGTAAAACGGGGCTATAAGAGTCGACGTCAATAAATATGACATAATAAAGGAGGGGTGGGTTTTTGGAGCCCGATAGATATCCGGAGAGATAGTGGCTTAATGCAAATGGTCCGTTCTCTCGGAGAGAGCGGCAGCACAATGGCGCTTTGATGAGAGCCAATAAATCAGGGATATGCAAAACCTCCCTTTTATTAAGGGGTTGGTAATGGTACAAACACATCAATACATCCGAGCGCCGCGGGCGCACCGCGCGCTCTTCTTTAATTGCAACCCTCCCTCGCTGATGCGTCACACGAGTGTACAGCACTCCAAATTATTATTACTATTATGACAATTATTAATGCGAGTGCGTTTCTTCTCGCGCGCCCGCCCTGCTTTTTAACACATGCAAATTGGACCGGTCGGTTTTTGTATCGGCCGTAATGCACTTTTATTGTAATGAGGGTCGCCGCATCATAAATTATGCATCTTTTGTGGGCACAGAGAGAGGGCTTTCGCGCTGGCCACGGGATTCATTTAGACGGACGCAATCGAAATGAATGGAAATTTATGGCTGCGTGACATTTTTTTTACACCGAAAGATAATAAAAGGAAACTAAACCCTGCAAAAGCAAAAAAATTACTATTAGATCTACCAAACGGGCATGGATTGGTAGGTGTAACAGTAATATTTTGCTCTTCTCACCGCAATTTTATGAACTTTTTCCTTCATGTACTCATATCTTTAATCTGAATCACACAAGGTGCAGCTATATTCTAATGGAAAGGAAATTTAATTACCTTGCTAATGATACTAAATCACTTTTTGAGTGATTTGAGCAGTTCAAAGTACAGCTATTAATGCAACCAGAACGCCATTCCTGTAAAGTTACGACATGTTCATTGAAGTACTCATATCTTTCTTAATCTGAATCACACAAGGTGCAGCTATATTGCAATCAAAAGGTAATTGAATTTTCTTTATCACGGTGATAAACCATTTTTTGAGTGATTTGTGTAGTTCAAGGGACAGCTACTAATGCAGGTACAACGTTACAAGCCATTCTCGAAAAGTGAAAACATTTTGATTCATTGACTCATATCTTTCTTAATTTGAATGACACAAGGTGCAGCTATATTCTAGTCGAAAGGTCATTTAATTCGCTTGCTAACGGTACTAAACCACTTTTTGAGTGGTTTGAGTAGTTCAAAGCACAGCTATGCATGTAGCCAGAACGGCATTCCTGCAAAGTTATGACATTACATCAATCACTACTCGCTGCAAATCATGATAACTCGAGCACGAATGCACTAATTTCGCTCAAACTCGCATGAAATATTCAAAATACTCTAACTGTTAGATTTAAAACAGAAATTAGGTTTCAGGTTGCGCTTGCAATTTTTTACTGAATTTTTTATTACCTAAATCGTAATTTCATCAATCACATCTCGATGCAAATCATTATAACTCGAGCACGAATGCATTAATTTCGCTCAAACTCGCATGAAATATACAACATACTCTAACTGTTAGATTCCATCAGTAATTAGGCATCAGATTGGGTTTGTAATTTATTTAATGAATTTTTTATGACCTAAATCGTAATTTCATCAATCACATCTCGATGCAAATCATTATAACTCGAGCACGAATGCATTAATTTCGCTCAAACTCGCATGAAATATACAACATACTCTAACTATTAGATTTAAAGAGTAATTAGGCTTCAGGTTGGATTTGTAATTTTTTTAATGAATTTTTTATTACCTAAATCGTAATTTCATCAATCACATCTCGCTGCAAATCATCATAACTCGAGCACGAATGCATTAATTTCGATCAAACTCGCATGAAATATTCAGCATACTCTAACTGTTAGATTTTAATAGTAATTAGGCTTCAGGTTGGGTTTGTAATTTTTTAAATGAATTTTTTATAATCTAAATCGTAATTTCATCAATCACATCTCGCTGCAAATCATCATAACTCGAGCACGAATGCATTAATTTCGTTCAAACTCGCATGAAATATACAACATACTCTAACTGTTAGATTTAAACAGTAGTTAGGCTTTAGGTTGCGTTTATAATTTTTTTAATGAATTTTTTATGACCTAAATCGTAATTTCATCAATCACATCTCGCTGCAAATCATCATAACTCGAACACAAATGCATTAATTTCGCTCAAACTCGCATGAAATATTCAACATACTATAACTATTAGATTTTAATAGTAATTAGGCTTCAGGTTGGGTTTGTAATTTTTTTAATGAATTTTTTATGACCTAAATCGTAATTTCATCAATCACATCTCGCTGCAAATCATCATAACTCGAGCACAAATGCATTAATTTCGTTCAAACTCGCATGAAATATTCAACATACTCTAACTGTTAGATTTTAACAGTAATTAATTTTCAGATTGGGTTTGTAATTTTTTAATGAATTTTTTATGACCTAAATCGTAATTTCATCAATCACATTTCGCTGCAAATCATCATAACTCGAGCACGAATGCATTAATTTCGCTCAAACTCGCATGAAATATTCAATATACTCTAACTATTAGATTTATATAGAAATTAGGTTTCAAGTTGGGTTTGTAATTTTTTTAATGAATTTTGTATGACCTAAATCATATTTTCATCAATCACATCTCGCTGCAAATCATCATAACTCGAGCACGAATGCATTAATTTCGCTCAAACTCGCATGAAATATACAACATACTCTAACTGTTAGATTTAAATAGTAATCAGGCTTTAGGTTGGGTTTGTAATTTTTTTAATGAATTTTTTATGACCTAAATCGTATTTTCATCAATCACATCTCGATGCAAATCATCATAACGCGAGCACGAATACATTAATTTCGTTCAAACTCGCATGAAATATACACCAAACTCTAGCTGTTGAATTTTTTATGACCTAATTCGTAATTTCATCAATCACATCTCAATGCAAATCATCATAACTCTAGCTTGAATGCATTAATTTCGTTCAAACTCGCATGAAATATACACCATACTCTAACTGTTAGATTTTAACAGTAACTAGGCTTCAGGTTGTGTTTGTAATTTTTTTAATGAATTTTTTATGATCTAAATCGTAATTTCTTTAATCACATCTCGATGCAAATCATCATAACTCGAGCACGAATGCATTAATTTCGCTTAAACTCGCATGAAATATACAATATACTCTAAATATTAGATTTAAATAGTAATTAGGCTTCAGGTTGCGTTTCTAATTTTTTTAATGAATTTTTTATAACCTAAATCGTAATTTTGATCAATCTCATCTCGATGCTAATCATTATAACTCGAGCACGAATGAATTAATTTCGTTCAAACTCACATGAAATATTCAACATACTTTAGCTGTTAGATTTTAACAGAACCAGGCTTCAGGTTGTGTTTGTAATTTTTTTAATGAATTCTTTATGAGCTAAATTGTAATTTTATCAATCACATCTCGCTGCAAATCATCATAACTCGAGCACGAATGCATTAATTTCGCTCAAATTCGCATAAAATATACAACATACTCTAACTATTAGATATAAACAGTAATTAGGTTTCAGGTTGGGTTTGTAATTTTTTTAATGAACTTTTTATAACCTAAATCGTAATTTTGATCAATTTCATCTCGCTGTAAATCATCATAACTCGACCACGAATGTATTAATTTCGTTCAAGCTCGCATGAAATATACAACATACTCTAACTGTTAGATTTTAGCAGTAATTAGGCTTCAGGTTGGATTTGTAATTTTTTTAATGAATTTTTTATGACCTAAATCGTAATTTCATCAATCACATCTCGATGCAAATCATTATAACTCGAGCACGAATGCATTAGTTTCGCTCAAACTCTCATGAAATATACAACATACTCTAACTATTAGATTTAAAGGGTGATTAGGCTTCAGGTTGGATTTGTAATTTTTTTAATGAATTTTTTATAACCTAAATCGTAATTTCATCAATCACATCTCGATGCAAATCATTATAACTAGAGCACGAATGCATTAATTTCGCTCAAACTCGCATGGAATATACAACATACTCTAACTGTCAGATTTAAAGAGTAATTAGGCTTCAGGTTGGGCTTGTAAATTTTTTAGTGTATTTTTTATGACTTAAATCGTAATTTCATGAATCACATCACGCTGCAAATCATCATAACTCGAGCACAAATGCATTAATTTCGATCAAACTCGCATGAAATATACAACATACTCTAACTGTTTGATATAAATAGTAATTAGGTTTCAGATTGTGTTTATAATTATTTTAATGAAATTTTTATAACCTAAATCCTAATTTCATCAAACACATCTCGCTGCAAATCATCATAACTCGAGCACGAATGCATTAATTTCGTTCAAACTCGCATGAAATATATAACATACTCTAACTGTTAGATTTAAAGAGTAATTAGGCTTCAGGTTGCGTTTGTAATTTTTAAATGAATTTTTTATAACCTAAATCGTAATTTCATCAATCACATCTCGTTGCAAATCATCTTAACTCGAGCACGAATACATTAATTGAAGTGCTTGCCGCTCCTATCACTCGGATCTATAACCTCATTTTAAAATACGGAACGTTTCCAGACTGCTGGAAGATAGTGAGAGTGGTACCTATATTTAAGTCAGCTGATCGCCACATTGTAACAAATTACCGCCCCATTTCTCTGATTAGCAATCTGTCAAAAGTATTTGAAAGTATTATTGCCGATCATATATATGCTTGTGTCTCGTCAATCATTGTAAGTGAGCAGCATGGTTTTGTGAGAAAACGTAATACAATGACAAATTTAATTAATGCCACACATACAATTGCGCATGCACTGGATAATCAGACACAAGTGGATGTCATCTATACGGACATTTCAAAGGCTTTTGATAGAATGCCACACGATATTTTAATTGAGACCCTGCACGCTCTAGATATTAGTGCCAATATTGTGAATGTTCTTGCTTCCTATCTAAGTAACCGCCAGCAGATAGTTGAAATTGATGGCTGTAAATCATTGCCATATATTGCAACAAGTGGGGTTCCCCAGGGTTCTAACTTGGGACCAATTCTATTTGTGTTATTTATTAATCGTGTTTCAACTATCCTCAATTGTGAATACCTAATGTATGCCGATGATATTAAGCTGTTTAAGATAATTAAGTGCGCAAATCATTGCATGGATTTACAAAACGATATTAATCAGCTGGTAAGCTGGTGTTCAGATCAAGGTCTTAGTATAAATATAGAGAAATGCAATGTTATAACATACCACCGTATATTTAGTCCCATACTTTTTGACTACCGGATACGAAACACTTGTATCACCAGGGTTAATGAAATTAGAGATCTAGGTATTATTTTTGATCACAAGTTATCGTTTTTGCCACATATAACGGCTACTGTGCAATCATGCTTCAAAATGCTTGGCTTTATAATCAGGAATTGTAAACATTTTAAATCAATTAAAAGTATTGTAAACTTATATAATTCTTTTATCCTGAGTAAGTTAAACTATTGTGCGCCTGTTTGGAGTCCGAGTTATGTTAAATATATAAATCTTTTAGAAAGGGTGCAGAAAAAATTTGTGAAGTACTTGTTTTTCTTCAAACATGGGTTTTATCCGCCTATTGATATGACGTATAACACTTTACTGACTGAGTTTGAGCTGCCTTCTATGCTTCAGCGGCATAGGTATATACTAGTCATAACACTTTATAAGCACATACATTATCATTTAGACAACTCATTTATTCTGCACCTTCTGAAAATACATGCTCCACTATACAGAACACGTAATCCGCTAACGTTTTGTCAGGATTGCCCACGTACCACTCATTTCGCCAATTCACCTGTTAACAACATGTTATCCGTGTATCGTCATGTGCAATACGATATCGATATTTTTACAAATAAGCTCAGTAACTTCAAAAAGTGTCTTAAAGACTGTTATGATATGATGTAAATGTATATATTAATGGTATAGTTTTAAATAGTTTTAAATTTTTGTTCTTAGTCTTAGTTCTTATTTGTATCATTAATGTGAAATTTCCCTTTTTTGGGCTTGTCCTGTTGGGAAATAAATAAATAAATAAATAAATAAATAAATAAATAAATAATTTAACTCAAACTCGCTTTAAATATACAACATACTCTAACTATTAGATTTTAATAGGAATTAGGCTTTAGGTTGAGTTTGTAATTTTTTTAATGAATTTTTTATAACCTAAATCGTAATTTCATCAATCACATCTCGATGCAAATCATTATAACTAGAGCACGAATGCATTAATTTCGCTCAAACTCGCATGGAATATACAACATACTCTAACTGTCAGATTTAAAGAGTAATTAGGCTTCAGGTTGGGCTTGTAAATTTTTTAGTGTATTTTTTATGACTTAAATCGTAATTTCATGAATCACATCACGCTGCAAATCATCATAACTCGAGCACAAATGCATTAATTTCGATCAAATTCGCATGAAATATACAACATACTCTAACTGTTTGATATAAATAGTAATTAGGTTTCAGATTGTGTTTATAATTATTTTAATGAAATTTTTATAACCTAAATCCTAATTTCATCAAACACATCTCGCTGCAAATCATCATAACTCGAGCACGAATGCATTAATTTCGTTCAAACTCGCATGAAATATATAACATACTCTAACTGTTAGATTTAAAGAGTAATTAGGCTTCAGGTTGCGTTTGTAATTTTTAAATGAATTTTTTATAACCTAAATCGTAATTTCATCAATCACATCTCGTTGCAAATCATCATAACTCGAGCACGAATGCATTAATTTCGCTCAAACTCGCATGAGATATACAACATGCTCTAACTGTTAGATTCAATCGGTAATTAGGTTTCAGGTTGGGTTTGTAATTTTTTTAATGAATTTTTGATGACCTAAATCGTAATTTCATCAATCACATCTCGCTGCTAATCATCATAACTCGAGCACGAATGCATTAATTTCGTTCAAACTTGCATGAAATATTCAACATACTCTAACTGTTATATTTGAAGGGTAATTAGATTTAGGTTGGGTTTGTAATTTTTTTAATGAATTTTTGATGACCTAAATCGTAATTTCATCAATCACATCTCGCTGCTAATCATCATAACTCGAGCACGAATGCATTAATTTCGTTCAAACTCGCATGAAATATAAAATACTCTAACTGTTAGATATAAACAGTAATTAGGTTTCAGGTTGGGTTTGTAATTTTTTTAATGAATTTTTATGACCTAAATCGTAATTTCATCAATCACATCTCGATGCAAATCATTATAACTCGAGGACGAATTCATTAATATCGCTCAAACTCGCATGAAATAAACACCATACTCTAACTGTTAGATTTTAGTAGTAATTAGGCTTCAGGTTGGGTTTGTAATTTTTTAAATGATTTTTTTATAATCTAAATCGTAATTTCATCAATCACATCTCGTTGCAAAACATCATAACTCGAGCACGAATGCTTTAATATCGCTCAAGCTCGCATGAAATATACAGCATACTCTAACTGTTAGATTTCAACAGTAATTAGGCTTCAGGTTGGGTTTATAATTTTTTTAATGAATTTTTTATGACCTAAATCGTAATTTCATCAATCACATCTCGCTGCAAATCATCATAACTCGAGCACGATTGCATTAATTTCGTTCAAACTCGCATGAAATATACAACATACTCTAACTGTAAGATGTAAACAGTAATTAGGTTTCAGGTTGGGTTTGTAATTTTTTTAATGAATTTTTTATGACCTAAATCGTAATTTCATCAATCACATCTCGCTGCAAATCGTTATAACTCGAGCACGAATGCATTAATTTCGTTGAAACTCGCACTAAATATTCAACATACTCTAACTGTTAGATTTAAACAATAATTAGGCTTCAGATTGGGTTTGTAATTTTTTTAATGAATTTTGTATGACCTAAATCGTAATTTCATCAATCACATCTCGATGCAAATCATCATATCTCGAGCACGAATGCATTAATTTCGCTCAAATTTGCATGAAATATACAACATACTCTAACCGTTAGATTTAGAGAGTAATTAGGCTTCAGGTTGCGTTTGTAATTTTTTAAATGAATTTTTTATAACCTAAATCGTAATTTCATCAATCACATCTCGATGCAAATCATCATAACTCGAACACGAATGCATTAAATTCGTTCAAACTCGCATGAAATATTCAACATACTCTAACAGTTAGATTTTAACAGTAATTAATTTGCAGGTTGGGTTTGTCATTTTTTTAATGGATTTTTTATGATTTTTAATGTAAGTTACTAGAATTATATTTAGCTATAACTCGAGTTATAACAATCAGAATTTCACAACATACACATTATATTACTTTCATTATTATTACTGTGCTGATTTAAAAGTACAACAATGGAAACATATTTGAAATATAAAATCTATTTGAAACGGTTTTCATTGTAATAGATGCAAGAAGAAAATTCCATAAAGATTTTTCCTTTTACATTTAAAAATGACTGATTAGCATTTTCCGCACAATATTGACTATTAGTTTTAATGGCCGCTTACATAATCTGGCCGCCCCCCTGAAAAAGGAATTTCCAGCAGCGGCGAGAAGGAAGCGACTGAGAAAAAAAAATTAATGCCTTCGGCATTTTTTATCCCACAGCAAGGGAAAAAAATATTAAATGGTGCGTGGGGGGCTATATTAAAATGGCATATAAATGAGTCGCAATTTATATCGGTTAAATAATATGAGCTTAAAGAGTATAATAGATACGGGACGGCATTATGCGATACAACATCCCCCTCTAATGCCCAAGCGGAGGAAGACGTGAAAAAATATTCAATTTCGCTTAAGTATATGCGAAATTATCGCCGTGATATTCAATGGGGGGGCTGAAATGGGCCGGCTATTAATAAGCGCCGCGTATTTTTCAGCCCCCTAATAACTCGCAGAGGCGAGCAGTTGATAACTTGCTAATAGTAATAGTGTGACCCGAGTGCAAGTAGCAAGTACTAATACAATTATCTCCGTATCAATTTCCATCGTCGGATCGAGCTGGAGTAATTCCGCGAGAGAGCGCTCGGCACACACACACACACACATAGTTCCAGGAGATGTTAATAGTTTACCAACTATATTCAAAATGCTTTATTAACACACCATTGAGCTAATAGGTTCGCTAAAACGCGATGCCCATACATATCTACTCTTTGCAATAATAGTAGACCGTTTAAATTTCCGCTTCAATACGCTTCCCTATCGCTATGTAGCTACAAACTTAACAGCACGTGATTCCTTAATGATAACAACTATATATATATATATATATATATATATATACGTAACGTTTCAATATACAAGCATATTTTATTTAGTGACACTAAATTTAATAATTTTAGTGAGTGAGAGACTTTAAAAAAAAATTACAAATATTAACCAGTATGAAATTAGCTATAATTTGGTGTATTGTTGCGGGTAGATAGAATTTTATATTAATAAATACACCGAGACCTCAAGTTCATATAGTCTACACCCCCCTATTCACGACATATTGGTGGAAGCGCCGGGTATCGGTGAATTTATTAATATAAAAGTTGTATATAAATATCATGCAGTTTGCAAATTGGACTATAATTAGCCGCGTGCTTATATTTGTAACAAGTATATTTATATATAAGTGTGAACTCACCTCTTAGCAATCTACAAATCTAGATTTCGATCTTATTAGATCCTGATGGCATGAGCATGTTGACGGTTATTACCATATGGATGTGCATTGCTAATTGATGTGGTGCATTAACTTTCCTCTTAGTTAGGGGGTTAGTTGTACTATTTTTACTAGTACATTTTCTTTAATGCATTAAATTTCATTAGCTAATTTATGTTGAACTTACAAGTTGAAGTTTGCGCGTATTGTAAAATTTTCGTTGAGAAATTGAATCCGTCTCAGCGTTTGGCAGGCGAATAAAATCGCATCCAGTGCTGGAGGGGAAGGGAGGGAGGGTTTTGGTTTGTTAAAGCGTCTCGAGTTTGAAAACTGAATCGGAAACTTTGGAAATCTTGCGGGCGACGTGTTCAGTAATTTCGAATAAATTAAGTCGATGATTGGCGTGAGCGCGCGCTGCCAGCGCTGGTTGAAGAGTAATAATAAATTTCGTTCGGATCGCGCGTATAAATTCCGCGCCGGATGACTTATACATCGCGGGGGGCGGCGGGGGCTCATCCCGCCACCCACCCACCATCCTCTAATTATATAAACTCTCTAAACTAAATTAAATTAAACATCAAGAAGGAGATATTAGAGCGAACTAAGCCCGTTTAAGTGTAGACTTGTAATTCCGATGCACAGATCAGCTGTCACTTATAATATATCCCACTTCACAGACAACCTCCCCGGGTGGGGTTAATGAAATTTAATTAGCAGACAATACAGTCGGATCCAACACCTAAACACATACTTTACAATATCTTATTGCGTTTTCCCTCCGCTGTCTTATTGAAGCGGTTGCAACTGGTGCGATTCGTCGTGCAGACGGGTTTAATTAAATAACTTGGATGATCGGAAATTCGGGCAAAAACCCGCCGGTATGTTTATTGTTTAGTGTGTGCGAGATAGATAGGGTTGGGCGCCAAAGGACGCCGTGTGCATATTATGTCCTCGTTTTCTTGGTCGTCCTTTGAGCAATCAACGGGACCTGTATTTGATGTTAGGTGCTAAGTTGTCTGATTGTTCCCGTGCCCCTTTCCCTCTCTCTCTCTCGCTTCGTGTTTATGTTGGCGGTCCTCCCCCGTTGATTGATGTTCAGTACAATTGTTTAACTTCGCCACCCACACACACACCGCCTCCCCGCTCGCCTCTTATTTACCTAACAGTTGTTGTGAATTGCTTAATTCCAGTTCTAATTGCGAATTAGAACGCCTCGCGACAATCAATTTTTGGCCGTTTACGGGGCGAAAATATGATTCACCCCTTTCTCGGTCCTGCCGACACGCGGGAGGAGGACGGGGGGAGAGAGTCGGCTTCATTTGAATATCGGCTCCGGGCCAAATCTATAACTCAGCTCCGAATAGGATTCTTGTGTTTTCCCCCTGTGCACAATAACCGACATCTGGCCGTCTGCTCTACGCTTGATAATCTTTGAATTTTTAATAGCCACCGAATGGCTTGCAGTGCCGACTAAATTAATTAAACTGCAACTGAATACACATGAAATTACTTATTGCTAACAAACAAACCATCAGTCTACCCCAATTCAAAATTAAATCAATTATAAATTTCTAATAAGAATCCTGCAACTATTGTAAACAAGTTAAAGTATACTTGGTGAAATTCTAACTATTGTAACGTGAGTTATTGTGATTTGAATCAAACAACATCCGGAATATTTAAATTTATAAGTTTAAAAATTAATAATAAAATCAATTTTAAATGAAAAAAATTGAACATTATAAATATAAATCCTGCAACTATTGTAAACAAGTTAATGTATTTTTGGTGAAATTCTAGCTATTGTAACTTGAGTTATTGTGATTTGAATCAAACAAAATCCGGAATATTTAAATTTATAAGTTTAAAAATTCATAATAAAATCAATTTTAAATGAAAAAAATTGTACAATTCAAATATAAATCCTGCAACTATTGTAAACAAGTTAAAGTATTTTTGGTGAAATTCTAACTATTGTAACGTGAGTTATTGTGATTTGAATCAAACAAAATCCGGAATATTTAAATTTATAAGTTTAAAAATTCATAATAAAATCAATTTTAAATGAAAAAAATTAAACATTCTAAATATAAATTCTGCAACTATTGTAAACAAGATAAAGTATTTTTGGTGAAATTCTAACTATTGTAACTTGAGTTATTGTGATTTGAATCAAACAAAATCCCGAGTATTTAAATTTATAAGTTTAAAAATTCATAATAAAATCAATTTTAAATGAAAAAAATTGAAAAATTCAAATATAAATCCTGCAACTATTGTAAACAAGTTAATGTATTTTTGGTGAAATTCTAACTATTGTAACTTGAGTTATTGTGATTTGAATCAAACAAAATCCGGAATATTTAAATTTATAAGTTTAAAAATTCATAATAAAATCAATTTTACATGAAAAAAATTGAACAATCCAAATATGAATCCTGCAACTATTGTAAACAAGTTAAAGTATTTTTGGTGAAATTCTAACTATTGTAACTTGAGTTATTGTGATTTGAATCAAACAAAATCCGGAATATTTAAATTTATAAGTTTAAAAATTCATAATAAAATCAATTTTAAATGAAAAAAATTGAACAATTCAAATATAAATCCTGCAACTATTGTAAACAAGTTAAAGTATTTTTGGTGAAATTCTAACTATTGTAACTTGAGTTATTGTGATTTGCATAAAACAAAATCCGGAATATTTAAATTTATAAGTTTAAATATTCATAATAAAATCAATTTTAAATGAAAAAAATTGAACAATTCAAATATAAATTCTGCAACTATTGTAAACAAGTTAATGTATTTTTGGTGTAATTCTAACTATTGTAACGTGAGTTATTGTGATTTGAATCAAACAACATTCGCAATATTTAAATTTATAAGTTTGAAAATACAAAATTAAATCAATTATAAATGAAAAAAATTAAACATTTCTAATATGAATGCTGCAACTATTGTAAACAAGTTAAAGTAGTTTTGGTGAAATTCTAACTATTGTAACTTGAGTTATTGTGATTTGAATCAAACAACATCCGCAATATTTAAATTTATAAGTTTAAAAATTCATAATAAAATCAATTTTAAATTAAAAAAATTCAACATTCCAAATATGAATTCTGCAACTATTGTAAACAGGTTAAAGTATTTTTGGTGAAATTCTAACAATTGTAACGTGAGTTATTGTGATTTGAATCAAGTCGGCCGAGGGACAGACTTATGCGGACCTAGTCGCTAGGATTAGGGTGAGAGGTGGTGGCGCCAAGGTGGATGCGCTACCATCAATGCTAGGTACGCGGGCACCGAGACCACAGTGCTGCAGTGCTATCCTGGGGCTTCCCTGGCTTAGGGATGAAGACCAATATATAATTTCATATTAAAAATAGTCACACTTTGAAAATGTATCGAAAAATAATTTCATATTAAATTTGATACAGTTTTTTCATTATAAATTTCATTTATAAAGTCGCAATGTCAGTTTTTGGAATGTATACGTTAACCAGGGTTTACCGTTAAATCCTGCTAAATTAATACATTCCGTTGTGCAATCTCTTGGTTTTCTTGTCATGCTAATCCAGTTGCAACGTAGTGAAAATGGGATCGAAATAATTGATGACCGTTTTGTGCGAATGGCTCGTAAATCTGGCCAACAGTTGGTAATTTACGATGTGTGCGCGGCGGCGGCGGTGGCGGCGGCTTTTGCGTATGTGTGCACCTCGTGTAATCGTAATCGGACGGCGCGTGGTGTGGATGGGGCCGCTCTAAAATTCATCAATCGAAAATGAGCGGGGGCCAGCAGTAAAATTGATGCGATCAAGCCGGAGCCCGGGGGCTAAGCAAATGAAAATGACATCACAGTTCACACCGAGGCCGGGTGTTTTAGAGCTGCGCCCCCACCATGCATAGATATTGGGGTATCAATAACAAATCCGTCCGTCCACCGGCGTCAAATTTTAATCGGCGTCGCGTGCGATTTCCGATCCGCGCGCGCGCGCGCCCCCTCAGGCAGGCGGGGGCGGCTGCGAAATTGCGCCGCTTTGTCATCGCGATCAAATCGCGTATTCCGTTCACGCCCGGATATATAAGTTGTGCATACGAGGACCATTTGACGGGAAATTGCTATCATTTTTCCCCAGTTTGACCTATCTGTTCCACCGGAGGAAGACGTTTCAGACGGGCCCCCGGGGGTGGGGCGGGGGTGTTTGGCGGATACATAAATATATTACGTCAGTTAGGACTACTCTCAAATGGGAATTTTATCGCGAAATTGCTTTGGATGCCCAAAATAATTTTTAATGCGCGTCGCACACGTTGGAAAATAAAAATAAATATAAAATTAGCTTGTCACACACGCCCTTATGAATGTTAATAGATAAAAACCCAGTGTGGTTGCATGGACTGGAGGACCTTGATGCAGAAATGAAAACAAATCTCTGCAACTGGCACGGGCGCGCATAAACGAATAATCTTGTACACATATTTTTCGCCTCACAAAGGGTCGCGCCATATTTATAATAATATATTTAATTAGCGATGTCGCCGCCGTCAAAAGCAGACCGCTTTACAGTAGAGTTACTTTGTCTCCGGGTGGGCCCCCCCGCATTAAGGATTTAACATGTGATGTGACTGCGCGCGATGCGACGCGGCCGCCCCTGCCTACCGAAACCGCCCCCGCCCCCTTAAAACAAACCTCTAAAAACCAACTCACACATACTGCGAGCGAGCGAGCGAGCCACCCGCCCCCTCGACGGCGCGCCCGTTTTATTATTGTTATTTGTTATACCTGCTTGCTGTCTTATTCCGGATTAACATGCATTAGTCTCTCCTCGCGTGCGCGCATATCTACGGCTTTGCTAATAAGATTACACATGTGTCATCGCCTTAACGGAAGGGATCAGCAAATCTGAAAGAACAATATTAATGAAATCGTAATTAATAAACATTTATGAGAGCCAACAACAAATCATAAGTCTAATTAGGTTCATTTTATCAAATCAAACTTCAATAGAGAAAATTTAAATTAGCTATAATTTGGTGTGGCATCAATCATCAATAGCTAGCTATAAGTAATACTAATACTAAATCTAGTTAGCTGTTCAAAAAAAAAATGTAGTAATAAATATTTCTAAAAACTACATTATGAACTAAATTTGCTTTAATGTGAAAGATAATAAAGAGCAGACTATCTTGAATTGAGCATTGGGGAGCCTAAGTTCGATCCCCAGCGAATTTTCTCGAATCACCTTTCACAGTTTTCAGAGGTCTTCTGTAAAGTTCAAATGAATACCGAGTGATTAAACTCCTCTGAGCTTCTCCCTTGACCGGCGGAAAAGCCTCACAGCTGAAAGATAGAAGTTTTTGTTTTAGGCACACATATTAAAAACATGATTTACGCTTTGAATTTTGTTCGAGTTTTAAAAGGAACAAATAACTGCAGGAGTTTTATCATATCGCAGCCAATAATTTCATTCAAATATTTCCCCCATCCAGACATTTTTTTTGCGTTCCTCTGAGCGAGTGCCGTTTGCATAATTTACAGCCTTGTTGTCGTCGTTTTCGATTCGCGTGTGCATGGTGTCTGTGTCGAATTGCGGAGCGGCGGTTCGGAAAAGAAATAAAGGGCCCCATTTCCTGTATTGGATACACGCATTAAAAACGGCAATAAAACATAAAGGCACCCCGTTTGCGTCCTCTTTGATACGACGCGTAAAAGATATATTTCAGGCGACGTTTTTATTTCTTTTCGAAACCCCTAACTATTTTGCGTAAAAACATACCTATTGATATTTAACTTAATTCCATTAGTATCCCCCAGTAAAATTATAACCGTAGATGAAATTATAGCTCAGAACTTATAGTCTACAACTAAGAAACTAACTTCAAAAAATTGTAATAAATCATATTCTAGTATTTCAAAAATTATAAAGACAGTTTTATATTAGCTATTTATTAAGCTACTAAATGATGTATAACTTGATTATTTTCTTGAATTATTAACTAATTAGCGACATAAAGTCCAAGTCGTGTCACTTTTCTAAAAACATTTTATATTCAAAAAATTGTAATAAATAATATTTTAGCATTTCGAGAATTATAAAGACAGTTTTATATTAGCAATTTATTAAGCTACAAAATGATGTATAACATGATTATATTCTTGAATTATTAACTAATTAGCGATGAAAAGTTCAAGTCATGTCACTTTTCAAAAAAACATTTTATATTCAAAAAATTGTAATAAATCATATTCTAGTATATCAAGAATTATAAAGACAGTTTTATATTAGATATTTATTAAGCTACAAAATTATGTATAACCTGATTATTTTCTTGAATTATTAACTAATTAGCGACATAAAGTCCAAGTCGTGTCACTTTTCTAAAAACATTTTATATTCAAAAAATTGTAGTAAATCATATTTTAGTATTTCAAGAATTATAAAGACAGTTTTATATTAGCTATTTATTAAGCTACAAAATGATGTATAACTTGATTATTTTCTTGAATTATTAACTAATTAGCAACAAAAAGTCCAAGTCATGTCACGTTTCTAAAAACATTTTATATTCATAAAATTGTAATAAATCATATTTTTGTATTTCAAGAATTATAAAGACTGTTTTATATTAGCTATTTATTAAGCTACAAAATGATGTATAACTTGATTATTTTATTGAATTATTAACTAATTAGCGACATAAAGTCCAAGTCATGTCACTTTTCTAAAAACATTTTATATTCAAAAAATTGTAATAAATCATATTTTAGTATTTCAAGAATTATAAAGACAGTTTTATATTAGCTATTTATTAAGCTACAAAATGATGTATAACTTGATTATTTTCTTGAATTATTAACTAATTAGCAACAAAAAGTCCAAGTCATGTCACGTTTCTAAAAACATTTTATATTCATAAAATTGTAATAAATCATATTTTTGTATTTCAAGAATTATAATGACTGTTTTATATTAGCTATTTATTGAGCTACAAAATGATGTATAACTTGATTATTTTATTGAATTATTAACTAATTAGCGACATAAAGTCCAAGTCATGTCACTTTTCTAAAAACATTTTATATTCAAAAAATTGTAATAAATCATATTTTAGTATTTCAAGAATTATAAATACTGTTTTATGTTAGCTATTTATTTAGCTACAAAATGATGTATAACTTGATTATTTTCTTGAATTATTAACTAATTAGCAACGAAAAGTTCAAGTCGTGTCACTTTTCTAAAAACATTTTATATTAAAAAAATTGTAAAAAATCATATTTTAGTATCTAAAGAATTATAAAGACAGCTTTATATTAGCTATTTATTAAGCTACAAAATGATGTATAACATGATCATATTCTTGAATTATTAACTAATTAGCGATGAAAAGTTCAAGTCATGTCACTTTTCTAAAAACATTTTATATTCAAAAAATTGTAATAAATCATATTTTAGTATTTCAAGAATTATAAAGACAGTTTTATATTAGCTATTTATTTAGCTACAAAATAATGTATAACTTGATTATTTTCTTGAATTATTAACTAATTAGCAACGAAAAGTTCAAGTCGTGTCACTTTTCTAAAAACATTTTATATTAAAAAAATTGTAAAAAATCATATTTTAGTATCTAAAGAATTATAAAGACAGCTTTATATTAGCTATTTATTAAGCTACAAAATGATGTATAACATGATTATATTCTTGAATTATTAACTAATTAGCGATGAAAAGTTCAAGTCATGTCACTTTTCTAAAAACATTTTATATTCAAAAAATTGTAATAAATCATATTTTAGTATTTCAAGAATTATAAAGACAGTTTTATATTAGCTATTTATTTAGCTACAAAATAATGTATAACTTGATTATTTTCTTGAATTATTAACTAATTAGCGACGAAAAGTCCAAGTCATGTTACTTTTCTAAAAATATTTTATATTCAAAAAATGGTAATAAATCATATTTTAGTATTTCAAGAATTATAAAGACAGTTTTTTATTAGCTATTTATTAAGATATAAAATGATGTATAACATGATTATATTCTTGAATTATTAACTAATTAGCGATGAAAAGTCCAAGTCATGTCACTTTTCTAAAAATATTTTTTATTCAAAAAATTGTAATAAATCATATTCTAGTATTTCAAAAATTATAAAGACAGTTTTATATTAGCTATTTACTTAGCTACAAAATGATGTATAACTTGATTATTTTCTTAAATTATTAACTAATTAGCGACGAAAAGTCCAAGTCATGTCACTTTTCTAATTTTATATTAAAAAAAATGTAATAAATCATATTTTAGTACTTCAAGAATTATAAAGACAGTTTTATATTATCTCTTTATTAAGCTGCAAAATGATGTATAACTTGATTATTGTCTTGAATTATTAACTAATTAGCGACATAAAGTTCAAGTCGTGTCACTTTTCTAAAAACATTTTATATTCAAAAAATTGTAATAAATCATATTTTAGTATTTCAAGAATTATAAAGACAGCTTCTTATTAGCTATTTGTTAAGCTACAAAATGATGTATAACTTGATTATTTTCTTGCATTCTATCATATAATAGTCTTTATCTTATAGACTATAAGATGTAGACTATAATTTGTAGTCTCTCTGTTGTGGTTGATACCATATAAATACTAGAACTAATTAGTCTAGCAGATAAAGACTACAACTCGTAGATATAGTCTACAAGTTATAAGCAGTATCTTACAAACTACCCTTCTAATTTAAATTAATCTAATTCTTTCAGTCGCCGAAACGTCTTATTTATTCCTCAATTATAAACCGTTCCGCCCGGCCGGGCCCGAAAGCGATCCCGTCAATTATTTTCCGGGAATCCGGGGAATCAATTTGGCCGGCGTTAAAATCGCATCAAAATGCAAATGCCCCGGCGTCCGCTCCCCCAATTTCCAAGCGATCGGAACCGCAAACGAAAAGAATCGTTAAAAAAAAAAACTTCCCGAAGATATTATTAACGCGACGGTGATTAGAATAATTTACAATTAAATGGATTTTACGACGCGATTTTCCCGTTCGTTGCCTCCAATTTCCACTCAATTAGCTGAGTAAATATATGCAGTATCAATAAAAAAAAAGTCGCTAAGAAGTTAAGTTGGGATACTAATTTTAAAATGCCAATTTCATTCGATTTAACTAAAATTTTTTGACACCCCATAAAATATGTTTTCCAAACTACTCATTAAATATATACTATAACTATTTTATAGCACAATTCTTCTACTTTACTATACATTTTAATTTATTCAAATCGTACATCCGGTTTTATAGATATTTGACTTTAAAACACAGCAATTTTATTCCATATTCTGATAACTAATGTATTTTGACGCCCCATAAAATATAGTTTCCAACTACTCATTAAATGTTTACTATAGCTATTTTATAGCACAATTCTTCTACTTTACAAGACATTTTAATTTATTCAAATCGTACTTCCGGTTTTAGAGATATTTGACTATAAAAGACAGCAATTTCATTCCATATTCTGATAACTAATGTAATTTGACACCCCATAAAATATGTTTTTCAACTATTCAACAAATGTTTACTATAGCCATTTTATAGCACAATTCATCTACTTTACTAGACATTTTAATTTATTCAAATCGTACTTCCGGTTTTATAGATATTTGAATTTAAAAGACAGCAATTTCATTCCATATTCTGATAACTAATGTATTTTAACAGTCCATAAAATAGTTTTCCAACTACTCATCAAATATTTGCTATAACTATTTTATAGCACAATTCTTCTACTTTACTACACATTTTAATTTATTCAAATCGTACTTCCGGTTTTAGAGATATTTGACTTTAAAAGACAGCAATTTCATTCCATATTCTGATAACTAATGTATTTTGACAGTCCATAAAATATGTTTTCCAACTACTCATCAAATGTTTACTATAGCCATTTTATAGCACAATTCTTCTACTTTACTACACATTTTAATTTCAAATCGTACTTCCGGTTTTAGAGATATTTGACTTTAAAAGACAGCAATTTCATTCCATATTTTGATAACTAATGTATTTTGACAGTCCATAAAATATTTTTCCAACTACTCATCAAATGTTTACTATAGCCATTTTATAGCACAATTCTTCTACTTTACTAGACATTTTAATTTATTCAAATCGTACTTCCGGTTTTAGAGATATTTGACTTTAAAAGACAGCAATTTCATTCCATATTCTGATAACTAATGTATTTTGACAGTCCATAAAATATGTTTTCCAACCACTCATCAAATGTTTATTATAGCCATTTAATAGCACAATTCTTCTACTTTACTAGACATTTTAATTTATTCAAATCGTACTTCCGGTTTTTGAGATATTTTACTTTAAAAGACAGCAATTTCATTCCATATTCTGATAACTAATGTATTTTGACAGTCCATGAAATATGTTTTCCAACTACTCATCAAATGTTTACTATAGCCATTTTATAGCACAATTCTTCTACTTTACTATACATTTTAATTTATTCAAATCGTACTTCCGGTTTTATAGATATTTGACTTTAAAAGACACCAATTTCATTCCATATTCTGATAACTAATGTATTTTGACAGTCCATAAAATATGTTTTCCAACAACTCATCAAATGTTTACTAAAGCTATTTTATAGCACAATTCTTCTACTTTACTAGACATTTTAATTTATTCAAATCGTACTTCCGGTTTTAGAGATATTTGACTTTAAAGACAGCAATTTTATTCCATATTCTGATAACTAATGTAATTTGACACCCCATAAAATATGTTTTCCAACTACTCATCAAATGTTTACTATAGCCATTTTATAGCACAATTCTTCTACTTTACTAGACATTTTAATTTATTCAAATCGTACTTCCGGTTTTAGAGATATTTGACTTTAAAAGACAGCAATTTCATTCCATATTCTGATAACTAATGTATTTTGACAGTCCATAAATTATGTTTTACAACTACTCAACAAATGTTTACTATAGCCATTTTATAGCACAATTCTTCTGCTTTACTAGACATTTTAATTTATTCAAATCGTACTTCCGGTTTTAGAGATATTTGACTTTAAAGACAGCAATTTTATTCCATATTCTGATAACTAATGTATTTTGACACCCCATAAAATATGTTTTCCAACTACTCATCAAATGTTTACTATAGCCATTTTATAGCACAATTCTTCTACTTTACTAGACATTTTAATTTATTCAAATCGTACTTCCAGTTTTCGAGATATATGATTTTAAAAGATAAGCAATATTAGATATAGATTATAAATGGCATTTAATGGGACATACTTATATCTTGCATTTATATGATTTTCAATTACACTCATTGGAAATTATATAAATGCAAGATGTATTCATTTTTAAAGAATGAAAATGTTAATGTTATATCGATAAATCAGTGTAAGTTTTCGAGTCTTAGGATTGACAAATACGTTCATCCCCAATCTTTTGTATCCTCGAATTTACTTTATAGATGGATTTCTGTGTGGGATTTGGTTGCGGTTGTAAAATCCGTTCGGCGGTGTGTGAGTGGGGAGGGGGTTGAGTTTTCTAAAGCCGTTTTCCATTTTCCGCGCGTACAGCGCTTGTATATATATATAGTGAGAGAGACAATGGGCGACGCGGATATCCCTCTAAATATCATCTCAATATCGACTGCATCCCTACCGAGAAATAACTTTGGTTTTTGGCAGCCTAATACGGGATCTGCATATTCATGCGGGGGGCGCGCTGGAGCGAGAGGGCGGCAGCGCGGGCCGCCGGTGGCGGACGAGGACGGGGCGCGCTCGGAAAGTGCGGATCAAAACGTCGCAACTGAATTCCTAATCCAGTGTCCGAAGCTAAGCTCGGCAGAGAGGACTACGGGAAATATAGAGGCTTAATTCCGGCGACTGTATTCTCTTTCGCTTATTTATTAACCCGCCCCCCGATTTGGGCTCGCACACACGTCCCGTGGTGCTGTCTGCGTTGCGGCGGCTGCGGCGCGGCGCGACGGCCGTCCGCGCGTCGTTTCGGGTGGCGGCGCCGGGCGCGCGCTCACCCGCACGTCGTTTCGGTATCTATGATTTCGCAGGCAATTTCGGGATATATTCCCCCCCGACGGTTTTTTGTTTGCGCTCTTTAATAACCTCCACGTATGACGCAGTTGAAATTCCGGGGATTACCCGTCAAGCGGGGCGGTTATTTTTTTTAATACACGCACGCGAGGAGGACCGACGAAGATCAACTACCATTCAAAACTATAAATTTGCATGGTGTTTTTATTAGAAACAGTTCAAACTGTTTTTCATAATATAAATCTTAATAGCTGTTAAATTAAGTCTCAATTCAGACAGCTAACATTTACCAAATACTTATGGGTATATAAACCACAATAACTCGAGGTATGCTTAAGATAATTTACTCTAATTTGCCTAATATCTACTATTACCCTTATAGTTCGAGTTAATAATGAATTAGTAATTTCATATGGAAATAACATCGATAAAGTTATAATATTGTATTATAGGTATCATAATTGTATGTTCAGGTTTTCTAGCCAGTGTATTGTATTGGGGGTCATGTTGTAGAGCGACTGGATTTCATATTATTCATCACGGAACCTCCAACAATACTCTTCCTCTCGCCGCGACACTTTAATAACGGTAATATGTCACGTGTTCAATTCACAAAAAAAAAGAAGGAACTTTTATTGTCAGTGGTAACGGCATCGATGTCTCGTTGAGACCGACCGAAATGAGCGGGAACGCAAATGGGCACTTAACAAGATGGGGAGAGCGTGCTGCATACACACACACACACACACACACAAAGTGTTCATCATCCCTTATTCTTGAATATCGACCAGCCGATCGCCCCTTCTATTACCCTCCAGCAACACGCACATGCAGAATCGCAGAGACAACGGCAGCTACACATGTAAGCGGGATGATTTTTCGGGATGGACTCGTGTTTGGGTTGCCATGGCTTCACCTTGAAGCACGATTCGATTACGAGTGTTCGGTATTAATTAATTTCTGTAGGGTGGTACATGTTTTAATGGATTAATTTTTATTTGGTTATGTATACTGGTTGAAGTTTTCTGATGTGGAAATGCGTTACGGATAATTTGTGTGTGTATGGTTTAATGAAAATCGAAAATTAATAATGATGGCCCAATTGGTAGATATATCAATAACAACGACATTTCTTTTATCGTTCTGGAGCTTCCAGGTTATTTTAATCGAAATAAGAGCTGCTTTCGTTTATCGTTTCTCACTACGCCGAACAGTTCGTACTAAAGCTACTCATGGTGGAACGATAAACTGCGAATTTTCTTGGGAAATTGTATCATATACAATCATATTATGGATTGTCTATCAACATCGTCCGGGTAGTCGTTATACATACATTTAACGACACTTTAGAAAACCTAGAAATTATTAACTCCTGGCACTCACATACATGTAATGTATGTAATGCAATACTGACACCCCTATATTCATATACACAATCTTAAGAAAATTTAAAATAATTGTAAATTTATCCCGGTGCTTATAGAACAATATAAAAAGCTTGTTTCATAAATTGAAATTTTGTAGTAAATTTTTAGTAGGAGTACAATACGTTCCCCGTCAATTCGAACATTCGCAGCAATCAATCACTCAATTCCGCATGAAATTGTGTTTGTCGTCGCCGTTGTATACACATCCGGAAACAATTGAAAGCGATCGCCCCGCTATATTACATCAATCCATTTCGATCCATCACGCCCGCGCCGCCTCCGGCAGCGTAAATTGTTTTAAAATTCGCGACAACCTCCGCCGCCCAACCCCCGAAACACATTGTTTTTTAATAAAGACACGACGTGCCGTGATTGATAAAGCCGTCGTCTTTGATCTCGCGCGATCACTTTTCGGCGCTGGATTTATATTTACAAGTTACCAAACCAACCCCTGTCTCCCACACATACACATACACACCCCGATGAGCGTGCATCCCGGAGCGGAATCCGAACTTGCACATGTATGTGAGAGCGCATTCATACACACACACACACACAGACATAAATCGCGCCTTAATACGGCACACACAATCGAAATAATGTCTTGAACAGTTCGCAAACTTGCGGATATTGTTGAAATTTGGTTCGCAGCCAATTGTGCCGGAGTGGATGACCAACTTAAATCAGTATTCCTTGCTTAATTAAATACTCCGCGCTGGTTAACAGCCAGTTACTAGTTTGGCCCCGAATGCATGCACAAGATGCACGTGTATGGGGAGGCGAGATTGTTTATGCGGAATTTAACGTGCCAATTAATTCGCGCCCGAAGGGGTTATTGCAGCCAGCGAGAGGAAATTGTAATACAAATTGACCATTGGATTAGATACGCGAATCAATTCACGGGTAATTGAGTCATTAATCAGCGCAGCTCAGCTAATTCAATTACAATTAATTCACAATATAAATAAAATGTGGACAACAATTTGATTTATATAACTGCTACTCATAATCAACACATTGTTAGGCAATTATGTTGAAAATAACGTTAAATTTTGTTAACATTATTATTATACATCTTTTGAATTTTATTTTGATTCTTTTTTTTCTTCATACATACACAACATGATCATAATTATATAGAAAGTAAAATTAAAATCAATTGTATATCTACAAAAAAATAAAATAAATAACTTTTGTCTTTATGAGAGTCTTAATGGTAAATTTATTAGACTATTGTTAGGAAGAGGCATCTATCATGAACAAAATTAATATAGCTACCAACTAAAGCAAGATTTATGAAGATAACTTCAATATTTTTAAAGATATACTTGTTTAAACGTGAAAAGTTGTTTTGGATTAATAACTTTTGTCTTCATGAGAGTCTCAAAGGTAAATTTATTAGTCTATTGTTAGAAAAAGGCATCTATTATGAACAAAATTAATATAGCTACCAACTAGAGTAAGATTTATGAAGATAACTTCAATATTTTTAAAGATATACTTGTTTAAACATGAACAGTTATTTTGGATTAATAACTTTTGTCTTCATGAGTGTCTCAATGATAAATTTATTAATCTATTGTTATGGAGAAGCATTTATAATGAACAAAAATAATATAGCTACCAACTAGAGCAAGATTTACGAAGATAACTTCAATATTTTTAAAGATATTTTTGTTTAAACATGAACAGTTATTTTGGATTAATAACTTTTGTCTTCATGAGTGTCTCAATGATAAATTTATTAATCTATTGTTAGGGAGAAGCATTTATAATGAACAAAAATAATATAGCTACCAACTAGAGCAAGATTTATGAAGATAATTTCAATATTTTTAAAGATATACATGAAAAGTTATTTTGGATTAATAACTTTTGTCTTCATCAGAGTCTCAATGGTAAATTTATTAGTCTATGGTTGAGGAGAGGCATCTATTATGAACAAAATTAATATAGCTACCAACTATAGCAAGATTTATAAAGATAACTTCAATATTTTTAAAGATATACCTGTTTAAACGTGAACAGTTATTTTGGATTAATAACTTTTGTCTTCATGAGTGTCTCAATGATAAATTTATTAATCTATTGTTAGGGAGAAGCATTTATAATGAACAAAAATAATATAGCTACCAACTATAGCAAGATTTATAAAGATAACTTCAATATTTTTAAAGATATACCTGTTTAAACGTGAACAGTTATTTTGGATTAATAACTTTTGTCTTCATGAGTGTCTCAATGATAAATTTATTAATCTATTGTTAGGGAGAAGCATTTATAATGAACAAAAATAATATAGCTACCAACTATAGCAAGATTTATAAAGATAACTTCAATATTTTTAAAGATATACTTGTTTAAACATGAACAGTTATTTTGGATTAATAACTTTTGTCTTCATGAGTGTCTCAATGATAAATTTATTAATCTATTGTTAGGGAGAAGCATTTATAATAAACAAAAATAATATAGCTACCAACTAGAGCAAGATTTATGAAGATAACTTCAATATTTTTAAAGATATACTTGTTTAAACATGAACAGTTATTTTGGATTAATAACTTTTGTCTTCATGAGAATCTAAATGGTAAATTTATTAGTCTATGGTTGAGGAGAGGCATCTATTATGAACAAAATTAATATAGCTACCAACTATAGCAAGATTTATAAAGATAACTTCAATATTTTTAAAGATATACCTGTTTAAACGTGAACAGTTATTTTGGATTAATAACTTTTGTCTTCATGAGTGTCTCAATGATAAATTTATTAATCTATTGTTAGGGAGAAGCATTTATAATGAACAAAAATAATATAGCTACCAACTAGAGCAAGATTTATGAAGATAATTTCAATATTTTTAAAGATATACATGAAAAGTTATTTTGGATTAATAACTTTTGTCTTCATCAGAGTCTCAATGGTAAATTTATTAGTCTATGGTTGAGGAGAGGCATCTATTATGAACAAAATTAATATAGCTACCAACTATAGCAAGATTTATAAAGATAACTTCAATATTTTTAAAGATATACTTGTTTAAACATGAACAGTTATTTTGGATTAATAACTTTTGTCTTCATGAGTGTCTCAATGATAAATTTATTAATCTATTGTTAGGGAGAAGCATTTATAATGAACAAAAATAATATAGCTACCAACTAGAGCAAGATTTATGAAGATAACTTCAATATTTTTAAAGATATACTTGTTTAAACATGAACAGTTATTTTGGATTAATAACTTTTGTCTTCATGAGAATCTAAATGGTAAATTTATTAGTCTATGGTTGAGGAGAGGCATCTATTATGAACAAAATTAATATAGCTACCAACTATAGCAAGATTTATAAAGATAACTTCAATATTTTTAAAGATATACCTGTTTAAACGTGAACAGTTATTTTGGATTAATAACTTTTGTCTTCATGAGTGTCTCAATGATAAATTTATTAATCTATTGTTAGGGAGAAGCATTTATAATGAACAAAAATAATATAGCAACCAACTAGAGCAAGATTTATGAAGATAACTTCAATATTTTTAAAGATATACTTGTTTAAACATGAACAGTTATTTTGGATTAATAACTTTTGTCTTCATGAGTGTCTCAATGATAAATTTATTAATCTATTGTTAGGGAGAAGCATTTATAATGAACAAAAATAATATAGCTACCAACTATAGCAAGATTTATAAAGATAACTTCAATATTTTTAAAGATATACTTGTTTAAACATGAACAGTTATTTTGGATTAATAACTTTTATCTTCATGAGTGTCTCAATGATAAATTTATTAATCTATTGTTAGGGAGAAGCATTTATAATGAACAAAAATAATATAGCTACCAACTAGAGCAAGATTTATGAAGATAATTTCAATATTTTTAAAGATATACATGAAAAGTTATTTTGGATTAATAACTTTTGTCTTCATCAGAGTCTCAATGGTAAATTTATTAGTCTATGGTTGAGGAGAGGCATCTATTATGAACAAAATTAATATAGCTACCAACTATAGCAAGATTTATAAAGATAACTTCAATATTTTTAAAGATATACTTGTTTAAACATGAACAGTTATTTTGGATTAATAACTTTTGTCTTCATGAGTGTCTCAATGATAAATTTATTAATCTATTGTTAGGGAGAAGCATTTATAATGAACAAAAATAATATAGCTACCAACTAGAGCAAGATTTATGAAGATAACTTCAATATTTTTAAAGATATACTTGTTTAAACATGAACAGTTATTTTGGATTAATAACTTTTGTCTTCATGAGAATCTAAATGGTAAATTTATTAGTCTATGGTTGAGGAGAGGCATCTATTATGAACAAAATTAATATAGCTACCAACTATAGCAAGATTTATAAAGATAACTTCAATATTTTTAAAGATATACCTGTTTAAACGTGAACAGTTATTTTGGATTAATAACTTTTGTCTTCATGAGTGTCTCAATGATAAATTTATTAATCTATTGTTAGGGAGAAGCATTTATAATGAACAAAAATAATATAGCTACCAACTATAGCAAGATTTATAAAGATAACTTCAATATTTTTAAAGATATACCTGTTTAAACGTGAACAGTTTTTTTGGATTAATAACTTTTGTCTTCATGAGTGTCTCAATGATAAATTTATTAATCTATTGTTAGGGAGAAGCATTTATAATGAACAAAAATAATATAGCTACCAACTATAGCAAGATTTATAAAGATAACTTCAATATTTTTAAAGATATACTTGTTTAAACATGAACAGTTATTTTGGATTAATAACTTTTATCTTCATGAGTGTCTCAATGATAAATTTATTAATCTATTGTTAGGGAGAAGCATTTATAATGAACAAAAATAATATAGCAACCAACTAGAGCAAGATTTATGAAGATAACTTCAATATTTTTAAAGATATACTTGTTTAAACATGAAGAGTTATTTTGGATTAATAACTTTTGTCTTCATGAGAATCTAAATGGTAAATTTATTAGTCTATGGTTGAGGAGAGGCATCTATTATGAACAAAATTAATATAGCTACCAACTATAGCAAGATTTATAAAGATAACTTCAATATTTTTAAAGATATACCTGTTTAAACGTGAACAGTTATTTTGGATTAATAACTTTTGTCTTCATGAGTGTCTCAATGATAAATTTATTAATCTATTGTTAGGAAGAAGCATTTATAATGAACAAAAATAATATAGCAACCAACTAGAGCAAGATTTATGAAGATAACTTCAATATTTTTAAAGATATACTTGTTTAAACATGAACAGTTATTTTGGATTAATAACTTTTGTCTTCATGAGTGTCTCAATGATAAATTTATTAATCTATTGTTAGGGAGAAGCATTTATAATGAACAAAAATAATATAGCTACCAACTAGAGCAAGATTTATGAAGATAACTTCAATATTTTTAAAGATATACTTGTTTAAACATAAACAGTTATTTTGGATTAATAACTTTTGTCTTCATGAGAATCTAAATGGTAAATTTATTAGTCTATGGTTGAGGAGAAGCATCTATTATGAACAAAATTAATATAGCTACCAACTATAGCAAGATTTATGAAGATAACTTCAATATTTTTAAAGATATACTTGTTTAAACATGAACAGTTATTTTGGATTAATAACTTTTGTCTTCATGAGTGTCTCAATGATAAATTTATTAATCTATTGTTAGGGAGAAGCATTTATAATGAACAAAAATAATATAGCTACCAACTAGAGCAAGATTTATGAAGATAACTTCAATATGTTTAAAGATATACTTGTTTAAACGTGAAAAGTTATTTTGGATTAATAACTTTGGTCTTCATGAGTGTCTGAATGGTAAATTTATTAGTCTATTGTTAGGGAGAGGCATACATTATGAACAAAATTAATATAGCTACCAACTAGAGCAAGATATATGAAGATGACTTCAATATTTTTAAAGATATACCTGTTTAAACGTGAACAGTTGTTTTGGATTAATAACTTTTGTCTTCATGAGAGTCTCAATGGTAAATTTAAAAGTCTAATGTTAGGAAAAGGCATCTTTGAAAAGACGGAGTTAGCTGTAAATGTGAAAAAGATTCAATCATGATGTTTAGAAATAGGATATCATAAAAAATGATAAAAAAAATCAAAGATTTATTAAATTTAAATTTATGATATTATTTTTCATTCTATATTCAATTGGGCTCAAAATAAATAGTTTTTTGATAATTTTCACCTAAAAATACACTTTACAGGAACGTTTTTATTGCACGAGCTGTTTTTAATTAATCGACGGAGTTATAAAAAATAATAAAAAATCACAGATGTAAGAAATGAAAATTGTTGATACAATTTTACATTCTATATTTAATTAGGCGTAAATTAAGCTACTCTTTGATAATATTCACCCAAAAATAAAGTCTGCAGAAAAGTTTTAATTGTACGAGCTATTTAAAATTAATCGACTGAGTTATAAAATATGATAAAAAATCAAACATTTATGAAATTTAAATTTATGGTTTTGTCTTACGTTTTATCTTTAATTGAGCTTAAAATAAACAATTTTTTGTTAATTTTTACCTAAAAATAAAATCTGCAGGGATGTTTTTATGGCACGAGCTGTTTTAAATTAATCGACTGAATTATACAAAATGATAACAAAAACAAAGATTTAATAAATTTAAATTTATGATATTATTTTGGATTCTATATTTAATTGGCGTCAAAATAAACCATTTTTTGATCATTTTCACCTAATAATAAAGTCTACAGGAAGATAGTTGTTGCACTAGCTGTTTTAAATTAATATACTGAGTTATAAAAAATAATAAAAAATCAAATAATTTAATTTTTTGATATTTGTTTGCATTTTATATTTAATTGGACTCTAAATAAACCATTTATTAATCATTTTCATTAAAAAAATAAAGCCTACAAGAAGATTTTTATTGCACGAGCTGTTTTAAATTAATCGACTGAATTATTAAAAAATCGAAGATTTAAGAAATTTAAATTTATGATATCAGTTTATATTTTATACTTAATTGAACTTAAAATAAACCATTTTGTAATAATTTTCACCCAAAAATAAAGTCTACAGGAAGGTTTTTAATGCGCAAATTGTTTTAAAATAAATCGACTGTTATTAAAAAATTATAAAAAATCAATGATTTAAGAAATTTAAATTTATGATTTTATTTTGCATTTTATATTTAATTGGACTCAAAATAAATAATTTTTGGATAATTTTTACCTAAAAATAAAGTCTACAACAAGGTTTTTATTGCACGAGCTGTTTTAAATTAATAGACTCCGTTATTAAATTTTTTAAAAAAATCAAATATTTAAGAAATTTATATTTATGATATTAATTTATATTTTATACTTAATTGAGCTTAAAATAAATCCATTTTTCATAATTTTCACCCAAAAATAAAGTCTACAGGAAGATTTTTATTGACCGAGCTGTATTAAATTAATCGACTGACTGACTTTATTAAAAAATAAATATAATATTATAAAAAAAACAAATAATTTAGAAATTTAAATTTATGATATTATTTTGCTTTATATATTTAATTGGGCTGAAAATAAACCATTACTTGATCATTTTCACCCAAAAATAAAGTCTGCAGAAAAGTGTTTATTGTGCGAGCTCTTTTAAATGTTTCGGCTGAATTATAAAAAATGATCAAAAATCAAAGATTTAAGAAATTTAAATTTATGATTTTAATTTATATTTTATACTTAATTGAGCTCAAAAGAAACCATTTTGTAATAATTTTCACCCAAAAATAAGGACTACAGGAAGATTTTTATTGCACGAGCTGTTTTAAATTAATCGAGTTATTAAAAAATTCTAAAAAAATTGAAGATTTAAGAAATTTAAATTTATGATTTAAATTTATATTTTATACTTAATTGAGCTCCAAACAAATCATTTTTAATAATTTTCACCCAAAACTAAAGTCTACAGGTAGGTTTTTATTGCACAAGCTGTTTTAAATTAATCAAATAAGTCATTAAAAAATGATTTAAAAAATCAAAAATTTAAGAAATTTAAATTTCTGATAATATTTTGCATTTTGCATTTAATTATACTCAAAACAAACCATTTTTTGATCATTTTCACCCAAAAATAAAGTCTATAGGAAGGTTTTTATTCCATATTTAATTGGGTTGAAAATAAACAATTCTTTAATCATTTTCACCCAAAAGTAAAGTTTACAGGAAGGTTTTTATTATAGGAGCTGTTTTAAAATAAATCGACTGAGTTATTAAAAATTATTAAAAAATTAAAGATTCAAGATATTTTTATTTATAATATTATTTTGTATTCTAAATTTAATTGGGCTCAAAATAAATAATTTTTTTATAATCTTCACACAAAAATAAAGTTTACAGAAAGGTTTTTATTGCCCGAGCTGTTTTAAATTAATCGACTGAGTTATTAAAAAATTATAAAAAATCAAATACTTAAGAAATTTAAATTTATGATATTAATTTATTTTTTGTACTTAATTGAGCTCAAAACAAACTATTTTTTAATTATTTTCACCTAAAATTAAAGTCTACAGGAAGGTTTTTATTGCACGAGCTGTTTTAAATTAATAGACTGAGTTATTAAAAAATTATAAAAAATCAAATATTTAATAAATTTTAATTTATAATATTATTTTGTATTCTATATTTAATTGGGTTCAAAATAAACAATATTTTAATAATTTTCACCGAAAAATAAAGTCTACAGGAAGGTTTTTATTGCCCGAGCTGTTTTAAATTAATCGACTGAGTTATTAAAAAATTATAAAAAATCAAATATTTAAGAAATTTAAATTTATGATATTAATTTACTTTTTCTACTTAATTGAGCTCAAAATTAAACATTTTTTAATTATTTTCACCTAAAATTAAAGTCTACCGGAAGGTTTTTATTGCACGAGCTGGTTTAAATTAATAGACTGAGTTATTAAAAAATTATAAAAAATAAAATATTTAATAAATTTAAATTTATGATATTATTTTGCATTCCATATTTAATTGGGTTCAAAATAAACAATTATTTAATAATTTTCACCGAAAAATAAAGTCTACACGAAGGTTTTTATTGCCCGAGCTGTTTTAAATTATTCGACTAAGTCATTAAAAAATTATAAATAAATCAAAGATTTAAGATATTTAAATTTATGATATTATTTTACATTCTATATTTAATTGGGCTTAAAATAAACCATTCCTTGATCATTTTCACCCAAAAATATAGTCTACAGGAAGGTTTTTATTGCACGAGCTGTTTTAAATTAATCGACTGAGTTATTAAAAAAATAAAAAAAACAAATATTTAAGAAATTTTAATTTTAAAATTATTTTACGATTTATATTTAATTGAGCTCAAAATAAAACATTTATTAATCATTTTCACCTGAAAATAAAGTCTACAGAAAGGTTTTTACTGCACGAGCTGTTTTAAATTAATCGACTCAGTTATTAAAAAAAAATTAAAATCAAATATTTAAGAAATTAAAATTTATGATATTAATTTATATTTTATACTTAATTGTTCTTAAAATAAATCTATTGTTTATAATTTTCACCCAAAAATAAAGTTTACATGAAGATTTTTATTGCCCGAGCTGTTCTAAATTATTCGTCTGAGTTATTAAAAAATGATAAAAAATCAAGGATTTAATAAATTTTAATTTATGATATTAATTTATATTTTATACTTAATTGGGCTCAAAATAAACCATTTTTAAATAATTTTCACCGAAAAATAAAGTCTGTAGGAAGGTTTTATTGTGGCAATTGTTTTAAAATTAATCGACTGAGTTATAAAAAATGATAAAAAAAATCAAAGATTTACGAAATTTCAATTTTTGATATTATTTTATATTCTATATATAATTGAGCTTAAAATAAGCCTATTTTGGATAATTTTTATCCACAAATAAAGTCTATATCACTCTCTGTACTCAGTACTCTGAGAAATTATGAAAGCCGAAATTGAATTTTGGCTCGTCTACTGTATGTGATTGAATCTTTGGTTTTGGAACTCCGCGAGTTTTTCTTATATATCAAAAATGCTCCCTGATTTCAAAAAGGTAAAGAATCACACTGCCCTAAGGATCTTCTCAGCCTCAGACAGAATGAGGCTGAGAGGATCCTCCCCCCAAACTCAAAATCAACAGTCTCTGTGATAGTTACAGAGAGTCTGAATGAGTGGAACCAACTTAAAAAACTTAACTTTCGCTCGTAAAAAACAAATCGTCTTATTTGTAATTTTGAGTCTGAAAGAGTGGATAAACTTAAAAAAGTCTGAGATACTATCTTAGTGTCCATAAGTGATTCTGAAAAGGTAAAAGAGATTTTCAGACTCAGTTATGGACACTAAGATAGTATCTCAGACTTTTTTAAGTTTATCCACTCTTTCAGACTCAAAATTACAAATAAGACGATTTGTTTTTTTACGAGCGAAAGTTATTTAGAATAAACATGGTAATAACTAATATATAATAAATAATATTTATTTTTGAAAAAATGTTTCAAAATGTGAATTATTACCGAATTTATAAACGTGCAGTCTTAAAATAATAGATTTTCTTATGTTGTTCATTGTAATTCGGTTCACAGTTGCAGAATTTCCAAACGCTACACGTGTCGCCATCCCTCGCAAAACGCTTCAACCCTCGCGCTCCAACCACCCCCGCAGTAAACTCGACTTACACCAATCGCCAAACGAAAAATGCGGCTCACGAAACAAAACGGGGACAAAAAAAATATAATCCAATTAATTCTTCCCATATACGTATGTGTGTGTGTGTGTGTGCGCGCCCCGCGGGACAGTGACAAATTCCCGCTGTGCCCTGCCCACACCCCCCCATGAATAGTTAATCGCGCCGGATTTATTAATTAGGACAAGTAATGTGTGATTAAATCATTGTGTTAAAGTAGCCGCGCACGATTTTTACGTGTTTCGTTGTGTGTTTTTATTTTCGTTTGGGGGGGTGGTACGAAACGGATGCCGTCCATGCGATTTAATTTATTAAATTGCCCGGAGGACCGTAAAAATTAATAGGGGCTGGACACACACACATACACATACCAGTAGCAACAGCAGCGCGAAATAATAAAAAGAACTAGACGGGGATTAGTCACGAGATTGTGATTTGCATTTTTTAGATTTCTAAAAATAAAAAAAAATGTGAAGAGGGTGTGCTAATAAATTTTATTTTGGGAGGTGAATGGCATTGAGTTTTATAGAATTGTTAGAGGTTTTCAGTATTATTTAGTAAGTAATATTTGTATCAGGACGATTTAAAGAGAATTAATTTTAATAAATCACTTTAATTTAATCTAAAAATAAATTGCATGTAATTTGTGTGTTATATATATATATATATATATATATATATATATATACATATATATATATAAATATATTTTGGATTGTTAAAGCGTCTACTAAAGATGATTCATTTTAAAGGATCATTAAAAGATTTTTTTACTTACAGGACGATTTAAAGAGAATTAAATTTAACCAATCACTCTAATCTAATCTAAAAATATATTTGATATAATTTTTGTATGTTATAAATATATTTTGGATTGTTAGAGCTTAGAGATGATTCATTTTAAAGGATCATTAAAAGATTTTTTACTTACAGGACGATTTAAAGAGAATTAAATTTAACCAATCACTCTAATTTAATCTAAAAATAAATTTCATGTAATTTTTGTATGTTATAAATATATTTTGGATTGTTAGAGCTTAGAAATTATTAATTTTAAAGGATAATTAAAACGATTTTTACGTATAGGACGATTTAAAGAGAATTAAATTTAACCAATCACTCTAATCTGATATAAAAATACATTTGATGTAATTTTTGTGTGTTATAAATATATTTTGTATATTATATACAAAATTAAAATCAAATTTTATATTTTCAAACCGTCATCGTTGAGATGATTCATTCATTCAAGGATAATTAAAAGGATTTTTACTTTGTTTATATATATATATATATATATATATATATATATATATATATATATATATCGTAATGATGTTTCATAACAAAAAAAACGTATTCATCCCCCTGATATTTTTTTAACATACAAAGTCCACTCCACTATCTGGTAATCAAATTTATCGCCGGCTCGTTAATAAATTTTTTCGGCCGTTTTCTCCCCCATCCCGAATTTGTTTAATTAATACCTAATTTATTTGGGCTTCGTGTCGGGCGGCGGGCACGGATTGACGGCCCCCCACGGGGGCAGCCTCGCCCCAGGTGTAGGAGCCGGCGGCGAACGCGAAACGGCTATTAATTAGAATAACGCTAATAAGAATAACGCGCGTATGTTAATTTTGAGAGGGCTTGGGGGTGGCTTGTGGGGGTGCGCGTATGACAACCGACTTATGTGTATATTTAGCGTATTTATTGCGCGACAGATCGGAACGGCCGATTGCATTAATTTACGAGGCCTTTTGAAGCGGGGGGCGGGGGCGCGCACACCGGCCGCTTAGCGCTATCGCCCGGTCGCGATCACACACACACACCGCCGCTGGGGGGTGGTGTTATTTGTCGTCGTGTGTTGGTATCGATTAGGGGGTTGGTGGAAACATTTCTATCCAATATGTTACAATTTTATATTTCTATATTTCTTTAAAAAAAATTAGCTCTTTTCTTAATGTTTCTCGAGCGAGCGGGCGGTTTTTTAGTACACATTTAAAAAAATAGAATCATGTATCTTACTTAATTATCCTTATAATGAGGTATTCTATCTTTATTTTTCTATAATTAAAGCCAACTCGAGTTGTCACAGTTTGAACATCGAATTTCATTGAAAAATACTTTAATAGTGCACTAGAAAATTCGCAAATAATTCAATTAGACTTGTATTAGATAGAAATTTTAGAAATTGTATTAGTATATATATAATCCACGTTGTGTGTAAATTTAAACGAACTATCTCGACTAAAACTCGAGTTGTCACAGTTTGAACATCGAATTTCATTGAAAAATACTTTAATAGAACACTAGAAAATTCGCAAATAAATCAATTTGACTTGTATTAGATAGAAATTTTGGAAATTGTATTAATACTTATATAAAGAAATTTATTCATAATTCTTGTTTTGTTTTTTATAATTTTTCCAACCTAATTGCTTTGAAAAATAAGACTACAAATTAATAAACCCCCGTCGCGACCATTCGAAGAACATGCGATCCCATGGTAATTAATTCAAAGCAGCCACGACGAGCTTGTGGGAGGACAGGGAGGGTTTTTTTAATGCCATTTTATCACTTTATATTTCGTGTAACGCGATAATGCGTTATCGCATTAATAAGTTCCTTTCACGAGGTGGCTCCGCTAATGCGGCGGATTTAATTAAAAAATATCATTCTCCATTGCTCCTAATTAATATTTTTCGCCGCCCGGCCCGCGCCCCTGCGACAACACGTTCGTTGTTTTTTTTTTGTTGGTTTCGTCGTTTCTGGGGTCTAATTTATGAGCGTCGAGTATTTCATGTCCATTTACGGAATGATAATGATGTGAGGGTAAGAACTGGCTGGGTTGAATTATGAGAAATCTATTTTTGTTTAATTAGAAACAGACAAAACTTCAATTTATTTAATATCAATGCCAAATTACTTACAGTTATTAAAAGACTCATTATTGACATATACTTAAAATTTCATCAATATTCAGGAAGTATAACACGAGTTAGAAAAATGTAGTCATAATAAAGTTGAATTTAGTTTTGAAAATTCGTCAAAAATTTAGTTTATTAAATATTAATACCAAATTACTTAAATTTATTTAAAAAAATAATTTATTTTTGACACAATTGTGAAATTTCATCAATATTCAGGCAATATAACTCCAGTTATAGGTTTTATTTAATATCATTACCAAATTAATTAGAGTTATTAAAGGACTCATTATTGACTCAAACTTCAAAGTTCATCAATATTTTAGTAGAATGCATTCATATTCAAGTTGAACATAATTTTGAAAATTCGTCAAAAATTCAGTTTATTAAATATCAATACCAAATCAAATATAATTTCTAAAAAAACTTATTGTTAACGTAAATTTCAAATTTCATCAATATACAGGCGGTATAACTCGAGTTAAAAGTATTTTAGTAGAATGTGTTCAGATAAAATATTAACATAATTTTGAAAATTCGTCAAAAATTCAATTTATTTAATATCAATACAAAATTACTTAAAGTTATTAAAAGACTCATTATTGACTTAAATATTAAATTTCATCAATATTGAGGCTTTATAACTCGAGTTATAGCTATTTTAGTAGAATTTGTTCATATAAAAGGTGAACATAATTTTTAAAATTCGTCAAAAAATTCAATTTATTTTGTATCAATACCAAATTACTTAACATTATTAAAAGGCTCATTGTTGAGTTAAATGTAAAATTTCATCAATATTGAGGCTGCAAACTCAAGTTATAGATATTTTAGTGAATGTGTTCATATAAAAGTTGAACATAAATTTGAAAATTCGTCAAAAATTCTACTTCTTTAATATCAATACCAAATTACTTACAGCTATTAAAAGACTTATTGTTGACTTAAGCATCAAATTTCATCAATATTGAGGCTGCATAACTCGAGTTAAAGGTATTTGACTAGAATGTGTACAGATAAAAAATTAACATAATTTTAAAAATTTGTCAAAAATTCAATTTATTTTATATCAATACCAAATTACTCACAGTTATTAAAAGACTTATTATCGACATAAATCTCAAATTTCATCAATATTGAGGCGATATAGCTTGAGTTATAAGTATTTTAGTAGAATGTGTTCAGATAAAAGATAAACATAATTTTGAAAATTCGTCAAAAATTCAATTTAATTTATATAGATTCCAAATTACTTGGAGTTATTAAAAGACTCATTATTGACTTAAATATCAAATTTCATCAATATTGAGTCTGTATAACTCGAGTTAATGCTATTTTATTAGAATGTGTTTAGATAAAAGATGAACATAATTTTGAAAATTCGTCATAAATTCAATTTATTTAATATCAATACAAAATTACTTAAAGTTATTAAAAGCCTCATTATTGACTCAAATATAAAATTTTGTCAATATTGAGGCTGCATAACTCGAGTTATAGATATTTTAGTGGAATGTGTTCATATAAAAGTTGAACATATATTTGAAAATTCGTCAAAAATTCAATTTATTTAATATCAATACCAAATTAATTAAAGTTATTAAAAGACTCATTATTGACTTAAATATAAAATTTCATCAATATTGAGGCTGCATAACTCGAGCTATAGATATTTTAGTGGAATGTGTTCATATAAAAGTTGAACATAATTTTGAAAATTCGTCAAAAAATTCAATGTATTTAATATCAATACCAAATTAACTAAATATATTAAAGAAAGTAATTATTGATATAAGTGTCATATTTCATTAATATTCAGCGAGTATAACTCCAGTTATAGGTGTTTTAGTAGAATGTGTTCATATAAAAGTTGAAAATAATTTTGAAAATTCTTCAAAATTTCGATTTATTCAATATCAATTCCAAATTACTTACAGTTACTAAAAGACTCATTATTGACTTGAATATAAAATTTCATCAATATTGAGACTTTATAGCTTGAGTTAATGGTATTTTAGTAGAATGTGTTTAGATAAAAGATGAACATAATTTTGAACATTCGTCAAAAATTCAATTTAATTAATATCAATACCAAATTACTTACAGCTATTAAAAGACTTATTGTTGACTTAAGCATCAAATTTCATCAATATTGAGGCGATATAGTTCGAGTTATAAGTATTTTAGTAGAATGTGTTCAGATAAAAGATAAACATAATTTTGAAAATTCGTAAAAAAATCAATTTAATTTATATCAATTCCAAATTACTTGGAGTTATTAAAAGACTCATTATTGACTTAAATATAAAATTTCATCAATATTGAGGCTGCATAACTCGAGTTATAGATATTTTAGTGGAATGTGTTCATTTAAAAGTTGAACATAAATTTGAAAATTCGTCAAAAATTCAATTTATTTAATATCAATACCAAATTACTGACAGCTATTAAAAGACTTATTTTTGACTTAAGCATCAAATTTCATCAACATTGAGGGCGTATAACTCGAGATAAAGGTATTTTAGTAGAATGTGTACAGATAAAAAAATTAACATAATTTTGAAAACTCGTCAAAAATTCAATTTACTTTATATCAATACCAAATTACTCACAGTAATTAAAAGACTTATTATTGACATAAATCTCAAATTTCATCAATATCGAGGCGATATAGCTCGAGTTATAAGTATTTTAGTAGAATGTGTTCAGATAAAAGATAAACATAATTTTGAAAATTCGTCAAAAAATCAATTTAATTTATATCAATTCCAAATTACTTGGAGTTATTAAAAGACTCATTATTGACTTAAATATCAAATTTCATCAATATTGAGTCTGTATAACTCGAGTTAATGCTATTTTAGTAGAATGTGTTTAGATAAAAGATGAACATAATTTTGAAAATTCGTCAAAAATTCAATGTACTTAATATTAATACCAAATTACTTACAGCTATTAAAAGACTTTCTGTTGACTCAACCATCAAATTTTATCAATATTGAGGCCGTATAACTCGAGTTAAAGGTATTTTAGTAGAATGTGTACAGATAAAAAATTAACATAATTTTGAAAATTCGTCAAAAATTCAATTTATTTTATATCAATACTAAATTATTCACAGTTATTAAAAGTCTCATTATTGACATAAATATCAAATTTCATCGATATTGAGGCGATATAGCTCGAGTTATAAGTATTTTAGTAGAATGAGTTCAGATAAAAGAAAAACATAATTTTGAAAATTCGTCAAAAATTCAATTTAATTTATATCAATTCCAAATTATTTGGAGTTATTAAAAGACTCATTATTGGCTTAAATGTCAAATTTCATCAATATTGAGTCTGTATAACTCGAGTTAATGCTATTTTAGTAGAATGTGTTTAGATAAAAGATGAACATAATTTTGAAAATTCGTCAAAAATTCAATTTATTTAATATCAATACCAAATTACTTACAGCTATTAAAAGACTTATTATTGACTTAAGCATCAAATTTCATCAATATTGAGGCCGTACAACTCGAGTTAAAGGTATTTTAGTAGAATGTGTACAGATAAAAAATTAACATAATTTTGAAAATTCGTCAAAAATTCAATTTATTTTATATCAATACCAAATTACTCACAGTTATTAAAAGACTTATTATTGACTTAAATATCAAATTTCATCAATATTGAGGCTGTATAACTCGATTTAATGCTATTTTAGTAGAATGTGTTTAGATAAAAGATGAACATAATTTTGAAAATTTGTCAAAAATTCAATTTATTTAATATTAATACCAAATTACTTACAACTATTAAAAGACTCATTATTGACATAAATCTAAAATTTCATTAATATTGAGGCGATATAGCTCGAGTTATAAGTATTTTAGTAGAATGTGTTCAGATAAAAGATAAACATAATTTTGAAAATTTGTCAAAAATTCAATTTATTTTATATCAATACCAAATTACTCACAGTTATTAAAAGACTCATTATTAACTTAAATATCAAATTTCATCAATATTGAGGCTGTATAACTCGAGTTAATGCTATTTTAGTAGAATGTGTTTAGATAAAAGATGAACATAATTTTGAAAATTTGTCAAAAATTCAATTTATTTAATATTAATACCAAATTACTTACAACTATTAAAAGACTCATTATTGACATAAATCTAAAATTTCATCAATATTGAGGCGATATAGCTCGAGTTATAAGTATTTTAGTAGAATGTGTTCAGATAAAAGATAAACATAATTTTGAAAATTCGTCAAAAAATTCAATTTATTTTGTATCAATACCAAATTACTTTGTGTTATTAAAAGACTCATTATTGATTTAAATATAAAATTTCATCAATATTGAGGCTGCATAACTCGAGTTATAGGTATTTTAGTGGAATGTGTTCATATAAAAGTTGAACATAAATTTGAAAAATCGTCAAAAATTCAATTTATTTTGTATCAATACCAAATTAATTAACGTTATTAAAAGACTCATTGTTGACCTAAATATAAAATTTCATCAATATTGAAGCTGCATAACTCGAGTTATAGATATTTTAGTGGAATGTGTTCATATAAAAGTTGAACATAATTTTGAAAATTCGTCAAAAAATTCAATTTATTTTGTATCAATACCAAATTACTTAACGTTATTAAAAGATTCATTATTGAATTAAATATAAAATTTCATCAATATTGCGGCTCCATTACTCGAGTTATAGATATTTTAGTGGAATGTGTTCATATAAAAGTAGAACTTAAATTTGAAAATTCGTCAAAAAATTCAATTTATTTTGTATCAATACCAAATTACACAAAGTTATAAAAAGACTCATTATTGACTCAAGTATAAAATTTCATCAATATTGAGGCTGCATAACTCGAGTTATAGATATTTTAGTGGAATGTGTTCATATAAAAGTTGAACATAGATTTGAAAATTCGTCAAAAATTCAATTTATATAATATCAATACCAAATTACTTAAAGTAATTAAAAGACTCATTATTGATTCAAATATAAAATTTTATCAATATTGAGGCTGCATAACTTGAGTTATAGATATTTTAGTAGAATGTGTTCATATAAAAGATTAACATAATTTCACATTTCTTAAAAAACTTATTATTGATATAAATATCAATTTTCATCAATATTCAAACAGTATAAATCGAGTTATAGACAGTTTTGTATAATGTATTCATATACAAAAGTTAACATAATATTCAAAAATTCATTTTATTAAATATCAATACTACATTAATTGAAATTATTCAAAATTGAGTTTCAGCAAATTTATCAGTCTATAACTCGAACAAACAAAAAATGTAGAAAATTGCTCTGAAAAATTTTGCCTTACAGCCTTTATATTTGTATTCTAAGTTGGGCAGTGTATTGTTAATAGAGATGTAATCAATTTTTCGTAAATTCTTACAGATAAATTGAGCTAGAACAATTTTAATTTAACTCCATCTGTTTTCGAAAAATGTAGACCCTTTATTTAGTCATTTTCATTATAATATATTGTTATCTAATGATTCACTCGTGAGGCTCGCGCAGCTCGTGAGGGGCGGCAGTAAATAAAAACAAATATTGCAAAAGACACGAACTAATTTAGGGAACCGCGCCCGCTTTTTAATTTTAATACAGAATGATGTCACGTAATCAGTATATTAAAGCACCTATCTCGCAGGAATCATCACCGCCGGTAATTACGCGACGCGTGATTTACAGCGGGTGGGGGCGGTTGGGCGCCTTTTAATTTTTGCGCGTACGCCGGAGACGGCGCGGCCGCGCTCGGGCGCGCGCGCTCGTTTTCAGGTTAATAGCGGAATATTTTCAATTTATCGCGGTGGCGTGCGCCCCCACCGCCGCCGCCGCCGCCGCTTTCGGTCCCCATGTAAATTACGCGATAAAATCGCCGTTTACAAGTGCAATATTGTGTATGGCTTTCTGATACGGAGGCGGCTGCTCGCGACTTGCTTGCGTTACGCGAGCCGCCGCTAATTTATTGTGGCGGCGACAATAGGGCTTAGGCACGACTGTGGGGTGGAGGCGGTGGGGTTGGAGCCGATAAAATTCGCTGCGGTATTGTAAATTATTTGAAACAGAACGAATTAAAAGGTCACATTCTGCAAGCACTTTAAATAGAAAATTGCAAAACCTTATGAAAACTAAAATAGTTGTGTATAAATAATTTTCTATGTTCATGAAAATTATTTATATTTATATAGAAATTACTTAATTATGACAACAATACACTTAAGTATTATAAAAGATCAAAAAGTATCAAAAAATATCAAAAAATATCAAAAAATATCAAAAAATATCAAAAAATATCAAAAAATATCAAAAAAATATCAAAAAAATATCAAAAAATACCAAAAAATATCAAAAAATATCAAAAAAATATCAAAAAATATCAAAAAAATATCAACAAATATCAAGAAATATCAAGAAATATCAAAAAATATCAAAAAATATCAAAAAATAACAAAAAATATCAAAAAATATCAAAAAATATCAAAAAATATCAAAAAATATCAAAAAATATCAAAAAATATCAAAAAATATCAAAAAATATCAAAAAATATCAAAAAATATCAAAAAATATCAAAAAATATCAAAAAAATATTCTATGTTCATGAAAATTATTTATATATATATATAGAAATTACTTAATTATGACAACAATACACTTAAGTACCATAAAACATCAAAAAGTATCAAAAAGTATCAAAAAGTATCAAAAAGTATCAAAAAGTATCAAAAAGTATCAAAAAGTATCAAAAAGTATCAAAAGGTATCAAAAAGTATCAAAAAGTATCAAAAAGTATCAAAAAGTATCAAAAAGTATCAAAAAGTATCAAAAAGCATCAAAAAGTATCAAAAAATATCAAAAAATATCAAAAAAATATCAAAAAAATATCAAAAAATATCAAAAAAAATATCAAAAATTATCAAGAAATATCAAAAAATATCAAAAAATATCAAAAAATATCAAAAAATATCAAAAAATATCAAAAAATATCAAAAAATATCAAAAAATTATCAAGAAATATCAAAAAATATCAAAAAACATCAAAAAATATCAAAAAATATCAAAAAATATCAAAAAATATCAAAAAATATCAAAAAAATAAATAAAAAATATCAAAAAAATATCAAAAAATATCAAAAAATATCAAAAAATATCAAAAAATATCAAAAAATATCAAAAAATATCAAAAAATATCAAAAAATATCAAAAAATAAAAAAATATCAAAAAATATAACAAAATATAACAAAATATAACAAAATATAAAAGAAGCCCTCGGACTTATTAAGCTTCCGGTTACAAGGATACTTAATAAGTCATAAAAATATGAAAACATATAAAAAAATATTTAAATATATCAAAGAAACGCCACAACTTATTAAGCATCTGGTTACAAGGAGGCTTGATAAGTCCTAGGGTTTCTTTGATATTTTTTTATATTTTTATGATAATTTATGATAATTTCTGATAATTTCTGATAATTTCTGATAATTTCTGATAATTTCTGATAATTTCTGATAATTTCTGATAATTTCTGATAATTTATGATAATTTATGATAATTTATGATAATTTATGATAATTTATGATAATTTATGATAATTTATGATAATTTATGATAATTTATGATAATTTATGATAATTTATGATAATTTATGATAATTTATGATAATTTATGATAATTTATGATAATTTATGATAATTTATGATAATTTATGATAATTTATGATAATTTATGATAATTTATGATAATTTATGATAATTTATGATAATTTATGATAATTTATGATAATTTATGATAATTTATGATAATTTATGATATTTTATGATATTTTATGATATTTTATGATATTTTATGATATTTTATGATATTTTATGATATTTTATGATATTTTATGATATTTTATGATATTTTATAATATTTTATGATATTTTATGATATTTTATAATATTTTATGATATTTTATGATATTTTTTTGATATTTTTTGATATTTTTTGATATTTTGAGAACTCTATATATATCATATACAATACAATGGATGTAAACTTTGGAATTATTTGCCACAGGAAATGAAAACCATTAGAATCCAGGTTTCTTTCAAAACGGTATTATAAGAATTTATTTTGAGTAGATACATTGATTAAGTTGATAAGTTTTATATATGTATATAACTGAAGTAAGAGACTGTTCATTTATATTAGCCGTTATTACGTATGCAGATTGTATAGTGTGCAAAAATATTTAGGAAATCAATGCGTCCCCGCGGCGAGATAAAGTGCGGCCCCGTGAGAGCGGCGGCAATTGAACGCGCGCGCGAGGCCCCCGCCGTTGTGTTTTTATGAGGGCGGCCCAATAAGCGGAACGGGCGGCGAGGAAATATAAAAAGTAATAAGCAAAAGTTTTTAAAGACCTTATGGCAATTCGCGTACACGCGCGCACGCCGCCGCCGCCCCCCGCTTGTCAGTGATGATAATAAGCGAGCGTCTTTTAATAATGAGCGGCAGCACACACACACACACACACACACACGCTTGCACATAAAGAGAACACACAACAGTAAAGATTTTGACAACTCGCGGGGGCGAGTTAATCTGAGGAGATAAAAAAATTTAATTCCCGCACCGTGCGTCTCCGAGGAGCATTTCAGCCTTTGTCGGGGGGCCTTTTGTTGGCCAGCCCTTACCCGAGCTAAGGCGGCACATATATCATAAACACGGTACCCGGCCATGTTACCCGGTTTGTAAAGTTTGATATATATCCCGTTGTATCTGTCTTACTTCTTGATAGACGCGCGCTAATTATTAAGATGCTGTTATCTCGCTCGGTGCTACCACCGCCAAACCCTCCCCCCATTCGTCTAGTTCCACCAAAACACACTTCTTCGTACGCGTATTACTCGAACCACCTTTTATATTTCTCCTTCAATTATACATTTTAGAGTAGCTTTTTACTTTAACAACAAGAACCTCAATAAATGAGGCAAATAAACGTATTCTACTTACACAAAATTATAAAAACTTTATATGAAATATAAAAGTGTCCGTCCCAATTAGTTTTATTAGAGAAATAGCGAATAACAATAGTTTTTAACTTTACTGATGCATATCTTTGAAAATCGTAAAGATATCTGATTGTACTATCAATATTTGAATTCCTGATATATTTTTCAATGAGAATCACCTGGGTTACTTATAGCATTTCTATGTGGTGACTAATTATATCACAGATTTATCGAATAACAATAATTTTCAACTTTACTGATGCATATATTTGGAAATCATGAAGATATCTTATTGTGCTATCAATATCTGAATTCCTGATATATTTTTCAATAAGAATTACGTTGATTACTAAAAGTACTACAATGTGGTAACTAGTTTTATTAGAGAAATAGCGAATAACAATAATTTTCAACTTTACTCCTGAATATCTTTGGAAATCATAAAGATATCTGATTGTGCTATAAATATCTGAATTCCTGATATATTTTTTTACTGAGAATCAACTGGGTTACTCATAGTATTCCTATGTGGTGACAAATTAAGTCGAAAATATCATACAAAATATGGTATAGCAACACAAATTATTAGAGAATTATTGAGGCATCATGATTTTTTATTATTTACTACTTTTTGGATTGATTACAATCTTCATATTATCTTTCAAGATAAAATTTCAAGATCGATTTACATATAGTTTTCCAAAATATTTGCTGTTACATACATAATTTATTTATATACTGCCGATTTCAGGACCTCAATAAATAACCAACATAAACTTAAATTACCATAAAAGTTAACAGCACTTGTATTTTTTATACATCTAAATTCTTCTCAGTTGGACTGTCGTGATAACTCCACTCACACACACTCGTATTATTTTTTACGTTGCTGTTAAATCGTCGCACCCCTCCCAATCGGGCGGCATATGCGGAAGAAAGAAAGAAAAAAAACGTACATACGCGGCCAGATTTACGACTTTTAATATTATACATATGAGATCGTAAAGTCGTTATTTTTATATCGATGCGCGGGTAGTAGGGGGCGAGCGAATGCTTAACCCACCCCCGCATACACAACAAAATTATAAGAGCGTAAAAATCGCAGACAATTCAAAGTATTTTTTATGCGACCACAAACGTTTTATCACCACATAAAAATGAATCGAATGCTATGTTAGAAATTGGCAGACAGTTCCAGGTTTAAATGTTTGAAAGTACTAGCTAATACTTTTTTTAATGATTGTAAGATATATAATATAATATATAAATTATATATAAACAACAAAAAATCAAGCAAAAACTTATTGGATTAGGTAGGAAATAAAAAATAAACGTTTCATAGATAAAGTTAACGTGCTTATAACCTTTTTTGAACAAGACTTACAGTTAAGTCTTACGTCAAGTCTTACAGTCGAGTTTTATACTCTAATATTATAGACAAGTATTACTGTCTAGTATTACAATCAAGTATTACAATCAAATCTTGCAGTCAAGCCTCACAGTCAAGTCTTACAGCCAAGTCTGATAATTATTACAGTCAAGTATTATAGTCAAGTCTTTCAGTCTCACAGTATTAAGTAAATCGAGCATTACAGTCTTGCAATTAATTCTTAAAGTCAAAACGGAGATAATATATATTTTTATCCTACTCCAATTATAGTCAAATATTCAAGTTTAGCAGTATGAATGTTATGTGAAATCCTGCATTAATATGTCACAGTCAAGTAATTTCTAGGTTAGTTATCTAGACATGGAAAATAATGAATGTAACATAAACATTATAGAAGAAGAATGAAATTCACTCAATTATAACGAAAATTCACATCAATAATTAATGTAATAACATCAGTACTCAGATACTAAATTCTCAATAATCAGCTGTAATAACCTTTCAACATTTGTATGCAATAAACTTAATCATCTCACATTACTAAATAACTACACACATTTGGGATAGTATGCCAATTGATACTATACACCAATAATTAAAAATAAATGTGCACGTACATACGTACGTGATTTAATCAAGAAAGTGTGTTAAAAAACTCACATGGCTATTTTCCAAGCTGATCCACGCACGAGATCTAACGAAACACATCTCTGCACAAAATGTTCCTTATCACTTAACACTTAACACAGTCACAGTTGCACTTTTATATTATCACACTGGATTACTTTAAATTTATTAATATTGGTCAAAAATGGCGGAGCTACGCGAAACGCGTGCAATAAGCGCGGTGGACGGACAGAAAGAGCGAGATGCGCGGGCCCGTAGTGAGCCATGCGCGAGAATAATCTGAATCAGTGTTGAATCATCTTGACTGGAAAGATTTTTAATGTATTATTTGGTGAATAATTTAATTTATAAATACATTCAAATCTTTCCACTTTGAAATATTTAGAAATTAGCGATTAAAACATACAAAATCATATTTTTATGAAATATTAACTTTGGCATTAAATAACATGAAATCTAGCAACACCGTAATTTTTTATTATGACATTAATTGATAGACTAATATAGTGGACATATATTACAGAAGTTTCAAAAATATCAATCGAGGGATTTTTGAAATATTTAGAAAATAGCAATTAATCATACGAAATCATATTTTTATGAAATACTAACTTTAGTATTAAAAAACATCAAAACTAGCAACAACGTAATTTCTTATTATGACTTTAGTTGATAGACTAATATAGTGCAAATATATTAGCGAAGTTTCAAAAATATCAATCGAAGGATTTTTGATATATTTAGAAAATAGCAATTAAAACATACAAAATCATATTTTTATGAAATACTAACTTTGGCATTAAATAACATGAAAACTAGCAACACAGTAATTTTTTATTATGACTTTAGTTGATAGACTAATATAGTGCAAATATATTAGTGAAGTTTCAAAAATATCAATCGAGGGATTTTTGAAATATTTAGAAAATAGCAATACAAATCATATTTTTATGAAATACTAACTTTGGCATTAAATTACATGAAAACTAGCAACACCGTAATTTTTTATTATGACTTCAAATGATAGAATAATATATTGCTAATGTATTAGAGAAGTTTCAAAAATATCAATCGAGGGATTTCTGAAATATTTAGAAAATAGTAATTAAAACATATAAAATCATATTTTTATGAAATACTAACTTTGGCATTAAATAACATGAAAACTAGCAACAACGTAATTTTTTATTATGACTTTAATTGATAGACTAATATAGTGCAAATATATTAGAGAAGTTTCAAAAATATCAATCGAGGGATTTTTGAAATATTTAGTAAATAGCAATTAAAACATACAAAATCATATTTTTATAAAATACTAACTTTGGCATTAAATAACATGAAAACTAACAACAACGTAATTTTTTATTATGACTTTAATTGATAGACTAATATAGTGCAAATATATTAGTGAAGTTTCAAAAATATCAATCGAGGTATTTTTGAAATATTTAGAAAATAGCAATTAAAACATACAAAATCATATTTTTATGAAATACTAACTTTAGTATTAAATAACATCAAAACTAGCAACACCGTAATTTTTTATTATGACTTTAATTGATAGACTAATATAGTGCAAATATATTAGTGAAGTTTCAAAAATATCAATCGAGGGATTTTTGAAATATTTAGTAAATAGCAATTAAAACATATAAAATCATATTTTTATGAAATACTAACTTTGGCATTAAATTACATGAAAACTAGCAACACCGTAATTTTTTATTATGACTTTAGTTGATAGACTAATATAGTGCAAATGTATTAGAGAAGTTTCAAAAATATCAATCGAGGGATTTTTGAAATATTTAGAAAATAGCAATTAAAACATACAAAATCATATTTTTATGAAATACTAACTTTAGCATTAAATAACATGAAAACTAGCAACACCGTATTTTTTATTATAACTTTAATTGATAGACTAATATAGTGCAAATATATTAGTGAAGTTTCAAAAATATCAAACGAGGGATTTTTGAAATATTTAGAAAATAGCAATTAAAACATACAAAATCATATTTTTATGAAATACTAACTTTGGCATTAAATAACATGAAAACTAGCAACAACGTAATTTTTTATTATGACTTTAATTGATAGACTAATATAGTGCAAATATATTAGTGAAGTTTCAAAAATATCAATCGAGGGATTTTTGAAATATTTAGAAAATAGCAATTAAAACATACAAAATCATATTTTTATGAAATACTAACTTCGGCATTAAATAACATGAAAACTAGCAGCACCGTATTTTTTTATTATGACTTTAATTGATAGACTAATATAGTGCAAATATTTTAGTAAAGTTTCAAAAATATCAATCGAGGGATTTTTGTAATATTTAGAAAATAGCAATTAAAACATACAAAATCATATTATTTATGAAATACTAGATTTGGCATTAAATAACATGAAAACTAGCAACACAGTAATTTTTTATTATGACTTTAAATGATAGAATAATATATTGCTAATGTATTAGAGAAGTTTCAAAAATATCAATCGAGGGATTTTTGAAATATTTAGAAAATAGCAATTAAAACATATGAAATCATATTTTTATGAAATACTAGATTTGGCATTAAATAACATGAAAACTAGCAACACCGTAATTTTTTATTATGACTTTAATTGATAGAATAATAAAGTGCAAATATATTAGTGAAGTTTCAAAAATATCAATCGAGGGATTTTTGAAATATTTAAAAAATAGCAATTAAAACATACAAAATCATATTTTTATGAAATACTAAATTTGGCATTAAATAACATGAAAACTAGCAACACCGTAATTTTTTATTATGACTTTAATTGATAGACTAATATAGTGCAAACGTATTAGTGAAGTTTCAAAAATATCAATCAAAGGATTTTTGAAATATTTAGTAAATAGCAATTAAAACATACAAAATCATATTTTTATGAAATACTAACTTTGGCATTAAATAACATGAAAACTAGCAAACCCGTAATTTTTTATTATGAGTTTAGTTGATAGACTAAGATAGTGCAAATATATTAGTGAAGTTTCAAAAATATCAATCGAGGGATTTTTGAAATATTTAGAAAAGAGCAATTAAAACATACAAAATCATATGTTTATGAAATACTAACTTTGGCATTAAATAACATGGAAACTAGCAACACCGTAATTTTTATTATGACTTTAATTGATAGACTAATATAGTGCAAATGTATTAGAGAAGTTTCAAAAATATCAATCGAGGGATTTTTGAAATATTTAGAAAATAGCAATTAAAACATACAAAATCATATTTTTATGAAATACTAACTTTAGTATTAAATAACATCAAAACTAGCAACAACGTAATTTTTTATTATGACTTTAATTGATAGAATAATATAGTGCAAATGTATTAGAGAAGTTTCAAAAATATCAATCGAGGGATTTTTGAAATATTTAGAAAATAGCAATTAAAACATACAAAATCATATTTTTATGAAATACTAACTTTGGCATTAAATAACATGAAAACTAGCAACACCGTAATTTTTTATTATGACTTTAGTTGATAGACTAATATAGTGTAAATATATTAGTGAAGTTTCAAAAATATCAATCGAGGGATTTTTGAAATATTTAGAAATTAGCGATTATAACATACAAAATCATATTTTTATGAAATACTAACTTTGGCATTAAATAACATGAAAACTAACAACACTGTAATTTTTTATTATGACTTTAATTGATAGAATAATATAGTGCAAATATATTAGTGAAGTTTCAAAAATATCAATCAAGGGATTTTTGAAATATTTAGAAAATAGCAATTAAAACATATAAAATCATATTTTCATGAAATACTAACTTTGGCATTAAATAACATGAAAACTAACAACACCGTAATTTTTTATTATGACTTTAATTGATAGACTAATATAGTGCAAATGTATTAGAGAAGTTCCAAAAATATCAATCGAGGGATTTTTGAAATATTTAGAAAATAGCAATTAAAACATACAAAATCATATTTTTATGAAATACTAACTTTAGTATTAAATAACATGAAAACTAGCAACACCGTAATTTTTTATTATGACTTTAATTGATAGTCTAATATAGTGCAAATATATTGGAGAACTTTCAAAAATATCAATCGAGGGATTTTTGAAATATTTAGTAAATAGCAATTAAAACATACAAAATCATATTTTTATGAAATACTAACTTTAGTATTAAATAACATCAAAACTAGCAACAACGTAATTTTTTATTATGACTTTAGATGATAGACTAATATAGTGCAAATATATTAGTGAAGTTTCAAAAATATCAATCGAGGGATTTTTGAAATATTTAGAAAATAGCAATTAAAACATACAAAATCATATTTTTATGAAATACTAACTTTAGCATTAAATAACATGAAAACTAGCAACACCATAATTTTTTATTATGACTTTAGTTGATAGACTAATATAGTGCAAATGTATTAGAGAAGTTTCAAAAATATTAATCGAGGGATTTTTGGAATATTTAGAAATTAGCGATTAAAGCATACAAAATTATATTTTTATGAAATACTAACTTTGGCATTAAATTACATGAAAACTAGCAACACCGTAATTTTTTATTATGACTTTAATTGATAGACTAATATAGTGCAAATATATTAGTGAAGTTTCAAAAATATTAATCGAGGGATTTTTGAAATATTTAGAAATTAGCGATTAAAACATACAAAATCATATTTTTATACAATACTGACTTTACGCGGCTTTTCTTAGTCTTAACAATACGTAAATTAAAAATTTGAATAATACCACCAAACGAATCACCTCCTCAATTTCCCCATTACGTACCAACCTCCCCCTCTTTCAGCATTTCCAATATTCAACCGCACGTTTTATGGCCCCAACAAAGGCCCTCCCCCGCCGCACGCGCGCTATTTACAATATTTCAATTACTAATCATCCCATTCGGCTTTATCGCGTTCCTTTTTCACGTGAATATGTTTTCCGCCCCGCCGCGGGCGCCCCGTAGGTATCTTAATTTGATTTTCCCCGCCATCCGGCCGCGATCGGGGGGCCCAAAGAAATATCGACGGGCATGCGGGGGGAATTTGCATGTTTAAAGTTTAATGCGGCGCAGTTATCGGCATCGTATCGGCGTATATTTTTTTTCTCTTCACTGCCACCCCCGCGAGCACGCTATCTATTATACATGGTTTCAATTTATAAGTTAGGGGGTGCCTTATATACGTTTTATTAAATAATAATGAGCGCGGAGACAAATAGATACTGACAATATATTTTTTTTTGTAAAATATTGAAGGAATATTATATTATGCATTGTAATTAATTTTTACCGAATGTATTTATGTTGTTAAAGGGGTTTCACGTTTAATAAATTATTATTATTATTATAATTATTATAAGTCATGATAAAATAATACATACATTTTTTATAAGATAATAATTGACAGACTATTAAATGACAAACTGTATTAAATATATTATTTAATGAAAATAATTCTTGCTGTATACGGCTATCTGAATATAGAATCGCTAGATATATCAATGTTTAATTAATTATTGCTCAAAAATTTACTCTCAGGTGGGACTCGAACCCACGCCTCCTGCTGTTGCGGCCGTCGCGCCACCAACTGCACTACGAAGGGGTGTAATATACACATATGTAAACATCATTGTTTGTGAATAATTGGACATAATGAACATGATGCGTATATGCAATATCGGTATATATTTGGCGACAAATAGTATTTAAAAACACTCTCTTTGGTAGTTAGTACTATTTATCTGACACTGAACTAATGTCCTTCCTAAATTAACTAAATAACAAACATCATCATGATGAAAAAAAATATATATAGACCTCAAGCCAGTAGCAATCTCTTTATATAAATGTTTCAAAAGTCACTATTCTCCACCCACAAAGAGTTATTCCTCTTTATCGCCTACAAAGATCGTCGGCAGGAGGCTGCATGAATTATTTAGGCGGCTCTTTTGCATCCGGCGCCGGCACTGCGGATCGGGAAAGAATGACATTCAATTGAGGCCTTTCTATTCTATTGGGGCCCATATACATTTATATGGGAGTCGCGCGCGTTTACTGCCTGTACACGGCACACAAAAAAAGATATGCGGAGACACATAAGTGAGTCTCTTTATGAGAGCCTCGGTGTGCTCACGAGCGGACGACGCCTTCTGATGGCGTAATCCAGAACGATACCAAAAAATCTATTTATTATCAGTTTATTTTCATTTATTTAATTTTACAATATTTTCTATGATGATTTTCACCAATATGTCCATTTTCAGTAGATACAGCTATTTGCATATATTACATCTGCATGATATGAAATTGATATAGTGTTTGCAAGCAATAATATATATATATATATATATATATATATATATATATATATATATATCCAACATTATAGTTATTATTTTTAATTGTGATTACATTAGTCAGGTTTGCATGTGTTGCACACATATTATACATAAATGGAGGGTGAACATCGTGTAGTAATCGGCTAGGTGTGTCCGATAGATTACCCGGGGGCTGTTATTCCGTTATTAGCGACTCATTTGTATCGGACTAACGATGTTTAATCGATGCGCCTTTTAGGTCGGGTCACAAACAAAAAGAGCGGGGCGCGGACAAATGTTTGTCGGAAGAATTAAAACGACGCGCTGGTAAATCGCCCGCATTAAAAGTCTATTAGCGCCGTTCGAATGTTTACAATGGGCGTTTGTTCATTAGAGATTGGAAAAACGATGTGCGAGGGAATGGGCGAGAGAACAAAATAAAGAGAGAAATATAGCGCGGGTGAAAAAAAGGATTGAAATATATATATACAGACACACACACAAGATGTTTTGAAGGTATTCTAATTTTTCATATAAACACGAATTGTGTTAATAATTTCCATCACTTTCAAACTTGATGGTTAAACAAAATCAGATCAAATTTAGATTTTGCTGATGCATCCAGCCGATGAAAATTTGTCGTCCGATCCTTTATAGTAGTCCAGTATATTTAACTCCAATTACAAGTTCAATGTTTAACGGTCGAATTAGCGAATAAATCGGCAACTTGGACCATTGAAACATATGTGGGGGGGACCACCAGCAGCAGCAGCAGCCGTCCCCGGCACAGAACAAGTGGCCGCCGTTTTCCGCTCGACGTAATCTACTTTTAGGTGTGGGTGGCATGAATCGAACCCCCCTCCGGATCACCGGCGGTCCCAAAACGGTCCCGAAACAAATGACCGGTGACATGTGGGGGTACGTGCCGCCGTATCCGATCCCAATTGAAAACAGAAGCAATCATATTTCAAAGGGGCCATTAGGCGGGAGACAATATTTGACAAGATGTACGATGTGTGCGGCGGGATATTGATACGCTGGTCAGGTATGACCGCCGCCAGCTCGGGGGCAGGGGACGGTGTCATCAATATAGATATTGTTCTTGATAGTTGTGTCGCGTCTCGAACGCATCGCGTCCAATCAATGTATTGGATTAGCTGTCGTTTGGCCTGTTTGGGACAATTATCCCTGCAGCGTGTTTGACACGGGCTCAGTGTCCGCTTATTTCTTGACCGCAGGCGATAATTATTGAAGTTGTGAGCCGCATAACTTTATCAATTAACTCACACATCAATATTTTACTAACCGATAGCAATTTCAACACAATTATAAATTGCTAATAATGTTTAAATTGATAACACACATTTAAATAGTAAATTACTCTAGAAATATCCTTGTAATTTTTAAAATCTTTAAGGGTGAGTGGGATTTTTACGTTTTTCCCGAATATAATTCAATATTCAACTCAAAATTTCAAACCGGATTGCACAATATGTACTAGTTTAATAGTTACAACCCCTTCAAATTGATAACTCTTTTTAAATCGTGAATTACAATAGAAATATCCTTGTAGTTTTTAAAATATTTAAGGGTGAGTGGAATGTTTACGGTTTTCCCGAATGTAATTAAATGGGTTACTCAAATTTTCAAACCGGATTGCACAATATGGACTAGTTTAATAGTTACAACCCTTTCAAGTTGATAACTCTTTTTAAAACGTAAATTACTATAGAAATATCCTTGTAATTTTTAAATTTTTTAAGGATGAGTGGAATGTTTACGGTTTTCCCGAATATAATTAAATGGGGAACTAAAATTTTCAAACCGGATTGCACAATATATACTAGTTTAATAGTTACAACCCCTTCAAGTTGATAACTCTTTTTAAATCGTAAATTACGCTAGAAATATCCTTGTAATTTTTAAACTATTTAAGGGTGAGTGAGATGTTTACGGTTTTCCCGAATGTAATTGAATGGGGAACTCAAATTTTCAAACCGGATTGCACAATATATACTAGTTTAAAAGTTACAACCCCTTCAAGTTGATAACTCTTTTTAAATCGTAAATTACGATAGAAATATCCTTGTAATTTTCAAAATCTTTAAGGGTGAGTGAGATGTTTACGGTTTTCCTGAATGTAATTGAATGGGGAACTCAAATTTTCAAACCGGATTGCACAATATGTACTAGTTTAATAGTTACAACCCCCTCAAGTTGATAACTCTTTTTAAATCATAAATTACGATAGAAATATCCTTGTAATTTTTAAAAAATTTAAGGGTGAGTGGAATGTTTACGGTTTTCTCGAATGTAATTGAATGGGGAACTCAAATTTTCAAACCGGATTGCACAACATGTACTAGTTTAATAGTTACAACCCCCTCAAGTTGATAACTCTTTTTAGATCGTAAATTACGATAGAAATAACCTTGTAATTTTTAAAATCTTTAAGGGTGAGTGGGATGTTTACGGTTTTCCCAAATATAATTGAATGGGGAACTCAAATTTTCATATCGGATTGCACAATATGTACAAGTTTAATAGTTACAACCCTTTAAAGTTGATAATTCTTTTTAAATCGCAAATTTCGATAGAAATATCCTTGTAATTTTCAAAATCTTTAAGGGTGAGTGGGATGTTTACGGTTTTCCCGAATGTAATTGAATGGGGCACTCAAATTTTCAAACCGGATTGCACAATATCTACTAGTTTAATAGTTACAACCCCTAAAAGTTGATAATTCTTTTTAAATCGCAAATTTCGATAGAAATATCTTTGTAATTTTCAAAATCTTTAAAGGTGAGTGGGATGTTTACGGTTTTCCCGAATGTAATTAAATGGGGAACTAAAATTTTCAAACCGGATTGCATAATATGTACTAGTTTAATAATAACAACCCCCTCAAGTTGATAACTCTTTTTAAATCGTAAATTACGATAGAAATATCCTTGTAATTTTCAAAATCTTTAAGGGTGAGTAGGATGTTTACGGTTTTCCCGAATGTAATTGAATGGGGAACTCAAATATTCAAACCAGATTGCACAATATGTACTAGTTTAATAGTTACAACCCCCTCAATTTGATAACTCTTTTTAAAACGTAAATTACGATAGATATATCCTTGTAATTTTCAAAATCTTTAAATATTTAAGGGTGAGTGGGATGTTTAAGGTTTTCCCGAATGTAATTGAATGGGGAATTCGAATTTTCAAACCGGATTGCACAATATGTACTAGTTTAATAGTTATAACCCCCTCAAGTTGATAACTCTTTTTAAAACGTAAATTACGATAGATATATCCTTGTAATTTTCAAAATCTTTAAGGGTGAGTAGGATGTTTACGGTTTTCCCGAATGTAATTGAATGGGGAACTCAAATTTTCAAACCGGATTGCACAATATGTACTAGTTTAATAGTTACAACCCCCTCAAGTTGATAACTCTTTTTAAATCATAAATTACGATAGAAATAACCTTGTAATTTTTAAAATTTTTAAGGGTGAGTGGAATGTTTACGGTTTTCTCGAATGTAATTGAATGAGGAACTCAAATTTTCAAACCGGATTGCACAATATGTACTAGTTTAATAGTTACAACCCCTTCAAGTTGATAACTCTTTTTAAATCGTGAATTACAATAGAAATATCCTTGTAATTTTTAAAATCTCTAAGGGTGAGTGGGATGTTTACGGTTTTCCCGAATGTAATTAAATGAGGAACTCAAATTTTCAAACCGGATTGCACAATATGTACTAGTTTAATAGTTACAACCCCTTCAAGTTGATAACTCTTTTTAAATCGTAAATTACGATAGAAATATCCTTGTAATTTTTAAAATATTTAAGGGTGAGTGGGATGTTTACGGTTTTCCCGAATGTGATTGAATGGGGAACTCAAATTTTCAAACCGGATTGCACAATATGTACTAGTTTAATAGTTACAACCCCTTCAAGTTGATAACTCTTTTTAAATCGTAAATTACGATAGAAATATCCTTGTAATTTTTAAAATATTTAAGGGTGAGTGGGATGTTTACGGTTTTCCCGAATGTAATTGAATGGGGAACTCAAATTTTCAAACCGGATTGCACAATATGTACTAGTTTAATAGTTACAACCCCTTCAAGTTGATAACTCTTTTTAAATCGTAAATTACGATAGAAATATCCTTGTAATTTTTAAAATATTTAAGGGTGAGTGGGATGTTTACGGTTTTCCCGAATGTGATTGAATGGGGAACTCAAATTTTCAAACCGGATTGCACAATATGTACTAGTTTAATAGTTACAACCCCTTCAAGTTGATAACTCTTTTTAAATCGTAAATTACGATAGAAATATCCTTGTAATTTTTAAAATATTTAAGGATGAGTGGGATGTTTACGGTTTTCCCGAATGTAATTGAGTTGGGAACTAAAATTTTCAAACCGGATTGCACAATATATACTAGTTTAATAGTTACAACCCCTTCAAGTTGATAACTCTTTTTAAATCGTAAATTACGCTAGAAATATCCTTGTAATTTTTAAAATATTTAAGGGTGAGTGAGATGTTTACGGTTTTCCCGAATGTAATTGAATGGGGAACTCAAATTTTCAAACCGGATTGCACAATATGTACTAGTTTAATAGTTACAACCCCCTCAAGTTGATAACTCTTTTTAAATCATAAATTACGATAGAAATAACCTTGTAATTTTTAAAATTTTTAAGGGTGAGTGGAATGTTTACGGTTTTCTCGAATGTAATTGAATGAGGAACTCAAATTTTCAAACCGGATTGCACAATATTTACTAGTTTAATAATTACAACCCCCTCAAGTTGATAACTCTTTTTAAATCGTAAATTACGATAGAAATATCCTTGTAATTTTTAAAATCTTTAAGGGTGAGTGGGATGTTTACGGTTTTCCCGAATATAATTGAATGAAGAACTCAAATTTTCAAACCGTATTGCAAAATATATACTAGTTTAATAGTTACAACCCCTTCAAGTTGATAACTCTTTTTAAATCGTAAATTACTATAGAAATATCCTGGTAATTTTCAAAATCTTTAAGGGTGAGTGGGATGTTTACGGTTTTCCCGAATATAATTGAATGAAGAACTCAAATTTTCAAACCATATTGCCAAATATATTCTAGTTTAATAGTTACAACCCCCTCAAGTTGATAACTCTTTTTAAATCATAAATTACGATAGAAATATCCTTGTAATTTTTAAAATATTTAAGGGTGAGTGGGATGTTTACGGTTTTCCCAAATGTAATTGAATGGGGAACTCAAATTTTCAAACCGGATTGCACAATATATACTAGTTTAATAGTTACAACCCCTTCAAGTTGATAACTCTTTTTAAATCGTAAATTACTATAGAAATATCCTTGTAATTTTTAAATTTTTTAAGGATGAGTGGGATGTTTACGGTTTTCCCGAATATAATTGAATAGGGAACTCAAATTTTCAAACCGTATTGCAGAATATGTACTAGTTTAATAGTTACAACCCCCTCAAGTTGATAACTCTTTTTAAATCGTAAATTACGATAGAAATGTCCTTGTAATTTTTAAAATATTTAAGGGTGAGTGGGATGTTTACGGTTTTCCCGAATATAATTGAATAGGGAACTCAAATTTTCAAACCGTATTGCAGAATATGTACTAGTTTAATAGTTACAACCCCCTCAACTTGATAACTCTTTTTAAATCGTAAATTACGATAGAAATACCCTTGTAATTTTTAAAATCTTTAAGGGTGAGTGGGATGTTTACGGTTTTCCTGAATGTAATTAAATGGGAAACTAAAATTTTCAAACCGGATTTTACAATATGTACTAGTTTAATAGTTACAACCCCTCCAAGTTGATAAATCTTTTTAAATCGTAAATTTCGATAGAAATATCCTTGTAATTTTTAAAATCTTTAAGGGTGAGTGGGATGTTTACGGATTTCGCGAATGTAATTAAATGGGGAACTCAAATTTTCAAACCGGATTGCACAATATGTACTAGTTTAATAGTTACGACCCCTTCAAGTTGATAACTCTTTTTAAATCGTGAATTACGATAGAAATATTCTTGTAATTTTCAAAATCTCTAAGGGTGAGTGGGATGTTTACGGTTTTCCCGAATATAATTAAATGGGGAACTCAAATTTTCAAACCGGATTGCACAATATGTACTAGTTTAATAGTTACGACCCCTTCAAGTTGATAACTCTTTTTAAATCGTGAATTACGATAGAAATATCCTTGTAATTTTTAAAATCTCTAAGGGTGAGTGGTTTACGGTTTTAAATATTTGATTATATATATATATATATATATATATATATATATATATATATATATATATATATATATATATATATAATTTGAAGTGATAGGTATTGCCTATGGAAGGCTCCTGAATTTAGATAATGAAGTAGCTCTAAATTTTTTTTAAAATTTCTAAAAATTTAAAACTTCAATACCTATCACTTCAAATTATCATTTGTTTCGCGTTATACGTGTTCCTGCAATGGAAAGAACCTCTCTGAAAATTTCACACACTCGAATTGATCGCACACAAGATGCACCGCACGGAGCGAAAAAGTATATAAGTTTCTCAATTTAATTGATACAAGCATGGTATAATTTTATTATAGAAATAATTTGAATTTATTTATTATATAACAATGTATGCTTTCCAGCTGCAATGTGTAGGATGTTTGGAAAACGGCAGGACAAAGTTTTCGCGAACCCCGTTTAGTCATTTATTTCCCGATTTCAATTCAACACGTAGCTCGCGGCGGCGTAATTAGAGCGTTATCTTCGCGCGACCCCCTGGCTAGCACAAAAGTCCCACCCCTTAACGCGCGTCGGACGTTCCGCGGACGCGTTTATTAATTTAATATGCAAACTGTCTATTGTGCCCGGTGTTGCCTCACTCCCTCATCCCCCCGTGTGTGTGTATATGTGTGCTATTTATTTCATAATATCGCGTAGAGAATCAAAAATGACACGAGACGGCATCCTAACACATGTCAAAACAAAGTTTTTCCTTACAGCATTCACGTCTGCTCCGCCGTTGAATAGGGAGGAATAGCACGCTCCAACTAACATTGACTATGAAATGAAAACTCGGTTCGGTTTTTATGCATGTGTATGTTGCTGCATGATTCTTTCCGCCGCCCCCCCATGTTTGTTTAATAAACCTCCGCAACGTGTCAGAGCCGTGTGCGAAAAGTTTCTAATTCATATCACCGTGGCGCGCAAATCCGTTTCATCCCGAAAAATTAGCATAGCTCGCGTCTTTACATCGGAATTTCCAAATTTAAGTAAATGAAGTCCCCGCCCCGATATGCAGCTGTAACATTTTATTACGATCCGACCCCTATCTGAACAGACACCTTCACAATATCCAAACTAAATTACTCCCACGCTCGTCTACACACGGGTTGGAGGGAGACGCCCGCCGCCGCCCGTATCGAAGAAATTATATTAAATGCATTAGATATAATTACATCGCGCGATCATTACGATGCAAATTTCTTTAACTTCTATATCCAGTGTTTGCAAACGGACGTCTTGGAATAATATTCGGGATTAATTCCGGAATATCTCCCGGGCAGATCAGCGGGTAATGTTTCTTATCCTCGGCGTGAGCGCGGCCCGCCCCCCGCCAAGATTCCCGGAGGAACCCTTTACTTTCGACACGCGAAATATTACGTTTGTTCTGTCTGCGTGGCGCGATAGGCCCCCGATACACAATTGCTTCTTAACTTTATAGCCACCGCCACCAGGGGGGCGGTTTCGAACCATCTCACACGCGCGACGAAAATTTCTTGCTGCTCGTTACAGTCATAACATTAACGCATATAAAATGCCTAATTTACAAAAGAGAGAGGAATTCCTGTGTATAATCAACTCAGTTTGCAAGATTTCACAACGTAAACTTCTGCGAATACGCAGAAAATCAACTTGTACGCATGAAAGTTGTTTCTTTTTTAATGTTAACTGTCTTATAACTTGAGTTATAATACACATAGCACGACTAAAAATTTACAGGATGTATACAATATTTTCATAAAACAAGATATGAAGTTTCAAATTGATTTAAGAAAAATTGTATACCATGAACTTGTTATTTTTCTTAGAGGAACTATCACAATTTGATATATATATATATATATATATATATATATATATATATATATATATATTACTAAAATTGTACAGGATGTGTAGATATCCAACATCCAACTCACCGTTAAAGATTTTAAAAATTACAAGGATATTTCTATCGTAATTTAATTTAAAAAGAGTTATCAATTTGAGGGGGTTGTAACTATTAAACTAGTACATATTGTGCAATCCGCTTTGAAAATTTGAGTTCCCCATTCAATTACCTTCGGGAAAACCGTAAACATCCCACTCACCCTTAAAGATTTTGAAGGTTACAAGGATATTTCTATCGTAATTTACGATTTAAAAAGAGTTATCAACTTGAAGGGGTTGTAACTATTAAACTAGTACATATTGTGCAATCCGGTTTGAAAATTCGAGTTCCCCATTCAATTACATTCGGGAAAACCGTAAACATCCCACTCACCCTTAGATATTTTGAAAATTACAAGGATATTTCTATCGCAATTCACGATTTATAAAGAGTTATCAACTTGAAGGGGTTGTAACTATTAAACTAGTACATATTGTGCAATCCGGTTTGAAAATTAGAGTTCCCCATTCAATTACATTCGGGAAAACCGTAAACATCCCACTCACCCTTAAAGATATTGAAGGTTAGAAGGATATTTCTATCGTTATTTACGATTTAAAAAGAGTTATCAACTTGAAGGGGTTGTAACTATTAAACCAGTACATATTGTGCAATGCGGTTTGAAAATTCGAGTTCCCCATTCAATTACATTCGGGAAAACCGTAAACATTCCACTCACCCTTAGAGATTTTGAAAATTACAAGGATATTTCTATCGTAATTCACGATTTAAAAAGAGTTATCAACTTGAAGGGGTTGTAACTATTAAACCAGTATATATTGTGCAATCCGGTTTGAAAATTTGAGTTCCCCATTTAATTAAATTCGGGAAAACCGTAAATATCCCACTCACCCTTAGAGATTTTGAAAATTACAAGGATATTTCTATCGTAATTAAGATGGCACCTTTATTGATAAGAAAAGTTTCTACGGTCCCAATTTAGTTCCCAGGCCCAACCTACTTTTTTGATTTTTGTTTTTTATTACATTACCTACTGAGTGTGAGTATAGTGTGAGTGTGAGTAATTATACTATTATTATATATTATATTATACTAGCTGATTATATAATTCTCTTTGAATGAACAACGACGGTTCGAGTGCATTGGTGCGTCCCCAATTTTCCAATCCAGATTATCCGGCCCCCGCTCAAATATGCAAAGGTAAACGATACGGCCCGATAAATCGTCCAGGACACGGCGTTCCCGGGTAATGCCGTCGCCGAGATGTTGGGCAAACATTTGTTGAGGCGGGGGCGGGGTGGTCCCGGCGGCTGTATAGACCGCGGATTTGTTAAGGTGTACGCGCGCGTTTGTTTTGTGATTTATTCCGGCCGATTTCAATGTTTGATCTTGGAATTATGTGATGTTTGCGCCGGGGACTTAAAACGCTCGTTAATAATGGAGCGCGATCTTCCCTTTATGATTTGTTGTGATGTGTGCAGGCCCTCCCCTAATATTGGATTCGGGCAGCGCGCGCGATGGTCCGCCGGGAACGCATCGACACGGGGCAAAAATTTCATTACGACAGCGCACCATTAATAACTGTTGAGGTGTGTTCCATCATCGGGTGAAAGTGACATACGGTTCCGTGTAATCATTTCGCTTTTCAATTATTTGCCGTTTTTTTTTTGCTTTTGCTGTTTTGTCGGGGATTAAATTTAATCAGCGCGTTGTTGTAGCGGTAACGCGTTTGCGGCCGAGTGTTGAAAATATAAGTTCTCATTTGCAATTTGCCGGGGTGCGTTAGTTAACAACGTCTTCGCGTGGGCGGGGGATCGGGGGTGGCGCCGCGGGAGCCGTTAAGGGAAAGTTAGCGAAAGTCGCACGGTTTTGATTATTAGCGCGCCGGCTGAAAGAGGTCCTTACGCGCCGCGTTGATAAAGGCATGCCCTAATATGAATCAGGGGGGGCATGATTAAAATTATTATTACACCCCCGCGCTCTAAGTATGATTGTATTATTTAAGGTGTTACTTTAAGGTACGCACGCACATTCGCAGTTAAAGTTTAACGACCGCATTTGTGAGATTTCGTCTCTCGCACTCCTGCCACCCCCCCACGAAATCGTGTTTAAATATTCAGTGCTCGATTGAAACACTGCAAGCCGGCAGGATTAATTACTTTTTTTTTCATAGTTACAGCCCGATCCGCGGTTCTTTTCTCAATACGCGCGTCTCCATTCACTCGCTAATGATGTATTTATTATTTAAGGTCTCATTCGAGTGCCCTATCCCGATGCTAAGGCTCCCATTCCGCCTGGCTATATTTGCACACACATACAGGGAGCTCCTTTCTTTCCAAGCAATAACCGTAAAAAATTCACCCCCTCGGCAAACGAATGGGATATCAATTTCTCCTGTTTCAATTATGGTATTCTACACGGTTATATGCATGCAGACGTTGAAAAAAGATCGGCGTGCATAATAAAAGTTTATTTCGTTAAAAAAATATGTAACTTGTAATACAGATTCTACTACACAAATATAACTTGAGTTATCATGCTTTATACAATCAAACTTCAAATTCAAGCAAAATGCAACTTATTATTTTAATGAATAAAATAATAAGTTGCAGTTTGCTTGAATTTGCCTCAATTGTGATGTTACTAATGTACCAATATAAACTAACAATGTTTCACTTTGTATCTAAATAAGGGCCAGTCATAATTATATTATAACTTTATTTTAATTTCAAGAATTGAATTTATTACGATTTTGTAACCAAATAATTTTTGATCAACACTTGTTGTGTCTTGATTTTTCCCGCATTGAGAAGTTATTATATGTATGCAGAATTTTGTAGCTAAATTAATGTTAAATGAAAAACATTCTTTAAAAAAAGTAAAATCCAAAAACCTGATTTTTTTGCAATTTTTCCAACATAATATATTTCAACAGGATAAGATTTCATATGTTTTTCTTTCTAGTTAAATAATTAGTTATCAGAAATAAACAATGTATGCAGCATTTTGTAGCTAAATTAATGTTAAATAAAACACATTCTTTAAAAAAAGTAAAATCCAAAAACCTGATTTTTTTGCAATTTTTCAAAATAATATATTTAAACAGGATAACATTTCATATGTTTTTCTTTCTAGTTAAATAATTAGTTATCAGAAATAAACAATGTATGCAGCATTTTGTAGCTAAATTAATGTTAAATGAAAAACATTCTTTAAAAAAAGTAAAATCCAAAAACCTGATTTTTTGCAATTTTTCCAACATAATATATTTAAACAGGATAAGATTTCATATGTTTTTCATTCTAGTTAAATAATTAGTTATCAGAAATAAACAATGTATGCAGCATTTTGTAGCTAAATTAATGTTAAATTTAAAACATTCTTTAAAAAAAGTAAAATCCAAAATCCTGATTTTTTTGCAATTTTTCCAAAATAATATATTTAAACAGGATAACATTTCATATGTTTTTCTTTCTAGTTAAATAATTAGTTATCAGAAATAAACAATGTATGCAGCATTTTGTAGTTAAATTAATGCTAAATGAAAAATATTCTTAAAAAACAATAAAATCCAAAAACCTGATTTTTTTTGCAATTTTTCCAAAATAATATATTTTAAAGAGGATAACATTTCATATGTTTTTCTTTCTAGTTAAATAATTAGTTATCAGAAATAAACAATGTATGCAGCATTTTGTAGCTAAATTAATGCTAAATGAAAAACATTCTTTAAAAAAAGTAAAATCCAAAAACCTGATTTTTTTGCAATTTTTCCAACATAATATATTTAAACAGGATCACATTTCATATGTTTTTCTTTCTAGTTAAATAATTAGTTATCAGAAATAAACAATGTATGCAGCATTTTGTAGTTAAATTAATGCTAAATGAAAAATATTCTTAAAAAACAATAAAATCCAAAAACCTGATTTTTTTTGCAATTTTTCCAAAATAATATATTTTAAAGAGGATAACATTTCATATGTTTTTCTTTCTAGTTAAATAATTAGTTATCAGAAATAAACAATGTATGCAGCATTTTGTAGCTAAATTAATGCTAAATGAAAAACATTCTTTAAAAAAAGTAAAATCCAAAAACCTGATTTTTTTGCAATTTTTCCAACATAATATATTTAAACAGGATCACATTTCATATGTTTTTCTTTCTAGTTAAATAATTAGTTATCAGAAATAAACAATGTATGCAGCATTTTGTAGCTAAATTAATGTTAAATAAAAAACATTCTTTAAAAAAAGTAAAATCCAAAAACCTGATTTTTTGCAATTTTTCCAAAATAATATATTTAAACAGGATAACATTTCATATGTTTTTCTTTCTAGATAAATAATTAGTTATCAGAAATAAACAATGTATGCAGCATTTTGTAGTTAAATTAATGCTAAATGAAAAATATTCTTAAAAAACAATAAAATCCAAAAACCTGATTTTTTTGCAATTTTTCCAAAATAATATATTTAAACAGGATAACATTTCATATGTTTTTCTTTCTAGTTAAATAATTAGTTATCAGAAATAAACAATGTATGCAGCATTTTGTAGTTAAATTAATGCTAAATGAAAAATAATCTTAAAAAAAAATAAAATCCAAAAACCTGATTTTTTTGCAATTTTTCCAAAATAATATATTTAAACAGGATAACATTTCATATGTTTTTCTTTCTAGTTAAATAATTAGTTATCAGAAATAAACAATGTATGCAGCATTTTGTAGCTAAATTAATGTTAAATGAAAAACATTCTTTAAAAAAAGTAAAACTCAAAAACCTGATTTTTTGCAATTTTTCCAACATAATATATTTAAACAGGATAACATTTCATATGTTTTTCTTTCTAGTTAAATAATTAGTTATCAGAAATAAACAATGTATGCAGCATTTTGTAGCTAAATTAATGCTAAATGAAAAATATTCTTAAAAAACAATAAAATCCAAAAACCTGATTTTTTTGCAATTTTTCCAAAATAATATATTTAAACAGGATAACATTTCATATGTTTTTCTTTCTAGTTAAATAATTAGTTATCAGAAATAAACAATGTATGCAGCATTTTGTAGTTAAATTAATGCTAAATGAAAAATATTCTTAAAAAACAATAAAATCCAAAAACCTGATTTTTTTGCAATTTTTCCAAAATAATATATTTAAACAGGATAACATTTCATATGTTTTTCTTTCTAGTTAAATAATTAGTTATCAGAAATAAACAATGTATGCAGCATTTTGTAGTTAAATTAATGCTAAATGAAAAATAATCTTAAAAAAAAATAAAATCCAAAAACCTGATTTTTTTGCAATTTTTCCAAAATAATATATTTAAACAGGATAACATTTCATATGTTTTTCTTTCTAGTTAAATAATTAGTTATCAGAAATAAACAATGTATGCAGCATTTTGTAGCTAAATTAATGCTAAATGAAAAACATTCTTTAAAAAAAGTAAAATCCAAAAACCTAATTTTTTGCAATTTTTCCAAAATAATATATTTAAACAGGATAACATTTGAAATGTTTTTCTTTCTAGTTAAATAATTAGTTATCAGAAATAATTAATGTGTGCAGCATTTTGTAGTTAAATTAATGCTAAATGAAAAACATTCTTTAAAAAACATAAAATCCAAAAACCTGATTTTTTTGCAATTTTTCCAAAATAATATATTTAAACAGGATAACATTTCATATGTTTTTCTTTCTAGTTAAATAATTAGTTATCAGAAATAAACAATGTATGCAGCATTTTGTAGCTAAATTAATGTTAAATGAAAAACATTCTTTAAAAAAAGTAAAACTCAAAAACCTGATTTTTTGCAATTTTTCCAACATAATATATTTAAACAGGATAACATTTCATATGTTTTTCTTTCTAGTTAAATAATTAGTTATCAGAAATAAACAATGTATGCAGCATTTGGTAGCTAAATTAATGCTAAATAAAAAACATTCTTTAAAAAAAGTAAAATCCAAAAACCTGATTTTTTTGCAATTTTTCCAACATAAAATATATAAACAGGATAACATTTCATATGTTTTTCTTTCTAGTTAAATAATTAGTTATCAGAAATAAACAATGTATGCAGCATTTTGTAGTTAAATTAATGCTAAATGAAAAATATTCTTAAAAAACAATAAAATCCAAAAACCTGATTTTTTTGCAATTTTTCCAAAATAATATATTTAAACAGGATAACATTTCATATGTTTTTCTTTCTAGTTAAATAATTAGTTATCAGAAATAAACAATGTATGCAGCATTTTGTAGTTAAATTAATGCTAAATGAAAAATAATCTTAAAAAAAAATAAAATCCAAAAACCTGATTTTTTTGCAATTTTTCCAAAATAATATATTTAAACAGGATAACATTTCATATGTTTTTCTTTCTAGTTAAATAATTAGTTATCAGAAATAAACAATGTATGCAGCATTTTGTAGGTAAATTAATGCTAAATGAAAAACATTCTTTAAAAAAAGTAAAATCCAAAAACCTAATTTTTTGCAATTTTTCCAAAATAATATATTTAAACAGGATAACATTTGAAATGTTTTTCTTTCTAGTTAAATAATTAGTTATCAGAAATAATTAATGTATGCAGCATTTTGTAGATAAATTAATGCTAAATGAAAAACATTCTTTAAAAAAAATAAAATCCAAAAACCTGATTTTTTTGCAATTTTTCCAAAATAATATATTTAAACAGGATAACATTTGAAATGATTTTCTTTCTAGTTAAATAATTAGTTATCAGAAATAAATAATGTATGCAGCATTTTGTAGATAAATTAATGCTAAATGAAAAACATTCTTTAAAAAAAGTAAAATCCAAAAACCTGATTTTTTTGCAATTTTTTCAACATAATATATTTAAACAGGATAACATTTCATGAGTTTTTCTTTCTAGTTAAATAATTAGTTATCAGAAATAAACAATGTATGCAGCATTTTGTAGTTAAATTAATGCTAAATGAAAAATATTCTTTAAAAAAAATAAAATCCAAAAACCTGATTTTTTGCAATTTTTCCAAAATAATATATTTAAACAGGATAAGATTTCATATGTTTTTGTTTCTAGTTAAATAATTAGTTATCAGAAATAAACAATGTATGCAGCATTTTGTAGCTAAATTAATGCTAAATGAAAAACATTCTTTAAAAAAAGTAAAATCCAAAAACCTGATTTTTATGCAATTTTTCCTAAATAATATATTTAAACAGGATAACATTTCATATGTTTTTCTTTCTAGTTAAATAATTAGTTATCAGAAATAAACAATGTATCCAGCATTTTGTAGATAAATTAATGCTAAATGAAAAACATTCTTAAAAAAAAATAAAATCCAAAAACCTGATTTTTTGCAATTTTTCCAAAATAATATATTTAAACAGGATACCATTTCATATGTTTTTCTTTCTAGTTAAATAATTAGTTATCAGAAATAAACAATGTATGCAGCATTTTGTAGTTAAATTAATGCTAAATGAAAAACATTCTTTAAAAAAAGTAAAATCCAAAAACCTGATTTTTTGCAATTTTTCCAACATAATGTATTTAAACAGGATAACATTTCATATGTTTTTCTTTCTAGTTAAATAATTAGTTATCAGAAATAAACAATGTATGCAGCATTTTGTAGTTAAATTAATGCTAAATGAAAAACATTCTTTAAAAAAAATAAAATCCAAAAACCTGATTTTTTTTGCAATTTTTCCAAAATAATATATTTAAACAGGATAACATTTCATATGTTTTTCTTTCTAGTTAAATAATTAGTTATCAGAAATATACACAATAATACACTGTATGCAGCATTTTGTAGCTAAATTAATGCTAAATGAAAAACATTTTTTAAAAAAAGTAAAATCCAAAAACCTGATTTTTATGCAATTTTTCCAACATAATATATTTAAACAGGATAACATTTCATATGTTTTTCCTTCTAATTAATTAATTAGTTATCAGAAATAAACAATGTATGCAGCATTTTGTAGCTAAATTAATGTTAAATGAAAAACATTCTTTAAAAAAAGTAAAACCCAAAAACCTGATTTTTTGCAATTTTTCCAACATAATATATTTAAACTGGATAACATTTCATATGTTTTTCTTTCTAGTTAAATAATTAGTTATCGGAAATAAATAGTGTATGAAGAATTTTGTAGCTAAATTAATGCTAAATGAAAAACATTCTTGAAAAAAAATAAAATCCAAAAACCTGATTTTTTTGCAATTTTTCCAAAATAATATATTTAAACAGAATAACATTTCATATGTTTTTCTTTCTAGTTAAATAATTAGTTATCAGAAATAAACAATGTATGCAGCATTTTGTAGCTAAATTAATGTTAAATGAAAAACATTCTTTAAAAAAAGTAAAATCCAAAAACCTGATTTTTTGCAATTTTTCCAACATAATATATTTAAACAGGATAACATTTCATATGTTTTTCTTTCTAGTTAAATAATTAGTTATCAGAAATAAACACTGTATGCAGCATTTTGTAGCTAAATTAATGCTAAATGAAAAACATTTTTTAAAAAAAGTAAAATCCAAAAACCTGATTTTTATGCAATTTTTCCAACATAATATATTTAAACAGGATCACATTTCATATGTTTTTATTTCTAGTTAAATAATTAGTTATCAGAAATAAACAATGTATGCAGCATTTTGTAGCTAAATTAATGTTAAATAAAAAACATTCTTTAAAAAAAGTAAAATCCAAAAACCTGATTTTTTGCAATTTTTCCAAAATAATATATTTAAACAGGATAAGATTTCATATGTTTTTGTTTCTAGTTAAATAATTAGTTATCAGAAATAAACAATGTATGAAGCATTTTGTAACTAAATTAATTCTTCAAAAATAGTAAAATCAAAAACCTGACTTTTTGCAATTTTTCAAACATACTTTTTACGTGTTTTGAATTTCACATATTAAGACATTATTAATTAACAAAAATAAGCAAGCAGTGCCTAAATTTGATGCCAAATATATCATTATTTAGTTATAATTGCAATAATTATTAAAAACAGTTTTGTATGTTACTTCATTTTCTAAACAAAATATCTCTGTCTGCAATAGTTTACAACTGATACGATCTCAAACAGCTATGATTTGTGCTGAAGATTATTTAGTAATCCGAACCCCTGTCAGCGGGCTTTATTTTTTTCCACCCCCCTGCGTTTTATGTATGAATATATTTTGATTTATTCGGAAACAAACTGTGAAATAAATCGGCGTGAATAGGCGGCCTCAGGCATTCAGATATGCGCGAACGGGAAGTTTATTCGGTTGCTCCTTTATCGTTTGATTGACGGGGCGCGCGCGTGGCAGCAACAAAAAAAAGGGAAGAGATCGCCTGCGAAACTTTTCCCTAAACGCATGCAAATGTCCGCGAAAGTTTTGCAACCGTGACATTCGCCTTCCCCCGCCCCCAGCCCTTCGAAAATCTGGATTTGCATCCGCACAATGCCAAAACCGCCTCCCTTCGCGCGACCACCCTCTGGCACACGACGGAAATTGCCGGAGTAATAGACTGTGTGTTGTCATCACTGTAAATATCTATAGGGCTGTTTATTTTGAAATGATGTTGAAAATATACAGTTTTCCTTATTTGCATTAGATATGTAATATATAACATACTATCGTTATAAATGACTGTATTTGTGATATTAGATCAAGAATTTATTGAATTATAGGCGTCGGAATTTTTTATTTCATAATCCCCCAGGTTTTATTTCAAACCTGGAGGTATTATGAAAATCATTTCCAGGTAATTTTAGCAGCTTAGAGGAGGTTCGATGCTCACAGGAAACCACCAATATATGTGAATTTCACTAATATGACTTGCAAAAAACTACAAGCACTTTGAACTTATATGAAAGTCTTTTGAGTAGTATTAAGTATCTTGAAGTGTTTACAACCTTTAAAACAATTAAAAGCATTCTTATGGTACTTTAAAGCAGTTGTCAAGCAAATCTAAGCATGTTCATAGTACTTAAGCACTTAATGGCTTACTCTACAAAATGTGAAAAATGCTCAATAGTAAGCGAAATATGAAGAGAGAAATGTAAGTTATTTTCTAAACATATCATCAAAGACATTCTAAACATAATCAACAAAATGTGAGATAGATTCTGAAAAACGGCAGTAATCAAATAATTGTGATAAAATTAGACAAATGAGAGATGTAATCGAAAATATCCGAAGCAGATTCAGTTTATTGTGAGAAATATTGTGAACAATGTGAGATACATAATGAAAATGTGAGATTTGTGATATAATATTAATGTAAATAATACTCTGAGAAATGATATTAAGAGAAAATGTGACTTAATTCTGAAAAATGTGAGATCTATTCTAAAAAATGTAAGTTATGTTCTGAAAAATCTATGAAATATTCTGAAAAACGTGACATATATTCTAAAAAATGTGAGATACAGAATTAAAATGTGAAATTTGTGATATAATCAGAGAAATGTAAATGATACTCTGAGAAATGTAAGATATTAACAGAAAAATGTCACTTATATTGTGAAAAATGTGAGACATATTGTGAAAAATGTGAAATATATTGTGAAAAATATAAGATATATAACGAAAATGTGAAATTTGAGATATAATCAGAGAAATGTAAATGTTACTCTGAGAAATTCAAGATATTAACAGAAAAATGTGACTTAATTTTGAAAAAATTTAATACTACTCTAAAAATCCAATATATCAACAACAAAAATTGACTTAATTCTGAGAAATGTAAGATATATTCTAAAATTGTTAGAAATTTTTCAGAATATTTCTATGAGATACACAATTGTGACATTTGTAATTAATATAATCAGAGCATTGTAAATAATACTCTGAGAAATTCAAGATATTAACAGAAAAATGTGACTTATATTCTCAAAAATGTGAGATATATTATAAAAAATGCGAGATAAATAATGACAACGTGCAATTTGAGATATAATGAGAGAAATGTAAATGATACCCTGAGAAATGCAAGACATTAACAGAAAAATGTGAGATTTATTCGAAAAATGTAAGATATATTTTGAAAAATGTGAGATATATTCTGAAAAATGTGAGATACATCATGAAAATGTGATATTAAGATAAATATTTTACTTATAGTCTGAACAATGTGAGATATATTCTGAAAAATGTGAGATATGTTCTGAAAAATGTGAGATATATTCGTAAAAATGTGAACTACATAATGAAAATATGAAATTTGTGATATAATCAGAGAAATGTAAATGATACATTGAGAAATGCTAGATATTAATAGAAAAATGTGACTTATATTCTGAAAAATGTGAGATATATTCGTAAAAATGCGAGATATATTCTGAAAAATGTAAGATACACAAGGAAAATGTGACATTTGTGATATATAATAAGAGAAATGTAAATAATACTCTGAAAAATGCAAGACATCAACAGAAGAATGTGAGATAATCCGAAAAATGTGAGATATATTCTGAAAAATATGAGATACATAATGAAAATGTGATATTAACAGAAAAATGTTACTTATATTCTTGAAAGTGTGAGATATGTTCTGAAAAATGTGAGAAATATTCTGAAAAATGTAAGATAAATTCTGAAAAATGTGTCAAATATTCTGAAAAATGTGTCAAATATTCTGAAAAATATAAAATATATTTTGAAAAATTGGTGCTACATAATGAAAATGTGAAATTTGTGATATCATCAGAGAAATTTTAATGATACTCTAAGAAAAGCAAGATTGTATGTGCCATATTATATTTTTTTCTTATTTTGTATGTTGTTCTCTAATTGGATGTAAATCTGTAGAGCAATAAATCTATTATTATTATTATTATTATTATTATTATTATTATTAAGATATTAATAGAAAAATGTCAATTATATTCTGAAAAATGTGAGATATATTCTGAAAAATGTGAGAAATAATCTGAAAAACATGACATATATTCTAAAAAATGTGAGATACATAATGAGAATGTGAAATTTGTGATATAATTAGAGAAATGTGAATACTACTCTGAGAAATGCAAGATATTAACTAAAAAATTGACTTATATTCTGAAAAATGTGAGATATATTATGAAAAATGTGAGATATATTCTGAAAAATGTGAGATATGATTTGAAATATGTGAGATATATTCTGAAAAATGAGAGATACACATCGAAAATTTGAAATTTGTGCTATAATAAGAGAAATGTGAATTCTACTCTGAGAAATGCAAGATATTAACAATAAAAAAATTGACATATATTCTGAAAAATATAACATATATTCTAATTTTTTTAGAAATATTCTGAGAAATGTGGGATACACAATGAAGTTGTGATATTTATAATTAATATAATCAGAGAAATGTAAATAATACTCTGAGAAATTCAAGATATTAACAGAAAAATGTGACTTATATTCTCAAAAATGTGATTTATATTCTGAAAAATGCGAGATATAAATAATAACAACATGCAATTTGTTATATAATTAGAGAAATGATACTGTGAGAAATGCAAGATATTAACAGAAAAATGTAAGATATGTTCAAAAATGTAAGATATATTTTGAAAAATGTGAGATATATTCTGAAAAATGTGAGATACATCATGAACATGTGATATATGAGAAAAATGTTACTTATATTCTGAAAAATGTGACATATATTCTGAAAAATGTGAGATATATTCTGAAAAATATGTCAAATAATCTGAAAAATATAAAATATATTCTGAAAAATGTGAGATACACTATGAAAATATGAAATTTGTGATATCATCAGAGAAATGTAAATGATACTCTGAGAAATGCAAGATATTAACAGAAGAATGTGAGATATATCCGAAAAATGTAAGATATATTTTGAAAAAATTAAGATATATTTTGAAAAATGTGAGATATTTCATGATATTAACAGATAAAAGTGACTTATATTGAGAAAAATATGAGATATATTCTGAAATATGTGAGATATATTCTGAAAAATGTGAGATATATAATGAAAAATGTAAAAAATATACTAAAAAATGTGAGATATATTCTAAAAAATGTGAGATACACAATGAAAATGTGATATTTGCGATATAATCACAGAAATGTAAATGATACTTTCAGAAATGCAAGATATCAACAGAAGAATATGAGATATATCCGAAAAAAGTTCGATATATTTAAAAAAAATGTGAGATACATCGTGAAAATGTGATACTAATAGAAAAAAGTTACATATATTCTGAAAAATGTGAGATATATTCTTAATAATGTATCAAATATTTTGAAAAATATAAAATATATTCTGAAATATATGAGATACACTATGAAAATGTGAAATTTGTGATATCATCAGAGAAATGTAAATGATACTAGGAGAAATGCAAGATATTAACAGAAGAATGTGAGATATATCAGAAAAATGCAAGATATATTTTGAAAAAAGTAAGATATATTTTGAAAAATGTGAGATATTTCATGATATTAACAGATAAAAGTGACTTATATTCTGAAAAATATGAGATATATTCTGAAATATGTGAGATATATAATGAAAAATGTAAGAAATATACTAAAAAATGTGAGATATACAACTGGTAACAAATTTATCTATATTGTGATTTATTAAATTTATTTTAATTTTATTTTTTACATGTTGGTGTAGCTCTGAATACACAATTTATTCTACGTTAGAATAAAATGTCTGAGCTGGAAGAATTTTTATTTTTTTGAAATTTTATCTCGATAATTTAATGCTTATTTAGATGTTGTATTGATGTGTTATTATTGTATGATTTAAAATAAATGAATAAAAAAATGTGAGATATATTTTGAAAAATGTGTCAAATATTCTGAAAAATTTGTGATATCAGAAAAATGTAAATGGTACTCTGAGAAATGCAAGATATTAACAGAAAAATGTGAGATATATCCGAAAAATGTAAGATATATATTGAAAAAGTAAAATATATTCTGAAAAATTTGAGATACTTCATGATATTAACAGATAAATGTGACTTATATTCTTAAAAATGTGAGATATATTCTGAATAATATAAAATATATTCTGAAAAAAGTGAGCTACATATTGAAAATATGACATATACTAAAAAATGTGAGATGTATTCTGAAAAATGTAAGATATATTTTGAAAAATGTGAGATATATTTTGAAAAATATAAGATATATTTTGAAAAATGTGAGATATATTCAGAAAAATATGAGATACATAATGAAAGCGTACAATTTGTGATATAATCAGAGAAATGTAAATGATACTCTGAGAAATGCAAGATATTAACAGAAAAATGTCACTTATATTGTGAAAAATGTGAGACATATTGTGAAAAATGTGAAATGTATATTGAAAAATATGAGAAATAATCTGAAAATCGTGACATATATTCTGAAAAATATGAGATACAAAATGAAAATGTGAAATTTATGATATAATTAGAGATATGTGAATTCTACGTTGAGAAATGTAAGATATTTACAAAACAAATTGACTTATATTCTGAGAAATGTGGGATATATTTTGAAATAAGATATATTCTGAAAAATGTAAGACATATACTGAAAAATGTGTGAAATATTCTGAATAAATATGAGATATATTCTTAAAAATGTGAAATACACAATGAGAATGTGGCATTTGTAATATAATCGGAGAAATGTAAATAATACTCTAAGAAATGCAAGATATTAATAGAAAAATGTGACTTGTATACTGAAAAATGTAAGATATATTCTGAAAAATCTGAGAAATTCTGAAAAATTTTAGATATATTCTGAAAATGTGAGAAATATAGTGAAAATGTCAAATTTATTAAATAATCAGAGAAATATGAATACTACTATGAGAAATTGCAATGATAATAAAAAAAATGTGACTTATATTCTGAAAAATGTAAGATTTATTCTGAAAAAGTGAGAATTATTTTGAAAATTGTTAGAAACATAAAAAAATGTGGAATTTGTGATATAATCAGATAAATATGAATACTACTGTGAAAAATTGCAAGATATTAACAAAAACATGTGATTTATATTATGAAAAATGTAAGATTTATTCTGAAAAATGTGAGAAATATTTTGAAAAATCTGAGATATATTCTGAAAATGTGAGAAATATAATGAAAATGTGAAATTTGTGAAATAATCAGAGAAATATGAATGCTACTCTGAGAAATTGCAAGATATTAAGAAAAAAAATTGATTTATATTCTGAAAAATCTAAGATTTATTCTGAAAATTGTGAGAAATATTCTGAAAAATGTTAGATACATAATGAACATGTGCAATTTGTGATATAATCAGAGAAATATGAATACTATTCTGAGAAATTCAAAGATATTAACAAAAAAATATTATTTATATTCTGAAAAATGTAAGATTTATTCTGAGAAATGTTAGAAATATTCCTGAAAAATGTGAGATATATTTTGAAAATGTGACAAATATAGTTAAAATGTGAAATTTGTGGAATAATCAGAGAAATATAAATACTACTCTGAGAAAATGCAAGATATTAAGAAATAAAATTGATTTATATTCTGAAAAATGTAAGATTTATTCTGAAAAATGTGAGAAATATTCTGAAAAATATTAGATACATAATGAACATATGCAATTTGTGATATAATCAGAGAAATATGAATACTATTCTGAGAAATTCCAAGATATTAACAAAAAAATGTGATTTATATTCTGAAAAATGTAAGATTTATTCTGAAAAATCTGAGAAATATTCTGATTAATTTGAGATATATTCTGAAAATGTGAGAAATATAGTGAAAATGTCAAATTTGTGAAATAATCAGAGAAATATTAATACTAGTCTGAGAAATTGCAAGATATTAACAAAAAAAATTGATTTATATTCTGAAAAATGTAAGATTTATTCTGAAAAATGTGAGAAATATTCTGAAAATGTGAGAAATATGGTGAAAATGTTAAATTTGTGAAATTTGTGAAATAATCAGAAAAATGTAAATGATACTTTGAGAAATGATATTCCAAATATAATCACACAAAATACTAAATGAACAAAGCGAAAAGTTTTGTGGCCACTGTCATCGGTTGATTGGGAGCGTGTCTTTAATTAGCAAAGACAAAGGGAATGTGGAGGCAGCCCGTATTGTCAATGAATAGGTATCGTTTATATACAAATACAGTCCGTGCCCCCAACATCTCGTAGTTGCATCCCCCGTGCGAACAACCGCCACGTCGCAACGCGTCCACCTTGCTCGCACCAACAACATCCCCAATTCGCCCTCTCGCGCGACGTGCGGAAGCGGGCCGTGACGGCGCCCGATCCACCCGTATGCTCTTTGATGCCACCGGAAAGGGTTAAAGCTTGTATTTCAAGAATTTAAATTTACAAAGGGTTTTGCGGCCTCTTTGCCCGGGCGTTAGTGGGGGGGCAGTCGGCGTGCGCGCCCTCTTCAACCCCTCGGCCGTTCTTTTAGAACGTGTACATGTGCACAGTTTTTCGCCCCGCAATTTTTGCTCCTCCAGGCCGCGGCGGCTCGGAAACGTTACACGGATGATTAAAGTATGCGCGGAATTGTGCCCGCGGTCCCTTAAAAAAATAAATATAAAGCGCAATATTATTTCTTTCACGTCGCAATTAAAAACCGGGCAAAGTTAAATGTTGAAAGGACACGTATATGTGCCCCCCCCCCCCCCTTTTGCAATTTTTACGAGGGTCCTTTGTGGCCGACCCGTTATTATGTTTCGCTTAATTTCCAACTTTCAAGCCGCCCCGGAAAAGAACAACGAGGCCGCCGCGGTTATTATTTATGGAATCATCGACGCTGAAAAGTTTCGCTGGGTGGATTACAACTTTGCGCCGGGCGCGTCGGGGGGGTGGACACGCCAAGTTTCGACAGCGGAATTTATCACGTTGCGGGTGGGAGAAAATTCGTGTAAAACTAGAGCCCCCCCAACAACGCTGTAATTTCGTCATCTTATTGCGCGCCGGGCATCTTCGATATAATGAAAGGACTTTAGCAGACATAAAGGGTTAGTTAAGATGAACGGGGTAGTAAAAAGAGGTGGGGGGTGGTTATTTACACCCTCATCAGTTTACAATGACCCAGAGAGAGAGCCGGCCGCTGGCTGGAGGGGTGGGTGCGCACCCACCGGTGTGAATTTATGCCGATGGGTAACACTATGCTTACACAACGGATTACGAGCGACACCGTCGACGGGGGTGGAACGGGAAGACGCTCGCTGGGAATTTTATCCCGGATATAGGAAAAGCACGACTGGGGCCGTCCCCGCAAGTACTAAATAATGCTGCAGAAACAAAAGTTCGAATCGTTATGATAACGCCCAGCAGCGTAAGAAAGACGCAGAAATGTTTTTAGCGCTTTGCAACTTTTGATCGGAAATCCTGCTGGACAACGTGATCTATCACACATTCAGCAGCAACTTTTTAACTTACTTATGGCATAAAGCTGTTATATTTTATCCACCAGACATTTGAATTTTTTTTACTTTAATAATTTTTTCGTATAATAATCTTACTGAATATCCCCAGGATTAGTACAAGATTATGATGTGAAAAAGTTGATTATCCAAAGGTTTTTCATTTTATAAAGCTTGAAACTTGTCATTTGTAATTAGTTTATGTATAAAAATTGACCTATTGGAAAATCTTCGTTTTGAAACATGTATTATATATTGTAATATGAAATAAATACATTTTCCAATTGAAAATTGAATGAACTACAAGATTATGATGTGAAAAAGTTGATTTTCCAAACGGTTTTCATTTTATAAAGCTTGAAACTTGTCATTTGTAATTAGTTTATGTATAAAAATTGACCTATTGGAAAATCTTCGTTTTGAAACATGGCTTATGTATTGTAATATGAAATAAATACATTTTCTAGTTGAAAATTTAATGAACTACAAGATTATGGCGTGAAAAAGTTGATTTTCCAAACGGTTTTCATTTTATAAAGCTTGAAACTTGTCATTTGTAATTAGTTTATGTATAAAAATTGACCTATTGGAAAATCTTCGTTTTGAAACATGGCTTATGTATTGTAATATGAAATAAATACATTTTCTAGTTGAAAATTTAATGAACTACAAGATTATGACGTGAAAAAGTTGATTTTCCAAACGGTTTTCATTTTATAATGCTTGAAACTTGTCATTTGTAATTAGTTTATGTATAAAAATTGACCTATTGCAAAATCTTCGTTTTGAAACATGTATTATGTATTGTAATATGAAATAAATACATATTCCAGTTGAAAATTTAATGAACTACAAGATTATGATGTGAAAAAGTTGAGTTTCCAAACGGTTTTCATTTTATAAAGCTTGAAACTTGTCATTTGTAATTAGTTTATGTATAAAAATTGACCTATTGGAAAATCTTCGTTTTGAAACATGGCTTATGTATTGTAATATGAAATAAATACATTTTCTAGTTGAAAATTTAATGAACTACAAGATTATGACGTGAAAAAGTTGATTTTCCAAACGGTTTTCATTTTATAAAACTTGAAACTTGTCATTTGTAATTAGTTTATGTATAAAAATTGACCTATTGGAAAATCTTCGTTTTGAAACATGGCTTATGTATTGTAATATGAAATAAATACATTTTCCAGTTGAAAATTTAATAAACTACAAGATTATGATCTGAAAAAGTTGATTTTCTAAACGGTTTTCATTTTATAAAGCTTGAAACTTGTCATTTGTAATTAGTTTATGTATAAAAATTGACCTATTGGAAAATCTTCGTTTTGAAGCATGGATTATATATTGTAATATGAAATAAATACATTTTCCAGTTGAAAATTTAATGAACTACAAGAAAATGTTGTGAAAAAGTTGATTTTCCAAACGATTTTTATTTTATAAAGCTTGTAACTTTGTAATTAGTTTATGAATAAAAATTGATTCACGTTATTTTTATTATTATTCATAGTAGTATGTTGTAATCATGTGTATTACTCATCGGCTATTTTGGAGCTGCGAGTGCGCAGCGCTCGCGCAACTCGTTCTTTCCAGTCCGGTCGCTGCGCTGAGAGCACTCGTGCACCGAGCATTGTGACATTTTTAACATTAATTGTGATAGTGGAAGTGATTGGTAGTGTTATATGTTGTGATAGTGATATAAGTGTGCCAGTGATAGTATTTTACTCTACCTCGGATATCTATTGGCCTGCCTACGGGTCTGAATACGAGGTAAGTTTTTTATAAACAAGTTTCCAGTTTTAATATGACCTCCATGTTTATTTCTGTATAGACAGATTGTGTATAGTTACGATATAAAAATAAGGGACATTGGTTTCTTAAAATCGTTTTACACTAGAAACATTATAAATCTTTAATTGATATAAACATTCTCGGTCAGCTGATTGCATTGAAAGTCTATTGAATGGGTACAATAACCTCAAATTTTTCTGAGTGTTTTCACGTGTATTCTTTTGTTTCTATAATCTTTTATGTTTTAATGTTGCTTCTTCGTCTTTAATTACACATTCAACTGCACTTAAAACACTAATAATATGTTGGATCTTCTGTTACCATACCGCCACCTCTTCCATTTTCTCTTCGCCGTTCCCTAAGCCATTCTCGCCTCTTCTTGCTTTTTTTGTTGTGCTGTAAGCAGGAAATCTTCCCAAGACGTCTATAGCTCACTATCACCAGGGCTATCACCACCATGTGTTAAAGACTAGGTGTCGAATTGACCTAGCGTCCAATCCGGGGCTCCTACCGACTAAAACCAAGCCTCACGTTCTACTACTCAAGCCCGTCGTGTTGCGGTTTGTCTGTCTTGTCTAATAGTCACGTCTCGTTGGTCCTGTGTCTTGTCTTACGCCTGTAGGTCGCCTTAGAATTACGGTTCAAATAGAAAACAAATGGCATTTCCCAGGGAAATGTACTAACTGAATAGCAGGATTTCAAATGAAAAATTAATAAGGAAACAGGATCATCCTTGTTTAGTTACATATCTGAATTAGTTAGAGAGTTACAGCGTTGCTAAGTTTGGATTTTAGAGTAAATAGAATTACGGTTCATATGGAAATCAAATGGCATTTCCCAGGGAAATGTACTAAATGAATAGCAGGATTTCAAATGAAAAATTAATAAGGAAACAGGATCATCCTTGTTTAGTTACATATCTGAATTAGTTAGTGAGTTACAGCGATGCAAAGTTTGGATTTTAGAGTAAATAGAATTACGGTTCATATGGAAAACAAATGGCATTTCCCAGGGAAATGTACTAACTGAATAGCAGGATTTCAAATGAAAAATTAATAAGGAAACAGGATCATCCTTGTTTAGTTACATATCTGAATTAGTTAGAGAGTTACAGCGATGCAAAGTTTGGATTTTAGAGTAAATAGAATTACGGTTCATATGGAAAACAAATGGCATTTCCCAGGGAAATGTACTAACTGAATAGCAGGATTTCAAATGAAAAATTAATAAGGAAACAGGATCATCCTTGTTTAGTTACATATCTGAATTAGTTAGAGAGTTACAGCGTTGCTAAGTTTGGATTTTAGAGTAAATAGAATTACGGTTTATATGGAAAACAAATGGCATTTCCCAGGGAAATGTACTAACTGAATAGCAGGATTTCAAATGAAAAATTAATAAGGAAACAGGATCATCCTTGTTTAGTTACATATCTGAATTAGTTAGAGAGTTTCAGCGTTGCTAAGTTTGGATTTTAGAGTAAATAGAATTACGGTTCATATGGAAAACAAATGGCATTTCAGAGGGAAATGTACTAACTGAATAGCAGGATTTCAAATGAAAAATTAATAAGGAAACAGGATCATCCTTGTTTAGTTACATATCTGAATTAGTTAGAGAGTTACAGCGATGCAAAGTTTGGATTTTAGAGTAAATAGAATTACGGTTCATATGGAAAACAAATGGCATTTCCCGGGGAAATGTACTAACTGAATAGCAAGATTTCAAATGAAAAATTGATAAGGAAACAGGATCATCCTTGTTTAGTTACATATCTGAATTAGTTAGAGAGTTACAGCGATGCAAAGTTTGGATTTTAGAGTAAATAGAATTACGGTTCATATGGAAAACAAATGGCATTTCAGAGGGAAATGTACTAACTGAATAGCAGGATTTCAAATGAAAAATTAATAAGGAAACAGGATCATCCTTGTTTAGTTACATATCTGAATTAGTTAGAGAGTTACAGCGTTGCTAAGTTTGGATTTTAGAGTAAATAGAATTACGGTTCATATGGAAAACAAATGGCATTTCCCGGGGAAATGTACTAACTGAATAGCAGGATTTCAAATGAAAAATTGATAAGGAAACAGGATCATCCTTGTTTAGTTACATATCTGAATTAGTTAGAGAGTTACAGCGTTGCTAAGTTTGGATTTTAGAGTAAATAGAATTACGGTTCATATGGAAAACAAATGGCATTTCCCAGGGAAATGTACTAACTGAATAGCAGGATTTCAAATGAAAAATTAATAAGGAAACAGGATCATCCTTGTTTAGTTACATATCTGAATTAGTTAGAGAGTTACAGCGTTGCTAAGTTTGGATTTTAGAGTAAATAGAATTACGGTTCATATGGAAAACAAATGGCATTTCCCGGGGAAATGTACTAACTGAATAGCAGGATTTCAAATGAAAAATTGATAAGGAAACAGGATCATCCTTGTTTAGTTACATATCTGAATTAGTTAGAGAGTTACAGCGTTGCTAAGTTTGGATTTTAGAGTAAATAGAATTACGGTTCATATGGAAAACAAATGGCATTTCCCAGGGAAATGTACTAACTGAATAGCAGGATTTCAAATGAAAAATTGATAAGGAAACAGGATCATTCTTGTATAGTTACATATCTGAATTAGTTAGAGAGTTACAGCGATGCTAAGTTTGGATTTTAGAGTAAATAGAATTACGGTTCATATGGAAAACAAATGGCATTTCCCAGGGAAATGTACTAACTGAATAGCAGGATTTCAAATGAAAAATTAATAAGGAAACAGGATCATCCTTGTTTAGTTACATATCTGAATTAGTTAGAGAGTTACAGCGTTGCTAAGTTTGGATTTTAGAGTAAATAGAATTACGGTTCATATGGAAAACAAATGGCATTTCCCAGGGAAATGTACTAACTGAATAGCAGGATTTCAAATGAAAAATTGATAAGGAAACAGGATCATTCTTGTATAGTTACATATCTGAATTAGTTAGAGAGTTACAGCGATGCTAAGTTTGGATTTTAGTGTAAATAGAATTACGGTTCATATGGAAAACAAATAGCATTTCCCGGGGAAATGTACAAACTGAATAGCAGGATCTCAAATGAAAACTTAATAAGGAAACAGGATCATCCTTGTTTAGTTACATATCTGAATTAGTTAGAGAGTTACAGCGTTGCTAAGTTTGGATTTTAGAGTAAGTAGAATTACGGTTCATATGGAAAACAAATGGCATTTCCCGGGGAAATGTACTAACTGAATAGCAGGATTTCAAATGAAAAATTAATAAGGAAACAGGATCATCCTTGTTTAGTTACATATCTGAATTAGTTAGAGAGTTACAGCGTTGCAAAGTTTGGATTTTAGAGTAACTAAAATTACAGTTCATATGGAAAACAAATGACATTTCCCAGGGAAATGTACTAACTGAATAGCAGGATTTCCAACGAAAAATTAATAAGGAAACAGGATTGTGCATGTTTAGTTACATATTAGAATTAGTTAGAGAGTTACTGTGTGGAAATTTTGGATTTTATAGTAACTTGAATTAAGGTTCAAATGGATAACAAATTGCATTTCCCAGGGAAATGTACTAACTGTATAGCAGGATTTTAAATGAAAAATGAATAAGGAAACAGAATCATACTGGTTTACTTTGATTTTAGAATAACTAGAATTAAGTTTGAAGTTCTCTGTCGGTGTAGAATTCATTCGCCTTTTGCTTCGATTATCGGCTGTCGGTATGGCACCAATCCTGTATATATTTTTTATCCAGCAAATGGTAGTAGATAGCAAAAATAATTAGTTATTAGTATTTTGTGGCTTAAACCACAATTGCTCACACAGTCTCATATGTAGATTGAAAATTGATTGTGGCTTTTTTAAACAAACATTAATGATTGTAGTGGACTAGTAATGTTTAACACACAATAGCGCAATCCCCTCCACGTTTCACACCCCCGCAAAGATGTTGATTTTGTTCCGCTCGGGTCGTACATATCGCCGTGGGGATTTGCGCGGCGGCGTCTTAGCAGGGGGGCGGTTTGTTGTTTAGTGGGGGATCGTAGGGACGTAATGTATGTATATAAAGACGGTCAAACCGAGAGTAACGGTGGGTGATTAAAGGCGAACAATATCAAAGATATGGGCTTCTTGTGCGCCCGTTAAGATATATGGGGATATTTATGCATGTAAAGTTGGCCCAAAGATTACTCGCTGTTAATCTCCAGTCGCAAAGTTCGTAAGACTGTTCACGCCTCCCCCGCAGCACACCCCCCGCGGTCAGACAATGGATCGTGAGTTATAGATGTCGGCGCTATTGTTTCTGCGCGCGGAAATTTTATTAATACAAGAGTAAAACATAACACAGGCGGTGGGGGGCTATTATTATTATTATTGGGTTTGTAGTTGTTATTATTTAGGACGTAAATTCCGACTGTCAATATTTAACAGCGATTTTCCAGATGACAGGGCTGTCATAACCGCTTCGCCACCCCACTATTCACTTGTTATTGATACGCCTCGGTGTACACACAATGTGGGGACACCCACCCTCTCCGGAGTTAGTCATTAGACCCACTCTATGAGCCACATTAATATATGTCCAATTCCTGTCGGGGCTATTGATCATTGATTGTTCCACACTGGCACGGGGACAATACGCTCGCCGGCATTTATTATTCTATCAATGTTAACACACGAGAATTATTTTTCATCCTCTCAACATTTGCCGACCAATTTAACACAGCACTCTTCAATCAGGATTAATTTAGTTTGCACACTACTACTGGTGTGCGGGTGTGGTGATGAACAGTCCAAATCCTGATTGCAATTAAAGTTTCGGCGGATGCCGGCCGCAATTTAATAATTAAACGCAGGTAATCGAAACCTGAAGACAAACGGCAACCTTCCGCGTAACGTATTGCCGACAGGGTCCTCCGGGAGGCAACGGGACCTATATATAAAGCGAGATAGCGGACGTGTAAGGATCGTCCTGCAGGCTCGTGTGTATGTGTGTGTTTAATTACGGAACCCGTGAGGGGGGGTGGTGGCGGCGGGCCGGGCGAGGATTTATCGGGTGGCGGTGCGGCGTCTTAGCCCCGGCGTCTTGTTATGTGTATTACCATGTACTGATGCGCAGATAGGGCCGCTTGGGATGGGTGATGGCCCTCCACCGCCCTCCCTGTAATTCGCATTATCATATTTATCGCCGCCGCTGAAATATGTCCGCGACGAAACCTTCATATTTCACACCGTTGGCTACGGGTGGGGGTGGGGAAATTAATTAAGAAGAGAATAATGAAATATTACTTGATATTTGATGATTTGTAAACATACTACAAATCATACATTCAAACCGAATTTTGTTTTTATTGATTATTCATCTAAAATCGTTTTGGGTTGTTGAACTCAAAAATTACAAATCTTACATTACGCTGAATGTATTTACAAATACTCATACTTAGCCTCTACAAAGTATGAAAGTTGTATCTTAACTATTTGTTGTCTTTTTGGAATGTTAAACTCAAAAATTACAAATCCTACATTCGTCAGAGGATATAAAGTACTATAACTCTGTTTGAAGTTTTCAAAATTCTATAAAATTACTCTGAATATATTTACAAATACTCATACTTAGCCTCTACTAAGTATGAAAGTTGTATCTTAACTATTTGTTGTCTTTTTGGATTGTTAAACTCAAAAAGTACAAATGTTACATTAGTCAGAGGATATAAAGTACTATAACTCTGTTTGTATTTTTCAAAATTTTATAAAATTACTCTGAATATATTTACAAGTACTCATACTTGGCCCCTACTAAGTATGAAAGTTGTATCTTAACTATTTGTAGTCTTTTTGAGTTGTTAAACTCAAAAAGTACAAATCTTACATTAGTCAGGGAATATAAAGTAGTATAACTCTGTTTGAAGTTTTCAAAATTTAATAAAATTACTCTGAATATATTTACAAATACTCATACTTGGCCCCTACAAAGTATGAAAGTTGTATCTTAACTATTTGTTGTCTTTTTTAATGTTAAACTCAAAAATTACAAATCCTACATCCGTCAGAGGAGATAAAGTACTATAACTCTGTTTGTAGTTTTCAAATTTTTATAAAATTACTCTGAATATATTTACAAATACTCATACTTGGCCACTACTAAGTATGAAAGTTGTATCTTAACTATTTGTAGTCTTTTTGGGTTGTTAAACTCAAAAAGTACAAATCTTACATTAGTCAGGGAATATAAAGTACTATAACTCTGTTTGAAGTTTTCAAATTTTTATAAAATTACTCTGAATATATTTACAAATACTCATACTTGGCCACTACTAAGTATGAAAGTTGTATCTTAACTATTTGTAGTCTTTTTGGATTGTTAAACTCAAAAAGTACAAATCTTACATTAGTCAGGGAATATAAAGTACTATAACTCTGTTTAAAGTTTTCAAATTTTTATAAAATCACTCTGAATATATTTACAAATACTCATACTTGGCCCCTACTAAGTATGAAAGTTGTATCTTAACTATTTGTAGTCTTTTTGAGTTGTTAAACTCAAAAAGTACAAATCTTACATTAGTCAGGGAATATAAAGTACTATAACTCTGTTTGAAGTTTTCAAAATTTTATAAAATTACTCTGAATATATTTACAAATACTCATACTTGGCCACTACTAAGTATGAAAGTTGTATCTTAACTATTTGTTGTCTTTTTGGAATGTTAAACTCAAAAATTACAAATCTTACATCCGTCAGAGGATATAAAGTACTATAACTCTGTTTGTAGTTTTCAAAATTTTATAAAATTACTCTGAATATATTTACAAATACTCATACTTGGTCCCTACTAAGTATGAAAGTTGTATCTTAACTATTTGTAGTCTTTTTAGGTTGTTAAACTCAAAAACTAAAATCTTACATTAGTCAGGGAATATAAAGTACTATAACTCTATTTGAAGTTTACAAAATTTTATAAAATTACTCTGAATATATTTACAAATACTCATACTTGGCCCCTACTAAGTATGAAAGTTGTATATTAACTATTTGTACTCTTTTTTGGATTGTTAAACTCAAAAAGTACAAATCTTACATTAGTCAGGGAATATAAAGTACTATAATTCTGTTTGAAGTTTTCAAAATTTTATAAAATTACTCTGAATATATTTACAAATACTCATACTTGGCCACTACTAAGTATGAAAGTTGTATCTTAACTATTTGTAGTCTTTTTGGGTTGTTAAACTCAAAAAGTACAAATCTTACATTAGCCAGGGGATATAAAGTACTATAACTCTGTTTGTAGTTTTCAAAATTTTATAAAATTACGCTGAATATATTTACAGATACTCATACTTGGCCCCTACTAAGTATGAAAGTTGTATCTTAACTATTTGTAGTCTTTTTGGGATGTTAAACTCAAAAAGTACAAATCTTACATTAGTCAAGGAATATAAAGTACTACAACTCTGTTTGTAGTTTTCAAAATTTTATAAAATTACGCTAGATATATTTACAAATACTCATACTTGGCCCCTACTAAGTATGAAAGTTGTATCTTAACTATTTGTAGTCTTTTTGAGTTGTTAAACTCAAAAAGTACAAATCTTACATTAGTCAGGGAATATAAAGTACTATAACTCTGTTTGAAGTTTTCAAAATTTTATAAAATTACTCTGAATATATTTACAGATACTCATACTTGGCCCCTACTAAGTATGAAAGTTGTATCTTAACTATTTGTAGTCTTTTTGAGTTGTTAAACTCAAAAAGTACAAATCTTACATTAGTCAGGGAATATAAAGTACTATAACTCTGTTTGAAGTTTTCAAAATTTTATAAAATTACTCTGAATATATTTACAAATACTCATACTTGGCCACTACTAAGTATGAAAGTTGTATCTTAACTATTTGTTGTCTTTTTGGAATGTTAAACTCAAAAATTACAAATCTTACATCCGTCAGAGGATATAAAGTACTATAACTCTGTTTGTAGTTTTCAAAATTTTATAAAATTACTCTGAATATATTTACAAATACTCATACTTGGCCCCTACTAAGTATGAAAGTTGTATATTAACTATTTGTACTCTTTTTGGGTTGTTAAACTCAAAAAGTACAAATCTTACATTAGTCAGGGAATATAAAGTACTATAACTGTGTTTGAAGTTTTCAAATTTTTATAAAATTACTCTGAATATATTTACAAATACTCATACTTGGCCCCTACTAAGTATGAAAGTTGTTTTTCACTATTTGTACACTTTTTGGATTGTTAAACTCAAAAAGTACAAATCTTACATTAGTCAGGGAATATAAAGTACTATAATTCTGTTTGAAGTTTTCAAAATTTTATAAAATTACTCTGAATATATTTACAAATACTCATACTTGGCCCCTACTAAGTATGAAAGTTGTATATTAACTATTTGTACTCTTTTTTGGACTGTTAAACTCAAAAAGTACAAATCTTACATTAGTCAGAGGATATAAAGTAGTATAACTCTGTTTGTAGTTTTCAAAATTTTATAAAATTACTCTGAATATATTTACAAATACTCATACTTGGCCACTACTAAGTATGAAAGTTGTATCTTAACTATTTGTAGTCTTTTTGGGTTGTTAAACTCAAAAAGTACAAATCTTACATTAGCCAGGGGATATAAAGTACTATAACTCTGTTTGTAGTTTTCAAAATTTTATAAAATTACGCTGAATATATTTACAGATACTCATACTTGGCCCCTACTAAGTATGAAAGTTGTATCTTAACTATTTGTAGTCTTTTTGGGATGTTAAACTCAAAAAGTACAAATCTTACATTAGTCAGGGAATATAAAGTACTATAACTCTGTTTGTAGTTTTCAAAATTTTATAAAATTACTCTGAATATATTTACAAATACTCATACTTGACCCCTACTAAGTATGAAAGTTGTATCTTAACTATTTGTAGTCTTTTTGGGTTGTTAAACTCAAAAAGTACAAATCTTACATTAGTCAGGGGATATAAAGTACTATAACTCTGTTTGAAGTTTTCAAAATTTTATAAAATTACTCTGAATATATTTACAAATACTCATACTTGGCCACTACTAAGTATGAAAGTTGTATATTAACTATTTGTACTCTTTTTTGGATTGTTAATCTCAAAAAGTACAAATCTTACATTAGTCAGGGGATATAAAGTACTATAACTCTGTTTGAAGTTTTCAAAATTTTATAAAATTACTCGGAATATATTTACAAATACTCATACTTGGCCCCTACAAAGTATGAAAGTTGCATCTTAACTATTTGTAGTCTTTTCGGGTTGTTAAACTCAAAAAGTACAAATCTTATATTAGTCAGGGAATATAAAGTACTATAACTCTGTTTGAAGTTTTCAAAATTTTATAAAATTACTCTGAATATATTTACAAATACTCATACTTGGCCCCTACTAAGTATGAAAGTTGTATATTAACTATTTGTAGTCTTTTTGGGTTGTTAAACTCAAAAAGTACAAATCTTACATTAGTCAGGGAATATAAAGTACTATAACTCTTTTTGAAGTTTTCAAAATTTTATAAAATTACTCTGAATATATTTACAAATACTCATACTTGGCCCCTACTAAGTATGAAAGTTGTATCTTAACTATTTGTAGTCTTTTTGAGTTGTTAAACTCAAAAAGTACAAATCTTACATTAGTCAGGGAATATAAAGTACTATAACTATGTTTGAAGTTTTCAAAATTTTATAATATTACTCTGAATATATTCACAAATACTCATACTTGGCCCCTACTAAGTATGAAAGTTGTATATTAACTATTTGTAGTCTTTTTGGGTTGTTAAACTCAAAAAGTACAAATCTTACATTAGTCAGGGAATATAAAGTACTATAATTCTGTTTGAAGTTTTCAAAATTTTATAAAATTACTCTGAATATATTTACAAATACTCATACTTGGCCCCTACTAAGTATGAAAGTTGTATATTAACTATTTGTACTCTTTTTTGGACTGTTAAACTCAAAAAGTACAAATCTTACATTAGTCAGAGGATATAAAGTAGTATAACTCTGTTTGTAGTTTTCAAAATTTTATAAAATTACTCTGAATATATTTACAAATACTCATACTTGGCCACTACTAAGTATGAAAGTTGTATCTTAACTATTTGTAGTCTTTTTGGGTTGTTAAACTCAAAAAGTACAAATCTTACATTAGCCAGGGGATATAAAGTACTATAACTCTGTTTGTAGTTTTCAAAATTTTATAAAATTACGCTGAATATATTTACAGATACTCATACTTGGCCCCTACTAAGTATGAAAGTTGTATCTTAACTATTTGTAGTCTTTTTGGGATGTTAAACTCAAAAAGTACAAATCTTACATTAGTCAGGGAATATAAAGTACTATAACTCTGTTTGTAGTTTTCAAAATTTTATAAAATTACTCTGAATATATTTACAAATACTCATACTTGACCCCTACTAAGTATGAAAGTTGTATCTTAACTATTTGTAGTCTTTTTGGGTTGTTAAACTCAAAAAGTACAAATCTTACATTAGTCAGGGGATATAAAGTACTATAACTCTGTTTGAAGTTTTCAAAATTTTATAAAATTACTCTGAATATATTTACAAATACTCATACTTGGCCACTACTAAGTATGAAAGTTGTATATTAACTATTTGTACTCTTTTTTGGATTGTTAATCTCAAAAAGTACAAATCTTACATTAGTCAGGGGATATAAAGTACTATAACTCTGTTTGAAGTTTTCAAAATTTTATAAAATTACTCGGAATATATTTACAAATACTCATACTTGGCCCCTACAAAGTATGAAAGTTGCATCTTAACTATTTGTAGTCTTTTCGGGTTGTTAAACTCAAAAAGTACAAATCTTATATTAGTCAGGGAATATAAAGTACTATAACTCTGTTTGAAGTTTTCAAAATTTAATAAAATTACTCTGAATATATTTACAAATACTCATACTTGGCCCCTACTAAGTATGAAAGTTGTATATTAACTATTTGTAGTCTTTTTGGGTTGTTAAACTCAAAAAGTACAAATCTTACATTAGTCAGGGAATATAAAGTACTATAACTCTTTTTGAAGTTTTCAAAATTTTATAAAATTACTCTGAATATATTTACAAATACTCATACTTGGCCCCTACTAAGTATGAAAGTTGTATCTTAACTATTTGTAGTCTTTTTGAGTTGTTAAACTCAAAAAGTACAAATCTTACATTAGTCAGGGGATATAAAGTACTATAACTCTGTTTGTAGTTTTCAAAATTTTATAAAATTACGCTGAATATATTTACAGATACTCATACTTGGCCCCTACTAAGTATGAAAGTTGTATCTTAACTATTTGTAGTCTTTTTGGGATGTTAAACTCAAAAAGTACAAATCTTACATTAGTCAGGGAATATAAAGTACTATAACTCTGTTTGTAGTTTTCAAAATTTTATAAAATTACTCTGAATATATTTACAAATACTCATACTTGACCCCTACTAAGTATGAAAGTTGTATCTTAACTATTTGTAGTCTTTTTGGGTTGTTAAACTCAAAAAGTACAAATCTTACATTAGTCAGGGGATATAAAGTACTATAACTCTGTTTGAAGTTTTCAAAATTTTATAAAATTACTCTGAATATATTTACAAATACTCATACTTGGCCCCTACTAAGTATGAAAGTTGTATCTTAACTATTTGTAGTCTTTTTGGGTTGTTAAACTCAAAAAGTACAAATCTTACATTAGTCAGGGGATATAAAGTACTATAACTCTGTTTGAAGTTTTCAAAATTTTATAAAATTACTCTTTTTTGGATTGTTAAACTCAAAAAGTACGAATCTTACATTAGTCAGGGGATATAAAGTACTATAACTCTGTTTGAAGTTTTCAAAATTTTATAAAATTACTCGGAATATATTTACAAATACTCATACTTGGCCCCTACTAAGTATGAAAGTTGTATATTAACTATTTGTAGTCTTTTTGAGTTGTTAAACTCAAAAAGTACAAATCTTACATTAGTCAGGGAATATAAAGTACTATAACTCTGTTTGAAGTTTTCAAAATTTTATAAAATTACTCTGAATATATTTACAGATACTCATACTTGGCCCCTACTAAGTATGAAAGTTGTATCTTAACTATTTGTAGTCTTTTTGAGTTGTTAAACTCAAAAAGTACAAATCTTACATAAGCCAGGGAATATAAAGTACTATAACTCTGTTTGAAGTTTTCAAAATTTTATAAAATTACTCTGAATATATTTACAAATACTCATACTTGGCCCCTACTAAGTATGAAAGTTGTATCTTAACTATTTGTAGTCTTTTTGAGTTGTTAAACTCAAAAAGTACAAATCTTACATAAGCCAGGGAATATAAAGTACTATAACTCTGTTTGAAGTTTTCAAAATTTTATAAAATTACTCTAAATATATTTACAAACACTCATACTTGGTACCTACTAAGTATGAAAGTTGTATCTTAACTATTTGTGGTCTTTTTGGGTTGTTAAACTCAAAAAGTACAAATCTTACATTAGTCAGGGAATATAAAGTACTGTAACTCTATTTGAAGTTTTCAAAATTTTATAAAATTACTCTGAATATATTTACAAATACTCATACTTGGCCCCTACTAAGTATGAAAGTTGTATATTAACTATTTGTACTCTTTTTTGGATTGTTAAACTCAAAAAGTACAAATCTTACATTAGTCAGGGAATATAAAGTACTATAACTCTGTTAGAAGTTTACAAAATTTTATAAAATTACTCTGAATATATTTATAAATACTCATACTTGGCCCCTACTAAGTATGAAAGTTGTATCGTAACTATTTGTAGTCTTTTTGGGTTGTTAAACTCAAAAAGTACAAATCTTACATTAGTCAGGGGATATAAAGTACTATAACTCTGTTTGAAGTTTTCAACATTTTATAAAATTACTCTGAATATATTTACAAATTCTCATACTTGGCCCCTACTAAGTATGAAAGTTGTATCTTAACTATGTGTAGTCTTTTTGGGTTGTTAAACTCAAAAAGTACAAATCTTCCATTAGTCAGAGGATATAAAGTAGTATAACTCTGTTTGAAGTTTTTAAAATTTTATAAAATTACTCTGAATATATTTACAAATACTCATACTTGGCACCTACTAAGTATGAAAGTTGTACCTTAACTATTTGTAGTCTTTCTAGGTTGTTAAACTCAAAAAGTACAAATCTTACATTAGTCAGGGGATATAAAGTACTATAACTCTGTTTGAAGTTTTCAAGTTTTTATAAAATTACTCTGAATATATTTACAAATACTCATACATGGCCACTACTAAGTATGAAAGTTGTATCTTAACTATTTGTAGTCTTTTTGGGATGTTAAACTCAAAAAGTACAAATCTTACATTAGTCAGGGAATATAAAGTACTATAACTCTGTTTAAAGTTTTTAAAATTTTATAAAATTACTCTGAATATTATTTACAAATACTCATACTTGGCTCCTACTAAGTATGAAAGTTGTTTCTTAACTATTTGTAGTCTTTTTGGGTTGTTAAACTCAAAAAGTACAAATCTTACATTAGTCAGAGGATATAAAGTACTATAACTCTGTTTGTAGTTTTCAAAATTTTATAAAATTACTCTGAATATATTTACAAATACTCATACTTGGCCCCTACTAAGTATGAAAGTTGTATCTTAACTATTTGTAGTCTTTTTGGGTTGTTAAACTCAAAAAGTACAAATCTTACATTAGTCAGGGAATATAAAGTACTATAACTCTATTTGAAGTTTTCAAAATTTTATAAAATTACTCTGAATATATTTATAAATTCTCATACTTGGCCCCTACTAAGTATGAAAGTTGTATCTTAACTATGTGTAGTCTTTTTGGGTTGTTAAACTCAAAAAGTACAAATCTTCCATTAGTCAGAGGATATAAAGTAGTATAACTCTGTTTGTAGTTTTCAAAATTTTATAAAATTACTCTCAATATATTTATAAATACTCATGCTTGGCCGCTACTAAGTATGAAAGTTGTATATTACTATTTGTAGTCTTTTTGGGTTGTTAAACTCAAAAAGTACAAATCTTACATTAGTCAAGGAATATAAAGTACTATAACTCAGTTTGAAGTTTTCAAAATTTTATAAAATTACTCGGAATATATTTACAAATACTTATACTTGGCCCCTACAAAGTATGAAAGTTGCATCTTAACTATTTGTAGTCTTTTCGGGTTGTTAAACTCAAAAAGTACAAATCTTATATTAGTCAGGGAATATAAAGTACTATAACTCTGTTTGAAGTTTTCAAAATTTTATAAAATTACTCTGAATATATTTACAAATACTCATACTTGGCCCCTACTAAGTATGAAAGTTGTATATTAACTATTTGTAGTCTTTTTGGGTTGTTAAACTCAAAAAGTACAAATCTTACATTAGTCAGGGAATATAAAGTACTATAACTCTTTTTGAAGTTTTCAAAATTTTATAAAATTACTCTGAATATATTTACAATACTCATACTTGGCCCCTACTAAGTATGAAAGTTGTATCTTAACTATTTGTAGTCTTTTTGAGTTGTTAAACTCAAAAAGTACAAATCTTACATTAGTCAGGGAATATAAAGTACTATAACTTTGTTTGAAGTTTTCAAAATTTTATAAAATTACGCTTAATATATTTACAAATACTCATACTTAGCCTCTACAAAGTATGTAAGTTGTATCTTAACTATTTGTTGTCTTTTTGGATTGTTAAACTCAAAAAGTGCAAATTTTACATTCGTCATAGGATATAAAGTATTTTAACTCTGTTTGAAGTTTTCAAAATTTTATAAAATTACTCTGAATATATTTAAAAATAATCATACTGGGCCCCTACTAAGTATGAAAGTTGTATCTTAACTATTTGTAGTCTTTTTGGGTTGTTAAACTAAAAAAGTACAAATCTTACATTCGTCAGAAAATATAAAGTACTATAACTCTGTTTGAAGTTTTCAAAATTTTATGAAATTACTCTGAATATATTTACAAATACTCATACTTGGCCCCCACTAAGTGTGAAAGTTGTATCTTAACTATTTGTACTTTTTTTGGGTTGTTAAACTCAAAAAGTACAAATCTTACATTAGTCAGAGGATATAAAGTAGTATAACTCTGTTTGTAGTTTTCAAAATTTCATAAAATTACTCTGAATATATTTACAAATACTCATACTTGGCCGTTACTAAGTATGAAAGTTGTATATTAACTATTTGTAGTCTTTTTGGGTTGTTAAACTCAAAAAGTACAAATCTTACATTAGTCAGAGTATATAAAGCAATATAAATGCTTGCATATTTTTTTCTATAGTATCGAAAGAAAGTTTTAACCTTTATGTAGCTCAAAACAGCCATACATTTTAAACTATAGATTAAAATCGCAGCGAAACACTAAAATATGCCGCCGCGGCAATAACTTGTGCCGGCCAAGTCGTAAAGCGGCGGCAATAAATAAATCGCCGCGATTCGAATCGTTTTTACGGCGCGTTTGATACGATCGGGGCGATCGTGCCGACCCCCTCGTGTTTTGAATATAAAAACAATAAATGAATCGATACGCATTTGCATATATGGTCCGCGGAAATAATCAATATTAAATTTCTAATTGCTAAGCAACGTAAGTCGACACAAATGTAAATAAATCCAGCGGTGGCGGTGGTGGCGGCGCCGGGTTTTATATATATCGCCGACACACCGGACCATTCGTGACTATTACCAATGACATCAGATATTCCAGCGATGTTTGAATTAAATTTTGTATAAATTTGATTGGAGATAGGCGCGCGCGCCGCAGTATCAATTTGACATTTATAGGGGATGATGTATGGGCCTGTTGGCGGTGCCATTACACACTTAGCTGCATGTTTTATTTACGATGTATTAAGAGATATACAATAATATTGACTACATCCACATGTACATTCGCTCAGATATTTATCACCTTTTTTATATTCCGTTTGCAATAATGGCTGCGTTTCAATCGAATTTCCATTTTGTATACCTAGGGGGGGTTGCCGGTTGCCACAATAATTTGTCAATCGATGCCTTTTAATATCCGCTCAAAAGAAAGTGGCTTGATAAATATGTAAGCACGGAGCCGTGCAACACACCAGAACATTTGCCCGCGATTATCCGCACAACATCAAACGTTTCCACGGCAAAATTCCGCTGGATGATAACCGCCCGCGTTTTCTTGTAGACAAAAAATATTACCAAAGACGCTCAAACTCAAACGATATTGCTAATACAAGGGACAAAGGAAGGATCGAACGGATAATTTCATTATTACGCGATTGCAATGAATAGCGGGGGGTTGAAATGAAAAATATAGTGGGGTTGGGAGACCCCCTAACCATGATTAATTGCATGTATGTACGTATCACCTACGAATGGCTCGCGTGGAGTTCCGTTGTCGCGCACGCGACCGATAACGATATTATTAATAGTCATATCAATACGTCCTCTTTTTTTTTATTCAACCCCCATTTATTAAGGTATTACTGCCGATCGTCGGGGCTGATATGAAGCACAATTGATCACCTGCATATATATGTTTCTAATAATCACCCTTTTAACGGTTAAACTGGTTAGTAAAGTGGAGTATTTGTACAAAAAAAAAAACTCAATTGGATATTAGTAGAAGTAATTTGTATCTGTTAATCTGGTAATATAGTTATATATTATTACACTCAATAAGTAATATATTTAAAGTATAATTAGAATTTATCAGCAATTTTCATTTATTAAAACTGAAACTACAATATAGAAATGAAAGTGGTAAGATTGCAAATTGCTAGGAAATAATATTCCATTAGAGTGCTTGAGAATATTTTCACAAATAGTCATATTAACTCAATAAAATATTTGATGTATCTACCTCAACCATTTGTATTTTTTTTGAGTTGTTAAACTTAACAATTATAAATCTGACAATAGTCTGGGGACAAACAAATGGTATAACTCTGTTGATAGTTTTCAAAATTTTATAAAATTACTCAGAATATTTTCAGAAATAGTCATATTAATTCAATAAAATATTTGATGTATCTACCTCCACCATTTGTATTTCTTTTGAGTTGTTAAACTTAACAATTAAAAATCTGGCAATAGTCTCGTGACAAAAAATGTTATAACTCTGTTTATAGTTTTCAAAATTTTATAAAATTACTCAGAATGTTTTCACAAATAGTCATATTAACTCAATAAAACATTTGATGTATGTACCTCAACCATTTGTATTCCTTTTGAGTTGTTAAACTTAACAATTACAAATCTGACAATAGTCAGGGGACAAAAAATGCTATAACTCTGTTTATAGTTTTCAAAATTTTATAAAATTACTCAGAATATTTTCACAAATAGTCATATTAACTCAATAAAATATTTGATCTATCTACCTCAACCATTTGTATTCTTTTTGAGTTGTTAAACTTAACAATTGCAAATCTGACAGTAGTCTGGGGACAAAAAATGCTATAACTCTGTTTATAGTTTTCAAAATTTTATAAAATTACTCAGAATATTTTCACAAATAGTCATATTAACTCAATAAAATATTTGATGTATCTACCTCAACCATTTGTATTTTTTTTGAGTTGTTAAACTTAACAATTATAAATCTGACAATAGTCTGGGGACAAACAAATGGTATAACTCTGTTGATAGTTTTCAAAATTTTATAAAATTACTCAGAATATTTTCAGAAATAGTCATATTAATTCAATAAAATATTTGATGTATCTACCTCCACCATTTGTATTTCTTTTGAGTTGTTAAACTTAACAATTAAAAATCTGGCAATAGTCTGGTGACAAAAAATGTTATAACTCTGTTTATAGTTTTCAAAATTTTATAAAATTACTCAGAATGTTTTCACAAATAGTCATATTAACTCAATAAAACATTTGATGTATGTACCTCAACCATTTGTATTCCTTTTGAGTTGTTAAACTTAACAATTACAAATCTGACAATAGTCAGGGGACAAAAAATGCTATAACTCTGTTTATAGTTTTCAAAATTTTATAAAATTACTCAGAATATTTTCACAAATAGTCATATTAACTCAATAAAATATTTGATCTATCTACCTCAACCATTTGTATTCTTTTTGAGTTGTTAAACTTAACAATTGCAAATCTGACAGTAGTCTGGGGACAAAAAATGCTATAACTCTGTTTATAGTTCTCAAAATTTTATAAAATTACTCAGAATATTTTCACAAATAGTCATATTAATTCAATAAAATATTTGATGTATCTACCTCAACCATTTGTATTTTTTTTGAGTTGTTAAACTTAACAATTATAAATCTGACAATAGTCTGGGGACAAAAAAAATGGTATAACTCTGTTGATAGTTTTCAAAATTTTATTAAATTACTCAGAATATTTTCACAAATACTCATATTAATTCAATAAAATATTTGATGTATGTACCTCAACCATTTGTATTCCTTTTGAGTTGTTAAACTTAACAATTACAAACCTGACTGTAGTCTAGGGACAAAAAATGCTATAACTCTGTTGATATTTTTCAAAATTTTATAAAATTACTCAGAATATTTTGACAAATAGTCATATTAACTCAATAAAATATTTGATGTATGTACCTCAAACATTTGTATTCCTTTTGAGTTGTTAAACTTAACAATTACAAATCTGACAATAGTCAGGGGACAAAAAATGCTATCTATAACTCTGTTTATAGTTTTCAAAATTTTATAAAATTTCTTAGAATATTTTCACAAATAGTCATGTTAACTCAACAAAATATTTGATGTATCTACCTCAACCATTTGTATTCTGTTTGAGTTGTTACACTTAACAATTACAAATCTGACAGTAGTCTGGGGACCAAAAATGCTATAACTCTGTTTATAGTTTTCAAAATTTTATAAAATTACTCAGAATATTTTCACAAATAGTCGTGTTAACTCAGTAAAATATTTGATGTATGTACCTCAACCATTTGTATTCTTTTTGAGTTGTTAAACTTAACAATTACAAATCTGACAGTAGTCTGGGGACCAAAAATGCTATAACTCTCTTTATAGTTTTCAAAATTTTATAAAATTTCTTAGAATATTTTCACAAATAATCATGTTAACTCAACAAAATATTTGATGTATCTACCTCAACCATTTGTATTCTTTTTGAGTTGTTAAACTTAACAATTACAAATCTGACAGTAGTCTGGGGACACAAAATGCTATAACTCTGTTTATAGTTCTCAAAATTTTATAAAATTATTCAGAATGTTTTCACAAATAGTCATATTAACTCAATAAAATATTTGATGTATGTACCTCAACCATTTGTATTCCTTTTGAGTTGTTAAACTTAACAATACAAATCTGACAATAGTCTGGGGACAAAAAATGCTATAACTCTGTTTATAGTTTTCAAAATTTTATAGAATTACTCAGAATATTTTCACAAATAGTCATATTAAGTCAATAAAATATTTGATGTATATATCTCAACCATTTGTATTCTTTTTGAGTTGTTAAACTTAACAATTACAAATCTGACAATAGTCTGGGGACAAAAAATGCTATAACTCTGTTTATAGTTTTCAAAATTTTCTAAAATTACTTAGAATATTTTCACAAATAGTCATGTTAACTCAATAAAATATTTGATGTATGTACCTCAACCATTTCTATTCCTTTTGAGTTGTTAAACTTAACAATTAAAAATCTGACAATAGTCTGGGAACAAAAAATGCTATAACTCTGTTTATAGTTTTCAAAATTTTATAAAATTACTCAGAATATTTTCACAAATAGTCATATTAAATCAATAAAATATTTGATGTATGTACCTCAACCATTTGTATACCTTTTGAGTTGTTGAACTTAACAATTACAAATCTGATAATAGTCTGGGGACAAAAAATGCTATAACTCTGTTTATAGTTTTGAAAATTTTATAAAATTAATCAGAATGTTTTCACAAATAGTCATATTAACTCAATAAAATATTTGATGTATGTACCTCAACCATTTGTATTCCTTTTGAGTTGTTAAACTTAACAATACAAATCTGACAATAGTCTGGGGACAAAAAATGCTATAACTCTGTTTATAGTTTTCAAAATTTTATAGTATTACTCAGAATATTTTCACAAATAGTCATATTAACTCAATAAAATATTTGATGTATATACCTCAACCATTTGTATTCTTTTTGAGTTGTTAAACTTAACAATTATAAATCTGACAATAGTCTGGGAACAAAATATGCTATAACTCTGTTTATAGTTTTCAAAATTTTCTAAAATTACTTAGAATATTTTCACAAATAGTCATATTAACTCAATAAAATATTCTATGTATGTACCTCAACCATTTGTATTCCTTTTGAGTTGTTAAACTTAACAATTACAAATCTGACAATAGTCTGGGGACAAAAAATGCTATAACTCTGTTTATAGTTTTCAAAATTTTATAAAATTACTCAGAATATTTTCACAAATAGTCGTGTTAACTCAGTGAAATATTTGATGTATGTACCTCAACCATTTGTATTCTTTTTGAGTTGTTAAACTTAACAATTACCAATCTGACAGTAGTCTGGGGACCAAAAATGCTATAACTCTGTTTATAGTTTACAAAATTTTATAAAATTTCTTAGAATATTTTCACAAATAGTCATGTTAACTCAACAAAATATTTGATGTATCTACCTCAACCATTTGTATTCTTTTTGAGTTGTTAAACTTAACAATTACAAATCTGACAGTAGTCTGGGGACCAAAAATGCTATAACTCTGTTTATAGTTTACAAAATTTTATAAAATTTCTTAGAATATTTTCACAAATAGTCATGTTAACTCAACAAAATATTTGATGTATCTACCTCAACCATTTGTATTCTTTTTGAGTTGTTAAACTTAACAATTACAAATCTGACAGTAGTCTGGGGACCAAAAATGCTATAACTCTGTTTATAGTTTACAAAATTTTATAAAATTTCTTAGAATATTTTCACAAATAGTCATGTTAACTCAACAAAATATTTGATGTATCTACCTCAACCATTTGTATTCTTTTTGAGTTGTTAAACTTAACAATTACAAATCTGACAGTAGTCTGGGGTCAAAAATGCTATAACTCTGTTTATAGTTTTCAAAATTTTATAAAATTTCTTAGAATATTTTCACAAATAGTCATGTTAACTCAACAAAATATTTGATGTATCTCACTCAACCATTTGTATTCTTTTTGAGTTGTTAAACTTAACAATTACAAATCTGACAGTAGTCTGGGGACCAAAAATGCTATAACTCTCTTTATAGTTTTCAAAATTTTATAAAATTTCTTAGAATATTTTCACAAATAGTCATGTTAACTCAACAAAATATTTGATGTATCTACCTCAACCATTTGTATTCTTTTTGAGTTGTTAAACTTAACAATTACAAATCTGACAGTAGTCTGGGGTCAAAAATGCTATAACTCTGTTTATAGTTTTCAAAATTTTATAAAATTTCTTAGAATATTTTCACAAATAGTCATGTTAACTCAACAAAATATTTGATGTATCTCACTCAACCATTTGTATTCTTTTTGAGTTGTTAAACTTAACAATTACAAATCTGACAGTAGTCTGGGGACCAAAAATGCTATAACTCTCTTTATAGTTTTCAAAATTTTATAAAATTTCTTAGAATATTTTCACAAATAGTCATGTTAACTCAACAAAATATTTGATGTATCTACCTCAACCATTTGTATTCTTTTTGAGTTGTTAAACTTAACAATTACAAATCTGACAGTAGTCTGGGGACCAAAAATGCTATAACTCTCTTTATAGTTTTCAAAATTTTATAAAATTTCTTAGAATATTTTCACAAATAATCATGTTAACTCAACAAAATATTTGATGTATCTACCTCAACCATTTGTATTCTTTTTGAGTTGTTAAACTTAACAATTACAAATCTGACAGTAGTCTGGGGACCAAAAATGCTATAACTCTGTTTATAGTTTTCAAAATTTTATAAAATTTCTTAGAATATTTTCACAAATAGTCATGTTAACTCAACAAAATATTTGATGTATCTACCTCAACCATTTGTATTCTGTTTGAGTTGTTAAACTTAACAATTACAAATCTGACAGTAGTCTGGGGACCAAAAATGCTATAACTCTGTTTACAGTTTTCAAAATTTTATAAAATTACTCAGAATATTTTCACAAATAGTCGTGTTAACTCATTAAAATATTTGAGGTATGTACCTCAACCATTTGTATTCTTTTTGAGTTGTTAAACTTAACAATTACAAATCTGACAGTAGTCTGGGGACCAAAAATGCTATAACTCTGTTTATAGTTTTCAAAATTTTATAAAATTACTCAGAATATTTTCACAAATAGTCGTGTTAACTCAGTAAAATATTTGATGTATGTACCTCAACCATTTGTATTCTGTTTGAGTTGTTAAACTTAACAATTACAAATCTGACAGTAGTCTGGGGACCAAAAATGCTATAACTCTGTTTATAGTTTTCAAAATTTTATAAAATTTCTTAGAATATTTTCACAAATAGTCATGTTAACTCAACAAAATATTTGATGTATCTACCTCAACCATTTTTATTCTGTTTGAGTTGTTAAACTTAACAATTACAAATCTGGCAGTAGTCTGGAGACAAAAAATGGTATAACTCTGTTGATAGTTTTCAAAATTTTATAAAAGTACTCACAATATTTTCACAAATAAACATATTAACTCAATAAAATATTTGATGTATGTACCTCAACCATTTGTATTCTTTTTGAGTTGTTAAACTTAACAATGACAAATCTGACAGTAGTCTGGGGACAAAAAATGTTATAACTCTGTTTATAGTTTTGAAAATTTAATAGAATTACTCAGAATGTTTTCACAAATAGTCATATTAACTCAATAAAATATTTGATGTATGTAGCTCAACCATTTGTATTCCTTTTGAGTTGTTAAACTTAACAATTACAAATCTGACAGTAGTCTGGGAACAAAAAATTCTATAACTTTGTTTATAGTATTCAAAATTTTATAATATTACTCAGAATATTTTCACAAATAGTCATATTAACTCAATCAAATATTTGATGTATGTACCTCAACCATTTGTATTCTTTTTGAGTTGTTAAACTTAACAATGACAAATCTGACAGTAGTCTGGGGACAAAAAATGTTATAACTCTGTTTATAGTTTTGAAAATTTAATAGAATTACTCAGAATGTTTTCACAAATAGTCATATTAACTCAATAAAATATTTGATGTATGTAGCTCAACCATTTGTATTCTTTTTGAGTTGTTAAACTTAACAATTACAAATCTGACAGTAGTCTGGGAACAAAAAATGCTATAACTCTGTTTATAGTATTCAAAATTTTATAATATTACTCAGAATATTTTCAAAAATAGTCATATTAACTCAATAAAATATATGATGTGTGTACCTCAACCATTTGTATTCTTTTTGAGTTGTTAAACATAACAATGACAAATCTAACAATAGTCTGGGGACATACAGTGCTATAACTTTAATTGTAGTTTTCAAAATTTTATTATTTATTACTCTGAATATTTAGTAGTCATTATTAACTGACTGTAAAGTTTTAAGTATCATCTATTTGTATCCCGTTTGGGCTGTTAAACTCAAAAATTACAAATCGTACAATTGGTCAATATAAATTGTTTTGTAGCAGAGTTAATCTTGATTAATTTGCATTTTTGCATGTAATCATCATCATCATTCTGTAGCTCTACAACCTAGGTCTCAGGGTCATACTCTCTTTTCAGAACATACAAATCCGCCCTCAGATTATCACGCATGTGAATTTAAAAAATCACAAAAAACAAGTTTGAATATATATATATATATATATATATATATATATATATATATATATATATATATATTTAATTAGTATAATAATATTTTTTTGCTTTATTACTAACTTAATTACAAAATGTCCCTTACATACGGGCGCGATTGTCTTCGCGCGCCGCGCTGTGCACGTTTGCAGTTCCTACAAGTTCGTAGATAGCGGTTGCATTATTATATATAGTTTCGTAATTTATATAATATATAATATACATAATATTCATACATTAATATAGTGCACAGATGTATATATTCGCGTTGTGGTCTTATCGCGCCCGCCGTCGCACAACACAAACAGTATCACGTGAATACAATTTCAAAGCCATTGTGGACCCAAAGTTATAGCCAGTCTCATTATAAACAACTGAAATTTACCCCCCAAAAAAAAAATATATCAAGTATCAATTTTAGTATAATATACTTTAACTGATCAATACTCAAGTGTAGAGGGTGGTAAAATTATAAAACTTTAATTAAGTACTTAAAATGCTTGATTACTCTGAAATACTTTAAAGTAGCTTCATAGTACTTTAAAAAGACTCATTAGTTACTCTAAAACTACTTTCAAGTACTTTCAAAAGACTAAAAGCTCTTTAAAAATGTTTAGCAGGCTTTTAATTACTGTAAACTGCTTGAATTGCCCTGAAAATACTTTAATGTACTTTGAAATTGCTTTTAGTCACTCTGAATATGTCTATAGTTACTCTAAAAATACTTTCAAGTACTTTCAAAACAATATAACATACAGTTTCGTCCTGCAAACTGAATTTACAAATACTACATTGTTTTGAGTAAATTATGGTATGAATTTGTATTTTTTTTTAAATAAAAAAATATATAAACATTCGTATACATTTCAATATTTCATATTATTTTTTGAAAAATATACAAAACCATGCTCGTAATTTATTTCAAAAATTGCACTATTTGTAAATTCAGTTTCCAGGATGAAACCAATTTATTTTCATTCATTATCCCAAATATTGTATTACATATAATTTTTTTATACATATAAAATTTCATGTTTTTTCTTAAATAGATGAATTTATTTAATGTATAAATATTCAATTTTATTGATTCTTACTTATCCTTTTTTCAGCCGGCCGACATGTGATGTTGGTTGCCGATCCTAGCGTGCAGCTGTGTGCGACGCCGGTTTGTTTTTGTTGTGTCAAATTTTTGTGGTGCGTTCACGAAAAGTCCTGTGATGTCGTCCGGCACGGATTATTTGGGTCTAAAGGACCGCAAGATATTCGAAAATGTCCGCGAAACGCTGCCCAAGGAGATGACGAAGGCGAGAAACCTGATGGCCGTGCGCGACGATGTTTTATACACGTGGGACTTCCAGGACAATTGCGTCCTGGCGCTGAATATTAAAGCAGCACGGGGGCCTAGTGGGGACACAATTACACATCAGGTGAGTCCTGTTAATGTTATTATAATGTTTATTATTGTTAATATTGGTTTATTGTATTGTTTACATGATCATAACCTCTATATATCGATCGGCAGTGATGCCAATTGTAGGAAAATAAAGCGCGCGTTTTTATATTTGTATCTACATACGCGGCCATTTTTATTTGTAGCCTCATTAATTGAGGCAATTAATCAAATAACAGTTTATTTCAAATAATATTTAATGGGTAACTAGGTAATAAATTTGTAATTTTCATTACAACTATTTTAAACATTTATTTGTATCAACTACTAAATGTTTACAAACTTTTCTTTATTGTAGCCTCAATAATTGAGGCAAATAAACAAATGTCACTTTAAAATGTCACTTTTAAAGGGTAACTAGATAATACATTTATAATTTTCATAACATAAAATTTCGATTTTTTAAACATTTATTTGTATCAACTACTAAATGTTTGTAAACTTTTCTTTATTGTACCCTCAAAAATTGAGGCAAATAAACAAATGACACTTTATTTCAAAACGCATTTAAAGGGTAACTAGATAATACATTTATAATTTTCATAACATAAAATTTCGATTTTTTAAACATTTATTTGTATCAACTACTAAATGTTTACAAACTTTTCTTTATTGTAGCCTCAAATATTGAGGTAAATAAACAAATGACACTTTATTTCAAAACGGATTTAAAGGGTAACTAGATAATACATTTATAATTTTCATAACATAAAATTTCGATTTTTTAAACATTTATTTGTATCAACTATCAAATGTTTAAAAACTTTTCTTTATTGTAGCCTCAAATATTGAGGCAAATAAACAAATGATACTTTATTTCAAAACGGATTTAAAGGGTAACTAGATAATACATTTATAATTTTCATAACATAAAATTTCGATTTTTTAAACATTTATTTGTATCAACTATCAAATGTTTAAAAACTTTTCTTTATTGTAGCCTCAAATATTGAGGCAAATAAACAAATGATACTTTATTTCAAAACGGATTTAAAGGGTAACTAGATAATACATTTATAATTTTCATAACATAAAATTTTGATTTTTTAAACATTTATTTGTATCAACTACTAAATGTTTACAAACTTTTCTTTATTGTCGCCTCAAAAATTGAGGCAAATAAACAAATGACACTTTATTTCAAAACGGATTTAAAGGGTAACTAGATAATACATTTATAATTTTCATAACATAAAATTTCGATTTTTTAAACATTTATTTGTATCAACTACTAAATGTTTGTAAACTTTTCTTTATTGTAGCCTCAAAAATTGAGGTAAATAAACAAATGACACTTTATTTCAAAACGGATTTAAAAGGTAACTAAATAATACATTTATAATTTTCATAACATAAAATTTCGATTTTTTAAACATTTATTTGTATCAACTACTAAATGTTTACAAACTTTTCTTTATTGTAACCTCAAAAATTGAGGCAAATAAACAAATGACACTTTATTTCAAAACGGATTTAAAGGGTAACTAGATAATACATTTATAATTTTCATAACATAAAATTTCGATTTTTTAAACATTTATTTGTATCAACTACTGAATGTTTACAAACTTTTCTTTATTGTAACCTCAAAAATTGAGGCAAATAAACAAATGACACTTTATTTCTAAACGGATTTAAAGGGTAACTAGATAATACATTTATAATTTTCATAACATAAAATTTCGATTTTTTAAACATTTATTTGTATCAACTACTAAATGTTTACAAACTTTTCTTTATTGTAGCCTCCAAAATTGAGGCAAATAAACAATTGACACTTTATTTCAAAACGGATTTAAAGGGTAACTAGATAATACATTTATAATTTTCATAACATAAAATTTCGATTTTTTAAACATTTATTTGTATCAACTATTAAATGTTTATAGACTTTTCTTTATTCTAGCCTCAAAAATTGAGGCAAATAAACAAATGACACTTTATTTCAAAACGGATTTAAAGGGTAACTAGATAATACATTTATAATTTTCATAACATAAAATTTCGATTTTTTAAACATTTATTTGTATCAACTACTGAATGTTTACAAACTTTTCTTTATTGTAACCTCAAAAATTGAGGCAAATAAACAAATGACACTTTATTTCAAAACGGATTTAATGGGTAACTAGATAATACATTTATAATTTTCATAACATATAATTTCGATTTTTTAAACATTTATTTGTATCAACTACTAAATGTTTGTAAACTTTTCTTTATTGTAGCCTCAAAAATTGAGGTAAATAAACAAATGACACTTTATTTCAAAACGGATTTAAAGGGTAACTAGATAATACATTTATAATTTTCATAACATAAAATTTCGATTTTTTAAACATTTATTTGTATCAACTACTAAATGTTTACAAACTTTTCTTTATTGTAGCCTCAAAAATTGAGGTAAATAAACAAATGACACTTTATTTCAAAACGGATTTAAAGGGTAACTAGATAATACATTTATAATTTTCATAACATAAAATTTCGATTTTTTAAACATTTATTTGTATCAACTACTAAATGTTTGTAAACTTTTCTTTATTGTAGCCTCAAAAATTGAGGTAAATAAACAAATGACACTTTATTTCAAAACGGATTTAAAGGGTAACTAGATAATACATTTATAATTTTCATAACATAAAATTTCGATTTTTTAAACATTTATTTGTATCAACTACTAAATGTTTACAAACTTTTCTTTATTGTAGCCTCAAAAATTGAGGCAAATAAACAAATGACACTTTATTTCAAAACGGATTTAAAGGGTAACTAGATAATACATTTATAATTTTCATGACATAAAATTTCGATTTTTTAAACATTTATTTGTATCAACTACTAAATGTTTACAAACTTTTCTTTATTGTAGCCTCAAATATTGAGACAAATAAACAAATGACACTTTATTTAAAAACGGATTTAAAGGGTAACTAGATAATACATTTATAATTTTCATAACATAAAATTTCGATTTTTTAAACATTTATTTGTATCAACTACTAAATGTTTGTAAACTTTTCTTTATTGTAGCCTCAAAAATTGAGGTAAATAAACAAATGACACTTTATTTCAAAACGGATTTAAAGGGTAACTAGATAATACATTTATAATTTTCATAACATAAAATTTCGATTTTTTAAACATTTATTTGTATCAACTACTAAATGTTTACAAACTTTTCTTTATTGTAGCCTCAAAAATTGAGGCAAATAAACAAATGACACTTTATTTCAAAACGGATTTAAAGGGTAACTAGATAATACATTTATAATTTTCATGACATAAAATTTCGATTTTTTAAACATTTATTTGTATCAACTACTAAATGTTTACAAACTTTTCTTTATTGTAGCCTCAAATATTGAGACAAATAAACAAATGACACTTTATTTAAAAACGGATTTAAAGGGTAACTAGATAATACATTTATAATTTTCATAACATAACATTTCGATTTTTTAAACATTTATTTGTATCAACCACTAAATGTTTACAAACTTTTCTTTATTGTAACCTCAAATATTGAGGTAAATAAACAAATGACACTTTATTTAAAAACGGATTTAAAGGGTAACTAGATAATACATTTATAATTTTCATAACATAAAATTTCGATTTTTTAAACATTTATTTGTATCAACTACTAAATGTTTCCAAACTTTTCTTTATTGTAGCCTCAAAAATTGAGGCAAATAAACAAATGACACTTTATTTCAAAACGGATTTAAAGGGTAACTAGATAATACATTTATAATTTTCATGACATAAAATTTCGATTTTTTAAACATTTATTTGTATCAACCACTAAATGTTTACAAACTTTTCTTTATTGTAACCTCAAATATTGAGGTAAATAAACAAATGACACTTTATTTCAAAACGGATTTAAAGGGTAACTAGATAATACATTTATAATTTTCATAACATAAAATTTCGATTTTTTAAACATTTATTTGTATCAACTACTAAATGTTTACAAACTTTTCTTTATTGTAGCCTCAAAAATTGAGGCAAATAAACAAATGACACTTTATTTCAAAACGGATTTAAAGGGTAACTAGATAATACATTTATAATTTTCATGACATAAAATTTCGATTTTTTAAACATTTATTTGTATCAACTACTAAATGTTTACAAACTTTTCTTTATTGTAGCCTCAAATATTGAGACAAATAAACAAATGACACTTTATTTAAAAACGGATTTAAAGGGTAACTAGATAATACATTTATAATTTTCATAACATAACATTTCGATTTTTTAAACATTTATTTGTATCAACTACTAAATGTTTACAAACTTTTCTTTATTGTCGCCTCAAAAATTGAGGCAAATAAACAAATGACACTTTATTTCAAAACGGATTTAAAGGGTAACTAGATAATACATTTATAATTTTCATAACATAAAATTTCGATTTTTTAAACATTTATTTGTATCAACTACTAAATGTTTACAAACTTTTCTGTATTGTAGCCTCAAATATTGAGGTAAATAAACAAATGACACTTTATTTCAAAACGGATTTAAAGGGTAACTAGATAATAATACATTTATAATTTTCATAACATAAAATTTCGATTTTTTAAACATTTATTTGTATCAACTACTAAATGTTTATAAACTTTTCTTTATTGTAGCCTCAATAATTGAGGCAAATAAACAAATGACACTTTATTTCAAAACGGATTTAAAGGGTAACTAGATAATACATTTATAATTTTCATAACCTAAAATTTCGATTTTTTAAACATTTATTTGTATCAACTACTAAATGTTTGTAAACTTTTCTTTATTGTAGCCTCAAAAATTGAGGTAAATAAACAAATGACACTTTATTTCAAAACGGATTTAAAGGGTAACTAGATAATACATTTATAATTTTCATAACATAAAATTTCGATTTTTTAAACATTTATTTGTATCAACTACTAAATGTTTGTAAACTTTTCTTTATTGTAGCCTCAAATATTGAGGTAAATAAACAAATGACACTTTATTTCAAAACGGATTTAAAGGGTAACTAGATAATACATTTATAATTTTCATAACATAACATTTCGATTTTTTAAACATTTATTTGTATCCACTATTAAATGTTTACAAACTTTTCTTTATTGTAGCCTCAAAAATTGAGGTAAATAAACAAATGACACTTTATTTCAAAACGGATTTAAAGGGTAACTAGATAATACATTTATAATTTCCATAACATAAAATTTCGATTTTTTAAACATTTATTTGTATCAACTACTAAATGTTTACAAACTTTTCTTTATTTTAGCCTCAAATATTGAGGCAAATAAACAAATGACACTTTATTTCAAAACGGATTTAAAGGGTAACTAGATAATACATTTATAATTTTCATAACATAAATTTCGATTTTTTAAACATTTATTTGTATCAACTACTAAATGTTTGTAAACTTTTCTTTATTGTAGCCTCAAAAATTGAGGTAAATAAACAAATGACACTTTATTTCAAAACGGATTTAAAGGGTAACTAGATAATACATTTATAATTTTCATAACATAAAATTTCGATTTTTTAAACATTTATTTGTATCAACTACTAAATGTTTACAAACTTTTCTTTATTTTAGCCTCAAATATTGAGGCAAATAAACAAATGACACTTTATTTCAAAACGGATTTAAAGGGTAACTAGATAATACATTTATAATTTTCATAACATAAATTTCGATTTTTTAAACATTTATTTGTATCAACTACTAAATGTTTGTAAACTTTTCTTTATTGTAGCCTCAAAAATTGAGGTAAATAAACAAATGACACTTTATTTCAAAACGGATTTAAAGGGTAACTAGATAATACATTTATAATTTCCATAACATAAAATTTCGATTTTTTAAACATTTATTTGTATCAACTACTAAATGTTTACAAACTTTTCTTTATTTTAGCCTCAAATATTGAGGCAAATAAACAAATGACACTTTATTTCAAAACGGATTTAAAGGGTAACTAGATAATACATTTATAATTTTCATAACATAAATTTCGATTTTTTAAACATTTATTTGTATCAACTACTAAATGTTTGTAAACTTTTCTTTATTGTAGCCTCAAAAATTGAGGTAAATAAACAAATGACACTTTATTTCAAAACGGATTTAAAGGGTAACTAGATAATACATTTATAATTTTCATAACATAAAATTTCGATTTTTTAAACATTTATTTGTATCAACTACTAAATGTTTATAAACTTTTCTTTATTGTAGCCTCAAAAATTGAGGCAAATAAACAAATGACAATTTATTTCAAAACGGATTTAAAGGGTAACTAGATAATACATTTATAATTTTCATAACATAAAATTTCGATTTTTTAAACATTTATTTGTATCAACTACTAAATGTTTACAAACTTTTCTTTATTTTAGCCTCAAATATTGAGGCAAATAAACAAATGACACTTTATTTCAAAACGGATTTAAAGGGTAACTAGATAATACATTTATAATTTTCATAACATAAAATTTCGATTTTTTAAACATTTATTTGTATCAACTACTAAATGTTTACAAACTTTTCTTTATTGTAGCCTCAAAAATTGAGGTAAATAAACAAATGACACTTTATTTCAAAACGGATATAAAGGGTAACTAGATAATACATTTATAATTTTCATAACATAAAATTTCGATTTTTTAAACATTTATTTGTATCAACTACTAAATGTTTACAAACTTTTCTTTATTGTAGCCTCAAAAATTGAGGCAAATAAACAAATGACACTTTATTTCAAAACGGATTTAAAGGGTAACTAGATAATACATTTATAATTTTCATAACATAAAATTTCGATTTTTTAAACATTTATTTGTATCAACTACTAAATGTTTATAAACTTTTCTTTATTGTAGCCTCAAAAATTGAGGCAAATAAACAAATGACAATTTATTTCAAAACGGATTTAAAGGGTAACTAGATAATACATTTATAATTTTCATAACATAAAATTTCGATTTTTTAAACATTTATTTGTATCAACTACTAAATGTTTACAAACTTTTCTTTATTTTAGCCTCAAATATTGAGGCAAATAAACAAATGACACTTTATTTCAAAACGGATTTAAAGGGTAACTAGATAATACATTTATAATTTTCATAACATAAAATTTCGATTTTTTAAACATTTATTTGTATCAACTACTAAATGTTTACAAACTTTTCTTTATTGTAGCCTCAAAAATTGAGGTAAATAAACAAATGACACTTTATTTCAAAACGGATATAAAGGGTAACTAGATAATACATTTATAATTTTCATAACATAAAATTTCGATTTTTTAAACATTTATTTGTATCAACTACTAAATGTTTACAAACTTTTCTTTATTGTAGCCTCAAAAATTGAGGCAAATAAACAAATGACACTTTATTTCAAAACGGATTTAAAGGGTAACTAGATAATACATTTATAATTTTCATAACATAAAATTTCGATTTTTTAAACATTTATTTGTATCAACTACTAAATGTTTATAAACTTTTCTTTATTGTAGCCTCAAATATTGAGGTAAATAAACAAATGACACTTTATTTCAAAAGTTATGTAAGATATCGTATATATATTATAGGTGGACGAAAATGTCCTTATAAACCTCCGATAACAGTGGCGTCTATATTTGTAAGAAGAAAAAAAAGTGTTTCTATTTGATTTAGTGGGCCATACATCGCGAATAATCCGACAGTAAATCGATCCCCCCAGGCGTATAATACGGTTCGAAACGTCTCCCGCAGGTTTTCCCGAAGAGGACAGCCGCGTGTATATTTATTCCTCCGCGCGCGCCATATAACCGTGAGCATAACTCAAATTCCAGCAACCCCGTGTGCGAGTGATCGCATCCGAAGGTGTTGCTTCCTCTCCGATTGACATTATTCCGCGATAAATAACGCCGGAATTGCACCCCAGCGCGCCCCTAACGCGCGTAGGTGACAAGGCGCGAATTGGTATATTCCGACGGCGCCTTTTCATTTTTCATATTGTTTAACGCGTCGCGCGCGCGCGCTTTTATTATTTCCGCGATTTTTTATCGTCACCCGCACGACACGTCGCGCTTTATCGCGAAAAACCGAGAGTGTAGAAACTGCAGCTTAAAATTGTATTGTGTTTCGCCCATATAAAATACGGCGTTATTATATTTGCGACGGAAAGAAACAATGGTGGCATCCGGCGGCGGCGGCGGCGGTTGCACGGGTATGAGAGTGTCAGAAAGAGAGAGAATGAGGTCCATTAAAATTGCTAATTAAGTGCGTCAATGAGAATTATCAATTCCCGCCGCGCGTACTCTTTATTATTAACCCCCGGCGACAATAAATCCCGAGAATATCCGTTTCCGAACCGAAAATAATAATAAAGCCGAACGCGTGACGGTGGCTGCGTGAAACAAAAGGCGACGTAAAAAATTATGCGAAATTTATTATTATATACATATCTGCGCCGCCGCCCCCCACGAAAGAAAGCCCGGCGCGGAAACAATGGTCGATTTGCATTTATCCGAGCCGCCCTCCCGAAAACAATAGATATCGGGCACGACCGATTTCGCTATCCGGCGCGGCGCCCTTTTAGGGATTAAATAATTAAAATATTATTTAGTGCGCGCGTGCAGTTTATGAATATCGGGCAAGATATCCGCCCCGAATTATTCATGGGGTTGACCCGGCGATGATAAATTTTATCCCGAGCCCCGATTTATTCAATCTCGCAGGACCTAATGGAATTACGGCCACCTACTACAGGAAAATCCTGCTATCTTTTTAATCATCTATCTCTTTTTGCATAAAATTTCAAATACAGAACCGTCCTTTAATATTCAGTCTTTTTTAAACACCCTCATACGTTCATGATTTCTTTTAGGCCCTCTAAGGATACTGGATGACTTTCTTCGTGTCTTTTAGTAACTTTTCGACTCTCTAAATACCCGTCAGCCTATTATAATCCATTGGACTTTCCTAATTTCTTTCTATATACAAGATTATATATGAATTAACGACTTAAATTATTTTTGAAGATATCTTCAAAATGGGTAAAGCTATGCCTGTTTAAATGCCAATAGGGCGATTTTATCAACAACAGTCTTCGTTTGAAGTGTTTTATTGCAAATACAATCTATCTACATACAAGATTATGCATGCATTAAGAACTTAATTTATCTGGCCCTACTATAAATAAAGATTTTTGAAGATATCTTCAAAATGAGTAAAGATATGCCTGTTTAAACGCCAATAGGGCGATTTTATCAACAACAGTCTTCTTCTGAAGTGTTTTATTGCAAATCCAATCTATCTACATACAAGATTATGCATGCATTAAGAACTTAATTTATCTGGCCCTAGTATAAATAAAGATTTTTGAAGATATCTTCAAAATGAGTAAAGATACGACCGTTTAATTGCCAATTGGGCAATTTTATCAATAACAGACTTCTTCAAAACTATTTCATTAGCAATCCAATCTATCTATATACAAGATTATATATGCATTAAGGACTTACATTATCTGGCCCTGGTGTAAACAAAGATTTTTGAAGATATCTTCAAAATGAGTTAAAGATATGCCTGTTTAAATGTCAATAAGGCGATTTTATCAATAGCAGTCTTCTTCTGAAGTGTTTTATTGCAAATACAATTTATCTACATACAAGATTATACATGTATTAGGAACTTAATTTATCTGGCCCTAGTATAAATAAAGATTTTTGAAGATATCTTCAAAATGAGTAAAGATATGACCGTTTAATTGCCAATTGGGCAATTTTATCAATAACAGACCACTTCAAAACTATTTCATTAGCAATCCAATCTATCTATATACAAGATTATATATGAATTAAGGACTTAAATTATCTGGCCCTAGTGTAAACAAAGATTTTTGAAGATATCTTCAAAATGAGTAAAGATATGCCTGTTTAAATGCCAATAGGGCGATTTTATCAACAACAGTCTTCTTCTGAAGTGATTTATTGCAAATCCAATCTATCTACATACAAGATTATGCATGCATTAAGAACGTAATTTATCTGGCCCTAGTATATATAAAGATTTTTGAAGATATCTTCAAAATGAGTAAAGATACGACCGTTTAATTGCCAATTGGGCAATTTTATCAATAACAGACTTCTTCAAAACTATTTCATTAGCAATCCAATGTATCTATATACAAGATTATATATGCATTAAGGACTTAAATTATCTGGCCCTGGTGTAAACAAAGATTTTTGAAGATATCTTCAAAATGAGTAAAGATATGCCTGTTTAAATTCCAATAGGGCGATTTTATCAACAACAGTCTGCTTTTGAAGTGTTTTATTGCAAATCCAATCTATCTACATACAAGATTATGCATGCATTAAGAACTGAATTTATCTGGCCATAGTATAAATAAAGATTTTTGAAGATATCTTCAAAATGAGTAAAGATATGACCGTTTAATTTCCAATTGGGTAATTTTATCAATAACAGACTTCTTCAAAACTATTTCATTAGTAATCCAATCTATCTATATACAAGATTATATATGCATTAAGGACTTAAATGATCTGGCCCTGGTGCAAACAAAGATTTTTGAAGATATCTTCAAAATCAGTAAAGATATGCCTGTTTAAACGCCAATAGGGCGATTTTATCAATAACAGTCTTCTTCTGAAGTGTTTTATTGCAAATACAATGTATCTATATACAAGATTATGCATGTATTAGGAACTTAATTTATTTGGCCCTAGTATAAATAAAGATTTTTGGAGATATCTTCAAAATGAGTAAAGATATGACTGTTTCATGGCCAATTGGGCAATTTTATCAATAACAGACTTCTTCAAAACAATTTCATTAGCAATCCAATGTATCTATATACAAGATTATATATGCATTAAGGACTTAAATTATCTGGCCCTGGTGTAAACAAAGATTTTTGAAGATATCTTCAAAATGAGTAAAGATATGCCTGTTTAAATGCCAATAAGGCGATTTTATCAATAGCAGTCTTCTTCTGAAGTGTTTTATTGCAAATACAATTTATCTACATACAAGATTATACATGTATTAGGAACTTAATTTATCTGGCCCTAGTATAAATAAAGATTTTTGAAGATATCTTCAAAATGAGTAAAGATATGCCTGTTTAAATGCCAATAGGACGATTTTATCAATAACAGTCTTCTTCTGAAGTGTTTTATTGCAAATACAATCTATCTACATACAAGATTATGCATTCATTAAGAACTTGATTTATCTGGCCCTAGTATAAATAAAGATTTTTGAAGATATCTTCAAAATGAGTAAAGATATGACCGTTTAATTGCCAATTGGGCAATTTTATCAATAACAGACTTCTTCAAAACTATTTCATTAGCAATCCAATCTATCTATATACAAGATTATATATGCATTAAGGACTTAAATTATCTGGCCCTGGTGTAAACAAAGATTTTTGAAGATATCTTCAAAATGAGTAAAGATATGCCTGTTTAAATTCCAATAGGGCGATTTTATCAACAACAGTCTGCTTTTGAAGTGTTTTATTGCAAATCCAATCTATCTACATACACGATTATGCATGCATTAAGAACTGAATTTATCTGGCCATATTATAAATAAAGATTTTTGAAGATATCTTCAAAATGAGTAAAGATATGCCTGTTTAAATGCCAATAAGGCGATTTTATCAATAGCAGTCTTCTTCTGAAGTGTTTGATTGCAAATACAATCTATCTACATACAAGATTATGCATGCATTAAGAACTTAATTTATTTATCTTATAGCAGTTTTCTTGAAATTTATCTATTGGGGCTCTAGTTGATTAAAAAAAAGTTGAATTGATGTCATTTGTAACTTCAACACTAAATAACTTGAAAATCGTAATAGTTACAATCGTAATCATAACCAAATCTGTTAACTTGATTCATTAGCTATGTTTACTGAAATTTTCAAGAAAATTCACCAAGCAGTTTTCCTGGAATTTATCTATTGGGGCTCTAGTTGATTAAAAAAAAGTTGAATTGATGTCATTTGTAACTTCAACACTAAATAACTCGAAAATCGTAATAGTTACAATCGTAATCATAACCAAATCTGTTAGTTTGATTTATTAACTATGTTTACTGAAATTTTCAAGAAAATTCATCAAGCAGTTTTCCTGGAATTTATCTATTGAGGCTCTAGTTGATTAAAAAAAAAGTTGAATTAATGGCATTTGTAACTTCAACACTAAATAACTCGAAAATCGTAATAGTTACAATCGTAATCATAACCAAATCTGTTAGCTTGATTCATTAGCTATGTTTACTGAAATTTTCAAGAAAATTTACCAAGCAGTTTTCCTAGAATTTACCTATTAGGGCTCTAGTTGATTAAAAAAAAGTTAAATTGATGTCATTTGTAACTTCAACACTAAATAACTCGAAAATCGTAATAGTTACAATCGTAATCATAACCAAATCTATTAGCTTGATTCATTAGCTATGTTTACTGAAATTTTCAAGAAAATTCACCAAGCAGTTTTCCTGGAATTTATTTATTAGGACTCTAGTTGATTAAAAAAAAGTTGAATTGATATCATTTGTAACTTCAACACTAAATAACTCGAAAATCGTAATGGTTACAATCGTAATCATAACCAAATCTGTTAGCTTGATTCATTAGCTATGTTTATTGAAATTTTCAAGAAAATTCACCAAGCAGTTTTCCAGGAATTTATCTATTGGGGCTTTAGTTGATTAAAAAAAAGTTGAATTGATGTCATTTGTAACTTCAACACTAAATAACTCGAAAATCGTAATAGTTACAATCGTAATCATAACCAAATCTGTTAGCTTAATTCATTAGCTATGTTTACTGAAATTTTCAAGAAAATTCACCAAGTAGTTTTCCATGAATTTATCTATTGGGGCTCTAGTTGATTAAAAAAAAGTTGAATTGATGTCATGTGTAAATTCAACAATAAATAACTCGAAAATCGTAATAGTTACAATCGTAGTCGTAACTAAATCTGTTAGCTTGATTCATTAGCTATGTTTACTGAAATTTTCAAGAAAATTCACCAAGCTGTTTTCCTGGAATTTATTTATTAGGGCTCTAGTTGATTAAAAAAAAGTTGAATTGATGTCATTTGTAAATTTAACACTAAATAACTCGAAAATCGTAATAGTTACAATCGTAATCATAACCAAATCTGTTAGCTTAATTCATTAGCTATGTTTACTGAAATTTTCAAGAAAATTCACCGAGCAGTTTTCCTGGAATTTATTTATTGGGGCTCTAGTTGATTAAATAAAAGTTGAATTGATGTCATTTGTAACTTCAACACTAAATAACTGGAAAATCGTAATAGTTACAATCGTAATCATAACCAAATCTGTTAGCTTGATTCATTAGTTATGTTTACTGAAATTTTCAAGAAAATTCACCAAGCTGTTTTCTTGGAATTTATTTATTAGGGCTCTAGTTGATTAAAAAAAAGTTGAATTAATGTCATTTGTAACTTCAACACTAAATAACTTGAAAATCGTAATAGTTACAATCGTAGTCATAATCAAATCTGTTAGTTTGATTCATTAGCTATGTTTACTGAAATTTTCAAGAAAATTCACCAAACAGTTTTTCTGGAATTTATCTATTGGGGCTCTAGTTGATTAAAAAAAAGTTGAATTGATGTCATTTGTAACTTCAACACTAAATAACTTGAAAATCGTAAATAGTTACAATCGTAATCATAACCAAATCTGTTAGCTTGATTCATTAACTATGTTTACTGAAATTTTCAAGAAAATTCCCCAAGCAGTTTTCCTGGAATTTATCTATTGGGGCTCTAGTTTATTAAAAAAAAGTTGAATTGATGTCATTTGTAACTTCAACACTAAATAACTCGAAAATCGTAATAGTTACAATCGTAATCATAACCAAATCTGTTAACTTGATTCATTAGCTATGTTTACTGAAATTTTCAAGAAAATTCACCAAGCAGTTTTCCAGGAATTTATCTATTGGGGCTCTAGTTGACTAAAAAAAAGTTGAATTGATGTCATTTGTAACTTCAATACTAAATAATTCGAAAATCGTAATAGTTACAATCGTAATCATATTCAAATCTGTTAGCTTAATTCATTAGCTATGTTTACTGAAATTTTCAAGAAAATTCACCAAGCAATTTTCCAGGAATTTATTTATTGGGTTCTAGTTGATTAAAAAAAAGTTGAATTGATGTCATTTGTAACATCAACACTAAATAACTCGAAAATCGTAATAGTTACAATCGTAATCATAACCAAATCTGTTAGCTTGATTTATTAGCTATGTTTACTAAAATTTTCAAGAAAATTCATCAAGCAGTTTTCTCGGAATTTGTCTATTTGGGCTTCTAGTTAATTAACAAAAATTGAATTGATGGCATTTGTAACTTCAACACTAAATAACTCGAAAATCGTAATAGTTACAATCGTAATCATAACCAAATCTGTTAGCTTGATTTATTAGCTATGTTTACTGAAATTTTCAAGAAAATTCATCAAGCAGTTTTCTCGAAATTTGTCTATTCGGGCTTCTAGTTAATTAAAAAAAATTGAATTGATGTCATTTGTAACTTCAACACTAAATAACTCGAAAATAGTAATGGTTACAATCGTAATCATAACCAAATCTATTAGCTTGATTCATTAGCTATGTTTACTGAAATTTTCAAGAAAATTCACCAAGCAGTTTTCCTGGAATTTATTTATTAGGGTTCTAGTTGATTAAAAAAAAGTTGAATTGATGTCATTTGTAACTTCAACACTAAATAACTTGAAAATCGTAATAGTTACAATCGTAATCATATTCAAATCTGATAGCTTAATTCATTAGCTATGTTTACTGAAATTTTCAAGAAAATTCACCAAGCAGTTTTCCTAGAATTTATCTATTGGGGCTCTAGTTGATTAAAAAAAAGTTGAATTGATGTCATTTGTAACATCAACACTAAATAACTCGAAAATCGTAATAGTTACAATCGTAATCATAACCAAATCTGTTAGCTTGATTCATTAGCTATGTTTACTGAAATTTTCAAGAAAATTCACCCAGCAGTTTTCCTGGGATTTATCTATTGGGGCTCTAGTTGATTAAAAAAAAGTTGAATTGATGTCATTTGTAACTTTAACACTAAATAACTCGAAAATCGTAATAGTTACAATCGTAATCATAACCAAATCTGTTAGCTTGATTCATTAGCTATGTTTACTGAAATTTTCAAGAAAATTCACCAAGCTGTTTTCCTGGAATTTATTTATTAGGGCTCTAGTTGATTAAAAAAAAGTTGAATTGATGTCATTTGTAACTTTAACACTAAATAACTCGAGAATCGTAGTAGTTACAATCGTAATCGTAACCAAATCTGTTAGCTTGATTCATTAGCTATGTTTACTGAAATTTTCAAGAAAATTCAACAAGCAGTTTTCCTGGAATTTATCTATTGGGGCTCTAGTTGATTAAAAAAAAGTTGAATTGATGTCATTTGTAACTTCAACACTAAATAACTCGAAAATCGTAGTAGTTACAATGGTAATCATAACCAAATCTGTTAGCTTGATTCATTAGCTATATTTACTGAAATTTACAAGAAAATTCACCAAGCAGTTTTCGTGGAATTTATCTATTGGGGCTCTAGTTGATTAAAAAAAGTTGAATTGATGTTATTTGTAACTTCAACACTAAATAACTCGAAAATCGTAATAGTTACAATCGTAATCATAACCAAATCTGTTAGCTTGATTTATTAGCTATGTTTACTGAAATTTTCAAGAAAATTCACCAAGTAGTTTTCCATGAATTTATCTATTGGGGCTCTAGTTGATTAAAAAAAAGTTGAATTGATGTCATGTGTAACTTCAACAATAAATAACTCGAAAATCGTAATAGTTACAATCGTAGTCGTAACTAAATCTGTTAGCTTGATTCATTAGCTATGTTTACTGAAATTTTCAAGAAAATTCACCAAGCTGTTTTCCTGGAATTTATTTATTAGGGCTCTAGTTGATTAAAAAAAAGTTGAATTGATGTCATTTGTAAATTTAACACTAAATAACTCGAAAATCGTAATAGTTACAATCGTAATCATAACCAAATCTGTTAGCTTAATTCATTAGCTATGTTTACTGAAATTTTCAAGAAAATTCACCGAGCAGTTTTCCTGGAATTTATTTATTAGGGCTCTAGTTGATTAAAAAAAAATTGAATTGATGTTATTTGTAACTTCAACACTAAATAACTCGAAAATCGTAGTAGTTACAATCGTAATCATAACCAAATTTATCTATTGGGGCTCTAGTTGATTAAAAAAAGTTGAATTGATGTTATTTGTAACTTCAACACTAAATAACTCGAAAATCGTAATAGTTACAATCGTAATCATAACCAAATCTGTTAGCTTGATTTATTAGCTATGTTTACTGAAATTTTCAAGAAAATTCACCAAGTAGTTTTCCATGAATTTATCTATTGGGGCTCTAGTTGATTAAAAAAAAGTTGAATTGATGTCATGTGTAACTTCAACAATAAATAACTCGAAAATCGTAATAGTTACAATCGTAGTCGTAACTAAATCTGTTAGCTTGATTCATTAGCTATGTTTACTGAAATTTTCAAGAAAATTCACCAAGCTGTTTTCCTGGAATTTATTTATTAGGGCTCTAGTTGATTAAAAAAAAGTTGAATTGATGTCATTTGTAAATTTAACACTAAATAACTCGAAAATCGTAATAGTTACAATCGTAATCATAACCAAATCTGTTAGCTTAATTCATTAGCTATGTTTACTGAAATTTTCAAGAAAATTCACCGAGCAGTTTTCCTGGAATTTATTTATTAGGGCTCTAGTTGATTAAAAAAAAATTGAATTGATGTTATTTGTAACTTCAACACTAAATAACTCGAAAATCGTAGTAGTTACAATCGTAATCATAACCAAATCTGTTAGCTTGATTCATTAGCTATGTTTACTGAAATTTTCAAGAAAATTCACCAAGCAGTTTTCCTGGAATTTATCTATTGGGGCTCTAGTTGATTAAATAAAAGTTGAATTGATGTCATTTGTAACTTCAACACTAAATAACTGGAAAATCGTAATAGTTACAATCGTAATCATAACCAAATCTGTTAGCTTGATTCATTAGCTATGTTTACTGAAATTTTCAAGAAAATTCACCAAGCTGTTTTCTTGGAATTTATTTATTAGGGCTCTAGTTGATTAAAAAAAAGTTGAATTAATGTCATTTGTAACTTCAACACTAAATAACTTGAAAATCGTAATAGTTACAATCGTAATCATAATCAAATCTGTTAGTTTGATTCATTAGCTATGTTTACTGAAATTTTCAAGAAAATTCACCAAGCAGTTTTCCTGGAATTTATCTATTGGGGCTCTAGTTGATTAAAAAAAAGTTGAATTGATGTCATTTGTAACTTCAACACTAAATAACTCGAAAATCGTAATGGTTACGATCGTAATCATAACCAAATCTGTTAGCTTGATTCAGTAGCTATGTTTACTGAAATTTTCAAGAAAATTCACCAAGCTGTTTTCTTGGAATTTATTTATTAGGGCTCTAGTTGATTAAAAAAAAGTTGAATTAATGTCATTTGTAACTTCAACACTAAATAACTTGAAAATCGTAATAGTTACAATCGTAATCATAATCAAATCTGTTAGTTTGATTCATTAGCTATGTTTACTGAAATTTTCAAGAAAATTCACCAAGCAGTTTTCCTGGAATTTATCTATTGGGGCTCTAGTTGATTAAATAAAAGTTGAATTGATGTCATTTGTAACTTCAACACTAAATAACTGGAAAATCGTAATAGTTACAATCGTAATCATAACCAAATCTGTTAGCTTGATTCATTAGCTATGTTTACTGAAATTTTCAAGAAAATTCACCAAGCTGTTTTCTTGGAATTTATTTATTAGGGCTCTAGTTGATTAAAAAAAAGTTGAATTTATGTCATTTGTAACTTCAACACTAAATAACTTGAAAATCGTAATAGTTACAATCGTAATCATAATCAAATCTGTTAGTTTGATTCATTAGCTATGTTTACTGAAATTTTAAAGAAAATTCACCAAGTAGTTTTCCAGGAATTTATCTATTGGGGCTTTAGTTGATTAAAAAAAAGTTGAATTGATGTCATTTGTAACTTCAACACTAAATAACTCGAAAATCGTAATAGTTACAATTGTAATCATAACCAAATCTGTTAGCTTGATTCATTAGCTATGTTTACTGAAATTTTCAAGAAAATTCACCAAACAGTTTTTCAGGAATTTATCTATTGGGGCTCTAGTTGATTAAAAAAAAGTTGAATTGATGTCATTTGTAACTTCAACACTAAATAACTCGAAAATCGTAATAGTTACAATCGTAATCATAACCAAATCTGTTAGTTTGATTCATTAATTATGTTTACTGAAATTTTCAAGAAAATTCACCAAGCAGTTTTTCTGGAATTTATCTATTAGGGCTCTAGTTGATTAAAAAAAAGTTGAATTGATGTCATTTGTAACTTCAACACTAAATAAATCGAAAATCGTAATAGTTACAATCGCAATCGTAACTAAATCTGTTAGCTTGATTCATTAGCTATGTTTACTGAAATTTTCAAGAAAATTCACCAAGCAGTTTTCCAGGAATTTATCTATTAGGGCTCTAGTTGATTAAAAAAAAATTGAATTGATGTCATTTGTAACTTCAACACTAAATAACTCGAAAATCGTAATAGTTACAATTGTAATCATAACCAAATCTGTTAGCTTGATTCATTAGCTATGTTTACTGAAATTTTCAAGAAAATTCACCAAACAGTTTTTCTGGAATTTATCTATTGGGGCTCTAGTTGATTAAAAAAAAGTTGAATTGATGTCATTTGTAACTTCAACACTAAATAACTTGAAAATCGTAAATAGTTACAATCGTAATCATAACCAAATCTGTTAGCTTGATTCATTAGCTATGTTTATTTTAATTTTCAAGAAAATTCACCAAGTAGTTTTCCAGGAATTTATCTATTGGGGCTTTAGTTGATTAAAAAAAAGTTGAATTGATGTCATTTGTAACTTCAACACTAAATAACTCGAAAATCGTAATAGTTACAATCGTAATCATAATCACATCTGTTAGCTTGATTCATTAACTATGTTTACTGACATTTTCAAGAAAATTCACCAAGCAGTTTTTCTGGAATTTATCTATTGGGGCTCTAGTTGATTAATAAAAAGTTGAATTGATGTCATTTGTAACTTCAACACTAAATAACTCGAAAATCGTAATGGTTACAATCGTAATCATAACCACATCTATTATCTTGATTCAGTAGCTATGTTTACTGAAATTTTCAAGAAAATTCACCAAGCAGTTTTCTTGGAATTTATCTATTGGGGCTCTAGTTGACTAAAAAAAAGTTGAATTGATGTCATTTGTAACTTCAATACTAAATAATTCGAAAATCGTAATAGTTACAATCGTAATCATATTCAAATCTGTTAGCTTAATTCATTAGCTATGTTTACTGAAATTTTCAAGAAAATTCACCAAGCAATTTTCCAGGAATTTATTTATTGGGTTCTAGTTGATTAAAAAAAAGTTGAATTGATGTCATTTGTAACATCAACACTAAATAACTCGAAAATCGTAATAGTTACAATCGTAATCATAACCAAATCTGTTAGCTTGATTTATTAGCTATGTTTACTAAAATTTTCAAGAAAATTCATCAAGCAGTTTTCTCGGAATTTGTCTATTTGGGCTTCTAGTTAATTAACAAAAAATGAATTGATGTCATTTGTAACTTCAACACTAAATAACTCGAAAATCGTAATAGTTACAATCGTAATCATAACCAAATCTGTTAGCTTGATTTATTAGCTATGTTTACTGAAATTTTCAAGAAAATTCATCAAGCAGTTTTCTCGGATTTTGTCTATTTGGGCTTCTAGTTAATTAAAAAAAATTGAATTGATGTCATTTGTAACTTCAACACTAAATAACTCGAAAATAGTAATGGTTACAATCGTAATCATAACCAAATCTATTAGCTTGATTCATTAGCTATGTTTACTGAAATTTTCAAGAAAATTCACCAAGCAGTTTTCTTGGAATTTATCTATTGGGGCTCTAGTTGACTAAAAAAAAGTTGAATTGATGTCATTTGTAACTTCAATACTAAATAATTCGAAAATCGTAATAGTTACAATCGTAATCATATTCAAATCTGTTAGCTTAATTCATTAGCTATGTTTACTGAAATTTTCAAGAAAATTCACCAAGCAATTTTCCAGGAATTTATTTATTGGGTTCTAGTTGATTAAAAAAAAGTTGAATTGATGTCATTTGTAACATCAACACTAAATAACTCGAAAATCGTAATAGTTACAATCGTAATCATAACCAAATCTGTTAGCTTGATTTATTAGCTATGTTTACTAAAATTTTCAAGAAAATTCATCAAGCAGTTTTCTCGGAATTTGTCTATTTGGGCTTCTACTTAATTAACAAAAATTGAATTGATGGCATTTGTAACTTCAACACTAAATAACTCGAAAATCGTAATAGTTACAATCGTAATCATAACCAAATCTGTTAGCTTGATTTATTAGCTATGTTTACTGAAATTTTCAAGAAAATTCATCAAGCAGTTTTCTCGAAATTTGTCTATTCGGGCTTCTAGTTAATTAAAAAAAATTGAATTGATGTCATTTGTAACTTCAACACTAAATAACTCGAAAATAGTAATGGTTACAATCGTAATCATAACCAAATCTATTAGCTTGATTCATTAGCTATGTTTACTGAAATTTTCAAGAAAATTCACTAAGCAGTTTTCCTGGAATTTATTTATTAGGGTTCTAGTTGATTAAAAAAAAGTTGAATTGATGTCATTTGTAACTTCAACACTAAATAACTTGAAAATCGTAATAGTTACAATCGTAATCATATTCAAATCTGTTAGCTTAATTCATTAGCTATGTTTACTGAAATTTTCAAGAAAATTCACCAAGCAGTTTTCCTAGAATTTATCTATTGGGGCTCTAGTTGATTAAAAAAAAGTTGAATTGATGTCATTTGTAACATCAACACTAAATAACTCGAAAATCGTAATAGTTACAATCGTAATCATAACCAAATCTGTTAGCTTGATTCATTAGCTATGTTTACTGAAATTTTCAAGAAAATTCACCCAGCAGTTTTCCTGGGATTTATCTATTGGGGCTCTAGTTGATTAAAAAAAAGTTGAATTGATGTCATTTGTAACTTTAACACTAAATAACTCGAAAATCGTAATAGTTACAATCGTAATCATAACCAAATCTGTTAGCTTGATTCATTAGCTATGTTTACTGAAATTTTCAAGAAAATTCACCAAGCTGTTTTCCTGGAATTTATTTATTAGGGCTCTAGTTGATTAAAAAAAAGTTGAATTGATGTCATTTGTAACTTTAACACTAAATAACTCGAGAATCGTAGTAGTTACAATCGTAATCGTAACCAAATCTGTTAGCTTGATTCATTAGCTATGTTTACTGAAATTTTCAAGAAAATTCAACAAGCAGTTTTCCTGGAATTTATCTATTGGGGCTCTAGTTGATTAAAAAAAAGTTGAATTGATGTCATTTGTAACTTCAACACTAAATAACTCGAAAATCGTAGTAGTTACAATGGTAATCATAACCAAATCTGTTAGCTTGATTCATTAGCTATATTTACTGAAATTTACAAGAAAATTCACCAAGCAGTTTTCGTGGAATTTATCTATTGGGGCTCTAGTTGATTAAAAAAAGTTGAATTGATGTTATTTGTAACTTCAACACTAAATAACTCGAAAATCGTAATAGTTACAATCGTAATCATAACCAAATCTGTTAGCTTGATTTATTAGCTATGTTTACTGAAATTTTCAAGAAAATTCACCAAGTAGTTTTCCATGAATTTATCTATTGGGGCTCTAGTTGATTAAAAAAAAGTTGAATTGATGTCATGTGTAACTTCAACAATAAATAACTCGAAAATCGTAATAGTTACAATCGTAGTCGTAACTAAATCTGTTAGCTTGATTCATTAGCTATGTTTACTGAAATTTTCAAGAAAATTCACCAAGCTGTTTTCCTGGAATTTATTTATTAGGGCTCTAGTTGATTAAAAAAAAGTTGAATTGATGTCATTTGTAAATTTAACACTAAATAACTCGAAAATCGTAATAGTTACAATCGTAATCATAACCAAATCTGTTAGCTTAATTCATTAGCTATGTTTACTGAAATTTTCAAGAAAATTCACCGAGCAGTTTTCCTGGAATTTATTTATTAGGGCTCTAGTTGATTAAAAAAAAATTGAATTGATGTTATTTGTAACTTCAACACTAAATAACTCGAAAATCGTAGTAGTTACAATCGTAATCATAACCAAATTTATCTATTGGGGCTCTAGTTGATTAAAAAAAGTTGAATTGATGTTATTTGTAACTTCAACACTAAATAACTCGAAAATCGTAATAGTTACAATCGTAATCATAACCAAATCTGTTAGCTTGATTTATTAGCTATGTTTACTGAAATTTTCAAGAAAATTCACCAAGTAGTTTTCCATGAATTTATCTATTGGGGCTCTAGTTGATTAAAAAAAAGTTGAATTGATGTCATGTGTAACTTCAACAATAAATAACTCGAAAATCGTAATAGTTACAATCGTAGTCGTAACTAAATCTGTTAGCTTGATTCATTAGCTATGTTTACTGAAATTTTCAAGAAAATTCACCAAGCTGTTTTCCTGGAATTTATTTATTAGGGCTCTAGTTGATTAAAAAAAAGTTGAATTGATGTCATTTGTAAATTTAACACTAAATAACTCGAAAATCGTAATAGTTACAATCGTAATCATAACCAAATCTGTTAGCTTAATTCATTAGCTATGTTTACTGAAATTTTCAAGAAAATTCACCGAGCAGTTTTCCTGGAATTTATTTATTAGGGCTCTAGTTGATTAAAAAAAAATTGAATTGATGTTATTTGTAACTTCAACACTAAATAACTCGAAAATCGTAGTAGTTACAATCGTAATCATAACCAAATCTGTTAGCTTGATTCATTAGCTATGTTTACTGAAATTTTCAAGAAAATTCACCAAGCAGTTTTCCTGGAATTTATCTATTGGGGCTCTAGTTGATTAAATAAAAGTTGAATTGATGTCATTTGTAACTTCAACACTAAATAACTGGAAAATCGTAATAGTTACAATCGTAATCATAACCAAATCTGTTAGCTTGATTCATTAGCTATGTTTACTGAAATTTTCAAGAAAATTCACCAAGCTGTTTTCTTGGAATTTATTTATTAGGGCTCTAGTTGATTAAAAAAAAGTTGAATTAATGTCATTTGTAACTTCAACACTAAATAACTTGAAAATCGTAATAGTTACAATCGTAATCATAATCAAATCTGTTAGTTTGATTCATTAGCTATGTTTACTGAAATTTTCAAGAAAATTCACCAAGCAGTTTTCCTGGAATTTATCTATTGGGGCTCTAGTTGATTAAAAAAAAGTTGAATTGATGTCATTTGTAACTTCAACACTAAATAACTCGAAAATCGTAATGGTTACGATCGTAATCATAACCAAATCTGTTAGCTTGATTCAGTAGCTATGTTTACTGAAATTTTCAAGAAAATTCACCAAGCTGTTTTCTTGGAATTTATTTATTAGGGCTCTAGTTGATTAAAAAAAAGTTGAATTAATGTCATTTGTAACTTCAACACTAAATAACTTGAAAATCGTAATAGTTACAATCGTAATCATAATCAAATCTGTTAGTTTGATTCATTAGCTATGTTTACTGAAATTTTCAAGAAAATTCACCAAGCAGTTTTCCTGGAATTTATCTATTGGGGCTCTAGTTGATTAAATAAAAGTTGAATTGATGTCATTTGTAACTTCAACACTAAATAACTGGAAAATCGTAATAGTTACAATCGTAATCATAACCAAATCTGTTAGCTTGATTCATTAGCTATGTTTACTGAAATTTTCAAGAAAATTCACCAAGCTGTTTTCTTGGAATTTATTTATTAGGGCTCTAGTTGATTAAAAAAAAGTTGAATTAATGTCATTTGTAACTTCAACACTAAATAACTTGAAAATCGTAATAGTTACAATCGTAATCATAATCAAATCTGTTAGTTTGATTCATTAGCTATGTTTACTGAAATTTTAAAGAAAATTCACCAAGTAGTTTTCCAGGAATTTATCTATTGGGGCTTTAGTTGATTAAAAAAAAGTTGAATTGATGTCATTTGTAACTTCAACACTAAATAACTCGAAAATCGTAATAGTTACAATTGTAATCATAACCAAATCTGTTAGCTTGATTCATTAGCTATGTTTACTGAAATTTTCAAGAAAATTCACCAAACAGTTTTTCAGGAATTTATCTATTGGGGCTCTAGTTGATTAAAAAAAAGTTGAATTGATGTCATTTGTAACTTCAACACTAAATAACTCGAAAATCGTAATAGTTACAATCGTAATCATAACCAAATCTGTTAGTTTGATTCATTAATTATGTTTACTGAAATTTTCAAGAAAATTCACCAAGCAGTTTTTCTGGAATTTATCTATTAGGGCTCTAGTTGATTAAAAAAAAGTTGAATTGATGTCATTTGTAACTTCAACACTAAATAAATCGAAAATCGTAATAGTTACAATCGCAATCGTAACTAAATCTGTTAGCTTGATTCATTAGCTATGTTTACTGAAATTTTCAAGAAAATTCACCAAGCAGTTTTCCAGGAATTTATCTATTAGGGCTCTAGTTGATTAAAAAAAAATTGAATTGATGTCATTTGTAACTTCAACACTAAATAACTCGAAAATCGTAATAGTTACAATTGTAATCATAACCAAATCTGTTAGCTTGATTCATTAGCTATGTTTACTGAAATTTTCAAGAAAATTCACCAAACAGTTTTTCTGGAATTTATCTATTGGGGCTCTAGTTGATTAAAAAAAAGTTGAATTAATGTCATTTGTAACTTCAACACTAAATAACTTGAAAATCGTAATAGTTACAATCGTAGTCATAATCAAATCTGTTAGTTTGATTCATTAGCTATGTTTACTGAAATTTTCAAGAAAATTCACCAAACAGTTTTTCTGGAATTTATCTATTGGGGCTCTAGTTGATTAAAAAAAAGTTGAATTGATGTCATTTGTAACTTCAACACTAAATAACTTGAAAATCGTAAATAGTTACAATCGTAATCATAACCAAATCTGTTAGCTTGATTCATTAACTATGTTTACTGAAATTTTCAAGAAAATTCCCCAAGCAGTTTTCCTGGAATTTATCTATTGGGGCTCTAGTTTATTAAAAAAAAGTTGAATTGATGTCATTTGTAACTTCAACACTAAATAACTCGAAAATCGTAATAGTTACAATCGTAATCATAACCAAATCTGTTAACTTGATTCATTAGCTATGTTTACTGAAATTTTCAAGAAAATTCACCAAGCAGTTTTCCAGGAATTTATCTATTGGGGCTCTAGTTGACTAAAAAAAAGTTGAATTGATGTCATTTGTAACTTCAATACTAAATAATTCGAAAATCGTAATAGTTACAATCGTAATCATATTCAAATCTGTTAGCTTAATTCATTAGCTATGTTTACTGAAATTTTCAAGAAAATTCACCAAGCAATTTTCCAGGAATTTATTTATTGGGTTCTAGTTGATTAAAAAAAAGTTGAATTGATGTCATTTGTAACATCAACACTAAATAACTCGAAAATCGTAATAGTTACAATCGTAATCATAACCAAATCTGTTAGCTTGATTTATTAGCTATGTTTACTAAAATTTTCAAGAAAATTCATCAAGCAGTTTTCTCGGAATTTGTCTATTTGGGCTTCTAGTTAATTAACAAAAATTGAATTGATGGCATTTGTAACTTCAACACTAAATAACTCGAAAATCGTAATAGTTACAATCGTAATCATAACCAAATCTGTTAGCTTGATTTATTAGCTATGTTTACTGAAATTTTCAAGAAAATTCATCAAGCAGTTTTCTCGAAATTTGTCTATTCGGGCTTCTAGTTAATTAAAAAAAATTGAATTGATGTCATTTGTAACTTCAACACTAAATAACTCGAAAATAGTAATGGTTACAATCGTAATCATAACCAAATCTATTAGCTTGATTCATTAGCTATGTTTACTGAAATTTTCAAGAAAATTCACCAAGCAGTTTTCCTGGAATTTATTTATTAGGGTTCTAGTTGATTAAAAAAAAGTTGAATTGATGTCATTTGTAACTTCAACACTAAATAACTTGAAAATCGTAATAGTTACAATCGTAATCATATTCAAATCTGATAGCTTAATTCATTAGCTATGTTTACTGAAATTTTCAAGAAAATTCACCAAGCAGTTTTCCTAGAATTTATCTATTGGGGCTCTAGTTGATTAAAAAAAAGTTGAATTGATGTCATTTGTAACATCAACACTAAATAACTCGAAAATCGTAATAGTTACAATCGTAATCATAACCAAATCTGTTAGCTTGATTCATTAGCTATGTTTACTGAAATTTTCAAGAAAATTCACCCAGCAGTTTTCCTGGGATTTATCTATTGGGGCTCTAGTTGATTAAAAAAAAGTTGAATTGATGTCATTTGTAACTTTAACACTAAATAACTCGAAAATCGTAATAGTTACAATCGCAATCATAACCAAATCTGTTAGCTTGATTCATTAGCTATGTTTACTGAAATTTTCAAGAAAATTCACCAAGCTGTTTTCCTGGAATTTATTTATTAGGGCTCTAGTTGATTAAAAAAAAGTTGAATTGATGTCATTTGTAACTTTAACACTAAATAACTCGAGAATCGTAGTAGTTACAATCGTAATCGTAACCAAATCTGTTAGCTTGATTCATTAGCTATGTTTACTGAAATTTTCAAGAAAATTCAACAAGCAGTTTTCCTGGAATTTATCTATTGGGGCTCTAGTTGATTAAAAAAAAGTTGAATTGATGTCATTTGTAACTTCAACACTAAATAACTCGAAAATCGTAGTAGTTACAATGGTAATCATAACCAAATCTGTTAGCTTGATTCATTAGCTATATTTACTGAAATTTACAAGAAAATTCACCAAGCAGTTTTCGTGGAATTTATCTATTGGGGCTCTAGTTGATTAAAAAAAGTTGAATTGATGTTATTTGTAACTTCAACACTAAATAACTCGAAAATCGTAATAGTTACAATCGTAATCATAACCAAATCTGTTAGCTTGATTTATTAGCTATGTTTACTGAAATTTTCAAGAAAATTCACCAAGTAGTTTTCCATGAATTTATCTATTGGGGCTCTAGTTGATTAAAAAAAAGTTGAATTGATGTCATGTGTAACTTCAACAATAAATAACTCGAAAATCGTAATAGTTACAATCGTAGTCGTAACTAAATCTGTTAGCTTGATTCATTAGCTATGTTTACTGAAATTTTCAAGAAAATTCACCAAGCTGTTTTCCTGGAATTTATTTATTAGGGCTCTAGTTGATTAAAAAAAAGTTGAATTGATGTCATTTGTAAATTTAACACTAAATAACTCGAAAATCGTAATAGTTACAATCGTAATCATAACCAAATCTGTTAGCTTAATTCATTAGCTATGTTTACTGAAATTTTCAAGAAAATTCACCGAGCAGTTTTCCTGGAATTTATTTATTAGGGCTCTAGTTGATTAAAAAAAAATTGAATTGATGTTATTTGTAACTTCAACACTAAATAACTCGAAAATCGTAGTAGTTACAATCGTAATCATAACCAAATTTATCTATTGGGGCTCTAGTTGATTAAAAAAAGTTGAATTGATGTTATTTGTAACTTCAACACTAAATAACTCGAAAATCGTAATAGTTACAATCGTAATCATAACCAAATCTGTTAGCTTGATTTATTAGCTATGTTTACTGAAATTTTCAAGAAAATTCACCAAGTAGTTTTCCATGAATTTATCTATTGGGGCTCTAGTTGATTAAAAAAAAGTTGAATTGATGTCATGTGTAACTTCAACAATAAATAACTCGAAAATCGTAATAGTTACAATCGTAGTCGTAACTAAATCTGTTAGCTTGATTCATTAGCTATGTTTACTGAAATTTTCAAGAAAATTCACCAAGCTGTTTTCCTGGAATTTATTTATTAGGGCTCTAGTTGATTAAAAAAAAGTTGAATTGATGTCATTTGTAAATTTAACACTAAATAACTCGAAAATCGTAATAGTTACAATCGTAATCATAACCAAATCTGTTAGCTTAATTCATTAGCTATGTTTACTGAAATTTTCAAGAAAATTCACCGAGCAGTTTTCCTGGAATTTATTTATTAGGGCTCTAGTTGATTAAAAAAAAATTGAATTGATGTTATTTGTAACTTCAACACTAAATAACTCGAAAATCGTAGTAGTTACAATCGTAATCATAACCAAATCTGTTAGCTTGATTCATTAGCTATGTTTACTGAAATTTTCAAGAAAATTCACCAAGCAGTTTTCCTGGAATTTATCTATTGGGGCTCTAGTTGATTAAATAAAAGTTGAATTGATGTCATTTGTAACTTCAACACTAAATAACTGGAAAATCGTAATAGTTACAATCGTAATCATAACCAAATCTGTTAGCTTGATTCATTAGCTATGTTTACTGAAATTTTCAAGAAAATTCACCAAGCTGTTTTCTTGGAATTTATTTATTAGGGCTCTAGTTGATTAAAAAAAAGTTGAATTAATGTCATTTGTAACTTCAACACTAAATAACTTGAAAATCGTAATAGTTACAATCGTAATCATAATCAAATCTGTTAGTTTGATTCATTAGCTATGTTTACTGAAATTTTCAAGAAAATTCACCAAGCAGTTTTCCTGGAATTTATCTATTGGGGCTCTAGTTGATTAAAAAAAAGTTGAATTGATGTCATTTGTAACTTCAACACTAAATAACTCGAAAATCGTAATGGTTACGATCGTAATCATAACCAAATCTGTTAGCTTGATTCAGTAGCTATGTTTACTGAAATTTTCAAGAAAATTCACCAAGCTGTTTTCTTGGAATTTATTTATTAGGGCTCTAGTTGATTAAAAAAAAGTTGAATTAATGTCATTTGTAACTTCAACACTAAATAACTTGAAAATCGTAATAGTTACAATCGTAATCATAATCAAATCTGTTAGTTTGATTCATTAGCTATGTTTACTGAAATTTTCAAGAAAATTCACCAAGCAGTTTTCCTGGAATTTATCTATTGGGGCTCTAGTTGATTAAATAAAAGTTGAATTGATGTCATTTGTAACTTCAACACTAAATAACTGGAAAATCGTAATAGTTACAATCGTAATCATAACCAAATCTGTTAGCTTGATTCATTAGCTATGTTTACTGAAATTTTCAAGAAAATTCACCAAGCTGTTTTCTTGGAATTTATTTATTAGGGCTCTAGTTGATTAAAAAAAAGTTGAATTAATGTCATTTGTAACTTCAACACTAAATAACTTGAAAATCGTAATAGTTACAATCGTAATCATAATCAAATCTGTTAGTTTGATTCATTAGCTATGTTTACTGAAATTTTAAAGAAAATTCACCAAGTAGTTTTCCAGGAATTTATCTATTGGGGCTTTAGTTGATTAAAAAAAAGTTGAATTGATGTCATTTGTAACTTCAACACTAAATAACTCGAAAATCGTAATAGTTACAATTGTAATCATAACCAAATCTGTTAGCTTGATTCATTAGCTATGTTTACTGAAATTTTCAAGAAAATTCACCAAACAGTTTTTCAGGAATTTATCTATTGGGGCTCTAGTTGATTAAAAAAAAGTTGAATTGATGTCATTTGTAACTTCAACACTAAATAAATCGAAAATCGTAATAGTTACAATCGCAATCGTAACTAAATCTGTTAGCTTGATTCATTAGCTATGTTTACTGAAATTTTCAAGAAAATTCACCAAGCAGTTTTCCAGGAATTTATCTATTAGGGCTCTAGTTGATTAAAAAAAAATTGAATTGATGTCATTTGTAACTTCAACACTAAATAACTCGAAAATCGTAATAGTTACAATTGTAATCATAACCAAATCTGTTAGCTTGATTCATTAGCTATGTTTACTGAAATTTTCAAGAAAATTCACCAAACAGTTTTTCTGGAATTTATCTATTGGGGCTCTAGTTGATTAAAAAAAAGTTGAATTGATGTCATTTGTAACTTCAACACTAAATAACTTGAAAATCGTAAATAGTTACAATCGTAATCATAACCAAATCTGTTAGCTTGATTCATTAGCTATGTTTATTTTAATTTTCAAGAAAATTCACCAAGTAGTTTTCCAGGAATTTATCTATTGGGGCTTTAGTTGATTAAAAAAAAGTTGAATTGATGTCATTTGTAACTTCAACACTAAATAACTCGAAAATCGTAATAGTTACAATCGTAATCATAATCACATCTGTTAGCTTGATTCATTAACTATGTTTACTGACATTTTCAAGAAAATTCACCAAGCAGTTTTTCTGGAATTTATCTATTGGGGCTCTAGTTGATTAATAAAAAGTTGAATTGATGTCATTTGTAACTTCAACACTAAATAACTCGAAAATCGTAATGGTTACAATCGTAATCATAACCACATCTATTATCTTGATTCAGTAGCTATGTTTACTGAAATTTTCAAGAAAATTCACCAAGCAGTTTTCTTGGAATTTATCTATTGGGGCTCTAGTTGACTAAAAAAAAGTTGAATTGATGTCATTTGTAACTTCAATACTAAATAATTCGAAAATCGTAATAGTTACAATCGTAATCATATTCAAATCTGTTAGCTTAATTCATTAGCTATGTTTACTGAAATTTTCAAGAAAATTCACCAAGCAATTTTCCAGGAATTTATTTATTGGGTTCTAGTTGATTAAAAAAAAGTTGAATTGATGTCATTTGTAACATCAACACTAAATAACTCGAAAATCGTAATAGTTACAATCGTAATCATAACCAAATCTGTTAGCTTGATTTATTAGCTATGTTTACTAAAATTTTCAAGAAAATTCATCAAGCAGTTTTCTCGGAATTTGTCTATTTGGGCTTCTAGTTAATTAACAAAAAATGAATTGATGTCATTTGTAACTTCAACACTAAATAACTCGAAAATCGTAATAGTTACAATCGTAATCATAACCAAATCTGTTAGCTTGATTTATTAGCTATGTTTACTGAAATTTTCAAGAAAATTCATCAAGCAGTTTTCTCGGATTTTGTCTATTTGGGCTTCTAGTTAATTAAAAAAAATTGAATTGATGTCATTTGTAACTTCAACACTAAATAACTCGAAAATAGTAATGGTTACAATCGTAATCATAACCAAATCTATTAGCTTGATTCATTAGCTATGTTTACTGAAATTTTCAAGAAAATTCACCAAGCAGTTTTCTTGGAATTTATCTATTGGGGCTCTAGTTGACTAAAAAAAAGTTGAATTGATGTCATTTGTAACTTCAATACTAAATAATTCGAAAATCGTAATAGTTACAATCGTAATCATATTCAAATCTGTTAGCTTAATTCATTAGCTATGTTTACTGAAATTTTCAAGAAAATTCACCAAGCAATTTTCCAGGAATTTATTTATTGGGTTCTAGTTGATTAAAAAAAAGTTGAATTGATGTCATTTGTAACATCAACACTAAATAACTCGAAAATCGTAATAGTTACAATCGTAATCATAACCAAATCTGTTAGCTTGATTTATTAGCTATGTTTACTAAAATTTTCAAGAAAATTCATCAAGCAGTTTTCTCGGAATTTGTCTATTTGGGCTTCTACTTAATTAACAAAAATTGAATTGATGGCATTTGTAACTTCAACACTAAATAACTCGAAAATCGTAATAGTTACAATCGTAATCATAACCAAATCTGTTAGCTTGATTTATTAGCTATGTTTACTGAAATTTTCAAGAAAATTCATCAAGCAGTTTTCTCGAAATTTGTCTATTCGGGCTTCTAGTTAATTAAAAAAAATTGAATTGATGTCATTTGTAACTTCAACACTAAATAACTCGAAAATAGTAATGGTTACAATCGTAATCATAACCAAATCTATTAGCTTGATTCATTAGCTATGTTTACTGAAATTTTCAAGAAAATTCACTAAGCAGTTTTCCTGGAATTTATTTATTAGGGTTCTAGTTGATTAAAAAAAAGTTGAATTGATGTCATTTGTAACTTCAACACTAAATAACTTGAAAATCGTAATAGTTACAATCGTAATCATATTCAAATCTGTTAGCTTAATTCATTAGCTATGTTTACTGAAATTTTCAAGAAAATTCACCAAGCAGTTTTCCTAGAATTTATCTATTGGGGCTCTAGTTGATTAAAAAAAAGTTGAATTGATGTCATTTGTAACATCAACACTAAATAACTCGAAAATCGTAATAGTTACAATCGTAATCATAACCAAATCTGTTAGCTTGATTCATTAGCTATGTTTACTGAAATTTTCAAGAAAATTCACCCAGCAGTTTTCCTGGGATTTATCTATTGGGGCTCTAGTTGATTAAAAAAAAGTTGAATTGATGTCATTTGTAACTTTAACACTAAATAACTCGAAAATCGTAATAGTTACAATCGTAATCATAACCAAATCTGTTAGCTTGATTCATTAGCTATGTTTACTGAAATTTTCAAGAAAATTCACCAAGCTGTTTTCCTGGAATTTATTTATTAGGGCTCTAGTTGATTAAAAAAAAGTTGAATTGATGTCATTTGTAACTTTAACACTAAATAACTCGAGAATCGTAGTAGTTACAATCGTAATCGTAACCAAATCTGTTAGCTTGATTCATTAGCTATGTTTACTGAAATTTTCAAGAAAATTCAACAAGCAGTTTTCCTGGAATTTATCTATTGGGGCTCTAGTTGATTAAAAAAAAGTTGAATTGATGTCATTTGTAACTTCAACACTAAATAACTCGAAAATCGTAGTAGTTACAATGGTAATCATAACCAAATCTGTTAGCTTGATTCATTAGCTATATTTACTGAAATTTACAAGAAAATTCACCAAGCAGTTTTCGTGGAATTTATCTATTGGGGCTCTAGTTGATTAAAAAAAGTTGAATTGATGTTATTTGTAACTTCAACACTAAATAACTCGAAAATCGTAATAGTTACAATCGTAATCATAACCAAATCTGTTAGCTTGATTTATTAGCTATGTTTACTGAAATTTTCAAGAAAATTCACCAAGTAGTTTTCCATGAATTTATCTATTGGGGCTCTAGTTGATTAAAAAAAAGTTGAATTGATGTCATGTGTAACTTCAACAATAAATAACTCGAAAATCGTAATAGTTACAATCGTAGTCGTAACTAAATCTGTTAGCTTGATTCATTAGCTATGTTTACTGAAATTTTCAAGAAAATTCACCAAGCTGTTTTCCTGGAATTTATTTATTAGGGCTCTAGTTGATTAAAAAAAAGTTGAATTGATGTCATTTGTAAATTTAACACTAAATAACTCGAAAATCGTAATAGTTACAATCGTAATCATAACCAAATCTGTTAGCTTAATTCATTAGCTATGTTTACTGAAATTTTCAAGAAAATTCACCGAGCAGTTTTCCTGGAATTTATTTATTAGGGCTCTAGTTGATTAAAAAAAAATTGAATTGATGTTATTTGTAACTTCAACACTAAATAACTCGAAAATCGTAGTAGTTACAATCGTAATCATAACCAAATCTGTTAGCTTGATTCATTAGCTATGTTTACTGAAATTTTCAAGAAAATTCACCAAGCAGTTTTCCTGGAATTTATCTATTGGGGCTCTAGTTGATTAAATAAAAGTTGAATTGATGTCATTTGTAACTTCAACACTAAATAACTGGAAAATCGTAATAGTTACAATCGTAATCATAACCAAATCTGTTAGCTTGATTCATTAGCTATGTTTACTGAAATTTTCAAGAAAATTCACCAAGCTGTTTTCTTGGAATTTATTTATTAGGGCTCTAGTTGATTAAAAAAAAGTTGAATTAATGTCATTTGTAACTTCAACACTAAATAACTTGAAAATCGTAATAGTTACAATCGTAATCATAATCAAATCTGTTAGTTTGATTCATTAGCTATGTTTACTGAAATTTTCAAGAAAATTCACCAAGCAGTTTTCCTGGAATTTATCTATTGGGGCTCTAGTTGATTAAAAAAAAGTTGAATTGATGTCATTTGTAACTTCAACACTAAATAACTCGAAAATCGTAATGGTTACGATCGTAATCATAACCAAATATGTTAGCTTGATTCAGTAGCTATGTTTACTGAAATTTTCAAGAAAATTCACCAAGTTGTTTTCTTGGAATTTATTTATTAGGGCTCTAGTTGATTAAAAAAAAGTTGAATTAATGTCATTTGTAACTTCAACACTAAATAACTTGAAAATCGTAATAGTTACAATCGTAATCATAATCAAATCTGTTAGTTTGATTCATTAGCTATGTTTACTGAAATTTTAAAGAAAATTCACCAAGTAGTTTTCCAGGAATTTATCTATTGGGGCTTTAGTTGATTAAAAAAAAGTTGAATTGATGTCATTTGTAACTTCAACACTAAATAACTCGAAAATCGTAATAGTTACAATTGTAATCATAACCAAATCTGTTAGCTTGATTCATTAGCTATGTTTACTGAAATTTTCAAGAAAATTCACCAAGCAGTTTTCCTGGAATTTATCTATTGGGGCTCTAGTTGATTAAAAAAAAGTTGAATTGATGTCATTTGTAACTTCAACACTAAATAACTCGAAAATCGTAATGGTTACGATCGTAATCATAACCAAATCTGTTAGCTTGATTCAGTAGCTATGTTTACTGAAATTTTCAAGAAAATTCACCAAGCTGTTTTCTTGGAATTTATTTATTAGGGCTCTAGTTGATTAAAAAAAAGTTGAATTAATGTCATTTGTAACTTCAACACTAAATAACTTGAAAATCGTAATAGTTACAATCGTAATCATAATCAAATCTGTTAGTTTGATTCATTAGCTATGTTTACTGAAATTTTCAAGAAAATTCACCAAGCAGTTTTCCTGGAATTTATCTATTGGGGCTCTAGTTGATTAAATAAAAGTTGAATTGATGTCATTTGTAACTTCAACACTAAATAACTGGAAAATCGTAATAGTTACAATCGTAATCATAACCAAATCTGTTAGCTTGATTCATTAGCTATGTTTACTGAAATTTTCAAGAAAATTCACCAAGCTGTTTTCTTGGAATTTATTTATTAGGGCTCTAGTTGATTAAAAAAAAGTTGAATTAATGTCATTTGTAACTTCAACACTAAATAACTTGAAAATCGTAATAGTTACAATCGTAATCATAATCAAATCTGTTAGTTTGATTCATTAGCTATGTTTACTGAAATTTTAAAGAAAATTCACCAAGTAGTTTTCCAGGAATTTATCTATTGGGGCTTTAGTTGATTAAAAAAAAGTTGAATTGATGTCATTTGTAACTTCAACACTAAATAACTCGAAAATCGTAATAGTTACAATTGTAATCATAACCAAATCTGTTAGCTTGATTCATTAGCTATGTTTACTGAAATTTTCAAGAAAATTCACCAAACAGTTTTTCAGGAATTTATCTATTGGGGCTCTAGTTGATTAAAAAAAAGTTGAATTGATGTCATTTGTAACTTCAACACTAAATAACTCGAAAATCGTAATAGTTACAATCGTAATCATAACCAAATCTGTTAGTTTGATTCATTAATTATGTTTACTGAAATTTTCAAGAAAATTCACCAAGCAGTTTTTCTGGAATTTATCTATTAGGGCTCTAGTTGATTAAAAAAAAGTTGAATTGATGTCATTTGTAACTTCAACACTAAATAAATCGAAAATCGTAATAGTTACAATCGCAATCGTAACTAAATCTGTTAGCTTGATTCATTAGCTATGTTTACTGAAATTTTCAAGAAAATTCACCAAGCAGTTTTCCAGGAATTTATCTATTAGGGCTCTAGTTGATTAAAAAAAAATTGAATTGATGTCATTTGTAACTTCAACACTAAATAACTCGAAAATCGTAATAGTTACAATTGTAATCATAACCAAATCTGTTAGCTTGATTCATTAGCTATGTTTACTGAAATTTTCAAGAAAATTCACCAAACAGTTTTTCTGGAATTTATCTATTGGGGCTCTAGTTGATTAAAAAAAAGTTGAATTGATGTCATTTGTAACTTCAACACTAAATAACTTGAAAATCGTAAATAGTTACAATCGTAATCATAACCAAATCTGTTAGCTTGATTCATTAGCTATGTTTATTTTAATTTTCAAGAAAATTCACCAAGTAGTTTTCCAGGAATTTATCTATTGGGGCTTTAGTTGATTAAAAAAAAGTTGAATTGATGTCATTTGTAACTTCAACACTAAATAACTCGAAAATCGTAATAGTTACAATTGTAATCATAACCAAATCTGTTAGCTTGATTTATTAGCTATGTTTACTGAAATTTTCAAGAAAATTCACCAAGTAGTTTTCCAGGAATTTATCTATTGGGGCTTTAGTTGATTAAAAAAAAGTTGAATTGATGTCATTTGTAACTTCAACACTAAATAACTCGAAAATCGTAATAGTTACAATCGTAATCATAACCAAATCTGTTAGTTTGATTCATTAATTATGTTTACTGAAATTTTCAAGAAAATTCACCAAGCAGTTTTTCTGGAATTTATCTATTAGGGCTCTAGTTGATTAAAAAAAAGTTGAATTGATGTCATTTGTAACTTCAACACTAAATAAATCGAAAATCGTAATAGTTACAATCGCAATCGTAACTAAATCTGTTAGCTTGATTCATTAGCTATGTTTACTGAAATTTTCAAGAAAATTCACCAAGCAGTTTTCCAGGAATTTATCTATTGGGGCTCTAGTTGTTTAAAAAAAAAGTTGAATTAACTCAGATCGCCGAAATAATTCACACTATACTGTATATTGTTAAGTAAACGTGAATCGTATAGTATAAAATCAGTGCAATGATTTTATACTATACGATTACACGTTTCATTAACAATATATAGTATAGAGTGTGAATTATTGCGGCGATAAGAGTGAAGAATATGCAATATTTTGAATTATCGCTCAAAAATGTATATAATCTTGTAATATCGTGAAACATAACATAGTTTTAAAGACATATTCGTACATTTGCAGTAACGCATTGAATTTGTTGGTGAAAATTGCTTGTAACGCCCGTGTAGGCGATGAATGTTAAGCGTTTGTAAGGAAACGCTGAAAATTGAAGTTCGCCGGGGGCTGTTTTGTATGTGAAGAGCGGTGTTTTGGGCGGCTATATTGCAGTTGGAAATTGTTCGCGGATTGCCATTGTGAGTTTTGTGTTAAAGTTTTAAAAGGACGACGTGTGCTAAGACTGATTTTATTATACGTAGGCAGGCAACAATGGGGGGTGGTGCAGCGCCGCGCGTTCATCATTCGCGGTCGAGGGCAAATATTATTATTACAGCCGGGCGCTAATAAATCCGCGAGAGAGGAATCAAGTCGTCGGCGATGTCCTCCGCCGAGCACACCGCCGCTTCCTTGCCCTGGGTTCCTGTTCGGCGGCGCACTCGGCGGCTTTTATATACAAGAACATCCTGTCTCCGGGGAGAGACGTTCCTAATATACCACCGAGACCGTATTATGATTATAATTTATACGGGCAAGTTAGACAGGCAAACGGGCCCTTATTTTATTGCGAGTTCGTCCCCATTGTTATTGTATTTATTACCGACGCAAGGCAAGATCGTCGTCGCTAGGTGGCGAGTTAACAACGGCCGCCGCCCCCCGGAAATAATTATTAGTTATACGAGTTTTGAGATACTTATCCTTTCCTTTATAATTTTATGTCCCCGACGAAGTTACTGCGGCGCGGATGCGTCTTCCCGCATACACTTTGAGAGAGCCATAAGTGAGCGCCGCGCACAAAAGCCGACAATTTAATTTCTTACCCACCCCCCCAACCAACCGCACTTTTCCAGCCCGCCCCAATTAACGTCGCGATTCGAGTGCCGCCGATTAACCACTCGACGCGTAACGTAATTATCCCGATCCGGAATAATTGACGAGTGCCGCGGCCGTAATGATGCGGGATACTCGAAATTAATAATCGCTGCCCTTTTTGTGGCACTAAAGTCCGTGGTTTCGAGTGTATGCACGTATGCAGGCCCATTGTTCCGCGTGGAGGGGGGTGAAAAAAGGCATAACGGCGCCCGCTAATTTATACGCCAAGTTTTAAAACAGGGCGCGCTTTAAGAGGAGGCGCGATCTCTTCTTCACGTTATTAAGCACGCTTATAAATTATTTTAATTGTTCGAATTAGTTAGTCGGAAGGTGTGTGTTTATTTTAAAGTTCGCCGTTTTAACTGCCACCGCCATGTGGTCGGCGTATTTATCGTTTTTGATTAGGTAAATGTTTGTGCAGCAAGAAAACATTCCCGATACACACACACAGCAAGGGCGGGGTGGAGCAATTATTTTTCTGCGAGATAGTGGACGATTTTAATTAGATATTTTAATTGCCGGGGGGCGGCGAAAATAAAAACCGTACCACCCACGCGCGCTGCGGATCCCACTACCGTGTCTCGACGGTAACTACGTGTAAATTACTGCAGTAATGGTCCCCGGGCTAAATTAAAATCAAATGATTAATTTAAAGGCGGCCCGGCAATTGCAGCTTTATCAAGTTAAACGGTGACGATTCCTGAACGAACGCGCGCCTGATTAAAAAGGACGCGACGCCCGCGACGACTGCGACGACGGCTGATGTTCATTTAGATCATCAAATAAACATCGAGGGGGTGCTGCGCCAAATTAAAACCAACCTGGCACCTCCACCAATTTTATACGGAAAATTATAACGAAAATAGAGAAATCTCCCATTTATATCACGCTTTTCTAATAGTATGTTTCATATGTCGTTAATTACAACTCTTTTTTTATATAAAAAAATGAATTTGATACAACTAACCAATGAGATTATGAATACGATTGTAACTATTACGATTTTCGAGTTATTTAGTGTTAAAGTTACAAATGACATCAATTCAATTTGTTTTAATTAACTAGAGGCCTAAATAGACAAATTCCGAGAAAACTGCTTGATGAATTTTCTTGAAAATGTCAGTAAACATAGCTAATGAATCAAGCTAACAGATTTGGTTATGATTACGATTGTAACTAGTACGATTTTCGAGTTATTTAGTGTTGAAGTTACAAATTATTTTGAGAAACATTCTGAAACATGTGAGATATATTCTGAATACGTGAGATGAATTCTAAAAAATGGGATACATATTCTAAAAAAATGTGAGAAATATTCCGTAAAATGTCAGATATATTCTGGAAAATATGAGATATATTTTGAAAATTGTAAGAAATATTCTGAGAAATGTGAGATATATTCTGAAACATTTAAGAAATATTCTGAAACATGCGAGATATATTTTGAAAATTGAGAAATATTCTGAATAACGTGAGATATATTCTGAAAAATTTGAGATATATTCTGATGATGTGAGTTGTATTCTGAAAAATATGAGATGTATTGTGAAAAATGTGAGAAATATTCTGAAAAATGTGAGATATATTCTGAAAATGTGAGATGTATTCTAAAAAATGTGAGATTTATTCTGTGACATGTGAGAAATATTCTGAATAATGTGACATATTCTGAATAATGTGACATATTCTGAAATATTTGAAAAATATTCTAAAAAATGTAAGATATATTCTGAAAATGTGAGATATATTCTAAAAAATGTGAGATATATTCTGAAAACGTGAGAAACGTGAGATATTCTGTAAATTTTGAGAAATATTTTATTTTCCAGAGTATATCACATTTTTCATATTATTTCTCACATTTTTCTGAATATTTCTCACATTTTTCAGAATATATCTCACATTTTTCCGAATATTTCTCATATTTTTCAGAATATTTCTAACATTTTGTAGACTATACAAACATTTGTAGACTATATCACACATTTTTCAGAATTTGACAAATTTTTCAGAATATATCTTACATTTTTCAGAATATTTCTCACCATTTTCAGAATATATCTAACAATTTTTAGAATAAATCTCACATTTTAAGAATATATGTTACATTTTTCAGAATATTTCTTACCATTTTCAGAATATATCTAACATTTTTTTAAATATTTCTCATCTTTTTCAGAATATATCTTATAGTTTTGAGAATACATCTCACATTTTCAGAACATATCTCACATTTTTCAGTATATTTCTTATTTTTTTCAAATTATTTCTCATTTTTTCAGAATATATCTCATAATTTTCCAGGATATGTCTTACATTTTTCAAAATATTTCTCACATTATTCAAAATATATCTTATATTTTTGAGAATACATGTCACATTTTCAGAATATAACACATTTTTCAGAATATTTCTCATCTTTTTCAGAATATATATTACATTTTTGAGAATACAACTCACTCACATTTTCAGAATATATTTCACATTTTTCAGAATATTTCTCATTTTTTTCAGATTATCTCTCATATTTTCCAATATGTATGTATCTTTCATAATATTTCAAAATATTTCTCACATTTTTCAGAATATATCTTATATATTTGAGAATACGTATCAAATTTTCAGAATATTTCTTATATTTTTCAGAATATTTCTCGTTTTTATCAAATTATTTTTTCATTTTTCAGAATATATCTCATATTTTCCTGGATGTCTCATATTTTTCAAAATATTTCTCACATTTTTCATAATACATCTCACACTGTGTAGAATATATCACACATTTTTCAGAATTTCTCACATTTTTCAGAATATATTTTATATTTGTGAAAATACATCTCACATTTTCAGAATATATCACATTTTTCAGAATATTTCTCATAATTTTCAGAATATATGTTACATTTTTGAGAATACATCTCACATTTTCAGAATATATCTCACAATTTTCAGTATATTTCTCATTTTTTTCAGATTATCTCTCATATTTTCCAATATGTCTGTAATTTTTCATAATATTTCAAAATATTTCTCACATTTTTCAGAATATATCTTACATTTTCATCTATCTCGTATTTTTCAGAATATTTCTCATTTTTTTAAAATTATTTTTCATTTTTCAGTATATATCTTATATTTTCCAGGATATGTCTCACATTTTTCAAAATATTTCTCACATTTTTTTGTAATACATTTCGCTGTGTAGAATATATCACACATTTTTCAGAATTTCTCACATTTTTCAGAATATTTCTCACATTTTTCAGAATATATTTTATATTGAGAATACATCTCACATTTTCAGAATATATCACATTTTTCAGAATATATCACATTTTTCAGAATATTTCTCATCTTTTTCAGAATATTTCTCATCTTTTTCAGAATATTTCTCATTTTTTTCAGAATATAACTTACATTTTTGAGAATCTCACATTTTCAGAATATATCTCACATTTTTCAGAATATTTCTCTTTTTTTTTCAGATTATATCTTATATTTTCCAGTATGTCTCAAATTTTTCATAATATTTAAAAATACATCCCACATTTTCAGAATATATCTCACATTTTTCAGAATACTTCTCATTTTTTTCAAATTATTTCTCATTTTTTTTAGATTATATCTCATATTTTCCAGTATATCCCAAATGTTTCATAGTATTTCTCACTTTTTTCAGAATATATCTCACATTTTTCAGAATATTTCTCATTTTTTTAAAAATTATTCCTCATTTTTTCAGATTATATCTCATATTTTCCAGTATGTCTCAAATTTTTCATAATATTCTCTCATTTTTCAGAATATATCCCACATTTTGTAAATTTATCACACTTTTTCAGATTTTCTCACATTTTTCAGAATATTTCACATATTTTTCAGAATATATCTCACTTGTTTGAGAATACATCTCACATTTTTCAGAATATTTCTCACATATTTCAGAATATATGTCACATGATTTAGAATATTTCTCACATTTTTCAAAATATTCCTATATTTTTCAAAATATTCCTATATTTTTCAAAATATATCTCACATTTTCAGAAAATATCTCACATTTTTCGCAATATTTCTCATTTTTTTAAGAATATATCTCCCAATTTTTAGAATCCATCTCACGTTTCAGAATATATCTCCCTTTTTTCAGAATATATCTCACATTATTCAGAATATATCTCAACATTTTCAGAATATATCTCACATTTTTTACAATATTTCACACATTTTACAAAATATCTCACATTTTTGAGAATACATCTCACATTTTCAGAATATATCTCACATTTTTCAGAATATTTATCTAATGTTTCAGAATATATCGCACATTTTGCAGAATATTGTTCACATGGGAAAGGCGTGAAATTATGCAAAGGTTTGGCTAATTTATATACAGTATATTTCTGGTCTTTTCAGAACATATCTCATATTTTCCAGGATATGTCTCACATTTTTCAGAATATATCTCATATTTTCCAGGATATGTCTCACATTTTTCAGAATATATCTCACATTTTTGAGAATACATCTCACATTTTCAGAATATATCTCACATTTTTGAGAATACATCTCACATTTTCAGAATATATCTCACATTTTTCAGTATATTTCTAATTTTTTTTCAGATTATATCTCATATTTCCAGTATGTCTCAAATTTTTCAAAATAATTTATATATATATATATATATATATATATATATATATATATATATATATATATATATATATATATATATATATATATATATATATATATATATATATATGTAAAAAATATTCTACAAAATGTGAGACATATTCTCAAAAATGTAAGATATATTCTGAAAATTGTGAGAAATATTATGACAAATTTGAAACATATACTGGAAAAGATGAGAAATACTCTCTAAAATGTGAGACATTCTGAAAAACGTGAGACATTCTGAAAAAATGTGGAATATATTCTGAAAAATGTGAGATATATTCTGAAAATTTAAAATGTATTCTCAAGAATGTGAGATTCTGAAAAATATGAGAAATATTCTGAAAAATGTTAGAAATTCTGATAAATTTGTGTTATAGGTATTCTACAAAATGTGAGATATATTCTGTAAACGTGAGATGTATTCTAAAAAATGGGAGATATATTCTCAAAAATGTGAGAAATATTCTGAAAAATATGAGACATTCTGAAAAATGTGAGATATGTTCAGAAAAATATGAAATACATTTTGAAAAATGTGAGATGCCTAATGAAAATGTGAGATTTGTGATATAATCAGAGAAATATAAGTGATATTCTGATAAATAATCGATGATATGTGGGATAGATACATAAATATGTCTGATGTATCCGAGATATAGAGATATTAGGTAAATATTATCCATTTTCTAACTGGTAATGGTATGGCGATATATATATATATATATATATATATATATATATATATATATATATATATATTTATGCATATTACTACGCCTTTCCCATGTGAAAAATATTCTGAAAAATGTGTGATTTATTCTGAAAATGTGAGACGTATTCAAAAAAATGTGTGATATATTCTGAAAATGGTGAGAAATATTCTGAAAAATGTAAGATATTTTCTGAAAATGTGAGAAATTCTGAGAAATGTGTGATACTGTCAACAAAATGTGTGATATAGACTACAAAATGTTAGAAATATTCTGAAATATGTGAGAAATATTCTGAATAACGTGAGAAATTTTCTGAAAAATATGAGAAATATTTTGAAAAATGTGAGGTATACTCTGGAAAATATAAAATATATTCTGAAAATTGTGAGATACATAATGAAAATGTGAGATTTGTGATACAATTAGAGAAATGTAAGTGATACTCTGAAAAATGCAAGATACTAACAGAAAAATGTTACTTATATTCTAAAAACATGTGATGTAATCGATGATTATTTCTATTCTGAAAAATGTGAAAAATATTCTGAAAAATGCGAGAAATACTAAAAAAAAATTGATAGATATAGATATTTTGAAAAATGTGAGATATATTCTAAAAAATGTGAGATATATTCTGAAAATGTGAGATATATTTTGAAAAATGTGACATATATTCTGAAAAATGTGAGATATATTTTGAAAAATGTGAGATATATTCTGAAAAATGTGAGATATATTCTGAAAAATGTGAGATATATTCTGAAAAATGTGAGATATATTCTGAAAAATGTGAGATATATTCTGAAAAATGTGAGATACATAATGAAAATATGACATTTGTCAATCAGAGAAATGTAAATGTAAAAGTGAGATATACATAGAGACTGTGACTTATATTCAGAAAACGAGTGATGTAATATTCTATGTCAAATATAATCAGCGAGTTGCGAGAAATAGTCAGCAAAGTGTAAGAAATATTCAGAAAACTGGGAGATGTAAATAGTAAAATATGAAAATAGAATTTTTTTCAAAATATGTGATGATTACACTGCGTGGAGAGTACGGGAGATGTAATCAGAGAAAATACAATTATAACTACTGAAATGCGAGAATGCGATGAAATGTAATAATATTGAAAAAGGAATAATATTTTCAGTAATATTCGTGGTATTATAATATATATATATATAAATATATATATATATATATATATATATATATATATATATATATATATATATATATATATATGTAAGTATAGCTTCATATATTTTATTTTAAAATAAATATAATTGAAAATTATCAGGCCAATTTTCATTAAATCCAGTTTTCTCAAAATGAGCAAATTTCAGATACGCCACTTTGGCTTTGTACTGACGAAATAATTACTTAAATGAAAATTAATACTTAGAAATACTAAAGATTGAAACAGAGAAATGAAATTAGTTTATTGTCAGATATTGTCAAATATTTTAGAGAAACAAAATTGTTTTCATATTGGGCTATTGCGAATTGTGACGGGTGTTGCTGGTGGTGGTGTAGGGCGCCAAAATAAATGTCAGGCGTTCGATCATTTTTATTCGTTCCTATAAAATGCGGCGCGGAAATGTCATAGGAAAATTGAAAGGTTATTTTCGGCCCGTCAAGCCAGGCCGCACGTATGTTTCGGGTTTCGCGCATCATTTAGCACTAGATGATGTGGAAAAATACGAGAGCTATAGAGCTAAAAAGTTGTCATATTTAAAATTAATACACTAAACGTGTATATACATAAAAACAATTAATAAAACTTTGTTCACTAGAAAATGATAGTTCATTATTGATCTAGATTCATAATGAAAACTTTATTGACCCATTTTACATAAAAAATTAAAAATGTATTTAGTTTGTAACTTCTAATTTCTCTTGTTCTTTTTTAAATAACCGACGTTATTACAGGATTAATTTTAATCCAAATTGATTACGATTGTCTTCTTTCCGTGTCTCCTAATCAAATTGCGTTCCGCTGGCCGCGGCGCTGCGCCGCACCCCTTTCGGGCAATTTTTATTGCCAGCCATTCATCCCAGAGCCGGCTAATCCGGCAACGAATTTAATTTCGTCAACAAAGGTCTCCGCAGGATTATTAAAAAAGAATTAATACACTTGCGCGGGCAACCCCTTTTGAATCGAAACCGGGCGGTGGACAAAAAAAGAACGCACACCAAAACACGGCCATAAATTCATCGGATCTCCCCACGGAAAGTGGTTTATATAAACATACCCAAATCCGATGATGGGGGTGGTGATGTCGATACGAAGGGGACCGACTGACCTATGGGGGCACCTGTTGCACGTTGGAGTGACCTCTGGCCGGTCGCAGCGGCGATGATAGGTTTGCGTGTTTACCCCGTTAACCCCCCCAGGATTGCACGCTTTAAACTCCCCCACAACCCTTAAGAGGTTCATAATGCGGGGCCCGATCACGTCCGCGAACGGTCTCCGCGGTCATTTACGCGTGATGAGCTCATTCAACATCCCGTACAAGTTGACAAAAAAAATATACAAAGCACTGCCCATCGCTCACGCTGGAAGACAATCGAAATTCCCGTGTATCAATCAAGGCGGCGAATATCTTTTAATTAAGACGCGCAGGAGACGCGCGATTTATCAACGCCCGCGGCGGAGGATCGGCCAGGGGGTAAATAAATAAACGGCCGGGGTTTTTATATGGATAGCCCGGCGAGGGTTAATATCGGCTATAATGATGCGGACAGGACGCGATCCTTCTCACCGAAAGCTAATAAAGGAACGCGCATTAAACATCGAGCCAAAAAGAAATGAAGGGGAGGGTTAATTAATTGGTGTAACAGCAAATATTTATTTAAGTCTAGATTATTTATGATGCAAGTAAAAAAAAATCATAGAAATTATATAACTCTAACTTCTAGTTCTACAACATTGCGACCCTGTAACTCTTTAACTAATTCAGATATGTAACTAAACATGAATGATCCTGTCTCCTTATTAAAATTTCGTTTGAAATCCTTATAGCAATTTTACTTAAACAACAAGAAATTTGGATGTACAACTTTTAAAATTCGTAAAAAATATAATATTGAAGGTAATAAATTGGTAATCACTATAAGTATTCTTATTTATATTTGCTATTTAATGTAGTTTATTTCATTAAATTTTGATAATCACAACTCGAGTTATAGTGATTTTACTCAAACAACATCCATGAAATTTGGAAGTACAACTTTTAAAATTGGTAAAAAATATAATATTGAAGGTAATAAATTGGTAATCACTATAAGTAATCTTATTTATATTTGCTATTAAATGTAGTTTATTTCATTAAAGTTTGATCATCACAACTCGAGTTATAGTGATTTTACTCAAACAACATCCGTGAAATTTGGATGTACAACTTTTAAAATTCGTAAAAAATATAATATTGAAGGTAATAAATTGGTAATCACTATAAGTAATCTTATTTATATTTGCTATTAAATGTAGTTTATTTCATTAAATTTTGATCATCACAACTCGAGTTATAGCGATTTTACTCAAACAACATCCGTGAAATTTGGATGTACAACTTTTAAAATTCGTAAAAAATATAATATTGAAGGTAATAAATTGGTAATCACTATAAGTAATCTTATTTATATTTGCTATTAAATGTAGTTTATTTCATTAAATTTTGATCATCACAACTCGAGTTATAGCGATTTTGCTCAAACAACATCCGTGAAATTTGGATGTACAACTTTTAAAATTCGTAAAAAATATAATATTGAAGTTAATAAATTGGTAATCACTATAAGTAATATTATTTATATTTGCTATTAAATGTAGTTTATTTCATTAAATTTTGATCATTACAACTCGAGTTATAGTGATTTTACTCAAACAACATCCGTGAAATTTGGATGTACAACTTTTAAAATTCGTAAACAATATAATATTGAAGGTAATAAATTGGTAATCACTATAAGTAATCTTATTTATATTTGCTATTAAATGTAGTTTATTTCATTAAAGTTTGATGATTACAACTCGAGTTATAGCGATTTTACTCAAACAACATCCGTGAAATTTGGATGTACAACTTTTAAAATTCGTAAAAAATATAATATTGCAAGTAATAAATTGGTAATCAATATAAGTAATCTTATTTATATTTGCTATTAAATGTAGTTTATTTCATTAAATTTTGATCATCACAACTCGAGTTATAGTGATTTTACTCAAACAACATCCGTGAAATTTGGATGTACAACTTTTAAAATTCGTAAAAAATATAATATTGAAGGTAATAAATTGGTAATCACTATAAGTAATCTTATTTATATTTGCTATTAAATGTAGTTTATTTCATTAAATTTTGATTATCACAACTCGAGTTATAGCGATTTTACTCAAACAACATTCGTGAAATTTGGATATACAAATTTTAAAATTCTTAAAAAATATAATATTGAAGGTAATAAATTGGTAATCACTATAAGTAATCTTATTTATATTTGCTATTAAATGTAGTTTATTTCATTAAATTTTGATCATTACAACTCGAGTTATAGTGATTTTACTCAAACAACATCCGTGAAATTTGGATGTACAACTTTTAAAATTCGTAAAAAATATAATATTGAAGGTAATAAATTGGTAGTCACTATAAGTAATCTTATTTATATTTGCAATTAAATGTAGTTTATTTCATTAAATTTTTATCATCACAACTCGAGTTATAGTGATTTTACTCAAACAACATCCGTGAAATTTGGATGTACAACTTTTAAAATTCGTAAAAAATATAATATTGAAGGTAATAAATTGGTAATCACTATAAGTAATCTTATTTATATTTGCTATTAAATGTAGTTTATTTCATTAAATTTTGATTATCACAACTCGAGTTATAGCGATTTTACTCAAACAACATCTGTGAAATTTGGATGTACAACTTTTAAAATTCGTAAAAAATATAATATTGAAGGTAATAAATTGGTAATCACAATAAGTAATCTTATTTATATTAGCTATTAAGTGTAGTTTATTTTATTAAATTTTGATCATCACAACTCGAGTTATAGTGATTTTACTCAAACAACATCCGTGAAATTTGGATGTACAACTTTTAAAATTCGTAAAAAATATAATATTGAAGGTAATAAATTGGTAATCACTATAAGTAATCTTATTTATATTTGCTATTAAATGTAGTTTATTTCATTAAATTTTGATCATTACAACTCGAGTTATAGTGATTTTACTCAAACAACATCCGTGAAATTTGGATGTACAACTTTTAAAATTCGTAAAAAATATAATATTGAAGGTAATAAATTGGTAATCACTATAAGTAATCTTATTTATATTTGCTATTAAATGTAGTTTATTTCATTAAATTTTGATCATCACAACTCGAGTTATAGCGATTTTGCTCAAACAACATCCGTGAAATTTGGATGTACAACTTTTAAAATTCGTAAAAAATATAATATTGAAGTTAATAAATTGGTAATCACTATAAGTAATATTATTTATATTTGCTATTAAATGTAGTTTATTTCATTAAATTTTGATCATTACAACTCGAGTTATAGTGATTTTACTCAAACAACATCCGTGAAATTTGGATGTACAACTTTTAAAATTCGTAAACAATATAATATTGAAGGTAATAAATTGGTAATCACTATAAGTAATCTTATTTATATTTGCTATTAAATGTAGTTTATTTCATTAAAGTTTGATGATTACAACTCGAGTTATAGCGATTTTACTCAAACAACATCCGTGAAATTTGGATGTACAACTTTTAAAATTCGTAAAAAATATAATATTGCAAGTAATAAATTGGTAATCAATATAAGTAATCTTATTTATATTTGCTATTAAATGTAGTTTATTTCATTAAATTTTGATCATCACAACTCGAGTTATAGTGATTTTACTCAAACAACATCCGTGAAATTTGGATGTACAACTTTTAAAATTCGTAAAAAATATAATATTGAAGGTAATAAATTGGTAATCACTATAAGTAATCTTATTTATATTTGCTATTAAATGTAGTTTATTTCATTAAATTTTGATTATCACAACTCGAGTTATAGCGATTTTACTCAAACAACATTCGTGAAATTTGGATATACAAATTTTAAAATTCTTAAAAAATATAATATTGAAGGTAATAAATTGGTAATCACTATAAGTAATCTTATTTATATTTGCTATTAAATGTAGTTTATTTCATTAAATTTTGATCATTACAACTCGAGTTATAGTGATTTTACTCAAACAACATCCGTGAAATTTGGATGTACAACTTTTAAAATTCGTAAAAAATATAATATTGAAGGTAATAAATTGGTAGTCACTATAAGTAATCTTATTTATATTTGCAATTAAATGTAGTTTATTTCATTAAATTTTGATCATCACAACTCGAGTTATAGTGATTTTACTCAAACAACATCCGTGAAATTTGGATGTACAACTTTTAAAATTCGTAAAAAATATAATATTGAAGGTAATAAATTGGTAATCACTATAAGTAATCTTATTTATATTTGCTATTAAATGTAGTTTATTTCATTAAATTTTGATTATCACAACTCGAGTTATAGCGATTTTACTCAAACAACATCCGTGAAATTTGGATGTACAACTTTTAAAATACGTAAAAAATATAGTATTGAAGATAATAAATTGGTAATCACTATAAGTAATCTTATTTATATTTGCTATTAAATGCAGTTTATTTCATTAAATTTTGATTATTACAACTCGAGTTATAGTGATTTTACTCAAACAACATTCGTGAAATTTGGATGTACAACTTTTAAAATTTGTAAAAAATATAATATTGAAGGTAATAAATTGGTAATCACAATAAGTAATCTTATTTATATTTGCTATTAAATGTAGTTTATTTCATTAAATTTTGATCATCACAACTCGAGTTATAGCGATTTTACTCAAGCAACATCCGTGAAATTAAGATGTACAACTTTTAAAATTCGTAAAAAATATAATATTGAAGGTAATAAATTGGTAATCACAATAAGTAATCTTATTTATATTTGCTATTAAATGTAGTTTATTTCATTAAATTTTGATCATCACAACTCGAGTTTATAGCGATTTTACTCAAACAACATCCGTGAAATTTGGATGTACAACTTTTAAAATTCGTAAAAAATATAATATTGAAGGTAATAAATTGGTAATCACTATAAGTAATCTTATTTATATTTGCTATTAAATGTAGTTTATTTCATTAAATTTTGATCATTACAACTCGAGTTATAGTGATTTTACTCAAACAACATCCGTGAAATTTGGATGTACAACTTTTAAAATTCGTAAAAAATATAATATTGAAGGTAATAAATTGGTAATCACTATAAGTAATCTTATTTATATTTGCTATTAAATGTAGTTTATTTCATTAAATTTTGATCATCACAACTCGAGTTATAGCGATTTTGCTCAAACAACATCCGTGAAATTTGGATGTACAACTTTTAAAATTCGTAAAAAATATAATATTGAAGTTAATAAATTGGTAATCACTATAAGTAATATTATTTATATTTGCTATTAAATGTAGTTTATTTCATTAAATTTTGATCATTACAACTCGAGTTATAGTGATTTTACTCAAACAACATCCGTGAAATTTGGATGTACAACTTTTAAAATTCGTAAACAATATAATATTGAAGGTAATAAATTGGTAATCACTATAAGTAATCTTATTTATATTTGCTATTAAATGTAGTTTATTTCATTAAAGTTTGATGATTACAACTCGAGTTATAGCGATTTTACTCAAACAACATCCGTGAAATTTGGATGTACAACTTTTAAAATTCGTAAAAAATATAATATTGCAAGTAATAAATTGGTAATCAATATAAGTAATCTTATTTATATTTGCTATTAAATGTAGTTTATTTCATTAAATTTTGATCATCACAACTCGAGTTATAGTGATTTTACTCAAACAACATCCGTGAAATTTGGATGTACAACTTTTAAAATTCGTAAAAAATATAATATTGAAGGTAATAAATTGGTAATCACTATAAGTAATCTTATTTATATTTGCTATTAAATGTAGTTTATTTCATTAAATTTTGATTATCACAACTCGAGTTATAGCGATTTTACTCAAACAACATTCGTGAAATTTGGATATACAAATTTTAAAATTCTTAAAAAATATAATATTGAAGGTAATAAATTGGTAATCACTATAAGTAATCTTATTTATATTTGCTATTAAATGTAGTTTATTTCATTAAATTTTGATCATTACAACTCGAGTTATAGTGATTTTACTCAAACAACATCCGTGAAATTTGGATGTACAACTTTTAAAATTCGTAAAAAATATAATATTGAAGGTAATAAATTGGTAGTCACTATAAGTAATCTTATTTATATTTGCAATTAAATGTAGTTTATTTCATTAAATTTTGATCATCACAACTCGAGTTATAGTGATTTTACTCAAACAACATCCGTGAAATTTGGATGTACAACTTTTAAAATTCGTAAAAAATATAATATTGAAGGTAATAAATTGGTAATCACTATAAGTAATCTTATTTATATTTGCTATTAAATGTAGTTTATTTCATTAAATTTTGATTATCACAACTCGAGTTATAGCGATTTTACTCAAACAACATCTGTGAAATTTGGATGTACAACTTTTAAAATTCGTAAAAAATATAATATTGAAGGTAATAAATTGGTAATCACAATAAGTAATCTTATTTATATTAGCTATTAAGTGTAGTTTATTTTATTAAATTTTGATCATCACAACTCGAGTTATAGTGATTTTACTCAAACAACATCCGTGAAATTTGGATGTACAACTTTTAAAATTCGTAAAAAATATAATATTGAAGGTAATAAATTGGTAATCACTATAAGTAATCTTATTTATATTTGCTATTAAATGTAGTTTATTTCATTAAATTTTGATCATTACAACTCGAGTTATAGTGATTTTACTCAAACAACATCCGTGAAATTTGGATGTACAACTTTTAAAATTCGTAAAAAATATAATATTGAAGATAATAAATTGGTACTCACTATAAGTAATCTTATTTATATTAGCTATTAAATGTAGTTTATTTCATTAAATTATTATCATCACAACTCGAGTTATAGTGATTTTACTCAAACAACATCCTTGAAATTTGGAAGTACAACTTTTAAAATTCGTAAAAAATATAATATTGAAGGTAATAAATTGGTACTCACTATAAGTAATCTTATTTATATTTGCTATTAAATATAGTTTATTTCATTAAGTTTTGATCATCATAACTCGAGTTAGAGTGATTTTACTCAAACAACATCCATGAAATTTGGAAGTACAACTTTTAAAATTGGTAAAAAATATAATATTGAAGGTAATAAATTGGTAATCACTATAAGTAATCTTATTTATATTTGCTATTAAATGTAGTTTATTTCATTAAAGTTTGATCATCACAACTCGAGTTATAGTGATTTTACTCAAACAACATCCGTGAAATTTGGATGTACAACTTTTAAAATTCGTAAAAAATATAATATTGAAGGTAATAAATTGGTAATCACTATAAGTAATCTTATTTATATTTGCTATTAAATGTAGTTTATTTCATTAAATTTTGATCATCACAACTCGAGTTATAGTGATTTTACTCAAACAACATCCGTGAAATTTGGATGTACAACTTTTAAAATTTGTAAAAAATATAATATTGCAAGTAATAAATTGGTAATCAATATAAGTAATCTTATTTATATTTGCTATTAAATGTAGTTTATTTCATTAAATTTTGATCATCACAACTCGAGTTATAATGATTTTACTCAAACAACATCCGTGAAATTTGGATGTACAACTTTTAAAATTCGTAAAAAAATATAATATTGAAGGTAATAAATTGGTAATCACTATAAGTAATCTTATTTATATTTGCTATTAAATGCAGTTTATTTCATTCAATTGTGACCATCACAACTCGAGTTATAGTGATTTTACTCAAACAACATCCGTGAAATTTGCATGTACAACTTTTAAAATTCGTAAAAAATATAATATTGAAGGTAATAAATTGGTAATCACTAAAAGTAATCTTATTTATATTTGTTATTAAATGTAGTTTATTTCATTAAATTTTGATAATTACAGCTCGAGTTATAGTGATTTAAATAACATGATTCATACTAAAACTATTTAATGTCTGTAATATTTAAGATAGATTATTAATAAAGAAAATTGATTTAAATCTCTGTGTGTGTGTGTTAAAATCATAATCAACTCTGATTATAATTCGTTCCGTCGAAACTGGAAATCGTTTAAGGGTGAACAATAAAACGGGTGGGGTACAACAATCGAACAACTGCGATGTTCTTCGCGGCGTCGGCAATAATAAGATTTTAATTAAAACGCCGGAACGCGAAACAAAGAAATAAAATAAACATGCAGGTGATGAATAACAATTTAACGCGTCCACACCGCCCCCCATTCGAGACGGCGGCCGTCTTTGTCCCGGCCGCGGTCGGATTAATTGCGCGAGAGCGAGACGGGGGCGGATTAATCTCGGCGTCCTGATTATTATTTATATTAATAATTCAGTTGGTTAAGATTAGAAATCTCGCGCGAGTGGGGGCGGCGCGCTGCGGGGGGTTTTAATGTGCATGCATTTATCAGAAACGCACCCCCATGGCGGGTCTCGATACTTTTAATATAACCATCGCAGTCCCCTCCGCTGCGGATTATCGCGGGATCATTTTTTTCCACCGAACTTCTTCCACCTGCATTAATACATCGACGGCGGCGGTGGCGGTGGCACCCCCACAACACAACGCGTGTATTTGACTGTTGCGGGTTAGGGGGGGTTATTATTTTATTTCGGTGTGCGCATAGTAGTCCCTCGTAATTTTATTAAATGGCACCGCTAATGCAAATGGAACAGAGTAACAAATGGGATGTCAATACCAGATAAGGGTGCGTCAGAGACCGCATTTACAACCCCAAATGTCACGCCGGCTCTCCCGCTTGTATGTACCGCGGTCGCACTCGATACAAATCGACACGGACAGACGCACGCGTTTTAATTAACGGCCAATTTGACGAACCGTGCAAATGAAAACTTCACCGCGACCGGGACGCACCCCCGCCATCCCCGCGCCGGCGTTTATTTGAAGTCTGATGGACTAATTTGTGCGTCTGTAACGAGTTTACAGCACAAGGACTATAACGCAGAAATTAATAGTCGCATGCACCACTCCCTTTTCAAATGAATTGATGCGGAACAATTACGTTTTGTTAGATTTATTTTTACAGGAAACAATATTTTCATTAAGATTAACGTGTTTTCATTAGGGAGATAAAATTTTAACGTCATCAAGAGATTCAGGTACAATCTCTAGAAATTGAAATTTAGAAAGTTATTGTACCCGGCGCATCCACCATTTCAGAACACGATTAGCAATTATCATTTATCTCATGCACGAATGAAACAAAAGTGATCTGAATATTTTCTGATTGTCACATGATTTATTAATCTATACCGAAAATATATACATACATTTTTATACCGTGGTTGATACAATATTCACCATTTTGTAGCCTGTGCAGCATTTTATACAAATTTTGTTACATTTCTCATTTAGCATGTCATAGCTAACTAACTACTAATGAAATAAAATTTATTTTGATATTTTCTGAACATCAAATGTTCTCTTCATCCATACTGAATCATTCAAAAATGTCTATACCACGGTTGTTCTAATACCGGGTAATTTGTAGCATGTGCAACGATTTATTTGTAGAAAATATTATTAAGTTTCTTATTTAGTATACAAAAAAAGTCATGACGTTTTTGTAATACCATCAATATTCCGTAATAACCCTGAAAGTTCAGCAATGTTTTCCTTATAAGAAAATCTTAGACACGCCATAAAACTTTTACAGGACGAAGATATTGCCGCACAAATTGGTAATTTTTTTCGGCGCTAGACTATAAGGGGGGGGTGGCTCGCACGTACACGGAAAGTAAATTGTATTATAAAAATGGGCCGCTCGCAACAGCCCTGATCAAGACAAATGCCGAAGAATGCTTTATTGTGTGGAGGGGTTGGTTGTGTGAGACGGATTGCGGTCGCGGGTCATCGCATTACGCGCCATCGGAATGCCCGGGATTAAATTTTCAGTTTGCGGCCGTGGGGGCGGCAAGGGAGAGTGTTTAAGATGTTAATATTAGCGACCGTTTGCAATTACACCAGCTCATCAAATGGCGCGCTGAAGTATCTTTCTTGTAATATAGTCCGAGCAGGTGATAATTACAAGGGGACTGACAATTCTCTCTCTTGAGGGGGTGGTAATTCCAAGACGCAATCGTGCAAACGCGAGGAATTCAGCTCGCATTTATTGCCGCCTTCTAACTTTACACACGTACACACGAGTGCCCGGGCGGCGGCGGCGGCTAAAGCAGCGCGTAATTACGTAATTCGAGCCGGCGGCGGGAATTTGTATATAGAAAAAAATCAATCCTCCCCAGGTGAGAGAAGCGGTGTCGTCGACGCGTGTGCCACACTTACTCCCCCTGCGGACTTGGGGCGGAACTCCGGACGGGAATTAGCGCCGCCTCTCCACACAGGCTTACACAACTCTTCACCGTTTTGCATAAAAAAAAAGAACTGCGATTGTCTTTCCTCTCTACCAGATTTGCCCGGCCCCCTGCCGCCAAAACCGCCCCAATCAAAATTTACGCGCGGCAACAAAGCAATTAGGCAATTACCGCGTTTACGGCTCCCAAAGTATTAGCAAATCTTCGGACGCAATTGGCGCGTTTAAGTGTTATCAATCCCCTAGGAGGCGGCGGGCGGACGTTACACCGCGACGACTTATGCTCGCACCAGGGCTGTAAAACCAAGTGGTCAAGTCCTTGAAACTTGAACGGCCACACGTACAATCGCCTTCGAGAAAAGGATCGGCGGGGGATACGTGAAGAGAAATTGCCGCTTGGAAAATGTTCACAATCAAATCTTATAGCTAAATTGTACAACAATCGCATTTCCTGAAGAAATATACTACTTGAATAGCAGAATTTCATACGAAAAATTAATAAGGAAACAGGATTTATTAACTTCAATATTATATTTATTACGAATTTTAAAAGTTGTACTTCCAAATTTCACGAATGTTGTTGGAGTAAAATCACTATAACTCGAGTTGTAATGATCAAAATTTAATGAAATAAACTGTATTTAATAGCAAATATAAATAAGATTACTTATAGTGATTACCAATTTTATTACCTTCAATATTATATTTTTTACGAATTTTAAAAGTTGTACATCCAAATTTCACGGATTTTGTTTGAGTAAAATCACTATAACTCGAGTTTGGATGATCAAAATTTAATGAAATAAACTACATTTAATAGCAAATATAAATAAGATTACTTATAGTGATTACCAATTTATTACCTTCAATATTATATTTTTTACGAATTTTAAAAGTTGTACATCCAAATTTCACGGATGTTGTTTGAGTAAAATCACTATAACTCGAGTTGTGATGATCAAAATTTAATGAAATAAACTACATTTAATAGCAAATATAAATAAGATTACTTATTGTGATTACCAATTTATTACCTTCAATATTATATTTTTTACGAATTTTAAAAGTTGTACATCCGAATTTCACGGATGTTGTTTGAGTAAAATCGCTATAACTCGAGTTGCGATGATCAAGATTTAATTAAATAAACTACATTTAATAACAAATATAAATAAGATTACTTATAGTTATTACCAATTTATTACCTTCAATATTATATTTTTTACGAATTTTAAAAGTTGTACATCCGAATTTCACGGATGTTGTTTGAGTAAAATCGCTATAACTCGAGTTGCGATGATCAAAATTTAATTAAATAAACTACATTTAATAACAAATATAAATAAGATTACTTATAGTGATTACCAATTTATTACCTTCAATATTATATTTTTTACGAATTTTAAAAGTTGTACATCCGAATTTCACGGATGTTGTTTGAGTAAAATCGCTATAACTCGAGTTGCGATGATCAAAATTTAATTAAATAAACTACATTTAATAACAAATATAAATAAGATTACTTATAGTGATTACCAATTTATTACCTTCAATATTATATTTTTTACGAATTTTAAAAGTTGTACATCCGAATTTCACGGATGTTGTTTGAGTAAAATCGCTATAACTCGAGTTGCGATGATCAAAATTTAATTAAATAAACTACATTTAATAACAAATATAAATAAGATTACTTATAGTTATTACCAATTTATTACCTTCAATATTATATTTTTTACGAATTTTAAAAGTTGTACATGCGAATTTCACGGATGTTGTTTGAGTAAAATCGCTATAACTCGAGTTGCCATGATCAAAATTTAATTAAATAAACTACATTTAATAACAAATATAAATAAGATTACTTATAGTTATTACCAATTTATTACCTTCAATATTATATTTTTTACGAATTTTAAAAGTTGTACATCCAAATTTCTCGAATGTTGTTTCAGTAAAATCACTATAACTCGAGTTGTGATGATCAAAATTTAATGAAATGAACTATATTTAATAGCAAATATAAATAATATTAGTTATAGTGATTACAAATTTATTACCTTCAATATTATATTTTTTACGAATTTTAAAAGTTGTACATTCAAATTTCACGGATGTTGTTTGATTGAAATCGCTATAACTCGAGTTGTGATGATCAAAATTTAATGAAATGAACTACATTTATTAGCAAATATAAATAAGATTACTTATAGTGATTACAAATTTATTACCTTCAATATTATATTTCTTACGAATTTTAAAATTTGTACATCCAAATTTCACGGATGTTGTTTGAGTAAAATCACAATAACTCGAGTTGTGATGATCATAATTTAATGAAATAAACTACATTTCATAAAAAATATAAATAAGATTACTTATAGTTATTACCAATTTATTACCTTCAATATTATATTTTTTACGAATTTTAAAAGTTGTACATCCGAATTTCACGGATGTTGTTTGAGTAAAATCGCTATAACTCGAGTTGCGATGATCAAAATTTAATTAAATAAACTACATTTAATAACAAATATAAATAAGATTACTTATAGTTATTACCAATTTATTACCTTCAATATTATATTTTTTACGAATTTTAAAAGTTGTACATCCGAATTTCACGGATGTTCTTTGAGTAAAATCGCTATAACTCGAGTTGCGATGATCAAAATTTAATTAAATAAACTACATTTAATAAGAAATATAAATAAGATTACTTATAGTTATTACCAATTTATTACCTTCAATATTATATTTTTTACGAATTTTAAAAGTTGTACATCCAAATTTCTCGGATGTTGTTTCAGTAAAATCACTATAACTCGAGTTGTGATGATCAAAATTTAATGAAATGAACTATATTTAATAGCAAATATAAATAAGATTAGTTATAGTGATTACAAATTTATTACCTTCAATATTATATTTTTTACGAATTTTAAAAGTTGTACATTCAAATTTCACGGATGTTGTTTGATTGAAATCGCTATAACTCGAGTTGTGATGATGAAAATTTAATGAAATGAACTACATTTATTAGCAAATATAAATAAGATTACTTATAGTGATTACAAATTTATTACCTTCAATATTATATTTCTTACGAATTTTAAAATTTGTACATCCAAATTTCACGGATGTTGTTTGAGTAAAATCACAATAACTCGAGTTGTGATGATCATAATTTAATGAAATAAACTACATTTCATAAAAAATATAAATAAGATTACTTATAGTTATTACCAATTTATTACCTTCAATATTATATTTTTTACGAATTTTAAAAGTTGTACATCCGAATTTCACGGATGTTGTTTGAGTAAAATCGCTATAACTCGAGTTGCGATGATCAAAATTTAATGAAATAAACTACATTTAATAGCAAATATAAATGAGATTACTTATAGTGATTACCAATTTATTACCTTCAATATTATATTTTTTACGAATTTTAAAAGTTGTACATCCAAATTTCACGGATGTTGTTTCAGTAAAATTGCTATAACTCGAGTTGTGATGATCAATATTTAATGAAATAAACTACATTTAATAGCAAATATAAATAAGATTACTTATAGTTATTATCAATTTATTACCATCAATATTATATTTTTTACGAATTTTAAAAGTTGTACATCCAAATTTCACGGATGTTGTTTAAGTAAAATTGCTATAACTCGAGTTGTGATGATCAAATTTTAATGAAATAAACTACATTTAATAGCAAATATAAATAAGATTGCTTATAGTGATTACCAATTTATTACCTTCAATATTATATTTTTTACGAATTTTTAAAGTTGTACATCCAAATTTCACGGATGTTGTTTGAGCTATAACTCGAGTTGTGATTATCAAAATTTAATGAAATAAACTACATTTAATAGCAAATATAAATAAGATTACTTATAGTGATTACCAATTTATTACCTTCAATATTATATTTTTTATGAATTTTAAAATTTGTACATCCAAATTTCACGGATGTTGTTTGAGTAAAATCACTATAACTCGAGTTGTAATGATCATAATTTAACGAAATAAACTACATTTAATAGCAAATATAAATAAGATTACTTAGCGTAATTACCAATTTATTACCTTCAATATTATATTTTTTACGAATTTTAAAAGTTGTACATCCAAATTTCACGGATGTTGTTTCAGTAAAATCACTATAACTCGAGTTGTAATGATCATAATTTAACGAAATAAAATACATTTAATAGCAAATATAAATAAGATTACTTACTACCAATTTATTACCTTCAATATTATATTTTTTACGAATTTTAAAAGTTGTACATCCAAATTTCACGGATGTTTGAGTAAAATCGCTATAACTGGAGTTGTGATGATCAATATTTAATGAAATAAACTACATTTAATAGCAAATATAAATAAGATTACTTATAGTTATTATCAATTTATTACCATCAATATTATATTTTTTACGAATTTTAAAAGTTGTACATCCAAATTTCACGGATGTTGTTTAAGTAAAATTGCTATAACTCGAGTTGTGATGATCAAATTTTAATGAAATAAACTACATTTAATAGCAAATATAAATAAGATTGCTTATAGTGATTACCAATTTATTACCTTCAATATTATATTTTTTACGAATTTTTAAAGTTGTACATCCAAATTTCACGGATGTTGTTTGAGCTATAACTCGAGTTGTGATTATCAAAATTTAATGAAATAAACTACATTTAATAGCAAATATAAATAAGATTACTTATAGTGATTACCAATTTATTACCTTCAATATTATATTTTTTATGAATTTTAAAATTTGTACATCCAAATTTCACGGATGTTGTTTGAGTAAAATCACTATAACTCGAGTTGTAATGATCATAATTTAACGAAATAAACTACATTTAATAGCAAATATAAATAAGATTACTTAGCGTAATTACCAATTTATTACCTTCAATATTATATTTTTTACGAATTTTAAAAGTTGTACATCCAAATTTCACGGATGTTGTTTCAGTAAAATCACTATAACTCGAGTTGTAATGATCATAATTTAACGAAATAAAATACATTTAATAGCAAATATAAATAAGATTACTTACTACCAATTTATTACCTTCAATATTATATTTTTTACGAATTTTAAAAGTTGTACATCCAAATTTCACGGATGTTTGAGTAAAATCGCTATAACTGGAGTTGTGATGATCAATATTTAATGAAATAAACTACATTTAATAGCAAATATAAATAAGATTACTTATAGTTATTATCAATTTATTACCATCAATATTATATTTTTTACGAATTTTAAAAGTTGTACATCCAAATTTCACGGATGTTGTTTAAGTAAAATTGCTATAACTCGAGTTGTGATGATCAAATTTTAATGAAATAAACTACATTTAATAGCAAATATAAATAAGATTGCTTATAGTGATTACCAATTTATTACCTTCAATATTATATTTTTTACGAATTTTTAAAGTTGTACATCCAAATTTCACGGATGTTGTTTGAGCTATAACTCGAGTTGTGATTATCAAAATTTAATGAAATAAACTACATTTAATAGCAAATATAAATAAGATTACTTATAGTGATTACCAATTTATTACCTTCAATATTATATTTTTTATGAATTTTAAAATTTGTACATCCAAATTTCACGGATGTTGTTTGAGTAAAATCACTATAACTCGAGTTGTAATGATCATAATTTAACGAAATAAACTACATTTAATAGCAAATATAAATAAGATTACTTGGCGTAATTACCAATTTATTACCTTCAATATTATATTTTTTACGAATTTTAAAAGTTGTACATCCAAATTTCACGGATGTTGTTTGAGTAAAATCGCTATAACTCGAGTTATGATGATCCAAATTTAATGAAATAAACTATATTTAATAGCAAATATAAATAAGATTACTTATAGTGATTACCAATTTATTACCTTCAATATTATATTTTTTACGAATTTTAAAAGTTGTACATCCAAATTTCACGGATGTTGTTTCAGTAAAATCACTATAACTCGAGTTGTAATGATCATAATTTAACGAAATAAAATACATTTAATAGCAAATATAAATAAGATTACTTACTACCAATTTATTACCTTCAATATTATATTTTTTACGAATTTTAAAAGTTGTACATCCAAATTTCACGGATGTTTGAGTAAAATCGCTATAACTGGAGTTGTGATGATCAATATTTAATGAAATAAACTACATTTAATAGCAAATATAAATAAGATTACTTATAGTTATTATCAATTTATTACCATCAATATTATATTTTTTACGAATTTTAAAAGTTGTACATCCAAATTTCACGGATGTTGTTTAAGTAAAATTGCTATAACTCGAGTTGTGATGATCAAATTTTAATGAAATAAACTACATTTAATAGCAAATATAAATAAGATTGCTTATAGTGATTACCAATTTATTACCTTCAATATTATATTTTTTACGAATTTTTAAAGTTGTACATCCAAATTTCACGGATGTTGTTTGAGCTATAACTCGAGTTGTGATTATCAAAATTTAATGAAATAAACTACATTTAATAGCAAATATAAATAAGATTACTTATAGTGATTACCAATTTATTACCTTCAATATTATATTTTTTATGAATTTTAAAATTTGTACATCCAAATTTCACGGATGTTGTTTGAGTAAAATCACTATAACTCGAGTTGTAATGATCATAATTTAACGAAATAAACTACATTTAATAGCAAATATAAATAAGATTACTTAGCGTAATTACCAATTTATTACCTTCAATATTATATTTTTTACGAATTTTAAAAGTTGTACATCCAAATTTCACGGATGTTGTTTCAGTAAAATCACTATAACTCGAGTTGTAATGATCATAATTTAACGAAATAAAATACATTTAATAGCAAATATAAATAAGATTACTTACTACCAATTTATTACCTTCAATATTATATTTTTTACGAATTTTAAAAGTTGTACATCCAAATTTCACGGATGTTTGAGTAAAATCGCTATAACTGGAGTTGTGATGATCAATATTTAATGAAATAAACTACATTTAATAGCAAATATAAATAAGATTACTTATAGTGATTACCAATTTATTACCTTCAATATTATATTTTTTATGAATTTTAAAAGTTGTACATCCAAATTTCACGGATGTTGTTTTAGTAAAATCGCTATAACTCGAGTTGTGATGATCAAAATTTAATGAAATAAACTACATTTAATAGCAAATATAAATAAGATTACTTATAGTCATTACCAATTTATTACTTTCAATATTATATTTTTTACGAATTTTAAAAGTTGTACATCCAAATTTCACGGATGTTGTTTGAGTAAAATCGCTATAACTCGAGTTGTGATGATCCAAATTTAATGAAATAAACTACCTTTAATAGCTAATATAAATAAGATTACTTATAGTGATTACCAATTTATTACCATCAATATTATATTTTTTACGAATTTTAAATGTTGTACATTCAAATTTCACGGAAGTTGTTTGAGTAAAATCACTATAACTCGAGTTGTGATGATCATAATTTATTGAAATAAACTACTTTTAATAGCTAATATAAATAAGATTTCTTATAGTGATTACCAATTTATTACCTTCAATATTATATTTTTTTACGAATTTTAAAAGTTGTACATCCAAATTTCACGGATGTTGTTTGACTAAAATCGCTATAACTCGAGTTGTGATTATCAAAATTTAATGAAATAAACTGCATTTAATAGCCAACATAAATAAGATTATTTATAGTGATTACCAATTTATTACCTTCAATATTATATTTTTTACGAATTTTAAAAGTTGTACATCCAAATTTAATAGATGTTGTTTGAGTAAAATCACTATAACTCGAGTTGTAATGATCATAATTTAACGAAATAAACTACATTTAATAGCAAATATAAATAAGATTACTTATAGTGATTACCAATTTATTACCTTCAATATTATATTTTTTACAAATTTTAAAAGTAGTACATCCAAATTTCACGGATGTTGTTTGAGTAAAATCACTATAACTCGAGTTTGGATGATCAAAATTTAATGAAATAAACTACATTTAATAGCTAATATAAATAAGATTACTTATAGTGATTACCAATTTATTACCTTCAATATTATATTTTTTATGAATTTTAAAAGTTGTACATCCAAATTTCACGAATGTTGTTTGAGTAAAATCGCTATAACTCGAGTTGTGATGATCAAAATTTAATGAAATAAACTACATTTAATAGCAAATATAAATAAGATTACTTATAGTGATTACCAATTTATTACCTTCAATATTATATTTTTTACGAATTTTAAAAGTTGTACATCCAAATTTCACGGATGTTGTTTGAGTAAAATCACTATAACTCGAGTTGTGATGATCAAAATTTAATGAAATAAACTACATTTAATAGCAAATATAAATAAGATTACTTATAGTGATTACCAATTTATTACCTTCAATATTATATTTTTTACGAATTTTAAAAGTTGTACATCCAAATTTCACGGATGTTGTTTGAGTAAAATCACTATAACTCGAGTTGTAATGATCATAATTTAACGAAATAAACTACATTTAATAGCAAATATAAATAAGATTACTTATAGTGATTACCAATTTATTACCTTCAATATTATATTTTTTACAAATTTTAAAAGTAGTACATCCAAATTTCACGGATGTTGTTTGAGTAAAATCACTATAACTCGAGTTTGGATGATCAAAATTTAATGAAATAAACTACATTTAATAGCTAATATAAATAAGATTACTTATAGTGATTACCAATTTATTACCTTCAATATTATATTTTTTACGAATTTTAAAAGTTGTACATCCAAATTTCGCGGATGTTGTTTGAGTAAAATCACTATAACTCGAGTTGTGATGATCAAAATTTAATGAAATAAACTGTATTTAATAGTAAATATAAATAAGATTATTTATAGTGATTACCAATTTATTACCTTCAATATTATATTTTTTACGTATTTTTAAAAGTTGTACATGCAAATTTCACGGATGTTGTTTGAGTAAAATCACTATAACTCGAGTGGTGATGATCAAAATTTAATGAAATAAACTGCATTTAATAGCAAATATAAATAAGGTTACTTATAGTAATTACCAATTTATTACCTTCAATATTATATTTTTTTACAAATTTTAAAAGTTGTACATCCAAATTTCACTGATGTTGTTTGAGTAAAATCACTATAACTCGAGTTGTGATGATCAAAATTTAATGAAATAAACTACATTTAATAGCAAATATAAACAAGATTACTTATAGTAATTACCAATTTATTACCTTCAATATTATATTTTTTACAAATTTTAAAAGTTGTACATCCAAATTTCACTGATGTTGTTTGAGTAAAATCACTATAACTCGAGTTGTGATGATCAAAATATAATTAAATAAACTACATTTAATAGCAAATATAAATAAGATTACTTATAGTGATTACAAATTTATTACCTTCAATATTATATTTTTTACGAATTTTTAAAGTTTTACATCCAAATTTCACGGATGTTGTTTGAGTAAAATCACTATAACTCGAGTTGTGATGATCAAAATTTAATGAAATAAACTACATTTAATAGCTAATATAAATAAGATTACTTATAGTTATAACCAATTTATTACCTTCAATATTATATTTTTTACGAATTTTAAAATTTGTACATCCAAATTTCACGGATGTTTGAGTAAAATCACTAGAACTCGAGTTGTGGGTGATTATAAATAGAATTTATTATATTTATTATATATATATATATATATATATATATATATATATATATATATATATATATATATATTTAGTTTATATATTTGTAAATTTCCTACAGTACGTATTTATATTGATTTTGTTTTTATTTTTCTTGCAGGTGAGTCGAGCCATTTATTATTCCATTACACGCGACGATTGATCACATCGAAACAATGTTAGGGTGGGAAGTCCATTTGCGGCTCCGCCGATTTCTCGCGGGCGCAATTTTTTCGCCGCCGGGCAATTTTTCCCCGTCCACCATCGCCGGCGAATACACACACCCCCCCGGCCAACCAAATGAACTAATATATCTGATGACATAACTTTATACTTATATATTATATAGAAGAAGTTGCGGCGATCATTTATCTCGTAAAGGAAACGAAGACAAACCTTAACGGGGAGATCAAGAAAAACGAGCCCTCTCGCTCCCACATGTATATAGTCATTAATCCCACTCCCGTTCTTTATTAAAGCCATCCGTCTTTGGGTCGTACTGAGGTAAAAATTCAGAACAATATGATCCGGGGTTGTCGGTGGGGGGTGGGGGTGGACACGGGCGGCGCGTATCAATCATCCGGATCAACCGGAGATTTGTGCGCGCGGGGAGGCGATGGCTTTATTGTCCATCGGTTTGTTTATTAAGGCAATAAAACGAATGCCCTGCCATTTTTCCGCTGGAAAAATCACTCGGGCTGATGGAAAATTAAGTAGGGCCATATAAGGGATTTTATTTGCTAATCTTGTAGAGATATCAACCATCACGATACAGATATACAACTGGGATTTATTATAACGAACGCAACAGATATTTTCGATATATTTTACTCACTTGATTAATTAGAGTAATTATCATTAACGAATATATTGATTACAAATATGACAAGACACTTTCTTGACTCAAAAGTTAGTCAAGATGCGAGACAATCTAAATTGTCTCGTATCATACAGCAAATTATTTGAAATATTGAATTGGATGGTAGATTGAATGAAAAAATATAACACGTTCTATTTGTCAACGACAAATTGTATGGGAGGAGGATATATGAATTTATTTCTTGAACAACTTTTGAGCTAAGAAATTGTCTTGTCTAAAACGACCTTAAGTCTCTATTTGCAAAAGATAAGGTTGTGGTCACTCTTCAACTCTACTGATGTTTTAGATCTGATGTCGATCAAGTTGATAGTTTAGAATAATTTTCTAAAAACTAATTACTTTCCCCATTTAATAACGATACTAAATCAAAATCTCGTGCTGTGTCTTTTTAATTACACCAAAACAATTTCATGCATGTTTTTATTTCCGTAATCCCATTCACTCGAAACCAGTTTGGCTAGTCCTTAATTACCCTAATTCACTATACGTTTCCAGATTTACCGCCGCTTTTCCCAGCTGCTAATTAATTATTTTTTTTAATAGTTTGCGTTAACGCTCGTCCCCCTCGTCGCGTTTTCATTACGCATCGCACCGCTGTCCATCGTCACGCGTTAATTAAAAGCCAATTATTAATTGTGTCCGTTAAGTAAGCATCGATTAAAATAATTAGCGGCGCGCGTGTGTCGCTGGAGGCGGCGCCGCGACGCGACGCACTGTAAATTTAATATGTCAAGTGGGTCTGGGGTCAGCGCGGGATCGGCCCCCTCCTGAGGGCCATCAGCGTCCATTTATCACACAATGCCCTCGGTGAAATACGGCTTGCCAATTGCACAAGAATAAAAACGTGTATTGGTTAATCAATAATTAATTTTTATAGCTGTTTTATGGTAAACTGTTATTCAATAAATCAGTTGAGGGCGTACACTTGAGGCGAATAAATGGCTTTCTTTTCTTGGAAGTAAAATTTATAGGGCGGTTATTAAAATCCTTGTGTACTTAGTTTCAGTGTTAAGTCACTTCTAGGACGACTCCTGCTTTGACGCAACGGAGGATAGTTTTAGCATTTTTACAGATTTTTATCACATTTATAATTATTTTTAATTTATATCATGTGGCGAGTTTATCTTTTGTTTTAGGTAAAATGTGTACTAGGATTTTATATTTGGTTGAAAATTGTCCACCCAACAGGCTGAAGTTGATTGAGTTCATTTTCATTTTTATTTTCATTTTCATTTTCATTTTCATTTTCATTTTCATTTTCATTTTCATTTTCATTTTCATTTTCATTTTCATTTTCATTTTCATTTTCATTTTCATTTTCATTTTCATTTTCATTTTCATTTTCATTTTCATTTTCATTCACTTCTTCTGTTTTATCGCCAAAACAGTACACCATTTATTAAAATATTGTTCGCAATTATTTTTTTTTGGAATGAAAATGCCTACAAAATGAGATCAAGCACAACTTTCTATCATGAAATCAAATTTACCAAGTTCAAAAAATTTGCCAAGCTCTATAGCTTTTCCGATTCAATTTAAAACAATCTAGACATTTTTCCCGACTTCTAGACTATAGTTTAAATCAAATTACTTAGTTTCAGTGTCAGGTCTGGTGATTCTTCATTCAGGTAGATGGATAGGTGGATAGGTAGATAGGTGGATAGGTGTATAGGTGGATAGGTAGATAGGTAGATAGATGGATAGATGTATAGATGAATAGATGGATAGATTGATAGATTGATAGATTGATAGATGGATAGATTGATAGATTGATAGATTGATAGATGGATAGATGGATAGATGGATAGATGGAAAGATGAATAGATGGATAGATGAGTAGATGGATAGATGGATAGATGGATAGATGGATAGATGGATAGATGGATAGATGGATAGATGGATAGATTGATAGATGGATAGTTGAATAAATGAATAGATGGATAGATCGATAGATAGTTCGATAGAACTTTTTTGAATAGATGGATAGATGGATACATTTATATATGGATAGATGGATAGATGGACAGATGTATAGATAAATAGATTGATAGATTGATAGATTGATAGATTGATAGATTGATAGATTGATAGATTGATAGATTGATAGATTGATAGATTGATAGATTGATAGATTGATAGATTGATAGATTGTTAGATTGATAGATTGATAGATTGATAGATTGATAGATGGATAGATCGATAGATGGAAAGATGAATAGATGGATAGATGAATAGATGGATAGATGGATAGATGGATAGATTAATACATGGATAGTTGAATAAATGAATAGATGGATAGATCGATAGATAGTTCGATAGAACTTTTTTGAATAGACGGATAGATGGATACATTTATATATGGATAGATGGATAGATGAATAGATGGATAGATAAATAGATTGATAGATTGATAGATTGAGAGATTGATAGATTGATAGATTGATAGATTGATAGATTGATAGAATGATAGATTGATGGATTGATAATCTATCAATCTGATAGATTGACAGATGGATAGATGGATAAATCGATAGATCGATAGATGGATAGATTGATAGATGGTTATATGGATAGATGGATAGATGGATAGATGGATAGATGAATAAATGAATAGATGAATAGATGAATAGATGAATAGATGAATAGATGAATAGATGAATAGATGAATAGATGAATAGATGAATAGATGAATAGATGAATAGATGGATAGATGGATAGATGGATAGATGGATAGATGAATAAATGAATATATGAATACATGAATAGATGAATAGTAGGATAGATAGTTCCATAGAACTTTTTTGAATAGATGGATTGATGTATAGATGGATAGATGCATAGATGGATAGATGGATAGATGGATAGATGGATAGATGAATAGATGAATAGATGAATAGATAAATAGATGAATAGATGAATAGATGAATATATGAATAGATGAATAGATGAATAGATGAATAGATGAATAGATGATTAGATGAATATAATATGATGAATAGATGGATAGATGGATAGATGTATAGATGTTTAGATGCATAGATAGATAAATGGATAGATAGATAGATGAATAGATGGATAGATAGTTCGATAGAACTTTTTTGAATAGATGGGTAGATGGATAGATTGATAGATTGATAGATTGATAGATTGATAGATGGATAGATGGATAGATGGATAGATGGATAGATGGATAGATGGATAGATGGATAGATGAATAGATGAATAGATGAAGAGATGAATAGATGAATAGATGAATAGATGAATAGATGAATAGATGAATAGATGAATAGATGGATAGATGGATAGATGGATAGATGAATAAATGAATATATGAATACATGAATAGATGAATAGTAGGATAGATAGTTCCATAGAACTTTTTTGAATAGATGGATTGATGTATAGATGGATAGATGCATAGATGGATAGATGGATAGATGGATAGATGAATAGATGAATAGATGAATATATGAATAGATGAATAGATGAATAGATGAATATAATATTAAAAATTGGCGATTAATTTAAAACAGCTCGTGCTATAAAAACCTTCCTGCAGACATTATTTTTTAGTAATTTTTTTTCAAAAATTGGTTTATTTTGAGCCCAATTAATTATAGAATATAAAATAGTATCATAAATTAAAAAATTTAAAATTTTTGATTTTTTTATCATTTTTTTATAACAGCCGATTAATTTAAAACATCTCGTACAATAAAATCCTTCCTACAAACTTTATTTTTGGGTCAAAATTATCAAAAAATACCTTATTTTGAGCCTAATTAAATATAGAATGTAAAATAATATCATAAATTTAAATTTCTTAAATTTTTTATTTTTTTTTAATCATTTTTATAAAATTGGCGATTAATTAAAAACAGCGTGTACTATAAAAACCTTCCTGCAGACGTTATTTTTTGGTAATTTTTTTCAAAAAATGGTTTATTTTGAGCCTAATTAAATATAGAATGTAAAATAATATAGCAAATTTAAATTGCTTAAATCTTTGATTTTTTTAAATAATTTTTTATAAAATTGGCGATTAATTTAAAACAGCTTGTACTATAAAAACCTTTCTGCAGACGTTATTTTTTGCTAATTTTTTTCAAAAATTGGTTTATTTTGAGCCTAATCAAATATAGAATGTAAAATAGTATCATAAATTTAAATTTCTTAAATCTTTGATTTTTTTATAATTTTTTATAAAATTGGCGATTTATTTAAAACAGCTTGTACTATAAAAACCTTCCTGCAGACATTATTTGTTGGTAATTTTTTTCAATAAACGGTTTATTTTGAGCCTAATTAAAGATAGAATGTAAAATAATATAGTAAATTTAAATTTCTTAATTTTTTTATTTTTTTATAATTTTTTATAAAATTGGCGATTAATTTAAAACAGCTTGTACTATAAAAACCTTCCTGCAGACGTTATTTTTTGCTATTTTTTTTAAATAATTTATTTTGAGCCTAATTAAAAATAGAATGTAAAATAATATAGTAAATTTAAATTTCTTAAATCTTTGATTTTATTATCATTTTTTATAAAATTGGCGATTAATTTAAAACAGCTTGTACTATAAAAACCTTCCTGCAGACATTAATTTTTGGTATTTTTTTTTCAAAAAATGGTTTATTTTGAGCCTAATTAAAATTATTATGTAAAATAATATGATAAATTAAAATTTCTTAAATTTTTGATTTTTTATCATTTTTATATCTCGGTCGATTAATTTAAAACAGCTCGTATAATAAAAACCTTCCTGCTGACATTATTTGTTGGTGAAAATTTTCAAAAAATGGTTTAATTTGAACCCAATTAAATATAGACTATAAAATAGTATCATAAATTAAAAAAAATTAAATTTTTGATTTTTTATCATTTTTTTATAACACCGATTAATTTAAAACAGCTCCTACAGTAAAATCATTCCTACAAACTTAATTTTTGGGTGAAAATGATCAAAAAATAGCTTATTTTGAGCCTAATTAAATATAGAATGTAAAATAATATAGTAAATTTAAATCTTTGATTTTTTTAATTTTTTTTATAAAATTGGCGATTATTTAAAACAGCTTGTACTATAAAAACCTTCCTGCAGACATTATTTTTTGGTAATTTTTTTCAAAGGATGGTTTATTTTGAGCCTAATTAAATATAGAATGTAAAATAATATCATAAATTAAAATTTCTTAAATCTTTGATTTTTTTATAATTTTTTATAAAATTGGCGATTAATTTAAAACAGCTTGTACTATAATAACCTTCCTGCAGACATTATTTTTTGGTACTTTTTTTCAAAGGATGGTTTATTTTGAGCCTAATTAAATATAGAATGTAAAATAATATCATAAATTAAAATTTATTAAATTTTTGATTTTTTTATGATTTTTTATAAATCACTCGATTAATTTAAAACAGTTCGTACAGTAACAACCTTCCTGCAGACATAATTTTTTTCAAAAAATGGTTTCTTTTGAGCCTAATTAAATATAGAATGTAACATAATATCATAAATTTAAATTTCTTAAACCTTTGATTTTTTTATAATTTTTTTTATAAAATTGGCGATTAATTTAAAACACCTTGTACTATAAAAACCTTCCTGCAGACATTATTTTTTGGTAATTTTTTTCAAAGGATGGTTTATTTTGAGTCTAATTAAATATAGAATGTAAAATAATATAGTAAATTTAAATTGCTTAAATCTTTGATTTTTTTAATTTTTTTTATAAAATTGGCGATTATTTAAAACAGCTTGTACTATAAAAACCTTCCTGCAGACATTATTTTTTGGTAATTTTTTTCAAAGGATGGTTTATTTTGAGCCTAATTAAATATAGAATGTAAAATAATATAGTAAATTTAAATTTCTTAAATCTTTGAATTTTAAATCATTTTTTATAAAATTGGCGATTTATTTAAAACAGCTTGTACTATAAAAACCTTTCTGCCGACATTATTTTTTGGTAATTTTTTCAAAAAATGGTGTATTTTGAGCCTAATTAAATATAGAATGTAAAATAATATAGTAAATTTAAATTTCTTAATTTTTTGATTTACTTATATATCGGTCGATAAATTTATAACAGCTCGTACAATAAAATCCTTCCTGCAGACTTTATTTTTCGGTGAAAATTTTCAAATATTGGTTTATTTTGAGCCCAATTAAATATAGAATATAAAATAGTATCATAAATTTAGAATTTTTAAATGTTTGATTTTTTATCATTTTTTTATAACACAGTTGATTAATTTAAAACAGCTCGTTCAATAAAATCCTTCCAACAAACTTTATTTTTGGTTCAAAATTATCAAAAAATAGCTTATTTTGATCCTAATTAAATATAGAATGTAAAATAATATCATAAATTTAAATTTCTTCGATTTTTTATTTTTCTAAATCATTTTTTATAAAATTGGTGATTAATTTAAAACAGCGTACTATAAAAACCTTCCTGCAGATATTATTTTTTGGTAATTTTTTCTTTTAAATGGTTTATTTTGAGCCTAATTAAATACTAGAATGTAAAATAATATAGTAAATTAAAATTTCTTAAATCTTTGATTTTTTTTATCATTTTTTATATCTCGGTCGATTAATTTAAAACAGCTCGTACAATAAAAACTTCCTGCAGACATTATTTATTGGTGAAAATTTTCAAAAAATGGTTTATTCTGAGCCCAATTAAATATAGAATATAAAATAGTATCATAAATTTAAAAAAATTAAATGTTTGATTTTTTATAATTTTTTTATAACACAGTTGATTAATTTAAAACAGCTCGTTCAATAAAATCCTTCCTACAAACTTTATTTTTGGGTCAAAATTATCAAAAAATATCTTATTTTGAGCCTAATTAAATAAGAATGTAAAATAATATAGTAAATTTAAATTACTTAAATCTTTGATTTTTTTATAATTTTTTATAAAATTGGCGATTAATTTAAAACAGCTTGTACTATAAAAACCTTCCCGCAGACATTATTTGTTGGTACTTTTTTTCAATAAATGGTTTATTTTAAGTCTAATTAAATATAGAATGTAAAATAATATAGTAAATTTAAAATTCTTAATTCTTTGATTTTTTTATCATTTTTTATAAAATTGGCGATTAATTTAAAACAGCTTCTACTATAAAAACCTTCCTGCAGACGTTATTTTTTGGTAATTTTTTTCAAAAAATGGTTTATTTAGAGCCTTATTAAATATAGAATGTAAAATAATATCATAAATTAAAATTTTTTAAATCTTTGATTTTTTTATAATTTTTTATACAATTGGCGATTAATTTAAAACAGCTTGTACTATAAAAACCTTCGTGCAGACGTTATTTTTTGCTAATTTTTTTTTCAAAAAATGGTTTATTTTGACCCTAATTAAATATAGAATGTAAAATAATATAGTATATTTAAATTTCTTAAATATTTGATTTTTTTATCATTTTTTATAAAATTGGCGATTAATTTAAAACAGCTTGTCCTATAAAAATCTTCCTGCAGACATTATTTGTTGGTAATTTTTTTCAAAAATTGGTTTATTTTTAGCTTTATTAAATATAGAATGAAAAATAATATAGTAAATTTAAATTTCTTAATTCTTTGATTTTTTTATCATTTTTTATATCGGTCGATTATAAAACAGCTCGTACAATTAAAAACCTTCCTGCAGACTTTATTTTTCGGTGAAAATTTTCATAAAATGGTTTATTTTGAGCCCAATTAAATATAGAATATAAAATAGTATCATAAATTAAAATTTTTAAAATTTTTGATTTTTTATCATTTTCACAGTCACAGTCGATTAATTTAAAACAGCTCGTACAATAAAATCTTTCCTACAAACTTTATTTTTGAGTGAGAATTATCAAAAAATAGCTTATTTTGAGCCTAATTAAATATAGAATGTAAAATAATATGATAAATTTATATTTCTTAAATTTTTGATTTTTTATAACTCGGTCGATTTATTTAAAACAGCTCGTACAATAAAAACCTTCCTGCAGACTTTATTTTTCGGTGAAAATTTTCAAAAAATAGTTTATTTTGAGCCTAATTAAATATCGAATCTAAAATAAAAGTCTATCTATAAGGAAGCAGTAAAGATGGAAGTCTACCTATACGGAATAAGGATTATAAGTCTATCTATAAGGATGAAGTAAAAATAGATATATATATATATATATATATATATATATATATATATATATATATATATATATATATATATATAAGGAAGAAGTCTTATCAGGAAGAAGTAAAGATGGAAGTATATCTATAAGGAACAAGGATTATAAGATATAGATTGATAGAATTCCATCTTTACTTATCCTTATAGATAGACTTCTTCCTTATATATAAATATATATATATATATATATATATATATATATATATATAGGAAGAAGTCTATCTGTAAGGAAAAAGTAAAGATAGATGTCTATCTATAAGGATAAGTAAAGATGGAATTCTATCAACAAGGAAGAGGTAAAGATAGAAGTCTTCCCACAGAGAAGAAGTAAAGATAGAAGTCTACTTATAAATAATAATAAATACAGAAATAGAATATAACTTTAACCCAGCTCAGTGGCCAGGTGGTTAGAGTATTGAGCATTGGGGAGCCTGAGTTGGATCCCGAATTTTCGCGAATCACCTTTCATAATTTTTCATAGGTTTTCTGTGAAGTTAAGGTAAATAGCCCTTTATATAACTTTATGTAAAGGGTTGGTTATTTCTAGTCATTACAACAATGCAGATGGATACTACTAATCAGAACCGAGTGGTATGTCCACTTAAATTAGTAAATCACCCATAATTTTTCTGCTGTATCATTTCTGATGATGCGTAAGGGTTGGGCTGCTCGTTGGACGTGAGGGTGGTAATGAAGGTGCGTGATAAATACGTACGGCGCGCGTATGTAACCCGATGCTTAATTTAATGGGAGTGGATGCTGCGCGCTACTTAATATCGCCGTAACACAACACAATGATAACGCCGGTGGCGGCGGCAGCGGCGTTAAGGGGGTGGTTGGTTGAAAAAAGCCCACGAAGCGGCCGCATTCAGCGTCCGACACGAAAGCGTCCCCGCATTAATGGCAATCATATATCAAGAGACAATATTCAAAATGTAATCTTCGAAGCGGCGCAATGAAAAGGCCTGGGGGTACAATAAACAACCCGGGGGTGTGGGTGGGTGGTAATTCGCGGCGTCTCGTGTCCAGCGACAATGCACACGCGCTCCTTCCATATATTACCTCGCCAATACGGTTTTCGGACACAAAAGATGACAAATTCCGTCATTAGGTGGGTGGTGCCAAGCCCGACACTTGTATCGCGTTTTGCAAAACCCACCCCGCCACCGCCCCATGTAGCCCTCCGGCGACACTTTGTCACCGGCCCGTGGAATGCCGTCCGTGATAATAATATAAACAGCCAGCGTCCATTTTTAACGTTGCGATTAAGCCGATTTGTCTCCGCGTCCATTGTCGAATTAAAACGCGAGCGCGCTATTTCAACCCGCCGGATGAGGGGTGATTATCATAAAAAGCCCGTAAAAACTAATCGAAATTATAGATAAAGTGCGTGTGCGGTTGAATCGATGATGCATTGCCGCCGAACCGTTCTCCTTTTTTCTGCAAATTGCCGTTTAGCTCTGACAAACGATTAATAACCGCGGTAAATGGCACATAAAAAGCTGATTTATGAACGGCGGCAATCTGCCTCCGGGCATAATGTTGCCAATATCTTACATTAAAATTAAGTTAACTCTCAGCCGGAGCGAGGCGTTTTCGTGGGAGAGGGGAATATTGAAATTGCTTTGATTATGTGTGCGCGGCCGTAGTAATGTCGCCTGCTTTGTCTCTTAAAACGATTAGATTCTCCCCATAAATCAACTAACGAACAACAAATAATAAAACATCCGGCGTCCAAATTAAAAATTGCTTTCAGACGATGCCTTTGTCTTCGCCCCCGAAACACTACACCAATGAAAATACTACTGGAAATCCATTTAATTTGCAAAATTCTTGATACCGTTTGGTATACTATTTCAATAGAAAGTTTATATAAATCAAATTAATACACAAACAAAAAAATATCGTAAACTTATTAAGTATACATTGAAAAAAATCACCTAGAATCCAATACGATGGATCTATATGGATATTTCTAAATAGATATTTCTAAACAGATATTTATAAACAGATATTTTATGAAAAATTGGTGCAGTTAACTACTCTATTACACGAGTTATCATTCTTTAAAGACCTACTGTTGATACAAAAAAAAAGTTATATTTCCATAATTCTACCATTACAATCTTTCTGATTATTAGAAAATAATTATTCAAATGCGTGCCAGCACGTGCGTGTAAATTTATAGTGCCCATTTGTCGGACTAATATCCCCCGTGCCCATCTTAATCCCCTGTTCGCGCTAATAAATTAATAATTGATATTCCGCCCGCATCGTGCTCTCTCCACCCAGAGAGACAACATACACATGCAGCGAGACAATAACCGATTGTTATTAGCATTAATGGCCGCGGCACACCTTCGATTAGTGTGTGACATATCCCGCCGCGACAAATTCTCCGCGCCCGCCCGTCCATTACAAAAACACTATTAACCACCGCCGCCGGGGGAGCTTGCAGGGTGCACGATATCGGAGGTGGTTGTAACGATGCCACGCACCGCACCGCGGTCGCTCAGGTGCGCGCCCCGCGGAACCAACCGGACCCCGGCGCCTCCACCAGCATTTGCATAACGATGATGTTATTAGGGGCACGAACGGACAGGGTCGCCCTTATTTATTTCGCCTGATTGTAATGAGATCCGGGCGGGGTTCCGATGGAAATTGAATTGTGCACGTCTCGCGACCGCTTCATTACCACAACACATGCAATACATGTTTTCTTCTTTCTTATAGATACATTTCTATATTTACTTCTTCTTTATGAGTAAACTTCTATCTCTACTTTGTAGGGAGACTTCTATCTTTACCTCTTCCTTGTTGATAGAATAAGACTACTTATAGTGAATTTATTACCTTCAATATTATATTTTTTACAAATTTTAAAATTTGTACATCCAAATTTCACGGATGCTGTTTGAGTAAAATCGCTATAACTCGAGTTATGATGATCAAAATTTAATGCAATAAACTACATTTAATAGCAAATAAAAATAAGATTATTTATAGTGATTACCAATTTATTATCTTCAATATTATATTTTTTACGAATTTTAAAAGTTGTATATCCAAATTTCACGGATGTTGTTTGAGTAAAATCGCTATAACTCGAGTTGTGATGAACAAAATTTAATGAAATAAACTATATTTAATAGCAAATATAAATAAGATTACTTATAGTTATTACCAATTTATTACCTTCAATATTATATTGTTTACGAATTTTAAAAGTTGTACATCCAAATTTCACGGATGTTGTTTGAGTAAAATCACTATAACTCGAGTTGTGATGATCAAAATTTAATGAAATAAACTACATTGAATAACAAATAAAAATAAAATTACTTATAGTGATTACCAATTTATTACCTTCAATATTATATTTTTTACGAATTTTAAAAGTTGTACATCCAAATTTCACGGATGTTTAAGTAAAATCTGATATTATTGGTATTGACAACTCGACATAAAACATAAATCCATCGAACAATTGATGAATAAGCGATGTCAACATCCCTCGATTATCTCTCCAAACCAGATTCGGGGCTTTCCATCGACACCCCCCTATTAAAAAAACAACAGGATTCCAATTAGTGTCGGGCGTCGTGTAAACATTTCGATACGCCATGGCGGGAATTTAGGCAAAAACCCGCGGGCATTGGGCATTGAATAAAAAAAACCAGAAATGATGGAACACACAAAACGGATTAGCGCGTAGCCGCAGATAAAAGAATAATGACAAACGCACGACACGAACGGGCCCGCCCGCGCTAATCCATTAATAGCCGGGCATTATAGATTATTAGCAGATAGAAGCGCGCGACCGGGGGGCATGATTAATTTTCATAAAGTCATTACATCGACGTCGCACCACCACCACCCCCCCTAACGCGAGAACGCACGCCGCGCGCCGGTGTTATTTGTTGTTCGCACCCTCGCCGCACCTCTGATATTTTCAATTAGAAACGACACACACACACACGTACAAAACAATATTCAAATGAATAGCGGATCTCTAGTGGATTGGATTTTCTCCCTGAAGGCAAATTTCCTTTTTTTTAGTCAACTTTATCATCCAGTTCATTTATATAGCCTTCAATTTGTAAGGTTTAATGCAGAACATCCTTAGTTAGATCCTGCATCTATGATTAATCTGATTCCTGATTTTCCTCGGCCATCATTCTCATCAATGATATCTTCACTATTCGTTCTGATGTATTTTTTAACAAACTCACCTCATTCCGAACATTTATCATTCCTCATCACATTTATTTTGTTTAAAAATATTCACCAAAAATTGGCTTTTCAAAATTTCCAATTGATTTTCTCAGTAATACTACTTGAATTTGTTTTATATATTTTGGTGAAATTTGGTGAAAATCTGCCAACGATTTAATGACTTTTTGACTTCTGTTAGTGTTGAAAAACGTAATGTTAGCACATTTATTGCGTTTAAAAATTCACCAAAAATTTGTTTTTCAAAATTTTTAATGGATTTTCTCAGTTATACTACTTGAATTTGTTTTATATATTTTGGTGAAATTTAGTGAAAATTGGCCAACGATTTAATGACTTTTTGACTTCTGTTAGTGTTGAAAAACGTAATGTTAGCACATTTATTGCGTTTAAAAATTCACCAAAAATATGGCTTTTCAAAATTTTCAATTGATTTCCTCAGTAATACTACTTCAATTTGTTTTATATATTTTTGTGGAATTTGGTGAAAGTTTGCCAACGTTTTAATGACTTTTTGACTTTTTTTAGTGTTGAAACACGCAATGTTTGCACATTTATTGCGTTTAAAAATTCATCAAAAATTGGCTTTTCAAAATTTTTAATTGATTTTCTCAGTAATACTACTTGAATTTGTTTTATATATTATGGTGAAATTTGGTGAAAATTGGCCAACGTTGTAATGACTTTTTGACTTTTTTTAGCGTTGAAAAAGGTAATGTTAGCACATTTATTGCGTTTAAAAATTCACCAAAAATTGGCTTATCAAAATTTTCAATTGATATTCTCAGTAATAGTACTTGAATTTGTTTTATATATTTTGGTGAAATTTAGTGAAAATTGGCCAACGTTGTAATGACTTTTCGACTTTTTTTAGCGTTGACAAACGTAATGTTAGCACATTTATTGCGTTTAAAAATTCACCAAAAATTGGCTTTTCAAAATTTTCAATTGTTTTTCTCAGTAATACTACTTGAATTTGTTTTATATATTTTGGAGAAATTTGGTGAAAATTAGCCAACGTTTAATGACTTTTTGACTTTTTTTAGTGTTGAAAAAGGTAATGTTAGCACATTTATTGCGTTTAAAAATTCACCAAATAGGTTTTTCAAAATTTTCAATTAGTTTTCCCAGTAATACTACCTGAATTTGTTTTACATATTTTGGTGAAATTTGGTGAAAATTGGCCAACGTTTTAATGACTTTTTGTCTTTTTTTAGTGTTGAAAAAGGTAATGTTAGCACATTTATTGCGTTTAAAAATTCACCAAAAATTGGCTTTTCAAAATTTTCAATTGATTTTCTCAGTAATACTACTTGAATTTGTTTTATATATTTTGGTGAAATTTGGTGAAAATCTGCCAACGTTTTAATGACTTTTTGACTTTTTTAGTGTAGAAACACGTAATGTTTGCACATTTATTGCGTTTAAAAATTCACCAAAAATTGGTTTTCCAAAATTTTCAATTGGTTTTCTTAGTATTACTACTTGAATTGGTTTAATATATTTTGGTGAAATTTAGTGAAAATTGGCCAACGTTTTAAGGACTTTTTGACTTTTTTTAACTTTTTTTAGTGTTGAAAAACGTAATGTTAGCACATTTATTGCGTTTAAAAATTCACCAAAAATTGGCTTTTCAACATTTTCAATTGATTTTCCCAGTAATACTACCTGAATTTGTTTTATATATTTTGGTGAAATTTGGTGAAAATTGGCCAACGCTTTAAGAACTTTTTGACTTTTTTTAGTATTGAAAAACGTAATGTTAGCACATTTATTTAGTTTAAAAATTCACCAAAAATTGACTTTTCAAAATTTTCTATTGATTTTCTCAGTAATACTACTTGAATTTGTTTTATATATTTTGCTAAAATTTGGTGAAAATTGTCCAACGATTTAATGACTTTTTGACTTTTTTTAGTGTTGAAAAACGTAATGTTAGCACATTTATTGCGTTTAAAAATTCACCAAAAATTGGCTTTTCAAAATTTTCAATTGTGTTTCTCAGTAATACTACTTGAATATGTTTTGTATATTTTGGTGAAATTTGGTGAAAATTCACCAACGTTTTAATGACTTTTTGACTTTTTTAGTGTTGAAAACCGTAATGTTAGCACATTTATTACGTTTAAAAATTCACCAAAAATCTGCTTTTCATAATTTTCAATTGATTTTCTCAGTAGTACTACTTGAATTTGTTTTATATATTTTGGTGAAATTTGGTGAAAATTGGCCAACGTTTTAATGACTTTTTGACTTCTTTTAGTGTTGAAAACCGTAATGCTAGCACATTTATTGCGTTTAAAAATTCACCAAAAAATGGTTTTTCAAAATTTTCAATTGGTTTTCGCAGTCATACTACTTGAATTTGTTTTATAAATTTTGGTGAAATTTGGTAAAAATTGTCCAACGTTTTAAGGACTTTTTAACTTTTTTTAGTGTTGAAAAACGTAATATTAGCACATTTATTGCGTTTAAAAATTCACCAAAAATTGGCTTTTCATAATTTTCAATTTATTTTCTCAGTACTACTACTTGAATTTGTTTTATATATGTTGGTGAAATTTGGTGAAAATTGGCCAATGTTTTAATAACTTTTTGACTTTTTAGTGTTGAAAAACGTAATGTTAGCACATTTTGCGTTTAAAAATTCATAAAAAATTGGCTTTTCAAAATGTTCAATTCATTTTCTCAGTAATACTACTTGAACTTGTTTTATATATTTTGGTGAAATTTGGTGAAAATTGGCCAACGTTTTAATGATTTTTTGACTTTTTTTAGTGTTGAGAAACGTAATGTTAGCACATTTATTTCGTTTAAAAATTCATCAAAAATTGGCTTTTCAACATTTTCAATTGATTTTCTCAGTAATACTACTTGAATTTGTTTTATATATTTTGGTGAAATTTGGTGAAAATTGGCCAACATTTTAAGGACTTTTTGACTTTTTTTAGCGTTGAAAAACGTGATGTTAGCACATTTATTGCGTTTAAAAATTCACCAAAAATTGGCTTTTCAAAATTTTCAATTGATTTTCTCAGTCATACCACTTAAATTTGTTTTATATATTTTGGTGAAAATTGGCCAACGTTTTAAGGACTTTTTGACTTTTTTTAGTGTTGAAAAACGTAATGTTAGCACATTTATTGCTTTTGAAAATTCACCAAAAATCAGCTTTTCATGATATTGAATTGATTTTCTCAGTAATAATACTTGCATTTGTTTTATATATTTTGATAAAATTTGGTGAAAATTGGCCAACATTTTAAGGACTTTTTGACTTTTTTTAGTGTTGAAAAACGTAATGTTAGCACATTTATTGCGTTTAAAAATTTACCAAAAATTGGCTTTTCATAATTTTCAATTGATTTTATCAGTACTACTACTTGAATTTGTTTTATATATTTTGGTGAAATTTGGTGAAAATTTGCTAACGTTTTAATGACTTTTTGACTTTTTTAGTGTTGTAAAACGTAATGTTAGCACATTTATTACGTTTAAAAATTTACCAAAAATTGGCTTTTCATAATTTTCAATTGATTTTATCAGTACTACTACTTGAATTTGTTTTATATATTTTGGTGAAATTTGGTGAAAATTTGCTAACGTTTTAATGACTTTTTGACTTTTTTAGTGTTGTAAAACGTAATGTTAGCACATTTATTACGTTTAAAAATTTACCAAAAATTGGCTTTTCATAATTTTCAATTGATTTTATCAGTACTACTACTTGAATTTGTTTTATATATTTTCGTGAAATTTGGTGAAAATTGGCCAACGTTTTAATTACTTTTTGACTTTTTTTAGCGTTGACAAACGTCATGTTAGTACATTTATTGCGTTTAAAAATTTACCAAAAATTGGCTTTTCAAAATTTTCAATTGATTTTCTCATTAATAAAGGAAATGTATATCATGCCTTTATATATATATATATATATATATATATATATATATATCATGCCTTTTCAAAATTAAGTTTCTCATATATTTTTAATTACAAATCATTAAGTAACATTATATATTTCAAGTTATAGTAGCTACAAGTAATTATAAACGTATGCTAGTAAATTGAATCAGTAAATCATAATTAGTTATTTAAAACGCAAGAGCGTGGTGTTATAAATAAATGCGGGTGGGTGGTTCGTGGGGGAGGGTTTTGTAGTGTGTATAGAACGTGTACATAACATATTATATATCTGTTTAAACCACCCTTCCACTATTAAGCACCGTATTGCCGTTTGTTAATTTCAGCGTACTCTATAATTTTGGGGTTTGCAATGTTCGCTGGGGCGGCGCGGCTGCGAATCTGGCCCGTATCGCTGCCACCCTTAAAGCGCGCGCCCGCTATAATGTTCTATTAATGAACAACAAGAATTTCATTAAAGATTGTTTGTATATCAACATGTCCACTAAATTATGTTGCCGCTGTATATGTGCACGCCCGCCCCCCCGCTCCTCCTCACACATACATAAACCGTTACCCCCGTTGCGGGGGTGCGCATCGCTACCACGCCGCGCTGGTGTATCGAGCACCTGACTAAAACCCAAAAAGACGTCTTTAATAAATAAACCGCCGTCCCTCGCAAATATAATTAGTGCAACCCCTTCTTCATCTTGCGACCCCATGTGCTCGGGAGATAAAAAAACAAAGTTAACCGACTTACACCAATAACTGCTAATTAAATTAACTTTTTAATGGCGCTCTTTTTCACTCGCAAATGGCCCCCCGAATTTATTTCGATGCTTGTTATCTGAATATTATCTTCGTCCCCCCCGTGGAAGGGTTGCCGGCTTTAATTCCTATCGTTTGTCTTGTGTTTTTTTCTTCCTCTGCACACCCCTTTTTCTTTGCCGCGTTTTTATTATCGGTGTACGCATTCATCCCGGCGTTATTAAAAATTACCATAAAAATGGGCCGACCGTCTGGAAACGATTCTAATTCTTTGAGTGTTATTGCTCAGCAGCCGCCCCCCACACTGGTGTTACACGGTCCGCAACAGACATTTTTACAACCCTTAATTTTTTAATTTTTCAATGGGACTATTTTACTGGTGTATGGTCAAGAGACGTTCTATTTGAGCTAGAGGGGGCTAGAAAATTTGTTAATAATAATCATTTTGATTCATACGAGTTTGTAATCTTGTTTATTTTATTCTAATCAAATTATTGATATTATGTGTGAATAATATAATTGAAATAAAAATGATATTATGTTTATTTCAATAAAATTCGCTGTTTAAAATGTGATAGCTTGAGTTACAATCGAAATAACTCGACTAATGAGTTATTTCGATTACAACTCAAGTTATCACAATTTAAACAGCGAATTTCTTTCATGAAAAAAAACTGTTAATTAATCGATGTTAAAACTAGAAAATTCGCTAAATATTGAATTTGGTCGGTATAAGTTTGAAATCTTATACATTGTATTCTTATAGGCGGAAAGACCAATAAAAGGGTCGATAGCCAAAATAAAGATATATATATATATATATATATATATATATATATATATATATATATACTTATATACTTATATATGACCTTAGTGGACTTATATAGTACAACTACAACTTAATTATCACCTTTTAAAACACATGAAAGCAAAATTATGTGTAATATTCTTTAAGATAGTCATACAAACTAAAAATGAAAGAACAACGTAAAATAGTGCATGGTAAATTATTAACAATATAATATTATCCCCTAATACAAAATCCCTATTGTATTAGGGGAGGAATATTAGCCAAAACTGTACTGTCGCGCCATCCATACGCCAACGGCTGAACTTTATACCAACCCCTGTGCTGAATTCAATCCTTGCATGATGAAATAGAAATGTCCTTGTAATCTTTAAAATCTATAATGGTCAGTGGGATGTTTACAATTTTCCTGATTGTAATTGAATGGGGAACTCAAATTTTCAAACCGGATTGCACAATATGTACTAGTTTAATAGTTACAACCCCCTAAAGTTGATAACTCTTTTTAAATCGTAAAGTACTATAGAAATATCCTTGTAATTTTTAAAATCTTTAAGGGTGAGTGGGATGTTTACGGTTTTCCCGAATGTAATTGAATGGGGAACTCAAATTTTCAAACCGGATTGCACAATATGTACTACTTTAATAGTTACAACCCCTTCAAGTTGATAATTCTTTTTAAATCGTAAATTATGATAGAAATATCATTGTAATTTTTAAAATCTTTAAGGGTGAGTGGGATGTTTACGGTTTTCCCGAATGTAATTGAATGGGGAACTCAAATTTTCAAACCGGATTGCATAATATGTAGTAGTTTAATAGTTACAACCCCTTCAAGTTGATAACTCTTTTTAAATCGTAAATTACTATAGAAATATCCTTGTAATTTTTAAAATATTTAAGGGTGAGTGGGATGTTTACGGTTTTCCCGAATGTAATAGAATGGGGAACTCAAATTTTCAAACCGGATTGTACAATATGTACTAGTTTAATAGTTACAACCCCTTCAAGTTGATAACTCTTTTTAAATCGTAAATTACTATAGAAATATCCTTGTAATTTTTAAAATCTTTAAGGGTGAGTGGGATGTTTACGGTTTTCCTGAATGTAATTAAATGAGGAACTCAAATTTTCAAACCGGATTGCACAATATGTACTAGTTTAATAGTTACAACCCCTTAAAGTTGATAACTCTTTTTAAATCGTAAATTACTATAGAAATATCCTTGTAATTTTTAAAATATTTAAGGGTGAGTGGGATGTTTACGGTTTTCCCGAATATAATTGAATGGGGAACTCAAATTTTCAAACCGGATTGCACAATATGTACTAGTTTAATAGTTACAACCCCCTCAAGTTCATAACTCTTTTTAAATCGTAAATTATAATAGATATATCCTTGTAATTTTTAAAATCTTTAAGGGTGAGTGGGATGTTTACGGTTTTCTCGAATGTAATTGAATGGGGAACTCAAATTTTCAAACCGGATTGCATAATATGTAGTAGTTTAATAGTTACAACCCCTTCAAGTTGATAACTCTTTATAAATCGTAAATTATGATAGACATATCCTTGTAATTTTTAATTTTTTTAAGGGTGAGTGGGATGGTTACGGTTTTTCCGAATGTAATTGAATGGGGAACTTAAATTTTCAAACCGGATTGCACAATATGTACTAGTTTAATAGTTACAACCCCTTCAAGTTAATAACTCTTTTTAAATCGTAAATTACTATAGAAATATCCTTGTAATTTTTAAAATCTTTAAGGGTGAGTGGGATGTTTACGGTTTTCTCGAATATAATTGAATGGGGAACTCAAATTTTCAAACCGGATTGCACAATATGTACTAGTTTAATAGTTACAACCCCTTCAAGTTAATAACTCTTTTTAAATCGTAAATTACTATAGAAATATCCTTGTAATTTTTAAAATCTTTAAGGGTGAGTGGGATGTTTACGGTTTTCCTGAATGTAATTGAATGTGGAACTCAAATTTTCAAACCGGATTGCACCATATGTACTAGTTTAATATTTACAACCCCTTCAAGTTGATAACTCTTTTTAAATCGTAAATTACGATAGAAATATCCTTGTAATTTTTAAAATCTTTAAGGGTGAGTTGGATGTTTACGGTTTTCCCGAATGTAATTGAATGGGGAACTCAAATTTTCAAACCGGATTGCACAATATGTACTAGTTTAATAGTTACAACCCCTTCAAGTTGATAACTCTTTTTAAATCGTAAATTACGATAGAAATATCCTTGTAATTTTTAAAATCTTTAAGGGTGAGTTGGATGTTTACGGTTTTCCCGAATGTAATTGAATGGGGAACTCAAATTTTCAAACCGGATTGCACAATATGTACTAGTTTAATAGTTACAACCCCTTCAAGTTGATAACTCTTTTTAAATCGTAAATTACTATAGAAATATCCTTGTAATTTTTAAATTTTTTAAGGGTGAATGGGATGTTTACGGTTTTCTCGAATGTAATTGAATGGGGAACTTAAATTTTCAAACCGGATTGCACAATATGTACTAGTTTAATAGTTACAACCCCTTCAAGTTGATAACTCTTTTTAAATCATAAATTACGATAGAAATATCCTTGTAATTTTTAAAATATTTAAGGGTGAGTGGGATGTTTACGGTTTTCCCGAATATAATTGAATGGGGAACTCAAATTTTCAAACCGGATTGCACAATATGTACTAGTTTAATAGTTACAACCCCCTCAAGTTGATAACTCTTTTTAAACCGTAAATTACAATAAAAATATCCCTGTAATTTTGAAAATATTTAAGGGTGAGTGGGATGTTTACGGTTTTCCCGAATGTAATTTAATGGGGAACTCAAATTTTCAAACCGGATTGCACAATATGTACTAGTTTAATAGTTACAACCCCTTGAAGTTGATAACTCTTTTTAAATCGTAAATTACAATAGAAATACCCTTGTAATTTTTAATATCTTTAAGGGTGAGTGGGATGTTTACGGTTTTCCCGAATGTAATTGAATGGGGAACTCAAATTTTCAAACCGGATTGCACAATATGTACTAGTTTAATAGTTACAACCCCTTGAAGTTGATAACTCTTTTTAAATCGTAAATTACAATAGAAATACCCTTGCAATTTTTAATATCTTTAAGGGTGAGTGGGATGTTTACGGTTTTCCCGAATGTAATTGAATGGGGAACTCAAATTTTCAAACCGGATTGCACAATATGTACTAGTTTAATAGTTACAACCCCTTCAAGTTGATAACTCTTTTTAAATCGTAAATTACTATAGAAATATCCTTGTAATTTTTAAAATCTCTAAGGGTTGGTGGGATGTTTACGGTTTTCCTGAATGTAATTGAATGGGGAACTCAAATTTTCAAACCGGATTGCACAATATGTACTAGTTTAATAGTTACAACCCCTTCAAGTTGATAACTCTTTTTAAATCGTAAATTACTATAGAAATATCCTTGTAATTTTTAAAATCTTTAAGGGTGAGTGGGATGTTTACGGTTTTCCCAAATATAATTTAATGGGGAACTCAAATTTTCAAACCGGATTGCACAATATGTACTAGTTTAATAGTTACAAGCCCCTCAAGTTGATAACTATTTTTATATCGTAAATTACTATAGAAATATCCTTGTAATTTTTAAAATCTTTAAGGGTGAGTGGGATGTTTTTGGTTTTCACGAATGTAATTGAATGGGGAACTCAAATTTTCAAACCGGAATGCACAATATGTACTAGTTTAATAGTTACAACCCCCTAAAGTTGATAACTCTTTTTAAATCGTAAAGTACTATAGAAATATCCTTGTAATTTTTAAAATCTTTAAGGGTGAGTGGGATGTTTACGGTTTTCCCGAATGTAATTGAATGGGGAACTCAAATTTTCAAACCGGATTGCATAATATGTAGTAGTTTAATAGTTACAACCCCTTCAAGTTGATAACTCTTTTTAAATCGTAAATTACTATAGAAATATCCTTGTAATTTTTAAAATATTTAAGGGTGAGTGGGATGTTTACGGTTTTCCCGAATATAATTGAATGGGGAACTCAAATTTTCAAACCGGATTGCACAATATGTACTAGTTTAATAGTTACAACCCCCTCAAGTTCATAACTCTTTTTAAATCGTAAATTATAATAGATATATCCTTGTAATTTTTAAAATCTTTAAGGGTGAGTGGGATGTTTACGGTTTTCTCGAATGTAATTGAATGGGGAACTCAAATTTTCAAACCGGATTGCATAATATGTAGTAGTTTAATAGTTACAACCCCTTCAAGTTGATAACTCTTTATAAATCGTAAATTATGATAGACATATCCTTGTAATTTTTAATTTTTTTAAGGGTGAGTGGGATGGTTACGGTTTTTCCGAATGTAATTGAATGGGGAACTTAAATTTTCAAACCGGATTGCACAATATGTACTAGTTTAATAGTTACAACCCCTTCAAGTTAATAACTCTTTTTAAATCGTAAATTACTATAGAAATATCCTTGTAATTTTTAAAATCTTTAAGGGTGAGTGGGATGTTTACGGTTTTCTCGAATATAATTGAATGGGGAACTCAAATTTTCAAACCGGATTGCACAATATGTACTAGTTTAATAGTTACAACCCCTTCAAGTTAATAACTCTTTTTAAATCGTAAATTACTATAGAAATATCCTTGTAATTTTTAAAATCTTTAAGGGTGAGTGGGATGTTTACGGTTTTCCTGAATGTAATTGAATGTGGAACTCAAATTTTCAAACCGGATTGCACCATATGTACTAGTTTAATATTTACAACCCCTTCAAGTTGATAACTCTTTTTAAATCGTAAATTACGATAGAAATATCCTTGTAATTTTTAAAATCTTTAAGGGTGAGTTGGATGTTTACGGTTTTCCCGAATGTAATTGAATGGGGAACTCAAATTTTCAAACCGGATTGCACAATATGTACTAGTTTAATAGTTACAACCCCCTCAAGTTCATAACTCTTTTTAAATCGTAAATTATAATAGATATATCCTTGTAATTTTTAAAATCTTTAAGGGTGAGTGGGATGTTTACGGTTTTCTCGAATGTAATTGAATAGGGAACTCAAATTTTCAAACCGGATTACACAATATGTACTAGTTTAATAGTTACAACCCCTTCAAGTTGATAACACTTTTTAAATCGTAAATTACTATAGAAATATCCTTGTAATTTTTAAAATCTTTAAGGGTGAGTGGGATGTTTACGGTTTTCCCGAATGTAATTGAATCGGGAACTTAAATTTTCAAACCGGATTGCACAATATGTACTAGTTTAATAGTTACAACCCCCTCAAGTTCATAACTCTTTTTAAACCGTAAATTACAATAAAAATATCCCTGTAATTTTGAAAATATTTAAGGGTGAGTGGGATGTTTACGGTTTTCCCGAATGTAATTTAATGGGGAACTCAAATTTTCAAACCGGATTGCACAATATGTACTAGTTTAATAGTTACAACCCCTTCAAGTTGATAACTCTTTTTAATTCGTAAATTACTATAGAAATAGCCTTGTAATTTTTAAAATCTTTAAGGGTGAGTGGGATGTTTACGGTTTTCCCGAATGTAATTGAATGAGGAACTCAAATTTTCAAACCGGATTACACAATATGTACTAGTTTAATAGTTACAACCCCTTGAAGTTGATAACTCTTTTTAATTCGTAAATTACAATAGAAATATTCCTGTAATTTTTAAAATATTTAAGGGTGAGTTGGATGTTTACGGTTTTCTCGAATGTAATTGAATGGGGAACTCAAATTTTCAAACCGGATTGCACAATATGTACTAGTTTAATAGTTACAACCCCCTCAAGTTGATAACTCTTTTTAAACCGTAAATTACAATAAAAATATCCCTGTAATTTTGAAAATATTTAAGGGTGAGTGGGATGTTTACGGTTTTCCCGAATGTAATTTAATGGGGAACTCAAATTTTCAAACCGGATTGCACAATATGTACTAGTTTAATAGTTACAACCCCTTCAAGTTGATAACTCTTTTTAATTCGTAAATTACTATAGAAATAGCCTTGTAATTTTTAAAATCTTTAAGGGTGAGTGGGATGTTTACGGTTTTCCCGAATGTAATTGAATGAGGAACTCAAATTTTCAAACCGGATTACACAATATGTACTAGTTTAATAGTTACAACCCCTTGAAGTTGATAACTCTTTTTAATTCGTAAATTACAATAGAAATATTCCTGTAATTTTTAAAATATTTAAGGGTGAGTTGGATGTTTACGGTTTTCTCGAATGTAATTGAATGGGGAACTCAAATTTTCAAACCGGATTGCACAATATGTACTAGTTTAATAGTTACAACCCCTTCAAGTTAATAACTCTTTTCAAATCGTACATTACTATAGAAATATCCTTGTAATTTTTAAAATCTTTAAGGGTGAGTGGGATGTTTACGGTTTTCCCGAATGTAATTGAATGGGGAACTCAAATTTTCAAACCGGATTGCACTATATGTACTAGTTTAATAGTTACAACCCCTTCAAGTTGATAACTCTTTTTAAATCGTAAATAACTATAGAAATATTCCTGTAATTTTTAAAATATTTAAGGGTGAGTTGGATGTTTACGGTTTTCCCGAATATAATTGAATGGGGAACTCAAATTTTCAAACCGGATTGCACAATATGTACTACTTTAATAGTTACAACCCCTTCAAGTTGATAATTCTTTTTAAATCGTAAATTATTTATTTATTTATTTATTTATTTTTTATTTATTTGTTTCGGGTACATAACAGGTATGGGATAGATATACCCCAACCCTATGGCAATGCACCACAGACATACGATTACATTACATGTATGTTATATACAAAATACAAGAAATAGAAATAGAAATAAAATAAAAAAAAAAAAAAAGAAACCACTAACTACTAAAAATAATAACAGCAATTCTAGACTTAAACACAATAAATGACGAATTAAATAGATCCGGGTATGACCGCAAACGACATAAGTTATTATATTCAGCGCACATTCTATAAACTGGAGAATTCATGGCTGAATTTGTGTTTTTAGCGCTCATGGAGAACACATCATTGTTCCTGGTTGGTACATTTGGTACTCGTATATTAAATTCGCATAAAAGTTCTGGGCAATCCATATCATGGTTAAATAACTTATGTAGGACACACATGTCAATCAGTCTGCGTCTGGCTTTGAGAGTATTGAAAGAATTGGTGAAGTTAGGAAATTTAAATTTTAGATACATCATAAATTTGCATTGTATTTTTTCAATCCTTTCAATATAGACGGCATATTGGGGGTTCCAGACCGATGATGCAAACTCTAGAATGCTCCGCACCATAATGCAGAATAGTGCTTGGAGAGTCTGACTTTCTTTAAAATCCTTACAAGATCTAATCAGAAAACCCAACATCCTGTAGGCTCTCTTAGTTATTAGGTCAACATGTGCGTCGAACAAAAGTTTGCTATCCAATACAATACCCAGATCTTTTATACAAGATACTTCGTTTAGAAGCTCGTTATTTATAATATAGTCGTAAACTAATTTCTGGCGCTTCCTTGTGAACTTAATAGTTGAGCATTTCTGAGTATTTAGTGTTAAGAAATTATTTTTACAGTATTGCGCGAACCTATCAACATCTAACTGCATTTTTTTGCAGTCATCTGTTGAATTAATAGCTCGATAAATCTTGATATCATCTGCATAAATAATAAACTTGGAATTATGAAAGCATTCCGAGACGTCATTCAACATTAGGATAAAAAGTAACGGGCCAAGATGCGACCCCTGTGGTACTCCGGAGGTTACTTCAGCGATCTCAGATTTAAAACCATTAATGGAGACACATTGCGTCCTACTTGTAAGATGATAGAAATATCATTGTAATTTTTAAAATCTTTAAGGGTGAGTGGGATGTTTACGGTTTTCCCGAATGTAATTGAATGGGGAACTCAAATTTTCAAACCGGATTGCATAATATGTAGTAGTTTAATAGTTACAACCCCTTCAAGTTGATAACTCTTTTTAAATCGTAAATTACTATAGAAATATCCTTGTAATTTTTAAAATATTTAAGGGTGAGTGGGATGTTTACGGTTTTCCCGAATGTAATAGAATGGGGAACTCAAATTTTCAAACCGGATTGTACAATATGTACTAGTTTAATAGTTACAACCCCTTCAAGTTGATAACTCTTTTTAAATCGTAAATTACTATAGAAATATCCTTGTAATTTTTTAAATATTTAAGGGTGAGTGGGATGTTTAGATTATCCCGAATGTAATTGAATGGGGAACTCAAATTTTTAAACCGGATTGCACAATATGTACTAGTTTAATAGTTACAGCCCCCTAAAGTTAATTATTACATTATTACATTATTTTTTTGGAGGGTACAAAATTAAACTAAATGAAATAAAATATAGACGATATAGACGTTGTGTGTTGAAATTCACGCAGAAACCTGTCTCCTCTAGTCGTACACCCAATTATCCCCACCATCCCCAACCAGAGAACATTATCCCTGTATAGGAAATATAAATCGCTCCGCCCGAATTATCATCTTTATTACTTTTTCTTAAAGATACGCATAAATTTCCGAAATCGCCGGCAATTTCCCCGATACCGCAATTTTTCTACCGCGAGCGCCCACTCTAACCCACAACCGCCCCCCCATAACCACCGATAACAATAATTCAAAGCGCGCCAGTAATTTCTTTTTTAAATTCTCCCGAAATTAAGCCGCCGCCCCGGAAAGGGGAATAAAAAGCGCGGATTACGAAATTTTTCTTTACGACCGCCCTTTAATGGTTATTGATAATTGATGGGGCGATTTAAAATTGTAATTATTTTCTATATAGCTATGTATAATATATATATATATATATATAGCTGTACCGTGAGATTTTAAGTAAAGTTGACTGGCTGTTAAATTAAGCCTGAATTCAGGCAACTAAACATAACTAATTAATATTCTATGGTTTTGTTCTATCAAAACTGTTTGTAGTTTGATACCAGCAGCCCAAAATACTCAAAATTATCATTAGATACTTAAAAGTGGTGGTGCTTTAAGCATTCAAAGTGGCTTTTGAAGTAAATCAGGATTCAAACAAAGCGTTAGTAGCCCTAAATGTTTATCTGGAACTAATTTGATTTGTGGATCCTCCATTTTTTTTACCAAAATGGAGGATCCCATTTTTTTTACCAACACTAGAAACATTATGTTTGTGTGTAAAAATTGCACTTAAATAATTGAACTAATTCTATGTATTAGCTTACCAGCAGCCAAAAATAATAAACAAGTGTCATCAGATACTCGTAAGTGATCATATCCTAAAAATCCAAAGTATGGGGTGCTTTTATGTGCCCGGCGCATTCGCCATTTATTGGCCCACAGACGGATCTAAGGATAGTGGTTTAAATTTATATAAAATTATTATATACCACAATATATATATATATATATATATATATATATATATATATATATATATATATTAATAATAATAATAATTTTATATAAATTTAAACCACTATCCTTTGATTCGTCAACTGTGGTCCAGTAAATGGCGAATGCGCTTGGCACATAAAAGCACCCGATACTTAGGATATATATATATATATATATATATATATATATATATATATATATATATATTTTTTAAAGAAAGGCTTGTTATAATTATATGTATTAGCTTCAAAATATATATATATAGTCGAACTTATTCTCGAGACTTCATGGTGATTTACCTATAATATTCGTATTATCAAAATCCGATATTTACCGGGCTAAACTTTTGTTGTGGTTATACCCTTTTTGCGTCCCTCGCGAGAGGCAAAATTTAATTACATCACGGACACGGGGGGCGGCGGCGGCGCGCACCAACCTAGTGGCGCCGTTCGAAATTAGAGGAGCCCTGCTATTAATTACCGATGACAATTTCTAATAACCTTAATTGAAACTTGAAGACGTGTCTCTTCGGCGCAGGGCCTGCATGAGCACGGGGCTGTCGTATAAGATGCCATATTGTTAATATCCACGATATATGAAGAAGGAGTTGGGGGGGTGGGGCGGTTGCACGGCCGCGGCAAGGAGACACCTGTTATAATGACTTTGATGTCGGCGTGACGTGTCCCTCGGAGGACGCCCGTCGCATATTAACGATCCTAAATTATCAATTCCGTGGCAAAATTGAAATCCGTCCACCCTCGCGCGCGCTCGCACACCGAATAAATGGTAATCAAGAGCCGGAGAAACGAAAAACACTTTCGGGATTATTAAAAGCCATCAAAGTTACGGCGCGGGGAAAATGCCGAGTCGCCGCCGCCGGGCTCAATTTATTTACTTTTTTTTGCCTCGCACAACTTTTTATATCTCATGTCGATATTACCATCTAACTTTTCTTATTATTGGTACACTCGCGACGCTTGTAATTGGCGGAAACTTTGAGAATAATAGCGTTTTTAATCTTGCCGCGATAGGTTTTCTCTTTGAGCGGCAATTTTCCGCGTCGGCGGCATCGGATTTCGCGGCACCCCACCCGATATATAAGCGAGCGCGCCGTCGCGGCTTCCTTTTATTGAAAAATTATTCAATTATGATGGGCCGGAAATGGAAAGTTTTTTTTTTATACGCTGTCTTTTTAAAACAGATTGAAAATCATACGGTTCGCCGGCCGATGAGCCCGCTGATGCTGCCTCGTGGCCGGGAATTATCATTCGATTACTCTCCCCTCTGGCGGAAGACAATTTCACAGAGATTCGGAACGGGCCACAAATGAGAAATCATTTCAATATGATATTACTTCTATATAAATACACAATCTTCAACATTAGTAACGTACTATTTTCAAATTAAATATTATATTGATGTGAATCTGTAGGTACGGGATGCATAAATGTAATGTTGAAGAATCGACACCAATAACTTTCCTTTCAAGAGGAACAAGCAAGTTCAAAATTCGTTCAGATATTTTATAAATAGTTTATGTCCTCAATCCTGAAACTTAGTAACGTATTAATCAGACAAACTCAAGAAAACCAAAGATGTTCTGATAAACACTATTTAATTAGAAAAACACGAGTTAATGAAAGAAAAAAGTATTAATCAGACAAAATCAAGAAAACCAAAGATGTTCTGATAAACACTATTTAATTAGAAAAACACGAGTTAATAAAAGAAAAAAGTTTTCAGAAAAACTCGAGGTAATCAATGAAACTTGTATTAATCAGCAACAGAGAAAATCAAGTTCATTAGAAAAATTTAGAAAGTTATTCAGAGAAAGACGAGCTAATATTATGATTATTATTATAATCAAAAAAACCTAGGATTAAACAGAGACACCAACAATATCCATAGGACTAGATTGTAATCAGTGAGAATCGAGTTAAATTTTATTTATTCAGAGAAACTTGACTTAATCACAGAAACTGTGACTTATCAGAGGCACCAAATATGAAGCTATTTAACCAGACACAATCGAGTTCATCTGTGAAACTGGGGTTAATAAAACAATTTTCGGAAATAATTGATTTAATCTGAGAAACACGAGTTAGCCAGAGAAATTCGAGATAATCACCTTGAGTTACTCAGAAAAACTGGAGTGAATCAATTAAACTAGGCTAAGTAAATCATAGAAATCAGAGAAACTTGAATTACTTGAAGAAATTCGAATTAATCATATAAACTTGAGTTACTTACAGAAACTCGAGTTTTTAGCGTCACTCGATTTTATCAGAGAAATCAAAGATGTTCAGAGAATCTCGATTTAATTGAATAAAGTTTACTTGATCTGAGAACTTCGAGTGAATCAAAGAAACTGAAGATAATCAGGTTGAATCAACGATGTTAATTGTAACTCCATTTAATCAGAATTCACCTGATTACCCTCGGTTTCTTTGACTAACTCTAAGTTATTCTGAATAACTAAAATTTCTTAGATTAAATTCTAGTCCTATGAACATGATTGGTGTCTCTGCTTAATTCTAGTTTCTTTGAATATAAATTGTATTACATGGATAATGCTAATTGTGTTTGAATGATTGAGTTGGCTACTTAATCAGCTACAAAATGAGATATTATTTGTTAGTTTGACTCAATTATTAAGTTGGCAATTGAGAAAAGACGCAAAGGGCGTGAGTTTGTATGCAACGTTTATAGTCTAAAAATGGTAATAAATAAAAATTAATGGATAATGCTAATTGTGATTAGATCATTGAATTGGCTACTTAATCAGCTACAAAATGAGATATAATTTATTAGTTTGACTCAATTATTAAGTTGGCAATTGAGAAAAAACACAAGAGGTGCAAGTTTGTATGTAACGTTTATACTCTAAAATTGGTAACAAATCCAATTAATGGATAATGCTAATTATGATTGGATGATTGAATTGGCTATTTAATCAGCTACAAAATGAGATATAATTTGTTAGTTTGACTCAATTATTAAGTTGGCACTTGAGAAAAAACACAAGAGGCGCAAGTTTGTATTTAACGTTTATACTCTAAGAATAGTAATAAATCCAATTAATGGACAATACTAATTATGATTGTATAATTGAATTGCCTACTTAATCAGCTACAAAATGAAATATAATTTGTTAGTTTGACTCAATTATTAAGTTGGCAATGTAGAAAAAACGCAATAGGCGCGAGTTTGTATGCAAACTTTCTACTAAAATGGTAATAAATTCAATTAATAGATAATAATAATTGTGATTGGATGATTGAATTGGCTACTTAATCTGCTACAAAATGACATATAATTTGTTAGTTTGACTCAATTATTATGTTGGCAATTGAGAAAAAACGCAAAGGGCGCGAGTTTTTATGCAATGTTTATACTCTAAAAATGGTAATAAATCCAATGAATGAATAATGCTAATTGTGATTAGATGATTGAATTAGCTACTTAATCAGCTACAAAATAAGCTATAATTTGTTAGTTTGACTCAATTATTAAGTTGGCAATTGAGAAAAAACGCAAGAGGCGCTAGTTTGTATACAACGTGTATACTCTAAAAATGGTAATAAATCCAATTAATGGATAAAGCTAATTGTGATTGTATGATTTAATTAGCTACTTAAGCAGCTACAAAATGACATATAATTTGTTAGTTTGACTCAATTATTAAGTTGGAAATTAAAAAAAAACGCAAGAGGCTCTAGTTTGTATGAAACATCTCTACCATAAAAATGGTAATAAATCCAATTAATGAATAATGCTAATTGTGATAGGATGACTACGTTGGCTACTTAATCAGCTACAAAATGAGATATAATTTGTTAGTTTGACTCAATTATTAAGTTGGTAATTGAGAAAAAACGCAAGAGGCGCGAGTTTGTATGCAACGTTTATACTCTAAAAATGGTAATAAATCCAATTAATGGATAATGCTAATTGTGATTGGATGATTGAATTGGCTACTTAATCAGCTACAAAATGAGATATAATTTGTTAGTTTGACTCAATTATTAATTTGGTAATTGAGAAAAAACGCAAGAGGCACGAGTTTGTATGCAACGTTTATACTCTAAAAATGGTAATAAATCCAATTAATGGATAATGCTAATTGTGAATAGATGATTGAATTGGCTACTTAATCAGCTACAAAATGAGATATAATTTGTTAGCTTGACTCAATTATTAAGTTGGTAATTGAGAAAAAACGCAAGAGGCGCGAGTTTGTATGCAACGTTTATACTCTAAAAATGGTATTAAATCCAATGAATGGATAATGATAATTGTAATTGGATGATTGAATTGGCTACTTAATCAGCTACAAAATGAGATATAATTTGTTAGCTTGACTCAATTATTAAGTTGGTAATTAAGAAAAAACGCAAGAGGCGCGAGTTTGTATGCAACGTTTATACTCTAAAAATGGTATTAAATCCAATGAATGGATAATGATAATTGTGATTGGATGATTGAATTGGCTACTTAATCAGCTACAAAATGAGATATAATTTGTTATCTTGACTCAATTATTAAGTTGGTAATTGAGAAAAAACGCAAGAGGCGCGAGTTTCTATGCAAAGTTTATACTCTAAAAATGGTAATAATTCCAATTAATGGATAATACTAATTATGATTGTATGATTGAATTGGCTACTTAATCAGCTACAAAATGAGATATAATTTGTTAGTTTGACTCAATTATTAAGTTGGCAATTGAGAAAAAACACAAGAGGTGCAAGTTTATATGCAACTTTTATACTCTAAAAATTATCATAAATCCAATTAATGGATAATGCTAATTATGATTGTATGATTGAATTGGCTACTTAATCAGCTACAAAATGAGATATAATTTGTTAGTTTGACTCAATTATTAAGTTGGCAATTGAGAAAAAACGCAAGAGGCGCGAGTTTGCATGCAACGTTTATAGTCTAAAAATGGTAATAAATCCAATTAATGGATAATACTAATTATGATTGTATGAGTGAATTGGCTACTAATTCAGCTACAAAATGAGATATAATTTGTTATTTTGACTGAATTATTAAGTTGGTAATTGAGAAAAAAACGCAAGAGGTGCAAGTTTGTATGCAAAGTTTATACTCTAAAAATGGTATTAAATCCAATTAACAAGATAATGATACTTGTGATTGGATTATTGAATTGGCTACTTAATCAGCTACAAAATGATATATAATTTGTTAGTTTGACTCAATTATTAAGTTGGCAATTTAGAAAAAAACGCAAGAGACGCGAGTTTATATGCAACGTTTATACTCTAAAAATGGTATTAAATCCAATTAATGGATAATGATAATTGTGATTAGATGATTGAATTGGCTACTTAATCGGCTACAAAATGAGATATAATTTGTTAGTTTGACTCAATTATTAAGTTGGCAATTTAGAAAAAACGCAAGAGACGCGAGTTTATATGCAACGTTTATACTCTAAAAATGGTATTAAATCCAATTAATGGATAATGATAATTGTGATTGGATGATTGAATTGGCTACTTATTCGGCTACAAAATGAGATATAATTTGTTAACTTGACTCAATTATTAAGTTGGCAATTGAGAAAAAACGCAAGAGACGCGAGTTTGTATGCAACGTTTATTCTCTAAAAATGGTAATAAATCCAATTAATGGATAATGCTAATTGTGATTGGATGATTGAATTAGCTACTTAATCAGCTACAAAATGAGGTATAATTTGTTAGTTTGACTCAATTATTAAGTTGACAATTGAAAAAACACGTAAGAGGCGCGAGTTTCTATGCAACGTTTATACTCTAAAAATGGTAATAAATCCAATTAATGGATAATTTTAATTGTGATTTGATGATTGAATTAGCTACTTAATAAGCAACAAAATGATATATAATTTGTTAGTTTGACTCAATTATTACGTTGGCAATTGAGAAAAAACGCAAGAGGCGCGAGTTTGTATGTAAGGTTTATACTCTAAAAATGGTAATAAATCCAATTAATGGATAATGCTAATTTTGATTGGATGATTGAATTGGCTACTTAATCAGCTACAAAATGAGATATAATTTGTTAGTTTGACTCAATTATTAAGTTGGTAATTGAGAAAAAACGCAAGAGGCGAGAGTTTGTATGCAACGTTTATATTCTAAAAATGGCAATAAATCAACTTAATGGATAATTTTAATTCGGATTGGTTGATTGAATTGGCTGTTTAATCAGCTACAAAATGACATATAATTTATTAGTTTGACTCAATTATTAAGTTGGCAATTGAGAAAAACCGCAAGAGGCGCGAGTTTGTATCCAACGTTTATACTCTAAAAATGGTAATAAATCCAATTAATGGATAATACTAATTATGATTGTATGATTGAATTGACTACTTAATCAGCTACAAAATGAGATATAATTTGTTATTTTGACTCAATTATTAAGTTGGTAATTGAGAAAAAACGCAAGAGGCGCGAGTTTGTATGCAACGTTTATACTCTAAAAATGGTAATAAATCCAATTAATGGATAATGCTAATTGTGATAGGACTATTGAATTGGCTACTTAATCAGCTACAAAATGAGATATAATTTGTTAGTTTGACTCAATTATTAAGTTGGTAATTGAGAAAAAAACGCAAGAAGCGCTAGTTTGTATGCAACGTTTATACTCTAAAAATGGTAATAAATCCAATTAATCGATAATGCTAATTCTGATTGGATGATTGAATTGGCTACTTAATCAGCTATAAAATGAGATATAATTTGTTAGTTTGACTCAATTATTAAGTTGGTAATTGAGAAAAAAACGCAAGAAGCGCTAGTTTGTATGCAACGTTTATACTCTAAAAATGGTAATAAATCCAATTAATCGATAATGCTAATTCTGATTGGATGATTGAATTGGCTACTTAATCAGCTACAAAATGAGATATAATGTGTTATTTTGACTTAATTATTAAGTTGGCAATTGAGAAAAAACGCAAGAGGCGCGCGTTTGTATGCAACGTTTATACTCTAAAAATGGTAATAAATCCAATTAATGGAAATGCTAATTGTGATTGGATGACTGAATTGGCTACTTAATCAGCTACAAAATGAGATATAATTGGTTAGTTTGACTCAATTATTAAGTTGGTAATTGAGAAAAAACGCAAGAGGCGCGAGTTTAATATGCAACGTTTATACTCTAAAAATGGTATTAAATCCAATTAATGGATAATGCTAATTATGATTATATGATTGAATTGGCTACTTAATTAGCTACAAAATGAGACATAATTAATTAATTTAACACAATTATTAAGTTGGTAATTGAGAAAAAAATCGTAAGAGGTGCGAGTTTTGCATGCAATGTTTATACTCTAAAAATGGTCATAAATCCAATTAATGGATAATGCTAATTGTGATTGGATGATTGAATTGGCTACTAAATCAGCTACAAAATGCGATATAATTTGTTAGTTTGACTCAATTATTAAGTTGGCAATTGATATTTTTATAAAAAATATATGTTTTTAATAATGCAAAGAAATGCAAAACCTGCAGAATGATCACAGTAAATACTTAGCGTTAAGTAATTGAATTCCGAAAGGGTCGTTAATTAACCGTGTAAACTCGCAAGACTCCGCGCGCATAATTTCCGTATTGTGTGACAATTAATGCCACTACCTCTCCAGACCTCCTCCCCCTATCGCACCCCTTCCGCAAGATACACAGGTTCGCATTATTAACTTATTAATTTACCCGGGGCCCGCACTCCCATACACATACACACACGTTCAGACCGATAAATTACGCGATTTTTGGGAGCTTCCGCTTTTCAGCCACAAGGTAGCATCAAAACATAATATAGTATTTAATAAGGGCCTGCGTAAATTAACGCCCCGGTCGCACATTACAAATTCCGTGCACAGCCCATACGATTCGGTTCGGCTGGGGAGGATAGAGCAGCGACAACCCCCCCAACCTAGCTGGTTAATATATTTAATATCAGAAATCATCCCGGTGGCACGCGGAAAGTCGCACTGCTGGAGGATTTACGAGATTCGAATTTTGGGTGGATGCGCCGGGTAAGAGATTTACCTGTGTCGTCAGTGAATGAATAATTTGCGATGAGGTGTCAGAATTTAAGTCAAATCGTAAATCGATACGTTTATTAAAAATTTATTAATTAGAACCACCCCCAAAAAAACATCAATTGGGAGCTGTAATTTAATCAGTGCTTTAAAAAAATGTTCAGCGCCGACAAAGGAATAAACGATCAGGTGAACGCCGACGACGACGACGACGGCGACGACGACGGGGGTCGCACACGGCAAACAAACACAGGCTACATACATAAGGGGAAAGCGGGCGTCCCCCGGTTTTTGTTTTAATTCCGCCCGAAAGCAGCCATCGCATTTCAAGCCTTATTAATCTCCGCGGAATATTTCCCAAGAATAAAAAATTAAAACCAGAAGCGTAATGTTTTAAAAACCTAGGGGCGGCCGGAATATATTAATCGAACGACCGTGCATTTCTCCCCGACTTATATTTTTTATTGTTAATCTCGGCAGATGCCAGAGGGGTGGCGGGCACGCGAGAGAGGAATCGTCCGGCGCGTCCGCGGGGACAATAAGTCGCGGGGCGGCATGAATTAGTCAACAACTTTTAAAGTCTGCAAATGTAAACTGCCAGTTTTTATTTGGCACGCTCGAATTATTTGCATAATATTACTGTGACCGTTCCGGGCGTTTTTTTTTGTGTGTGTTGCCCTCTCGCTCCCGCCGGTTCTATCCCACCCCACCGTGGGCTTATTAGCGAAGTCGCGTATTACAATTGGTAACAATGTGCGCGGGGGCTAATAAGTGCCCCAGCGAGAGGGCACTCCGTGTCGCCCCACTCCAACCGGCTTAAAAATCGAGCGATTTTTATGCGGGGATTAAGAATCGCATTTAAATACATTTTCATAATAAACAATTCCCTGGGAAACGGGGGGAAAAGACGTGACTGGCCTCAATTTATTTGCTAATTTTTTATACCAGGTGCGCTTAAAAACTGCGAATGCCAATTTTATCAACCTCCCCTGTGACGTATAGGTGGGCGATGGGGGGGTTGCACGGCGGAATAAGCAAAAGTGCCCCGGAATGATTTGCATAGGAATCGCATCTGAGATAACGACAACCCTTCCGACACTCGTTATCGGACGACTTTATTGGGCAGCCCCCCAACCGGTTTTAATCACTGCCGTTGCCGGCGCGAAGAGTCGATGGTACTCTCGTGGATTCCGTATCGTTACGTATTCAAAATACATACGCGGATTAAATGAATTAACCAAGTTGCCAAAAATACAACCCCCCCTGGAAAATCAATAGCGGTGTTACAGTGTATCTCTTGCAGACACAAGTTCTGCCATATATATAATTGGATGCTTTCATTCGTGCTTGAAGACATAAGAGACCAATAAAATGTATTTAAGAGTGACTATACTATAAAAAAAATGTATTCAAATACTAATAGCACATTTTCATGGCCACTTTTAATACTCTTTAATAATCTAAAAGAAAAAAGTACATATCTACCTTAGTCTATAAGATATGAGAGAACCAAAATTCAGAAAGATAGCATTTTCGTGTATTTGTTATAATTTTTTCATTTCAAATGATATCGAAAAACTAAAAGCACATTTTCATTACCACTTTTCATACTCTTTAATAATCAAAAAGAAAAAAATACATATCTTTCTTAGTCTATAAGATATGAGAGAACCAAAATGCAGAAAGATAGCTTTTTCGTGTATTTGTTATAATTTTTTCATTTCAAATGATATCGAAAAACTAAAAACACATTTTCATTGCCACTTTTCATACTCTTTAGTAATCTAAACGAAAAATATACATATCTTCCTTAGTTTATAAGATATGAGACAACCAAAATTCAGAAAGATAGCATTTTCATGTATTTGTTATAATTTTTTCATTTCAAATGATACCGAAAAACTAAAAACACATTTTCATGGCCACTTTTCATACTCTTTAATAATCTAAAAGAAAAAAATATATATCTTTCTTAGTCTATAAGATATGAGAGAACCAAAATTCAGAAAGATAGCATTTTCATGTATTTGTTATAATTTTTTCATTTCAAATGATACCGAAAAACTAAAAACACATTTTCATGGCCACTTTTCATACTCTTTAATAATCTAAAAGAAAAAAATATATATCTTTCTTAGTCTATAAGATATGAGAGAACCAAAATTCAGAAAGATAGCATTTTCGTGTATTTGTTATAATTTTTTCATTTCAAATGATATCGAAAAACTAAAAACACATTTTCATTGCCACTTTTCATACTCTTTAATAATCTAAAAGAAAAAAATAGATATCTTTCTTAGTCTATAAGATATGAGAGAACCAAAATTCAGAAAGATAGCATTTTCGTGTATTTGTTATCATTTTTTCATTTCATATGATATCGAAAAACTAAAAACACATTTTCATTGCTACTTTTCATACTCTTTAGTAATCTAAAAGAAAAAAATAGATATCTTTCTTACTCTATAAGATATGAGAGAACCCAAATTCAGAAAGATAGCATTTTCGTGTATTTGTTATCATTTTTTCATTTCAAATGATATCGAAAAACTAAAAACACATTTTCATTGCTACTTTTCATACTTTTTAGTAATCTAAAAGAAAAAAATGCATATCTTTCTTAGTCTATAAGATATGAGAGAACCAAAATTCAGAAAGATTGCTTTTTCGTGTATTTGTTATAATTTTTTCATTTCAAATGATATCGAAAAACTAAAAACACATTTTCATTGCCACTTTTCATACTCTTTAATAATCTAAAAGAAAAAAACAGATATCTTTCTTAGTCTATAAGATATGAGAGAACCAAAATTCAGAAAGATAGCATTTTCGTGAATTTGTTATATTTTTTTCATTTCAAATGATATCGAAAAACTAAAAGCACATTTTCATTGCCACTTTTCATACTATTTAATAATCTAAAAGAAAAAAATACATATCTTTCTTAGTCTAAAAGATATGAGAGAACCAAAATTCAAAAACATAGCATTTTCGTCTATTTGTTATAATTTTTTCATTTCAAATGATATCGAAAAACTAAAAACACATTTTCATGGCCACTTTTCATACTCTTTAATAATCTAAAAGAAAAAAATAGATATCTTTCTTAGTCTATAAGATATGAGAGAACCAAAATTCAGAAAGATAGCATTTTCGTGTATTTGTTATAATTTTTTTATTTCAAATGATACCGAAAAACTAAAAACACATTTTCGTGGCTACTTTTCATACTCTTTAATAATCTAAAAGAAAAAAATAGATATCTTTCTTAGTTTATAAGATATGAGAGAACCAAAATTCAGAGAGATAGGATTTTCGTGTATTTGTTATAATTTTTTCATTTCAAATAATATCGAAAAACTAAAAGCACATTTTCATTGCCACTTTTCATACTCTTTAAAAATCTAAAAGAAAAAAATAGATATCTGTCTTAGTCTATAAGATATAAGAGAACCAAAATTCAGAAAGATAGCATTTTCGTGTATTTGTTATAATTTTTTCATTTCAAATGATATCAAAAAACTAAAAACATATTTTCATGACCACTTTTCTTACTCTTTAATAATCTAAAAGAAAAAAATACATATCTTTCTTAGTCTAAAAGATATGAGAGAACCAAAATTCAAAAACATAGCATTTTCGTCTATTTGTTATAATTTTTTCATTTCAAATGATATCGAAAAACTAAAAACACATTTTCATTGCCACTTTTCATACTCTTTAATAATCTAAAAGAAAAAAATACATATCTCTCTTAGTCTATAAGATATGAGAGAACCAAAATTCAGAAAGATACCATTTTCGTGTATTTGTTATAATTTTTTCATTTCAAATGATATCGAAAAACTAAAAACACATTTTCATGGCCACTTTTCATACTCTTTAATAATCTAAAAGAAAAAAATACATATCTCTCTTAGTCTATAAGATATGAGAGAACCAAAATTCAGAAAGATAGCATTTTCGTGTATTTGTTATAATTTTTTCATTTCAAATGATATCGAAAAACTAAAAACACATTTTCATGGCCACTTTTCATACTCTTTAACAATCTAAAAGAAAAAAATACATATCTTCCTTAGTCTTTAAGATATGAGAGAACCAAAATTCAGAAAGATAGCATTTTCGTGTATTTGGTATAATTTTTTCATTTCAAATGATATCGAAAAACTAAAAACACATTTTCATGGCCACTTTTCATACTCTTTAATAATCTAACAGAAAAAAATACATATCTCTCTTAGTCTATAAGATATGAGACAACCAAAATTCAGAAAGATTGCATTTTCGTGTATTTGTTATAATTTTTTCATTTCAAATGATATCGAAAAACTAAAAACACATTTTCATGGCCACTTTTCATACTCTTTAATAATCTAAAAGAAAAAAATACATATCTCTCTTAGTCTATAAGATATGAGAGAACCAAAATTCAGAAAGATAGCATTTTCGTGTATTTGTTATAATTTTTTCATTTCAAATGATATCGAAAAACTAAAAACACATTTTCATGGCCACTTTTCATACTCTTTAACAATCTAAAAGAAAAAAATACATATCTTCCTTAGTCTTTAAGATATGAGAGAACCAAAATTCAGAAAGATAGCATTTTCGTGTATTTGTTATAATTTTTTCATTTCAAATGATATCGAAAAACTAAAAACACATTTTCATTGCCACTTTTCATACTCTTTAATAATCTAAAAGAAAAAAATAGATATCTTTCTTAGTCTATAAGATATGAGAGAACCAAAATTCAGAAAGATAGCATTTTCTTGTATTTGTTATAATTTTTTCATTTCAAATGATATCGAAAAACTAAAAACACATTTTCATGGCCACTTTTCATACCCTTTAATAATCTAAAAGAAAAAAGTACATATCTTCCTTAGTCTATAAGATATGAGAGAACCAAAATTCAGAAAGATAGCATTTTCGTGTATTTGTTATATTTTTTTCATTTCAAATGATATCAAAAAACTAAAAACACATTTTCATTGCCACTTTTCATACTCTTTAATAATCTCAAATAAAAAAATACATATCTTTCTTAGTTTAGAAGATATGAGACAACCAAAATTCAGAAAGATAGCATTTTCGTGTATTTGTTATAATTTTTTCATTTCAAATGATATCGAAAAACTAAAAACACATTTTCATTGCCACTTTTCATACTCTTTAATAATCTAAAAGAAAAAAATACATATCTTTCTTAGTCTATAAGATATGAGAGAATAAAAATTCAGAAAGATAGCATTTTCGTATATTTGTTATAATTTTTTCATTTCAAATGATATCGAAAAACTAAAAACACTTTTTCATGGCCACTTTTCATTCTCTTTAATAATCTAAAAGAAATAAATACATATCTTCCTTAGTTTATAAGATATGAGATAACCAAAATTCAAAAAGATAGCATTTTCGTGTATTTGTTATAATTTTTTCATTTCAAGTGATATCGAAAAACTAAAAACACATTTTCATTGCCACTTTTCATACTCTTTAATAATCTCAAATAAAAAAATACATATCTTTCTTAGTTTATAAGATATGAGAGAACCAAAATTCAGAAAGATATCATTTTCGTGTATTTGTTATAATTTTTTCATTTCAAATGATATCGAAAAACTAAAAACACATTTTCATTGCCACTTTTCATACTCTTTAATAATCTAAAAGAAAAAAATACATATCTTTCTTAGTCTATAAGATATGAGAGAATCAAAATTCAGAAAGATAGCATTTTCGTATATTTGTTATAATTTTTTCATTTCAAATGATATCGAAAAACTAAAAACACTTTTTCATGGCCACTTTCCATTCTCTTTAATAATCTAAAATAAATAAATACATATCTTCCTTAGTTTATAAGATATGAGAGAACCAAAATTCAAAAAGATAGCATTTTCGTGTATTTGTTATAATTTTTTCATTTCAAGTGATATCGAAAAACTAAAAACACATTTTCATTGCCACTTTTCATACTCTTTAATAATCTCAAATAAAAAAATACATATCTTTCTTAGCCTATAAGATATGAGAGAACCAAAATTCAGAAAGATTGCATTTTCGTGTATTTGTTATAATTTTTTCATTTCAAATGATATCGAAAAACTAAAAGCACATTTTCATTGCCACTTTTCATACTCTTTAATAATCTAAAAGAAAAAAATACATATCTTTCTTAGTCTATAAGATATGAGAGAAGCAGAATTCAGAAAGATAGCATAAAGATATATAAAGATCTTGTTTTGGTAATTATCTTAAGTATAGAATTTCATAATAGAATATTAACATAGATGCGCGTTTTCCCATCAGTATTAATATTCTATCATGAAATTCTATACTTAAGATAATTACCAAAACAAAAAAAAACAATTGGCATTCTTCCGTCCCTCCAGCATCTTAATTGCCCTTGTCAAATTCGTGCATAGTGATCCCTCTCCAATTTTTCTCTGTTTCCCCAAAGGACACCGTTCGGATGTTCGTTTCGAGCATTAAATTAATCAGCCGCCCCGTCGCACGATCGTAAAATTGTGCGGACGGCGGCGTGGGGTGGGCTGCTGAAACAAAAAAAAAAGAAGATGCGCGTCGGAGATGAAGAGGTCGCCCTTAAATATGTAAAGCATCGAATTGTTTGTGCAATTAATTCCCGGGAACATCAAGGAAATGAATTATTAAGGGGCGAGCGAGGGCCGACGCACACACCAACAAAAAAAAAATGGGAAGAAACTTTTCAGCCGGAAAATTAACCGAACGCTGTTTAATATTTAATAAATTCAGCGCGTAAGCCGCCCGCATTGACAATCAACAACCCCCACAATATACACACACCAAAACAAACGCCAAGTAATACACAAACGGGCATAACATTAATAATATTTATTTCGTTGTACTATACTTAACTATCTATCTACACACAAAATTATATATATATATATATATATATATATATATATATATATATATATATATTTATATCCCTATAATATAAAAAAGAGGACAATGTTTTGAAATCGCTCTACCTATCATTTATATATTTTGTGTTATCAGTTCAAAAATAGTGGTCGCGGGTTTGAATTCCCGTCGAGACGAGATTTTTTGTTTATTTTTGATTCATTGTTAGAGGTACAGAGTACAAATATAAATACAAAATAAAAAGATATAATTAGTTAGTTTAACTCAATTATTAAGTTGGTAATTGAAAAAAAAAACGTATATCTGATTTTGCTGTTTCATATTAATTGCAAACGTAAGCCGAGATTGGGCGATAAGAAATTTAAAAAAAAAATTATATGCGGGGCGTAATTTAAATGGCAATATAAATTATCGGAATTATTATATTAAAAAATCCATCTAAGCAGTCAAAGAGGCCCATTATCCGGGGCCGTTTAACTAATAGCTATTCCTTTCCCCGCGGCGTCGTTCCACCGGCGAGCGCGCAGAAAAATTTGCGTCGGATAAGCGCTCGGTGGGGTGGGGGGCTTGGAAAAATAACGAGGCGGGCGCAATTAAGGCGATCAATTTGTCTTATAGATTATATGCGGGGAGGGCTGTGTGCCCACCCCCGTGGAATTTTTTTTCTTTTGCTCGAACAACCGCAACGTGAATTATTGCGCACGAATGAAAATGTTCGAGTGAAAATCATTTTAATGGGAGGGTTTGGTTTATAATGTACTTTTTCTTGACTAAAGTGGCTTGGATTGTGTGCGATTTAGTGTTTGCAAGGGTTGTGAGGTGATATTTACTATTTGTATCAGCTATTGTTCTTACTGGTTTCCCTTATATCTTAAATAATATCTTCCATGCTTCAAAGAGAGACTTTGACTTCAGAATTGAGTTAACTAACTAACTCAATTCTGAAGTCAAACTCTTTTTAAAAATAGCCCTTTAATGGATGGCATAAAGTTATATAACGGACTACCAGAAGATATAAGAGCAATAACAAAAAATATTTATATCACACAATTCTCAGTTGTAGCAGATTTAATTTTAAATCTACTTCATATCTGAATGCTATACCTCACTTCTGAGGACAAACAGTGAGAGATGTGTAGTTAAATATTTTTATATCACATGTTTCTCAGTGCTAGTAGCTCTAATTTTGAGTTTAATTAATTTTTGACTTCGATACCTCACTTTCGTAGACTTCCTAGAACTGAGAATTGTATGATATAAAGATATATAACTACACATCTCTCTCTCTCTATTTGTCCTCAGAACTGAGGTATCGAAGTCAGAACTGTAGTAAATTCAAAACTAGAGCTGGTAGAACTGAAAAACATATGATATAAAGATATAATAATATAATAGAGAGAAATATGTAGTTATATATCTTTAAATCCTATGTTTTTCAGTTCTAGCAAGTCTAGTTTTGAATTTACTTAATTTCTGACACACTTCTGAGGACAAATACATAGAAATGTGTAGTTGTAAATCTTTATGTCATATGTTTCTCAGTTCTAGCAGCTCTAATTTTAAATTTACTTCATATCTGACTCCGATACCTCATTTCTGAGGACAAACAGTGAGAGATGTGTAGTTAAATATATTTATATCACATGTTTATCAGTTCTAGTACTAGGCCTTCTAATTTTGAATTTAGTTTATTTTTGACTTCAATACCTTACTTCTGTGGACAAATAGAGAGAGATATATAACTACATATCTTTCTCTATTATATTATTATATCTTTAGATCATATGTTTTTCAGTTCTACCTGCTCTACTTTTGAATTTACTTCAGTTCTGACTTCGATACCTCAGTTCTAAGGACAAATCGAACGAGATGTGTAGTTATATATCTTTATATCATACAATTCTCAGTTCTAGTGGCTCTAATTTTTAATTTACTTCATTTCTTACTTCGATACCTCAATTCTGAGGACAAATAGTTGTGTAGTTATAAACGTTTTTATAATATATATATATATATATATATATATATATATATATCTATATATATATATATATATATATATATATATATATATATATATATATCTATATATATATATATATATATATATATATATATATATATATATATATATTTTAGAGTATAAAAGTTGCATACAGACATGCGACTCTTCCGTTTTTTCTCAATTGCCAACTTAATAATTGAGTTAAACTAACCAATTATATCTCATTTTGAAGCTGATTAAATACCAATTCGATCATCCAATCAGAATTAGCATTATCCATTAATTGGATTTATTACCATTTTTAAAGTATAAAGGTTGCATACAAACTCGTGCCTCTTGCGTTTTTTCTCAATTGCCAACTTAATAATTGAGTCAACCTAACAAATTATTTCTCTACTTGTAGCTGATTAAGTAGCCAATTCAATCATCTAATCACAATTAGCATTATCCATTAATTGGATTTATTACCATTTTTACAGTATAAACGTTGCATACAAACTCGTGCCTCTTGCGTTTTTTCTCAATTACCAACTTAATAATTTAATTAAACTAACAAATTATATCTCATTTTGTAGCTGATTAAGTAGCCAATTCAATCATCCAATCATAATTAGTATTATCCATTAATTGGATTTATTACTATTTTTAGAGTATAAAGGTTGCATACAAACACGCGCCTCTTACAATTTTTCTCAATTGCCAACTTAATAATTGAGTTAAACTAACAAATTATATCTTATTTTGTAGCTGATTAAGTAGCCAATTTAGTCATCCAATCATAATTAGTATTATCCATTAATTGGATTTATTACCATTTTTAGAGTATAAAGGTTGCATACAAACACGCGCCTCTTACAATTTTTCTCAATTGCCAACTTAATAATTGAGTTAAACTAACAAATTATATCTCATTTTGTAGCTGATTAAGTAGCCAATTCAATCATCCAATCATAATTAGTATTATCCATTAATTGGATTTATTATCATTTTTAGAATATAAACGTTGCATACAAACTCGCGCCTCTAAAGTTTCTTCTCAATTGCCAAGTTAATAATTGAGTCAAACTAACAAATTATATCTCATTTTGTAGCTGATTAAGTAGCCAATTCAATCATCCAATCATAATTAGTATTATCCATTAATTGGATTTATTACCATTTTTAGAGTATAAACGTTGCATACAAACTCGCGCCTCTAACGTTTCTTCTCAATTGCCAACTTAATAATTGAGTCAAACTAACAAATTATATCTCATTTTGTAGCTGATTAAGTAGCCAATTCAATCATCCAATCATAATTAGTATTATCCATTAATTGGATTTATTACCATTTTTAGAGTATAAAGGTTGCATACAAACACGCGCCTCTTACAATTTTTCTCAATTGCCAACTTAATAATTGAGTTAAACTAACAAATTATATCTTATTTTGTAGCTGATTAAGTAGCCAATTTAGTCATCGAATCATAATTAGTATTATCCATTAATTGGATTTATTACCATTTTTAGAGTATACACGTTGCATACAAACACGCGTCTCTTACGATTTTTCTCAATTGCCAACTTAATAATTGAGACAAATTAACAAATTATGTCTCATTTTGTAGCTGATTACGTATCTAATTCAATCATCCAATCACAATTAGTATTATCCATTAATTGGATTTATTACTATTTTTAGAGTATAAACGTTACATACAAACTCGCGCCTCTTGCGTTTCTTCTCAATTGCCAACTTAATAATTGAGTCAAACTGACAAATTATATCTCATTTTGTAGCTGATTAAGTATCCAATTCAACCATTCAATTACAATTAGTATTATCCATGAATTGGATTTATTACCATTTTTAGAGTATAAACTTTGCATACAAACTCGCGCCTCTTGCGTTTTTTCTCAATTGCCAACTTAATAATTGAGACAAATTAACAAATTATGTCTCATTTTGTAGCCCATTAAGTAGCCAATAAATGCATCCAATCACGATTAGCATTATCCATTAATTGGATTTATTACCATTTTTAGAGTATACATGTTGTATACAAACTCGCGCCTCTTACGTTTTTTCTCAATTGCCAACTTAATAATTGAGTCAAACTAACAAAATATATCTCATTTTGTAGCTCATTAAGTAGCCAATTCAATCATCTAATCACAATTAGCATTATCCATTAATTGGATTTATTATCATTTTTAGAGTATAAACTTTGCATAGAATCTCGCGCCTCTTGCGTTTTTTCTCAATTGCCAACTTAATAATTGAGTTAAACAGACAAATTATATCTCATTTTGTAGCTGATTAAGTAGCCAATTCAGTCATCCAATCACAAATAGCATTATACATTAATTGGATTTATTACCATTTTTTGAGTATAAACGTTGCATACAATCTTGCGCCTCTTGCGTTTTTCTCAATTGTCAACTTAATAATTGAGTTAAACTAAAAAATTATATCTCATTTTGCAGCTGATTAAGTAGCCAATACAATCATCCAATCACAATTAATATTATCCATTAATTGGATTTATTACCATTTTTAGAGTATAAACTTTGCATACAAACTCGCGCCTCTTGCGTTTTTTTCTCAATTGCCAACTTAATAATTGAATCAAACTAACAAATTATTTCTCATTTTGTAGCTGATTAAGTAGCTAATTCAATCATCCAATCACAATTTGCATTATCCATTAATTGGATTTATTATCATTTTTAGAGTATAAACGTTGCATACAAACTCGCGCCTCTAACGTTTCTTCTCAATTGCCAACTTAATAATTGAGTCAAAGTAACAAATTATATCTCATTTTGTAGCTGATTAAGTAGCCAATTCAATCATCCAATCATAATTAGTATTATCCATTAATTGGATTTATTACCATTTTTAGAGTATAAAGGTTGCATACAAACACGCGCCTCTTACAATTTTTCTCAATTGCCAACTTAATAATTGAGTTAAACTAACAAATTATATCTTATTTTGTAGCTGATTAAGTAGCCAATTTAGTCATCCAATCATAATTAGTATTATCCATTAATTGGATTTATTACCATTTTTAGAGTATACACGTTGCATACAAACACGCGTCTCTTACGATTTTTCTCAATTGCCAACTTAATAATTGAGTTAAACTAACAAATTATATCTCATTTTGTAGATGATTAAGTAGCCAATTCAATCATCCAATCATAATTAGTATTATCCATTAATTGGATTTATTACCATTTTTAGAGTATAAACGTTGCATACAAACTCGCGCCTCTAACGTTTCTTCTCAATTGCCAACTTAATAATTGAGTCAAACTAACAAATTATATCTCATTTTGTAGCTGATTACGTAGCCAATTCAATTATCCAATCATAATTAGTATTATCCATTAATTGGATTTATTACCATTTTTAGAGTATAAACGTTGCATACGAACTCGTGCCTCTTGCGTTTTTTTCTTAATTGTTAACTTAATAATTGACTCAAATTAACAAATTATATCTCATTTTGTAGCTGATTAAGTAGCCAATTCAATCATCCAATCACAATTTGCATTATCCATTAATTGGATTTATTATCATTTTTTGAGTATAAACTTTGCATACAAACTCGCGCCTCTTGTGTTTTTTTTTTCTCAATTTCCAACTTAATAATTGAGACAAATTAACAAATTATGTCTCATTTTGTAGCTGATTACGTATCCAATTCAATCATCCAATCACAATTAGTATTATCCATTAATTGGATTTATTACTATTTTTAGAGTATAAACGTTACATACAAACTCGCGCCTCTTGCGTTTCTTCTCAATTGCCAACTTAATAATTGAGTCAAACTGACAAATTATATCTCATTTTGTAGCTGATTAAGTATCCAATTCAACCATTTAATTACAATTAGTATTATCCATGAATTGGATTTATTACCATTTTTAGAGTATAAACTTTGCATACAAACTCGCGCCTCTTGCGTTTTTTCTCAATTTCCAACTTAATAATTGAGACAAATTAACAAATTATGTCTCATTTTGTAGCCCATTAAGTAGCCAATAAATGCATCCAATCACGATTAGCATTATCCATTAATTGGATTTATTACCATTTTTAGAGTATACATGTTGCATACAAACTCGCGCCTCTTACGTTTTTTCTCAATTGCCAACTTAATAATTGAGTCAAACTAACAAAATATATCTCATTTTGTAGCTCATTAAGTAGCCAATTCAATCATCTAATCACAATTAGCATTATCCCTTAATTGGATTTATTACCATTTTTAAAGTATAAACGTTACATACAAACTCGCGCCTCTTACGTTTCTTCTCAATTGCCAACTTAATAATTGAGTCAAACTAACAAATTATATCTCATTTTGTAGCTGATTAACTAAACAATTCAACCATCCAATCACAATTAGCATTATCCATTAATTGGATTTATTACCATTTTTACTTCATGTCAGGCGATACCTTACTTCTAAGGACAAATAGTAATATATGTGTAGTTATATATCTTTTTATCATATGTATCTCAGTTCTAGCAGTTTTAATTTTGAATTTACTTCCGACTACTATTCCTCACTTCTGAGGATAAATAGCAAGAGATGTGAAGTTACATATCTTGATAACAGATGTTTTTCAGTTCTAGCAATTAGTTCTAAATTTTATTTCATTTCTGACTTCGATAACTCACTTCTGAGGACATATAAAAAGATATGTGTAGTTATATATCTTTAGATCATATGTTTCTCACTTATAACAGTTTTTGAATTTGCTTCATTTCCAATTTCTATACCTCACTTCTGAGGATATACGTGTAGATAACTGATAAAGACATCGATATTTATAACATAGCATTTAGTTCCTTTGTACGGGCGATATCTCAATAATTAATATTCATTTCTTCGTAGACATTGTCATCTTTAATTAATTTGTTTATCTGTTAATTTATTATTTTTATTATGTATGTATGTATTATCTTTATTATTTATTGTTGCCCTGTAATTGCAGTATATTACTCTGTTGGGTAAACAAGGCTTATTATTATTATATATATATATATATATATATATATCTTTATACCATTTGTTTCTCAGTTGTAGCTGCTCTAATATTGAATTAACTTTATTTCTTATTTCGATGCCTCACTTCTAGGACAAATAGAGAGATATGTATAGTTATATCACTGGTAAATAAGCCCTTTTGTCATAATTTTTACGATAATAAGGTCTTTTTAACCAAAAAAAATCTACTCTTACCATTGGTACAAATGGCTTGTAAACTTTACATATCCTGACTTAAGCCCTTTTACCCAAACACCAGTGCTATATCTTTATATCATATGTTTCTCAGTTCTAGCAGCTCTAAATCTGAATTTACTTTACTTACATTTCTGATTTCGATACCTCACTTTTGACGAGACGTAGAGACATATGTGTAGTTAAATATCTTTATGTGTGTGCATTGCTAATTAATGTGGTGACGCCAGATGGCGTTTAACTTTCCTCCAAGGGGGTTAGTTGTATCATTTCTATATATAACCACTCGAGATATTGTGTGAATTCATCCTCACTAGCTGAGCTACACTGATGAGATCTAATAAGATCGAAATCTAGATATGTAGATTGCTAAGAGGTGGATTCACACTTATATATCTTTATATCATATGTTTTTTTTGTTCTACCAGCTCTAATTTTGAATTTACTTCATTTCTGACTTCGATACATTAATTCTGCAGACAACTAGAGAGATGATATTATAATTAGTGTTTTTTTTTTCAGACTTTGTTACCGATGTCCGCCCCATACTTCGCGCCCGAAAACCTGATTGTGAACATCAGCAACACCCTGCTGATCGCCTACGGCTCGAACGGCATCCTGGTGTTCGAGCTGCCGCAGCGCAGCCCGCCCTACGGCCTCTTCGCCGGCGGCAAGGAGATGATCTACTGCCGGTGAGTAACCCGCATTCTTAAATTTTCATTTCGGCGACCCCCCGCCGCCGCCGCCCCGCTAATTGGTGGGCTTTTCGGGATTATTTTCTGCGGCCTCTCGTTAGCCCGGCCGCCCGCAAATGAATATGAATGCCGCACGCTGCGGCTCCGGCGGCGGCGTGTTGATGTATAATTGGCGAAGGAAGGACATTAAAAAGTTAGCCCGGGTTGCGGGCGTTAATGGAAAGACGCGCGAACAGGAGACGGGCATTAGAATTAACGCCCGTCGCCGCCGTGTGATTATTTAGTGCGGTCGCAGCTCTGCGGAAATTTGATTCGCGGCCCGCCCCCGCACCCCTGACGGCGCGCACGCGAGAGATAGAGGGCAAGTGACGGTGGTTTATGAGCACAACAAATACAGGCGACGCCTTCTTGGGAATGCAATCTCTTGTGTACATTTATAATTGCAACTTTTTAAATAAGATACAAAATCAAATCATCAACCCTAATTTATTTCTTGATAGTCTCATTCTTGATGAATATTTTAACATAAAAATTATTTCAATCGTTCCTTTGAATATCGAGACATTTTTTAGAGGACCAATAAAATCATAATTATCGTTATTTTTTTGAATAAACAAAATATATAGTTAGTACAAATAAATATCAACCATAATTTATTTCTAGATAGTCTCATTCTTCACGAACATTTTGACATCAAATTTATTTCATTGCCATTTTGAATTTCGAGAAATTATTTTTTTAATAAACCTATATAATTGCACATTTCACTCATTTTTCGGATGAACGAAAAATATTGTTTGTGTTAATAGATTTCAACCATAATTTATTTGTGGATAGTCTCATTCTTCTTGAACATTTTGATATGGATTTTATTTTATTTAATCGCATATTTCACTCATTTTTCGGATGAACGAAAAATATAGTTTGTGTTAATAGATTTCAACCATAATTTATTTCTGGATAGTCTCATTCTTCTCGAACATTTTGATATGGATTTTATTGCATTTTGCACTTTGAATTTCGAGACATTAATTTTTTTAGCAAACGCATTAAAACGAAATTTCATTAATTTTTCGGATAAATGAAAAATTTAATTGGTGTAAATATATTTGTCATTACATTATATTTCTTGATAGTCTCATTCTTCATGAATATTTTAACATCAAAATTATTTCAATCGTCCTTTTGTATTTCGAGAAATTTATTTTTTAGAGGACCCATAAAATCATAATTATCATTATTTTTTTGGATAAACAAAAATTATAGTTAGTACAAATATATATATCAACCATAATTTATTTCTAGATAGTCTCATTCTTCACGAACATTTTGACATCAAAATTATTTCAATTGCCACTTTGAATTTCGAGAAATTATTTTTTTAGTAAACCTATATAATCGCACATTTCACTAATTTTTCGGATGAACGAAAAATATAGTTTGTGTTAATAGATTTCAACCATAATTTATTTCTGGATAGTCTCATTCTTCTTGAACATTTTGATATAGATTTTATTGCATTTTGTACTTTGAATTTTGAGACATTAATTTTTTTAGCAAACGCATAAAAACGAAATTTCATTAATTTTTCGGATAAATGAAAAATTTAGTTGGTGTAAATATATTTGTCATCACATTCTATTTCTTGATATTCTCATTCTTCATGAATATTTTAACATCAAAATCATTTCAATCGTTCCTTTGAATTTCGAGAAATTTGTTTTTAGAGGGACCCATAAAATCATAATTATCATTAATTTTTTGAATAAACCAAAAATATAGTTAGTACAAATAGATATCAACCATAATTTATTTCTAGATAGTCTCATTCTTCACGAACATTTTGACATCAAACTTATTTCAATTGCCATTTTGAATTTCGAGAAATTATTTTTTTAGTAAACCTATATAATCGCACATTTCACTCATTTTTCGGATGAACGAAATATATAGTTTGTGTTAATAGATTTCAACCATAATTTATTTCTGGATAGTTTCATTCTTCTTGAACATTTTGATATGGATTTTATTGCATTTTGCGCTTTGAATTTCGAGACATTAATTTTTTTAGCAAACGCTTAAAAACGAAATTTCATTAATTTTTCAGATAAATGAAAAATTTAGTTGGTGTAAATATATTTGTCATCACATTCTATTTCTTGATAGTCTCATTCTTCATGAACATTTTAACATCAAAATTATTTCAATCGTTCCTTTGAATTTCGAGAAATTTGTTATTTTTAGAGGACCAATAAAATCATAATTATCATTAATTTTTTGAATAAACAAAAAATATAGTTAGTACAAATAGATATCAACCATAATTTATTTCTGGATAGTGTCTTTGTTCACGAACATTTTGACATCAAAATTATTTCAATTGCCATTTTGAATTACGAGAAATATTTTTTTTAGTAAACCTATATAATCGCACATTTCACTAATTTTTCGGATGAACGAAAAATATAGTTTGTGCTAATAGATTTCAACCATAATTTATTTCTGGATAGTCTCATTCTTCTTGAACATTATGATATGGATTTTATTGCATTTTGCGCTTTGAATTTCGAGACATTAATTTTTTAGCAAACGCATAAAAACGAAATTTCATTAATTTTTCGGATAAATGAAAAATTTAGTTGGTGTAAATATATTTGTCATCACATTCTATTTCATGATAGTCTCATTCTTCATGAACATTTTAACATCAAAATTATTTCATTCGTTCCTTTGGATTTCGAGAAATTTGGTGTTTTAGAGTACCCATAAAATCATAATTATCATTATTTTTTTGAATAAACAAAAAATATAGTTACTACAAATAGATATCAACCATAATTTATTTCTTAATAGTCTCGTTCTTCACGAACATTTTGACATCAAAATTATTTCAATTGTTATTTTGAATTTCGAAAAATTTTTTTTTAGTAAACCTATATAATAGCACATTTCACTAATTTTTCGGATGAACGAAAAATATAGTTTGTGTTAATAGATTTCAAGCATAATTTATTTCTGCATAGTCTCATTCTTCTTGAACATTTTGATATGGATTTTATTGCATTTTGCACTTTGAATTTCGAGACATTAATTTTTTTAGCAAACGCATAAAAACGAAATTTCATTAATTTTTCGGATAAATGAAAAATTTTGTTGGTGTAAATATATTTGTCATCACATTCTATTTCTTGATAGTCTCATTCTTCATGAATATTGTAACATCAAAATTATTTCAATCGTTCGTTTGAATTTCGAGAAATTTGTTTTTTAGAGGACCCATAAAATCATAATTATCATTATTTATTTGAATAAACGAAAAATATATTTAGTACAAATAGATATCAACCATAATTTATTTCTAGATAGTCTCATTCTTCACGAACATTTTGACATCAAAAGTATTTCAATTGCCATTTTATATTTCGAGAAATTATTTTTTTAGTAAACCTATATAATCGCACATTTCACTCATTTTTCGGATGAACGAAACATATAGTTTGTGTTAATAGATTTCAACCATAATTTATTTCTGGATAGTCTCATTCTTCTTGAACATTTTGATATGGATTTTATTGCATTTTGCACTTTGAATTTGGAGACATTATTTTTTTAGCAAACGCATAAAAACGAAATTTCATTAATTTTTCAGATAAATGAAAAATTTAGTTGGTGTAAATAAATTTGTCATCACATTCTATTTATTGATAGTCTCATTCCTCATGAACATTTTAACATCAAAATTATTTCAATCGTTCGTTTGAATTTTGAAAAATTTATTTTTTAGAGGACCCATAAAATCATAATTATCATTATATTTTTGAATAAACAAAAAATATAGTTAGTACAAATAGATATCAACCATAATTTATTTCTAGATAGTCTCATTCTTCACGAACATTTTGACATCAAACTTATTTGAATTGCCATTTTGAATTTCGAGAAATTATTTTTTTTCTAAACCTATATAATCGCACATTTCACTCATTTTTCGGATGAACGAAAAATATAGTTTGTGTTAATCGATTTCAACCATAATTTATTTCTGGATAGTCTCATTCTTCTTGAACATTTTGATATGGATTTTATTGCATTTTGCGCTTTGAATTTCGAAACATTATTTTTTTTAGCAAACGCTTATAAACGAAATTTCATTAATTTTTCGGATAAATGAAAAATTTAGTTGGTGTAAATATATTTGTCATCACATTCTATTTCATGATAGTCTCATTCTTCATGAATATTTTAACATCAAAATTATTTCAATCGTTCCTTTGAATTTCGAGAAATTTGTTTTTTTACCAATACCAATAAAATCATAATTATCATTATTTTTTTGAATAAACGAAAAATATAGTTAATACAAATTGATATCAACCCTAATTTATTTCTAGATAGTCTCATTCTTCACGAACATTTTGACATCAAAATTATTTCAATTGCCATTTTGAGTTTCGAGAAATTATTTTTTTAGTAAACCTATATAATCGCACATTTCACTCATTTTTCGGTTGAACGAAAAATATAGTTTGTGTTAATAGATTTCAACCATAATTTATTTCTGGATAGTCTCATTCTTCTTGAACATTTTGATATGGATTTTATTGCATGTTGCACTTTGAATTTCTAGATAGTCTCTTCCTTCACGAACATTTTGACATCAAAATTATTTCAATTGTCATTTTGAATTTCGAGAAATAATTTTTTTAGTAAACCTATATAATCGCACATTTCACTAATTTTTCCATAGTATAGTTCTATATTTTATGTAAATTTTCACAGCAAACATTTCTTAAATTCAGAGCAATAATTTGCCACCGTTGTCGCATTCACGTGATTGTCGTTCCGTGTTTGGATTTTAAGTCCCGTAATTTGTGCCCGTATTTTTTAATAACGCCCACCTGCATATTAAAAAAAGCTGCGCTCTTTATGCGGGGCGCGTGGGGCATTTGGGGGGGCTCGTGCTTAGGGGACGGCCATCAAGTCTAATTATTTTTCCGTCGACGCAAGGACCCCTTTCCTTCCACGCGCGCGAGGCGAGCACTTAATTTCTTTAAAAGTACAGCAACACCTGTCCGGGACTTTTCAAACTTCCATTAGCCGTGTCATACGAATGTCGTGGGGTGGGTTGGGGTGTGCGGGGGCGCCCATTATAATTTAACTAATATATATTCCGGGCCCGGGGTATTAAATTAAACTTCTTCGCAATTTAGCGTTATTTATGTGCGCGCCGCGACCGGCGAGAGAGAGTTTGTAATTGACGTGCTTTTTTCGCGCGGGCTGAGGAAGGGGGGAGGGTGGTTGCATCAAAAATTCAACGCAATCCGACAAAGGATATTTAACGGGGAGGCAATCTGAAGTTGCGGCCGTAAAAATGGACCAATAAAAGGGGGGCGGCTGGTTTTTAATACTTCGACACGCCATGCGATTGCCCGCCGAATTTTTCATTAAGCCACGACTTTTTACAGGCGCCAAATGAATTTCTCAGGTGTTTTAGGGCGCCCCGCTGCTTTACGACCCGACTCACTTTAACTAATACACCGCTGATATTATGTTAGTTCACCGCTTGTTTTACTACTTTCTTTACCGGACAATTTGCCCGCTAGGGGGGGTGGAAAAAAAATCTCACCACGTTGCTTGGTTGATTACCTTTCCTTGTATACACCAACGGAATTGACCTATAGAAAAGTTGTAACATATCTAATTTTACCCCTTTTTTAATATCAATTGTATTTTTAAAAGTTTTTTAATTTGTGACTCATCTGATATGAGTTTTTCATTGCCGAATGGAAAACCACGGAAGCCGTCGCACGCGCCATTAAGCACGCCGCCGCCGCCGCTGCGTCGTAATTCTGATTACAAAGTCGCCTTTTTAATTTTTTTCATTAAAAGCACCGGAGTCCGTGGCCGGAAAATCCGAAGATATCGCGTTAAAATTTTTGAGTTACGGCCGCAAAAAGGGGTTTAATAAAAGGGAGCCTTTCCCACACCTAGTGTGCTTGTGTATATAACAGATAAGTCCGGGGGCGGCGCGGTTGCCACCGGAATTGTAGAAGTTGTTCGCGGGATTACGCGTACAACGCCTCTAACTGCAATTATCGGGATTATGATATTGTTTTAATGTGGCGGCGGGGACATTAAAAGAAGTGCACGGGGGGGACTTAGGGCCGACTTAACTCTCCCGCCCGCGCTCTCACTCAAAAATCCGTGAGGTCGTTACGACCGCCACCCCTTTCAATAATTCCCTATCTGATCCTCGCGCTGCCCTGCTGAAACTGAACATTCGAAAAGTGTACACACATAAAACGGACGCTCGATTTTTTATCAGCACAGCCCAGTGTGCTGAACATGTATTTTCCGTCTTTCGTTTGCCGGACAACCCGGCGCGCGATATCTTCCGTTGAGTTATTATGTTTGAATACACAGCCCCCCCCACACAACACACATTACAAAAATTCAAAAAAAAAACTCGATTTATTTAATTTCGCCCGCCGCACTATTATTGTTTTATGGCCGCGCTCCGATTGCGCCGATTGCACAAATCATTGCCTCTGACAAACAAATACCCGCCGCCCGCACGGTCCATTTTTATTCGGCGGCACGGAAAAAATGCCCCCCGACAGTAATTTCAATTCCATCCATCACGCCTGGGCATATATCAGATAACACCGGCACCCGATCGTGTCCACTATTTGCCATTCGCGCCAAAACGAAAACAGCAACAACAAAAAAAAAATATTGCGGCCACCCTACGTTTCATTAGACGGATTTATTGCTCGACAAACTATCAACAACACAAAATGCTACCGTGAAAAATTCGCGTTGAAATCGTTTCGATTTTATACTGTTAACGAATATTATATCAATAGTGCCCGGCGCATCCACCATTATTCATGATTAGCGTTCATACGTTGTGTGTTGTGTTATGACTTTCGTCCTTTTCTTTTATTTTAATATTCAGATTTTATTTTAAATAGCACATACTTGTATAATTGTTGATTTTTAATTTTATAATTTAATAAAATAAAACATAATAATAAATAAATCCGAAAAATGAGTGAAATATGTTATTATATAAGTTAGCTAAAAAAATTTATTTCTCGAAATTCATAGTGGCAATTGAAATAATTTTGATGTCAAAATGTTCATAAAGAATGAGACTATCAAGAAATAAATTATGGTTGAAATCTATTAACACAAACTATATTTTTCGTTCATCCGAAAAATTAGTGAAATGTGCGATTATATAGGTTTACTAAAAAAATAATTTCTCGAAATTCAAAATGGCAATTGAAATAATTTTGATGCCAAAATGTTTGTGAAGAATGAGACTATCTAGAAATAAATTATGGTTGATATTTATTTGTATTAACTATATTTTTCGTTTATTCAAAAAAATAATGATAATTATAATTTTATGGGTCCTCTAAAAAACAAATTTCTCGAAATTCAAAAGGACGATTGAAATAATTTTGATGTTAAAATATTCATTAAGAATGAGACTATCAAGAAATAGAATGTGATAACAAATATATTTACACCAACTAAATTTTTCATTTATTCGAAAAATTAATGTAATTTCGCTTTTATGCGTTTACTAAAAAAAAATAATGTTTCGAAATTAAAAGTGTAAAATGCAATAAAATCCATATCAAAATGTTCAAGAAGAATGAGACTATCCAGAAATAAATTATGGTTGATATTTATTTGTACTAACTATATTTTTCGTTTATTCAAAAAAAATAATGATAATTATGATTTTATAGGTCCTCTAAAAAACAAATTTCTCGAAATTCAATAGGACGATTGAAATAATTTTGATGTTAAAATGTTCATGAAGAATGAGACTATCAAGAAATAGAATGTGATGACAAATATATTTACACCAATTAAATTTTTCATTTATCCGAAATATTAATGAAGTTTCGTTTTTATGCGTTTGCTAAAAAATTAATGTCTCGAAATTCAAAGTGCAAAATGCAATAAAATCCATATCAAAATGTTCAAGAAGAATGAGACTATCCAGAAATAAATTATGGTTGAAATCTATTAGCACAAACTATATTTTTCGTTCATCCGAAAAATGAGTGAAATGTGCGATTATATAGGTTTACTAAAAAAAATATTTCTCGAAATTCAAAATGGCAATTGAAATAATTTTGATGCCAAAATGTTTGTGAAGAATGCGACTATCAAGAAATAAATTATGGTTGATATTTATTTGTACTAACTATATTTTTCGCTTATTCAAAAAAATAATGATAATTATGATTTTATGGGTCCTCTAAAAAACAAATTTCTCGAAATTCAAAAGGACGATTGAAATAATTATTATGTTAAAATGTTCATGAAGAATGAGACTATCAAGAAATAGAATGTGATGACAAATATATTGACACCAACTAAATTTTTCATTTATCCGAAAAATTAATGAAATTTCGTTTTTATGCGTTTGCTAAAAAAATAATGTCTCGAAATTCAAAGTGCAAAATGCAATAAAATCCGTATCAAAATGTTCAAGAAGAATGAGACTATCCAGAAATAAATTATGGTTGAAATCTATTAACACAAACTATATTTTTCGTTCATCCGAAAAATGAGTGAAATGTGCGATTATATAGGTTTACTAAAAAAATAATTTCTCAAAATTCAAAATGGCAATTGAAATAATTTTGATGCCAAAATGTTTGTGAAGAATGAGACTATCTAGAAATTAATTATGGTTGATATCTATTTGTACTAACTATATTTTTCGTGTATTCAAAAAATTAATGATAATTATGATTTTATGGGTTCTCTAAAAAAACAAATTTCTCGTAATTCAAAAGGACGATTGAAATAATTTTGATGTTAAAATGTTCATGAAGAATGAGACTATCAAGAAATAGAATGTGATGACAAATATATTTACACCAACTAAATTTTTCATTTATCCGAAAAATTAATGAAAAATCGTTTTTATGCGTTTGCTAAAAAATCAATATCTCGAAATTCAAAGTGCAAAATACAATAAAATCCATATCAAAATGTTGATGAAGAATGAGACTATCCAGAAATAAATTATGGTTGAAATCTATTAGCACAAACTATATTTTTCGTTCATCCGAAAAAATAGTGAAATGTGGGATTATATAGGTTTACTAAAAAAAATATTTCTCGAAATTTAAAATGGCAATTGAAATAATTTTGATGTCAAAATGTTCGTGAAGAATGAGACTATCTAGAAATAAATTATGGTTGATATTTATTTGTACTAACTATATTTTTCGTTTATTCAAAAAAATAATGATAATTATGATTTTATGGGTCCTCTAAAAAACAAATTTCTCGAAATTCAAAAGGACGATTGAAATAATTTTGATGTTAAAATATTCATGAAGAATGAGACTATCAAGAAATAGAATGTGATGACAAATATATTTACACCAACTAAATTTTTCGTTTATTCGAAAAATTAATGAAATTTCGCTTTTATGCGTTTACTAAAAAAAATTAATGTTTCGAAATTAAAAGTGTAAAATGCAATAAAATCCATATCAAAATGTTCAAGAAGAATGAGACTATCCTGAAATAAATTATGGTTGAAATCTATTAGCACAAACTATATTTTTCCTTCATCCGAAAAATTAGTGAAATGTGCGATTATATAGGTTTACTAAAAAAAATATTTCTCGAAATTCAAAATGGCAATTGAAATAATTTTGATGCCAAAATGTTTGTGAAGAATGAGACTATCTAGAAATAAATTATGGTTGATATCTATTTGTACTAACTATATTTTTCGTTTATTCAAAAAATTAATGATTGTTATAATTTTATGGGTCCTCTATAAAACAAATTTCTCGAAATTCAAAAGGACGATTGAAATAATTTTGATGTTAAAATGTTCATGAAGAATGAAACTATCAAGAAATAGAATGTGATGACAAATATATTTACACCAACAAAATTGTTCAATTATCCGAAAAATTAATGATAATTATAATTTTATGGGTCCTCTAAAAAAACAAATTTCTCGAAATTCAAAAGGACGATTGATGGTATATTCATGCTATTAAAATTCACCTCCTGCGAGGTGAACTGAAAAAGTTGACTAGTCGTGTTTGGAGGGGAGGGTTGAGATAAAAATGAATCACCGTTTCGGCCGAGCCGCATCTATCTGATAGATTATCCGAACAATATACTCCGGGTTCCGGGTAGGGTGGATCTCGGCGGCGGCGGCGGCGCTGGCTGACAAAAAAAAACACCATTTATAACCGCAACATAAATTTCTTCGGTGCGCCGAAAACGCATAAACCCCTCGGCCCCGGTGTAACCCTTTTATGCTCACTCGTATTGATTTTATCGCGCGGTTTACATATTAAAAAAGTGTGTGTGGGGGGAGGGGGTGGGCGCCCTTTGTTTTACCCCGTCAAAGTTAATAAATCTTGCCGCTGCCGTATCAAAAATCGTTTCTTTCCCGGCGTACGTGTGCGCGAGAGAGAGAGGGTTTGGGGTTGGGGGCGGTCGCGCTTCTTAAATAAACACGCTGACCGGTGCGAGTGGGACGGGCGGCGGCGGTCGTGCGGTGGGAGCGACGCGGACAGTACACATGTACGGGCGGCAGAATTATGGGGTATTAAATTTGCATCCCGGTCCACACACACACACACACACACACATGGACGTGATTTTTCACCGGGAGAGGGAGCGAAAAAAGGGGTGAGTCGGGCGGCCCTCTCGCCGTTGTCATGATGCCGGACTCTAAGGTCTGCCCGTGAAGTATTCAAATTACACCCCGTAGAAATTACAATTGTAATTACAATTATAAATATGAAATGAGAAATTCTCGGACCGTTTTACAAAATTCTTGCGAAAATTTTACGCTATGCTGGACGTACTTTAAAACGGGGCAGATTATAATATCTATTTGGGGGAAAAAAATACAATTTACTTAACAAAAATATAGAAATGTCCCTGTTTAATTAGAATTTTATATAAAAAAGATGTGTCCATGTTGTCTGATATTAATCTTTTTCTGATAACTAATTATTTAACAAGAAGGAAAAACTCACGAAATGTTATCCAGTTTAAATATATTATATTGAAAATTGCAAAAAATCAGGTTTTTGGATTTTACGTTTTTTTAAGAATGTTTTTCATTTAACATTAAGTTAGCTACAAAATGCTGCATAGACTATTTATTTCTGATAACTAATTATTTAACTAAAAAGAAAAACTCACGAAATGTTATCCTGCTTAAATATATTATGTTGGAAAAATTGCAAAAAATCAAGTTTCTGGATTTTACTTTTTTTAAAGAATATTTTTCATTTAGCATTAATTTAGCTACAAAATGCTGCATAATATATATATAAAACATGATAATGTTGGCTAATACAGACATGGCATAAATTTTGATGTAATCAAAGACATGAAAAAGTAAAAGGCTATTAATCTAACGGAGGGGCCACCGTGAAAACTTATAAAGCTACGACGGTCTTGCTCTTATTTATAATTAAAAGTTGCAACGGATACCTCGTTCGTTTTACGAGTCCTACCGCCGCCCCCTCTCGCATCCGTGCGGCGCTATTTTTCTCTGAAACATTTATGGCATGTCAGTTTCGCGAACTCCTCGGACGCCGATTTGTTGCTCATCGGGTACGAAGTTGCACGTCGCGGGTCTCTTTTCACCGGCAAAATGATGAACGGGATGAGAACAGGGGCGGACTTTCATATTTTCAACCTTTATTTTCTATTATTAAATGATAAACATTCTTTAAAAAAGGTAAAATCCAAAAACCTGATTTTTTGCAATTTTTCCAACATAATATATTTAAGCATGATAACATTTCATATGTTTTTATTTCTAATTAAATAATTAGTTATCAGAAATAAACAATGTATGCAACATTTTGTAGCTAAATTAATGCTAAATGAAAAACATTCCTTAAAAAAAGTAAAATCCAAAAACTTGATTTTTTGCAATTTTTCCAACATAATATATTTAAACAGGATAACATTTCATATGTTTTTGTTTCTAGTTAAATAATTAGTTATCAGAAATAAACAATGTATGCAGCATTTTGTAGTTAAATTAATGCTAAATGAAAAACATTCTTTAAAAAAAGTAAAATCCAAAAACCTGATTTTTTGCAATTTTTCCAACATAATATATTTAAACTGGATAACATTTCATATGTTTTTGTTTCTAGTTAAATAATTAGTTATCAGAAATAAACATTGTATGCAGCTTTTTGTAGCTAAATTAATGTTAAATGAAAAACATTCTTTAAAAAAAGTAAAATCCAAAAACCTGATTTTTTGCAATTTTTCCAACATAATATATTTAAACAGGATAACATTTCATATGTTTTTGTTTCTAGTTAAATAATTAGTTATCAGAAATAAACAATGTATGCAGCATTTTGTAGCTAAATTAATGCTAAATGAAAAACATTCTTTAAAAAAAGTAAAATCCAAAAACCTGATTTTTTTGCAATTTTTCCAACATAATATATTTAAGCAGGATAACATTTCATATGTTTTTGTTTCTAGTTAAATAATTAGTTATCAGAAATAAACAATGTATGCAGCATTTTGTAGCTAAATTAATGCTAAATGAAAACCATTCTTCAAAAAAAGTAGAATCCAAAAACCTGATTTTTTGCAATTTTTACAACATAATATATTTAAGCAGGATAACATTTCATATGTTTTTGTTTCTAGTTAAATAATTAGTTATCAGAAATAAACAATGTATGCAACATGTTGTAGCTAAATTAATGTTAAATGAAAAACATTCTTTAAAAAAAGTAAAATCCAAAAACCTGATTTTTTTGCAATTTTTCCAACATAATATATTTAAGCAGGATAACATTTCATATGTTTTTGTTTCTAGTTAAATAATTAGTTATCAGAAATAAACAATGTATGCAACATGTTGTAGCTAAATTAATGTTAAATGAAAAACATTCTTTAAAAAAAGTAAAATCCAAAAACCTGATTTTTTTGCAATTTTTCCAACATAATATATTTAAGCAGGATAACATTTCATATGTTTTTGTTTTTAGAGCATTTTGTAGCTAAATTAATGCTAAATGAAAAACATTCTTTAAAAAAAGTTAAATCCAAAAATCTGATTTTTTGCAATTTTTCCAACATAATATATTTAAGCAGGATAACATTTCATATGTTTTTGTTTTTAGAGCATTTTGTAGCTAAATTAATGCTAAATGAAAAACATTCTTTAAAAAAAGTAAAATCCAAAAACCTGATTTTTTGCAATTTTTCCAACATAATATATTTAAACAGGATAACATTTTATATGTTTTTGTTTCTAGTTAAATAATTAGTTATCAGAAATAAACAATGTATGCAACATTTTGTAGCTAAATTAATGTTAAATGAAAAACATTCTTAAAAAAAATTAAAATCCAAAAACCTAATTTTTTGCAATTTTTCCAACATAATATATTTAAGCAGGATAACATTTCATATGTTTTTGTTTCTAGTTAAATAATTAGTTATCAGAAATAAACAATGTATGCAGCATTTTGTAGCTAAATTAATGTTAAATGAAAAACATTCTTTAAAAAAGTAAAATCCAAAAACCTGATTTTTTTGCAATTTTTCCAACATAATATATTTAGCAGGATAACATTTCATATGTTTTTGTTTCTAGTTATATAATCAGCTATCAGAAATAAACAACGTATGCAGCATTTTGTAGCTAAATTAATGTTAAATGAAAAACATTCTTTAAAAAAGTAAAATCCAAAAACCTGATTTTTTTGCAATTTTTCCAACATAATATATTTAAACAGGATAACATTTCATATGTTTTTGTTTCTAGTTAAATAATTAGTTATAACAAATAAACAATGTATGCAGCATTTTGTAGCTAAATTAATGTTAAATGAAAAACATTCTTTAAAAAAAGTAAAATCCAAAAACCTGATTTTTTGCAATTTTTCTAACATAATATATTTAAGCAGGATAACATTTCATATGTTTTTGTTTCTAGTTAAATAATTAGTTATCAGAAATAAACAATGTATGCAACATGTTGTAGCTAAATTAATGTTAAATGAAAAACATTCTTTAAAAAAAGTAAAATCCAAAAACCTGATTTTTTTGCAATTTTTCCAACATAATATATTTAAGCAGGATAACATTTCATATGTTTTTGTTTTTAGAGCATTTTGTAGCTAAATTAATGCTAAATGAAAAACATTCTTTAAAAAAAGTTAAATCCAAAAATCTGATTTTTTGCAATTTTTCCAACATAATATATTTAAGCAGGATAACATTTCATATGTTTTTGTTTCTAGTTAAATAATTAGTTATCAGAAATAAACAATGTATGCAGCATTTTGTAGCTAAATTAATGCTAAATGAAAAACATTCTTTAAAAAAAGTAAAATCCAAAAACCTGATTTTTTGCAATTTTTCCAACATAATATATTTAAACAGGATAACATTTTATATGTTTTTGTTTCTAGTTAAATAATTAGTTATCAGAAATAAACAATGTATGCAACATTTTGTAGCTAAATTAATGTTAAATGAAAAACATTCTTTAAAAAAAGTAAAATCCAAATACCTGATTTTTTGCAATTTTTCCAACATAATATATTTAAACAGGATAACATTTCATATGTTTTTGTTTCTAGTTAAATAATTAGTTATCAGAAATAAACAATGTATGCAGCATTTTGTAGCTAAATTAATGTTAAATGAAAAACATTCTTTAGAAAAAGTAAAATCCAAATACCTGATTTTTTGCATTTTTCCAACATAATATATTTAAGCAGGATAACATTTCATATGTTTTTGTTTCTAGTTAAATAATTAGTTATCAGAAATAAACAATGTATGCAGCATTTTGTAGCTAAATTAATGTTAAATGAAAAACATTCTTTAGAAAAAGTAAAATCCAAATACCTGATTTTTTGCATTTTTCCAACATAATATATTTAAGCAGGATAACATTTCATATGTTTTTGTTTCTAGTTAAATAATTAGTTATCAGAAATAAACAATGTATGCAGCATTTTGTAGCTAAATTAATGTTAAATGAAAAACATTCTTTAGAAAAAGTAAAATCCAAATACCTGATTTTTTGCATTTTTCCAACATAATATATTTAAGCAGGATAACATTTCATATGTTTTTGTTTCTAGTTAAATAATTAGTTATCAGAAATAAACAATGTATGCAGCATTTTGTAGCTAAATTATTGCTAAATGAAAAACATTCTTTAAAAAAAGTAAAATCCAAAAACCTGATTTTTTTGCAATTTTTCCAACATAATATATTTAAGCAGGATAACATTTCATATGTTTTTGTTTCTAGTTAAATAATTAGTTATCAGAAATAAACATTGTATGCAACATTTTGTAGCTAAATTAATGTTAAATGAAAAACATTATTTAAAAAAAGGAAAATCCAAAAACCTGATTTTTTGCAATTTTTCCAAACATAATATATTTAAACAGGATAACATTTCATATGTTTTTGTTTCTAGTTACATAATTAGTTATCAGAAATAAACAATGTATGCAGCATTTTGTAGCTAAATTAATGCTAAATGAAAAACATTCTTTAAAAAAAGTAAAATCCAAAAACCTGATTTTTTTGCAATTTTTCCAACATAATATATTTAAACAGGATAACATTTCATATGTTTTTGTTTCTAGTTAAATAATTAGTTATCAGAAATAAACAATGTATGCAGCATTTTGTAGCTAAATTAATGTTAAATGAAAAACATTCTTTAAAAAAAGTAAAATCCAAAAACCTGATTTTTTTGCAATTTTTCCAACATAATATATTTAAGCAGGATAACATTTCATATGTTTTTGTTTCTAGTTAAATAATTAGTTATCAGAAATAAACAATGTATGCAGCATTTTGTAGCTAAATTAATGCTAAATGAAAAACTTTCTTTAAAAAAAGTAAAATCCAAAAAACTTGATTTTTTTTGCAATTTTTCCAACATAATATATTTAAGCAGGATAACATTTCATATGTTTTTGTTTCTAGTTAAATAATTAGTTATCAGAAATAAACAATGTATGCAGCATTTTGTAGCTAAATTAATGTTAAATGAAAAACATTCTTTAAAAAAAGTAAAATCCAAAAACCTGATTTTTTTGCAATTTTTCCAACATAATATATTTAAACAGGATAACATTTCATATGTTTTTGTTTCTAGTTAAATAATTAGTTATCAGAAATAAACAATGTATGCAACATTTTGTAGCTATATTAATGTTAAATGAAAAACATTCTTTAAAAAAAGTAAAATGCAAAAACCTGATTTTTTTTGCAATTTTTCCAACATAATATATTTAAACAGGATAACATTTCATATGTTTTTGTTTCTAGTTAAATAATTAGTTATCAGAAATAAACAATGTATGCAGCATTTTGTAGCTAAATTAATGTTAAATGAAAACATTCTTTAGAAAAAGTAAAATCCAGAAACCTGATTTTTTGCAATTTTTCCAACATAATATATTTAAACAGGATAACATTTCATATGTTTTTGTTTCTAGTTAAATAATTAGTAATCATAAATAAACAATGTATGCAGTATTTTGTAGCTAAATTAAAGCTAAATGAAAAACATTCTTTAAAAAAAGTAAAATCCAAAAACTTGATTTTTTTGCAATTTTTCCAACATAATATATTTAAGTAGGATAACATTTCATATGTTTTTGTTTCTAGTTAAATAATTAGTTATCAGAAATAAACAATGTATGCAGCATTTTGTAGTTAAATTAATGTTAAACGAAAAACATTCTTTAAAAAAAGTAAAATCCAAAAACCTGATTTTTTTGCAATTTTTCCAACATAATATATTTAAGCAGGATAACATTTCATATGTTTTTGTTTCTAGTTAAATAATTAGTTATCAGAAATAAACATTGTATGCAGCATTTTGTAGCTAAATTAATGTTAAATGAAAAACATTCTTTAAAAAAAGTAAAATCCAAAAACCTGATTTTTTGCAATTTTTCCAACATAATATATTTAAACAGGATAACATTTCATATGTTTTTGTTTCTAGTTAAATAATTAGTTGTCAGAAATAAACGATGTCTGCAGCATTTTGTAGCTAAATTAATGCTAAATGAAAAACATTCTTTAAAAAAAGTAAAATCCAAAAACCTGATTTTTTTGCTATTTTTCCAACATAATATATTTAAGCAGGATAACATTTCATATGTTTTTGTTTCTAGTTAAATAATTAGTTATCAGAAATAAACGATGTCTGCAGCATTTTGTAGCTAAATTAATGCTAAATGAAAAACATTCTTTAAAAAAAGTAAAATCCAAAAACCTGATTTTTTTGCAATTTTTCCAACATAATATATTTAAGCAGGATAACATTTCATATGTTTTTGTTTCTAGTTAAATAATGAGTTATCAGAAATAAACAATGTATGCAGCATTTTGTAGCTAAATTAATGCTAAATGTAAAACATTCTTTAAAAAAAGTAAAATCCAAAAACCTGATTTTTTTTGCAATTTTTCCAACATAATATATTTAAGCAGGATAACATTTCATATGTTTTTGTTTCTAGTTAAATAATTAGTTATCAGAAATAAACAATGTATGCAGCATTTTGTAGCTAAATTAATGCTAAATGAAAAACATTCTTTAAAAAAAGGAAAATCCAAAAACTGATTTTTTGCAATTTTTCCAAACATAATATATTTAAGCAGGATAACATTTCATATGTTTTTGTTTCTAGTTAAATAATTAGTTATCAGAAATAAACAATGTATGCAGCATTTTGTAGCTAAATTAATGCTAAATGAAAAACATTCTTTAAAAAAAGTAAAATCCAAAAACCTGATTTTTTTGCAATTTTTCCAACATAATATATTTAAGCAGGATAACATTTCATATGTTTTTGTTTCTAGTTAAATAATTAGTTATCAGAAATAAACAATGTATGCAGCATTTTGTAGCTAAAGTAATGTTAAATGAAAAACATTCTTCAAAAAAAGTAAAATACAAAAAGCTGATTTTTTGCAATTTTTCAAACATAATATATTTAAACATTTCATGAGTTTTTGCTTCTAGTTAAATAATTAGATATATATATATATATATATATATATATATATATATATATATATATATATATATATATATATATATATATATTAAATAAATAAGAATAGTACAGTGTAGGTAAAAACTTGGTAATTTTTCCTAGAGTTCACAGGTTGACGACACTTGGGTCATCCGGCGCACACCCCCTATCATGGGTAATAAAGCACATCCCTCCCACATTGCCCACCTTAATCAGTCCGCACCGTAGTCAGCCGGCGAGTTTTATTTATCGGCATAATATCTGCGAGTTTGCGAGACACTTAACCCAACTTATCCATTACGGCCGGATGTAAAAACATGTCGCATTACCATTTGCCCGTCCCCGCCGCCGCCCCCGTTTCGCGCGGAATTATAAAAATCATAAATCCGCCGACTTTACGCGCCCGGCTCTCTCTTATTTCCCTAATTAGAATTTCTTTTCATTACCGCACCCGCGGGGGCGATCATTCAGGTCGGGCGGCCCAATTAAGACGCACACCGCCGCCACGGTTAAATATCGGATGGCAGTGTGATAAACAAAGCAACCACCCCCCAAAAAAAAAAAAACAACGCGCACACGAGGGGGCGTTTAAATGACGATACATTAATAAATAGGTGGGACAACATCTGTTCCGGAAAAATAAAAAGATATTAATGTCCGAGTCAGGGGGCGGGGGTGGGGGTGCAAAAAGCACGGGCGGCAGAAAAATAAAAGCGCGCGGCTCGCTCTCCTATGGGACTCCAGGAAACAGGGTAAATGATAAAAATGACTGGTACACATCTAATACGCGCGGGCAGGATCCGTCACGCTGCCGCAGCGCGTCCTTTTCATCCCACAGGCGAAAAAGGACGGCGAGCTGCCCCCTCCAGCAAAACAAACATACACGTGCCCCGTACTTTAATGTGATACATTACTATTTTTTGAATACACTGCGGGCGCTATGTCCCTCGATTCTTAATTACCCCATATTTCGCAACCCTTCTCTCTCTCATATATCACATCATATATGTGCACAATGAATTTTAATATTGCTCGTTAGGCGGGGCCGCCCCGACGTACGTGATCCGCGCGATTTTCGATGCGAGGAGCGCACAAGGATTAATTTAAGGACGTTACATAAATCACAAAAAAAATTACACACACACGGCGGGCGCAATTGTTTCTGCGCCCGACTAAATATTCTCCCTCAATAAATTTAGCCCTTGCATTTTTCGACTTCCTGGAATACATGGCACGTGAAATTCATTAATCCGAGCGGCGGCCGGACTCTTGGTCGCGTTTAATTTTACATGTTTAATTCCGCATTAGGATGTCCGCGCCTCCACGCTTTATGTACCGAAAGTAATGCATTATCGCGGGGACGGCAACTTTTTTTTTTATTTTTTCTTCTCTCCCTCTCGTTGACGTTAATAAATTACCGCCATCAATAAGTGAGCGTCGTAAAAGGTGCAAATCGAGAGCGTCACGGATATATACGCGCCCGCACCCACCCCCCTAGCTAGCAGTACGCTCGCGTCTTGTGTATGGAGTGGTGAAATATTCAGTCGGTAATTCGTCACGTTCAGGATATGTACTGTCGTAAAACGGGGGTGCTGCATCAGATCCGGCGAATCGTCCGCAGACATGCGAGACTATCTGATGTTGATACACTGCCGGGGATGATGTCTATTCGTCCTGGACACCGAGGAATTGCCGGCATCGACGTTGGCAGGACCGTACTTGACCCAGCTTACATCAACTTCACAATTTTTCTCAATTTGACATGACTCTCCTTAACTTGACATGACTTTTCTTAACTTGATCTTGCACTATTCTCAACTAGACACATTTTCTCAACTTAACATGACTTTTTCCCCAATTGCCATCACTTTTCTGAACTTGATCTAGTACTTTTATCAACTTTTCTTGAGTTTTCTTATCTTAACTTGACTGTCCTCAACTTGACGAAACTTTCCACAACTAGACATATTTTCTAAACTTGACATGACGTTTTCCTCACTTACCATCACTTTTCTAAACTTGAGCTAGTACTTTTCTAAACTTTTCTTGAGTTTTCTTATCTTAACTTGACTGGCTTCAACTTGACAAAACTTTCATATATTATAAACTAGACATATTTTCTAAACTTGAAATGACGGTTTCCGCACTTACCATCACTTTTTTAACTTGAGCTGGTACTTTTCTCAACTTTTCTTGCGTTTTCTCATCTTAACCGTATGGTTTTGGCTATAAAACAAGTTATTACTTGTTTATTTATTGAAATAATTAAGATCACAGTGAACAAAAGTTCAAGAAGAATTACATTTATATATTTCCCATTTAAAAAATCATAATAAATCAAAATTTTAGAATTTTTTAATTTAAAAGAAGAAATGGCCTTCCGTATGGTTTTGGCTTTAAAACGAGTTATAACATGTTTATTTATTGACATAATTAAGATTACAGTGAACAAAAGTTCAAAAAGAATTACATTTATACGTTTCCCATTTAAAAAATCATAATAAATCAAAATTTTAGATTTCTTTAATTTATAAAAAGCAATGCCCTTCCGTATGGTTTTGACTTTAAAACAAGTTATAACATGTTTATTTATTGACATAATTAAGTGCACAGTGAACAAAAGTTTAAGAAGAATTACATTTATATATTTCCCATTTAAAAAATCATAATAAATCAAAATTTTAGAATTTTTTAATTTAAAAGAAGAAATGGCCTTCCGTATGGTTTTGGCTTTAAAACGAGTTATAACATGTTTATTTATTGACATAATTAAGATTACAGTGAACAAAAGTTCAAGAAGAATTACATTTATATATTTCTCATTTAAAAAATCATAATAAATCAAAATTTTAGATTTTTTTAATTTAAAAGAAGAAATGCTCTTCCCTATGGTTTTGGCTTTAAAACGAGTTATAACTTGTTTATTTATTGACATAATTAAGATCACAGTGAATAAAAGTTCAAGAAGAATTACATTTATATATTTCCCATTTAAAAAATCATAATAAATCAAAATTTTAGAATTTTTTAATTCAAAAGAAGAAATGCCCTTCCGTATGGTTTTAGCTTTAAAACGAGTTATAACATGTTTATTTATTGATATAATTAAGATCACAGTGAATAAAAGTTCAAGAAGAATTACATTTATATATTTCCCATTTAAAAAATCATAATAAATCAAAATTTTAGAATTTTTTAATTCAAAAGAAGAAATGCTCTTCCGCATGGTTTTGGCTTTAAAACGAGTTATAACCTGTTTATTTATTGATATAATTAAGATCACAGTGAACAAAAGTTCAAGAAGAATTAGATTTATATGTTTCCCATTTAAAAAATCATAATAAATCAAAATTTTAGAATTTTTTAATTTAAAAGAAGAAATGCCCTTCCGTATGGTTTTGGCTTTAAAACGAGTTATAACATGTTTATTTATTGATATAATTAAGATCACAGTGAATAAAAGTTCAAGAAGAATTACTTTTATGTTTCCCATTTAAAAAATCATAATAAATCAAAATTTTAGATTTTTTCAATTTAAAAGAAGAAATGCCCTTCTATATGCTTTTGGCTTTAAAACGAGTTATAACTTGTTTATTTATTGACATAATTAAGATTACAGTGAATAAAAGTTCAAGAAGAATAACATTTATATGTTTCACATTTAAAAAATCATCATAAATCAAAAATTTAGAATTTTTTAATTTAAAAGAAGAAATGCCCTTGCGTATGGTTTTGGCTTTAAAACGAGTTATAACTTGTTTATTTATTGACATAATTAAGATCACAGTGAACAAAAGTTCAAAAGCAATCATATTTATATGTTTCCCATTTAAAAAATCATAATAAATCCAAATTTTAGAATTTCTCAATTTAAAAGAAGAAATGCCCTTCCGTATGGTTTTGGCTTTAAAACGAGTTGTAACTTGTTTATTTATTGACATAATTAAGATTACAGTGAATAAAAGTTCAAGAAGAATAACATTTATATGTTTCACATTTAAAAAATCATCATAAATCAAAAATTTAGAATTTTTTAATTTAAAAGAAGAAATGCCCTTGCGTATGGTTTTGGCTTTAAAACGAGTTATAACTTGTTTATTTATTGACATAATTAAGATCACAGTGAACAAAAGTTCAAAAGCAATCATATTTATATGTTTCCCATTTAAAAAATCATAATAAATCCAAATTTTAGAATTTCTCAATTTAAAAGAAGAAATGCCCTTCCGTATGGTTTTGACTTTAAAACGAGTTGTAACTTGTTTATTTATTGACATAATTAAGATCACACTGAACTAAAGTTCAAGAATAATTACATTTATGTTTCCCATTTAAAAAATCATAATAAATCAAAATTTTAGATTATTTTAATTTAAAAGAAGAAATGCCCTTCCGTATGGTTTTGGCTTTAAAACGAGTTATAACTTGTTTATTTATTGACATAATTAAGATCACAGTGAACAAAAGTTCAAGAAGAATTATATTTATATATTTCCCATTTAAAAAATCATAATAAATCAAAATTTTAGAATTTTTTAATTTAAAAGAAGAAATGCCTTTCCGTATGGTTTTAGCTTTAAAACGAGTTATAACATATTTATTTATTGACATAATTAAGATCACAGTGAACTAAAGTTCAAGAAGAATTACATTTATATATTTCCCATTTAAAAAATCATAATAAATCAAAATTTTAGAATTTTTTAATTTAAAAGAAGAAATGCCTTTCGGTATGGTTTTGGCTTTAAAACGAGTTATAACATGTTTATTTATTGACATGATTAGGATCACAGTGAACTAAAGTTCAAGAAGAATTACATTTATATATTTCCCATTTAAAAAATCATAATAAATCAAAATTTTAGAATTTTTTTAATTTAAAAGAAGAAATGCCTTTCGGTATGGTTTTGGCTTTAAAACGAGTTATAACTTGTTTATTTATTGACATAATTAACATCATAGTGAACAAAAGTTCAAGAAGAATTACATTTATATATTTCCCATTTAAAATTCATAATAAATCAAAATTTTAGAATTTTTTTAATTTAAAAGAATAATGTCCTTCCGTATGGTTTTGGCTTTAAAACGAGTTATAACTTGTTTATTTATTGACATAATTATGATAACAGTGAACAAAAGTTCAAGGAGAATTATATTTATATATTTCTCATTTAAAAAATCATAATAAATCAAAATTTTAGAATTTTTTTATTTAAAAGATTAAATGGCCTTCCGTATGGTTTTGGCTTTAAAACGAGTTATAACTTGTTTAATTATTGACATAATTAAGATCACAGTGAACAAAAGTTCAAAACGAATTATATTTATGTTTCCCATTTAAAAAATCATAATAAATCAAAATTTTAGAATTTTTAAATTTATAAAAAGAAATGCCATTCCGTATGGTTTTGGCTTTAAAACAAGTTATAACTTGTTTATTTATTGACATAATTAAGATCACAGTGAACAAAAGTTTAAAAAGAATTATATTTATGTTTCCTATTTAAAAAATCATCATAAATCAAAATGTTAGAAATTTTTAATTTTTAAAAAGAAATGCCCTTCCGCATGGTTTTGGCTTTATAACGAGTTATAACTTGTTTATTTATTGGCATAATTAAGATCACAGTGAATAAAGTTCAAGAAGAACTGCATTTATATATTTCCCATTTAAAAAATCATAATAAATCAAAATTTTTGAATTTTTTAATTTAAAATAAGAAATGCCATTCAGTATGGTTTTGGCTTTAAAACTAGTTATAACTTGTTTATTTATTGTCATAATTAAGATTATAGTGAACAAAAGTTCAAAAAGAATTATATTTATATATTTTCCATTTAAAAAATCATAATAAATCAAAAAATTTTAATTTTTTAATTTGTAAGAAGAAATGCCTTTCCGTATGGTTTTGGCTTTAAAACGAGTTATAACATGTTTATTTATTGATATAATTAAGATCACAGTGAACAAAAGTTCAAGAAGAATTAGATTTATATGTTTCCCATTTAAAAAATCATAATAATTCAAAATTTTAGAATTTTTTAATTTAAAATAAGAAATGCCCTTCCGTATGGTTTTGGCTTTAAAACTAGTTATAACAAGTTTATTTATTGAAATAATTAAGATCACAGTGAATAAAAGTTCAAGAAGAATTACATTTATATATTTCCTATTTAAAAAATCATAATAAATCAAAATTTTAGATTTTTTTAATTTACAAGAAGAAATGCCCTTCTGTATGATTTTAGCTTTAAAAGGAGTTATAACATGTTTATTTATTTCTCAACTTTTCTTGCATTTTCTTATTTTAACCTGATTGTCTTCAACTTGACAAAACTTTCCACAACTGGACATATTTTTTAAACTTGACATGACGCTTTCCTCACTCACCACCACTTTTCTTAACTTCAGCTGGTACTTTTCTCAACTTTTCTTGCGTTTTCTCATCTTAACTTAACTGTCTTGAACTTGACAAAACTTTCCATCACCAAAACATATTTTCTAAACTTGACATGACGCCATCCTCACTCACCACCAATGTTCTTAACTTGAGCTGATACTTTTCTCAACTTTTCTTGCGTTTTCTTATCTTAACTTGACTGTCTTCAACTTGACAAAACTTTCTACAACTACACATATTTTCTAAACTTGACATGACGCTTTACTCACTTACCATCACTTTTCTTAACTTAAACGAGTACTTTTCTCAACTTGTCTTGACTTCACTCTTCAATCAAATTTCTCTCAGCTCTGATGTCTGTTCTGTTTAATTAAATTTCTTTTAACGCTGTCTTCTCTGATTCTTATAAAACTGTTTGTGTTCAAACTCTGATATGTCTTTATTATTAGATTTCTCCTAAGCCTGATGTCTCTTTTAACTTAAGCCTGATGTCTCTTTTAACTTTATAATCAAATTTCTCGTAACGTTCATATGTCTGGTTCTTTGTAATGCGGTTTCTCCAAACTTTGATGTCTGTGTTATCTTTATATTCTGATTTTTCTCAGACCTGATGTCTTTTTTGGCTTTCTAATCAAGTTTCTTTCAAGCCTTATGTCTGTTCTATCTGTATATTCCAATTTCTTAGTTGATGTGTCTATTTCTTTATATTCTCACCTCTGATGGCTGTTTCGTCTGTAGAATTTAAAATTTATTTCTTACAATAATTAAGGACACATTGGGCAAAAATTGTAGAATTCTTATAATTTTTCCTTTAAACAAATATAGGTAATGTGAGCGAATGTCGATACGTTCTTTGCAAACCTTAGGGCCTCCAAGGTGTGAGCAATGTTTATGAGATTGAATTTAAAATTTAAACCTAACATGTTGGTGGTAATTGCACAGTGGCAACAAAACGGCTATCCATAAAAGAGCGGCAACAACTACAATTAAGCCGCCCGAATCCTGCGGTTGTTGATAAATAATAAAATACGTTCAAATGTGGCCGCAACAACCCCCGCCGCCCTGCTGGCAGCCATTCGTCTTATGTAATCAAACCGGTTACCCGAATAACTTATTCATTAATTAATTCGCAAACGTGGTAATACAGTCCCCGCCCCGCGGGATTATTATTTTTCCGTGGCCATCATCAGGGCTTTCGCCGCCCCCTAATTATGGCGGGCACGTAAAGTCGTGAAATAAGAATTAACCGGGCCGGGCGTGTATATATAAGTTTTATTCTGTCGGAATAATTCCGCTTAAATCCGGTACGTGGCTGCTCTCGCACTGCCAAAACTTAATCCCGACAATAATTTTATCGCTTTTTTATGCAAATACAGGGGGCGAAATCTTAAAGCCAGCCTCTCCGCGCGTATAATTCTACATTATAACCTATGTATTCTTAATTGCGAATATAGTGTTATTAAATGAATATTCATACACGCCGCGCGGACGACTCCGCGCGCCAAAACCACCGCCACCACCACCAACCCCCTGACGTTAATAACAATTTAACGATTGCGGGCGGTTTGCTAGCTAGATAACAGTTCTTTACTAAAATTGTCAGCACTTTACTATAAAAATTGTTAGTGAATAACTCTATTTCTTGTAAACTAATGAAAGGAAGATATTGGCATAGCGAAAATGTCTAACTAAGATTGTCGAAATTTTCAAAAAAAAATTCACTATAATGTATTATAGTATAGTACTATAACAATTGGGAAAAAAAACAATTTTTTCTTTCTTTTTATGACTAAAATAGTCGGAATAAACTCGTTTTTTTCGATATATGTGTGTATGTATGTCTGTGAACAAAATTCTGGGAAAACTGCTCAGTGGATCGACCAAATTTGAAAATCGACTGAGAACCCGGGCTCGAACGGCCATAACAAAATCTCAAAAACATAAAACTTTTGAAAAATTCAAAAAATTAAAAATGTCAATGTAATTTGGAAAGTTGTGTAGTGCCCACACCAGACATTTTTAAATCGTGTACACCAAAAAAAATTAATATTGTATCAAAATTATGTTATATATAATTTTCGCATTCCCAATTATCTTTATTAGTATGTAGTAGGTAGGTAAATTTTTTCGGTGGTCGTTTAATTCACTTGGGAGTCGTTGGCGGACGCAATTGCGGAATAAACGCCCCCCGCGTTTAAGTATGTGTGTGTGTATGTGCCGCCCGCCGCCCCCCACATAGCCCGCTTCATCATACACACGCGGGCCGGGCAGTAACAGTTGTAGGTCCTAATATATTCCATTAATTTCTATCTACATCACCCCATTAAAGTTATAATTCATTTTATTTCTGAACACATTCGTATGAAATATTAAGCTTTACATTGTAATACTTTATCCGGGAGTATCCATCGCGGAGTATTAGCCTTTGTCATGAATACAAAGTGGCCATTCGGACCGCCGCCGCCGCAGCAGCCGCCTCTCTCGCTCGTGCGTGTGTGTCCCGCTTTCTGTCCCCGAAGAAAACAAATTAGCGGCGACGGTTTATTTTAAAAAGCAGCATCGGGCTGTAATTTATTGGCTACGACCCGCGGCCCACCCCTTGGCTTTTAAATATGCTGATTACGGCCGGGAAGTGCGTTTTTTTAATTGTCCACCTTGTTTGGGCGCGTACACGTGAAGGGGGCGACTCGAAGTCTAATTAATCGCGTGGAGAGACCCTTTTTTTTCCCCGGCGCACCGTCATTTGCGACGGAATAATTTAGCAAAAATTGCGGCTGTAAAACAAAATTAATTTAAGAAAAGTTTTATGCGGGATAACTAAAGGTGCTCGTGTTTATTTTAACAGGGGAGGTGGTCGGTCTGTTTCAATTCACATTTTTATAGAGTGAATTTGATCATGAAATGTTTTACTGTCATTGTTTTCTTCACTATGATCTTACATATGATAATAAATTAACATGTTTCGACTCTATTAAAACCAAATCAATACTAAATACAATTTTTTCTTCTAAAATAAAAATATCTAAAATTTTGATTTATTATGATTTTTTTAATGGGAAATATATAAATGTATTTCTTCTTAAACTTTTGTTCACTGTGATCTTAATTGTTTCAATAAATAAACATGTTATAACTCGTTTTAAAGCTAAAACCATACGGAAAGGCATTTCTTCTTTTAAATTAAAAAATTCTAAAAATTTTATTTTTTATGATTTTTTAAATAGGAAACATATAAATCTAATTCTTCTTGAACTTTTGTTTACTGTGATCTTAATTATATCAATAACTAAACATGTTATAACTCGTTTTAAAGCTAAAACCATACGGAAGAACATTTCTTCTTTTAAATAAAAAAACTCTAAAATTTTGATTTATTATGATTTTTTAAATGGAAAATATATAAATGTAATTCTTATTGAACTTTTGTTCACTGTGATCTTAATTATATCAATAAATAAACATGTTATAACTCGTTTTAAAGCCAAAACCATACGGAAGAGCATTTCTTCTTTTAAATTAAAAAATTCTAAAATTTTGATTTATTATGATTTTTTTAATGGGAAATATATAAATGTATTTCTTCTTAAACTTTTGTTCACTGTGATCTTAATTGTTTCAATAAATAAACATGTTATAACTCGTTTTAAAGCTAAAACCATACGGAAAGGCATTTCTTCTTTTAAATTAAAAAATTCTAAAAATTTTATTTTTTATGATTTTTTAAATAGGAAACATATAAATCTAATTCTTCTTGAACTTTTGTTTACTGTGATCTTAATTATATCAATAACTAAACATGTTATAACTCGTTTTAAAGCTAAAACCATACGGAAGAACATTTCTTCTTTTAAATAAAAAAACTCTAAAATTTTGATTTATTATGATTTTTTAAATGGAAAATATATAAATGTAATTCTTATTGAACTTTTGTTCACTGTGATCTTAATTATATCAATAAATAAACATGTTATAACTCGTTTTAAAGCCAAAACCATACGGAAGAGCATTTCTTCTTTTAAATTAAAAAATTCTAAAATTTTGATTTATTATGATTTTTTAAATGGGTAACATATAAATATAATTCATCTTGAACTTTCGTTCACTGTGATTTTAATTATGTCAATAAATAAACATGTTATAACTCATTTTAAAGCTAAAATCATACAGAAGGGCATTTCTTCTTATAAATTAAAAAATTCTAAAATTTTTATTTATTATGATTTTTTAAATGAGAAATATATAAATGTAATTCTTCTTGAACTTTTGTTCACTGTGATCTTAATTATGTCAATAAATAAACAAGTTATAACTCGTTTTAAAGCTAAAACCATACGGAAGAGCATTTCTTCTTTTAAATTAAAAAATTCTAAAATTTTGATTTATTATGATTTTTTAAATGAGAAATATATAAATGTAATTCTTCTTGAACTTTTGTTCACTGTTATCTTAATTATGTCAATAAATAAACATGTTATAACTCGTTTTAAAGCTAAAACCATACGAAAGGGCATTTCTTCTTATAAATTAAAAAATTCTAAAATTTTGATTTATTATGATTTTTTAAATGGGAAATATATAAACGTAATTCTTCTTGAACTTTTGTTCACTGTGATCTTAATTATGTCAATAAATAAACATGTTATAACTCGTTTTAAAGCTAAAATCATACAGAAGGGCATTTCTTCTTATAAATTAAAAAAATCAAAATTTTTGATTTATTATGATTTTTTAAATGAGAAATATATAAATGTAATTCTTCTTGAACTTTTGTTCACTGTGATCTTAATTATGTCAATAAATAAACATGTTATAACTCGTTTTAAAGCTAAAACCATACAGAAGAGCATTTCTTCTTGTAAATTAAAAAATTCTAAAATTTTAATTTATTATGATTTTTTAAATGGGAAATATATAAATGTAATTCTTCTTGAACTTTTGTTCACTGTGATCTTAATTATGTCAATAAATAAACATGTTATAACTCGTTTTAAAGCTAAAACCATACGGAAGGGCATTTCTTCTTTTAAATTAAAAAATTCTAAAATTTTGATTTATTATGATTTTTTAAATGGGAAATATATAAATGTAATTCTTCTTGAACTTTTGTTCACTGTGATCTTAATTATGTCAATAAATAAACGTTATAACTCGTTTTAAAGCTAAAACCATACGAAAGGGAATTTCTTCTTTTAAATTAAAAGATTCTAAAATTTTGATTTATTATGATTTTTTAAATGGGAAATATATAAATGTAATTCTTCTTGAACTTTAGTTCACTGTAATGTTAATTATGTCAATAAATAAACATGTTATAACTCGTTTTAAAGCTAAAACCATACGGAAGGGCATTTCTTCTTTTAAATTAAAAAATTCTAAAATTTTGATTTATTATGATTTTTTAAATGGGAAATATATAAATGTAATTCTTCTTGAACTTTTGTTCACTGTGATCTTAATTATGTCAATAAATAAACGTTATAACTCGTTTTAAAGCTAAAACCATACGGAAGGGCATTTCTACTTTTAAATTAAAAAATTCTAAAATTTTGATTTATTATGATTTTTTAAATGGGAAATATATAAATGTAATTCTTCATGAACTTTTGTTCGCTGTGATCTTAATTATGTCAATAAATAAACATGTTATAACTCGTTTTAAAGCTAAAACCATACGGAAGGGCATTTCTTTTTTTAAATTAAAAAATTATAAAATTTTTATTTATTATGATTTTTTAAATGAAAAATATATAAATGTATTTCTTCTTGTACTTTTGTTCACTGTGATCTTAATTATGTCAATAAATAAACAAGTAATAACTCGTTTTAAAGCCAAAACCATACGGAAGGGCATTTCTTCTTTTAAATAAAAAAATTCTAAAATTTTTATTTATTATGATTTTTTTAATGGGAAACATAAATATAATTCTTTTTGAACTTTTGTTCACTGTGATCTTAATTATGTCAATAAATAAACAAGTTATAACTCGTTTTAAAGCTAAAACCATACGAAAGGGCATTTCTTCTATTAAATTAAAAAAATCTAAAATTTTGATTTATTATTATTTTTTAAATGGGAAACATATAAATGTAATTCTTCTTGAACTTTTGTTCACTGTGATCTTAATTATGTCAATACATAAACATGTTATAACTCGTTTTAAAGCTAAAACCATACGGAAGCGCATTTCTTCTTTTAAATTAAAAAATTCTAAAATTTTGATTTATTATGATTTTTTAAATGGGAAACATTTTAATGTAATTCTTCTTGAACTTTTGTTCACTGTGATCAATAAATAAACAAGTTATATCTCGTTTTAAAGCCAAAACCATACAGAAAGACATTTCTTCTATTAAATTAAAAAATTCTAAAATTTTTATTTATTATGATTTCCTAAATGGGAAATATATAAATGTAATTCTTCTTGAACTTTTGTTCACTGTGATCTTAATTTTGTCAATATATAAACATGTTATAACTTGTTTTAAAGCTAAAACCATACGGAAAGGCATTTCTTCTTTTAAATTAAAAAATTCTAAAATTTTGATTTATTATGATTTTTTAAATGGAAAACATATAAATATAATTCTTCTTGAACTTTTGTTCACTGTAATCTTAATAATGTCAATAAATAAACATGTTATAACTCGTTTTAAAGTCAAAACCATACGGAAAGGTATTTCTTCTTTAAAATTAAAAAAATCTAAAATTTTGATTTATTATGAATTTTTTAAATGGGAAACATATCAATATAATTTTTATTGAACTTTTGTTCACTGTGATCTTAATTATATCAATTAATAAACATGGTATAACTAGTTTTAAAGCTAAAACCATACAGAAAGACATTTCTCTTTAAAATTAAAAAATTCTAAAATTTTGATTTATTATGATTTTTTAAATGAGAAATATATAAATGTAATTCTTCTTGAACTTTTGTTCACTGTGATCTTAATTATGTCAATAAATAAACATGTTATAACTCGTTTTAAAGCTAAAATCATACGCAAGGGCATTTCTTCTTTTAAATTAAAAAATTCTAAAATTTTGATTTATTATGATTTTTTAAATGGGAAATATATAAATGTAATTCTTCTTGAACTTTTGTTCACTGTGATCTTAATTATGTCAATAAATAAACATGTTATATCTCGTTTTAAAGCTAAAACCATCCTGAAATGCATTTCGCTTTTAAATTAAAAAATTCTAAAATTTTGATTTATTACGATTTTTTAAATGGGAAATATATAAATATAAATTTTCTTGAACTTTTATTCACTGTTATTTTAATTATGTCAATCAATAAACAAGTTATATCTTGTTTTAAAGCCAAAACCATACGGAAGAGCATTTCTTCTTTTAAATTAAAAAAATCTAAAATTTTGATTTATTATGATTTTTTAAATGAGAAACATATAAATGTAATTCTTCTTGAACTTTTGTTCACTGTGATCTTAATTATGTCAATAAATAAACAAGTTATAACTCGTTTTAAAGCCAAAATCATACGGAAGGACATTTCTTCTTTTAAATTAAAAAATTCTAAAATTTTAAATTTATTATGATTTTTTAAATGGGAAATATATAAATATAATTCTTCTAGAACTTATATCTGTAGTTGATATATTTTTGTAAAAGTTAAAATTCGGAAAAGTAAATAAAATAATAATTTTGGTAGGTAGTTAATTCTACCCCCTAAAATGAGCTGTATTACGCGAATGTAAATTTGTGTTTGTTTGCATTCGCGCCGTGGGAATCGGTTGCGGGCGTTAAAGTGTTAAAACGAAAAGGTTGTCGAGGCTAAAAGGGTGGCGGCGCCGGGCAATCGGGGCGCGCCCGGGATGCGTCCCAATCGGCGGGCCATTATTCTAAAAACGGCCGCGGAAAAAGCTCGGCCCGCAACCCCCCGGCCCAAGGAAGTTTTAATTGGGCCACCTTTACGACTCGTCTGACCGGGCCCAATTATAAACTTTCGCGTCATTTTAGTTTTCCCGTATTGCGCGTAATTAATATTTACGCACCTGCGGGGGCGGACAATGGCTGCTGGGGCGCGGGTGTAATAAAGCACGCGAACGGGGGGAGGAGGACAATATTAATGCGCCCGGGTTACAAATAAGGTGTGTAACGCGGAAGACGGCAACTTCGAAACTGCAATTAGGAGCAAACGTTTACTTACGATAAATTATAAAATATTTCTATATGTATACAGCAAGTTTAAATAATGCCGCCTCACACATACATATATATATATATATACACAGCCCGCCCCCCTGTAGGAACAGCGGGCGCGCGGATGGGCCGCGTTATACCTAATGTATTCTCTCGAAAACTTTGGCAATATAACACCGGATTAACAGACCTACCTAAAATAGTCGCGCTTTGCAATTCTAATCTTTTATTATATACACATCCCGCCCACTATATACTCATTATAGTTATTTATTACCGTCGCGCGTCCCCGCATACGCAAAAAGTACTACGGTGCAACTTATTTCCGCACGGGATTTATATCAATTAAGCACAGACTGATGCAGATTTAAACTTAAATTAACCCATAAGTCTCTTTAATTATAACCATATTACATTAGCTAGTGTAATTTAATGCATATTCAGATTTACTCATAGCAATACAATCTATCTATATACAAAATTATATATGCATTAAGGACTTTAATAATCTGGCCCTGGTGTAAACAAATTTTTTTGAAGATATCTTCAAAATGAGTAAAGATATGCCTGTTTAAATGCCAGTAGGGCGATTTGTTCAATAACAGTCTTCTTCTGAAGTGTTTTATTGCAAATCCAATCTATCTACATAAAACATTATGCATGCATTAAGAACTTAATTTATCTGGCCCTAGTATAAATAAAGATTTTTGAAGATATCTTCAAAATGAGTAAAGATATGACCGTTTAATTGCCAATTGGGCAATTTTATCAATAACAAACTTCTTCAAAACTATTTCATTAGCAATCCAATCTATCTATAGAGAAGATTATATATGTATTAAGGACTTAAATTATCAGGCCCTGGTGTAAACAAAGATTTTTGAAGATATCTTCAAAATTAGTTAATATATGCCTGTTTAATTGCCAATAGGGCGATTTTATCAATAACAGTCTTCTTCTGAAGTGATTTATTGCAAATCCAGTGTATCTACATACAAGATTATGATTGCATTAGGAACATAATTTATCTGGTCCTAGTATAAATAAAGATTTTTGAAGATATCTTCAAAATGAGTAAAGATACGACCGTTTAATTGCCAATTGGGCAATTTTATCAATAACAGACTTCTTCAAAACTATTTCATTAGCAATCCAATCTATCTATTTTATTTATTATCTGACCCTGGTGTAAACAAAGATTTTTGAAGATATCTTCAAAATGAGTAAAGATATGCCTGTTTAAATGCCAATAGGGCGTTTTTATCAATAACAGTCTTCTTCTGAAGTGTTTTATTGCAAATCCAATCTATCTACATACAAGATTGTGCATGCATTAAGAACTTAATTTATCTGGCCCTAGTATAAATAAAGACTTTTGAAGATATCTTCAAAATGAGTAGAGATATGACCGTTTAATTGTCAATTGGGCAATTTTATCAATAACAGACTTCTTCAAAACTATTTCATTAGCAATCCAATCTATCTATATATAAGATTATATATGCATTAAGGACTTAAATTATCTGACCCTGGTGTAAACAAAGATTTTTGAAGATATCTTCAAAATGTGTAAAGATATGCCTGTTTAAATGCCAATAGGGCGATTTTATCAATAACAGTCTTCTTCTGAAGTGTTTTATTGCAAATCCAATCTATCTACATACAAGATTATGCATGCATTAAGAACTTAATTTATCTGGCCCTAGTATAAATAAAGATTTTTGAAGATATCTTCAAAATGAGTAAAGATACGACCGTTTAATTGCCAATTGGGCAATTTTATCAATAACAGACTTCTTCAAAACTATTTTATTAGCAATCCAATCTATCTATATACAAGATTATATATGCATTAAGGACTTAAATTATCTGGCCCTGGTGAAAACAAAGATTTTTGAAGATATCTTCAAAATTAGTTAAGATATGCCTGTTTAAATGCCAATAGGGCGATTTTATCAATAACAGTTTCTTTTGAAGTGTTTTATTGTAATTCCAATATATCTACATACAAGATTATGCATGTATTAAGAACTTAATCTACCTGGCTCTAGTATAAATAAAGATTTTTGAAGATATCTTCAAAATGAGTAAAGATACGACCGTTTAATTGCCAATTGGACAATTTTATCAATAACAGACTCCTTCAAAACTATTTTATTAGCAATCCAATCTATCTATATAGAAGATTATATATGCATTAAGGACTTAAATCATCTGGCCCTGGTGTAAACAAAGATTTTTGAAGATATCTTCAAAATGAGTAAAAATATGCCTGTTTAAATGCCAATAGGGCGATTTTAACAATAACAGTCTTCTTCTGAAGTGTTTTATTGCAAATGAAATCTATCTACATATAAGATTATGCATGTATTAAGAACTTAATTTATCTGGCCCTAGTATAAATGAAGATTTTTGAAGATATCTTCAAAATGAGTAAAGATACGTCCGTTTAATTGCCAATTGAACAATTTTATCAATAACAGACTTCTTCAAAACTATTTCATTAGCAATCCAATCTATCTATATACAAGATTATATATGCATTAAGGACTTAAATTATCTGGCCTTGGTATAAACAAAGATTTTTTGAAGATATCTTCAAAATGAGTTAAGATATGCCTGTTTGTATGCCAATAGGGCGACTTTTGAAGATATCTGACTTCCTTAATTCTCAAAGTACATTCTTTTTACAGAAGCTACAGTCTGCACGAGCGTTCTCTAGCCTTCAGCACAAGAGTTGAGGTGCGGCAAGTTAGATTTCATCCAGGCAGTCCAAATGACTGTCATGTAGCCTTCGCTACTACTGAAAACATTCTCAGGTAAGTAACTCAATCTCAACTGGTAGCTCTTTTGAAATATCGTCCAATTTTCAATCCAAAGTTATATTAAACTGGACACATTTTCAAAATTTCCTATAAACATTTTAGAATCTACAACATTACGGACGGCACCGCGCTGCTGGATGGCGTCTACTACGTCGGCTCGATGCCTAAAGGCAACATGCCATCCTCCAAAATATCATATCTCGAAGGATACGGCGAGACTGTTATCGATTTCGATTTTGGCCCCCCAGAACCGGGTTTAGTCCTGCAACAAACTACCACCAGTTGTCTCAATAGCAGCGCAACTAATTTATTCACAACTCATGTGGAGCAAAGAAGTTAGTAGTTTATGGTAGAATAAACTAGATGGTAACTACAAGAAATTTAATCGTTTTAGACTTGCACAGCTCATTCGCAGCACTGAAAGTAACTGCGAAAAACGGAAACAGCCCAACAGAGATGACTGATCAGCGAAAAAGGGTTGAAGGGCTTAACTGGCCTATTTATATTCTGCACAGCAATGGGCATTTGTTTACTATGACTGTTATTTTGGGGGACAAGTAAGGCTTATAAAAAAAGGATACTTACACACCAACACGTGTTTATAGCCCACTTCGTTTATTGACCGGGAGCTGTTCCTCGTAGTGTTAGAACAGATCTTCAATCATCATGTGTCATAGTCATGTGTCATAGTCATGTGTCATAGTCATGTGTCATAGTCATGTGTCATAGTCATGTGTCATAGTCATGTGTCATAGTCATGTGTCATAGTCATGTGTCATAGTCATGTGTCATAGTCATGTGTCATAGTCATGTGTCATAGTCATGTGTCATAGTCATGTGTCATAGTCATGTGTCATAGTCATGTGTCATAGTCATGTGTCATAGTCATGTGTCATAGTCATGTGTCATAGTCATGTGTCATAGTCATGTGTCATAGTCATGTGTCATAGTCATGTGTCATAGTCATGTGTCATAGTCATGTGTCATAGTCATGTGTCATAGTCATGTGTCATAGTCATGTGTCATAGTCATGTGTCATAGTCATGTGTCATAGTCATGTGTCATAGTCATGTGTCATAGTCATGTGTCATAGTCATGTGTCATAGTCATGTGTCATAGTCATGTGTCATAGTCATGTGTCATAGTCATGTGTCATAGTCATGTGTCATAGTCATGTGTCATAGTCATGTGTCATAGTCATGTGTCATAGTCATGTGTCATAGTCATGTGTCATAGTCATGTGTCATAGTCATGTGTCATAGTCATGTGTCATAGTCATGTGTCATAGTCATGTGTCATAGTCATGTGTCATAGTCATGTGTCATAGTCATGTGTCATAGTCATGTGTCATAGTCATGTGTCATAGTCATGTGTCATAGTCATGTGTCATAGTCATGTGTCATAGTCATCAGTTCTCATTCTCACGTTGGTGTGTAGGTTCCTGAAAGCAGAAACTATTGGAAACCCTCAGCAATTTTGTTTTCTTGTAGAACACACCCAGGTTTATTCGGTCCCCATTTAGTAGAGCCTTCAATTGGTTTAGGCCCGTTCCGCTCACTACTTTGCATACCTAGCACCCCACCAGTGCTAGCGATTTCCAACTGTAAGGGCAAGATTTTCCACATACTGGCATTGCCCGAGCAAAGGGGCCAAACCCATCCATCTCTGACGAGAGGCACGGAGGAATCTTACGACCGAGAACCTTACCATTCGGGTATTGAGAAAACCTTCGTTGTCCTTGAAACGATGGGGGTTGAGTTGGGGCTAAACACGAGCCACATGGAGAAGGAATATACCTGTCCGATTTATCTTCATAGAGATTTATCTAAACTGGGGAATTATTTCGCTACGCACGATACTGGAGTGCATTCGATTTCTGTACCGTGCGTTGATGTGCTGCACAAGTTTTTAAATTGTGATCAAGGTATAGTCATATGTCATAGTCATATGTCATAGTCATATGTCATAGTCATATGTCATAGTCATATGTCATAGTCATATGTCATAGTCATATGTCATAGTCATATGTCATAGTCATATGTCATAGTCATATGTCATAGTCATATGTCATAGTCATATGTCATAGTCATATGTCATAGTCATATGTCATAGTCATATGTCATAGTCATATGTCATAGTCATATGTCATAGTCATATGTCATAGTCATATGTCATAGTCATATGTCATAGTCATATGTCATAGTCATATGATATCAATTTTCTACACAAAAATGCTTGCACTCAAAAACTGATTTTTAAACCAACAGAGGATGATGTTCTGCAAGAAATTATACAGGAGGGTAGTACCGCGGAGTATCTTCTATGCACAAAAATTTCAACCACTGAAGACCTCAATCCGGTTATCGGGTTTTCCATTTACCATGAACCTCACAGTATTCTCGTGTTGTTGGGTAATGGGCAGTTTGTTTCTCTGGCTGTTGTTACCATGCCGCTCTCGCAGCAGGATTATTTTGATGATAATAATGTGATTTCGATGACGTCTCCGTTGAAACAGATGTTGACGAGTCCTTTCGATGCACAAATCCAACGTATTCTAAAAAAATCCAATCACCCAATCCTGAAACTTTCCAATGAGGGTAACCAAACTCAACAGGAATGTTATGAGGTAAGTTTATCTACTAGTTTTCATGTTTAAAGTATCATAACTTGATTTGTAGGTATCATAACACCACTAAAATTATACAGGGTGTATATAATATACATACAATATAATTAGTTGAGTTTCAAATTATTACAAACCAAATTGAATTTTTGGTGAATTTTCTAAAAACAACCCATAAAATTTTTCAAATTAATTTTCATGTTTAATGTATGATAACTTGATTTGTAGGTATCATAACACCACTAAAATTATACAGGGTGTATATAATATACATACAATATAACTAGTTGAGTTTCAAATTATTACAAACCAAATTGAATTTTTGGTGAATTTTCTAAAAACAACCCATAAAATTTTTCAAATTAATTTTTATGTTTAATGTATCATAACTTGATTTGTAGGTATCATAACACCACTAAAATTATACAGGGCCTATATAATATACATACAATATAACTAGTTGAGTTTCAAATTATTACAAACCAAATTGAATTTTTAGTGAATTTTCTAAAAACAACCCATAAAATTTTTCAAATGAATTTCTATGTTTAAAGTATCATAACTTGATTTGTAGGCATCATAACACCACTAAAATTATACAGGGCCTATATAATATACATACAATATAACTAGTTGAGTTTCAAATGATTACAAACCAAATTGAATTTTTGGTGAATTTTCTAAAAACAACCCATAACATTTTTCAAATTAATTTTTATGTTTAAAGTATCATAACTTGATTTGTAGGCATCATAACACCACTAAAATTATACAGGGCCTATATAATATACATACAATATAACTAGTTGAGTTTCAAATTATTACAAACCAAATTGAATTTTTGGTGAATTTTCTAAAAACAACCCATAACATTTTTCATATGAATTTCTATGTTTAAAGTATCATAACTTGATTTGTAGGTATCATAACATCACTAAAATTATACAGGGTGTATATAATATACATATAATATAACTAGTTGAGTTTCAAATTATTACAAACCAAATTGAATTTTTGGTGAATTTTCTAAAAACAACCCATAACATTTTTCAAATTAATTTCTATGTTTAAAGTATCATAACTTGATTTGTAGGTATCATAACACCACTAAAATTATACAGGGTGTATATAATATACATACAATATAACTAGTTGAGTTTCAAATTATTACAAACCAAATTGAATTTTTGGTGAATTTTCTAAAAACAACCCATAACATTTTTCAAATTAATTTCTATGTTTAAAGTATCATAACTTGATTTGTAGGTATCATAACACCACTAAAATTATACAGGGTGTATATAATATACATACAATATAACTAGTTGAGTTTCAAATTATTACAAACCAAATTGAATTTTTGGTGAATTTTCTAAAAACAACCCATAACATTTTTCAAATTAATTTCTATGTTTAAAGTATCATAACTTGATTTCTAGGTATCATAACACCACTAAAATTATACAGGGTGTATATAATATACATACAATATAACTAGTTGAGTTTCAAATTATTACAAACCAAATTGAATTTTTGGTGAATTTTCTAAAAACAACCCATAACATTTTTCAAATTAATTTCTATGTTTAAAGTATCATAACTTGATTTGTAGGTATCATAACACCACTAAAATTATACAGGGTGTATATAATATACATACAATATAACTAGTTGAGTTTCAAATTATTACAAACCAAATTGAATTTTTGGTGAATTTTCTAAAAACAACCCATAACATTTTTCAAATTAATTTCTATGTTTAAAGTATCATAACTTGATTTGTAGGTATCATAACACCACTAAAATTATACAGGGTGTATATAATATACATACAATATAACTAGTTGAGTTTCAAATTATTACAAACCAAATTGAATTTTTGGTGAATTTTCTAAAAACAACCCATAACATTTTTCAAATTAATTTCTATGTTTAAAGTATCATAACTTGATTTCTAGGTATCATAACACCACTAAAATTATACAGGGTGTATATAATATACATACAATATAACTAGTTGAGTTTCAAATTATTACAAACCAAATTGAATTTTTGGTGAATTTTCTAAAAACAACCCATAACATTTTTCAAATTAATTTCTATGTTTAAAGTATCATAACTTGATTTGTAGGTATCATAACACCACTAAAATTATACAGGGTGTATATAATATACATACAATATAACTAGTTGTGTTTCAAATTATTACAAACCAAATTGAATTTTTGGTGAATTTTCTAAAAACAACCCATAACATTTTTCAAATTAATTTCTATGTTTAAAGTATCATAACTTGATTTGTAGGTATCATAACACCACTAAAATTATACAGGGTGTATATAATATACATACAATATAACTAGTTGAGTTTCAAATTATTACAAACCAAATTGAATTTTTGGTGAATTTTCTAAAAACAACCCATAACAGTTTTCAAATTAATTTCTATATTTAATGTATCATAACTTGATTTCTAGGTATCATAACACCACTAAAATTATACAGGGTGTATATAATATACATACAATATAATTAGTTGAGTTTCAAATCATTACAAACCAAATTGAATTTTCTATCCCCCACTTAGCTCTTGCAGAGAGCCACTCAGGTTTTCCGTGACGAGCATTTTAAACAGCACGATCGTGCCCGCGAGGAAATCGAAAAACGCGTTAAAGCCTTAAAAATGCTCAAAAAATACCAACAGTCTGAAATAGCGCGAATGATGAACGAAAAACAAGCACTACAGGATGGCGCAGAATACCTCGCCGAGAAATACGAGGACTTGAAGGATAAACAGGAGGAGCTTATTAAAAGGTATGATTTATATGTATTTTTGTTGTGGTTGGGGATATTGAAGAGTTTTTTTATGAGGAAAATGCCAATAAAGGTCTTTTTTTTCAAATTTATTAAAAGGTATGAAAATAGCAAGCACATTTCTTCTACATGTTCTATACTATTATATACTACTCTATACTACTATATACTACTATATACTACTATATACTACTATATACTACTACATACTACTATATACTACTATATACTACTATATACTACTATATACTACTATATACTACTATATACTACTATATACTACTATATACTACTATATACTACTATATACTGGTATGTTAACCCTTAGGTGTCAGGCAATGTTGATTGCAATTTCTAAGAGTCAAACTACCCCGTCGCATGCGGAAAAAGAGTACCATGGCACGCTTTTGAATGTCGAGAAGAAAATTGATCGATACAGCATTTGTATCGATAAGTTGAAGCAGAAAATGAAATACCAGGAAATGCAGGTGAGAAGAAAGTTGAGCGAGTTTATTAAAAAATGCTGCAATCGGGGGTTTGTTTGTTGTGTTACAGCTCCAAAACTACCAAGATCAGAGCCGGAAGAATATGGGGCTGGGATCTGCTCAAGCTGAGTCAATCAAGGCTAATTTGAAGGATATGTAAGTGAACAAGTTTTAATTAGTGAATTGCTGAATTTAAATTTCTCTCTTGGCCAGCGGAAAAGCCTCACGGCTGATAGCCCTATAGAGATATAACATCTATCTCTATAGGGCTATTTTTTATAAGAAATATTATTGCTATTTGTAGGACAAAAAAAATTGTCGAGTTGGTGAACGATGTGAACGACTACAAGCAGCACCTCATCATTCAGTGAGTCCTCATCAACCTAACAATTTTATTTCTATGTCTGTTTGAATGTTACTAACTCACTCTTCTTCTTTGTAAAGTGTGAAACTCGTTTATTTTTATATGTAATAAATTTGTATTGATTATTTACATCTTATTATGAAAGAAAAATATATATATATATATATATATATATATATATATATATATATGTGTGGAGGATCTTTTTTAAGGTAAGTTCTAAATGATTTTGTTATATTTGTGTTTGAAAACCAAAAACGTACAGACGTAGTTGCGTTATAATTTCCAAAATTTATATCTAACAAATATGGTCATATTCGAGTATATTTTAAAAATTTGTTGAATTTTGGAACATAGAAAAACAAGTTACAATCACATTTTGTGACTCGTATCGGATGGTTTTGTTATATTTGTGTTTGAAAGCCAAAAAAGTACAGACGTAGTTGCGTTACAATTTCCAAAATTTATATCTAACAAATATGGTTATTTTCCAGTATATTTTGAAAATTTGATGAAATTTGGAATACAGAGAAACAAGTTACAATCATTTTTGTGGCTCGTATCGGATGGTTTTGTTATATTTGTGTTTGAAAACCAAAAACGTACATACGTAGTTGGGTTACAATTTCCAAAATTTATATCTAACAAATATGGTTATTTACGAGTACATTTTGAAAATTTGATGAAATTTGGAATACAGAGAAACAAGTTACAATCATTTTTGTGGCTCGTATCGGATGGTTTTGTTATATTTGTGTTTGAAAGCCAAAAACGTACAGACTTAGTTGGGTTACAATTTCCAAAATTTATATCTAACAAATATGCTTATTTACGAGTATATTTTGAAAATTTGATGAAATTTGGAATACAGAGAAACAAGTTACAATCATTTTTGTGGCTCGTATCGGATGGTTTTGTTATATTTGTGTTTGAAAGCCAAAAACGTACAGACGTAGTTGGGTTACAATTTCCAAAATGTATATCTAACAAACATGGTTATTTACGAGTATATTTTGAAAATTTGATAAAATTTAGAATGCAGAAAAACAAGTTACAATCACTTTTTGTGACTCGTATCGGATGGATTTGTTATATTTGTGTTTGAAAGCCAAAAACGTACAGACATAGTTGCGTTACAATTTCCAAAAATTATATCTAACAAACATGTTTATTTACGAGTATATTTTGAAAATTTGATGAAATTTAGAACACAGAAAGACAAGTTATAATCACTTTTGTGACTCGCATCGGATGGTTTTGTTATATTTGTGTTTGAAAGCCAAAAACGTACAGATGTAGTTGCGTTACAATTTCCAAAAATTATATTTAACAAACATGTTTATTTACGAGTATATTTTGAAAATTTGATGAAATTTGAAACACAGAGAAACAAGTTACAATCATTTTTGTGGCTCGTATCGGATGGTTTTGTTATATTTGTATTTGAAAGCCAAAAACGTACAGACGTAGTTGGGTTACAATTTCCAAAATTTATATCTAACAAATATGGTTATTTACGAGTACATTTTGAAAATTTGATGAAATTTGGAATACAGAGAAACAAGTTACAATCATTTTTGTGGCTCGTATCGGATGGTTTTGTTATATTTGTGTTTGAAAGCCAAAAACGTACAGACGTAGTTGGGTTACAATTTCCAAAATTTGTATCTAACAAATATGGTTATTTACGAGTATATTTTGAAAACTTGATGAAATTTGGAACACAGAAAAACAAGTTACAATCACTTTTGTGACTCGCATCGGATGGTTTTGTTATATTTGTGTTTGAAAGCCAAAAACGTACAGACGTAGTTGGGTTACAATTTCCAAAATTTGTATCTAACAAATATGGTTATTTACGAGTATATTTTGAAAACTTGATGAAATTTGGAATACAGAGAAACAAGTTACAATCATTTTTGTGGCTCGTATCGAATGGTTTTGTTATATTTGTGTTTGAAAGTCAAAAACGTACAGACTTAGTTGGGTTACAATTTCCAAAATTTATATCTAACAAATATGGTTATTTACGAGTATATTTTGAAAATTTGATGAAATTTGGAATACAGATAGCCAAGTTACAATCACTTTTTATGACTCGCATCGGATGGTTTTGTTATATTTGTGTTTGAAAGTCAAAAACGCACAGACGTAGTTGCGTTACAATTTCCAAAATTTATATCTAACAAATATGGTTATTTACGAGTCTATATTGAAAATTTGATGAAATTTGGAATACAGAAAAACAAGTTACAATCACTTTTTGTGACTCGCATCGGATGGTTTTGTTATATTTGTGTTTGAAAGCCAAAAAAGTACAGACGTAGTTGGGTTACAATTTCCAAAATTTATATCTAACAAATATGGTTATTTGCGAGTATATTTTGAAAATTTGATGAAATTTGGAATACAGAGAAACAAGTTACAATCATTTTTGTGGCTCGTATCGAATGGTTTTGTTATATTTGTGTTTGAAAGTCAAAAACGTACAGACGTAGTTGGGTTACAATTTCCAAAATTTATATCTAACAAATATGTTTATTTACGAGTATATTTTGAAAATTTGATAAATTTTGAAAGAGAAAAACAAGTTACAATTACTTTAGTAACTCGCATCGGATGTTTTTGTTATATTTGTGTTTGAAAGCCAAAAAAGTACAGACGTAGTTGGGTTACAATTTCCAAAATTTATATCTAACAAATATGGCTATTTACGAGTATATTTTGAAAATTTGATGAAATTTGGAACACAGAAAAACAAGTTACAATCACTTTTGTGACTCGCATCGGATGGTTTTGTTATATTTGTGTTTGAAAGCCAAAAACGTACAGACGTAGTTGGGTTACAATTTCCAAAATTTGTATCTAACAAATATGGTTATTTACGATATTTTGAAAATTTGATGAAATTTGGAATACAGAGAAACAAGTTACAATTATTTTTGTGGCTCGTATCGGATGGTTTTGTTATATTTGTGTTTGAAAGCCAAAAAGGTACAGACGTAGTTGGGTTCCAATTTCCAAAATTTGTATCTAACAAATATGGTTATTTACGAGTATATTTTGAAAATTTGATGAAATTTGGAACAAAGAAAAACAAGTTACAATCACTTTTTTGTGACGTGCATCGGATGGTTTTATTATGTTTGTGTTTGAAAGCCAAAAACATACAGACGTAGTTGCGTTACAATTTCCAAAATTTATATCAAACAAATATGGTTATTTACGAGTATATTTTGAAAATTTGATGAAATTTGGAACATAGAAAACCAAGTTACAATCATGTTTGTAGCTCGTATCGGATGGTTTTGTTATATTTGTGTTTGAAAGCTAAAAACGTACAGACGCAGTTGCGTTACAATTTCCAAAAATTATATCTAACAAACATGTTTATTTACGAGTATATTTTGAAAATTTGATGAAATTTGGAACACAGATAAACAAGTTACAATCATTTTTTATAACTCGCATTGGATGGTTTTGTTATATTTGTGTTTGAAACCCAAAAACATAGAGATGTAGTTGGTTCCAATTTCTGAAATTTATATCTTGGGAATATTTATTTCTTCTCTATTATAACTGTTTTTCAAATTATAACTAGACTCTTCTTGAAAACGTTACCACAATTAGGAAATCTATCTGAATGAAAAGAATTTGTCTTCAATTTTGCATCCTAGGTTTTATATTAAATAAAAATAAAACTACTAATAAAACTGTTTTCATTCTATATTTCTATAAGAAACATTAATTTAAAAAAAAAACACACAATTTCTCCCCTAAATATATTTGTCATAATTTTTCGTCATACCTAAAAAAAAATCTTACAAACTAGCTAAGCAAGATTATGTAGTCTTATAGTTAAAATATCACTTTTAATATAAAAGCTCTCATGTTTGGCAATGTGTATCGGCATGATTTTTTAGTGGTCCACTAGTGGTCCCCAGAAGTGTTTGCTGATGCGCTCCTCGTCCTCTGTTAGAAAGAAGTCGCGTCCATGCTCTACAAACTCTTTGAGGTTTATTTTTCCGTTGTCGTTGCTGTCAATTGAGAGGAACGCAACAACGGCGTCCTCGCTGGTGTGTCCTAGGCATCGGAAGAAGTGTTTGTATTCTTCTACTGTTATTTCACCAGAACAGTCCTTGTCAACAGCCTAGATAAAAGATAAACAAACATTCTAAATTATTAATTATTATTAAAGTCCTGTATCCAGTTTGAAGAATTGCACGTTTTAATGTTATCTATTATTACAAGATAAACCTACCTTGAATAAATATGGCAGGAAGGCGTGCGCTTTCTTCACTCTCTTCTTATCATTGAGCACGTGATGCATGTCCTCCAAGTACTGTTCAACGGTAACTAGGTTGTAGGGGTTGATTTCGCCCCATTGCATTTCCCAGAGGTTCTAAAACAAACAAATCAATGATTTAGCCAAACCATTCGAGTTTGAGAATAATTATTAGCCACAGGATACTGACTCCTATTGCTATAATTCTCTATACCCTTTCTCATGGGTATAGAGAATTATAGCAATAGGAGGGGATACTGGGGTGCGATTCTTAACACCACTCGTTTCGAAACGTGTGAAACGAGTGCTGTCATTATCGCACCAATTCTTGATTATTGTACATGTAGGTTTAAAAATACCTTGATGACTTGTTTGAATTCCTTCGTATGCTTCTCGCTCAAGTGTCCCAAATTAACAAATCTGTCGGCCAGCAGTTGAAAGTCATCGTAGGAAATTACACCGTCTTTGTTGACGTCCAAAATCCCGTGGAATGTGCGCATTTTTCGTCTCCAAAATTGCGATTCTCCCTAAAACAATATTTGAGTAATAATCCAATTTATTTTATTTAAACATTATATAATATTACTACTGTCCACTAAATAATAAACAATTTTTGATTACTAATACTAATTACACGTGCACCGTGAGTAATAATCAATTACCGTAAGCGTTGATTGAAGTATAAATACTTCAATCAACGCCGTAAGTAATAATCAATTGCCGTGAGTAATAGACAATTACTCACGGGGTGCCGCTAGCAAATTGCCGCGCGGATTCGTTCTGTGGCTTTCCACCATTGTAGGTCTGATACACGCAAGGGCGATCCCTTCAGGACCGACGGGAGAGACGACCCCGCGTACCCTAGTCATGAGTAGGCGCAAATCGCAAATCATATTTTTATACAGAAACACAGACACTTAAAAATTGGCAATTTAAAATTAATTGTAAAAATCATAAATTATAGTTTTATCGAATTTATTCCATACTCTGTAGATTCTCAATGTTCACTAATATAAATCCAATCACACATACTAGTCATCAAACTTACCCTATGACCCATAATTTCAAACTCGTCATCTGAAGAAGAATAGTCCCTATACTTGGGCTCCTCTCTGGCATGTTTGCTGTAATCTCTACCCTTTATTTCGAATTGTTGCGGTTTTTGAAAAATAGTAGAGCTCGCCATACATCTGCATAATGTCTAGAACATAATAAAAAAAACGGTTTAAACATATTTACAACATACTGTACAGTTATTTTATGAAAACTCGAGTTATGTTATGTATAACGCATTATCATTTTTTTTAAATTCCATAATTTATTGTTTATAAATTCGTCAAAAAATCAGTTTTGGAATTAGAAATTTGAAACTCTGTTATATATTTTCTAAACATGTTTTAAACATGCTGTACTAATACGGTACAGTTATCTTTATGAAAACTCGAGTTATGTTATGTATAACGCATTATCATTTTTTTTAAATTCCATAATTTATTGTTTATAAATTCGTCAAAAAATCAGTTTTGGAACTAGAAGTTTGAAACTCTGTAATATATTTTCTAAACATGTTCTAAACATGCTGTACTAATACGGTACAGTTATCTATATGAAAACTCGAGTTATCTTATGTATAACGCATTATCATTTTTTTTAAATTTCACAATTTATTGTTTATAAATTCGCCAAAAATTCAATTTTGGAACTAGAAGTTTGAAACTATGTTATATATTTTCTAAACATGTTTAAACATGCTGTACTAATACGGTACAGTTATCTTTATGAAAACTCGAGTTATGTTATGTATAACGCATTATCATTTTTTTTTTAATTTCATAATTTATTGTTTATAAATTCGCCAAAAATTCAATTTTGGAACTAGAAGTTTGAAACTCTGTTATATATTTTCTAAACATATTTTAAACATACTGTACTAATACAGTACAGTTATCTTTATGAAAACTCGAGTTATCTTATGTATAACGCATTATCATTTTTTTTTTAAATTTCATAATTTATTGTTTATAAATTCGCCAAAAATTCAATTTTGGAACTAGAAGTTTGAAACTCTGTTATATATTTTCTAAACATGTTCTAAACATTCTGTACTAATACGGTACAGTTATCTTTATGTAAATTCGAGTTATTTTATGTATAACGCATTATCATTTTTTTTTTTATTTCATAATTTATTGTTTATAAATTCGCCAAAAATTCAATTTTAGAACTAGAAGTTTGAAACTTTGTTATTTATTTTCTAAACATGTTTTAAACATGCTGTACTAATACGATACAGTTATCTTTATGAAAACTCGTGTTATGTTATGTATAACCCATTATCATTTTTTTTAAATTTCATAACTTATTATTCATAAATTCGCCAAAAATTCAATTTTGGAACTAGAAGTTTGAAACTCTGTAATATATTTTCTAAACATGTTCTAAACATGCTGTACTAATACGGTACAGTTATCTATATGAAAACTCGAGTTATCTTATGTATAACGCATTATCATTTTTTTTAAATTTCACAATTTATTGTTTATAAATTCGCCAAAAATTCAATTTTGGAACTAGAAGTTTGAAACTATGTTATATATTTTCTAAACATGTTTAAACATGCTGTACTAATACGGTACAGTTATCTTTATGAAAACTCGAGTTATGTTATGTATAACGCATTATCATTTTTTTTTAATTTCATAATTTATTGTTTATAAATTCGCCAAAAATTCAATTTTGGAACTAGAAGTTTGAAACTCTGTTATATATTTTCTAAACATGTTTTAAACTTGCTGTACTAATACGATACAGTTATCTTTATGAAAACTCGAGTTATGTTATATATAACGCATTATAATTTTTTTCAAATTTCATAATTTATTGTTTTTAAATTCGACAAAAATTCAATTTTGGAACTAGAAATTTGAAACTCTGTTATATATTTTCTAAACATGTTTTAAACATGCTGTACTAATATGGTACAGTTATCTTTCTGAAAACTCGAGTTATCTTACGTCGAACGCTTTATCATTTTGAATATTTTACAATTTACTATTTTAATTCTTCCGAATCACTATTTCTAGTGTTATTTTGAAACTACAACATTTAAAACCCGCTTTCTCTCACCGATACTCGAAATTGTGTTTATTTGCTTTCTGTTGACCTTCTGTGGTTGCAAGCACACGCGTAGATCCACAGGCGTGAGTTCGTTGCACTTTGATTTAAATTTTAATGAATGTATCATCTCATTCAGTCACTTTCTTTCTCTATTCGACTATAAATAGGTATTATAATAACAAAATGTCTTAGAAAAATATATGAAAATAAGCATAATTCAATCCTTGTTGTTTCTGTAATACTTTTTTTAGATAAGGGAAGGATAGCCAATTTTTCGGCCTTTTTGTTAAACATCTATAATTTATGTATATGTTAGGAATATAATTTAATGAATAAATTAACTAATTGTCATGCATGCATGACTTCTTATTTAAAAGTCTGCGTTGGCGACTAGCTGCTATCGATGGCGCAACAATATCTCATATAATATTTCTACCAAAAGTATACTCACGCTCACAAATACCAAGGCCTGTTTGTTTACATTTCTGATTAAAACTGACCCAATTTGGGCCGCAGCCATACATTTATCTCCCAAACAACGACTTCGGCCATCAAATACGCATGATAAACTATTCATAATATGATTTTGATTTTCTTTGTGTTTAGAGTTTCTAGATAAAAATATTTACTTAAAGTGTAAACATTTTATATATACCACGGAAAAAATTAGTAGTTGTAGTAGTTACAATTTGTAACTGGTAAACAAACAAATTTCAATTAGAACGAATCAAAAATCGTGCAACAATTGCTACACAAATTTCATACCTTTTTTGCACACTGAAACATCAAAGAAAACGTAAACGCAGTGCAGTTGCAGTTTATTCAATTTCCTATTAAATTGACTATTGTATGCGATTAGAGTTAGAGTTTTCCATTAAAACTAACTGCTACTAATTATTTTTGCATACCAAATAGCCCCCATGGTGTTAAGAAATAGAGGTCAAGCTCAATTCAATGCTGATTGAATGTATGTCCATTTATCCCCCTTATCCTGTTGTCTGACTAGCAATGATAACAGTCACTTGGTTGTTTACTGCCCCGTTAATTAGGACGATAAGTTCAGTGCAATGATAAAAGAATGTTTTAGAATAAAAACACAATGACCGCAATTTGCAAAAGTTTTATATTAGAAAAGTTAAATTAATACAATATAATACATATATATATATATATATATATATATATATATATATATATATATATATATATATATTAAAAACATACCATAGTTATTAATATATCATAAAACTGAGCCTGTATGAATGAAAATGGCGTTAGTCACATTTGAATTGTTTTGAAAATATTCTACAAGCTATTAATTGAGCCTGTAAGGACGAAAGTTACTTACCACTACTTTTTTAGCATCCTTCATCCCTCGGAGCGCCACCCCAGCTCTACCCATGCTTCTTACAGCTGTTGCGAACATGATCACAATTGAAATTAAACCGAAAATTGTATCTACTCCTCTTAAAGCTGCGCTAAGCTAACTGAAGCTCGAGTGGGCCGTGCTGGGACCTTTATACGTCCCCTCAGGCCCCCCAAGGAAAGGCTGGTCTGCGTGCGTTTCGGCATGTAGGCCTTAAGTCGAGTCGCGTCCACTCGGCTTTATCTAGAGCTTTATTAACGCTCCCTTTTAAACTAGAAGCTGCAGGTAGAAAGAACCCAACCATTTGGGACTGGTGCTTTTATTTTTTGCTGGAACACAGCAGGCATCAAGTTTCTATCGACAGGTACCGCTCAAAAGCGTGAAATTTCAGGTGACATGAAGATAAGAAAAGTACTGTAATGCACTAAAATATATATATATATATATATATATATATATATATATGCTGAAAAATATACTGAAATATTGATAGAATACATTTATAAAATTGGACTCCTTAAATATTTTAAAAATTACAAGGATATTTCTATGGTAATTTACGATTTAAAAAGAGTTATCAACTTGAGGGGGTTGTAACTATTAAACTAGTACATATTGTACAATCCGGTTTGAAAATTTGGGTTCCCCATTCAATTACATTCGGAAAAACCATAAACATCCCACTCACCCTTAAATATTTTAAAAATTACAAGGATATTTCTATCATAATTTACGATTTAAAAAAGTTATCAACTTTAGGGGGTTGTAACTATTAAACTAGTACATACTGTGCAATCCGGTTTGAAAATTTGAGTTCCCTATTTAATTACATTCGGGAAAACCGTAAACATCCCACTCACCCTTAAATATTTTAAAAATTACAAGGATTTTTCTATGGTAATTTACGATTTAAAAAGAGTTATCAACTTGAGGGGGTTGTAACTATTAAACTAGTACATATTGTGCAATCCGGTTTGAAAATTTGAGTTCCCCATTCAATTACATTCGGGAAAACCGTAAACCTCCCACTATCCCTTAAATAATTTAAAAATTACAAGGATATTTCTATCGTAATTTACGATTTAAAAAAAGTTATCAACTTGAAGGGGTTGTAACTATTAAACTAATACATATTGTGGAATCCGGTTTGAAAATTTGAGTTCCCCATTTAATTACATTCGGGAAAACCATAAACATCCCACTCACCCTTAAATATTTTAAAAATTACAACGATATTTCTATCATAATTTACGATTTAAAAAGAGTTATCAACTTGAGGGGGTTGTAACTATTAAACTAGTACATATCGTGCAATCCCGTTTGAAAAATTGATTTCCCTATTTAATTACATTCGGGAAAACCGTAAACATCCCACTCACCCTTAAATATTTTAAAAATTACAAGGATATTTCTATCGTAATTTACGATTTAAAAAGAGTTATCAACTTGAGGGGGTTGTAACTATTAAACTAGTACATATCGTGCAATCCCGTTTGAAAAATTGATTTCCCTATTTAATTACATTCGGGAAAACCGTAAACATCCCACTCACCCTTAAATATTTCAAAAATTACAAGGATATTTCTATCGTAACTTACGATTTAAAAAGAGTTATCAACTTGAGGGGGTTGTAACTATTAAACTAGTACATATTGTGCAATCCGGTTTGAAAATTTGAGTTCTCTATTTAATTATATTCGGGAAAACCGTAAACATCCCACTCACCCTTAAATATTTTAAAAATTACAAGGATATTTCTATCGTAATTTACGATTTAAAAAGAGTTATCAACTTGAGGGGGTTGTAACTATTAAACTAGTACATATTGTGCAATCCGGTTTGAAAACTTGAGTTCCCCATTCAATTACATTCGGGAAAACCGTAAACATCCCACTCACCCTTAAATATTTTAAAAATTACAAGGATATTTCTATGGTAATTTACGATTTAAAAAGAGTTATCAACTTGAGGGGGTTGTAACTATTAAACTAATACATATTGTGCAATCCGGTTTGAAAATTAGAGTTCCCCATTTAATTACATTCAGGAAAACCGTAAACATCCCACTCACCCTTAAATATTTTAAAAATTACAAGGATATTTCTATCGTAATTTACGATTTAAAAAGAGTTATCAACTTGAGGGGGTTGTAACTATTAAACTAGTACATATTGTGTAATCCGGTTTGAAAATTTGAGTTCCCCATTCAATTACATTCGGGAAAACCGTAAACATCCCACTCACCCTTAAATATTTTAAAAATTACAAGGATATTTCTATCGTAATTTACGATTTAAAAAGAGTTATCAACTTGAGGGGGTTGTAACTATTAAACTAGTACATATTGTGCAATCCGGTTTGAAAATTTGAGTTCCCCATTCAATTACATTCGGGAAAACCGAAAACATTCCACTCACCCTTAAATATTTTTAAAATTACAAGGATATTTCTATGGTAATTTACGATTTAAAAAGAGTTATCAACTTGAGGGGGTTGTAACTATTAAACTAGTACATTTTGTGCAATCCGGTTTGAAAATTTGAGTTCCCTATTTAATTACATTCGAGAAAACCGTAAACATCCCACTCACCCTTAAATATTTTAAAAATTACAAGGATATTTCTATCGTAATTTACGATTTAAAAAGAGTTATCAACTTGAGGGGGTTTAACTATTAAACTAGTACATATTGTGCAATCCGGTTTGAAAATTTGAGTTCCCCATTCAATTACATTCGGGAAAACCGTAAACCTCCCACTATCCCTTAAATAATTTAAAAATTACAAGGATATTTCTATCGTAATTTACGATTTAAAAAAAGTTATCAACTTGAAGGGGTTGTAACTATTAAACTAATACATATTGTGGAATCCGGTTTGAAAATTTGAGTTCCCTATTTAATTACATTCGGGAAAACCATAAACATCCCACTCACCCTTAAATATTTTAAAAATTACAACGATATTTCTATCATAATTTACGATTTAAAAAGAGTTATCAACTTGAGGGGGTTGTAACTATTAAACTAGTACATATCGTGCAATCCCGTTTGAAAAATTGATTTCCCTATTTAATTACATTCGGGAAAACCGTAAACATCCCACTCACCCTTAAATATTTTAAAAATTACAAGGATATTTCTATCGTAATTTACGATTTAAAAAGAGTTATCAACTTGAGGGGGTTGTAACTATTAAACTAGTACATATTGTGCAATCCGGTTTGAAAATTTGAGTTCTCTATTTAATTATATTCGGGAAAACCGTAAACATCCCACTCACCCTTAAATATTTTAAAAATTACAAGGATATTTCTATCGTAATTTACGATTTAAAAAGAGTTATCAACTTGAGGGGGTTTTAACTATTAAACTAGTACATATTGTGCAATCCGGTTTGAAAACTTGAGTTCCCCATTCAATTACATTCGGGAAAACCGTAAACATCCCACTCACCCTTAAATATTTTAAAAATTACAAGGATATTTCTATGGTAATTTACGATTTAAAAAGAGTTATCAACTTGAGGGGGTTGTAACTATTAAACTAATACATATTGTGCAATCCGGTTTGAAAATTAGAGTTCCCCATTTAATTACATTCAGGAAAACCGTAAACATCCCACTCACCCTTAAATATTTTAAAAATTACAAGGATATTTCTATCGTAATTTACGATTTAAAAAGAGTTATCAACTTGAGGGGGTTGTAACTATTAAACTAGTACATATCGTGCAATCCCGTTTGAAAAATTGATTTCCCTATTTAATTACATTCGGGAAAACCGTAAACATCCCACTCACCCTTAAATATTTTAAAAATTACAAGGATATTTCTATTGAAATTTACGATTTAAAAAGAGTTATCAACTTGAGGGGGTTGTAACTATTAAACTAGTACATATTATGCAATCCGGTTTGAAAATTTGAGTTCCCCATTCAATTACATTCGGGAAAACCATAAACATCCCACTCACCCTTAAATATTTTAAAAATTACAAGGATATTTCTATCGTAATTTACGATTTAAAAAGAGTTATCAACTTGAAGGGGTTGTAACTATTAAACTAGTACATATTGTGCAATCCGGTTTGAAAATTTGAGTTCCCCATTCAATTACATTCGGGAAAACCGTAAACATCCCACTCACCCTTAAATATTTTAAAAATTACAAGGATATTTCTATCGTAATTTACGATTTAAAAAGAGTTATCAACTTGAAGGGGTTGTAACTATTAAACTAGTACATATTGTGCAATCCGGTTTGAAAATTTGAGTTCCCCATTCAATTACATTCGGGAAAACCGTAAACATCCCACTCACCCTTAAATATTTTAAAAATTACAAGGATATTTCTATCGTAATTTACGATTTAAAAAGAGTTATCAACTTGAAGGGGTTGTAACTATTAAACTAGTACATATTGTGCAATCCGGTTTGAAAATTTGAGTTCCCCATTCAATTACATTCGGGAAAACCGTAAACATCCCACTCACCCTTAAATATTTTAAAAATTACAAGGATATTTCTATCGTAATTTACGATTTAAAAAGAGTTATCAACTTGAGGGGGTTGTAACTATTAAACTAGTACATATTGTGCAATCCGGTTTGAAAAATTGAGTTCCCCATTCAATTACATTCGAGAAAACCGTAAACATCCCACTCACCCTTAAATATTTTAAAAATTACAAGGATATTTCTATCGTAATTTACGATTAAAAAAGAGTTATCAACTTGAGGGGGTTGTAACTATTCAACTAGTACATATTGTGCAATCCGGTTTGAAAAATTGAGTTCCCCATTCAATTACATTCGGGAAAACCGTAAACATCCCACTCACCCTTAAATATTTTAAAAATTACAAGGATATTTCTATGGTAATTTACGATTTAAAAAGAGTTATCAAATTGAGGGGGTTGTAACTATTAAACTAGTACATATTGTGCAATCCGGTTTGAAAATTTGAGTTCCCCATTTAATTACATTCGGGAAAACCGTAAACATCCCACTCACCCTTAAAGATTTTAAAAATTACAAGGATATTTCTATCGTAATTTACGATTTAAAAAGAGTTATCAATTTCATACGACACTAGCGCTAAAATGTATGAACTACAAGCTTCGCAATATGCCTGATTGATGGCAGTTTGGTAATGCGCGCCATCTGCCATAAAATCTTGAACTACACGCTTCATAAAATTGCCATTATCATTCATTTTAGCGCTAGTGTCGCACTCTGTAAATTTGTGTTGGTATGTTTACTGTGACCATTGCCAACTGCATCAATGACAGCTTCGCACTCATGAGAATGAGGCTGTCATTGATGTAGTTGGCAATGGCTGTAGGAAGTAGGAAAATAGGAAACAAACAATTGGTGACAAAAAAAGGATACACAGAGAAAAGGGTAGTGATAAAGAGAGATACATATGGACTAAGATAGATAATCAATTTACAATTATAATCATATTTTATTATTTATATAATAATTCTATAATATACAAAAATTATTCGTATATAATCTGATGAAACTCTTTTTTTCAACCTACTAAAATCATAATCACTTTATAACCTTACATGTCTATGAAAATATATAAATATACAAAATTAATCTTTTTTAAAAATCAGAATGATGGCGTGAGGACAATTTAAATGCAATTAGTTCTTCTTGTACTCTATCCGCTCCACTTTGACCTCATCGCCCACCAACTGGTACACATATGTAACCACTGTAGTATTCTGGATGTCCATTAAAACAAATGATGGGATGATTGCACTGAAATAATTAACAATTGTTTTATAAAATTGCATTTATATATTTTTTAAATAAATGATTTATTATTCAAGCTTTTTTTATACTTATGTATACAAAAAACTGAAAACATCAAATTCTGTTTAGTTCATTAAAATCATTCAATATGTAATTCGTATGTAATTTGTATCATGTTTGCTCTTACGTAAAAGTAAATGATCAATATTAGAAATATATGATGTGTGCTTACTTATCCAGTGCATTGTAGGCTCCAGTTGCACTGCCTGGATTGATGTAGAACTTGTTTTCAAGCTCATATGCCTCGAACTTGTGTGTGTGCCCTGATATTAGTATATCGACATCTAGTTGCCTCTGGATTAAAGCTAGAGACTCTGGATCACCCCATGGCACCACCTGGTGGCCATGCAACAGGCCTATTCTGAACTGACCTACTGTCACTACCTTCTGCTCGGGATAGTTCAAATTCTTAAACATAAAACATGTCAAAACTGTACAAAATTGTTTTCTTGAATTAGCATAGTATTACAATATTCGATCAGGCATGTTACAGGTTTATTCAACAGTCAAGGACAAAATTTGCTCAGACATATTACAGGTTTATTCAAGAGTCAAGGACAAAGTTTGCTCAGGCATATTACAGGTTTATTCAACAGTCAAGGACAAAATTTGCTCAGACATATTACAGGTTTATTCAAGAGTCAATGACTAAGTTTGCTCAGGCATATTACAGGTTTATTCAAGAGTCAAGGACAAAATTTGCTCAAGCATATTACAGGTTTATTCAAGAGTCAAGAACAAAGTTTGCTCAGGCATGTTACAGGTTTATTCAAGAGTCAAGGACAAAATTTGCTCAGGCATGCTACAGGTTTATTCAAGAGTCAATGACTAAGTTTGCTCAGGCATGTTACAGGTTTATTCAAGAGTCAAGGACAAAATTTGCTCAGGCATGCTACAGGTTTATTCAAGAGTCAAGGACAGAGTAATATTTAAGGTCACAGAGATTATTTAGACCTGTATGAACTAATTTGAGAATAACAAATATTGAGCAGAAAGTTCAGAAGAACTTACAAAGCAAAAATTATAAGCACAGATACAAATATCAACAAACCTAATTGCTAGTAACTGACTATCTGTGTAACTGTTCACTGATTATTATCGGTATAAGTAACCTACACAGGGCCTTTAGTTATCCCAACATATTGTTTAAAACCTGTATGTAACAACTCAAACCTGTGCATTAACCTAAATGCTAGTAACTTACTATCTGTAACTGTTCACTGACTATTATCACTACAAGTAAACTACACAGGGCCTTTAGTTATCCCAAAATCTTGTTTAAAACTTGTATGTAACTACTTACATCATCGAAATCCCCCCTAACTACATGCACATCACTCGCTAAAGTCTTAAGGTAATCAAACGACTCCTTGGTGCACAAATTGCCTGTGCAGAGGATGTGCTGTATCCGACCCGGCACCAGCAGCTTCTTGAACTTGGCTGGCAGGCTGCTGCAGCGGTGTGGAATGTGGATGTCCCCCAGAACTAAAACCAGCTGAAAATCAAGGGCATTAACTTGCTGCCTATTTAGGCTATTGCATTACATACCATTTTAACTAATTAGCTGCTTTTAGGGAGGTTCAAACTGGCCGCTTTTGGCACCTGCAGGTTAGGAATTTAATTGTCAGTTTGACAGGTGTCAACAGTTTTGGGGGGCGTATCAATAATTAATAATTAATGAAGAAAACTGAGGCTTGGAAGACTACACTAAGGATTAACCGATTTGATTTGATTTGCACAAATTTGGACTGTAAATTTACAACACTTAAATGTATTGGTTATTCGAACTACTCAATATATTTGAGTAGTTCAAATACACAATACAAGATCTTATTCGTTGCTATCCGTTTCTACGTTTGCGTTCATCCGTTTGTATCACTTTTCGTATCTTTGATTCTTGTCCTTTATTCAAAAGACATAATTTGAACTACTCTAAAAATAAACGTTACAGTAGTACTACTTTTTTACTCAAAGGGTTATCCTTTATGCGCGTCCACTATTTCAAATGACTTGAACTCTGCACTACACTACAAACAACAGATAACCGTTACTTTTTATAATTCCATCAATTTCATTTATTAATTTACGTCATTGGAAAATTGAAAATATTCTGACAGTTATTGTTCAAATTTGAATGTAAGAAAAAGTAGTTTCAACAATAATTGTCAGAATATTTCATCGGTTTTGGTCCTTTCAATAAAGCATTACCATTTGAATTAAAAAGTAGTGCAAGTACACGTTGATTTCTAGAGTAGTTCAAATACACCATCTAAACAGAATTCACTTAAATTAAAACTAAATTAATAAAACTAAATTATTAGAATTTAGGGATGTAGAAGACACAGTATTAGAGCCATATAAATAAAAATACTAATATTTTTTTTTAATACTAATGTGAACATAAAACTGCAGCGCCATCTAGCGGTGAATTGCGGAAACAAATAGATACGTATTTTTTAAAAATCGTAATGGAAGCATAATATAATCTTGTAATTTTTGTTTATAATACTCCCTAATTCTAAAAATGTATATTTATTTATATAGTAGTAATAGTAGTTCAAGTAGTCGAGTAAGTTTTAATGTTGTTTTTGAACTACTGAATATTACACTGCAAATCTCAGCTCATTTTCGGTGTAATATTCAGTAGTTCAAAAACACCATTAAAACTTATTCGTCTACTTGAACTACTATTACTACTAATACACCATTAACATCTACTTGGCTACTTGAACTACTATTTTTTTTACATACTAAATTAATAAATGTAAATCCTTAGAATTGGGGTATATAGAAGTATTAGTGTATGATAAACAAAAATTACAAGATTATATTATGTTTCCATTACGATTTTTTAAATATATATTAGTAGTTTCCACTACTCGCCGCTAGGTGGCGCTGCAGTCACAAATTGGAATTTAGTTACTTCTAAATAAATTGTTGTTATTTATATACAGATAGTTATATTAATATATTAAATAATAGAATTTGTTTACGATCACGTTTTTTAAAAATATATATTTAGCAGTTTGTGCTGCTCACCGCTAGATGGCGCTGCAGTCGCAAATTGGAATTTAATTACTCCTTTAATAATAATAATAATACTTTATTCCCAACAAACATACAGTTTAAAAACAGGGAAAATCACATGTAGTATAAATCAATATAAATATGAAAATAATAATAAGATGTACATAAAAATATAATATAAATATAAATTCCAAACAAACAACAATAACTGCAGGTGTAGCTATGTAGCTTCTAAATATATTGTTGTTATTTATATACAGATAGTTATATTAATGTATTGAATAATAGAATTTGTTTACGATAACAATTTTTTAGAAATATATATCTAGTAGTTTGCGCCACTCACCACTAGATGGCGCTGCAGTCGCGAATTGGAATTTAATTACTTCTAAATATATTGTTGTTATTTATACACAGATATATTAATATATTAAATGATAGAATTTGTTAATTATAAATATAAAATAATGTTCAAGTTGTATTCATATAAATTACTTCATTTTAAGAACATATGGCAACAATGTCAGTTTAAACGAGTTTAACCGTCAAGTCAACGGTCGTCTCATTCGAAAAAAAAGTATTTAACGTATTGTGAAGTGTTCGATAACTCAAAATGAATAATAAACCTAGTACTTTGGCTACGGAGAAGCCTAAACTAAAGAAGAAACTACCTCCGGTAAAACAAACCTTAACCAGCATTTACAGGTGGGCCAGAGCAGACCCATTGCTAATTGAAAAAGATCAGTCTGTTAATATTGCACATGGACATAGAGGCAAAGTGGCTTTACCAGACAAGGTATTGGTTTGGAACTCCAAACAGCAAAGCTCACAGACAAAACCTAGTAACGGGAACATAGAGCATAAGAATGGTTTTGTTACAACCTTCACAAGACCTGCAGACATTAGCTCTAATACACTATCCAGAAGGAATACAATAGCAACTTGCAAACCCAAAAATACAATATGTTCCAATAGTAGACATGATATGACAACTCTGCACCGACCAACAAACTTCAACAAACAAGCAAGTTTAGATGCCAACAAACACCCACCAACCAAAGGTGCTGTACAAAAAAAAACATACGTCCCAGCCCGACCGCACATGCCAGCACATTTCAAACAAACCCTACCTGCACCAAGACCACACATGCAGCCACATTCAAAACAAACTCTCCCAGCACCAATGAAACCCTCTAAACAAACTCTGACTGCACCAGCCAGACCACGCCGATCACTATCAGCCCAGCATTTCAACCGTAAGAAGGAATTACCCAAAACACAACCCGAGCTCAGCATAGTAAAATCCGAAATCACACAATCAATGACTGACATAGCAGACAATAACTTAACAACCCTCGAGGAGCAATCAATCAGCCATATTAAGAAAATTGTTACATTTAAAACACCTGAATCCTACAGACGTCGTAGTATATGTAAAACTCCATTAAGTGAATTTACACAGCAACCCCAGTCAACGCCTCAACGAGCGGCAGTTTCTGGTCTTCCTAATAGACTAAATGATTGGTTAATCAAACGGGGCCACTCTATTTCAGCTTACCATCATTTGAAATGGTTTGGGCAGTGTCTGCCTGAAGAAGATGATAAAGAAAATACACCCGTTATGATGCAGAGTGATAATAGTAAGCAGGAGAAAGATTTCTCTAATAATAATCTGGTTGTTAAAGATGCTTTGGAGGATTTGCATAAGTTGATTACTGGGGTAGGTTTATGTTAATTAGTTAAACAATTATATGTCTTATTAGATTTGAGAAATTATTTATTTATAAATAGCTTTCATAATAAGTTTTCTTCTTAATTTTTATCTTCAATTTACCACTTTAAGAGTAATAGCTTTCATAATAAGCTTTTCTTCTTAATATTCATCACCAATTTACCACTTTAAGAGTAATAACTTTCATAATAAGTTTTTCTTCTTAATTTTTATCATCAATTTACCACTTTAAGAGTAATAGCTTTCATAATAAGTTTTTCTTCTTAATTTTTATCATCAATTTACCACTTTAAGAGTAATAGATTTCATAATAAGTTTTTCTTCTTAATTTTCATCATCAATTTACCACTTTAAGAGTAATAGCTTTCATAATAAGCTTTTCTTCTTAATTTTCATCATCAATTTACCACTTTAAGAGTAATAGCTTTCATAATAAGCTTATCTTCTTAATTTTCATCATCAATTTACCACTTTAAGAGTAATAGCTTTCATAATAAGCTTATCTTCTTAATTTTCATCATCAATTTACCACTTTAAGAGTAATAGCTTTCATAATAAGCTTATCTTCTTAATTTTCATCATCAATTTACCACTTTAAGAGTAATAGCTTTCATAATAAGCTTATCTTCTTAATTTTCATCATCAATTTACCACTTTAAGAGTAAATCGTTATGCTATTACTGATTATTCAGGGTGTGAATAATCATTATTCGCATCCTGATTGTTATGCATCAATTAAAGGGTGCTGTTGTATGATTATTAAAATCAAAAATAATCTTTATGATTGCAGAGTTACCCTTTAGATCAGTGTGAAAACTGGCTAGGTGCAATTCGACTAAAATACAGGCAAATTGAAGAGGAACCACAATACTGGGAATGCAGAGCAGCTATTGAGCAGGAACGGGGAAACTTTAGTGTGGCAGTTGAGTGCTACAAAACTGCCATTGTTAAAGGAGCAGAGGTACACCAAATTTTTAGTGAATTCTTCACTTTTTAGATTTCAGGACTATCTATCATTTTGTTGTAGTGTGTTGATGAGAATAACTTTAAAAATTGACCACAACAGTGAAATAAAGTAGTTAATATAAATATAATTATTGGTATACTACTAGCTCGAGTGAGAAATCTACTTTATTGAGCTGCTCTCCCTATATTTGGGGTTGAAAAGTCTGCTTACCACACAACATTAGTTACTAATGTAATTTTTGTTGTGATATTTCAGGTAAATCATGTGGACGAATCCCTAGATCATCTGCTAGAAACATTCAGTTTGCTTAACATTGATACCTCTGCTGCAAAAAGTGCAAACCAGCATGTCAAAGAAGCTCGGAACATCTTCAAATCAAGTATTATTCAATTTGCAGTACAGGAGAGATCTTTGAAGTGAGTTATTAATATTTTATACACCCATAGGGAGGGTAGGGGCGGTTAGAGATGGAAGGGGACAGGCAGATAGTGAGTGTAAGGTGGGATAGTTAGTTCTGGATAGTTGGCTGAAGGGTAGCATAGCTACAGACACTTAGGCTTCAAAATGGGCCCATTGTGAAACCTCACTTTGTGTAAGGTGGGACCTAGAGAGATAATTTGAGAAGGGCGTCAGGACAGAGTGACAGGAGGTGGCAAGTTGAGAGTGAGAGAATGCCCACCTTCTCTCACTCTCAACTTGCGACTCCCTGTCACTCTGAATGAATGGAAGGTGGGAGGAAGGGACAGAGATTATATAATATTATCATATATATTTCTATATTATCATTTATATTTCTATAATAATATAGAAATATAAATGATAATAGAGAAATATATATGATAATATTATATAATCTCTGTCCCTTCCTCTCACCTTCCATTCATTCAGAGTGACAGGGGGTGGCAAGTTGAGAGTGAGAGAAGGGGGGCATTCTCTCAACTTGCCACCCCCTGTCACTCTGATGATAACATCTATATTTCTATATAATCATCTATATTTCTATATTATCATCTATATTTCTACATTATCATCTATATTTCTATATTATCCTCTATATTCCTATATTATCATCTATATTTCTATATTATCATCTATATTTCTATATTATCATCTACATTTCTATATAATCATCTATATTTCTATATTATCATCTATATTTCTATATTATCATCTATATTTCTACATTATCATCTATATTTCTACATTATCATCTATATTTCTATATTATCCTCTATATTCCTATATTATCATCTATATTTCTATATTGTCATCTATATTTCTATATTATAATCTATATTTCTATATTATCATCTATATTTCTATATAATCATCTATATTTCCATATTATCATCTATATTTCTATATTATCATCTATATTTCTACATTATCATCTATATTTCTACATTATCATCTATATTTCTATATTATCATCTATATTTCTATATTATCATCTATATTTCTATATAATCATCTATATTTCTATATAATCATCTATATTTCTATATTATCATCTATATTTCTACATTATCATCTATATTTCTATATTATCATTTATATTTCTATATAATCATATATATGTTCAACTTTAAATTTCAGTGCAAAACTATAACCAATTTAAATTTTAGATTAAAAGCAGCTGATAGTCAAGATAAACATTATCTGGCAACACCAGTGAGAAGGAGCACGCGTTTATCGCGCTCTGGCTATGTTTGCACCCCCAGAATAAAACTGTGCAATTCCTTACACGACTTGGAGTCCTCCATTCAAGAATCTTTAAGCTTTCAGAAGAATGTGTACTTGTAATGTTTTTAATTGCTTTTAAAGTGTTATATAATAGTTGTATATGTGTATTTTTATATATTTTACTAAAAAAAAAGAACAATTAAATAATTTAGTTTGTGGCGATTTGATTTCTACATTTGCAGTCAAATCCACACGACCTTGAAAGTCATATTTATCATTACAAATTCCATTATATGTGTGTACTATGATTGTGGGAGCTGAAAGACATTCTTTACATGAAATTTTTATAATATAAACTAAATGACTGAAAAAATGAAGTCTTGAAAGTCATATATATATATACGCGCATGCGCACATATGTATATATACACGCGCATGCGCACATATGTATATATACACGCGCATGCGCACATATATATATTTATGCGCATGCGCGTATATCGATGCCTCGAAGTAGACGCATGCGTAGATCAATCTTAAATCGCGACTAACCGGGTAATATAAAATAATACTACAAATTTATGCTGCAGCTAGCCTCAGTCTTGATGATGATACTCTCTCTCTCTCTCTCTATATAGAGAGAGAGAGAGAGAGTATATTCATCAAGACTGAGGCTAGCTCTCTCTCTCTCTCTCTCTCTCTCTCTCTATATATATATATATATATATATATATATATATATAGAGAGAGAGAGAGAGAGAGAGTATATTCATCAAGACTGAGGCTAGCTGCAGCATAAATTTGTAGTATTATTTTATATTACCCGGTTAGTCGCGATTTAAGATTGATCTACGCATGCGTCTACTTCGAGGCATCGATATACGCGCATGCGCATAAATATATATATATATATATGCGCATGCGCGTGTATATATACATATGTGCGCATGCGCGTGTATATATACATATGTGCGCATGCGCGTATATATATATATATATATGACTTTCAAGACTTCATTTTTTCAGTCATTTAGTTTATATTATAAAAATTTAAATTTTTATGCGATTTAAGATTGATCTACGCATGCGTCTATATATATATATATATATATATATATATATAGAGAGAGAGAGAGAGAGAAGGAGAGAGGACAGAGTAAAATTCATCAAGAGAGGCTACCTATAACATTACTTAAAGTCCCTCAAATGATGTAATTTGTGTATATAATTTTAATTTAAAACAGGTTACAGTTTTGCATTAAACTGAGGATACACTAGAAAATATACATCTCACTAAATGAATGTTCTATTGATTTTCACTATTTAATTATACTCACTAATATCACCGTTTTAAACTAAGGGTGTTTGTATTTTAAACTGAGGCTACATCATGTTCTTAATACTGAGGATACATTTGCACATATACATCGTACTAAACAAATATAACTTTGATGTGTAATAAATTGAATTACACTCAGTAAATTCACTTTAGTACTGAGGGTACATCTTCAAATTGAGGATACATTAGAACATATACTTCTTATTGAGCAAATGTAATTTTAATGCCTAGTTCATGGAATTACATAAAGTAAAATCACTTTTATACTGAGGGTACATGCTCAAACTGAGGATACATATTCAAACTGAGGATACACTAGGACATATACATCTTACTAAATAAATGTAATATTGATGCCTAATAAATGAAATTACATTCTATAAAATCACTTTTATACTGAGGGTACATCTTCAAACTGAGGATACATATTCAAACTGAGGATACAGTTACAGTTTTGTATTAAACTGAGGATACACTAGAAAATATACATGTTACTAAATAATATTCTATTGATTTTTAAACAATTAAATTATATTCACTAATATCACCGTTTTAAGCTGAGGGTATTTATATTTTAAACTGAGGCTACATCTTGTTCTTAAAACTGAGGATATACTAGGACATATACATCTCACTAAACAAATGCAATATTGATGCCTAATAAATGGAATTACATTCAATAAAATCACTTTTATACTGAGGGTACATAATCAAACTGAGGATACATATTCAAACTGAGGATACACTAGGACATATACATCTCACTAAATAAATGTAATATTGATACCTGATAAATAGAATTACATTCAGTAAAATCACTTTTATACTGAGGATACATGTTGAAACTGAGGATACACTGGGACATATACATCTTACTAAAGAAATGCAATATTGATGGCTAGTAAATGGAATTACATTCAATAAAATCAATTTATTAAGACTGAGGCTACTAGTAGCATTACTTAAAGTCCCTCAAATGATTTGTATATAATTTTAATTTAAAACAGGTTACAGTTTTGCATTAAACTGAGGATACACTAGAAAATATACATCTTACTAAATGATATTCTATTGATTTTTAAACAATTCAATTATATTCACTAATATCATCGTTTTAAGCTGAGGGTATTTATATTTTAAACTGAGGCTACATCATGTTCTTAAAACTGAGGATACATTACCACATATACATCTCACTAAATAAATGTAATATTGATGCCTAATAAATGGAATTACATTCAATACAATCACTTTTATACTGAGGGTACATCTTCAAACTGAGGCTACATCTTTAAACTGAGGATACACTAAGACATCTTACTAAACAAATGCAATATTGATGCCTAGTAAATGAAATTACATTCAATAAAATCACTTTTATACTGAGGCTACATCTTCAAACTGAGGATACACTAGGATCTTAATAAACAAATGCAATATTGATGCCTAGTAAATGGAATTAAATTCAATAAAATCACTTTTATACTGAGGGTACATGTTCAAACTGAGGATACATATTCAAACTGAGGATACACTAGGAGATATACATCTTACTAAATAAATGTAATATTGATGCCTGATAAATGGAATTACATTCAATAAAATCACTTTTATACTGAGGGCACATGTTCAAAATGAGGATACATATTCAAACTGAGGATACATTAGGAGATATACATCTTACTAAACAAATGCAATATTTATGTCTAGTAAATGAAATTACATTCAATAAAATAACTTTTATACTGAGGGTACATGTTTAAACTGAGGATACATATTCAAACTGAGGATACACTAGGAGATATACATCTAAACAAATGCAATTCAATAAAATCACCTTTATACTGAGGGTACATTTTCAAACTGAGGATACTAATAACATTATACTAAACAAATGCAATATTGATGCCTAGTAAATGGAATTACATTCAATAAAATCACTTTTATACTGAGGGTACATGTTAAAACTGAGGATACATATTCAAACTGAGGATACACTAGGACATATACATCTTACTAAATAAATGCAATACTGATGTCTGATAAATGGAATTACATTCAATAAAATCATTTTTATACTGAGGGTACATTTTCAAACTGAGGATACTAAGGACATTTTACCAAACAAATGCAATATTGATGCCTAGTAAATGGAATTACATTCAATAAAATTACTTTTATACTGAGGGTACATGTTCAAACTGAGGATACATATTCAAACTGAGGATAAACTAGGACATATACATCTTACTAAATAAATGTAATACTGATGCCTGATAAATGGAATTACATTCAATAAAATCACTTTTATACTGAGGGTACATTTTCAAACTGAGGATACTAAGGACATTTTACTAAACAATGCTATATTGATGCCTAGTAAATGGAATTACATTCAATAAAATCACTTTTATACTGAGGGTACATTTTCAAACTGAGGATACATATTCAAACTGAGGATACACTAGGACATATACATCTTACTAAATAAATGCAATACTGATGCCTGATAAATGGAATTACATTCAATAAAATCACTTTTATACTGAGGGTACATTTACGCACTGAGGATACTAAGGACATTTTACTAAACAAATGCAATATTGATGCCTAGTAAATGGAATTACATTCAATAAAATCACTTTTATACTGAGGGTACATTTTCAAACTGAGGATACATATTCAAACTGAGGATACACTAGGACATATACATCTTACTAAATAAATGTAATATTGATGCCTGATAAATGGAATAACATTCAATAAAATCACTTTTATACTGAGGATACATTTACAAACTGAGGATACTAAGGACATTTTACTAAACAAATGCAATATTGATGCCTAGTAAATGGAATTACATTTAATAAAATCACTTTTATACTGAGGGTACATGTTCAAACTGAGGATACATATTCAAACTGAGGATACACTAGGACATTTTACAAAACAAATGCAATATTGATGCCTAGTAAATGGAATTACATTCAATAAAATCACTTTTATACTGAGGGTACATTTTCAAACTGAGGATACATATTCAAACTGAGGATACACTAGGACATATACATCTTACTAAATAAATGTAATATTAATGCCTAGTAAATGGAATTACATTCAATAAATTCACTTTTATACTGAGGGTACATGTTCAAACTGAGGATACATATTCAAACTGAGGATACACTAGACACTAGGACATATACATCTTCCTAAATAAATGTAATATTGATGCCTAATAAATGAAATTACATTCTATAAAATCACTTTTATACTGAGGGTACATCTTCAAACTGAGGATACACTAGGACATCTTAATAAACAAATGCAATATTGATGCCTAGTAAATGGAATATTCAGTAAAATCACATTTTTATGCCAAGGATACATCTTCAAACTGATGCTACAGATTGTTGTCCATAAAACTGAGGCTACAGTTTTCCATCAATAAAGCTGAGGATACATAAGATTTTACTAAACAGATTAAGAAATAATTCAAGTCCAATAAATGGAATTGCAGATACTAACATCATTTTATTATGCTGAGGGTACATACAAACAAACTGAGGTTGAACTTGAGAATTCCATAAAATAGGGACACAGGATTTTGACTGAAAAGTGAGTCTTCCTGTCATTAAATAATTAAAATCATCTGGACATAAGTAATTTAAAACTAAGGCTGCACCAGATACTTTTGAGGCTACAGCAAAGAAAATATAATCCTACAGGGACGACAGTTAACAAATTGTATTTGATTGTTTTAACATGAATAACCTTGAAATCAAACACGGACTTAATTTTTTAATGTTTTTATTTATTCAACTTACATTAAATAGAGTATAATCAAATAATATAGAGAGATTAACAGTAATAGTATTACACAAAAAAATGAGATTCCCCCCCAAAAAACAATTAGTATTAGTATACAAGAGCATTCAGTAAGTAACAAAACATATTAAAATGATCATCAATCAGTGTGATGAATTTGAAACTAATTCAACATTCTAACATACCATAGAATTGTCATGTCATACAGATATTTTATATTGATATGCTGTGAATTAAATCATCCGCAAGAATAGTGGTTTAAACAATTGAGTTTTTATCATCAATTATCCTAGGTTTACACATAAAGAAACCAAAAGCCGCAAACATAGAAAGTGCCACATTATATAATGTGAAAATGCTTGTAAATCTGTTTTTTATGCTATACCATGTTGACGTGACAAGGAAGTATGAATCAACATTATGGTCCCCATACGTGTTGCCAATTTCCAAACCATAAGCCCCATGTTTATCATAAATATCTTTTTTAATGGAGTTTGTTAGGATTGCATTCGCCCTGCTTACCTCCTTAAAGTATTCCAAAGCTGCAACATTGTTCGGATTCTTATCAGGGTGAAATTTAATTGCTATACGCCTGTAGGCATCCTTAATGTCCTTAGTGGTTGCAGTCCTTGGTATTTGTAGAGTGTCATATAAGCAGGCGTCCTTGAGGACCAAAGAAGGTTCGTATAAGACAACTTCCATTTTGTTCGCACACTAATAAACAGAGTGCTAGAATTAGTTAGATTTAAGCCTTTGTGTGTAATCCATAGACTACTGGTGTAACCTGTACAGACAACATATGTTTTTTGCCCAACTAGGGAATTTTAACAGGGTCACTAACTTAACCAAATCAAATTACCTTAACGGTGCGTTCAACTGATTCAGTTATGGTTTGTAGAAGTTAAGCCAATCAGCTGTTCTCATTTTAAAGTCTGGTCTTCGATCATAGACAACTACCTTCGATTAGCTAGCGCTCTTTGAGTCTACGGATGAACGCAAACGCAGCAATGCAGTCATAATAATTCCAGCTGTTATTTATTTGTGAATAACAGTTAACCTTAAAACTATATTTCTAACTATATATGATTCCATTGCAAACAGCTGTTATTTTTAAAATCACTGTAGTTCCTAGGGACATTCCAAGTCCTCAGGTTGGTAGATCTTTCAAACGCCACATGTCACATCTGACAGCTGTCAACAATGTCAGCTGTAGTCTGTTTACCCGGAATGGTATCCAATTAAACGTGAAATGGTCCGAATACGATGGTTCACCCGCACGTCGCGGATCATCGCGCTGTGCAGCCTGGCCAACTTCATCAACAGCGCGGACAGGGTGATCATGCCCATCGCCATCGTCCCCATGACGGACGTCTTCCACTGGACGCTGCACGCGCAGGGCTGGATTCTGTCGGCGTTCGCATTTGGGTATTTCACCAGTCAGATAATAGGCAGCCTGTTTCTGCCATGGGTTGGCGTTAAAAACATGCTCATCAGCAGCGTGCTGTTGTGGAGTGTGGCTACTTTTATGACCCCTCTACTGGCAAACAGTTTGACGGCGTTGGTGGTATGTAGAATTGTGTTGGGATTCGCTGAAGGACTTGGGCTGCCGACCATATTCCATCTGTTTGCAAACAGTATACCTGTTGAGGGGCGATCTAGAGCTTTTGGGTACTTAATCGCTGCTGGATCCGTTGGACAAACAGTTGCATCAGTGGTAAGATATTTAAACTGTTTTATATAAAAGCCGATTTAACTGTAGTCTATGATTTTACATTTTTCATGCTCTCATGTATATATGTTTACATATTGGTTCCATCTAATAGATTACTAGTTAGTGACTATTAGTTATTACTAGTAGACATAAGTTATTATCATTACAACTGACCTATTGAATAGTAGAACCATTTTTATTATTACATATCTATTAAATCTTCTGCTATACAAACATAACCATTTACAAATATATTTTCTATTAACAGTTTTGCCCTCACATCTACTGGGAAACCAACTTCTACTTTTTTGGCTCCCTGGGATTCATATGGGTAGTCCTATGGTTAACCGGATACCCTGAAAATCCGATTGGAGATGTAGACGAGATGATGCCAATGCATGGCAAGGCACCACCACCAAGAGTAACAGCTGGTCGCCACTTAATATGTGAACTACTTTTCAAGCGACCACTATGGGCTCTGTATGTAGCACATTTTGCAATGAATTGGGGATCGTACATAGTAATGCAATGGCTCCCTACATATCTGTCACGCACTTTAGGAGCTGATGCCCACTGTCTTAGTCTGACTGCAGTTCCATATATAGTAAACTCAATTTGTGGCGTTATTAGTGGGCATCTAGCTGATTCGCTTCTACTCAATAAAGCCTGGAGTGTTCTCAACGTGCGACGTTTGATGACATGCATTGGACTAATGGGTCCTGCTTTGTTCCTTGCTATTTTCTGTGTGGTCGATGAAAGGTTTCTAGCAATTGTACTGATCTCAGTTTCAATGGGGTTGAGTGCCTGCAACTCAGCAGGGCATTTAAGCAACCATGTGGATGTGGCACCCAATCACTCAGGCACTACATTTGCTATCAGTAACACAATTGCTACAATACCTGGAATATTATGTGGGCCACTTACAGCTCATTTGGTTACCTCTGGAGGATGGGTGCCCGTCTTCCTACTCTCTACTGCTATCAATATGTTTGGGGCACTGTTTTACTTCACCAACAGCGCTGCCACTCAAGTCATTTAGATCTTAAGGGCGAGATTATTTTTAGGTTGAATACCTGATGTATATATTAATTTTATTAGAATAAACAAACCTATAACTACAATTTGTAAAAATCTAATTGTTTAGAAATAGCCCCCATAATTAATCGAAACAGTTTTGTAGTACACTTGTACAGTTATATAGATGAACAGTTGGACACTTGCATTCTTGCACAATTAGTTATACAGTTAGACAGTTGCATAATTGGACAGTTGGATAGTTGTTCAGTTACAGTTGGACACTTGCATTGTTGCACAGTTGGATAATTAGACGATTGAATATTGGACAGTTGGACCATTGCACAGTTGGTCAGTTTGACAATTAGATAGTTGGACATATGCAACTGTCAAATTATGTAACTGTCCAACACATAGTTGGACATTAGCAAAGTTGGACAGTTACAATTGGAAAGATGCAAAGTTGTACAGTTAGACAGTTGCATAATTGGACAGTTATTCAGATGTACATTTGGACAGTTGCATAATTGCACAGTTCTACAGTTGGACACTTGCATAGTTAGATAATTAGACAATTGAACATGTGCAACTGTCCAACACATGGTTGGACAGTTGCAAAATTGTACAATTTGGTACTTACACAGTTGAATATTGGACAGTTGGTCAGTTTGACAATTAGATAGTTGAACATATGCAACTGTCAATGTGTGTAACTGTCCAACACATAGTTAGACAGTTGAATAGTTGCAAAGTTGGACAGTTGCATAATTGGATAGTTGCACATTTGGACAGTTGCATATTGAACAGTTGCAGAGTTATATAGGTTAATATTTGGACGGTTGCATAATTGTACAGTTGGACATGTGCAACTGTCGAATACATAGTTGCAAAATTGGTCAATTGGATAGTGTTACAGTTGCAAAGTTGGATAGTTACGCAGTTGTACATTGGACAGTTGTACAGTTCGACAATGAGATAGTTGGAAATGTTGAATTGTGCACATTTTAAAAATTGGACAATTGCAAAGTTGGGTAGTTGAATAGTTGCATTGTTGTAACTGTCCAACACATAGTTAGACAGTTAAATAATTGTCTAATTGGACAGTTTCCCAATTGGATAGTTGCACATTTGGACAGTTGGGTAGTTGGACAGTTGAATATTGAACAGTTGTATGGTTCAATAATTAGATAGTTAGACATATGCAACTATTGAACTATGTAACTGTCCATACACAACACATAGTTGCACAGTCCTAATTTTGCAAAGTTGAATAGTTGCAGAGTTGCACAATTATACAGATGAACATTTGGATAGTTGCATAATTGCACAGTTGGACATGAGCAACATGTGCAAGTATGTCAAATACATAGTTAGACCGTTGGATTGTTTCACAGTTGCAAAATTGGACAGTTGGATAATTGCACAGTTGAACATTGGATAGAATGATGATATATCTTAAATCAGCTAAGTTACTTCAAACAAACAGCTGTAATTTGGTTAATAATTTTCAAAAATGTATGAAATTGATTGCAATTTGTTTATTAATAGTCCTTCTAATTTGGTACTAAATTTGAGTATCCTATTTGCACTATAACTATTTTTTTGAAGGGCTAGAATGATGATATGTCTCAAATCAGCTAAGTTACTTCAAACAAACAGCTGTAATTTGGTTAATAATTTTCAAAAATGTATGAAATGAATTGCAATTTGTTTATTAATAGTCCTTCTAATTTGGTACTTAATTTGAGTATCCTATTTGCACTATAACTATTTTTTTGAAGGGCTAGAATGATATGTCTCAAATCAGCTAAGTTACTTCAAACAAACAGCTGTAATTTGGTTAATAATTTTCAAAAATGTATGAAATTGATTGCAATTTGTTTATTAATAGTCCTTCTAATATAGTACTAAATTTGAGTATCCTATTTGCACTATAACTATTTTTTTGAAGGGCTAGAATGATGATATATCTCAAATCAGCTAAGTTACTTCAAACAAACAGCTGTAATTTGGTTAATAATTTTCAAAAATGTATGAAATTGATTGCAATTTGTTTATTAATAGTCCTTCTAATTTGGTACTAAATTTGAGTATCCTATTTGCACTATAACTATTTTTTTGAAGGGCTAGAATGATGATATATCTCAAATCAGCTAAGTTACTTCAAACAAACAGCTGTAATTTGGTTAATAATTTTCAAAAATGTATGAAATTGATTGCAATTTGTTTATTAATAGTCCTTCTAATTTGGTACTAAATTTGAGTATCCTATTTGCACTATAACTATTTTTTTGAAGGGCTAGAATGATGATATGTCTCAAATCAGCTAAGTTACTTCAAACAAACAGCTGCAATTTTTTTAATAATTTTCAAAAATGTATGAAATTAATTGCAATTTGTTTATTAATAGTCCTTCTAATTTGGTACTAAATTTGAGTATCCTATTTGCACTATAACTATTTTTTTGAAGGGCTAGAATGATGATATATCTCAAATCAGCTAAGTTACTTCAAACAAACAGCTGTAATTTAGTTAATAATTTTCAAAAATGTATGAAATTGATTGCGATTTATTTATTAATAGTCCTTCTAATATAGTACTAAATTTGAGTATCCTATTTGCACTATAACTATTTTTTTGAAGGGCTACAATGATGATATATCTCAAATCAGCTAAGTTACTTCAAACAAACAGCTGTAATTTGGTTAATAATTTTCAAAAATGTATGAAATTGATTGCAATTTGTTTATTAATAGTCCTTCTAATTTGGTACTAAATTTGAGTATCCTATTTGCACTATAACTATTTTTTTGAAGGGCTAGAATGATGATATGTCTCAAATCAGCTAAGTTACTTCAAACAAACAGCTGTAATTTGGTTAATAATTTTCAAAAATGTATGAAATTGATTGCAATTTGTTTATTAATAGTCCTTCTAATATAGTACTAAATTTGAGTATCCTATTTGCACTATAACTATTTTTTTGAAGGGCTACAATGATGATATATCTCAAATCAGCTAAGTTACTTCAAACAAACAGCTGTAATTTGGTTAATAATTTTCAAAAATGTATGAAATTGATTGCAATTTGTTTATTAATAGTCCTTCTAATATAGTACTAAATTTGAGTATCCTATTTGCACTATAACTAATTTTTTGAAGGGCTAGAATGATGATATGTCTCAAATCAGCTAAGTTACTTCAAACAAACAGCTGTAATTTGGTTAATAATTTTCAAAAATGTATGAAATTGATTGCAATTTATTTATTAATAGTCCTTCTAATTTGGTACTAAATTTGAGTATCCTATTTGCACTATAACTATTTTTTTAAAGGGCTAGAATGATGATATATCTCAAATCAGCTAAGTTACTTCAAACAAACAGCTGTAATTTGGTTAATAATTTTCAAAAATGTATGAAATTGATTGCAATTTATTTATTAATAGTCCTTCTAATTTGGTACTAAATTTGAGTATCCTATTTGCACTATAACTATTTTTTTAAAGGGCTAGAATGATGATATATCTCAAATCAGCTAAGTTACTTCAAACAAACAGCTGTAATTTGGTTAATAATTTTCAAAAATGTATGAAATTGATTGCTATTTGTTTATTAATAGTCCTTCTAATATAGTACTAAATTTGAGTATCCTATTTGCGCTATAACTATTTTTTTGAAGAGCTAGAATGATGATATATCTCAAATCATCTAAGTTACTTCAAACAAACAGCTGTAATTTGGTTAATAATTTTCAAAAATGTATGAAATTGATTGCAATTTGTTTATTAATAGTCCTTCTAATTTGGTACTAAATTTGAGTATCCTATTTGCACTATAACTATTTTTTTGAAGGGCTAGAATGATGATATATCTCAAATCAGCTAAGTTACTTCAAACAAACAGCTGTAATTTGGTTAATAATTTTCAAAAATGTATGAAATTGATTGCAATTTGTTTATTAATAGTCCTTCTAATTTGGTACTAAATTTGAGTATCCTATTTGCACTATAACTATTTTTTTGAAGGGCTAGAATGATGATATGTCTCAAATCAGCTAAGTTACTTCAGACAAACAGCTGTAATTTGGTTAATAATTTTCAAAAATGTATGAAATTGATTGCAATTTGTTTATTAATAGTCCTTCTAATTTGGTACTAAATTTGAGTATCCTATTTGCACTATAACTATTTTTTTGAAGGGCTAGAATGATGATATATCTCAAATCAGCTAAGTTACTTCAAACAAACAGCTGTAATTTGGTTAATAATTTTCAAAAATGTATGAAATTAATTGCAATTTGTTTATTAATAGTCCTTCTAATTTGGTACTAAATTTGAGTATCCTATTTGCACTATAACTATTTTTTTGAAGGGCTAGAATGATGATATATCTCAAATCAGCTAAGTTACTTCAAACCAACAGCTGTAATTTGGTTAATAATTTTCAACAATGTATGAAATTAATTGCAATTTGTTTACTAATAGTCCTTCTAATTTGGTACTAAATTTGAGTATCCTATTTGCACTATAACTATTTTTTTGAAGGGCTAGAATGATGATATATCTCAAATCAGCTAAGTTACTTCAAACAAACAGCTGTAATTTGGTTAATAATTTTCAAAAATGTATGAAATTGATTGCAATTTGTTTATTAATAGTCCTTCTAATATAGTACTAAATTTGAGTATCCTATTTGCACTATAACTATTTTTTTGAAGGGCTAGAATGATGATATATCTCAAATCAGCTAAGTTACTTCAAACAAACAGCTGTAATTTGGTTAATAATTTTCAAAAATGTATGAAATTGATTGCAATTTGTTTATTAAGAGTCCTTCTAATTTGGTACTAAATTTGAGTATCCTATTTGCACTATAACTATTTTTTTGAAGGGCTAGAATGATGATATATCTCAAATCAGCTAAGTTACTTCAAACAAACAGCTGTAATTTGGTTAATAATTTTCAAAAATGTATGAAATTGATTGCAATTTGTTTATTAATAGTCCTTCTAATTTGGTACTAAATTTGAGTATCCTATTTGCACTATAACTATTTTTTTGAAGGGCTAGAATGATGATATATCTCAAATCAGCTAAGTTACTTCAAACAAACAGCTGTAATTTGGATAATAATTTTCAAAAATGTATGAAATTAATTGCAATTTGTTTATTAATAGTCCTTCTAATTTGGTACTAAATTTGAGTATCCTATTTGCACTATAACTATTTTTTTGAAGGGCTAGAATGATGATATGTCTCAAATCAGCTAAGTTACTTCAAACAAACAGCTGCAATTTTTTTAATAATTTTCAAAAATGTATGAAATTAATTGCAATTTGTTTATTAATAGTCCTTCTAATTTGGTACTAAATTTGAGTATCCTATTTGCACTATAACTATTTTTTTGAAGGGCTAGAATGATGATATATCTCAAATCAGCTAAGTTACTTCAAACAAACAGCTGTAATTTAGTTAATAATTTTCAAAAATGTATGAAATTGATTGCGATTTATTTATTAATAGTCCTTCTAATATAGTACTAAATTTGAGTATCCTATTTGCACTATAACTATTTTTTTGAAGGGCTAGAATGATGATATGTCTCAAATCAGCTAAGTTACTTCAAACAAACAGCTGTAATTTGGTTAATAATTTTCAAAAATGTATGAAATTGATTGCAATTTGTTTATTAATAGTCCTTCTAATATAGTACTAAATTTGAGTATCCTATTTGCACTATAACTATTTTTTTGAAGGGCTAGAATGATGATATATCTCAAATCAGCTAAGTTACTTCAAACAAACAGCTGTAATTTGGTTAATAATTTTCAAAAATGTATGAAATTAATTGCGATTTGTTTATTAATAGTCCTTCTAATATAGTACTAAATTTGAGTATCCTATTTGCACTATAACTATTTTTTTGAAGGGCTAGAATGATGATATATCTCAAATCAGCTAAGTTACTTCAAACAAACAGCTGTAATTTGGTTAATAATTTTCAAAAATTTATGAAATTGATTGCAATTTGTTTATTAATAGTCCTTCTAATATAGTACTAAATTTGAGTATCCTATTTGCACTATAACTATTTTTTTGAAGGGCTAGAATGATGATATATCTCAAATCAGCTAAGTTACTTCAGACAAACAGCTGTAATTTGGTTAATAATTTTCAAAAATGTATGAAATTGATTGCAATTTGTTTATTAATAGTCCTTCTAATTTGGCACTAAATTTGAGTATCCTATTTGCACTATAACTATTTTTTTGAAGGGCTAGAATGATGATATGTCTCAAATCAGCTAAGTTACTTCAAACAAACAGCTGTAATTTGGTTAATAATTTTCAAAAATGTATGAAATTGATTGCAATTTGTTTATTAATAGTCCTTCTAATATAGTACTAAATTTGAGTATCCTATTTGCACTATAACTATTTTTTTGAAGGGCTAGAATGATGATATATCTCAAATCAGCTAAGTTACTTCAGACAAACAGCTGTAATTTGGTTAATAACTTTCAAAAATGTATGAAATTGATTGCAATTTGTTTTTAATAGTCCTTCTAATTTGGTACTAAATTTGAGTATCCTATTTGTACTATAACTATTTTTTTGAAGGGCTAGAATGATGATATGTCTCAAATCAGCTAAGTTACTTCAAACAAACAGCTGTAATTTGGTTAATAATTTTCAAAAATGTATGAAATTGATTGCAATTTGTTTATTAATAGTCCTTCTAATTTGGTACTAAATTTGAGTATCCTATTTGCACTATAACTATTTTTTTGAAGGGCTAGAATGATGATATGTCTCAAATCAGCTAAGTTACTTCAAACAAACAGCTGTAATTTGGTTAATAATTTTCAAAAATGTATGAAATTGATTGCGATTTGTTTATTAATAGTCCTTCTAATATAGTACTAAATTTGAGTATCCTATTTGCACTATAACTATTTTTTTAAAGGGCTACAATGATGATATATCTCAAATCAGCTAAGTTACTTCAAACAAACAGCTGTAATTTGGTAAATAAAATAATAAAAATGTATGAAATTAATTGCAATTTGTTTATTAATAGTCCTTCTAATTTGGTACTAAATTTGAGTATCCTATTTGCACTATAACTATTTTTTTGAAGGGCTAGAATGATGATATGTCTCAAATCAGCTAAGTTACTTCAGACAAACAGCTGTAATTTGGTTAATAATTTTCAAAAATTTATGAATTTGATTGCAATTTGTTTATTAATAGTCCTTCTAATATAGTACTAAATTTGAGTATCCTATTTGCACTATAACTATTTTTTTGAAGGGCTACAATGATGATATATCTCAAATCAGCTAAGTTACTTCAAACAAACAGCTGTAATTTGGTTAATAATTTTCAAAAATGTATGAAATTGATTGCAATTTGTTTATTAATAGTCCTTCTAATATAGTACTAAATTTGAGTATCCTATTTGCACTATAACTATTTTTTTGAAGGGCTAGAATGATGATATATCTCAAATCAGCTAAGTTACTTCAAACAAACAGCTGTAATTTGGTTAATAATTTTCAAAAATGTATGAAATTGATTGCAATTTATTTATTAATAGTCCTTCCAATTTGGTACTAAATTTGAGTATCCTATTTGCACTATAACTATTTTTTTGAAGGGCTAGAATGATGATATATCTCAAATCAGCTAAGTTACTTCAAACAAACAGCTGTAATTTGGTTAATAATTTTCAAAAATGTATGAAATGAATTGCAATTTGTTTATTAATAGTCCTTCTAATTTGGTACTTAATTTGAGTATCCTATTTGCACTATAACTATTTTTTTGAAGGGCTAGAATGATATGTCTCAAATCAGCTAAGTTACTTCAAACAAACAGCTGTAATTTGGTTAATAATTTTCAAAAATGTATGAAATTGATTGCAATTTGTTTATTAATAGTCCTTCTAATATAGTACTAAATTTGAGTATCCTATTTGCACTATAACTATTTTTTTGAAGGGCTAGAATGATGATATATCTCAAATCAGCTAAGTTACTTCAAACAAACAGCTGTAATTTGGTTAATAATTTTCAAAAATGTATGAAATTGATTGCAATTTGTTTATTAATAGTCCTTCTAATTTGGTACTAAATTTGAGTATCCTATTTGCACTATAACTATTTTTTTGAAGGGCTAGAATGATGATATATCTCAAATCAGCTAAGTTACTTCAAACAAACAGCTGTAATTTGGTTAATAATTTTCAAAAATGTATGAAATTGATTGCAATTTGTTTATTAATAGTCCTTCTAATTTGGTACTAAATTTGAGTATCCTATTTGCACTATAACTATTTTTTTGAAGGGCTAGAATGATGATATGTCTCAAATCAGCTAAGTTACTTCAGACAAACAGCTGTAATTTGGTTAATAATTTTCAAAAATGTATGAAATTGATTGCAATTTGTTTATTAATAGTCCTTCTAATTTGGTACTAAATTTGAGTATCCTATTTGCACTATAACTATTTTTTTGAAGGGCTAGAATGATGATATATCTCAAATCAGCTAAGTTACTTCAAACAAACAGCTGTAATTTGGTTAATAATTTTCAAAAATGTATGAAATTAATTGCAATTTGTTTATTAATAGTCCTTCTAATTTGGTACTAAATTTGAGTATCCTATTTGCACTATAACTATTTTTTTGAAGGGCTAGAATGATGATATATCTCAAATCAGCTAAGTTACTTCAAACCAACAGCTGTAATTTGGTTAATAATTTTCAACAATGTATGAAATTAATTGCAATTTGTTTACTAATAGTCCTTCTAATTTGGTACTAAATTTGAGTATCCTATTTGCACTATAACTATTTTTTTGAAGGGCTAGAATGATGATATATCTCAAATCAGCTAAGTTACTTCAAACAAACAGCTGTAATTTGGTTAATAATTTTCAAAAATGTATGAAATTGATTGCAATTTGTTTATTAATAGTCCTTCTAATATAGTACTAAATTTGAGTATCCTATTTGCACTATAACTATTTTTTTGAAGGGCTAGAATGATGATATATCTCAAATCAGCTAAGTTACTTCAAACAAACAGCTGTAATTTGGTTAATAATTTTCAAAAATGTATGAAATTGATTGCAATTTGTTTATTAAGAGTCCTTCTAATTTGGTACTAAATTTGAGTATCCTATTTGCACTATAACTATTTTTTTGAAGGGCTAGAATGATGATATATCTCAAATCAGCTAAGTTACTTCAAACAAACAGCTGTAATTTGGTTAATAATTTTCAAAAATGTATGAAATTGATTGCAATTTGTTTATTAATAGTCCTTCTAATTTGGTACTAAATTTGAGTATCCTATTTGCACTATAACTATTTTTTTGAAGGGCTAGAATGATGATATATCTCAAATCAGCTAAGTTACTTCAAACAAACAGCTGTAATTTGGATAATAATTTTCAAAAATGTATGAAATTAATTGCAATTTGTTTATTAATAGTCCTTCTAATTTGGTACTAAATTTGAGTATCCTATTTGCACTATAACTATTTTTTTGAAGGGCTAGAATGATGATATGTCTCAAATCAGCTAAGTTACTTCAAACAAACAGCTGCAATTTTTTTAATAATTTTCAAAAATGTATGAAATTAATTGCAATTTGTTTATTAATAGTCCTTCTAATTTGGTACTAAATTTGAGTATCCTATTTGCACTATAACTATTTTTTTGAAGGGCTAGAATGATGATATATCTCAAATCAGCTAAGTTACTTCAAACAAACAGCTGTAATTTAGTTAATAATTTTCAAAAATGTATGAAATTGATTGCGATTTATTTATTAATAGTCCTTCTAATATAGTACTAAATTTGAGTATCCTATTTGCACTATAACTATTTTTTTGAAGGGCTAGAATGATGATATGTCTCAAATCAGCTAAGTTACTTCAAACAAACAGCTGTAATTTGGTTAATAATTTTCAAAAATGTATGAAATTGATTGCAATTTGTTTATTAATAGTCCTTCTAATATAGTACTAAATTTGAGTATCCTATTTGCACTATAACTATTTTTTTGAAGGGCTAGAATGATGATATATCTCAAATCAGCTAAGTTACTTCAAACAAACAGCTGTAATTTGGTTAATAATTTTCAAAAATGTATGAAATTAATTGCGATTTGTTTATTAATAGTCCTTCTAATATAGTACTAAATTTGAGTATCCTATTTGCACTATAACTATTTTTTTGAAGGGCTAGAATGATGATATATCTCAAATCAGCTAAGTTACTTCAAACAAACAGCTGTAATTTGGTTAATAATTTTCAAAAATTTATGAAATTGATTGCAATTTGTTTATTAATAGTCCTTCTAATATAGTACTAAATTTGAGTATCCTATTTGCACTATAACTATTTTTTTGAAGGGCTAGAATGATGATATATCTCAAATCAGCTAAGTTACTTCAGACAAACAGCTGTAATTTGGTTAATAATTTTCAAAAATGTATGAAATTGATTGCAATTTGTTTATTAATAGTCCTTCTAATTTGGCACTAAATTTGAGTATCCTATTTGCACTATAACTATTTTTTTGAAGGGCTAGAATGATGATATGTCTCAAATCAGCTAAGTTACTTCAAACAAACAGCTGTAATTTGGTTAATAATTTTCAAAAATGTATGAAATTGATTGCAATTTGTTTATTAATAGTCCTTCTAATATAGTACTAAATTTGAGTATCCTATTTGCACTATAACTATTTTTTTGAAGGGCTAGAATGATGATATATCTCAAATCAGCTAAGTTACTTCAGACAAACAGCTGTAATTTGGTTAATAACTTTCAAAAATGTATGAAATTGATTGCAATTTGTTTATTAATAGTCCTTCTAATTTGGTACTAAATTTGAGTATCCTATTTGTACTATAACTATTTTTTTGAAGGGCTAGAATGATGATATGTCTCAAATCAGCTAAGTTACTTCAAACAAACAGCTGTAATTTGGTTAATAATTTTCAAAAATGTATGAAATTGATTGCAATTTGTTTATTAATAGTCCTTCTAATTTGGTACTAAATTTGAGTATCCTATTTGCACTATAACTATTTTTTTGAAGGGCTAGAATGATGATATGTCTCAAATCAGCTAAGTTACTTCAAACAAACAGCTGTAATTTGGTTAATAATTTTCAAAAATGTATGAAATTGATTGCGATTTGTTTATTAATAGTCCTTCTAATATAGTACTAAATTTGAGTATCCTATTTGCACTATAACTATTTTTTTAAAGGGCTACAATGATGATATATCTCAAATCAGCTAAGTTACTTCAAACAAACAGCTGTAATTTGGTTAATAATTTTCAAAAATGTATGAAATTAATTGCAATTTGTTTATTAATAGTCCTTCTAATTTGGTACTAAATTTGAGTATCCTATTTGCACTATAACTATTTTTTTGAAGGGCTAGAATGATGATATGTCTCAAATCAGCTAAGTTACTTCAGACAAACAGCTGTAATTTGGTTAATAATTTTCAAAAATTTATGAATTTGATTGCAATTTGTTTATTAATAGTCCTTCTAATATAGTACTAAATTTGAGTATCCTATTTGCACTATAACTATTTTTTTGAAGGGCTACAATGATGATATATCTCAAATCAGCTAAGTTACTTCAAACAAACAGCTGTAATTTGGTTAATAATTTTCAAAAATGTATGAAATTGATTGCAATTTGTTTATTAATAGTCCTTCTAATATAGTACTAAATTTGAGTATCCTATTTGCACTATAACTATTTTTTTGAAGGGCTAGAATGATGATATATCTCAAATCAGCTAAGTTACTTCAAACAAACAGCTGTAATTTGGTTAATAATTTTCAAAAATGTATGAAATTGATTGCAATTTGTTTATTAATAGTCCTTCTAATTTGGTACTAAATTTGAGTATCCTATTTGCACTATAACTATTTTTTTGAAGGGCTAGAATGATGATATGTCTCAAATCAGCTAAGTTACTTCAGACAAACAGCTGTAATTTGGTTAATAATTTTCAAAAATGTATGAAATTGATTGCAATTTGTTTATTAATAGTCCTTCTAATTTGGTACTAAATTTGAGTATCCTATTTGCACTATAACTATTTTTTTGAAGGGCTAGAATGATGATATGTCTCAACTCAGCTAAGTTACTTCAGACAAACAGCTGTAATTTGGTTAATAATTTTCAAAAATGTATGAAATTGATTGCAATTTGTTTATTAATAGTCCTTCTAATTTGGTACTAAATTTGAGTATCCTATTTGCACTATAACTATTTTTTTGAAGGGCTAGAATGATGATATATCTCAAATCAGCTAAGTTACTTCAAACAAACAGCTGTAATTTGGATAATAATTTTCAAAAATGTATGAAATTAATTGCAATTTGTTTATTAATAGTCCTTCTAATTTGGTACTAAATTTGAGTATCCTATTTGCACTATAACTATTTTTTTGAAGGGCTAGAATGATGATATGTCTCAAATCAGCTAAGTTACTTCAAACAAACAGCTGCAATTTTTTTAATAATTTTCAAAAATGTATGAAATTAATTGCAATTTGTTTATTAATAGTCCTTCTAATTTGGTACTAAATTTGAGTATCCTATTTGCACTATAACTATTTTTTTGAAGGGCTAGAATGATGATATATCTCAAATCAGCTAAGTTACTTCAAACAAACAGCTGTAATTTAGTTAATAATTTTCAAAAATGTATGAAATTGATTGCGATTTATTTATTAATAGTCCTTCTAATATAGTACTAAATTTGAGTATCCTATTTGCACTATAACTATTTTTTTGAAGGGCTAGAATGATGATATGTCTCAAATCAGCTAAGTTACTTCAAACAAACAGCTGTAATTTGGTTAATAATTTTCAAAAATGTATGAAATTGATTGCAATTTGTTTATTAATAGTCCTTCTAATATAGTACTAAATTTGAGTATCCTATTTGCACTATAACTATTTTTTTGAAGGGCTAGAATGATGATATATCTCAAATCAGCTAAGTTACTTCAAACAAACAGCTGTAATTTGGTTAATAATTTTCAAAAATGTATGAAATTAATTGCGATTTGTTTATTAATAGTCCTTCTAATATAGTACTAAATTTGAGTATCCTATTTGCACTATAACTATTTTTTTGAAGGGCTAGAATGATGATATATCTCAAATCAGCTAAGTTACTTCAAACAAACAGCTGTAATTTGGTTAATAATTTTCAAAAATTTATGAAATTGATTGCAATTTGTTTATTAATAGTCCTTCTAATATAGTACTAAATTTGAGTATCCTATTTGCACTATAACTATTTTTTTGAAGGGCTAGAATGATGATATATCTCAAATCAGCTAAGTTACTTCAGACAAACAGCTGTAATTTGGTTAATAATTTTCAAAAATGTATGAAATTGATTGCAATTTGTTTATTAATAGTCCTTCTAATTTGGCACTAAATTTGAGTATCCTATTTGCACTATAACTATTTTTTTGAAGGGCTAGAATGATGATATGTCTCAAATCAGCTAAGTTACTTCAAACAAACAGCTGTAATTTGGTTAATAATTTTCAAAAATGTATGAAATTGATTGCAATTTGTTTATTAATAGTCCTTCTAATATAGTACTAAATTTGAGTATCCTATTTGCACTATAACTATTTTTTTGAAGGGCTAGAATGATGATATATCTCAAATCAGCTAAGTTACTTCAGACAAACAGCTGTAATTTGGTTAATAACTTTCAAAAATGTATGAAATTGATTGCAATTTGTTTATTAATAGTCCTTCTAATTTGGTACTAAATTTGAGTATCCTATTTGTACTATAACTATTTTTTTGAAGGGCTAGAATGATGATATGTCTCAAATCAGCTAAGTTACTTCAAACAAACAGCTGTAATTTGGTTAATAATTTTCAAAAATGTATGAAATTGATTGCAATTTGTTTATTAATAGTCCTTCTAATTTGGTACTAAATTTGAGTATCCTATTTGCACTATAACTATTTTTTTGAAGGGCTAGAATGATGATATGTCTCAAATCAGCTAAGTTACTTCAAACAAACAGCTGTAATTTGGTTAATAATTTTCAAAAATGTATGAAATTGATTGCGATTTGTTTATTAATAGTCCTTCTAATATAGTACTAAATTTGAGTATCCTATTTGCACTATAACTATTTTTTTAAAGGGCTACAATGATGATATATCTCAAATCAGCTAAGTTACTTCAAACAAACAGCTGTAATTTGGTTAATAATTTTCAAAAATGTATGAAATTAATTGCAATTTGTTTATTAATAGTCCTTCTAATTTGGTACTAAATTTGAGTATCCTATTTGCACTATAACTATTTTTTTGAAGGGCTAGAATGATGATATGTCTCAAATCAGCTAAGTTACTTCAGACAAACAGCTGTAATTTGGTTAATAATTTTCAAAAATTTATGAATTTGATTGCAATTTGTTTATTAATAGTCCTTCTAATATAGTACTAAATTTGAGTATCCTATTTGCACTATAACTATTTTTTTGAAGGGCTACAATGATGATATATCTCAAATCAGCTAAGTTACTTCAAACAAACAGCTGTAATTTGGTTAATAATTTTCAAAAATGTATGAAATTGATTGCAATTTGTTTATTAATAGTCCTTCTAATATAGTACTAAATTTGAGTATCCTATTTGCACTATAACTATTTTTTTGAAGGGCTAGAATGATGATATATCTCAAATCAGCTAAGTTACTTCAAACAAACAGCTGTAATTTGGTTAATAATTTTCAAAAATGTATGAAATTGATTGCAATTTGTTTATTAATAGTCCTTCTAATTTGGTACTAAATTTGAGTATCCTATTTGCACTATAACTATTTTTTTGAAGGGCTAGAATGATGATATGTCTCAAATCAGCTAAGTTACTTCAGACAAACAGCTGTAATTTGGTTAATAATTTTCAAAAATGTATGAAATTGATTGCAATTTGTTTATTAATAGTCCTTCTAATTTGGTACTAAATTTGAGTATCCTATTTGCACTATAACTATTTTTTTGAAGGGCTAGAATGATGATATGTCTCAACTCAGCTAAGTTACTTCAGACAAACAGCTGTAATTTGGTTAATAATTTTCAAAAATGTATGAATTTGATTGCAATTTGTTTATTAATAGTCCTTCTAATTTGGTACTAAATTTGAGTATCCTATTTGCACTATAACTATTTTTTTGAAGGGCTAGAATGATGATATATCTCAAATCAGCTAAGTTACTTCAGACAAACAGCTGTAATTTGGTTAATAATTTTCAAAAATGTATGAAATTGATTGCAATTTGTTTATTAATAGTCCTTCTAATTTGGTACTAAATTTGAGTATCCTATTTGCACTATAACTATTTTTTTGAAGCGCTAGAATGATGATATGTCTCAAATCAGCTAAGTTACTTCAGACAAACAGCTGTAATTTGGTTAATAATTTTCAAAAATGTATGAAATTGATTGCAATTTGTTTATTAATAGTCCTTCTAATTTGGTACTAAATTTGAGTATCCTATTTGCACTATAACTATTTTTTTGAAGGGCTAGAATGATGATATGTCTCAAATCAGCTAAGTTACTTCAGACAAACAGCTGTAATTTGGTTAATAATTTTCAAAAATTTATGAATTTGATTGCAATTTGTTTATTAATAGTCCTTCTAATATAGTACTAAATTTGAGTATCCTATTTGCACTATAACTATTTTTTTGAAGGGCTAGAATGATGATATGTCTCAAATCAGCTAAGTTACTTCAGACAAACAGCTGTAATTTGGTTAATAATTTTCAAAAATTTATGAATTTGATTGCATTTTGTTTATTAATAGTCCTTCTAATATAGTACTAAATTTGAGTATCCTATTTGCACTATAACTATTTTTTTGAAGGGCTAGAATGATGATATATCTCAAATCAGCTAAGTTACTTCAAACAAACAGCTGTAATTTGGTTAATAATTTTCAAAAATGTATGAAATTGATTGCGATTTGTTTATTAATAGTCCTTCTAATTTGGTACTAAATTTGAGTATCCTATTTGCACTATAACTATTTTTTTGAAGGGCTAGAATGATGATATGTCTCAAATCAGCTAAGTTACTTCAAACAAACAGCTGTAATTTGGTTAATAATTTTCAAAAATGTATGAAATTGATTGCAATTTGTTTATTAATAGTCCTTCTAATTTGGTACTAAATTTGAGTATCCTATTTGCACTATAACTATTTTTTTGAAGGGCTAGAATGATGATATGTCTCAAATCAGCTAAGTTACTTCAGACAAACAGCTGTAATTTGGTTAATAATTTTCAAAAATGTATGAAATTAATTGCAATTTGTTTATTAATAGTCCTTCTAGTTTGGTACTAAATTTGAGTATCCTATTTGCACTATAACTATTTTTTTGAAGGGCTAGAATGATGATATGTCTCAAATCAGCTAAGTTACTTCAAACAAACAGCTGTAATTTGGTTAATAATTTTCAAAAATGTATGAAATTAATTGCAATTTGTTTATTAATAGTCCTTCTAATTTGGTACTAAATTTGAGTATCCTATTTGCACTATAACTATTTTTTTGAAGGGCTAGAATGATGATATGTCTCAAATCAGCTAAGTTACTTCAAACAAACAGCTGTAATTTGGTTAATAATTTTCATAAATGTATGAAATAGTCTATTTCGACTAGAAAAGTCATGAAACCTGGATAAAAGTCAAAATTAGCAATTCCTTCCTTTAGTGATCTATTCGGAAAGTAAATACGTACAAGTAATGTCAATTTTGTATGTTTTCCATGAATTCAACTACAATTTTTGACAATTTTGACAATTTTTATGAAAGGGAGAAACCTTTCATTCGATAAATGCAATACACTTTTCAAAACATGTTCAATTTTTAAAAACTGTCAAAACTTTTGTTGAAAACTCAATTTTTGATCTCTCAACTATATAAATTTGACAGTATTTCTAAGAGAAAATGTCAAAATGTTCAAAAGTTGCCCAACTGTCAAATTTTAGCTGTATTACAGATAACTGTATACGTAAACAAACATTGATAATGACTGAAATTAAAATCCATGGTTACGTAACGCGTGTTTAATGCTTCAAATGAATTGTAACATCAAAAGTGTAACTTTTTTTAGTTGTTGTTTACGTGTAGAATGTAACGCTACTGGAGGGTTATTGTGTTCGCGCATGCGCATCGTGGCCGACAAAGGAGCGTCCGAGACGGGAACAAAGAGGCCATGTAAGTCCGCCATTTTGTAAAGTGAGATAGATACAAGTGTTGTTGGCGATTTTCCGCGTATTCCAGCGCTAGCCGGCTAGTTTTTCCGCGTGCCCCACTAGCCCCAAGTCCACGCCGCCCCGTTGACATGATAAACCGCCCCCTCGACCCCTAACACCGCAACTATCGGCTGAAACCGCGACGGCGTCCTTCCCGAAGTGAGACGCACCAGGCCGAGGTAAATGGTTTTCTTTGTTACTTACACATATCCTTATTTCATTTCATTTTATCAGCGTCTTTGTTTGTAAAAAGAGATAAATTGCAGACGCTGTGAGAGATGAAAAACTTTCAAATGCCGGCGTCTCGGTGGCGCGCGTCGCGCCGCCGGGGGGCGCCCACCCTCCGCGGATATTAACAACGGCTAAATTACAGGTGATTCCAACCATCATGTTTGACCCAAACACCATCACAACACAGTCCCAAATCCAGTACGGACAGCAACAGTCCGACAAACCGGACAAGGGACCGGACAATAAACAGCAGCAGCAGCAGCAACAACAGCAACAAGCCTTCCCCTCGTTCTGCTATGCAAACGTGAACATGATACATAAAATTGAGCCGACCACTCAGGCCCACAGCTCCACAGTGAACATGTCACAGCTCTCCGATGACAAATGCTACATCACACAGCCATTCAGCTACAACTATGCGCTGGTCAATCAAATGTCGCTGGCACAGACCAACATCAGCAATATCACCTTTAAATGTGAGGTTTGTGGACTTATGTTTGCTCATTTGAGTCTTCTGAATCATCATAAGCGGGTTCATCAACAGCAGCAGCAACAGCAGCCCGAAACGCAACAGATTACTGTGCAGGTGCAGCAGCAGCCACAGCAGATACAAATTGTTTCCGCAGATAGAATCAGGTGAGAATTCTACTGTTCTTTTAGTTTAAAACAGTCTCAGACTACAAGTCTGGCCTCTGAAATTAAATTACTCACATATATTCCTCAGTCACAAATAGTTAATAGATAATTGTGCTGTTTTTTTAGTTATAAGCTATTTGTAAATGACTACAAGTGTAGCCTGTATTATTACTTAATTTAGATGATAACCCTACATATTTTGTACCCTCACATATATTCCTCAGTCACAAATAGTTAATAGATCGTAGAATCTGTTTTATAATCCCAGAAATAATAATATAAATAATTCCTAGATCATAAATACTTATTTCTAAACTGAGGGTTATACATATAATGCTTAGATTTATTATAATGTTTATCACAATTGGCTGTAGCTTTGCTACCCTCCAGCCAACTATCCAGAACAATTGGCTGCACAGTTTCAATTTATACTGAGGCTACATTAAACTGAGGCGATATTTTCAAATCTATATGTATTCAATTTTTTTTATTTCTGAAGTTATAAGGTATAAATGAAACTTGAGGCAACTATTAGTGTTATTTATAAAACTGTAGCCTCAGTTTGAACATTATTTTATTTGCATATAGCATACATAATTTATAAATATGACACATACTGGCTTTACTTTATAGATGTTGCCCTCAGCTCATAAATAATTACTTGTGAACTGAGGCTCAAAACTTGAAAAGTGTAGCTGCAATAATGTGTAGGTATATTTTCAAATAATTAATAATAATTTATTAGATTACTAATATATATATTCAATAATGTATCCTCAGTTTAAAATCATATTATCCAAGAATGGCCTCAGTTTCAAACTAGTTTGTATGCACAGAAAGTAAATTATTTTAATATTTTTTAAATATAATTACATATATTTTGCATACTTTATACATATAACCCTCAGTTTATGGACAACAATATTCTTAAGTTTTAAATGTAGCCTCAGTTTGAAAATTATTTTGTTTGCACATAGCATACATAATTTATAAATATAACACAGATACTGACTGTACTTTATAGATGTTGCCCTCAGCTCATAAATAATTACTTGTGAACTGAGGCTCAAAACTTGAAATGTGTAGCTGCAATAATGTGTAGGTATATTTTCAAATAATTAATAATAATTTATTGGATTACTAATATATATATTCCATAATGTATCCTCAGTTAAAAATCATATTATCCAAAAATGGCCTCAGTTTCAAACTAGTTTGTATACACAGAAAGTACATTATTTTAATATTTTTCAAATATAACTACATGTACTTTGCATACTTTATAGGTATAACCCTCAGTTTATGGACAACAATAATCTTAAGTTTTAAATGTAGCCTCAGTTTGAAAATTATTTTGTTTGCTCATAGCATACATAATTTATAAATATGACACAGATACTGGCTGTACTTTATATATGTTGCCCTCAGCTCATAAATAATTACTAGTGAACTGAGGCTCAACACTTGAAATGTGTAGCTGCAATAATGTGTAATAGGTATATTTTCAAATAATTAATAATAATTTATTAGATTACTAATATATATTTTCCATAATGTATCCTCAGTTTATAATCATATTATCCAAGAATGGCCTCAGTTTCAAACTAGTTTGTATGCACAGAAAGTAAATTATTTTAATATTTTTTAAATATAACTACATATATTTTGCATACTTTATACATATAGCCCTCAGTTTATGGACAACAGTAATCTTAAGTTTTAAATGTAGCCTCAGTTTGAAAATTATTTTGTTTGCACAATGCATACATAATTTATAAATATGACACAGATACTGGCTGTACTTTATAGATGTTGCCCTCAGCTCATAAATAATTACTTGTAAACTGAGGCTCAAAACTTGAAAAGTGTAGCTGCAATAATGTGTAGGTATATTTTCAAATAATTAATAATCATTTATTAGATTACTAATATATATTTTCCATAATGTATCCTCAGTTTATAATCATAGTAGCCAAGAATGGCCTCAGTTTCAAACTAGTTTGTATGCACAGAAAGTAAATTATTTTAATATTTTTTAAATATAATTACATATATTTTGTATACTTTATACATATAACCCTCAGTTTATGGACAACAATAATCTTAAGTTTTAAATGTAGCCTCAGTTTGAAAATTATTTTGTTTGCACATAGCATACATAATTTATAAATATGACACAGATACTGGCTTTACTTAATAAATAAATATTGTCCTCAGCTCATAAATAATTACTTGTAAACTGAGGCTCAAAACTTGAAAAGTGTAGCTGCAATAATGTGTAGGTATATTTTCAAATAATTAATAATCATTTATTAGATTACTAATATATATTTTCCATAATGTATCCTCAGTTTATAATCATAGTAGCCAAGAATGGCCTCAGTTTCAAACTAGTTTGTATGCACATATAGTACATTATTTTAATTTTTTTTTAATATATAACTACATATATTTTGCATACTTTATAGGTATAACCCTCAGTTTATGGACAACAATAATCTTAAGTTTTAAATGTAGCCTCAGTTTGAAAATTATTTTGTTTGCACATAGCATACATAATTTATAAATATGACACAGATACTGACTGTACTTTATAGATGTTGCCCTCAGCTCATAAATAATTACTTGTGAACTGAGGCTCTAAACTCAAAAAGTGTAGCTGCAATAATGTGTAGGTATATTTTCAACTAATTAAAATGAAGGGCAACATTTTAATCTTAAACGAATTTGAGACTACTGTTATAAAAAAAAAACTGAGGACATTATCTTTGACACCAATTTTATCATATCAAAAAAATCCTCAGTTCAATTCTTTTGGTTTGTATATGTAAATTCCATTTGTTAGACATCAATAATTAATTGGAGTTGGAAGATATATTTTTCTCATAGTGTGTCCTCAGTTATGCACAACAGTAACCTCAAGTTTCAAAGGTAGCCTCAATATCACTTTGTTTGAACAGAATGTACATAATTGTATCATTTATAGATATGGCTACCAATACATGTCTTACTTTATAGGTGTCACCCTCAGTTCACAAATCATTATTTGTAAACTGAGGCTCATAGCTCCAAAATTTAGGTGTAATTTTTGTAGGTATATTTTCTAATAAATTAAAGTGTAAAATTTTAAACTGAGGGTACTCTTTGAACTTGTGGCAAATATTATGAATGTGGCCCACACAACTGAGGATATATATATATATATATTTATATATATATATATTTATATATATATATATTTATATATATATATATATTTATATATATATATATATATATATATATATATATATATATATATAAATTTTAAACTGAGGGTACCCTTGAAACCAAAATGTTATACAACAATTGTTGATTTAAAAAGTTTTCAAGGTCAACTTTCTCTTGATCTCTGAATATTATTTTGTTGTTTGGAATATACAGTCTGACTAATCTTTTTGTCACCCTGGATTTCTGCAAGATCAAAATAAATTACATGTTGTATATAGTTTTTCAAGGTCAACATATGTAATTTCTCCTTTCCAAGGTCAAAACCCCTTACGTCAATTTAAATGTTTCAAGGCTAAATCCTCTAACTACCAAATTAGACGTTAATTTTTTTCTCCATTCAAGGTCAAAATATATACACCAATATTTGCCCTTATATAATTTTATCTCTTCAAGGTCAAAGCAGTTACACTCTGTACAAAATTTTAGCCTCTTCAAGGTCAAAATTAGTTACACTCTGTACACAATTTGAGTCTCTTCAAGGTCACAATTGACACAGCTGCATATGATTTGTCTTCTTTCAAGGTGAAAATAAATACAACTCATATATGGTTTGCCCTTGATTCTTATTATTTATTTTATGTTCAAAGGCTAAATCTTGTAACTATAATTTGACATTGATTTTTTTTTTAAATTGACACCGGCATATGATTTGCTCTCCTATCTGTTTTCAAGGTCAAAATAGTTACAATCTGATATTTGTCCATATATGTTTTTATCTCTTTTCAAGGGGAAAATTTATTTTCAAGGTCACAATTGATACACCCACATATAATATGTTCTCATTTCAAATAAATACACCCTGTATATGATTTGACCATGGTTATTTCTTTATTTATTTTTTCTATAGATAATTATAATTTGACCTTGATTTTTTTAAAAATTGACACCTGCATATGATTTGCTCTCCTTCCAACTATTTTCAAGGTCAAAATAGTTATACTCTAATATTTGTCTATTTATGTTTTTATCTCTTTTCAAGGTGACAATATATTTTCAAGGTCACAATTGATACACCCACATGTTCTCATTTCACGATGAAAATAAATACACTCTGTATATGGTTTGACCCTGATTAGTTCTTCTTTATTTTTTTTCTTCTATAGATAACTCTAATTTGGCCTTGATTTTTTTTAAATTGACACTTTCATATGATTTGCACTCCTTCCATTTATTTTCAAGGTCAAAATAGTTACACTCTAATATTTGTCCATATATGTTTTTATCTCTTTTCAAGGTGAAAATTTATTTTCAAGGTCATAATTCATACACCCACATATGATATGTTCTCATTTCAAGATGAAAATAAATACACCCTGTATATGGTTTGATCCTGATTATTTCTTCTTTATTTTTTTTCTCTATAGATAACTATAATTTGACCTTGATTTTTTTAAAATTGACACCTACATATGATTTGCTCTCCTTTCATCTATTTTCAAGGTCAATATAGTTACACTCTATTATTTGTCCATATATGTTTTTATCTCTTTTCAAGGTGAAAATTTATTTTCAAGGTCACAAATGATACACCCACATATGATATGTTCTCATTTCAAGATGAAAATAAATACACCCTGTATATGGTTTGACCCTGATTATTTCTTCTTTATTTTATTTTTTCTATAGATAACTATAATTTGACCTTGATTTTTTTTAAATTGACACCTGCATATGATTTGCTCTCCTTCTATCTCTTTCAAGGTCAAAATAGTTACACTCTAATATTTGTCCATATATGTTTTTATCTTTTTTCAAGGTGAAAATTTATTTTCAAGGTCACAATTGATACACCCACATATGATATGTTCTCATTTCAAGATGAAAATAAATACACCCTGTATATGGTTTGACCCTAATTATTTCTTCTTTATTTTTTTTTTCTATAGATAACTTTAATTTTACCTAGATTTTTTTTAAATTGACACCTGCATATGATTTGCTCTCCTTCCATCTATTTTCAAGGTCAAAATAGTTGACTTTAATATTTTTCCATATATGTTTTTATCTTTTTTCAAGGTGAAAATTTATTTTCAGGGTCATAATTGATACACCCACATATAATATGTTCTCATTTCAAGATGAAAATAAATACACCCTGTATATGGTTTGACCTTGATTATTTCTTCTTTATTTTTTTTTCTCTATAGATAACCTTGATTTTTTTTAATTGACACCTGCATATGATTTGTTCTATCTATTTTCAAGGTCAAAATAGTTACACTCTGATATTTGTCGATATGTTTTTTATCACTTTTCAAGGTGAAAATTTATTTTCAAGGTCACAATTGATACACCCACATATGATATGTTCTAATTTCAAGGTGAAAATAAATACACCCTGTATATGGTTTGGCCCTGATTATTTCTTCTTTATTTATTTTGTTCTTCAAAGGCCAATTGCTGTAACTATATAATTTGACCTTGATTTTTTTAGAACTTGACACCCACAAATGATTTGTTCTCCTTTCAAGGTCAAAATAGATACACCCCGTATATAGTGCGACCCTATTTTTCAAGGTTAAAATAGATACACCCAGTATATAGTACAACCATATTTTTCAAGGTCAAAATTAAATTTATATATCCCATATGTAGGTCACACCCTGTACATAGTTTGATCTTGATTTTTTTTTAAATGCTCCAGGGCTTTCTCAAAAGGTCACAAGGTCAAACTATATCATACCGCATACAGTTTGACATGGTTTTTCACAAGGTTACCCCGTATATGATTTCATATTATTTCTCAAGGTTAAAATAGATACACCTCATATCTAATTTGACCTTATCAAGGTCACAATAGACACTCCCATCTATAATTTAAAGTTTTTCAAGGTCAAAGTTTGATACATGGTTGTATAATATTTGATTTATTTTCAAGGTCAACAAGTTACATAATTTGACATTCCCATCTTTAATTCAACGTTTCTCAAGGTCAAAATTGATACATGGTGGTATAATATTTGATTTATTTTCAAGGTCAACAAGTTACATAATTTGACATTCCCATCTTTAATTCAACGTTTTTCAAGGTCAAAATTTATACATGGTGGTATAATATTTGATGATTTATTTTCAAGGTCAACAAGTTACATAATTTGATATTCCCATCTTTAATTCAACGTTTCTCAAGGTCAAAATTGATACATGGTGGTATCATATTTGATTTATTTTCAAGGTCAACAAGTTACATAATTTGACATTCCCATCTTTAATTCAACGTTTCTCAAGGTCAAAATTGATACATGGTGGTATAATATTTGATTTATTTTCAAGGTCAACAAGTTACAAAATTTGACATTCCCATCTTTAATTCAACGTTTTTCAAGGTCAAAATTGATACATGGTGGTATAATATTTGATTTATTTTCAAGGTCAACAAGTTACATAATTTGTCATTCCCATCTATAATTTAAAGTTTTTCAAGGTCAAAATTGATACATGGTGGTATAATATTTGATTTATTTTCAAGGTCAACAAGTTACATAATTTGACATTCCCATCTATAATTCAACGTTTCTCAAGGTCAAAATTGATACATGGTGGTATAATATTTGATTTATTTTCAAGGTCAACAAGTTACAAAATTTGACATTCCCATCTTTAATTCAACGTTTTTCAAGGTCAAAATTGATACATGGTGGTATAATATTTGATTTATTTTCAAGTTCAACAAGTTACATAATTTGACATTCCCATCTATAATTTAACGTTTTTCAAGGTCAAACTTGATAAATGGTTATATAATATTTGATTTATTTTCAAGGTCAACAAATTACATAATTTGATATTCCCATCTATAATTTAACGTTTTTCAAGGTCAAAGCTGATACATGGTGCTATAATATTTGATTTATTTTCAAGGTCAACCAGTTACATAATTTGACTTTTTTTTTTTCAAGATCACGCCCTTATTTCATTTGCTCTCCTTTCAAGGTCAAAATCGATACACCCCGTGTGTGATTTGACCTTGAGTATTGTTATTATTATTTTCAAATGTTTCAAGGCTATATGCTATATTATTTTCAAGGTCAAAATACCCAACTACGTACATCGCCTAATCTGATAATAATTTTCTACTGCAGATTTTCTTGTGAAGAGTGCGGGTTGACCTTCAACACGCAGCAGGACCTGAAAACCCACAAGATTCAGACGCACCAGCCGCAGCAGACGCAGCAACAGCAGCAACACCAGCCGCAGCAGCAGCAGCAGCAGCCCCAGAACACGCTGAAGATCAAAAACTGCGAGTCGTGCGGCGCGCCGCTGCCGCAGGACAGCAACAAGAAGCGGGCGGTGATGAAGGTCAAGTGCGAGACGTGCCTGAGCGCGGAGGCGATCCAGCCGCAAATCTTCGTGGTGGCGACGGCGCCGGCCGACAACACCGTCAAGTTCGAGGAGTCGACCGGCACGCAGACGCAGAACAACACGTCGGCGCTGGGCACGCAGAACACGATCCCGATCGGCGTGAAGAACAACCACCCGGTGAAGCGGCGGGGCGTGGCCTCGGTGACCAAGTGCACCAAGTGCAACGGCAGCGGCATCATCTTCATTGGCGGCGCGAAGAACCAGCAGAACAACGTGGACAAGCCGTTCCACTGCAACATCTGCAACGGCTCGTTCTCGCGGTACAGCTCGCTGTGGAGCCACAAGCGGCTGCACACCGGCGAGAAGAACTTCAAGTGCAATATCTGCGGGCTGGCCTTCGCGAAGGCCGCATACCTGAAAAACCATTCTCGAATTCATACAGGTACAATACAATAGTAATTAATTTAGAGTGCATTAAGAACTTTGGCGTTTGTTTTTTGATTGGTAAACCTGATGTATGGCAGATGACCTTCAATAACGGTTGTTTCAAGGTCAAGAGTGGTGGAGGGGAAGGGTGTGGCCTACGCGTATAGGCGGTAGGGAAATGGGGCGTGGGATATAAGGAGAGACGGTGAGGAAATGGGGCGTGGCATATACGGAGAGACGGTGGGGAAATGGGGCGTGGCCTATACGGAGAGACGGTGGGGCAATGGGGCGTGACATATACGGAGAGACGGTGGGGAAATGGGGCGTGGCATATAGGGAGAGACGGTGGGGAAATGGGGCGTAGCATATACGGAGAGACGGTGGGGAAATGGGGCGCGGCCTACGCGTATAGACGGTGGTGAAATGGGGCGTGACCTACGCGGTCAGACGGTGGGTAAATAGGGCGTGGCCTGCGCGGAGATGCTATGGGGTAAATGGGGCGTGGCCTATGTGGAGAAGCGGTGGAGCAAGTGAGCATGGACTACGCGGAGATGCGACAGGGAAATAAGGCCTGTCATACGCGGACTCGTGGCGGGAAATAGGCGTGGTATACATGGAGTGGTGGGAACATTGGGCGTGGCCTACGCGGAGAAGCGGTAGGGCAATTGAACGTGGCCTATGCGGCGGGGCAATTGAGCGTTGACTACGCGGAGAAAATAAGGCATGGCATACGTGGATTCGTGACGGGATAATGGGCGTATAAGTGGAGAGGTGGGGGTAAATGGGCGTGGCCTACAAGTAAAGGGGGCGTACTGCTTTCGAGTTTTAATAGTATATACTACTTTTTAAGCATTACAGTTGCTAATTATGTTCTGCAATAGGTGAGAAACCGTACCGGTGCAATGTTTGCGGCATGCAGTTCTCGCAGTCGCCGCATTTGAAGAACCACGAACGGATCCACTCGGGCGAACGGCCGTACGTCTGCGAGGTGTGCGACAAATCGTTCGCCCGCCACTCCACCCTTTGGAACCATCGCCGTATTCACACCGGCGAGAAGCCCTACAGGTGTGATATCTGCGGCTCTTGTTTCAACCAGGCGACGCATCTCAAAAACCACGCGAAGGTATGTAACAATTGTCTGTGTAGTTGTATGGAGGGTGGCTAAACACTTAAGCCTCAGAATAAAACCTCCCTTTAAAGACATTCACTCGTTCCACCAATCAAATCTGCGCTGCAAGCTAGTGAGGATGACTAGTTGTAAGTAACAATTAAAAATAGCCACTGGAACATTCGCAAACTATGTTTCACAACTCAAACTCAACGATTAGAATTCTAATTACATTCAATCACTTTGTGTCTTCAAGGTTCACAGTGGCGAGAAGCCGTTCAAGTGTGACATCTGCAGCGTGGGCTTCAGCGACCGCTTCGCGTTGAAGCGTCACCGGAACATACACGAGAAGTACGGCCGAACCAAGCCGAACATCCAAACGACCCCCGTGCAACAGGACAGCGTGGTGAATCCGGGGGACTCCGAGGAAGTCCCCCTGGACGGCCAGGGGGGTGACGACATTGTCGTGGAAACGAAGTACGAGGAGACTGAGATGACTGACGATATGACTGAAATCTCCGATCTGCAGGTGCAGCTCTCTTAAAGCAGGCAGCAAACTCTTTCGAAACATATTTAATTATACATTTTATTACAATTTACAATTATTATTATCATATTACATTATTTCATTTATCTTATGACTGAGCCATATTATTTGTATACTTAACTAAGATTAGATAGTTTTTTTTAGGAGGATGAATGACTTGTAAATATGTTAAATGACGCTTTAATAATTACATGTACATACTAGACATTGTCAGAAATATATTATATTATGCTAATTATTTGTTTTCATAACGACTGCGTATGACGACAAAATTCGATAATATTGAAAATCAATACATTTCAATACAATTTCATATAGAGGCATAATTTTATATTCTATGTAACTTATTTTAGTAACATTTTGTTGTATCTATTACAAAAAATACACTTTACCTGAAGAGATTATTCAATTTATCAAAAACTTTCAGGTAAAGTATGTTTATTATTGAAGTTACACATAAATTTTATTTAGATAAATTAATCACCACACTAAATAAGGCTGATATACAAAATTTCATAACGATTACTTTTGTCGACTAAAATCGGTAATTTTTAAAATTTACAAATATTGAACAATTTCAATATAATTTCATATAGAGCCATAATTTTAAATTCTATGTTGTTTATTTTAGTAACATTTTGCTGTAGCACTTACAAATATCACACTTTACCTGAAGAGATTATTCAAATTAGCAATAACTTTCAGGTAAAGTATGTTTATTATTGAAGTTACACATAAATTTTATTTAGATAAATTAATCATAACACTAAATAAGGCTGATATACAAAATTTCATAACAATTACGTTTGTCGACTAAAATCGGTAATTTTTAAAATTTACAAATATTGAACGATTTCATTATAATTTCATATAGAGCCATAATTTTAAATTCTATGTTGTTTATTTTAGTAACATTTTGCTGTAGCACTTATAAATATGACACTTTACCTGAAGAGATTATTCAAATTAGCAAAAACTTTCAGGTAAAGTATGTTTATTATTGAAGTTACACATAAATTTTATTTAGATAAATTAATCACCACACTAAATAAGGCTGATATACAAAATTTCATAACGATAATTTTTGTCGACTAAAATCGGTAATTTTTAAAATTTACAAATATTGAACAATTTCAATATTATTTCATATAGAGCCATTATTTTAAATTCTATGTTGTTTATTTTAGTAACATTTTGTTGTAGCACTTACAAATATCACACTTTACCTGAAGAGATTATTCAAATTAGCAATAACTTTCAGGTAAAGTATGTTTATTATTGAAGTTACACATAAATTTTATTTAGATAAATTAATCATAACACTAAATAAGGCTGATATACAAAATTTCATAACAATTACGTTTGTCGACTAAAATCGGTAATTTTTAAAATTTACAAATATTGAACGATTTCATTATAATTTCATATAGAGCCATAATTTTAAATTCTATGTTGTTTATTTTAGTAACATTTTGCTGTAGCACTTATAAATATGACACTTTACCTGAAGAGATTATTCAAATTAGCAAAAACTTTCAGGTAAAGTATGTTTATTATTGAAGTTACACATAAATTTTATTTAGATAAATTAATCACCACACTAAATAAGGCTGATATACAAAATTTCATAACGATTACGTTTGTCGACTAAAATCGGTAATTTTTAAAATTTACAAATATCGAACAATTTCTATATAATTTCATATAGAGCCATAATTTTAAATTCTATGTTGTTTATTTTAGTAACATTTTGCTGTAGCACTTACAAATATAACACTTTACCTGAAGAGATTATTCAAATTAGCAAAAACTTTCAGGTAAAATATGTTTATTATTGAAGTTACACATAAATTTTATTTAGATAAATTAATCACCACACTAAATAAGGCTGATATACAAAATTTTATAACGATTACGTTTGCCGACTAAAATCGGTAATTTTTAAAATGTATAAATATTGAACAATTTCAATATAATTTCATATAGAGCCATGATTTTAAATTCTACGTTATTTATTTTAGTAACATTTTGCTGTAGCACTTACAAATATAACACTTTACCTGAAGAGATTATTCAAATTATCAAAAACTTTCAGGTAAAGTATGTTTATTATTGAAGTTACACATAAATTTTATTTAGATAAATTTATCATAACACTAAATAAGGCTGATATACAAAATTCCATAACGATTACGTTTGTCGACTAAAATCGGTAATTTTTAAAATGTATAAATATTGAACAATTTCAATATAATTTCATATAGAGCCATGATTTTAAATTCTACGTTATTTATTTTAGTAACATTTTGCTGTAGCACTTACAAATATAACACTTTACCTGAAGAGATTATTCAAATTAGCAAAAACTTTCAGGTAAAGTATGTTTATTATTGAAGTTACACATAAATTTTATTTAGATAAATTAATCACCACACTAAATAAGGCTGATATACAAAATTTCATAACGATTACGTTTGTCGACTAAAATCGGTAATTTTTAAAATTTACAAATATCGAACAATTTCAATATAATTTCATATAGAGCCATAATTTTAAATTTTATGTTGTTTATTTTAGTTACATTTTGTTGTAGCACTTACAAATATAACACTTTACCTGAAGAGATTATTTAAATTACCAATAACTTTCAGGTAAAGTATGTTTATTATTGAAGTTACACATACATTTTATTTAGATAAATTAATCATAACACTAAATAAGGCTGATATACAAAATTTCATAACGATTACGTTTGTCGACTAAAATCGGTAATTTTTAAAATTTACAAATATTGAACAATTTCAATATAATTTGATATAGAGCCATAATTTTTAATTCTATATTGTTTATTTTAGTAACATTTTGCTGTAGCACTTACAAATATGACACAATTAGGTTTTATATAAAGCCTGCCCTGTGATTGGTTGACGGATGAACCATGACGCTGTAACGGATAGCCTTTGTACATATAATTATTTATGACTACAATGCAACATTCATAAATAATTCTACGTGTTACATTTGTTAGTGTGTAATGATAATTAAAAACAAGTTTTTTTTGATATTCAATTGGTACCAGAAATTCCGCGTGCGCTACTGTGCGCAGGTGATGTAATATCCCTATGCCATTGTCCCTGGTGGCTTTGTAGGTCGTAGGGTTGGCAGCAAACAGTTGCAGGTTGTGAGTGTGTGCGGCTGAGATGTCGGATTTAGGAAGTGGAGATGAAGGGTCGAGTTCGCAAAGTGAGTAGCTCGCTCCGGCGGGTGCCCGCGGGCCCCCACGAGTGAGGGGCTCGCGGCGCCGGCCGCCGCCACCGCTGTCCGTCCCGCAAACGGCCGTTTGCCCGCACTGTTTGACGGCCCGAACAGATGACAACCGATGCAAGATGGCCGGCCCTCCGACCTTCAACTTTGCGTTTGTTGGCCTGCCTCGGCGTAGGGGGAGTGCTGTATGCGGTGCTTTAGATGGGGGCTGGTGCGTGCGGGCCGGTTGTACCCCGGTGGGGGGCTGTCGGGCGCGGGGTGGCCGGCGGTGGCGGCTTTCAGCCGGTTTTCCGCACACAACCCGTCGCGTATTGTCATAGGCTGGAGAGATGACCTTGGCCAATAGTGATTCGGTTGAGAATCGTCTGTCATCTCCTGCGGGCTTCCCTTATCAATTCATAATCGGATGGGATTTAATCTGATGGCACCTGCCTAATTGATTGTGTTTTTAGAATACCATCAAGGAATGGAACAGGGAAATGCAGATTTTGACCCAGGTATGTTGTGCTAGAAACTCTAACTCTGGTGATGACTCAGAAATTCCATGAATTCTCCCAGAGTTGAGCCAGTAGTAATAGTAAGCAATGTGAGTCACTCATTCATTCATAACCATTATCACTCTTGAATGTGTGCTGGTGCATGTGTGTTGTGTGTGTGCATTAAGATCCATGTGGCGCAAGTGATGGAATGGCCCTTTGAACGAATGCAGCACTGGATTGATCCAAGTAATAACTACAATATCATATATATTTTTTAATTTGGCCTCGTACCAGCATTTCATATTCGTTTCATTGTTGCAGGTCAACAGGGCCAGATGGAACAGGAGCTTGCAACCAAAATGCTTCAGATACAGAGCAAAAGATTCTATCTGGACGTGAAACAAAATCGAAGGGGAAGGTTTATTAAAGTTGCAGAGGTAAATACATTACATATGTTGTGGTATGTACAATGTTTCTTTTTGAATGAGATCTACCATTACAATTACAACATCGAAGCAATAACTACTTTCGTATGGTAATATTGTTAATGTACACAAAACACTTGAAACTAGTAAGTAAACAGCTGATGTTCATTATTACATATGTTCTGGTATGTACAATGTTTCTTTTTGAATGAGATCTACCATTACAATTACAACATCGAAGCAATATCTACTTTCGTATGGCAATATTGTTAATGTACACAAAACACTTCAAACTAGTATGTAAACAGCTGATGTTAAAATTTCGTCAGCTGATGCATTAAAATTATACAATTTAGCTGTTTCTACAATAACCGAGTTTAAATCTTAAACTAAGTTTAAGCTAGTTAACTGACTATAGTACAACTTATGCTAATTGTTGAGTTTTTCTAGGTTAATCTTGCAGTGTGGTCAGATTTTGGAAATTTCACGATTAAAACTTAAACTAAGTTTTAACTAATTAGCTAACTATAAAACAAAACTAAGTTTAAGCTAGTTAACTAACTATAGCACAATTTGCCCTAAAAGTTGTTGTGTTTTTCTCGGTTAACCCTGCAGTGTGGTCAGACTTTGGAATTTTCATGATTAAAACTTAAACTAAGTTTAAACCAATTAGTTAACTATAAAACAATACTAAGTTTAAGCTAATTAACTAACTATAGAACAACTTGCCCTAAAAAATGTTGAGTTTTGTTGGTTCCTGCAGTGTGGTCAGATTTTGTAAATTTCACTTAAACCAAGTTTAAACTAATTAGCTAACAATAAAACAAAACTAAGTTTAAGCTAATTAACTAACTATAGCACAATTTGCCCTAAAAGTTGTTGAGTTTTTCTTGGTTAATCCTGCAGTGTGGTCAGGTTTTGGAAATTTCATGATTAAAACTTAAACTAAGTTTAAGCTAATTAGCTAACTATAGGACAAAACTAAGTTTAAGCTAATTAGCTAACTATAGAATAACTTGCCCTAAAAATTGTTGAGTTTTTCTTGACTAATCCAGCAGCGTTGTCAGATTTTGAAAATTTCACGTTTAAAACTTATATTAAGTTTAAGCTAATTAACGAACTATAGAACAAAACTAAGTTTATGCTAATTAATTAACTACAGAACAACTTGCCCTAAAAGTTGTTGTTTCTCAGTTAATTCAGGTCAGATTTTGGTAAAAATTGTACCCATTGAAATTTCTATTTATTGCTCATAATATCTCAATTATCAATATGTTGATATTTGCCTGAATATAGATAGTTCAATACTGTTTCCTGATTATAGATAGTTTGATACAGTTTCCTGATTATAGATAGTTCAATACAGTTTCTTGATTATAGATAGTTCGATACAGTTTCCTGATTATAGATAGTTTGATACAGTTTCCTGATTATAGATAGTTTGATACAGTTTCCTGATTATAGATAGTTTGATACAGTTTCCTGATTATAGATAGTTTGATACAGTTTCCTGATTATAGATAGTTCAATACAGTTTCTTGATTATAGATAGTTCAATACAGTTTCTTGATTATAGATAGTTTGATACAGTTTCCTGATTATAGATAGTTCGATACAGTTTCCTGATTATAGATAGTTCGATACAGTTTCCTGATTATAGATAATTTGATACAGTTTCCTGATTATTGATAGTTCGATACAGTTTCCTGATTATAGATAGTTCGATACAGTTTCCTGATTATAGATAGTTGCATACAGTTTCCTGGTTATAGATAGATCTACAGTTAGTTTTTATTCTATAGTGTCAATCACTAAATAATATTCTCGTTTCATCATTGACTACTGCTTTAGTGCTAAGGGATTAAAGTAAAATGACTAGATCATGTCAGGTGTGTTCAAGAAAGTATATCTGTCTTTTTTATTCCCTAGGGAATAATGTTAATCACCTTGATTCTGATTGTCAGGTGTAAAATGTCTACTTTACGCCCTGTATACCAGATGTAAAATGCCTACTTTACTCCCTGAATGTCAGGTGTAAAATGTCTTCTTTGCGCCCTGTATACCAGATGTAAAATGCCTACTTTACTCCCTGAATGTCAGGTGTAAAATGTCTACTTTACGCCCTGTATGCCAGATGTAAAATGCCTACTTTACTCCCTGAATGTCAGGTGTAAAATGTCTACTTTACGCCCTGTATATCAGATGTAAAATGCCTACTTTACTCCCTGAATGTCAGGTGTAAAATGTCTACTTTACGCCCTGTATAGCAGATGTAAAATGCCTACTTTACTCCCTGAATGTCAGGTGTAAAAGTCTACTTTACACCCATTATACCAGATGTAAAATGCCTACTTTACTCCCTGAATGTCAGGTGTAAAATGTCTATTTTACACCCTGTATACCAGATGTAAAATGCCTACTTTACTCCCTGAATGTCAGGTGTAAAATGTCTACTTTACGCCCTGTATATCAGATGTAAAATGCCTACTTTACTCCCTGAATGTCAGGTGTAAAATGTCTACTTTACGCCCTGTGTACCAGATGTAAAATGCCTACTTTACTCCCTGAATGTCAGGTGTAAAATGTCTACACCCTGTATACCAGGTGTAAAATGCCTACTTTACTCCCTGATTGTCAGGTGTAAAATGTCTACTTTACGCCCTGTGTACCAGATGTAAAATGCCTACTTTACTCCCTGAATGTCAGGTGTAAAATGTCTACTTTACACCCTGTATACCAGATGTAAAATGCCTACTTTACTCCCTGTATACAGAATGTAGAATGCCCATTTTACTTCCTTTGTATGTGATGTAAACTACCTACTGTGCATACTGGAGGTGAAATGCCTACTTTACTCCCTGTATACAAGACATGCCTATTTTACTACTGGTTGCTGAAAAATACACTTATAAACAATTTTGTGATATAATCATTTACTACCTAGTAAATGCTTACTTTACTCCCGGTGGGCTAAAATACACCCACAATACCTAAAATACTTACTTTACTCCCTGTATACAGGGCTGTAAAATGTCTTTTTTACTTTTTTCTATAAAATATTTAAACACCTACTTTACTCCTTGTAAACAGGGCGTAAAATGTCTGCTTTACTTTTTAATAAAAGATTTAAATGCCTACCTTCCTAACTGTACACAGGACATAAATGGCCTTCTTTACTCCCGGTAACTGATAAACATACTTGCCTAATACTTTACTCCCAGTATATCGTGCGTAACGTGCCTACTTTACTTCCTGAATACCGGATGTAAAATGCCTACTACCCGTATACCGAGCGTAAAATACTTTACCCCCTGTGTACCAGATGTAAAATACCTACTTTACTACTTGTATAATACAGTTTTTGACGTTTTTTGACATTTTTCATGTTTTTCACGTTTTTAACGTTTTTTCGACATTTTTCACGTTTTTGACGTTTTTTTGACATTTTTCACGTTTTGACGTTTTTTTGACATTTTTCACGTTTTGACGTTTTTTGACATTTTTCACGTTTTTGACGTTTTTTGACATTTTTCACGTTTTTGACATTTTTTATATTTTTCACTTTCTTGACGTTTTTTGGCATTTTTCACGTTTTTGACGTTTTTTGGCATTTTTCACGTTTTTGACGTTTTTTTGACATTTTTCACGTTTTGACGTTTTTTTGACATTTTTCACGTTTTTGACATTTTTCACGTTTTGACGTTTTTTTGACATTTTTGACGTTTTTTGACATTTGTCACGTTTTGACGTTTTTTGACATTTTTCACGGTTTTGACGTCTTTTTGACATTTTTCACGTTTTTTAAGGTTTTTGACGTTTTTTTTGACATTTTCTACGTTTTTGACGTTTTTTGACATTTTTCACGTTTTTAACGTTTTTTCGACATTTTTCACGTTTTTGACGTTTTTTTGGCATTTTTCACGTTTTGACGTTTTTTTGACATTTTTCACGTTTTTTACGTTTTTTGACATTTTTCACGTTTTTGACATTTTTTATATTTTTCACCTTCTTGACTTTTTGACATTTTTCACGTTTTTGACGTTTTTTTGGCATTTTTCACGTTTTTTACATTTTTCACGTTTTGACATTTTTCACGTTTTTGACGTTTTTTTGACATTTTTCACGTTTTTGACGTTTTTTGACATTTTTCACGTTTTTGACATTTTTTATATTTTTCACTTTCTTGACGTTTTTTGACATTTTTCACGTTTTTGACGTTTTTTGGCATTTTTCACGTTTTTGACGTTTTTTTGACATTTTTCACGTTTTGACGTTTTTTTGACATTTTTCACGTTTTTGACATTTTTCACGTTTTGACGTTTTTTTGACATTTTTGACGTTTTTTTACATTTGTCACGTTTTGACGTTTTTTGACATTTTTCACGGTTTTGACGTCTTTTTGACATTTTCACGTTTTTTAAGGTTTTTGACGTTTTTTTTGACATTTTCTACGTTTTTGACGTTTTTTGACATTTTTCACGTTTTTACCGTTTTTTCGACATTTTTCACGTTTTTGACGTTTTTTTGGCATTTTTCACGTTTTGACGTTTTTTTTGACATTTTTCACGTTTTTTACGTTTTTTGACATTTTTCACGTTTTTGACATTTTTTATATTTTTCACCTTCTTGACTTTTTGACATTTTTCACGTTTTTGACGTTTTTTGGCATTTTTCACGTTTTTTACATTTTTCACGTTTTGACATTTTTCACGTTTTTGACGTTTTTTTGACATTTTTCACGTTTTGACGTTTTTTTTTGACATTTTTCACGTTTTTGACGTTTTTTGACATTTGTCACGTTTTTGACGTTTTTTGACATTTTTCACGGTTTTGACGTCTTTTTGACATTTTTCACGTTTTTTAAGGTTTTTGACATTTTTCACGTTTCTAACGTTTTTTCGACATTTTTCACGTTTTTGGCGTTTTTTTGACATTTTTCACGTTTTGACGTTTTTTTTTTGACATTTTTCACGTTTTTGACGTTTTTTGACATTTGTCACGTTTTTGACGTTTTTTGACATTTTTCACGGTTTTGACGTCTTTTTGACATTTTTCACGTTTTTTAAGGTTTTTGACATTTTTCACGTTTCTAACGTTTTTTCGACATTTTTCACGTTTTTGACGTTTTTTTGACATTTTTCACGTTTTGACGTTTTTTTTGACATTTTTACGTTTTTGACGCTTTTTTCATTTGTCACGTTTTTGATGTTTTTTGTCATTTCTCACGTTTTTGACGTCTTTTTGACATTTTTCACGTTTTTGACGTTTTTTGAAATTTTTCACGTTTTTGACGTTTTTTTGACATTTTCCACGTTTTTGATGTTTTTTGACATTTTTCATGTTTTTCACGTTTTTAACGTTTTTTTGACATTTTCCACGTTTTTGACGTTTTTTTGACATTTTTCACGTTTTGACGTTTTTTTTTGACATTTTTTACGTTTTTGACGTTTTTTGACATTTTTCACGTTTTTGACATTTTTTATATTTTTCACGTTCTAGACTTTTTTTTGACATTTTTCACATTTTTGACATTTTTCACGTTTTTGACGTTTTTTTGAAATTTTTTATATTTTTCACGTTTTTGACGTTTTTGACATTTTTCACGTTTGACATTTTTGATATTTTTCACGTTTTTTTGACATTTTTCACGTTTTTGACGTCCTTTTGACATTTAGAGTTTAGCGTTAAATTCGTTTTTAGGTAGTTAGACGTGTATTGAACAACTGGTCCTTGTTTTTTTGATTATCACATGTTGGTGCGCATGCGCATCGGCACATGACGCTTTAAATAGAGTTTAGCGTAAAATTCGTTTTTAGGTAGTTAGACGTGTATTTAAAAAACTGGTCCTTGGTTTTTTCATTATGCTGGTGCGCATGCGCATCGTCACGTGACGATTTAAATAGAGTTTACCGTTAAACTCGTTTTTGGGTAGTTGGACGAGTATTAAAAAACTGGTCCTTGTTTTTTATTATCACGTGATGGTGCGCATGCGCATCGGCTCGTGACGCTTTAAATGGAGTTTAGCGTTAAATTCGTTTTTATGTAGTTTGGGGTGTATTGAACAACTGGTCCTTGTTTTTTTTTTATTATTACGTGTTGGTGCGCATGCGCATCGGCACGTGATGTTATTAAATGGAGTTTACCGTTAAACTCGTTTATGGGTAGTTCAAAAACTGGTCCTTGTTTTTTTTTATTATCATGTTCTAGTGCGCATGCGCATCGGCACGTGTCGCTTTAAATAGAGTTTACCGTTAATTTATGATTATATGAAGAACTCTCAAACATGGAAACTATTCTAAAAGCCTACGAGAAAGAAAATAAAAGACTGAAAAAGTAGTAGACTTAACTAGACAGATTTTTTTCTGTGTGTGTTTAGATTGGGGCAGATGGTAGAAGATCCCAAATCTTCCTGGCCCTGTCGACGGCGGGCGAGTTCCGAGACCATCTGAGCGCGTTCAGCGACTTCTACTCGTCGCTGGGCCCGCCCAACCCGGACAGCGTGCCGGAGGACGGCAAGCTGAAGAGCGAGATGATGATCAAGGACAACCGCCGCTACTACCTGGACCTGAAGGAGAACTCGCGGGGCCGCTTCCTGCGCGTCTCGCAGACGATAACGCGCGGCGGGCCGCGCTCGCAGGTCGCGATCCCCGCGCAGGGCATGATCGAGTTCCGGGACGCGCTCACCGACCTGCTCGACGAGTTCAGCTGCGACGAGCACTCGTACAAGCCGGACCTGCCCGAGGGCCGCCACCTGCACGTCGACAACAAGAACTTCTACTTCGACGTCGGCCAGAACAACCGCGGCGTCTACATGCGCATCAGCGAGGTGAAGACCAACTTCCGCACGGCCATCACCGTCCCGGAGAAGAGCTGGCCGCGGTTCAGGGACATCCTGGCCGACTATTGCGATAAGATCAAGCAGCAACAGGACCAACAGCCGTTGGTAAGATACACTACTTACTATAATTACACTAATCCAAGATCATGGCCATACAATGTTTAGGTACTCAATCATTCAAGGTCACAATTCCCCCCCACTCTCTGATATTTGCCTCCCCCCTCCATTTCCTTAACTGTCATTCATTTATGAGTTCTATGATACACTACTTACTATAATTACACTAATCCAAGATCATGGCCATACAGTGTTTAGGTACTCAATCATTCAAGGTCAGAATTTCCCCCCCACTCTCTGACCTTTGCCCCCCCCTCCATTTCTTTAACTGTCATTCATTTATGAGTTCTATGACTTGACAATGAGGTTTCATGAATGGTTGTAGTTCTTTCAGATTCATTCACGTGCGAGTCAAAAGTGTTCACACAGATCTATTTTTAGCGTTTCAATATTTCTAGGGAAATGGTACTGGACAGCAACAAGACACGGGACCCAAATAAGAAGGGGGACCCGCCCAGCAATCCTCCTACTCAGAGCCCTTCTTACAACCAATTGTGATTAGATCTTTAAATTATTTTTTTATTATGTTGTTAGTATCAAAATTTTATATATTATTATAACTTCACGCAGGGATGAGTGCGGGGGGCGGGCGCCAGCACTGCGCGCCGCCCCTCCCGCCACTCACTTTAACTATATTATTATTACTACGTGTTTTTATTATTAACTGATTAATGATTATATTATTGTTTTTCATTGTTTTTATTTGTAAGTAGTTGAGCTAGTCAGGTGGTGGGAGGGGCCCCCGTCGAGCTAGAGGCCGGCGCGTGCGCATGCGCGCGCGCGCTCCCCGTTGTCATCCAACGCTAAAAAGTGTGCGCCGGCCCGCCCGCCTCTCCACCCGCCCCCAAGAAAATTTAAAAAAGCAGGCTTTTAGACCTCAGAGATGATTGAAAAAAAAATAATTATATAAATGTTGCTAAATTATTAACAACTCGTCCCAGGGCCGCAGGTGACGAGTCTAAATTGTATTATTATAATTATATTATTATTATTATTATATGAGATGCGCTGAAATGCTGGACATTTTATGATATATTATATATAAATATAAATTATATTATATAAATTAATTAAAAAATGAGAAATAATAAGCGCCAGTGGCGGCCCCCTCCACCCGGTCGGATGAAAAATTGTAGCCGAAAAAAAAAAGTACAAAATAATCAAACTCCTCCCACACAAATGACGCAATCAGTTTTAGAAACGTGGCAAACCAATAGAAATGAAAAATGGGGACGGGGCCGGCATCGGGCGGCTCTCCTCGATCGCAGGAGCTCCAATCTAGTACCTAATTACTATACGAGAGGAGCGAGGGCTCCCTTGTGCGTGGGGGCCCGGTCCGTTGGGCGCCACCGCTCGACCCTACAACCCAGAACGTCTCAAAACCGCCAGTATTGTGTACAGTGCGTCCAGCGGTGGCGCTGCTCTCTAGATAAGGCCATGTGTTCTTTAATTCATTGGTAAAAAAAAACATAGATGTTATACTAGGTAGGACATTCGTGGGGGGGGGGGGGGGGGTCGCGCGCATGCGCTCTCTCCCCCTTCTTGTGGTGTTTTTAGCAGGTTCTAGTTTGGTAATGTTCACGGATTAAAAAAAAAGCGCCGGCCATTGGCCAGACAACACACACACACACAACACACACTCATTGTTTATATTTGAACAAACAAAAGAATGTTATTTTGAAGAAGAAAAAAAAGAACGTTCAGTTACGACAAAGAAAAAGTAATAAACATTTTTAAAAACTTAAAAATCAACAAAAAATTGCAAAAAAAAAATAACTAACATTATAACTCGTAACGAGATCTCTTTATATCATCAATCCCCCTCTTCTTTCAGTATTTTCCATCCGTTTGTAAATCATAAATAAAAACCGCCCCCTGCTTCTTATCTTCAACTTATTCAACCGTTCAACTGTTTTTTTTTTAGTTTACGTACGCGCGAACCGCTCCCGGCCGCCCCCACGCACCACCTCACACCACCCATCAAATAAATTTTGTAAGTGCTGCGGCGGCGGTGCGGGAGCGGGCCTCGGAACAAGCGTGACTGCCGCCCTCCCCCGTACTATTGTTACACCCCCCACTCTTCCTCCTTCCAATTCCTCGATCTACAATCCCGTCGGCTTTTATTTATGGTTCGAAAATCGCAGTGAAACAAGAAACGGTTGTTTATTTCCTTTTTGCGTGTTTACAAATTGTAATTTGTATGTTTGCCAGAAGAGGAAATAAAAGACGCTGTTTACGTTTTTGATTTTATTCCATTAGGTTTAAGATGTGTAGACGCGCATGCGCACTGTAACAAGCAACAGTGCGCATGCGCGACTATTTATTATTAATTTAGACCCTATGTACAATACAACTGAGGTCAATGGACACAGTACACACTCAGTCATCTAAGACTAGCTCGTACGAGTGACCAGTCCATCTTTGTCTTGCGTGTACTGGGTCACCATTCGCCTCGTGTGCCTTTTGATTTTGATTGTCACAAGATCCATATTTTTGTGATTTGGTTACGAAATTTTATATAGAAACAGTAATGTATATCTAATAACGGATCATTTAATGCTAAATTGACTCAAGTCAAGTATTTTTTGAAATTTCTAAAAAAACTGAGGTGCTTTGCTTCTAGGTGAATACAACATAAGCTCATATCTGAAACTGAAGTGATGTTTTGCCCCTGATTATGGATACCATCCAACAAAACCTCAGAAATGAAACTGAGGACAATGGTCTACAATTAAAACAGCATAATTCAAAAGACGGAATTGACGTGAATTAACTGCGTCTAGGTGAAATACAACATAACATCAGGAGCTGAGGTCAATAAGCCACAAACAACAGAAATTAAAGCTGGAATTGAGGCCAATTAACTAAATCTAGGTAAAATACAATTAAACCTAATAGAATAAATGGGGGCGACTGTTTTACTCTTGTATCGCAGAAAGATGAAACTGAGGTCAATAATCCTAAAAATGGGAAAAATATAACAGAAGGTGAATCTGAGGTAAATGAACTGCATTCAGACTGTTGCCGTAGGCGAAGAGGTGTTTCTCATTGAACTAGTCACCACATTGGAAAATAATGAGTTCTCTAGGTGTTTCTCATTGAAACATATATCAGGAATTCAGATATTGATAGTACATTCAGATATCTTCATGATTTCCAAAGATATGCATCAGTAAAGTTGAAAATTATTGTTATTCACTATTTCTCTGATATAACTAGTCACCACATTGGAAAATAATGAGTTATCTAGGTGTTTCTCATTGAAACATATATCAGGAATTCAGATATTGATAGTACATTCAGATATCTTCATGATTTCCAAAGATATGCATCAGTAAAGTTGAAAATTATTGTTATTCACTATTTCTCTAATATAACTAGTCACCACATTGGAAAATAATGAGTTATCTAAGTGTTTCTCATTGAAACATATATCAGGAATTCAGATATTGATAGTACAATCAGATATCTTCATGATTTTCAAAGATATGCATCAGTAAAGTTGAAAATTATTGTTATTCACTATTTCTCTAATATATCTAGTCACCACATAGGAAAATAATGAGTTGTTTAGGTGTTTCTCATTGAAACATATATCAGGAATTCAGATATTGATAGTACATTCAGATATCTTCATGATTTCCAAAGATATGCATCAGTGAAGTTGAAAATTATTGTTATTCACTATTTCTCTAATATATCTAGTCACCACATAGGAAAATAATGAGTTATCTAGGTGTTACTCATTGAAAAATATATCAGGAATTCAGATATTAATAGTACATTCAGATATCTTCATGATTTCCAAAGATATGCATCAGTAAAGTTGAAAATTATTTTTATTCACTATTTCTCTAATATATCTAGTCATCACATTGGAAAATAATGAGTTATCTAGATGTTTCTCATTGAAACATATATCAGGAATTCAGATATTGATAGTACAATCAGATATCTTCATGATTTCCAAAGATATGCATCAGTAAAGTTGAAAATGATTGTTATTCACTATTTCTCTAATATAACTAGTCACCACATTGGAAAATAATGAGTTATCTAGGTGTTTCTCATTGAAACATATATCAGGAATTCAGATATTGATAGTACAATCAGATATCTTCATGATTTTCAAAGATATGCATCAGTAAATTTGAAAATTATTGTTATTCACTATTTCTCTGATATATCTAGTCATCACATTGGAAAATAATGAGTTGTTTAGGTGTTTCTCATTGAAAAATATATCAGGAATTCAGATATTGATAGTACATTCAGATATCTTCATGATTTCCAAAGATATGCATCAGTAAAGTTGAAAATTATTGTTATTCACTATTTCTCTAATATAACTAGTCACCACATTGGAAAATAATGAGTTATCTAGGTGTTTCTCATTGAAACATATATCAGGAATTCAGATATTGATAGTACATTCAGATATCTTCATGATTTCCAAAGATATGCATCAGTAAAGTTGAAAATTATTGTTATTCACTATTTCTCTAATATAACTAGTCACCACATTGGAAAATAATGAGTTATCTAGGTGTTTCTCATTGAAACATATATCAGGAATTCAGATATTGATAGTACAATCAGATATCTTCATGATTTCCAAAGATATGCATCAGTAAAGTTGAAAATTATTGTTATTCACTATTTCTCTGATATAACTAGTCACCGCATTGGAAAATAATGAGTTATCTAGGTGTTTCTCATTGAAACATATATCAGGAATTCAGATATTGATAGTACATTCAGATATCTTCATGATTTTCAAAGATATGCATCAGTAAAGTTGAAAATTATTGTTATTCACTATTTCTCTGATATATCTAGTCATCACATTGGAAAATAATGAGTTGTTTATGTGTTTCTCATTGAAAAATATATCAGGAATTCAGATAATGATAGTACATTCAGATATCTTCATTATTTCCAAAGATATGCATCAGTAAAGTTGAAAATTATTTTTATTCACTATTTCTCTAATATATCTAGTCATCACATTGGAAAATAATGAGTTATCTAGATGTTTCTCATTGAAACATATATCAGGAATTCAGATATTGATAGTACAATCAGATATCTTCATGATTTCCAAAGATATGCATCAGTAAAGTTGAAAATGATTGTTATTCACTATTTCTCTAATATAACTAGTCACCACATTGGAAAATAATGAGTTATCTAGGTGTTTCTCATTGAAACATATATCAGGAATTCAGATATTGATAGTACAATCAGATATCTTCATGATTTCCAAAGATATGCATCAGTAAAGTTGAAAATTATTGTTATTCACTATTTCTCTGATATATCTAGTCATCACATTGGAAAATAATGAGTTGTTTATGTGTTTCTCATTGAAAAATATATCAGGAATTCAGATAATGATAGTACATTCAGATATCTTCATTATTTCCAAAGATATGCATCAGTAAAGTTGAAAATTATTGTTATTCACTATTTCTCTAATATAACTAGTCACCACATTGGAAAATAATGAATTATCTAGGTGTTTCTCATTGAAAAATATATCAGGAATTCAGATATTGATAGTACATTCAGATATCTTCATGATTTCCAAAGATATGCATCAGTAAAGTTGAAAATTATTGTTATTCACTATTTCTCTAATATAACTAGTCACCACATTGGAAAATAATGAGTTATCTAGGTGTTTCTCATTGAAACATATATCAGGAATTCAGATATTGATAGTACAATCAGATATCTTCACGATTTTCAAAGATATGCATCAGTAAAGTTGAAAATTATTGTTATTCACTATTTCTCTAATATAACTAGTCACCACATTGGAAAATAATGAGTTATCTAGGTGTTTCTTATTGAAACATATATCAGGAATTCAGATATTGATAGTACAATCAGATATCTTCATGATTTTCAAAGATATGCATCAGTAAAGTTGAAAATTATTGTTATTCACTATTTCTCTGATATATCTAGTCATCACATTGGAAAATAATGAGTTGATTAGGTGTTTCTCATTGAAAAATATATCAGGAATTCAGATATTGATAGTACATTCAGATATCTCCATGATTTCCAAAGATATGCATCAGTAAAGTTGAAAATTATTGTTATTCACTATTTCTCTGATATATCTAGTCACCACATTGGAAAATAATGAGTTGTTTAGGTGTTTCTCATTGAAAAATATATCAGGAATTCAGATATTGATAGTACAATCAGATATCTTCATGATTTTCAAAGATATGCATCAGTAAAGTTGAAAATTATTGTTATTCACTATTTCTCTAATATAACTAGTCACCACATTGGAAAATAATGAGTTATCTAAGTGTTTTTCATTGAAACATATATCAGGAATTCAGATATTGATAGTACATTCAGATATCTTCATGATTTCCAAAGATATGCATCAGTAAAGTTGAAAATTATTGTTATTCACTATTTCTCTAATATAACTAGTCACCACATTGGAAAATAATGAGTTATCTAAGTGTTTCTCATTGAAACATATATCAGTAATTCAGATATTGATAGTACAATCAGATATCTTCATGATTTTCAAAGATATGCATCAGTAAAGTTGAAAATTATTGTTATTCACTATCTCTCTGATATATCTAGTCACCACATTGGAAAATAATGAGTTATCTAAGTGTTTCTCATTGAAACATATATCAGGAATTCAGATATAGATAGTACATTCAGATATCTTCATGATTTTCAAAGATATGCATCAGTAAAGTTGAAAATTATTGTTATTCACTATTTCTCTAATATAACTAGTCACCACATTGGAAAATAATGAGTTATCTAGGTGTTTCTCATTGAAACATATAGCAGGAATTCAGATATTGATAGTACAATCAGATATCTTCATGATTTTCAAAGATATGCATCAGTAAAGTTGAAAATTATTGTTATTCACTATCTCTCTGATATATCTAGTCACCACATTGGAAAATAATGAGTTATCTAAGTGTTTCTCATTGAAACATATATCAGGAATTCAGATATAGATAGTACATTCAGATATCTTCATGATTTTCAAAGATATGCATCAGTAAAGTTGAAAATTATTGTTATTCACTATTTCTCTGATATAACTAGTCACCACATTGGAAAATAATGAGTTATCTAGGTGTTTCTCATTGAAAAATATGTCAGGAATTCAGATATTGATAGTACATTCAGATATCTTCATGATTTCCAAAGATATGCATCAGTAAAGTTGAAAATTATTGTTATTCACTATTTCTCTAATATAACTAGTCACCACATTGGAAAATAATGAGTTATCTAGGTGTTTCTCATTGAAACATATAGCAGGAATTCAGATATTGATAGTACAATCAGATATCTTCATGATTTTCAAAGATATGCATCAGTAAAGTTGAAAATTATTGTTATTCACTATCTCTCTGATATATCTAGTCACCACATTGGAAAATAATGAGTTATCTAAGTGTTTCTCATTGAAACATATATCAGGAATTCAGATATAGATAGTACATTCAGATATCTTCATGATTTTCAAAGATATGCATCAGTAAAGTTGAAAATTATTGTTATTCACTACTTCTCTAATATAACTAGTCACCACATTGGAAAATAATGAGTTATCTAGGTGTTCCTCATTGAAATATATATCAGGAGTTCAGATATTGATAGTACAATCAGATATCTTCATGATTTCCAAAGATATGCATCAGTAAAGTTGAAAATTATTGTTATTCACTATTTCTCTAATATAACTAGTCACCGCATTGGAAAATAATGAGTTATCTAGGTGTTTCTCATTGAAAAATATATCAGGAATTCAGATATTGATAGTACAATCAGATATCTTCATGATTTCCAAAGATATGCATCAGTAAAGTTGAAAATTATTGTTATTCACTATTTCTCTGATATATCTAGTCATCACATTGGAAAATAATGAGTTGTTTAGTGTTTTATTTCGTGTGAGGGCTATAAATGTCTTTTGAGGACACTCAATGGGCTATATTAAAGCCAAAACAATACTAATTACATGAGTGCCAATAGAATTTGAAAAACATAAAAATTTGATTTTTTACGATTTTTTTATATCCAACTACTTGAGATGTTACAACATTTAGTATTTTATTTCGTGTGAGGGCTATAAATGTCTTTTGAGGACACTCAATGGGCTATATTAAAGCCAAAACAATACTAATTACATGAGTGCCAATAGAATTTGAAAAACATAAAATTTTTATTTTTTACGATTTTTTTATATCCAACTACTTGAGATGTTACAACATTTAGTGTTTTATTTCGTGTGAGGGCTATAAATGTCTTTTGAGGGCACTCAATGGGCTATATTAAAGTCAAAACAATGCGAATCACATGAGTGCCAATAGAATTTGAAAAACATAAAAATTTGATTTTTTACGATTTTTTTATATCCAACTACTTGAGATGTTACAACATTTAGTGTTTTATTTCGTGTGAGGGCTATAAATGTCTTTTGAGGACACTCAATGGGCTATATTAAAGCCAAAACAATACTAATTACATGAGTGCCAATAGAATTTGAAAAACATAAAAATTTAATATTTTACGATTTTTTTATTTCCAACTACTTGAGATGTTACAACATTTAGTGTTTTATTTCGTGTGAGGGCTATAAATGTCTTTTGAGGGCACTCAATGGGCTATATTAAAGCCAAAACAATACTAATTACATGAGTGCCAATAGAATTTGAAAAATATAAAAATTTGATTTTTTACGATTTTTTTATATCCAACTACTTGAGATGTTACAACATTTAGTATTTTATTTCGTGTGAGGGCTATAAATGTCTTTTGAGGACACTCAATGGGCTATATTAAAGCCAAAACAATACTAATTACATGAGTGCCAATAGAATTTGAAAAACATAAAATTTTGATTTTTTACGATGTTTTTATATCCAACTACTTGAGATGTTACAACATTTAGTGTTATATTTCGTGTGAGGGCTATAAATATCTTTTGAGGACACTCAATGGGCTATATTAAAGCCAAAACAATACTAATTACATGAGTGCCAATAGAATTTGAAAAACATAAAAATTTGATTTTTTACGATTTTTTTATATCCAACTACTTGAGATGTTACAACATTTAGTGTTTTATTTCGTGTGAGGGCTATAAATGTCTTTTGGGGACACTCAATGGGCTATATTAAAGCCAAAACAATACTAATTACATGAGTGCCAATAGAATTTGAAAAACATAAAAATTTGATTTTTTACGATTTTTTTATATCCAACTACTTGAGATGTTACAACATTTAGTGTTTTATTTCGTGTGAGGGCTATAAATGTCTTTTGAGGACACTCAATGGGCTATATTAAAGCCAAAACAATACTAATTACATGAGTGCCAATAGAATTTGAAAAACATAAAATTTTGATTTTTTACGATGTTTTTATATCCAACTACTTGAGATGTTACAACATTTAGTGTTATATTTCGTGTGAGGGCTATAAATATCTTTTGAGGACACTCAATGGGCTATATTAAAGCCAAAACAATACTAATTACATGAGTGCCAATAGAATTTGAAAAACATAAAAATTTGATTTTTTACGATTTTTTTATATCCAACTACTTGAGATGTTACAACATTTAGTGTTTTATTTCGTGTGAGGGCTATAAATGTCTTTTGGGGACACTCAATGGGCTATATTAAAGCCAAAACAATACTAATTACATGAGTGCCAATAGAATTTGAAAAACATAAAAATTTGATTTTTTACGATTTTTTTATATCCAACTACTTGAGATGTTACAACATTTAGTGTTTTATTTCGTGTGAGGGCTATAAATGTCTTTTGAGGGCACTCAATGGGTTATATTAAAGTCAAAACAATGCTAATTACATGAGTGCCAATAGAATTTGAAAAACATAAAAATTTGATTTTTTACGATTTTTTTATATCCAACTAATTGAAATGTTACAACATTTAGTGTTTTATTTCGTGTGAGGGCTATAAATGTCTTTTGAGGGCACTCAATGGGCTATATTAAAGCCAAAACAATACTAATTACATGAGTGCCAATAGAATTTGAAAAACATAAAAATTTGATTTTTTACGATTTTTTTATATCCAACTACTTGAGATGTTACAACATTTAGTGTTTTATTTCGTGTGAGGGCTATAAATGTCTTTTGAGGGCACTCAATGGGTTATATTAAAGTCAAAACAATGCTAATTACATGAGTGCCAATAGAATTTGAAAAACATAAAAATTTGATTTTTTACGATTTTTTTATATCCAACTAATTGAAATGTTACAACATTTAGTGTTTTATTTCGTGTGAGGGCTATAAATGTCTTTTGAGGGCACTCAATGGGCTATATTAAAGCCAAAACAATACTAATTACATGAGTGCCAATAGAATTTGAAAAACATAAAAATATGATTTTTTACGATTTTTTTATATCCAACTAATTGAAATGTTACCACATTTAGTGTTTTATTTCGTGTGAGGGCTATAAATGTCTTTTGAGGACACTCAATGGGCTATATTAAAGGCAAAACAATGCTAATCACATGAGTGCCAATAGAATTTGAAAAACATAAAAATTTGATTTTTTACGATTTTTTTATATCCAACTACTTGAGATGTTACAACATTTAGTGTTTTATTTCGTGTGAGGGCTATAAATGTCTTTTGAGGACACTCAATGAGCTATATTAAAGCCAAAACAATCGACGTCAGTCTTCATCCGTTAGTACGTCAGTGTTCATCCTTTAGTACGTCAGTGTTCATCTGTTAGTACGTCAGTGTTCATCCTTTAGTACGTCAGTGTTCATCCGTTAGAACGTCAGTGTTCATCTGTTAGTACGTCAGTGATCATCCGTTAGTATGTCACTGTTCATATGTTAGTACGTCAGTGTTCATCTGTTAGTACGTCAGTGTTCATCCGTTAGTACGTCAGTGTTCATCCTTTAGTACGTCAGTGTTCATTTGTTAGTACATCAGTGTTCATCTGTTAGTACGTCAGTCTTCATCCGAAAGTACGTCAGTGTTCATCCGTTAGAACGTCATTGTTCATCTGTTAGTACGTCAGATATCATCCGTTAGTACGTCACTGTTCATATGTTAGTACATCAGTGTTCATCTGTTAGTACGTCAGTGTTCATCCGTTAGAACGTCAGTGTTCATTTGGTAGTACGTCAGTCTTCATCCGTTAGTACGTCAGTGTTCATCCGTTAGTACGTTAGTGTTCATCCAGCAGCCAATCAGAGGCAAAGTGAGACTAGCTGAACTAAACCCGGCAACTGATTGGCTTTAAGTATTTTAAATGTCATTAACAGTACAAGTGCAGTAAATTGGTAAGGTGCGGCAACGTCGCGTCAGCTGTTAGTGTAAGCCCAGTCGCGCGTGCCCGCCGCCAGTCGGCGCTGTCGTCCCCCAAATGTCATTCACGGTGGTTTTCCTCGCGAAAATGGTGTGTAATCCGTTCGGGCCCCAAATGGTTTCCCAGTGCGACTGATCCCCGCGTACCGTTGTTTGCGCGCCCCTGCGGCGGTGTTGGCGCAGCGCGTGCTCCCGTAGCTCTAGCTCGGGGGGCGGCTTTCCTGGTTTGTGTCTGTGTGTGTGTGTGTGGCGGTGGTGCGTCCGCCCGTCGCAGTCTCGCACCTCTCCCCCTTGCACAGTCTCAACTGTCACTGTCAGTGTGTGTATTTTTACTCGAATGTGCAGTTAATGGCCGACGCAGAAATGCGGCTAATTGCCGGGGATGGCGAGTGGTGAGCCGCGCCGTTACCGAACATGTGTGTGACTTAACACGGGCTACGCAGCTCTCGTGCGCGCGTGTTTGTGTGTGTTTGTATTGGGCCCCCCCCGCGAAGTGGTGCATGGTAATTGGAATATGGCCCCGTCGCCGGAGAACGACAGCACGCCGAAGGCCCCCGACAAAGCGGACCCCAGGGAGAATACTAAAGTGAGTAGGCCCTTTAAGGGCTGTTATTTTTCACCTTGTCCCAATTTTCGTTTTTTTTTTTGGGGGGGGCGGCATCGATCGCGCCGAGCTACTCATCATTCAGCATATTTGTTGTTAAAATGGCCGACCGATCCGCGCTGACGTATCTTGGTCAATGTTTTCAGCTGCACTGTTGCACGCCCGCCCTCCACTCGCAAATCAGTTTCGCAAAGCAGCCGTGTGCCGTCCTCATAATCACCCCTGTCGCGATTTCGTTGGTGATTAGTAGCGCCCCCTGTTTTCCCAAAAAAAAAAAATTCATATATTCGCACCGCTTTTTTCGTCGCGACGTGGCAACAGTGCGCTCCGTGCGAAATCTCCCGGCACGCACACCACCACGTCCAGGGCAACCCCATTTCACCCCTGCCGGCGACAACGCAGCCGCTCAACAAGTGTTCATTTTCGCTGGGGGCGGGCTGGGAACCGTGCGAATTTCCCGGCGCGGCGGCGTTGCCGGCCGATCACGTGGACCCCCCCGTTTTTATCCTGCTGCCACACAGGGGGACAAAAAAAAAACAACCGTATTTGATGCTGAACGTTTATTGTGCAGAGTATATCATCCGTGGGCAGTTTGGACGACGGTCAGCTGAAGGCCCTTTTGGACGAGGCGATCACCTACAAGACGCCGAGGGACCGCGAGGGCAAAAGCGAGCTATTCAAGGTGAGTCCAGCACCAAAAAACATAAATAGCTCCACAGGCTCTTTTTTTTTTTTTTGTTGCTACCAAATCACACATGGGGTGAGTGGTGTGGCCAAATTTGAAGCAACAAAGAGGGGTTTCCAATTATAATCCTGTTCGTAACTAATAATAGGTGTGTTTCGAGTTAACAATGGGACCACCATGTTTATTTATGTACCTGGTTATCAGTGAAATAGCTGACATAAATATAATGTTTTTTTTACAAATAGCTCAGCTGTGGAAATTAAACAATTTCAGTGAAAAACTTCATGGCGATTATTAATACCATTGTTTACTTAATACTGTTGGTGATACACAATTAATATTCAATTTTTTTTATAAGTCACCTTACACGATCAATATTACTTACTGTCAATATTTTAGAATAATGACAGTATTACTGTACTATAATATATTTAAAATGTTCATTATTCTAAAATATTGCCAGTATTACTCATCGTGTAATGTATCTTAATGATGTAATGAAGAGAATACTGATCTTTGGATAATTAATTACTTGATAAATATAAAAGAAGGATTAACGATAATATTGACAGTACTGGGATTGACAGTATTATTGATCGTGTAAGGTGCCTTAATCACCTTACACAATCAATATTACTGTCAATATTTTAGAATAATGACAGTATTACTGTACGATATGTTTAAAATTTTCATTATTTTAAAATATTGACAGAATTACTGATGTGTAAGGTATAGTACTGATGGAATGAATAGAATACTGATGTTTATTCGGATAATTGATTACTTGATAAATATTGAAGGAGGATTCAACTAAATACTGACAGTACTAGGATTGACAGTATTATTGACCATGTAAGGTGCCTTTTTAAGTCACCTTACATGATCAATATTGCTGTCAATATTTTAGAATAATGACAGTATTACTGTATGATAATATGTTTAAAATGCATTATTCTAAAATTTTGCCAGTATTACTCATCATGTAACGTATATTAATGATGTAATGAAGAGAATACTGATTTTTATCTGGATAATTGATTACTTGATAAATATAAAAGGAGGATTGAAGCAAATATTGACAGTACTAGGATTGACAGTATTATTGACCATGTAAGGTCCCTTTATAAGGCTAATCCTAATCCTAGTACTGTCAATATTAGCTTCAATCCTCCTTTTATATTCATCAAGTAATCAATTATCCACATAAATATCAGTATTCTCTTCATTACATCATTACTATACCTTACACATTTAATACTGGCAATATTTTAGAATAATAAACATTTTAAACATATTATCGTACAGTAATACTGTCATTATTCTAAAATATTGACAGTTATATTGATAGTAATATTGATCATGTAAGGTGCCTTTATAATTAACACTTGTTAGGCTATAGTAGCTACTGGTGCCATTGGGGACGGTTGGTTATGAATAAAAAAGGTGGTTGTGAAACAATAAAACAATCGGAATGTACTGAAAATGGAGATTCTAATAAAAAATAGCTGCAGAATGTCTTATTCGTAATAAATTTGGACATGACTAGTAATAAAGATGCATAATGTTACTTTATGCATCTTTATTACTAGTCATGTCCAAATTTATTACATAATGTTGCTTTATTAGTCTTGAAAATAATGCACTAAGACTCAGACTAAGTTGTATAAAGCAGATAAACCTCGAATTAATTTCCAATCTGTCACTTTTGACAGCTTTGACACATAATCCGACATTGCAATAAACGATAAACAGAGGTGCATGAGGCTATGAAATGGAAAGCTAACAATAATTTATGCAACAGCTAACAATATAATCATGGGTTATAGTAACCTCACCCTTATACAATTTTTTAGTTAATCATATGCCCTCTACCATAAGTTGTAGGCACCTTTATACAACCGAGCCTAAATCATATACAAACCTAAAGTGTGAATTACAACATACTAGATACATCAAGAAACTTGAACAATTGTCTAGTGATACATTGAACTAATACTATTACCAATCATACTGTGTATGTATTATATTCGAGTATATGATTGGTTCTAAGTTTCATCAATGAGGATATGTTATGTTCCTATATGTGCACTATTTTCATCTCTCTTAGATAAAATGGCATGTTAGCTTCACCTCCACATCATTTACCTCAGTTTCACTCTTATACTTTATGAACCTCAGTCTCATCTCTTAAGGTGGATTGTATACAGATGCAAGAGTAAAACAGCACCCATCCCTATTATTATAAATAATCAGGGTTATTCAATGTTGTTATATTGCATTTCATCTAGAATTAGTTCATTAACCTCAATTTATGAACCTCAGTCTCATTTCTAAGGTTACATTGAATTGTATACAGCTGCTAGAGTAAAACAACACCCACCCCTATAATATTATAAATAATCAGGGTTATTCAATGTTGTTATGTTGCATTTCACCTAGAATCAGTTCATTGATCTCAATTTATGAACCTCAGTCTAATTTCTAAGGTTACATTGAATTGTATACAGCTGCTAGAGTAAAACAACACCCACCCCTATAATATTATAAATAATCAGGGTTATTCAATGTTGTTATGTTGCATTTCACCTAGAATCAGTTCATTAACCTCAATTTATGAACCTCAGTCTCATCACTAAGGTTACATTGGATTGTATACAGCTGCTAGAGTAAAACAACACCCACCCCTATAATATTATAAATAATCAGGGTTATTCAATGTTGTTATATTGCATTTCATCTAGAATTAGTTCATTAACCTCAATTTATGAACCTCAGTCTCATCACTAAGGTTACATTGAATTGTATACAGCTGCTAGAGTAAAATAACACCCACCCCTATAATATTATAAATAATCAGGGTTATTCAATGATGTTATGTTGCATTTCATCTAGAATCAGTTCATTAACCTCAATTTATGAACCTCAGTCTCATCACTAATGTTTCAACTACCTCAGTTTCATTTCTCTTGGATACAAAGCCAGATCAGAAACCCCTTTCCTTTCAATAAGGTTATTTTCTATTGCACCTAGATACAGTTCATTTAACTTAGTTTCATTCTTTTGTGTTTTATTAACTTCAGTTTCATTAATGAGGAAATGTTAGATGTTGTGACCTCATCAATTTCAGGTTGTATCAGTTTTATATTGTCTCATTTGTTCTAAATTTCCAAACTATATATGTAACCTTCTTGTGTTTTATTGACCTCAGTTTCACCAATGATGTCATCTTATATTTTCCCTAAATTAAGTTCTGTTTCAACTACCTCAGTTTCATTTCTCTTGTATACAAAGGCAGATCAGTCCCCCCTTTCCCTTCAATAAGGTTGTGTTCTATTGCACCTAGATACAGTTCATCTACCTCAGTTTCACTCTTTTGTATTTTATTAACCTCAGTTTCATTCATGAGGAAATGTTAGATGTTGTGACCTCATCAATTTCAGGTTTATCAGTTTTATATTGTATCATTTGTTCTAAATTTCGAAACTATATATGTAACCTTCTTGTGTTTTATTGACCTCAGTTTCACCAATGATGTCATCTTATATTTTCCTTAAATTAATATCTGTTTCAACTACCTCAGTTTCATTTCTCTTGGATACAAAGCCAGACCAGAACCTCCTTTCTCTTCAATAAGGTTATGATTATTGCACCTAGATACAGTTCAATTTCCTCAGTTTCACTCTTTTGTATTTTATTAACCTCAGTTTCATTCATTAGGAAATGTTGGATGTTATGACCTCATCAATTTCAGGTTTATCAGTTTTATATTGTCTCATTTGTTCTAAATTTTCAAACTATTTATGTAACCTTCTTGTGTTTTATTGACCTCAATTTCACCAATGATGTCATCTTATATTTTCCCTAAATTAAGTTCTGTTTCAACTACCTCAGTTTCATTTCTCTTGGATACAAAGGCAGATCAGAACCCCCTTTCCTTTCAATAAGGTTATCTTCTGTTGCACCTAGACACAGTTCATTTACCTCAGTTTCACTCTTTTGTATTTTATTAACCTCAGTTTCATTCATTAGGAAATGTTAGATGTTGTGACCTCATCAATTTCAGGTTTATCAGTTTTATATTGTCTCATTTGTTCTAAATTTCCTTACTATATATGTAACCTTCTTTTGTTTTATTGACCTCAGTTTCACCAATGATGTCATCTTATATTTTCCCTAAATTAAGTTATGTTGGAGGTTATGTTTCACCTAGATACAGTTCATTTACCTCAGTTTCACTCTTTTGTATTTTATTAACCTCAGTTTCATTCATTAGGCTATGTTAGATATTTGTGACTTCATCAATTTCAGGTATTTCAGTTTTATATTGTGTACCCTCATTGGTTCTAGATTTTTGAACTATATACATAACCTTCTTGTATTTTATTGACCTCAGTTTCACCAATGAGGTCATCTTATATTTGCCCTAAATTAAGTCTGTTTCAACTTTTAAATGCTGTTGCATATTTACCTTGCTTTAACCTCTGAGGTTATGTTGGATTGTGTCTTGATGCATATGTTGGATTGTATGTGACCTCTGTGTCATCTCTGAGGTTATATTGGATTATATATAAATGCAAGGATAAAAAACACCCACCTATAACCCTATTTTTTCAACGAGGTTGTGTTACATTTCACCTAGACTCAGTTCATTAACCTCAATTTTACCTTTAATTTATGTTATTTGTATTTCTTTTTTGGTAGAGTATTGACCTCAGTTTCATTTCTCTTAGATACAAAGGCAGATTAGAATCCCCCTCCCCTTTAATGAGGTTACGTGGTACTTCACCTAGATATAGTTAATTTATCTCAGTTTCAGTTTTTGGTATTTTATTGACCTCAGTTTAATTCACGAGGAAATGTTAGATGTTGTAACCTCAATATTTTCAGGTTTATCTGTTTTAAACTGTGTACCTTCCTTGGTTCTAGATTTTCTAAATTATATATGTAACCTTCTTGTATTTTATTTTCCTCAGTTTCGCCAATAAGGTCATGTCTTATTTTCCCTAAATTAAGTTCTGTTTATTTCAACTTTAACAGCTGGACCATTTACCTCAGTTTCACTCTTTTGTATTTTATTGACCTCAGTTTCACTCCTTGTATTTTATTGACCTCAGTTTCACTCTGTTGTATTTTATTGACCTCAGTTTAACTCTTTTGTATTTTATTGACCTCAGTTTCCCTCGTTTGTATTTTATTGACCTCAGTTTCACTCTTTTGTATTTTATTGACCTCAGTTTCACTCCTTGTATTTTATTGACCTCAGTTTCACTCTGTTGTATTTTATTGACCTCAGTTTAACTCTTTTGTATTTTATTGACCTCAGTTTCCCTCGTTTGTATTTTATTGACCTCAGTTTCACTCTTTTGTATTTTATTGATCTCAGTTTCCCTCTTTTGTATTTTATTGACCTCAGTTTCACTCTTTTGTATTTTATTGACCTCAGTTTCACTCTGTTGCATTTTATAGACCTCAGTTTCACTCTGTTGTATTTTATTGACCTCAGTTTCACTCTGTTGTATTTTATTGACCTCAGTTTAACACTTTTGTATTTTATTGACCTCAGTTTCCCTCTTTTGTATTTTATTGACCTCAATTTCACTCTGTTGTATTTTATTGACCTCAGTTTAACTCTTTTGACCTAAGTTTCACTGTTTTGTATTTTATTGACCTCAGTTTCATTCATTAGGCTATGTTAGATGTTGTGATTTCATCAATTTCAGGTGATTCAGTTTTTATATTGTGTACCCTCATTGGTTCTAGATTTTTGAACTATATACATAACCTTCTTGTATTGTATTGGCCTCAGTTTCACAAATGAGGTCAAGAGATATTTTTCTTAAATTAAGTTCTATTTCAACTTTTAACAACTGTTACATTTGGACTATTACCTCAGTTTAATCTCTGAGGTTATTTTTGATTGTATCTTGATGCAGGATTCCTTTCCACCACCTTTCTTTTACACGAGGGTAAAATGTATTTCACCTAGATGCATTTCATTTACCTCAATTTCACCTTCCAAAGAATTCTGTTGTATTTTTCTCTTTATGGACTGTTGACCTCAGTCTTATTTCTGAGGTTATATTGGATTGTATATGGATGCAAAGATAAAACAATACTCACCTCTACCCCCATTTTTTCGATGCGGTTACATTGCACCTAAATTCTGTTCATTAACCTCAATTTCACCTTTAATTTCTGTCAATTGTTTACTTTTTGGTGGAGTATTGACCTCAGTTTCACCTCTCTTAGATACAAGAGCAGATCAGAACCATCCTTCCTTTCAATGAGGTTATGTTGTATTTCATCTAGATACAGTTAATTTGCCTCAGTTTTACTCTTTTGTATTTTATTGACCTCAGTTTCATTGATGAGGCTATGTTAGATGTGACCTCTTCAATTTCAGGTTTATTAGTTTTATTGTGTACCCTCATTGGTTCTAGATTTTTTAACTATATACATAATTGTGTACCCTCATTGGTTCTAGATTTACAACTATATATGAAACCTTCTTGTATTTTATTGACCTCAGTCTCACCGATCAGGTCGTCTTATATTTCACCTAGATGCATTTCATTTACCTCAATTTCACCTTCCATGGAATTCTGTTGTATTTTTCTCTTTATGAACTATTGACCTCAGTCTCATCACTGAGGTTATGTTGAATTGTATATAAATGCAAGCATAAAACAACACCCACCCGTACCTCCATTTTTTCAATGAGGTAATGTTGCATCTCATCTAGATTCAGTTCATTAACCTCAATTTCATCTTTAATTTCTGTAGATTATTTCCCTTTTCGTAGAGTATTGACCTTAGTTTCATCTCTACAAGATCAAAACCCCTCTCTCATTCTATGAGCTTATGTTGTATTTTACCTAGATACCCTCAGTTTCACTCTTTTGTATTTCACCTAGATGCCGTGATTACCTCAGTTTCACTCTTTAGTATTTCACCTAGATACCGTGATTACCTCAGTTTCACTTTTTTGTATTTTATTGACTTCAGTTTAATTGATGAGGCAATGATAGATGAGATGTTGTGACCTCATCAATTTCAGGTTTATAAGTCTTGTATCATGTACCCTCATTGGTTCTAGACTTTCGAACTATGTACGTACGTGACCTCAGTTTCACCAATGAGTTCATTATAATTTCCCTAAATTAAGTTTTGGTTCAACTTTTAAATGCTGTTGCATTTGGACACTATATACCTCAGTTTAATTTCTGAGGTTATTTTGGGCTGTATCTTGATGCAGGGGTATAATTCCATTTCCAGCCTTATTTTTACATGAGGGTGGAGTATTGACCTCAGATTCATCTCTCTTAGATACAAGGTCAGATCAGAACCCTCTTCTTCTTCAATGAGGTTATGTACTATGTTACCTAGATACTATTGTATTTAGTTTCAGTTTCACATTTTTTGTTTTTTATTAACCTCAGTTTCATTCATGAGGCTATGTTAGATGCTGTGACCTCATCAATTTCAGGGTTTTAACTTTATTTTGTATTTTTGACCTCAGTATGATTGTTGAAATTATGTGGTTATTGTTATGGATTTCCCTGGGTGGTGTCTATTTACCTAAGATTCACCTTCTGTTGCATTTTCCCCTTTTTATTATTATTGACCTCAGTTTTATCTCTCCCAGATACATAAGTGACACAGCCTCCCCCATGTTTTCTATGAGGTCATGTTGCATTTTACCTAGATTCAATCTATTCACCTCAATTTCATATTTAATTTTTCTTGAATGTTTTTTTGTGTGAACTATTGGCCTCAGTTTCTCTCCCAGATACAAGGGCAGATCAGCCCTACCTCCCTTCAATGCTGCATTTCACCTAGATGCAGTTCATTTACCTCAGTTTCACTCTTTCATATTTAATTGACCTCAGTTTAATTCATGAGACTATGTTAATGTTGTAACTTCATCAATTTCAGGCCTTTTAACTTTATGAGTTGATGATTGTTTACTTTTTGGTGGAATATTGACCTCAGTTTCATCTCGAAGATGCAAGGGCAGATCAGAACCTTCCTTCCCTTCAATGAGGTTATGTTGTATTTCATCTAGATATAGTTCATTTGCCTCACTTTTATTCTTTTTTATTTTATTGGCCTCAGTTTCATTAATGAGGCGTTGCTGGATGTGAGCTCATCAATTTCAGGTTTATCAGTTTTATTGTGTACCCTCCTTGCCTCTAGATTTTCAAACTATATCCTTTACCTTTTTGTACTCTATTGGTCGTTTTTTTAAATTTGGTGTATTAGTTGTTAGAAGTGATAGTGCCAATAGCGAAAGTCTTCGTTTCATCCAGTAAACGCATGCGCAGGTTATGCTAGCATTTTGATTTAACGCGCATGCGCAGGTTATGCTAGCATTTGGATTTAACGCGCATGCGCAGGTTTTGCTAGTATTTTGATTTAACGCGCATGCGCAGATTATGCTAGTATTTTCATTTAACGCGCATGCGCAGGTTATGCTAGCATTTTGATTTAACTAGTATTTTCATTTAACGCGCATGCGCAGGTTATGCTAGCATTTTGATTTAACGCGCATCCGCAGGTTATGCTAGCATTTTGATTTAACGCGCATGCGCAGGTTATGCTAGTATTTTGATTTACCGCGCATGCGTAGATTATGCTAGTATTTTCATTTAACGCGCATCCACAGGTTATGCTAGCATTTTGATTTAACGCGCATGCGCAGGTTATGCTAGTATTTTGATTTAACGCGCATGCGCAGATTATGCTAGTATTTTCATTTAACGCGCATCCACAGGTTATGCTAGCATTTTGATTTAACGCGCATCCGCAGGTTATGCTAGCATTTTGATTTAACGCGCATGCGCAGGTTATGCTAGTATTTTCATTTAACGCGCATCCGCAGGTTATGCTAGCATTTTGATTTAACGCGCATCCGCAGGTTATGCTAGCATTTTGATTTAACGCGCATGCGCAGGTTATGCTAGTATTTTTATTTAACGCGCATCCGCAGGTTATGCTAGCATTTTGATCTAACGCGCATGCGTAGATTATGCTAGTATTTTCATGTAACGCGCATCCACAGGTTATGCTAGCATTTTGATTTAACGAGCATGCGCAGGTTATGCTAGTATTTTGATTTAACGCGCATGCGCAGGTTATGCTGGTATTTTCATTTAACGCGCATGCGCAGGTTATGCTAGCATTTTGATTTAACGCGCATGCGCATTAAAATCCAATAAAATTCTTGTTTTGTAGACTCTGCTGACGGACGCCGAGGACGAGATCCGGAAGGACCACGCGCGCAGCGCCTCCGGGCCGGAGCTGGCCCGGTACTACAACACCACCGCGAACCGGCGGCACCGCAACAAGCGCCAGCCGTCCTCGATCTCGGAGAACCTCACGCACGGCGGCAGCCTGAACGACCTGGCCAAGGAGGAGCTCTACGAGTCGGCGAGCAACCTCCAGCGCTCGAAGAAGACGGTGAGCGCGCGCCAGCGCGAGGGCGGCTCGCTGCCGTGCAATGTGAACGCCGGCGCCTCTTACGACAAGCAGTTCTTCCTCGAGGAGCAGGCCAAGCGCAAGACGAAGATCAAGGAGCAGGTCGAGTACACCGCCATCGAGATGGAGTCGGAGATGCTGCTGGAGAACGACTCGCTCGGCCAGCAGTACAGCGGCGAGTCGGACGACGTCGAGATGGAGCTGGTGCCGTCGGTCATCCCGCACGTGCCCAACATCTTCACCAGCAAGGCGACGCTGCAGATCGGCAACGTGGACGAGTGCATCAACTTCTCCTCGCTGGAGCGGGGCGAGAAGATTACGGCGTCCGTGAGCGCCTGCGACGAGTCCTACAAACAGCTGCAGGACGTGGCGCCGCACTACAATGTGATGTCGAACAAGTGGGGGTGCTCGCGGAGCGCGATACTCGAGGAGAAGAAGGTGGACGAGAACGGGAACGCGTTGGGCCAGGGCTCGACTGATACGAAGAAGAGGAAAAAGTCGGGGAAGCGGGGGAATGAAGTCGTTGTCATTGCCGAGGATGTAAGTGTCCTCTTTTATTATTCTTAATTCGTAACGAACAATGAGATTTTCAAAGGAGTCGCAAAAAATATTTGCTAAAATATTTTTTAAAAATAAATTCGTTTGCGCATGCGCGGTTATTGTAAATTGACCACAGACCAGGGCCAGTAGAATAGTGAAGACTATCATTATATACCAAGGGTAGGAATCAAACATCTTAAATCATTATAGTCTTTGTCTTAATAACAAAATACCTCACAACTGTGGTTTCTGTTGTAGATTGCTGGTCATCGTGCGGATATCATCAGTGACATCGACATGCTGGTGCAGTACATCTCCGGCGACAAGCCCAAGTTCAAGCATAAGCTGCAGAAGCACATGTCTGAGGACAAGGGCAAGAACAAGCAGCGCACGCGCTCGTCCAAGGGCACGAAGTCTGCGGGCAACCATCACCATCACCTCCAAAAAAGCAATTCCATGGAGGAGATGTCGACGATGAAACTGGAGGACTTCCACTTCGATAGTTTGGACGCCCACGGCAGGACTGAGGGCTCCAAGACGGCGCTGAGGCCGACCAAGAGCAACGCGGAGAAGCCGCGCGAGAGGAAGTCTTGGGTTTCAGAGGTATGAATAATGTGAAATGTCTGATAACTCAAGTACTTAACTAACTCTTTGTAATTTACAGCTGCACGCATCCGCTGAAAACCTGGAGAGCTCGGACTTCACCTACGTGACGAAAAAGAAGAAGAGCAAGAAGCGCCGCAACTCGCTGGGCAGCCGCAAGCAAACCCACTCGAGTGACGTGGCGGCTTCGGAGTTCCACCAAGTCCCTAGTCCGCGGCGGAAGTCCGCCTGCTCCGTGCCGCATAGCGAGAAGTCCAACGACTCGTCCGACGGCGAGTCGGTGCACTCGCTGCCCATCGACGACAGTGAGTCGCTAAACCTTCCAATCTCCTACGCCGACATCGCCAAGAGCGCGGACCGCCCCAAGTGGAACCGCCCGCCGTCCGAGCGCAAGAAGAGCGCGCAGCAGTCCCCCGAGCAACCGCCACCACCGGCCGTGGAGCAGCCGAAGTCTCCCGTTGTAGTGGAGCCTCCGTCGCCACCGCCGCCAGCACCAGAAGTGAAGGAGTCGCCGCAAACTCCCGTTGCGGCTCCAGTGCCGAGCCCACGAACCGAGGAGACCCCGCCGCCGGCCAACAACAAGAACGACCTGAGCTCGTTACAGAACTGGCCCGAGATCCGGAACAATAAGGTGAACGTGGTGAAGAATTTGGAGAGCGTGCAGAACTGGCCGACCATACAGAACAATAACGGCATCAAGAACTGCACACTCAGTCCGGAGAGCCGGTTGATGAAGGGCACGCCGCCGCAGAAGCTGAAGGCCATTAACAGCCTCAAGTCGCCGCCACCGCCGCGCGAGGAGTTCGAGCCACCGCCACAGATGCCAATCATTTTGACTGAGACGATTCTTAATGATACACAACAGGTATGTTACTACCGACGTTAGTTGTTTCAAATGTGGATTTTAGAGCAAAAGTGGACTCAGTTTCAATTAGTAGTAGTCTGAATAAGTATTGTTTCTTATTGAATGTTGTTGTGTTTTAGGTGATTCAGAAGGTGTCCGAGCAGCACCAGAAGCTGGTGTACCCGTACCAGATGCCGCCGAACATCCAGGACGTGCAGTCGATCGAGCAGATGCACTTCCAGAACCTGCACGGCGCGGCGTACCCGAACAACGGCGAGGTGGTGCTGCACGGTGGCCTGGAGGACCTGCTGCCGCCCGTCGTCGTCGCCGAGGCGGAGAAGCGGCCCGCCGTCGTGATTCTAAGCGGGGCCGACAAGCACGTGTCTGACATCACGTTCGGTTTCGACATCAACGAGCAGCTGCTGTCGGACGACGTGTGCGCGGACTTTATAAACCGATTCTATTTGCCGGAGACGTCCCAGCTGGCGCACATAGAGAAGATTGTGCATTATATTGGAAGCGGTAAGCTGTTTGTACATTACTTCCACACTAAGACAGTGGCAGGCTAGAACCACCTATAACCTTGAGCTGCGCGCGCATTAGGTCTCGAGTGGATGCAAATTAATTTAGTGGATTTTCCGCCATAACTTTTTTATTTTCCACGCTAGAAAGATAATTCAAATGGCAAAGTTGCTTAGAATTTCAAGCCAGACAAAACGCCCATTGGATGTTTTCCACTATCTTTTACCGTTTTCTTGTAAAATATGAAAAACTCATAGAAAAAATGTGGATTTAGTGGTTTTTCCGTCATAACATTTTTGTTTTCCACGCTAGAAAGATAATTCAAATGGCAAAGTTGCTTAGAATTTCAAGCCAGACAAAACGCCCATTGGATGTTTTCCCCTATCTTTTACCGTTTTCTTGTAAAATATGAAAAACTCGTAGAACAAATGTGGATTTAGTGGTTTTTCCGTCATAACATTTTTGTTTTCCACGCTAGAAAGATAATTCAAATGGCAAAGTTGCATAGAATTTCAAGCCAGACAAAACGCCCATTGAATGTTTTCCTCTATCTTTTACCGTTTTCTTGTAAAATATGAAAAACTCATAGAAAAAATAGTGGATTTAGTGGTTTTTCCGTCATAACATGTTTGTTTTCCACGCTAGAAAGATAATTCAAATGGCAAAGTTGCTTAGAATTTCAAGCCAGACAAAACGCCCATTGGATGTTTTCCCCTATCTTTTACTGTTTTCCCGTAAAATATGAAAAACTCATAGAAAAAATGTGGATTTAGTGGTTTTTCCGTCATAACATTTTTGTTTTCCACGCTAGAAAGATAATTCAAATGGCAAAGTTGCTTAGAATTTCAAGCCAGACAAAACGCCCATTGGATGTTTTCCCCTATCTTTTACCGTTTTCTTGTAAAATATAAAAAACTTATAGAAAAAATGTGGATTTAGTGGTTTTTCCGTCATAACATTTTTGTTTTCCACGCTAGAAAGATAATTCAAATGGCAAAGTTGCTTAGAATTTCAAGCCAGACAAAACGCCCATTGGATGTTTTCCCCTATCTTTTACCGTTTTCTTGTAAAATATAAAAAACTTATAGAAAAAATGTGGATTTAGTGTTTTTTCCGTCATAACAATTTTGTTTTCCACGCTAGAAGGATAATTCAAATGGCAAAGTTGATTAGAATTTCAAGCCAGACAAAACACCCATTGGATGTTTTCCCCTATCTTTTACCGTTTTCTTGTAAAATATGAAAAACTCGTAGAAAAAATGTGGATTTAGTGGTTTTTCCGTCATAACATTTTTGTTTTCCACGCTAGAAAGATAATACAAATGGCAAAGTTGCTTAGAATTTCAAGCCAGACAAAACGCCCATTGGATGTTTTCTCCTATCTTTTACCGTTTTCTTGTAAAATATGAAAAACTCGTAGAAAAAAATGTGGATTTAGTGGTTTTTCCGTCATAACATTTTTGTTTTCCACGCTAGAAAGATAATTCAAATGGCAAAGTTGCTTAGAATTTCAAGCCAGACAAAACGCCCATTGGATGTTTTCCCCTATCTCCTACCGTTTTCTTGTAAAATATGAAAAACTCATAGAAAAAATAGTGGATTTAGTGGTTTTTCCGTCATAACATTTTTGTTTTCCACGCTAGAAAGATAATACAAATGGCAAAGTTGCTTAGAATTTCAAGCCAGACAAAACGCCCATTGAATGTTTTCCCCTATCTCCTACCGTTTTCTTGTAAAATATGAAAAACTCATAGAAAAAATAGTGGATTTAGTGGTTTTTCCGTCATAACATTTTTGTTTTCCACGCTAGAAAGATAATACAAATGGCAAAGTTGCTTAGAATTTCAAGCCAGACAAAACGCCCATTGGATGTTTTCCCCTATCTTTTACCGTTTTCTTGTAAAATATGAAAAACTCGTAGAAAAAATGTGGATTTAGTGGTTTTTCCGTCATAACATTTTTATTTTCCACGCTAGAAAGATAATTCAAATGGCAAAGTTGCTTAGAATTTCAAGCCAGACAAAACGCCAATTGGATGTTTACCCCATCTTTTACCGTTTTCTTGTAAAATATGAAAAACACATAGAAAAAATGTGGATTTAGTGGTTTTTCCGTCATAACATTTTTGTTTTCCACGCTAGAAAGATAATTCAAATGGCAAAGTTGCTTAGAATTTCAAGCCAGACAAAACGCCCATTGGATGTTTTCCCCTATCTTTTACCGTTTTCTTGTAAAATATGAAAAACTCGTAGAGAAAATGTGGATTTAGTGGTTTTTCCGTCATAACATTTTTGTTTTCCACGCTAGAAAGATAATTCAAATGGCAAAGTTGCTTAGAATTTCAAGCCATACAAAACGCCCATTGGATGTTTTCTCCTATCTTTTACCGTTTTCTTGTAAAATATGAAAAACTCGTAGAAAAAAATGTGGATTTAGTGGTTTTTCCGTCATAACATTTTTGTTTTCCACGCTAGAAAGATAATTCAAATGGCAAAGTTGCTTAGAATTTCAAGCCAGACAAAACGCCCATTGGATGTTTTCCCCTATCTCCTACCGTTTTCTTGTAAAATATGAAAAACTCATAGAAAAAATAGTGGATTTAGTGGTTTTTCCGTCATAACATTTTTGTTTTCCACGCTAGAAAGATAATACAAATGGCAAAGTTGCTTAGAATTTCAAGCCAGACAAAACGCCCATTGAATGTTTTCCCCTATCTCCTACCGTTTTCTTGTAAAATATGAAAAACTCATAGAAAAAATAGTGGATTTAGTGGTTTTTCCGTCATAACATTTTTGTTTTCCACGCTAGAAAGATAATACAAATGGCAAAGTTGCTTAGAATTTCAAGCCAGACAAAACGCCCATTGGATGTTTTCCCCTATCTTTTACCGTTTTCTTGTAAAATATGAAAAACTCGTAGAAAAAATGTGGATTTAGTGGTTTTTCCGTCATAACATTTTTGTTTTCCACGCTAGAAAGATAATTCAAATGGCAAAGTTGCTTAGAATTTCAAGCCAGACAAAACGCCAATTGGATGTTTACCCCATCTTTTACCGTTTTCTTGTAAAATATGAAAAACACATAGAAAAAATGTGGATTTAGTGGTTTTTCCGTCATAACATTTTTGTTTTCCACGCTAGAAAGATAATTCAAATGGCAAAGTTGCTTAGAATTTCAAGCCAGACAAAACGCCCATTGGATGTTTTCCCCTATCTTTTACCGTTTTCTTGTAAAATATGAAAAACTCGTAGAAAAAATGTGGATTTAGTGGTTTTTCCGTCATAACATTTTTATTTTCCACGCTAGAAAGATAATTCAAATGGCAAAGTTGCTTAGAATTTCAAGCCAGACAAAACGCCAATTGGATGTTTACCCCATCTTTTACCGTTTTCTTGTAAAATATGAAAAACACATAGAAAAAATGTGGATTTAGTGGTTTTTCCGTCATAACATTTTTGTTTTCCACGCTAGAAAGATAATTCAAATGGCAAAGTTGCTTAGAATTTCAAGCCAGACAAAACGCCCATTGGATGTTTTCCCCTATCTTTTACCGTTTTCTTGTAAAATATGAAAAACTCGTAGAGAAAATGTGGATTTAGTGGTTTTTCCGTCATAACATTTTTGTTTTCCACGCTAGAAAGATAATTCAAATGGCAAAGTTGCTTAGAATTTCAAGCCATACAAAACGCCCATTGGATGTTTTCTCCTATCTTTTACCGTTTTCTTGTAAAATATGAAAAACTCGTAGAAAAAAATGTGGATTTAGTGGTTTTTCCGTCATAACATTTTTGTTTTCCACGCTAGAAAGATAATACAAATGGCAAAGTTGCTTAGAATTTCAAGCCAGACAAAACGCCCATTGGATGTTTTCTCCTATCTTTTACCGTTTTCTTGTAAAATATGAAAAACTCGTAGAAAAAAATGTGGATTTAGTGGTTTTTCCGTCATAACATTTTTGTTTTCCACGCTAGAAAGATAATTCAAATGGCAAAGTTGCTTAGAATTTCAAGCCAGACAAAACGCCCATTGGATGTTTTCCCCTATCTTTTACCGTTTTCTTGTAAAATATGAAAAACTCGTAGAAAAAATGTGGATTTAGTGGTTTTTCCGTCATAACATTTTTATTTTCCACGCTAGAAAGATAATTCAAATGGCAAAGTTGCTTAGAATTTCAAGCCAGACAAAACGCCAATTGGATGTTTACCCCATCTTTTACCGTTTTCTTGTAAAATATGAAAAACACATAGAAAAAATGTGGATTTAGTGGTTTTTCCGTCATAACATTTTTGTTTTCCACGCTAGAAAGATAATTCAAATGTCAAAGTTGCTTAGAATTTCAAGCCAGACAAAACGACCTTTGGATGTTTTCCCCTATCTTTTACCGTTTTCTTGTAAAATATGAAAAACTCGTAGAAAAAATGTGGATTTAGTGGTTTTTCCGTCATAACATTTTTGTTTTCCACGCTAGAAATATAATTCAAATGGCAAAGTTGCTTAGAATTTCAAGCCAGACAAAACGCCCATTGGATGTTTTCCCCTATCTTTTACCGTTTTCTTGTAAAATATGTAAAACTCATAGAAAAAATGTGGATTTAGTGGTTTTTCCGTCATAACATTTTTATTTTCCACGCTAGAAAGATAATTCAAATGGCAAAGTTGCTTAGAATTTCAAGCCAGACAAAACGCCCATTGGATGTTTTCCCCTATCTTTTACAGTTTTCTTGTAAAATATGAAAAACTCAGAAAAAATGTGATTTAGTGGTTTTTCCGTCATAACATTTTTGTTTTCCACGCTAGAAAGATAATTCAAATGGCAAAGTTGCTTAGAATTTCAAGCCAGACAAAACGCCCATTGGATGTTTTCCCCTATCTTTTACCGTTTTCTTGTAAAATATGAAAAACTCATAGAAAAAATGTGGATTTAGTGGTTTTTCCGTCATAACATTTTTGTTTTCCACGCTAGAAAGATAATTCAAATGGCAAATTTGCTTAGAATTTCAAGCCAGACAAAACGCCCATTAGATGTTTTCCCCTATCTTTTACCGTTTTCTTGTAAAATATCAAAAACTTGTAGAAAAAATGTGGATTTAGTGGTTTTTCCGCCATAACTTTTTTGTTTTCCACGCTAGAAAGATAATTCAAATGGCAAAGTTGCTTAGAATTTCAAGTCAGACAAAACGCCCATTGGATGTTTTCCCCTATCTTTTACCGTTTTCTGGTAAAATATGAAAAACTCATAGAAAAAATAGTGGATTTAGTGGTTTTTTCGTCATAACATTTTTGTTTTCCACCCTAGAAAGATAATTCAAATGGCAAAGTTGCTTAGAATTTCAAGCCAGACAAAACGTCCATTGGATGTTTTCCTCTATCTTTTACCATGTTCTTGTAAAATATGAAAAACTCATAGAAAAAAATGTGGATTTAGTGGTTTTTCCGTCATAACATTTTTGTTTTCCACGCTAGAAAGATAATTCAAATGGCAAAGTTGCTTGGAATTTCAAGCCAGACAAAACGCCCATTGGATGTTTTCCCCTATCTTTTACCGTTTTCTTGTAAAATATGAAAAACTCGTAGAAAAAATGTGGATTTAGTGGTTTTTCCGTCATAACATTTTTGTTTTCCACGCTAGAAAGATAATTCAAATGGCAAAGTTGCTTAGAATTTCAAGCCAGACAAAACGCCCATTGGATGTTTTCCCCTATCTTTTACCGTTTTCTTGTAAAATATGAAAAACTCATAGAAAAAATGTGGATTTAGTGGTTTTTCCGGCATAACATTTTTGTTTTCCACGCTAGAAAGATAATTCAAATGGCAAAGTTGCTTAGAATTTCAAGCCAGACAAAACGCCCATTGGATGTTTTCCCCTATCTTTTACCGTTTTCTTGTAAAATATGAAAAACTGATAGAAAAAATGTGGATTTAGTAGTTTTTCCGTCATAACATTTTTGTTTTCCACGCTAGAAAGATAATTCAAATGGCAAAGTTGCTTAGAATTTCAAGCCAGACAAAACGCCCATTGGATGTTTTCCCCTATCTTTTACCGTTTTCTTGTAAAATATGAAAAACTCATAGAAAAAATGTGGATTTAGTGGTTTTTCCGGCATAACATTTTTGTTTTCCACGCTAGAAAGATAATTCAAATGGCAAAGTTGCTTAGAATTTCAAGCCAGACAAAACGCCCATTGGATGTTTTCCCCTATCTTTTACCGTTTTCTTGTAAAATACGAAAAACTCGTAGAAAAAATGTGGATTTAGTGGTTTTTTCGTCGTAACATTTTTGTTTTCCACGCTAGAAAGATAATTCAAATGGCAAAGTTGCTTAGAATTTCAAGCCAGACAAAACGCCCATTGGATGTTTTCCCCTATCTTTTACCGTTTACTTGTAAAATACGAAAAACTCGTAGAAAAAATGTGGATTTTGTGGTTTTTCCGTCATAACATTTTTGTTTTCCACGCTAGAAAGATAATTCAAATGGCAAAGTTGCTTAGAATTTCAAGCCAGACAAAACGCCCATTGGATGTTTTCCCCTATCTTTTACCGTTTTCTTGTAAAATACGAAAAACTCGTAGAAAAAATGTGGATTTAGTGGTTTTTCCGTCATAACATTTTTGTTTTCCACGCTAGAAAGATAATTCAAATGGCAAAGTTGCTTAGAATTTCAAGCCAGACAAAACGTCCATTGGATGTTTTCCTCTATCTTTTACCATGTTCTTGTAAAATATGAAAAACTCATAGAAAAAAATGTGGATTTAGTGGTTTTTCCGTCATAACATTTTTATTTTCCACGCTAGAAAGATAATTCAAATGGCAAAGTTGCTTAGAATTTCAAGCCAGACAAAACGCCCATTGGATGTTTTCCCCTATCTTTTACCGTTTTCTTGTAAAATATGAAAAACTTATAGAAAAAATGTGGATTTAGTGGTTTTTCCGTCATAACATTTTTATTTTCCACGCTAGAAAGATAATTCAAATGGCAAAGTTGCTTAGAATTTCAAGCCAGATAAAACGCCCATTGGATGTTTTCCACTATCTTTTACTGTTTTCTTGTAAAATATGAAAAACTCATAGAAAAATGTGGATTTAGTGGTTTTTCCGTCATAACATTTTTGTTTTCCACGATAGAAATATAATTCAAATGGCAAAGTTGCTTAGAATTTCAAGCTAGACAAAACGCCCATTGGACGTTTTCCCCTATCTTTTACCGTTTTCTTGTAAAATATGAAAAACTCAGAAAAAATGTGGATTTAGTGGTTTTTCCGTCATAAAATTTTTGTTTTCCACGCTAGAAAGATAATTCAAATGGCAAAGTTGCTTAGAATTTCAAGCCAGACAAAACGCCCATTGGATGTTTTCCCCTATCTTTTACCGTTTTCTTGTAAAATATGAAAAACTCGTAGAAAAAATGTAGATTTAGTGGTTTTTCCGTCATAACATTTTTGTTTTCCACGCTAGAAAGATAATTCAAATGGCAAAGTTGCTTAGAATTTCAAGCCAGACAAAACGCCCATTGGATGTTTTCCCCTATCTTTTCCCGTTTTCTTGTAAAATATGAAAAACTCGTAGAAAAAATGTGGATTTAGTGGTTTTTCCGTCATAACATTTTTGTTTTCCACGCTAGAAAGATAATTCAAATGGCAAAGTTGCTTAGAATTTCAAGCCAGACAAAACGCCCATTGGTTGTTTTCACCTATCTTTTACCGTTTTCTTTTAAAATATGAAAAACTCATAGAAAAAATGTGGATTTAGTGGTTTTTCCGTCATAACATTTTTGTTTTCCACGCTATAAAGATAATTCAAATGGCAAAGTTGCTTAGAATTTCAAGCCAGACAAAACGCCCATTGGATGTTTTCCCCTATCTTTTACCGTTTTCTTGTAAAATATGAAAAACTCGTAGAAAAAATGTGGATTTAGTGGTTTTTCCGTCATAACATTTTTGTTTTCCACGCTAGAAAGATAATTCAAATGGCAAAGTTGCTTAGAATTTCAAGCCAGACAAAACGCCCATTGGATGTTTTCCCTATCTTTTAAAGTTTTCTTGTAAAATATGAAAAACTTATAGAAAAAATGTGGATTTAGTCGTTTTTCCGTCATAACATTTTTGTTTTCCACTCTAGAAAGATAATTCAAATAGCAAAGTTGCTTAGAATTTCAAGCCAGACAAAACGCCCATTGGATGTTTTCCCCTATCTTTTACCGTTTTCTTGTAAAATATGAAAAACTCGTAGAAAAAATGTGGATTTAGTGGTTTTTCCGTCATAACATTTTTGTTTTCCACGCTAGAAATATAATTCAAATGGCAAAGTTGCTTAGAATTTCAAGCCAGACAAAACGCCCATTGGATGTTTTCCCTTATCTTTTACCGTTTTCTTGTAAAATATGATAAACTCGTAGAAAAAATGTGGATTTAGTGGTTTTTCCGTCATAACATTTTTGTTTTTCACGCTAGAAAGATACTTCAAATGGCAAAGTTGCTTAGAATTTCAAGCCAGACAAAACGCCCATTGGATGTTTTCCCCTATCTTTTACCGTTTACTTGTAAAATACGAAAAACTCGTAGAAAAAATGTGGATTTAGTGGTTTTTCCGTCATAACATTTTTGTTTTCCACGCTAGAAAGATAATTCAAATGGCAAAGTTGCTTAGAATTTCAAGCCAGACAAAACGCCCATTGGATGTTTTCCTCTATCTTTTACCATGTTCTTGTAAAATATGAAAAACTCATAGAAAAAAATGTGGATTTAGTGGTTTTTCCGTCATAACATTTTTATTTTCCACGCTAGAAAGATAATTCAAATGGCAAAGTTGCTTAGAATTTCAAGCCAGACAAAACGCCCATTGGATGTTTTCCCCTATCTTTTACCGTTTTCTTGTAAAATATGAAAAACTTATAGAAAAAATGTGGATTTAGTGGTTTTTCCGTCATAACATTTTTATTTTCCACGCTAGAAAGATAATTCAAATGGCAAAGTTGCTTAGAATTTCAAGCCAGACAAAACGCCCATTGGATGTTTTCCTCTATCTTTTACCATGTTCTTGTAAAATATGAAAAACTCATAGAAAAAAATGTGGATTTAGTGGTTTTTCCGTCATAACATTTTTGTTTTCCACGCTAGAAAGATAATTCAAATGGCAAAGTTGCTTAGAATTTCAAGCCAGACAAAACGCCCATTGGATGTTTTCCCCTATCTTTTACCGTTTTCTTGTAAAATATGAAAAAATCGTAGAAAAAATGTGGATTTATTGGTTTTTCCGTCATAACATTTTTGTTTTCCACGCTAGAAAGATAATTCAAATGGCAAAGTTGCTTAGAATTTCAAGCCAGACAAAACGCCCATTGGATGTTTTCCCCTATCTTTTACCGTTTTCTTGTAAAATATGAAAAACTCATAGAAAAAATGTGGATTTAGTGGTTTTTCCGTCATAACATTTTTGTTTTCCACGCTAGAAAGATAATTCAAATGGCAAAGTTGCTTAGAATTTCAAGCCAGACAAAACGCCCATTGGATGTTTTCCCCTATCTTTTACCGTTTTCTTGTAAAATATGAAAAACTCGTAGAAGAAATGTGGATTTAGTGGTTTTTCCGTCATAACATTTTTGTTTTCCACGCTAGAAAGATAATTCAAATGGCAAAGTTGCTTAGAATTTCAAGCCAGACAAAACGCCCATTGGATGTTTTCCCCTATCTTTTACAGTTTTCTTGTAAAATATGAAAAACTTATAGAAAAAATGTGGATTTAGTGGTTTTTCCGTCATAACATTTTTGTTTTCCACGCTAGAGAGATAATTCAAATGGCAAAGTTGCTTAGAATTTCAAGCCAGACAAAACGCCCATTGGATGCTTTCCCCTATCTTTTACCGTTTTCTTGTAAAATATGAAAAACTCGTAGAAAAAATGTGGATTTAGTGATTTTTCCGTCATAACATTTTTGTTTTCCACGCTAGAAAGATAATTCAAATGGCAAAGTTGCTTAGAATTTCAAGCCAGACAAAACGCCCATTGGATGTTTTCGCCTATCTTTTACAATTTTCTTGTAAAATATGAGAAACTTATAGAAAAAATGTGGATTTTGTGGTTTTTCCGTCATAACATTTTGGTTTTCCACGCTAGAAAGATAATTCAAATGGCAAAGTTGCTTAGAATTTCAAGCCAGACAAAACGCCCATTGGATGTTTTCCCCTATCTTTTACCGTTTTCTTGTAAAATACGAAAAACTCGTAGAAAAAATGTGGATTTAGTGGTTTTTCCGTCATAACATTTTTGTTTTCCACGCTAGAAAGATAATTCAAATGGCAAAGTTGCTTAGAATTTCAAGCCAGACAAAACGCCCATTGGATGTTTTCCCCTATCTTTTACCGTTTTCTTGTAAAATATGAAAAACTCGTAGAAAAAATGTGGATTTAGTGGTTTTTCCGTCATAACATTTTTGTTTTCCACGCTAGAAAGATAATTCAAATGGCAAAGTTGCTTAGAATTTCAATCCAGACAAAACGCCCATTGGATGTTTTCGCCTATCTTTTACAATTTTCTTGTAAAATATGAGAAACTTATAGAAAAAATGTGGATTTAGTGGTTTTTCCGTCATAACATTTTGGTTTTCCCCGCTAGAAAGATAATACAAATGGCAAAGTTGCTTAGAATTTTAAGCCAGACAAAACGCCTATTGGATGTTTTCCCCTATCTTTTACTGTTTTCTTGTAAAATATGAAAAACTCGTCGAAAAAATGTGGATTTAGTGGTTTTTCCGTCATAACATTTTTGTTTTCCACGCTAGAAAGATAATTCAAATGGCAAAGTTGCTTAGAATTTCAAGCCAGACAAAACGCCCATTGGATGTTTTCCCCTATCTCCTACCGTTTTCTTGTAAAATATGAAAAACTCATAGAAAAAATGTGGATTTAGTGGTTTTTCCGTCATAACATTTTTGTTTTCCACGCTAGAAAGATAATTCAAATGGCAAAGTTGCTTAGAATTTCAAGGCAGACAAAACGCCCATTGGATGTTTTCCCCTATCTTTTACCGTTTTCTTGTAAAATATGAAAAACTCATAGTAAAAATGTGGATTTAGTGGTTTTTCTGTAATAACATTTTTGTTTTCCATGCTAGAAAGATAATTCAAATGGCAAAGTTGCTTAGAATTTCAAGCCAGACAAAACGCCCATTGGATGTTTTCCCCTATCTTTTACCGTTTTCTTGTAAAATATGAAAAACTCGTAGAAAAAATGTGGATTTAGTGGTTTTTCCGTCATAACATTTTTGTTTTCCACGCTAGAAATATAATTCAAATGGCAAAGTTGCTTAGAATTTCAAGCCAGACAAAACGCCCATTGGATGTTTTCTCCTATCTTTTACCGTTTTCTTGTAAAATATGAAAAACTCGTAGAAAAAATGTGGATTTAGTAGTTTTTCCGTCATAACATTTTTGTTTTCCATGCTAGAAAGATAATTCAAATGGTAAATTATAGACATATAAAGTACAATTGTAATAGTCAATAAAATCTAATTTTCTGATTATTGGTTTCAGAATGGGAGGAAGTGATGGTCCAAACGAGCAGCGGTAAAGTCAAATATTATTCGGAGGACTTATAATGACGGAAGCAATTTAAACTATTCTGTTGTTATTAATTGACTAGTCAGAAGACGGAGTGGTTTAGCTTAAACATAAAAAAAAAACGAATAGTGCCGTGCTAATAGTACGTAGTGTATAAAAAAAACGATACAAAGAAACAAGGGTGACCGAACAGTGCAGCGTAATTTTGGCCTGTTATAAAACAAACGTGTTTTGATGAGGTTGATTCTTCATGTTGCTCCTCCCCGTTTCAACCCCCACCACCGCCACAAACAAAAAATAAGTCACGCCCATAATAAACCCGTATTTTCTACAGTTGAAAAACAAAATACAAACATTGAGCGCCTTTTATATACATATATACCAAGGGTTGTGGGCCGTGTGTAGATTTAATACGTCAATAGTATTTTTTTATCGTTGTTACTGCTTATTGTTTTTATTTATATATACATATATACATAGTGGAGGACTATACATAGTGAGAATTGCTCTCTCAAACTAAATGGGAACAATAGTACTGTTTCTACTTAACAATTGAAGGATTCACACGTGCTTCATCGTAAAAAAATATTTGCCATATGACAATGCACTAGTTGAGTAAAAACTTATTAAATGTGTATTTTCCGGGGGTACCGTTTTTTCTACCGGTTCGCGCGTGCGCGGACCCGCCCTGGAAGTCGGCTGTAATTTATTTAAAACAAAAAAAAACACATGTAGTGTAGTTTTTAGTGTACATGTAGCGTATAAGGGATGATCTCGTTTGCGAGCCGGCGGCGAGCCTGTATAGTTGTATGTAAAAACAAAAACCGACAAAAAAATCGAAAAATTACAATTTTTTGAAGGAAAACAATACAATATATATATGTATACTATATATTTGAAATGTGTATATTTATATAAAATCGGATGGTAGCTTAAAACAAATTTTAAGTTCCAAACAATTCGTATAATATATGTATCTATATAGATATGTATAACAGTTTAAGAGTCAGTTTTATTTAAATTCAGTTGCAAACAATTCATAAAAACTAAGAGATAACAGATTTGCTTTCAATTATATTCGATTCAAAGTTTCGTTAACAATTTATATATCTATGGGTGATTCAAACCAACACATGTTCTAGTTGAGTGATATATGTATGTCAAATATAGGTGACATATGTCAAAAACTAATGTCATTTATGTTTGACATATGTCAAACTGTTTTGACATTATTTTGATTGTTTTAATTGAACATTTGAAAATACTGAATGTTCAAATTCATTCAAGTTTTCATATATTTATTAAACATCTAGATTCAAACCAACACATACTTTAGTAGAGTGATATATGTATGTCAAATATAGGTGACATGTGTTGAAAACTAATGTCATTTATATTTGACATATGTCAAACTGTTTTGACATTATTTTGATTGTTTTAACTAAACATTTGAAAATACTGAATGTTCAAATTCATTCAATGTATGTCAAATATAGGTGACATGTGTCAAAAACTAATGTCATTTATGTTTGACATACGTCAAAGTGTTTTGACATTATTTTGATTGTTTTAACTGTTCAAATTCATTCAAGTTTTCATATCTAAATGAATCATCAGCTGATTAATGAATGACACTAGATTTATCAAAAAAAAACTGTTGGCTTTTGAATCACATTCACATATATATGTATGAAACTTACTAAAAGAAATGTTAGTTTTTTTTTTAAATCTTTAATATGAATTTTCTCTTTTATTCAGTTCAGTCACAAATAATTCATATATACATGTATGTATAAAAATATAAGAGAACAAGTGTATTGCAATATTTTTAAACTATTCATTAAGAGAAATTATTTTTTAAATTTTCTCTTATCCAATTCAGTTCCAAAGAATTCATATATCTATACATATATGTATAAAAACAAAACTAATAGAAATAATCAATGCAATATTTTTTAATTTTCTCTTTTACAATTCACAATTTGTTAAACCAAAAAAAAAAAAAGAATATTATGTTAAATATGTACATATTAATGAACCCCCGCCTTCCGTAACGACAGGAATTATTATTATTATTATGATTATAATAAAAACTAAGCAATAACGTCTACGTTCCGCTGACACCTCATTATTATTTCTTTTTTGTCTGTGTACAGTCGTTGGCCAGAGAGAAGTTTCGTTTGTTAACCTAGTTTTAGCTTGTAAATTGTTTCCTCTTTTTTTCCTTCTTATTATTATTTCATTTTGTAAAAACAAAAAATATATATATATATATATCGAGAGCTTTGTGCAGGACATACTGCTTACACATATAAAAAAAAAGAAAATCCTAACCCCTCAACATTTACAACAGCAAACATAAACTACAATAATCGTTTTATTTTCAATTCTTTATTATTTTTGTTTTTTTTTTCTTTCTTTTTGTAACATTCGTTGTTCGCAGAGCAGAGAATATTTATATGTTTTATTTTGTAGCTTTATAATGTTCTTTTTATGTTACAGGTCAAATCCAATTAAAGAGTTTAAAAATTGCATCTTTTTTTTGTGTTTGTTAATTGTTTTCATTTTATTTTTATACAGGTTTCGTTCAATCAGCACCATTTGTGTTGACATATCAATTAACTGATTGATTTTAACATGTTTACTATTATTTTTTTAAATTTCACTGAATGTGACTGAACGCACCGTAACACATTTAATGGTATTTGAACTACCACATAAATGCCCATTTGAACTACTGCGGTTTCATATGAATATGTATATTCAAATTTATTGCAACACATTACCGTTTTAGGTTTGTTATTTATATATATCGACATGCACAGTTACAGACTTGAAATCAATTTATTCATAAATAAAAAATGTAACTGCGTATGTCAATTTACATAAATACCAAACGCAAAATCTTCTTTTTTTCAAAAGTGACTTACGCTACTTTCATTCTCACAGGCTCATATATTAATATTAACTACTTTATATTTAGTTGCCAATGCTTTATACTTAACATTCTTAAGAAATCGCAATTGCTTCAGTAGTTCAAGTGGGCATTCAGATGGTAGTTCAAATACCATGTCATGCGTTAAGGTGCGTTCAGTCACGTTCAGTATAAATATCTAACTATATTGAATCAATTTGACAACAACAAAACAAATTTGTACTAAATATGTTTATAAAAATCAATTGATTCATATACCAGCACAAACGCTACTGAATAATCCTGTATACTTAGTTATTTATAGAAAATCATTAGTCCTAGCATCACAATTTGCACGAGCATTATATATTTATCATTGCCATAAATGACTGTATTAATTGGGATTAACAAATGCACCGTCATGCTTATGTAGTAACAAATTGCTTCAGTAGTTCAAGTGGGCATTTAGATGGTAGTTCAAATACCATGTCATGCGTTAAGGTGCGTTCAGTCACGTTCAGTATAAATATAAAAATATCGTAACTATATTGAATCAATTTGACAACAACAAAACAAATTTGTACTAAATATGTTTATAAAAATCAATTGATTCATATACCAGCACAAAATCTACTGAATTAAACCTGTATACTTAGTTATTTATAAAAAAATCATTAGTCCTAGCATCACAATTTGCACAAGCATTATATATTTATCATTGCCATAAATAACTGCATTAGTTGGGATTAACAAATGCACCGTCATGCCTATATAGTAACAAATTGCTGCCTGTCACCATCAGCCCACCTCTGATTAGCTGACGCATGAACACTGACGTAGCAACGGATAGTTCTCATAAACCGTGCGTCAAAAATAGTTCAGTTGTCAAAACGTCAGTTCCAATTTGTGGGTGATTTCTTATACACATATTTTTGTTGCCGCCTGCAGCCATGGCGAAGTTTCTGGGGCTGGACAAATGGATGCTGCTGATGAGGACGATTAAGGAAACGGGGGGGCTCAAGGCTTCCCTGTACAAACTCTATAGGTGAGTTATGTAACATAACCTGTATGTATGCAAAACAAATGAAATTGTTGGTGTAAATTAATGGACCTGTGTGTTTGTAGGATGGACGAGTTGAAGCTTGGAACCTTGATGGGCACAGATAGTTTGGGTAATAAGTACTATGAGAATCCGAGGTACTTTTATGGGAGGAACCGATGGGTGGAGTATGCACCTAGATATGGTAGGTTTATTACAATTGTATTGGTTTGTACAGCTCAGTATGTTTAAAATAACCATTTTATGTTAATGTTAGGCAGGAACTAGGTTTGTCAGAAACTTGAACAAGTTTCTAGTTTCAATTTTTCATGTGCTATGTTCAGGTCTTACTATGACCAATCACATCTTGAATAAAAGACACTCACCATACATGATTGGTCATAGTATGAGCTGAACATTTGTTTCTGACCACTTTCACACCTCTGCTGAGGTATAAACAGAGGTACATGTATGGATGGTTAAGATTATTAATGTGCTGCTATGTTTAGCTTTTATAGGGCAGCAGTAAAGCACCAGACCAGAAATGTACCTCTGTTTATACCCCAGTATAGGTGTGAAAGTGGTCAGAAACTAATGTTCACCTCATACTATAACCAATCATGTACTGTGTGTATTTGTTACTGACCACTTTCACACCTCTGCTGAGGTATAAACAGAGGTACATGTATGGATGGTTAAGATTATTGATGTGCTGCTATGTTTAGCTTTTGTGGGGCAGCAGTAAGACACCAGACCAGAAATGTACCTCTGTTTATACCCCAGTATAGGTGTGAAAGTGGTCAGAAAGTAATGTTCACCTCGTACTATAACCAATCATGTACTGTGTGTATTGTTTATTCAAGATGTGATTGGTCATAGTATGAGTTGAACATAGCACATGATAAAATTGAAACTAGAAACATGTTCAAGTTTATCGATAAATGTATTACAATGTAATTCAAGCTCTATATCAATAAGTCTCAGTTGTATAAATATGATATAACTATAAGCCATGATTATATCATTAGATGTTCCATAATTTATCTTAACCATCCATAAATGCACCTCTGTTGATACACCAGCAGAGGTGTGAAAGTGGTCAGAAATAAATGTTCGCCTCATACTATGACCAATCACATCTTGAATAAAATACACACACCATACATGATTGGTCATAGTAAGAGCTGAACATTTGTTTATGACCACTTTCACACCTCTACTAGGGTTATAAACAGAGGTACATTTATGGACGGTTAAGAAAATGTATGCAACATCTAATGATATAATCATGGCTACTAGGGTTATAAACAGAGGTACATTTATGGATGATTAAGATAATGTATGCAACATCTAACGATATAATCATGGCTACTAGGGTTATAAACAGAGGTACATTTATGGACAGTTAAGATAATGTATGCAACATCTAACGATATAATCATGGCACATGAAAAATTGAAACTAGAAACATGTTCAAGTTTCTTGATAAATCTATTACAATGTAATTCAAGCTTTATATCAATAAGGCTTGATTATATAAAGGTGATGTAACTATAAACCATGATTACATCATTAGATGTTGCATAAATTATCTTAATTGTCCATAAATGACCTCTGTTTATAAATGGCAATGTCCCATTGGGTCTAAAGTTGTCAATATTAACTTAAGCGATATCTGTTTTATACAACTGTACCTAAGTGTTTTTCATTGTACCTCAGGATTGGAGTATGATGGTAGTCAAGTCACTGCCGAGTGGTATGGCTGGTTGCACTACAAAACCGATTTAGTTCCATCAAAGGACCCTGGCAGGCCCAAGTACAAGTGGATGGCGGAGCACACCGAGAACTTTTCAGGCACCAACCAGCAGTACATGCCCTACAGCACCACCCGGCCTAAAATTGAAGCCTGGCAGCCTAAGAATTGATAGTTTGATGTATGTGAATATTAATCAAATTGGAGTGTAGCATAAATAAAGTATAATTAAGGAATGTATGAATCTATTTAAAACAGTATATTTAGCTCTACCTGCAGAGTACCTTCTCTAACTATCGCAAAAGTGTACACTTGGACTACCTTGAGGTAGTCCAAGTGTCCACTCAACCTACCGCGATACCCTCTCTAACTACCGCCAAAGTGTATACTTGGATTACCTCAAAGTGTACACTTGGACTACCTCAAGGTGTCCACTCAATCTACCGCGAAAGTGGCTACTCGAACTTCCGCCAAAGAGCCCACTTGAACTACCGCCAAAATGCCCGCGCGAACTACGTCCAGAGTATCCACTCTAACTACCGCCAAAGTGTACACTTGGACTACCTGAAAGTGTCCACTCAATCTACCGCGACACCCTCTCTAAGTACCGCTAAAGTGTATACTTGGACTACTACTCGAACTTCTGCCAAACAGCCCACTTGAATTACCGCCAAAATGTCCGCTCGAACTACCTCCAGAGTACCCTCTCTAACTATCGCCAAAGTGTACACTTGAACTACCTCAAAAGTGCCTACTCGACCTACCGCCAAAGTTACTGATTTGTTTTGAATCATTCCCATTTTAGCGACTCATTTACTGCTAAGTCAGCTGTGTCGAACAGAACGCACCTAATGTTTCGAATGTCAAAAACAGTTTGACAGCAAATACATACAATGTTGCATACATAAATGCTATTAATAGAATATCTTTTAGTAAATTAGCTCATGAAATTGCTTACATTCAAACAACATACATATGTATTAAACACAATTTATGGTAGCTATCAAACATAAATAGATATCAATAAAAAATTAGAATCAAATAAATCTGTTGTGTCATAATTCTAGTAACATTTAGTTTGCAACAACCCAAAGTTGGCAGCCCTGCTAAATTTACATGGATTCTGCAGTGGTGTATTGACAGCTGCTGGGCGATTAGCGATAGAGGCGAAACCGAAATCCCGGCCGAGCGATTCCCCGTGGCAATGCGCACCGAGTGTTGAGTGATTCAGCGTGGATTCAGCTAGCCGCGAGCGCGCCGAGGACCCGTTGCATGTGCCGGCCGCCCCCAAGATGGACACGCGCGGGAGAAAACTATCGTGAGTATATACAATCCCGGCCGTTGACGGGCCAGCCCCTAATATTGTGTGCGCTCTGCCTGCAGCACCCAGGGCGACTCCCTGTACGAGATCCTAGCGCTGCCAAAGACCGCCACCGGCGATGACATCAAGAAGACGTACAGGCGTCTCGCGCTCAAGTTCCACCCCGACAAGAACCCTAATAATCCGGAGGCCGCGGAGAAGTTCAAGGAGGTGAACCGGGCCCACTCAATTCTCAGTGATACTACCAAGAGGAATATTTATGATAATTATGGCTCATTAGGGTTGTACATCGCTGAGCAGTTTGGGGAGGAGAATGTTAATGCTTACTTCGTTGTTACATCCACTTGGTGCAAGGTAAAATACACACACACAAATGTCATAAATTTAGTAATAATCAAAAAAGGTTTATATGGACATATGGTCTCCACTCCCTTGTTAATGTTTGGGGGCAATTATGAACATGAAATGAAAGTCGCTTACTTTCATTTCATGTTCATAATTGCCCCCAAACATTACATGTTTGAGCTGCAGCTGCAGCTCACACACAAAATTGACTGGTGGGACAAGTGAGCAGCCTTAAAGGGAGCCCATTTTGAGGCCTAAGTATCTGTAGCTATGCTACCCTCCAGCCAACTATCCAGAACATGTTCAAGCAACTTGAAACAGAACAAAAATGCATCCCAGAATAGCACAGTGTGATAAACAAAAGCAGCTATAGAAATATATGATGGTTATTTGTATACAAAATTTGTAATTCACATGTAGGAAGATCATTTTGAACATTTATTGTTGTCCTCCAAACTGCAATCTAGTTTGTAACTAGATTGCAGTTTGGAGGACAGCAGTATACATTGTATGTATACTGCTTATAAAAACAATCAACACCAAGTATTTATGATTATGAAAATGATAAAAATCTTGTAAAGATGCATATTGATGAACCAATCCCATAGTCGTTTGCATTGAAGGTAGTAGCGGTATATGAACAAGTTTAATAACAATTGCTGTATGAAAACAATTTCATGATAAATATTGCTAACCAATCCCATAGTCGTTTCGGATGTATCATAGCAAAGTAATGCACTGATGATTCTCTAATATCACCTTTGTTGTGTTTACTGAATCACTCAAAATAAATCATGACTAACATACATTGTTCAGTAATCACAAATCACTTTTTGTATGTGCCTGTCATAAATAACTTCCCACTATTACAAACACTATCCGTTTGGAGATAAGATTAATAAAACCGGCAGCGTTATCGAGTGTGGGGCAAAGTTCGAAATGGAGGATGCCTGACAATCTCAATGCGGTGGTGTTTTTCTCGTACGCGCAGACCTGCCCCTGCAAGGTTCAGCATGAAACACCGCCAGTTGTTCAATTTGGGCAAGTGTACAGCGATTTCTGTTGCAGGCGCTGTTCGTGTTCTGCGGCGTCATCACCGGCTGTTACTGCTGCTGTTGCCTCTGTTGCTGCTGCAACTTCTGCTGCGGAAAATGCAAACCGCGGACGCCAGAGGAGTCCGGCGATTACCACAATCTGAACGTGAGTAGATTGGTTTGGTTTGTTTGTTGTTGTTTTTGTACATGTGTAGCTCTTGTAAATTTGCAATTGATCAACAATGACAAAACTGCATGAAGAAATGACGTCATTTATTTTATAAACCCGAACAAATAATGTGGAATGCATGTTGCGGTTTAAAGACCAAATATTTGTTTTCAAGGTCTAATATTAGTTTTCAAGGTCAAAGTGTACTTTTTTAAGTTCTAATATTAGTTTCCAAGTCTAACTTTTAATTTTTCAAGGTCACACTTTGCCTCTTCAAGGTTAAATATTAGTTTTCAAGGTCCAATTGTACTTTGTTAAGTTCTAATATTGTTTACAAGGTTAAATATTAGTTTCCAAGAACAACTTTTAATTTTTTAAGGTCACACTTTGCCTCTTCAAGGTCAAATATTAATTTTCAAGGTCTAATTGTACTTTGTTAAGTTCTAATATTAGTTTTCAAGGTTAAATATTAGTTTCCAAGCCCAACATTTAATTTTTCAAGGTCACACTTTGCCTCTTCAAGGTTAAATATTAGTTTTCAAGGTCCAATTGTACTTTGTTAAGTTCTAATATTAGTTTTCAAGGTTAAATATTAGTTTCCAAGCCCAACATTTAATTTTTTAAGGTCACACTTTGCCTCTTCAAGGTTAAATATTAGTTTTCAAGGTCTAATCGCACTTTTTTAAGTTCTAATATTAGTTTTCAAGGATAAATATTAGTTTCCAAGCCCAACTTTTAATTTTACAAGGTCAAATATTAGATTTCAAGGTCTAAATGCATAGTTATAAGTTTCGAAATAAAAATCTTGATATTCAGTCAAATTTTTATATTGTAACAATTGCAAATTTCATCGAACAGTTTTAGTAAAGTAGTTGCATGTGTAGTGTTTCTTATGTAAGGTGCTGAATCTACTACTAAAACACAATCAAGGTAACTATCACTAACCCCACATCCCTAATCATTTCAAACGCTTGTTTTGTACACCAATGTTGTGTGAAAGGGGCCCCCCCACTACCCTCTCTCTTTTCTATATGCTTGTGTGTATGGTGGATTCTTGGGGGTGGTGGTGATCGATGAGGTTTTATTGGGGCCGAGTGAGTTATTCTGTGGTGATTTTACAGCGTGAGAATACAGAGGGCCCGTCCGGTGGCCAGCCGATAATGCAGCAGCCCTCCAAGTCGGTGAGTAGTAACATTCACAAATTGCACCCCTCGTTAATCATCCGCACCGTTTGTTTATATGCCTGAATGTTGTAAAAATAATTATTAGTTAACGCACGCGCAATACCAAGGTAGGTCTCTCCCACGCAGGCGCACTGCACCACGTGACTAATTCTATTAACTTTCTCTGATTGGGGGCGGGGAGGCAGATGAGGTGCGAGCATGAGGGTGCTCATTAACGCGGCGGCTTTTTTGTTCTTGCAGGAGGACCCGTCCGATGAGGATCTTGGGCGCGGCGACGCCGGGGCGCCAGTCACCTCGCAGCCGTCCCCGACGCGCAACCAAGGCCCCCACACGGTGTTTGCCATGCCGGCGCCGCCGTCCGCCAACGAAAGTGCCGCTCTGAATCAGGGGGATCATCCCGTTTACACACCTGGTCAGTATTCAAATAACTGTCAAACACATGATGTAAGAGGTTTATTTATGTAAATAACTGTCAAACATATCATGTAAGAGGTTTATTTATGCTTGTTACTGACAAAAAATATTTGTTGTTGTTAATTTATGCAAACAACTGTCAAACTGTTTGTGATTTGACGTTTATTTACAAACAACACTTACACTTATCTTGTATTAGACACCTCAATATTAATGGATGCAAACAACTGTCAAATACATGTTGTTTGACATTTATTTATACATGTAACTGCTAATGATGCAGCTGTCTGATATTTATTTATTCAAATAACTGTCAAACACATTATGTAAGAGGTTTATTTATGTAAATAACTGTCAAATACATCATGTAAGAGGTTTATTTATGCTTGTTACTGACAAAAGAAGCTTTATTGTTGTTAATTTATGCAAACAACTGTCAAACTGTTTGTGTTTTGACATTTATTTACTAACAACACTTACACCAATCTTGAATTGGATATCTCAAAATTAATGGATGCAAGTAACTGTCAAATACATGTTGTTTGACATTTATTTATACATGTAATTGCTAATTATTCAACTGTTTGATGTTTATTTATTCAAATAACTGTCAAATACGTGATGTAAGAGGTTTATTTATGTAAATAACTGTCAAACACATCATGTAAGAGGTTTATTTATGCTTGTTACTGACAAAAAAGCTTTGTTGTTGTTAATTTATGCAAACAACTGTCAAACTGTTTGTGTTTTGACGTTTATTTACTAACAACACTTACACCTATCTTGTATTAGACATATCAATATTAATGGATGCAAGCAACTGTCAAATCCATGTTGTTTGACATTTATTTATACATGTAACTGCTAATGATGCAACTGTCTGATGTTTATTTATTCAAATAACTGTCAAACACATGATGTAAGAGGTTTATTTATGTAAATAACTGTCAAACATATCATATAAGAGGTTTATTTATGCTTGTTGCTGACAAAAAAGCTTTGTTGTTGTTAATTTATGCAAACAACTGTCAAACTGTTTGTGTTTTGACGTTTATTTACAAAAAACACTTACACCAATCTTGTATTAGTCATCTCAATATTAATGGATGCAAGCAACTGTCAAATACATGTTGTTTGACATTTATTTATACATGTAACTGCTAATGATGCAACTGTCTGATGTTTATTTATTCAAATAACTGTCAAACACATGATGTAAGAGGTTTATTTATGTAAATAACTGTCAAACATATCATATAAGAGGTTTATTTATGCTTGTTGCTGACAAAAAAGCTTTGTTGTTGTTAATTTATGCAAACAACTGTCAAACTGTTTGTGTTTTGACGTTTATTTACAAAAAACACTTACACCAATCTTGTATTAGTCATCTCAATATTAATGGATGCAAGCAACTGTCAAATACATGTTGTTTGACATTTATTTATACATGTAACTGCTAATGATGCAACTGTCTGATGTTTATTTATTCAAATAACTGTCAAACACATGATGTAAGAGGTTTATTTATGTAAATAACTGTCAAACATATCATGTAAGAGGTTTATTTATGCTTGTTACTGACAAAAAAAGCTTTGTTGTTGTTAATTTATGCAAACAACTGTCAAACTGTTTGTGTTTTGACGTTTATTTACAAAAAACACTTACACCCATCTTGTATTAGTCATCTCAATATTAATGGATGCAAGCAACTGTCAAATACATCTTGTTTGACATTTATTTATACATGTAACTGCTAATGATGCAACTGTCTGATGTTTATTTATTCAAATAACTGTCAAACACATGATGTAAGAGGTTTATTTATGTAAATAACTGTCAAACATATCATATAAGAGGTTTATTTATGCTTGTTGCTGACAAAAAAGCTGTGTTGTTGTTAATTTATGCAAACAACTGTCAAACTGTTTGTGTTTTGGCGGTTATTTACTAACAACACTTACACCTATCTTGTATTAGACATATCAATATTAATGGATGCAAGCAACTGTCAAATACATGTTGTTTGACATTTATTTATACATGTAACTGCTAATGATGCAACTGTCTGATGTTTATTTATTCAAATAACTGTCAAACACATGATGTAAGAGGTTTATTTATGTAAATAACTGTCAAACATATCATATAAGAGGTTTATTTATGCTTGTTGCTGACAAAAAAGCTGTGTTGTTGTTAATTTATGCAAACAACTGTCAAACTGTTTGTGTTTTGGCGGTTATTTACTAACAACACTTACACCTATCTTGTATTAGACATATCAATATTAATGGATGCAAGCAACTGTCAAATACATGTTGTTTGACATTTATTTATACATGTAACTGCTAATGATGCAACTGTCTGATGTTTGTTTATTCAAATAACTGTTGAACACATGATGTAAGAAGGTTTAGTCTCCTGCAGTAGTTTTAATTGATAGTTTTTATTGTTTATAGGTATGACGAGCAGCTCGAAGAACCAGCAAGAGTGGTAGCCTTAACGTCTTGATACCCCCCAAAAAATAACTAGGACCCTTCTGCTCCTATATCTTTTATTCATTGATATTAAAGCAGCACACACCAGACAAAAAAATCAAATTGAAACATACCATCGAGCAAGCTGTGTGAAAAAAATATTAGCACCGGAAGTAATCAACCACTTAACCCCCTTATTGGATCCCATCATCATCTGCACGAGTTACGGCCTGCATGGTCATCATCTTTGTCCCCTCACTACCTTCTCCCACCCCCTATATTTTTATATATCACACTAAACACTTATATATATACTATATATAACCACAGCTAAAATCACGCGTGCGCGGGAGAGATTTGGGAACGCTATGCCGAAAACAAACATAAATGTGAGTTTTACTATTTTTAATAATTAAATGCCAGCAAAAGCACCACCATGGCTCTACTTTCGTTTATATTTTAATGGTTAATTATTTTTAAATAGGTTTAGTCTGAATCGGTTCGGTTCGGTGATCAACCCGACAACGCTCGAGCATAGTCACTAACATACTCAGGATGTTACTGTTGTGTTTATTTGGGGTTCACTATTATTTTTGCACATTTATAAGTAAAAACCATATTTGTAGCAAGATTAGTAACTGAGATGAAACTAATTTGCTTTTTTGCAAACCTCGAAACTTATACAGGCAACGAGTGATCAAATTGATGATACACCAATATCATTCTATTGATTGAGTAAATTGATTAGTCTTCAGATTTGATCTTGAAATTGATTCTTGAATAAATCTTTATTTGGCTTACTAATATGTTGTAAATACAAGAAATTAGCTCTTGTATAACTTATCTAGTATAATTGATTTTCATTTTGATTTGACCTTGAATCAATTTTTTATTTTAGATGTTCACACTTCAACGCCATTCCCTAACACAGTGAATCATTAAACAATTTTTTGAGGCTGCAAATCAATTCCAATCTCTCATTTTGATATCGAGTATACAAATTGATTCGCCTTCAGATTTTAGCTTGAATGAATCTTCATTTTAGGTTGCAAAAACACTTCCAAGCTCTTGTATTGATTTGTTATCAAATATTAATCAATCTTTTAGGCTGCAAAAGCAATTCCAATCTCTCATATTGATATCGAGTATAAAAATTGATTCACCTTCAGATTTTAGCTTGAATGAATCTTCATTTTAGGTTGCAAGAACTCTTGTATTGAGTTGACAATCTTAATTTTAGGCTGCAAAAGCAATTTCAAGCTCTCATACTGGTATTGATTAGACACATTTATTCGCTTTGAGATTTTAGCTTCATTTTAAGTTGCGACATACAGATATTGAGTCTTAAATGGATATCCAAAACCTGGATTATGTTATCAAAAAAAGCCAAATAGTGGAACATCCCTTAAAACACAAATGTTGCTCAGCATGAACATACCATTTTAACGTCGGCCATGCTGTTTAGTTTAAGGCTTTTATTTTATTTTTTATACTATTATATGAAAGTCAGTATTTTTTTCATTCTAAAAAAAAAAACAATTAGGTAATACGAACTATAAATATTTGCGTTGGGCAAAGTTGTTATTATACCGTTTTGAAATAGTTGTTGTTGTTGTTGTTGCGGATGGGCACTGTATTTATTATAAATATATATATTTACACATGGGCATATCACACATACGCGCGGATCTTCCTAACCCCCTCCTCCCCCTAAAAAAAAACCCTCCATGTGTGTAAACAGGAAGGCGAATCTAATTAGCAGTCTGTAGGCTTTAGAAAAAGCGATGTAAGATTCCAGAAATAAAATTTGGAACGCCGTGTTAATTAAACTACCGCCTAAGATTTTATGAAAAATTAAAAAAAAAAAACTGAGTACGGAGTCAATGTAGGGCGTCGTTGTAAGTCGACGCAGTATTTGATTGTATGTTTATGAATTAATTATACTATTTAAAAATACATAATGATCATGAGTGGCTGAGCAGTTTATTTATGTCCTCTTCATTTATAGGTTTGTTATGATTGACAATTTAAGTTTAATTTCAACTAAGTGATCCTCAAATGTTGCTATATAGAATTAAATAGATATTCGGTAAGCAAATTTATATACTTTCAGGTCTGTGCTTGAATAAATCCTGCACTTACAAAAAGGATATCTGAATGTTGGGGTTGCAACATAAAATTAAGATTCAAATCTGAAAGCGAATCATGAATGAATGAATTTATTGATTGAGCAAATTGATTCGCTTTCAGATTTGAACTTCAATATATCTTAATTTTAGGTTGCAACACTTCTCAAGGGATCATGTAAATGGTGCATGATGGTAATGGTAATAAAAAATTACAACAAAGCAAATATTTAAAGCATTATAATACATTAGGATAAAAATATGTGAATACATTGTTTTTTCATTAATGAATGGATATGGTTACACAAATCGAATGCTGAAAACCTACCACTAGTACATAATTAATTGAAAGAAATATCTCAATCTACACAGCTAAAAAAAATGGTAGTCATGTTGATGTAATCAGGATTATGAGAAAAAAAAGTAAATATAATAATTCTCTTAAATCACCTTATGATTATATAATAAAATGGTATATTTTGAACAAATTGAGGATACTGTTTATGAAATAGTACTCACATTTTCTCTTAATTAACTATATGAAAGCTAACCATTTATTGTCCTGGTGCACTCAACGATTTATCCATGAACTTCTTCTTGGAGAAACACAGCCACCATTTGCTTGGCTTGCCATCATCCCCAAAAACCTTCTCGCAGACTCTCAAACCAACCTCCTGTCGTAATTGTGTCAAGTAGGCCCTCATGAACTCTAAAAATCAGTGTTATTATTTTTCAACTATAACTCCCAACTATCAAACTTACCTGCATCAGCTGAACTCTCCGGTTTCCCATAAACTGAATTCAGTGGAAACCCTGGATCGCCTGGAATATCAAACCGGGAAATTGCAAGTGTATACATCTCATTCTGCCCCTGGTTCTTATTCGAACACCTCTGCAGCCTCTTCAAACACTCGGTTACATACAAAGTGATGTAAATCAGCAACCTATCAGCCTCTGATTTAATTTCATAAGTACGAAAGAACACATTTGCTTTGAAATAGTAAATGGCCTCGTCGATAACATCCTGGTCTTTGCTGGTGGCTTGTGGTGCAGGCCCACGGAATTGTGTTTTGAAGGGCAGTATGGCTGTGTTGCCCACTACCTGCTGCCACTCCAAAAAAGTGGAGTGATACGCCTACAGGAAAAAACTTTGTAATTGAACAATGTCTAAAACAGTCTACATGTAATTGTAAACAAGGTTTTATTACCCGATATATTTTTGTAATGTTATCAGGAATAAATTGTAAATTAATTAACTTACCGGCATGTTGATTATAGCTGGGGCGTTACCAAAGACCTTTTTATCTCGTTAATTGTTGGCTGTTGTTGTTTTTAACGCCCTATTGCAACATGTCAGCTTGATTAATCATCATAAGGCCAGAAACAGACCTGTACTTTTGAACTACTTTATGGGCTGTCAAAATTAGATTATATGAACTACCGTTTTTATCTATCTATATAGTGTTAGAAATCGTGTCGTATCCAAGGTGTGTTGCTATCTAAACATATATACATATATATATATATATATATATATATATATATATATATATATATATATATATATATATATATATAAAGTGGAAATTAATTTCAACTGTTCAATAAATTTCTAGTACAAACCCTAGACTAGGGATTGTTTATTATCATAAAAAATCCCTAGCCTAGGGTTAGCATGGATATTACTTGCTATTAGAGTGGTTTATATGATAAAACATATATATATATATATATATATATATATATATATATATAAACCACTATAGTAGCAGTAAGATCGGTGCTTTTATATCATAAACAATCCCTAGTCTAGGGTTTGTACTTGAAATTAATTTCCAACATTAATCATCATAAAGTCAGAAACAGACCTGTACATTTGAACTACTACAATCTAGCTAAAACAATCCCTAGTCTAGGGTTTGTACTTGAAATGTATTGAACAGTTGAAATTAATTTCCAGCCGCTTTGTTGGAGGAACGCAACCAACATAAAAAACTATTGCTAATTTCTAATTAAACCAATAATTTTAGGATATATCCAAAAAAATTGAATATATCGAATAATAGATAATTAAAATAGAAACAAACCAATCCTATTGGTGCACAGATGAGCACTGACGCAGTAACGGAAGTTAGGCTTGTCAATAATTCGAATTGTCGATACATATAAAATGTCCACACTGGCTCCAACATAGAAACAACAAAAACTGGTCGGCCATTCTTGACAGTCCAAAGAGTATTTACGAACGAATCAATGCAATAATACTAATTGAAAAATGGTTTCCGGCAACTAGCCCGCGCGCGCGGACCGTTCGCAGCAGACAATAATCGCAACCGCAGACGTTTATTTTTCTACCTGTAGCCAGCTTGGTCGCCGTTTGCTGAAAACAAAAACTGTTAAAAATGGTGGGTTGATTGTTGCAGCAAGTGTTTTTCGTGGGTGCTAAGCGACGCCCCTTTTGTGTTGCAGAGTTTCTTTGGGTTCGGCCAGTCGGCGGAGATTGATATTTATTTGGATGGCCAGGAGACCAGGAAGGTGGCCGACGTGAAGACTGAGGAGGGGAAGAAGGATCGGTTGTTGTTGTACTATGATGGGGAGACTGTTTCGGGCAAGGTGAACATCAGCTTGAAGAAGACCGGTTCCAAGTTGGAGCATCAGGGGATTAAGATTGAGTTCATCGGACAGATTGAGCTGTTTTATGACAGAGGTGGGTTTGTTAAGTGATTTATGTCTGCAATTTGTTGATTTTGGGGGACTTTTTGTAGGTAGCCATCATGAATTTACTAGTTTGGTTAAGGAGCTTGCAAGGCCCGGTGAGATGATTTCAAACACTTCATATCCATTTGAGTTTTCATGTGTTGAGAAGCCTTATGAGGTTTATACAGGCGTTAATGTGAAGTTACGTTATATGCTCAAGGTAATTGAATTTTTATATACACTACAAGTTTATGTATTTATCTTTTGAACCAAATGTATCTTCTGATTAGTTGACAGATGAACATATTAAAGGACATATCTGTTGAACATTGTTGCATAATGTTTTTGATCTTACTTTATAGGATTATAATGATTTTGTACCTTCAATAGTTTGAATTCAGATGATTTTAGAGAAAATCATCTGAATTCAAACTATTGAAGGTTCAAAATCATTATAATCCTATAAAGTAAGATCACAGTATTATTTGTAATCACAAATGTCTGTAGGTGACAATCGTGCGCCGTTTGCAAGACATCTACAAGGAGCAGGACATCGCTGTGCACACACTGTCCAGCTACCCAGACATCAACAACTCGATCAAAATGGAGGTGGGCATCGAGGACTGTCTGCACATCGAGTTCGAGTACAACAAGTCCAAGTACCACTTGAAGGATGTGATTATTGGGAAGATCTACTTCCTGCTGGTGCGCATCAAGATCAAGCACATGGAGATCGCGATCATCAAGCGCGAGACGACGGGCTCGGGGCCGAACATCTACAACGAGAACGACACGATCGCGAAGTACGAGATTATGGACGGGGCGCCGGTGAGGGGGGAGAGTATTCCCATTAGGGTGTTCCTGGCCGGGTACGATCTGACGCCGACGATGCGGGACATCAACAAGAAGTTCTCGGTGAAGTATTTCCTCAATCTGGTGTTGATGGACACGGAGGATCGGAGGTACTTCAAGCAGCAGGAGATCACGCTGTGGAGGAAGGGTAGGTTCACACAGTTATTAAGAGTTTGATATGAGATTTAGGGTATTTTACATTAAACCAGCCCAATATCATCTAGATCAGTGCAATCACAGTTCAGTCACATCGAAACCAAGTCCAGTAAAATAGGTTTCATAGCCCATTCTGTTCAAATCAGTCGACGCGCATACGCATACACAAGTACTAGGTTTCATAGCCCATATTTTAGGGGTAGATTCTAAAGGGGCTTTCGTTTATCACTCTGAAGCTGTTCTAAGACTGCTAAAACCAGCCTGGAAAACCTCCCAACCCATAAACGACGCTTGTATTAAAGTATAGCCTAGGTATAAGCCATTTTAAGGATTTGTGTATCGCCACTGAGCTCTCACGGCATGCGTTTATATATAAGGGCTTTGAACAACACTCTACTCTCTTATATAAGCGCGTGCATTCTGTTAAAATCAGTCGACGCGCATGCGCATACACAAGTACTTCATCATGAGCCGCTTTATCGTCCGGGAGCTATTGAGTTCTGTGCTCTAGCCCTCAATAGCGAGTTGTATTTAACTGAACGCACCTTAACACATTGCTTGTTATTTGAACTACCGCCTATGCAACTACTTGCACTACCACATATGCAACCACTTGAACTACCACCGATGCGACCACGCGAGAGTAACAGCTCCCGACCGATAAAGGAAAGCGGTTCATGATGAAGTACTTGTGTATGCGCATGCGCGTCGACTGATTTGAACAGAATGCACGCGCTTATATAAATGTGAGTAGAGTGTGGGTCGGATGTGGATGGTACCTTTCTGGTCTTAATTTTTAGACTGAAGAACATTGTACCGCTATCCGTGTGAAAACTCTTGAATGTTTCTTGAACATTGTCTGTATTTCAGGTGAGAAGACACGGAAGGCGAACCTGCAGAGTCCGCTGGTCGCCTCACATTTGGTGAACAGCTCCGCGCCGGACACCGAGCGGCTGCAGCAACAGAACGAGATCACTGAGACGCTCGAGGGCGATGAGGCGCCCGCCGTCGAGGTCAACGGCGAGTCGCAGTTTGAGCAGCCGACGGGGATACAGAACATGACCCGGGAGCAGGGCGACGGACAGAATAACGACACGCCGCCGTTAACAGAGTGATGACAAGTATGTGTGTAACATTTACCATTTTGTTGCCTAAACTATAAGCCCAATACATGTTCACTATTTTCGCAACAATAAGACTGGTATTGATCAGTGATTTTCAAAATGAGGGTTGCAGAAAACAATTATTACAAAACATTCAGGGATGTTTTTGTACACATACCCATTCTTCAGGAGGTCCTTTGAAATTTTAGTTTTTAGGACTTTGAAGTACCTATCATTAAGTTTATTATTTTTGTGTTGAAAAAGTATTACAAATGAAAACATAATGTTTTTCTAGGTGTGGTAGTACTATTGGGGGATCCACGGTGCCGGACAAATCAGAAAACAGATAACAGGTGTGATCGCAAATAATAATAATAAAAGAGAGCGTGCCGTACTTTCAGCCACCACTGTACATATAGACTAATAAGAGTAACCAAGAAATTCCAGTTTTATCTGTGTTTATAATTATTATTATTATATTATTTACTGTTATAATTATTATTGTATATTTCTCATAGTATATTATATAATCTGTATCAAATTATATAAACAAAATTTGTTTAATTTCACATGTGTGTATTCAATTGACTCGTTATATAACATTAATTCCCAGCGATTGATCTGATTTTGACTCTATTTTGAACATTGGAGACGAATTTTAGGTATTAGAGCTGATGGCTGTACAGATAGCAGTTTTTTTTATTGTACGAATGGCTTTATCTAACTGAACGCACCTTAACACATTAGTTATTATTTGAACTACCACCTATGCCACCACTTGAACTACCGCCTATGCAACCATATACGTTGTAGGCGTAACGCCCTTATTTTACATGTATAGCGCGGTAGTTCAAGTAGCATTTAACGCGTTCAGTTAGTTCGACCAACATTATTTTAAAAACTCAGCAGATGAATCCTGATACAGTAACATTGTCCCCCTGATAATAATATGTGATTGTTAATACATTTTTAAGGTATAATACTCTGTTTGCAGTAGTCTTATAGTGCTCTGTGGTAGGTCATATTGGATTAACTTTAGGGGAGTAGTTCCCAATCATAAATCATTCTGCTATTGGCAACACTGTCATCCCCAAATGTCACTGAAGTCGTATAAACATTTGTGATTGGTATATCAAATGTTGCAGTAAACAATATTGATAAGGGGCGGTTATCAACGGGCCGACCACACACACACACGATAGCGGGTGCGGTGAGTGGGCAACAAAGCCATAGAAGTACAATGGACAGCCCAGGGGGTAGGTCGGACGATGAGCGCCACCACTTTCGAACCGAACATCACCACGACGACGACGACTGAAGCCCCCATTAGCACTGGAGAGGACCTCAAGTTTCTAATTATACCTCTAGTGGTGATTGTTATAGTCATGCTTCTATCTGCACTGGTATGTATTTGTATGAGATCATTATTTAACATAGTTGGTATTAGTACATCATCGAATTGAATTAATTGAAGATGCTGACTGTTGTATTGTGATTTTATGGCACAATTTGATATATACTGTGGTCATGTTTTAGGTGTATTTGATGGCAAAGAAGCGGCGCCGTGATCTAATCCGCGAGAACATCCTGTCAATGTACGATTTTGATACAAACGAGGAGTGGGACAGCTTCAACAGCTACGACCACCCCAGTTACAATGCCTGCGATTACAACTATACAACTGCTGTTTGACCACTCCAGTGCCTTTTGCTGATGGAACTAGTTAGTCATAATGTAAGCGAAGTGTGTGATACCAGTTGTTATTATTTGTAGTTTACGTTTGTAAGCAGATTGAGAATAATTCAGGGATTGCATGAATCTTGTTAATTTATAAATGCTGTTGGTGAAATGTGTAAGGTGAATTGTTTATATATTTTTGTAGGAATTAAGTTGTGAGCATTTGTGATAAATATTAAATAAAAAATAGTTATACCTCATTTTGTGGCTTCATAATTTAAGTTATCAAAATGAGACAAATATCATGAAGCGATAGTATCACAGAGCACTATACTATCTATATATATATATATATATATATATATATATATCTATACTATCTATATACTGGATAGTATACTATCGAAATGACAAATGTATACATTTTGTAAAATATTGAAACCATAGTAGTTCAAGTGGTTGCATAAGCGGTAGTTCAAATAACAACCATGTGTTATGGTGCGTTCAGTTAGAACAGCCATACGTTCAGTAAAAACTGCTGTATATATATAATATAAAGAAGACTAATAACACATTTTTAAGATTTTATGTACATATAAGTACTTAGTATGTACAAAAAACTGTAGTATTTAGAATTGAGGTTTTGTGGGGTACAATGTTTTACCTTTTACACTGTCGATAGTAATTTGGGTCTATTGATATTACGGTAGCTAAAAATTAAATCACTGTTGAATGAAGTATATGCTTGTAGTGAAACCCCATTGCCCTAATTTTTTATTCTTCAAACGCTCCTATAGTGGCACATAAACCTCATCAAATGCACAAAAAAAACTGTAGAATTGAGGTTATTGAGGTTGTGGGGTACAATGATTTACCTTTTACATTGTTGATAGTAATTTATGTACACCCTGTTGATATTATGGTAGCTAAAAATTAAATCACTGATTGAAGTATATGCTCGTAGTGAAACCTCATTTTTTATTCTTCAAACGCTCATACAGAGGCACATAAACCTCATCAAATGTATCATCCAAATCAGACTTTTCCTCAATGTTTTCAACACATTTATCACCATCAGAGTTAATTTCAAGATATGGAGTTACAACTATTTGATTTGTTACAGTAGTACTTCTATTATCACGAATTTCTTTAATCGTAACCTCATTGTGCAATGAAAAACAATTTGACATAACATTTTGATTATTTTCTTTTGTTTCAGAATGATTTTTTGTACATCTAGCATTAAAATCCTCACTAGTTCCATCAACAATTTCCTCATTAAACCTATTTATTGTAGTTCCAGCAACAATTTCCTCATTAAATCTATTTATGGTAGTTCCAGCAACAATTTCCTTGTTAAACCTATTTATTGTAGTTCCATCAACAATTCCCTCATTAAACCTATTTATTGTAGTTCCATCAACAATTCCCTCATGAAACCTATTTATTGTAGTTCCAACAACAATTTCCTTGTTAAACCTATTAATTGTAGTTCCATCAACAATTCCCTCATGAAACCTATTTATTGTAGTTCCAGTAACAATTCCCTCATGAAACCTATTTAATGTAGTTTTAGCAACAATTTCCTGATTATAAGACCTTTTTATATTCCTATCTGAGATAGTTTGAATTGTTCTAGCATCATCAATATCAGAGCTATCATCATCAGAAAACACAAAATTATAGGCACGTTTTTGACTATTTTCAGTTGTAGCTCCTTCATAAATTTGTTCTTGATTATGAAACTTATTTCTTCTAGTTCTAGCAATTTCCTTACAATTTATTTCATGTCTATCAATTGTCTTTTTTCTTGCTTTACTCTCGAAACAATTTTTTATAGTACTAGTCTCATCAGAATCCGAGCTATCATCATCAGAACTAACTGGTCTATTAAATGTAGCCTCAAACAGATCATTTTCACTCTGGCCCAATCCCATGAAGAAGCTTGATGAGTTTAAATCGGCCACATTTTGAGGTAATTTGATGCCATTTGTTTCTATAGCTATTACTAACTTGCTCAACTTCTCACGGACCAATTTGGGTAGTCCTCTGTTTATGATATCCTCTACCACCAGCGATAAGTCCGCCTCGTTGTCCTCATCGCCGAAACAAGACATGTCAGATTCATCCAAAACAGGGGTTCGTACCACAAAATTTTCAAGGGCACTCGCCTTCTTTGGTTTTGCAGCTTTTTTCACGCGTTTCGCCTTTTTGGGCTTCACTTTGGAAAGCTGGTATGCTTCAACTATATCAGGATAAGCTTTCGTCACTAAGTCTTGTGGTTCTATCGAGGAGAACAGTTTGATTGGATCCACACCAGCCATTTGGGAGTCAGGTAGGAGGTCTTTGAAGATGTTGCACTGCCAGATGATTTCATAACTACTGACACCTAAATGAGAAAACATATTTATGTTAAATAATGTAAATAAATTCTGTGACAGTTTATTTGATTAAGAGATCATTGTAACTACTTGAACTACCACCTATGCGACCACTTGAACTACCGTGGTTTCAAATTTTTTTCTTAAAGATAGCAGTTTTTTTACTGAACGTATGGCTGTACCTAACTGAACGCACCTTAACACATTAGTTGTTATTTGAACTACCGCCTATGCAACTACTTGAACTACCACCTATGCAACCACTTGAACTACCATGGTTTCAATATTTTTATTTTATAAAATGATCTCAACATTTATTAGTATTTCACTGGACAGTATTATAGTGACTGTGGAGAGATAAAACCTAAATCATGTTTTGTGGATAAAACATTATAACCTTCAATTTTTTATACATAAGTATACAAAATTGAAGGTTAATATAAATTAAGTCAAAATTTCAAGGTCTTTAACGCATTTTTTAAATTGTTGCCAAAAGGATGTGAGAATTAGCCACAAACAAGTGATACTGCATCATTAGAACAACCTAAATCTATATTTGTTTACCTTTTGGGTTTCGACACTTTTTAATGTAATCCGGTTTGATATCCACACCCTCTTTGTACGACTTGTAATGTAAAACTGTCCATCTTGTTAGCACAGGCAGGAATTTCTCAAAACAATAAATCTCATCCCATTGGAGATGTTTAGCAGTGAATTTCTACAAAAAGAAACACATGTTAGTAATGCAAAATACTTGATGAACCCTGAACTAGGTGTCTTAAGTTCCAGTGTACGAGTATTGAAAGTGTAAAGTGGGCAGGATTAAAAAACATATTTCTCACTTTTATATAATATTCATTAGCAAGATTCAGGTTCTACCTAGAATTAGGTTTTAAATTTCATTTTTCATGCTCGTTAACAGATATGAAAATAGGATTATTATCACTAGAGATGAAAATTGTGTCATCTAATGTGAAGACCAAATTAATAATATTAATAATACATTAATAATTTCTTTGAGAACTCGAACAAAAACCTTTAAACCAATAAAATATCAATAATTTCATTCGTAAAACTTATCCAGGTGATCTTGAAATATGGATAGTGACTTACCACAAACTTCCTCATATCTGGTCGCTTCCACTTCAAATTCAGTCCCTCCACACTATCCTTCCGCACCAGAAACTCCCCCATCAACTCCTTACTTGGAAACTCAGGGTCCTCCAAAGCCTTACTCCGAATATTGATCTCATTCTTCACCTCCAGCCGTCTCTCACTGAACCCACTATCAAACCGGCAGCCGGTTCTCATACCACAATCCCCACAACCAGATCTGGTATGTGATGCCTTTTTACCAACATGGCCACACTGTGTGCAGACGTTCTTATCAGAATGCTTCCTTTCAAGGTCATCATAGAGTTTGTTATTGGTCCTCCATGATGTTATTCGCTCCAAAACCCTGTCATCCGTAACTGAATCAAAGAATTTTAGAGCTGAATCCTTTCCGATGCCAAAAACACCTTCATTGTAGTCTGAGCCACAGAGCAGGGCTAGGGCTATCACTTTGTTTCGACCGAAATCTATGGATATCAACTGTTATCACTACAATTATATGAACTAAAAAAAAAACTATGTATATTAAGGGACAGTTGTTCAATCAGTTAACTAGCTTGTGACAATTTAAATTGAGTTTAGCTTCAAACTCAGTTTAAGCTAGTTTAACTGATTATTGATGTCAACTGTTATCACTACAATTTTATTAACTAAAAAAACTATATATATATTAAGGGCCAGTTGTCCAATCAGCTAACTAGCTTGTGACAATTTAAATTGAGTTTAGCTTTAAACTCAGTTTAAGCTAGTTTAACTGATTATTGATATCAACTGTTATCACTACAATTTTATTAACTAAAAAAACTATATATATATATATATATATATTAAGGGCCAGTTGTTCAATCAGTTAACTAGCTTATGACAATTTAATTTGAGTTTAGCTTTAAACTCAGTTTAAGCTAGTATAACTGATTATTGATATCAACTGTTATCACTACAATTTTATTAACTAAATAAACTATATATATTAAGGGCCAGTTGTTCAATCAGCTAACTAGCTTGTGACAATTTAAATTGAGTTTAGCTTTAAACTCAGTTTAAGCTAGTTTAACCGATTATTGAATAACTGACCTGTTGCTCGAGTTGCTTTTCGAATATCATACACATCCACAGAACCTCCTGATGCTGCATGTGCTCCCTGTTGTGAAATTGAGAAATTCCTGTAGACCACATATGCTCCATATGCAAAGCAATCAGAATCCTGACTAATACAACCATCCACCATCTGCAAAACACACAAAATCTCATGAGCGCTTAACATTGTCCATTGTGTTAACAAGTTAGCAATAGTTAGCATGACAGGTCTTTGTTCTAGAGCAGTGATTGTCAAAATTGAATTATTTTACTACTCTAGAGTAGTAAAATAATTGTAACTGAAAAAAAGATGAATTAGTGAAAGCGATAACTCTATAACTAGAGTCTTTTTAATTGAATTGAATTATTTTACTACTCTAGAGTAGTAAAACAATTGCAACTGAAGAAAAGATGAATTAGTGAAAGCGATAACTTTATAACTAGAGTTTTTTGAATTGAATTGAATTATTTTACTACTCTAGAGTAGTAAAATAATTGCAACTGAAGAAAAGATGAATTAGTGAAAGCGATAACTCTATAACTAGGGTTTTTTTTAATTGAATTGAATTATTTTACTACTCCAGAGTAGAGTATTTTGAGAATCACTGCTCTAGAGCAAAGACCTGTCATGCCTAACTATTTAGTGGACTAGTAACTTACACCTTCCTCATTTAAATAAGCACACATTGCTTCAGCTTCCCCTCGGCCAGTAACACAAGCCAGTCCCATATGTTTAATCATCTCTTCGCATTGTTTCAAGACATGGTGGAATCTAGAGCGGCCTTTTGCAGGTGCTTTTGGGGCCCCTTCAGCTCTAGGCTTTGCCCCTTTGAACTGTATTTGGTTGCGAGCTGCAATTGTTTTGTATTTCAAGGTGGGAGCCTCGCCTTCCAGCACAAACACTGGGCTGACTTCTTGTAGGAGCAGGAAGCATGTTCGAAAGTAGAGATTTCTAAAAATATTATTATTATAAATAACTAAACTTCTAACTTAATAGTTTTCACCCCAAGGGCTTTTCTACTGGGTTGGTACAGGCTTGAGGAACAGAGGAGTGTAATCACCCAGTATTTACTATCGATCACTACAAGACAGACAGTACCTTTAACCTCTAGACTACTTGATGGGTAACTGAAGCTCATTTAGTGAAAACTGTTGATTTGTAAGTAATCTCTATAAAGCCTGTGAAATGGTCACTATAAGACAGATAGCACCTCTAACCACTAGACCACTCAATGGGTAACTGAAGCTTATTTAGTAAAAACTATTGATTTGTAAGTAATCTCTATAAAGCCTGTGAAATGGTCACTGTAAGACAGATAGCACCTCTAACCATTAGACAACTCGATGGGTAACTGAAGCTCATTTAGTGAAAACTGTTGATATGTAAGTAGTCTGTATAAGGCTTGTGAAATGGTCACTACTAGACAGACAACACCTCTAACCACTAGACCACTCGATGGGTAACTGAAGGTGATTTAGTAAAAACTGTTGATTTATAAGTAATCTCTATAAAGCCTGTGAAATGGTCACTACAAGACAAATAGCACCTCTAACCACTAGACCACTCAATGGGTAACTGAAGCTTATTTAGTAAAAACTGTTGATTTGTAAGTAATCTCTATAAATCCTGTGAAATGGTCACTACAAGACAGACAGCACCTCTAACCACAAGACCACTCGATCGGTAACTGAAGGTCATTTTATGTAAACAATACAAGACTGAAAAGAAGGAAGATCTATATTTTTACCTGAGATACATTCGAGGTTGAATGTGGTGCTCTGTGATACATTGTGCCTGGCAGACCCATCCAGAAAGATCTACAGCTACCACTTTTCCTTGTAGATCGAATAGAGGTTTGCGCTCACAGAATGGAGTTAGAATTGTCCACAAATCCTTAATGCCCATTGTATGTAGCACATTCTAAATTAAATTTAAAAGTTTTTTGTAGTTTAAACTTGAGTTGTTTGAGGTTAGATTAATAGAAAACCGTTAAATTTGTTAAAGATAATAACGGCAATTATATATGTATTTGGTAATATCTGTTATGACAGAAATACCACTTTCTATCACTAATACTACTACCCATAGAAAACTACTACACAGCAAATAGGTTTTTCTATGTGCTAATATAAATAAAGCTCTCGCTGTTTTTAACAGAACGCACCCAAACGAATTACGTTAAATTTGAACTACTGTCACTGTGTCCACTCGAACTACTGGAGCAACTTCGATTGTTATAAAATAATATTATGGTAAAATAGAATAAAAACTAGCATAAATTTAATTCAGGAATAATTGTATCCCATGGAAAAACTATGCGAGCAGAGGTGGGGTGGGCGGGGGGCCCATACCAATCAAACTATGCTCGTACACTATTTCAAGCAGCTTGAACTCTGCAGTACATTGTTTCCCACAATTTTCTACGAATTAACCTTACAATAATCAATGAAATTAATTAAATCATAAAAAGTTAGTGATAACAGTGTTGTGTAGAGTTCAAGTCGTTTGTAATAGTGGACGGGCATCCCCTACCAACCTAATTAGGTTGGTAGTGTACGGGCACCCACCCCACCTCTGCTCGCACAGTTTTTCCATGGGATTAAATTCTTCCTGAAATTGTTTAAACAATATATACACTGTTTTTAACAGAACGCACCCCAATTAATTACATTAAATTTAAACTACCGTCAAAGTGTCCACTTGAACTACTGGAGCAAATTCGATTGTTATAAAATGATATTAAGGTAATTAGAAAAACAAAATTAGCATGTTCAGTGATCATTGATAAACCGCGGTAAGAATATTCGAATATAATAAATAAATAATTATTTAGTAAAGCTAATAGGTTTTCTATGCGCTAATATAAATAAACCACTCGCTGTTATTAGCAAAACGCACCCAAACGAATTACTTTAAATTTGAACTACTGTCAAAGTGTCCACTCGAACTACTGGAGCAACGTCGATTGCTATAAAATGATATTAAGGTAATTAGAAAGAATAAAACTAGCATGTTCAGCTTAACACTGATTTTAACAGAACGTACCCAAACGAATTACATTAAATTTGAACTACTGTCAAAGTGTCCACTCGAACTACTGGAGCAACTTCGACTGTTATAAAATGATATTAAGGTAATTAGAAAGAAAAAAACTAGCATGTTCAGCTTAACACGTTTTTAACAGAACGTACCCAAACGAATTACATGAAATTTGAACTACTGTCAAAGTGTCCACTCAAACTACTGGAGCAACTTCGACTGTTATAAAATGATATTAAGGTAATTAGAAAGAAAAAAACTAGCATGTTCAGCTTTACACTGTATCTAACAGAATGCACCCAAACGAATTACTTGAAATTTGAACTACTGTCAAAGTGTCCACTCGAATTACTGGAGCAATATATATATATATATATATATATATATATATATATATATATATATATATATATATATATATATATATTTATATTGTTTAAACTATTCCAAGAAGAGTGTTATCCTATGGAAAAACTATGCGAAGAAAGGTGGGGTGGGCGGGCGGCCCCTACCAACCAAACTATACCCGTCCACTATTTCAAACGACTTGAACTATGCATTACATTATTTTTCTCATATATTTTTTTAATTAGTCTTAAATTAATAAATGACATTAATTTAATTATAGAAAATAACGGATAATAGTATACTGCAGAGTTCAAGTCGTTTGGAATAGTGGACGGGCATAGTTTGGTTGGTAGGGGCCGCCCGCCCACCCCACCTTTCTTCGCATAGTTTTTCCATAAGATAACACTCTTCTTGGAATAGTTTAAACAATATAAAACATCTATATCCAATGAAAAAACTATGCGAGCGAAGGTGGGGTGGGCGGGCGGCCCCCACCAACCAAACTATGCCCATCCACTATTTTAAATGGCTTGAACTATGCACTACACTATTTATCCATAATTTTCTATGATTAATTTAATGTCATTTATTAATTGAAGAATAATTAAAAAAATACATGTGAAAAATAATGTAATGCATAGTTCAAGTCGTTTGAGATAGTGGACGGGCATAGTTTGGTTGGTAGGGGGCCACCCGCCCACCCCACCTTTGTTCGCATAGTTTTTTCATTGGATATAGATGTTTTATATTGTTTAATCTATTGCAAGAAGAGTGTTATCCTATGGAAAATCTATGCGAACAAAGGTGGGGTGGGCGGGCGGCCCCTACCAACCAAACTATGCCCATCCACTATTTCAAACGACTTGAACTATGCATTACATTATTTTTCACATGTATTTTTTAATTAGTCTTCAATTAATAAATGACATTCATTTAATTATAGAAAATTATGGATAAATAGTGTAGTGCATAGTTCAAGCCATTTGAAATAGTGGACGGGCATAGTTTGGTTGGTAGGGGCCGCCCGCCCACCCCACCTTTGTTCGCATAGTTTTTCCATAGGATAACACTCTTCTTGCAATAGATTAAACAATATAAAACATCTATATCCAATGAAAAAACTATGCGAGCAAAGGTGGGGTGGGCGGGCGGCCCCTACTAACCAAACTATACCCGTCCACTATTTCAAACGACTTGAACTATGCACTACACTGTTATCCGTTACTTTTAATTAATCCATGAATTTCATTTGTTAATTTACGCCTACTTCGTAAAAATATGTGAGAAACAATGTAGTGCATAGTTCAAGTCATTTGAAATAGTGGACGGGCATTGTTTGGTTAGTAGGGGCCACCCGCCCACCCCACCTTTGTTATATATATATATATATATATATATATATATATATATATATATATATATAGTCACAGTTGTCAGAAGCAGATAACTAGTCAATTTGAACATCTGTGATTCTAACCTCACTTTTTCAAATTTTGACACATAATGCGGCGTTTCCATATGTAAACAGAGGCCCTGTCCGTTTGGTTACTATTCGTGACGACAAGATTACTATTAGTGACAAATACAGACGTCACGCTATCTATTAGCACGTCACTAGTAGTAGCAAAACGAGCAGGTACTACATGACGCTATGAAATGAAAGGTTAAAAACAATCTATGCAACATCCAACAATATAATCAAGGGTTATAGTTACCTAGCTTTTATAAAACCGAGCCATAGATATATATGTCACAGAATATCAGTTCTATAACAACTACCAGTTCCTAAAAAGAGCAGTAACCGCAGTAGTTCAAATGAGCAGATATGTGGTAGTTACCAACCTGACTATACCCGTCCACTATTTCAAACGACTTGAACTATGTACTACACTGTTATCCGTTACTTTCTACGGTTAAATTAATGTTATTTATTAATTTAAGACTAATTAAGAAGATATATGTGAAAAATAATGTAATGCATAGTTCAAGTCGTTTGAAATAGTGGACGGGCAGATAGGGGTAGTTCAAATGATCAGATAGGGAGGTAGTTCAAATGAGCAGATAGGTGGTAGTTCAAAACCCACTTGGTGCATTAAGTTAGATACAGTAATACAACCTGCTGAATTTCAAAAATGGTGGAAAAGCCTTGCTAAATTTTTCAGGGTTGAAGGAAACTGACTACGACCAACCCTATTATTTGGTATAACTCGTGTCCTAAAAGGTAACTAACAGTTAATAAATACTTTATATTTTTGTACCCCAAATATACAGACACAACACAAAAACGATCACAGAATTGCATCAAATAAATTGCGTCAATTTCCATCAATACAATCAATTTGTTTGACTCGTTTTACTTAAAAATATAAGACCAACACAAATATTTTCGTTTCGATTTAGACTACGCCCGTGATATAATTTAATATTTAAATTGAAGGTTGCACCGCCCTTTGATAGGAAAAGACTTGAGTGCGTGACACGCACGTCAAAATATGATTTTGGAGACACAAATGTATTATATATATATATATTAATTATAGTAGTTCAAGTGGACACTTTGACAGAAGTTCAAATTGAATTAGTTGGGGTGCGTTCTGTTAAAAACAGTGTCCCTATCAAATTGCGCCGCAACCTGATTTATTAGGAAAAGCGGTGCCATAAAACAGTTGTTTCCGACCTTATGATACAAATGTATATACTTTTGTAATGTAGTAGTTACTGTAATGTATAAAATCTGATAATAACGGTAATTTTCGTCGGTTATTTAAATCTCTAGGAAATCAATATGTTAAAAAAACGTCAATATGCTTTCCTAGGTAACCTGCAGGACTTTCATGAACGATCAGAATGTTCCGAATCCCAAACATCTATTGCATCTGATATACGATCAGTCATTTCATAGCTAATTGTATTCCAACCTTAGCTATTCGGCAGCTTCTTCTTAATCATCTTCTCCAGCTTCCGTATACTGCCGCCATCGTGCTCCCCCCGTTCCTCGTGCTCGTGGTGCGGTTTCTGCGTTTTAAACAGCTCGCACAGCTGCGTCTGCTCCTGCCGCTTCACGCTCTTCATATCAAGAATCTTCAGGAACTCGCCCTGCTGGCACTCGGGCAGCAGCTTCATAAACTGATCGATGAACGCCTTGGGCGGCTCCACCGGGGTCATCACGACCTTGAGAATCATCTCCGCCTTCGTCACGCCCTTGTTGACGACCTTCGTGTACGGCGCAGGCGCCTGCCGGTTGATCTGCGAGTTGATCGAGGGCAGGTTGAGCAGCACCGTCTTCAGCATGTGCGTGTCGAGCAGCAGCTGCTCGGCGCCCTCCGTGTTGATCGGCTTGCACTTGTACAGGTTCTGCACGAACTTGGGGATGAACGAGTTGACGAACTTGATGCAGAACTGCGTGAAGTACTTGCGCGAGTTGGCCAGGCTGTCGCGGACTATCGGGATGGTCGTTTTGAAGTGCGTGGTTAGGGCGGTTATGTAGGGGCTTTGGTCGCCCACACTGTCTATATGCTGCCACTGGATCTAGACAAATAATAGTTTGAAACAAACTTCTAATATTTGTCAATTGTAATTGTTATTATTTAAGTAGTTTAGTAGTTACCTTGCTCATTGCTAATAAAGCTGGATCACAGGCATTTTCCAAATCTTGCACTAGAATCTGGATACAATTGGTGATAACACTAGAAAACCAAATATAATTCATTAACACAATTCACCTTTTTTTTTATCAAAGCTGATATCAAAATCTATAACTATAACCCTGAATCTTGTGAAACCAGATTTAATTTAATATAGTTTTTCGTTAGCAAATGTTTGGAAGAAAAGAAAATAGTAAACTGGTAAATGGATGAGCTCTTTATTCTGTTTTTATACTTATATTAAACTGAAACAGGTTTCACAAGTTATGATTAGGCTGGTAAATTAGTGCAAATTTGGTTACCTGTGGAAATGTGCTTGTTCCTGCGACAAATCAATCTGTTCGGCCAAATCCTGCTCAATCTTCTCCTTCAGTTTAGCCCCCAATTGCTGTGTGGTTTCCAAACAATACTCAGCAGTAGTCAAAATGCAACAGATTTTAGTCTGCTCATCCTTATTGAAGCGAGTCACCTCACCCTCCTTCAGCAACGAAGAGAAGTTTTGTATCAGCCCCGATGTTGACATCTTTTGTAGATCACGTGTTATCGATTGTACACTTGCACCTACAACATCACCAACATCATGACTTTACTCAACAACAGCATTTGTATTAATTTTTGGTTGTTGGTGGTAAGTAAAATCATAATATATTTTGACACTCACCTTTGGTCAAACTTTGCTGCTCCATCTTCGGAATATTATTCTGCAGAATCCTCACTGCATACTCCCGCAGGTACTTCTGAAAAACGCGTGTCAAATCAAGCATCGACAGCCCCTTGTCCAGCTGCTGGCACTGAATCATGCTCTTCTTGTAAAAAACAAACAAATCCGCGCAGCTTGGTATCACAGTAGTCTGAGTATCCGAGGTCTCCGTTGTGAAATTCAGTTTTTCATCCTGCACAAACCTGTCGAGTAGGTCCTGCAGATTACGATCAACACTATCAATGTAAATCCTCAGATGGGTCACGAAGCACTGCCCAATTAGCCCCCCAAACGCGGTTTTTTGAGGATCATCGATATCACCCTCCAACTCATTCGGTTTGTTGGTTGTGATGGTAACCCCTGTGAATCGGCGAGACAACAAATTTTCAAAATTCGAGGTTTTTTGGATGGCAAACAGTAGTAGTTTGACATCAATTTCATGCCGGCGTTTTGCCATGATCTTCCCTAGCTCCTCACGTGTGTTCTCACAAAACTGCACTGCAATGCGCTCACTAACTTCCCAGTTTTGTGGGAACATGTTACCTAATCGCTCTTCAAACTCAAGCAGGTGTCTTTTAAGCCATGCATATCGTTTGTCGATTTTATCCAGCCAAGCAGTGTCTTCAGTGGATTCGAATAAATGATTGTATTCGATTAGTTGTAAGTCAACAAACCATTTGAGGAGATCGTTTTTGACTTTGGGGTCTAAAGCGGAGACTACTAGGCAGGCTTGTGATAGCTGTTTGTTGGGTAATTGGGTTTTAGAGGTGCTGCTAAATGCGTCGTGGAAATCACGCGTTATTTGATCAGCTAGTTCATAACGAATTGTTTTGACCTGATCACTAAGGCTTTTGATTTGGGGGATATCCGAGTAGCTTTCAAAATGTGACATTACTTCACTAATCGCCTGTAGGGGTAAAGCGATTTCTCCATACAGGCGTTTTTGGGTTAAATTCTTTAAAGTGTCAACACCTCCTACTAACATATGTAAATGATTGAGGGTGGTTATGGCTAGTGTTAGATTACGTTTAGCACAATCCAGTTGTTTGATGTCTCGTGTGATTTCACGTACCATCTCTTCAGACTTTTCAGCACGCTCCTGTATATCCTTTATGTGCACAAAGAGTTGTTTGATGACCTTCTGGGCTTCATCAAGGGCCTGACGTCCATCCTGACTTGCAGTTGTTTGTCCTCGTACCACATTACTTATTTCTGAATCAATTGAGTGTATTTTGTTCTCCATATTAGCAACAACATCATCAATATTGGCAAGAGATTGCTCAGTGGGGAATAGCGAGTTGATGTAGTCAATTGTGTTGAAATCGGGTTTGTCTAATGGGTCCTTGCTGGGTAATACCTGAAAATAATATATATTAGTATATATGTTAACGTAGAATGTATTTATGCATGAACAATAACTTTGAGGTAGCTCTAGGACTATTCGCTTGCTTCTTATTTAGTCAGAATAATCAATAAAATATCAAACAAAATTGATTCCTTATTTTGTTTCAGACTAAACCCCTTTAAATAAATCTGACAGAACTTTTCTAGGTTATGTTGTACCTGTTCGATAGCTTTCTGGACCTCATCAGGAAAGTTGATGAAAACTTCCTGTCCGTCCTCCTCGACCACTTCATCCTCCATCGCCAAACCGTCCATTATTAAATTTATCCTAATTTACGCTAATTGCGTAAATTATTCCATTTATACAAAGCCGCGTCGTCAACACACCTCCCACTCGCGCGTCCTTTTCTATCGCGCAGCTCCTGCAATTCGCCCCATCTCTCTTGCGTAAGCAGGGCCCGTCAATACACCAGCGAGTCGTGCTATTTATAAGCAAACAGCCCTAGCAAAATGTCCTTTAAAAAAGACCTGAGGCAGCTGGTGAAGCCCTACTACCTGATGAACATATTTCTCAGTTTATCGTATATTATATTGAAGCGTTTGCCGGGCGTGTGCAACTATTTATTTAATGTTGAGGAGTGTGAGTTTGATGGGGTGAGTTACAATCACTAATTGAGTCTAGTGATGTTAAACCGAATTTGTTTTGCAGAAAGAAACTGAAATCTTGTTCTTCCTGCTGATTGTTGTGATGATTCGAACTCGAAAGGCTGGGAGTGTCACCATGATCAATTATCTATCAGCGAGCTTCATCTACACAAAAGTTGCTAACCTAATTCTATGGTTCTATGCAGATTTAATAATGGGCATTATATATGGAATCGTATTTATTTGTAAGTAATCATTTTTTACTCACTCACTTATTTTTATAAAAATTTTACAACTTGTCTGAGTTGATTTCACACTCTGAATTTATTTGAGTTGATTTTTCACTCTGAATTTGTATGAGTTGATTTCTCACTCTGAATTTGTTTGAGTTGATTTTTCACTCTGCATTTGCATGAGTTGATTTCTCACTCTGAATGTGTATTTTATTTCCAGTGGCTGGTTTGATCCTCCCTGAACCAACCTACTCAGGCCCAGACAATGTAATATACTTCCGAGGGGTGAATGGGCTAGATGAAGAACTACAACGTGACCCCAGCTGCACATGGCTGGTCACATTCTACACAGTCTGGAATCCAGCCTGTGTCAACTTTGCACCCACATTCGCCGAGCTTAGCATGAAGTATGATTTGGACAATTTGAAATTCGGTAAGGTTGATGTGGGTAGATATCCGGATGCAGGCAAAAAGTACCATGTTAACGATGGCAGCATGAGCAAACAGCTGCCCACACTAGTGCTGTTCAAGGAGGGCAAGGAGGTGCTGCGCAGGCCCACTGTTGACTCCAAATCGAAACTGATCAAGTTCATTTTCAACACTGAGAACATTACGATGGCTTTTGATATCAATAACTTGTATCAGGGCTGCAAGGATGCACTAAAGACAGCTAAGAAACCGCAAGCACATATAAAACGGGATTAATTAATTTATTATTTATGACTTGTACTTTACAAATGGGAGTAATTTAAAAATGTATGCCAAAATGGGTGAGATCCTCTAGTAATAGTAATAGTGAGTTCCTCTAGTAACTGCTACCAGTTGAGTAATTCAACTAATTGTCATTCCAAGCTAATAATTTTTACTTAACTTGAAATAACCTACTATTTAAATTCTAAACAGTTTTTACCTCAGTGACAGTAGAATATAATTTTAATAAAATATTGATCAGTAGTTCAAGTACACACTAAATCAGTAGTTCAAATGCACTGAATTGTGATATCTGACTTAAGTCTGCTTTCCGTTACTGCATCAGCGTTCATCCGTCAGCGGACATGTTTGAATAGAGAACTGTTGGTCCATGTTTAAAATAATCATGATACTTTACCGCTACGTTACCACAACCACGCTTATTGTGGATTGCCTTTAGTTCATATGACTTTTGTCAGAATAGTGCATTGGAACTACTTATATAGTGTATACAAGAAGCCACTAGACTTCACTTATAAAGCAATTTTACTTATTTTGGCAATTTTGAACTCAATATGATACATATTTTATATTGTGAGTCGCCCTTAAGTCATATAACAATGTTCTGTCAGAATTAGTGCATTAGAACTACTAATATAGTGAGCACTAGAACTACTAGCCATCAGCCTTTGCATATAAAGCAATTTTACATATTTTGGCAATATTGAACTCAATATAAAATATGTTTTATACCAAACATGCTGCTGCACTCTTAGAAGAAAGAAAGGCAATATTATTTCGCGTAGAATTTTTAAATTACTCTGTACCAAAAATAAAGACAATGTATAAACAAATAAAAGTTGTATTGAGGCGGGGTACCAGTGTGCTGTAACCAAAAATTATAGACGTTGTGGCTACAACACAGCCATAGTTGCAAAATTCGAAACTTGTTCATGCCTGTGTGATAACATTGGCATTGTTCCGTGAATGCAGCGCAGACAGCCGCTTTTGTCCAGCGCTGTGACGTCACAAATAGACTTAAGTCACTCATTTTACTTGAGTAGGTCCAATGAACTAAAACTACTTATAGTTCATTGAGTAGGACGTACTAATTGAGGCATCCTAAGTGCATTTAGTCATTTCCCTAGTTATAACTATGATTTAGTTTGTTTTATAAAACGTGTGCACATTTTTTTCTCGAATACTTTATTTTATAAGTTGTGATGTTTGTTTGTTTTTTTGTATCTTTATGCGATGATCGAATAAAAATATTGAAATGCGATTTTTTTAATAATTATTATAATATCAACCCCCCGTCCTTCTAAGTAATAAATCTATTATGCTAAATAAAAAATATTGGTGTCATTCACACAACTTATGAGTAATAACTGATTACTCACGACTTGTGGGTAATAATTTATTACTCTCTGCTCGTGGGTAATACATATTACTACTCTTAAGACAATTTACGCACCTGAACGTACCCTTAAAAGTAAGTTGCTGTTTATAAAATTCACCAAAAATTCAATTTAAGCGATATTAATACTAAAATTTGTGATTTATATTGTGAATATATTTCAAACATATTGGGTTAATTTGGTGGAGTTATGTTGATTATAACTCGAGTTATCACACTTTAAACACAAATACTTCTTTAAATCAATTACAAGTTGCATGTTTATAAAATTCACCAAAAATTCAATTTAAGCGATATTAATACTAAAATTTGTAATTTATATTGTGAATATATTTCAAACATTTTGGGTTAATTTGGTGGAGTTATGTTGATTATAACTCGAGTTATCACACTTTAAACACAAATACTTCTTTAAATAAATTACAAGTTGCAGTTTATAAAATTCACCAAAAATTCAATTTAAACGATATTAATACTAAAATTTGTGATTTATATTGTGAATATATTTCAAACATTTTGGGTTAATTTGGTGGAGTTATGTTGATTATAACTCGAGTTATCACACTTTAAACACAAATACTTCTCTAAATAAATTACAAGTTGCAGTTTATAAAATTCACCAAAAATTCAATTTAAGCGATATTAATACTAAAATTTGTAATTTATATTTTGAATATATTTCAAACATTTTGGGTTAATTTGGTGGAGTTATGTTAATTATAACTCGAGTTATCACACTTTAAACACAAATACTTCTTTAAATAAATTACAAGTTGCAGTTTATAAAATTCACCAAAAATTCAATTTAAGCAATATTAATACTAAAATTTGTGATTTATATTGTGAATATATTTCAAACATTTTGGGTTAATTTGGTGGAGTTATGTTGATTATAACTCGAGTTATCACACTTTAAACACAAATACTTCTTTAAATAAATTACAAGTTGCATGTTTATAAAATTCACCAAAAATTCAATTTAAGCGATATTAATACTAAAATTTGTGATTTATATTGTGAATATATTTTAAACATTTTGAGTTAATTTCGTGGAGTTATGTTGATTATAACTCGAGTTATCACACTTTAAACACAAATACTTCTTTAAATAAATTACAAGTTGCATGTTTATAAAATTCACCAAAAATTCAATTTAAGTGATATTAATACTAAAATTTGTGATTTATATTATGAATATATTTCAAACATTTTGGGTTAATTTGGTGGAGTTATGTTGATTATAACTCGAGTTATCACACTTTAAACACAAATACTTCTTTAAATAAATTACAAGTTGCAGTTTATAAAATTCACCAAAAATTCAATTTAAGAGATATTAATACTAAAATTTGTAATTTATATTATGAATATATTTCAAACATTTTGGGTTAATTTGGTGGAGTTATGTTGATTATAACTCGAGTTATTACACTTTAAACACAAATACTTCTTTAAATAAATTACAAGTTGCATGTTTATAAAATTCACCAAAAATCTAATTTAAGCGATATTAATACTAAAATTTGTGATTTATATTGTGAATATATTTCAAACATTTTGGGTTAATTTGGTGGAGTTATGTTAATTATAACTCGAGTTATCACACTTTAAACACAAATACTTCTTTAAATAAATTACAAGTTGCAGTTTAGAAAATTCACCAAAAATTCAATTTAAGAGATATTAATACTAAAATTTGTGATTTATATTGTGAATATATTTCAAACATTTTGGGTTAATTTGGTGGAGTTATGTTGATTATAACTCGAGTTATCACAATTTAAACACAAATACTTCTTTAAATAAATTACAAGTTGCAGTTTATAAAATTTACCAAAAATTCAATTTAAGTGATATTAATACTAAAATTTGTGATTTATATTGTGAATATATTTCAAACATTTTGGGTTAATTTGGTGGAGTTATGTTGATTATAACTCGAGTTATCACACTTTAAACACAAATACTTCTTTAAATAAATTACAAGTTGCATGTTTATAAAATTCACCAAAAATTCAATTTAAGGAATATTAATACTAAAATTTGTGATTTATATTGTGAATATATTTCAAACATTTTGGGTTAATTTGGTGGAGTTATGTTGATTATAACTCGAGTTATCACACTTTAAACACAAATACTTCTTTAAATAAATTACAAATTGCAGTTTATAAAATTCACCAAAAATTCAATTTAAGCAATATTAATACTAAAATTTGTAATTTATATTATGAATATATTTCAAACATATTGAGTTAATTTGGTGGAGTTATGTTGATTATAACTCGAGTTATCACACTTTAAACACAAATACTTCTTTAAATAAATTACAAGTTGCATGTTTATAAAATTCACCAAAAATTCAATTTAAGGAATATTAATACTAAAATTTGTGATTTATATTGTGAATATATTTCAAACATTTTGGGTTAATTTGGTGGAGTTATGTTGATTATAACTCGAGTTATCACACTTTAAACACAAATACTTCTTTAAATAAATTACAAGTTGCAGTTTATAAAATTCACCAAAAATTCAATTTAAGTGATATTAATACTAAAATTTGTAATTTATATTGTGAATATATTTCAAACATTTTGGGTTAATTTGTTGTAGTTATCTTGCTTATAACTCGAGTTATCACACTTTAAACACAAATACTTCTTTAAATAAATTACAAGTTGCAGTTTATAAAATTCACCAAAAATTCAATTTAAGCAATATTAATACTAAAATTTGTGATTTATATTTTGAATATATTTCAAACATTTTGGGTTAATTAGGTGACCATCTACGGTATACGTAGTGACGTCACTACGCAGACAAAAACCCAAACATTGCAATATTTAATATATTTATTCGCAAAGACCTATAAATATTGGGCTGTTGTCTTTGTGCGATTCGTTATCATTTCCGTTTCCCTGTCTGCAGATAAAAACCAACCTATTTATTTTCGGAATGCTACACGGAAAATTTGATTGGGCAGGAAATCCGTGCGGTTTCTCAATGTTCGGAGTTTCGTGGAATATTTTGCGGTCTCCCGCAATGCATAAATCGCGATTGCAAGGTCTACAGCGCGCATTCGTTTCTCAGCAATCTGCAAGTTAGTTAAACATGGCAAAACGCGCGTTGGTCCTGCTGTACCCCCAAAATGAAGAGAACGAGATTTGTATTCCTGTGGCCATCCTCAGGAGGGGCGGGGTAAGTCTTAATTCAAATTCACTATTTGTCTTAATTAGTAATTGATTATTTTAAATGGTTTTAGGTTGATGTGACCATCGCAGGCCCCACATTAGAGCCCGTGGTGGGCTCCAGGGGGATGCTAACCGTCCCCGAAATAGCTCTTTGCGATGCCATGAAGCAAGGCCCTTACGACGTCGTGCTTTTGGCGGGTGGACGCTACGGTTGGAAGGCGCTTTCAGAAGATAAGAACGTTGGAATTGTCTTGAAGGAGCAGGAGAAGGCTGGGCGACTAATTGCAGCGATTTGTACATGTAAGTTCAATTAGGGTTCAATTTTAAATTTCCCGCCAAAAAGCTTGGGTGCGTTCCGCGATTTCAGCCGTATTTGTTTGTCTCTCCCCGCGTTTTCTAACTGAATGTGCAATGTACACAACTATAATTAGCATCATTTTAGAGCTAATTAAATTAGTTTTTGATTGGTGCATGAATTACCTTTCTAGGATTAGAATTAAAAAATATATAGGCATTTAAATCCGACATTAATTATACTGAAAGCCGTTTTGTTTTCAAACTGTCTCTCCTTGCGTTTTCTAACCGAATATTCAATGTACATAACACCAATTAGTATCATTTTATACCTAATTAAATTAGCTTTTGATTAGTGCATGAACTAACTTTCTGGGATTAGAATTAAAAAATATATGAGCATTTAAAACTCGACATTAATTAAGTCGATTTTTTTCATAGTGTCTCTCCCTGCGTTTTCTAACTGAATGTGCAATGTACACAGCTATAATTAGAATCATTTTAGAGCTAATTAAATTAGTTTTTGATTGGTGCATAAATTACCTTTCTAGGATTAGAGTTAAAAAATATATAGGCATTTAAATCTGACATTAATTATACTGAAAGCCGTTTTTTTTCAAACTGTCTCTCCCTGCGTTTTCTAACCGAATATTCAATGTACATAACACCAATTAGTATCATTTTATACCTAATTAAATTAGCTTTTGATTAGTGCATGAATTAACTTTCTGGGATTAGAATTAAAAAATATATGAGCATTTAAAACTGACATTAATTAGGTCGATTTATTTCATAGTGTCTCTCCCTGCGTTTTCTAACTGAATGTGCAATGTACACAATTATAATTAGCATCATTTTAGAGCTAATTAAATTAGTTTTTGATTAGTGCATGAATTACCTTTCTAGGATTAGAATTAAAAAATATATGGGCATTTATATCTGACATTAATTATACTGAAAGCCGTTTTTTTTCAAACTGTCTCTCCCTGCGTTTTCTAACCGAATATTCAATGTACATAACACCAATTAGTATCATTTTATACCTAATTAAATTAGCTTTTGATTAGTGCATGAATTAACTTTCTGGGATTAGAATTAAAAAATATATGAGCATTTAAAACTGACATTAATTAAGTCGATTTTTTTCATAGTGTCTTTCCCTGCGTTTTCTAACTGAATGTGCAATGTACACAACTATAATTAACATCATTTTAGAGCTAATTAAATTCGTTTTTGATTGGTACATGAATTACCTTTCTAGGATTAGAATTAAAAAATATATGGGTATTTAAATCTGACATTAATTATACTGAAAGCCGTTTTTTTTTCAAACTGTCTCTCCCTGCGTTTTCTAACCGAATATTCAATGTACATAACACCAATTAGTATCATTTTATACCTAATTAAATTAGCTTTTGATTAGTGCTTGAATTAACTTTCTAGGATTAGAATTAAAAAACATATGAGCATTTAAAGCTGACATTAATTAAGTCGATTTTTTTCATAGTGTCTCTCCCTGCGTTTTCTAACTGAATATGCAATGTACACAACTATAATTAGTATTATTTTAGAGCTAATTAAATTAGTTTTTGATTGGTGCATGAATTACCTTTCTGGGATTAGAATTAAAAAATATATGAGCATTTAAATCTGACAATTATTTTGACAGTCTAATTTATTTTAATTAAATTGAAATGTATGCTTGTTTTATATAAATGGTAATATAAATAATTCAGTCAGCCAATCAGAGACAGAAACATTTGATCTACTGTCAGTATCATATTTAAAATTTTGAAACCTCATACTGACAGTGGTTCAAATGAACTACTAGATATTAATTGAGCGAAATTTGACATTTATACTGACAGTAGGTTAAATGAACTATTAGATACTTGGGGCCCTGTCCATTTGGCTACTACTAGTGACACATGCTGACGACACGCTCATACTAATACTATAGCGTGGCGTCAGCATTTGTTACTACTAGTAACCAAACGGACAGGGTCTTGTTGAGGAGTAAAATTTGATAGTTTATACTGACAGTAGGTCAATTGTCACTGTCACTAATATTTGAACTATTTTGATTTTTAATGGTTTAAAACATAATTTTGACACATTTATTTGCAGCACCCATTGCGATGAAAGCACATGGAATTATGTTCGGCAGACGTCTAACATCCTACCCGACTGTAGAGGCCATGGTGCGTGAAGGTGACAGATACATCTACAAGCATGACGATGTTGTGACCGATGGGAACCTGATCACCAGCCGTGGAAACTACACCACATTCAATTTCGGAATCGCCGTGCTTGCTTATATAACCGACGACGCCACCGCACAAATCGCCGCCAGGGAAATGCTGATGATTCACTAAATATATTTTAATCAACTTGCATGTGGCCCATTAATATTGCAACAAAAAACAACTGTCAAAAATAGTTTAAACAAATGTCAACTGTCAAAAATAGTATAAACAAATGTTAACTGTCAAAAAATACTATAAACAAAAATCAACTGTCAAAAATAGTATAAACAAATGTTAACTGTCAAATAATACTATAAATAAAAATTAGCTGTCAAAAATAGTATAAACAAATGTCAACTGTCAAAAAATACTATAAACAAAAATCAACTGTCAAAAATAGTATAAACAAATGTTAACTGTCAAAAATACTATAAACAAAAATCAGCTGTCAAAAAGAGTATAAACAAATGTCAACTGTCAAAAAAATATATTCATACAAAATATGTGAGGTAGTACTTTGAGAATAACTATAAATTCACTATTATTATTATTATGATTACTAAAAGTAATTTATTATCAAAATTATGCTCATGCATGTAATAAATCACTTTTCTAAATATGATATCACACAATATTAGTGGAGCTACAATATTTACTTAAATATTTGCTTTATTATGTTTTATATTTTGCCAATAAAGATGAATGCATAATTTGTGTAATTACATAAACTAATTAAATATTAATTACAGCAACTCAACATGCCATCTGTAATAACATAAAGGCCATGATGCACAGCACTTTAAAATCAGTGCTGCGTGAAGTAAACATGATAAACCACAAAGGTTTCCGAACAGTAGAAGTGCTGTCTGATACAGTTGACAAACTGCAAATGATTAAATCATTCTGCTTTAGTAATTGAAGTATGCAGTATTATAATTCTATAAAGTAATTGAATCTTGAGCAAGAAAACAATTGTAATTAACATTTTAAAGCTCGAAACAGTCGGATGCTACCAGTCTCTCCCTGCAATTTCTAATTGAATATGCTATGTATACAACACAAATTAGCATAATTATGTAGCTAATTAAATTAGTTTTTGATTGGTGTATGGATTCATTCTCTGAATGACCATTGTAATGTAATTTTTAAAGCTCCAAGCAGCTGTCCGATACTCACAGTCTCTCCCTGCATATTCTAAGTGAATATACAACGTATACAACACAAATTAGAATAATTGTATAGCTAATTAAATTAGTTTTTGATTGATGCATGGATTCTCTTGTTTTGATTAGAATACAAAATTATATGAGTAAAAAGTGGCGAGTTTATAAAATTCACCAAAAATTCAATTTAAGCGATATTAATACTAAAATTTGTAATTTATATTGTGAATATATTTCAAACATTTTGAGTTAATTTGGTGGAGTTATGTTGATTATAGCTCGAGTTATCACACTTTAAACACAAATACTTCTTTAAATAAATTACAAGTTGCAGTTTATAAAATTCACCAAAAATTCAATTTAAGCGATATTAATACGAAAATTTGTGATTTATATTGTGAATATCTTTCAAACATTTTGAGTTAATTTGGTGGAGTTATGTTGATTATAGCTCGAGTTATCACACTTTAAACACAAATACTTCTTTAAATAAATTACAAGTTGCAGTTTATAAAATTCACCAAAAATTCAATTTAAGCAATATTAATACTAAAATTTGTGATTTATATTGTGAATATATTTCAAACATATTGGGTTAATTTGGTGGAGTTATGTTGATTATAACTCGAGTTATCACACTTTAAACACAAATACTTCTTTAAATAAATTACAAGTTGCAGTTTATAAAATTCACCAAAAATTCAATTTAAGCGATATTAATACTAAAATTTGTAATTTATATTGTGAATATATTTCAAACATTTTGAATTAATTTAGTGGAGTTATGTTGATTATAACTCGAGTTATCACACTTTAAACACAAATACTTCTTTAAATAAATTACAAGTTGCAGTTTATAAAATTCACCAAAAATTCAATTTAAGTGATATTAATACTAAAATTTGTGATTTATATTGTGAATATATTTCAAACATTTTAGGTTAATTTGGTGGAGTTATGTTGATTATAACTCAAGTTATCACACTTTAAACACAAATACTTCTTTAAATAAATTACAAGTTGCAGTTTATAAAATTCACCAAAAATTCAATTTAAGTGATATTAATACTAAAATTTGTGATTTATATTGTGAATATATTTCAAACATTTTGAGTTAATTTGGTGGAGTTATGTTGATTATAACTCAAGTTATCACACTTTAAACACAAATACTTCTTTAAATAAATTACAAGTTGCAGTTTATAAAATTCACCAAAAATTCAATTTAAGTGATATTAATACTAAAATTTGTGATTTATATTGTGAATATATTTCAAACATTTTGAGTTAATTTGGTGGAGTTATGTTGATTATAACTCAAGTTATCACACTTTAAACACAAATACTTCTTTAAATAAATTACAAGTTGCAGTTTATAAAATTCACCAAAAATTCAATTTAAGTGATATTAATACTAAAATTTGTGATTTATATTGTGAATATATTTCAAACATTTTGAGTTAATTTGGTGGAGTTATGTTGATTATAACTCAAGTTATCACACTTTAAACACAAATACTTCTTTAAATAAATTACAAGTTGCAGTTTATAAAATTCACCAAAAATTCAATTTAAGTGATATTAATACTAAAATTTGTGATTTATATTGTGAATATATTTCAAACATATTGGGTTAATTTGGTGGAGTTATGTTGATTATAACTCGAGTTATCACACTTTAAACACAAATACTTCTTTAAATAAATTACAAGTTGCAGTTTATAAAATTCACCAAAAATTCAATTTAAGCAATATTAATACTAAAATTTGTGATTTATATTGTGAATATATTTCAAACATATTGGGTTAATTTGGTGGAGTTATGTTGATTATAACTCGAGTTATCACACTTTAAACACAAATACTTCTTTAAATAAATTACAAGTTGCAGTTTATAAAATTCACCAAAAATTCAATTTAAGCGATATTAATACTAAAATTTGTAATTTATATTGTGAATATATTTCAAACATTTTGAATTAATTTAGTGGAGTTATGTTGATTATAACTCGAGTTATCACACTTTAAACACAAATACTTCTTTAAATAAATTACAAGTTGCAGTTTATAAAATTCACCAAAAATTCAATTTAAGTGATATTAATACTAAAATTTGTGATTTATATTGTGAATATATTTCAAACATTTTAGGTTAATTTGGTGGAGTTATGTTGATTATAACTCAAGTTATCACACTTTAAACACAAATACTTCTTTAAATAAATTACAAGTTGCAGTTTATAAAATTCACCAAAAATTCAATTTAAGTGATATTAATACTAAAATTTGTGATTTATATTGTGAATATATTTCAAACATTTTAGGTTAATTTGGTGGAGTTATGTTGATTATAACTCAAGTTATCACACTTTAAACACAAATACTTCTTTAAATAAATTACAAGTTGCAGTTTATAAAATTCACCAAAAATTCAATTTAAGTGATATTAATACTAAAATTTGTGATTTATATTGTGAATATATTTCAAACATTTTGAGTTAATTTGGTGGAGTTATGTTGATTATAACTCAAGTTATCATACTTTAAACACAAATACTTCTTTAAATAAATTACAAGTTGCAGTTTATAAAATTCACCAAAAATTCAATTTAAGTGATATTAATACTAAAATTTGTGATTTATATTGTGAATATATTTCAAACATTTTGAGTTAATTTGGTGGAGTTATGTTGATTATAACTCAAGTTATCACACTTTAAACACAAATACTTCTTTAAATAAATTACAAGTTGCATGTTTATAAAATTCACCAAAAATTCAATTTAAGTGATATTAATACTAAAATTTGTGATTTATATTGTGAATATATTTCAAACATTTTGGGTTAATTTGGTGGAGTTATGTTGATTATAACTCGAGTTATCACACTTTAAACACAAATACTTCTTTAAATAAATTACAAGTTGCATGTTTATAAAATTCACCAAAAATTCAATTTAAGTGATATTAATACTAAAATTTGTGATTTATATTGTGAATATATTTCAAACATTTTGGGTTAATTTGGTGGAGTTATGTTGATTATAACTCGAGTTATCACACTTTAAACACAAATACTTCTTTAAATAAATTACAAGTTGCAGTTTATAAAATTCACCAAAAATTCAATTTAAGCAATATTAATACTAAAATTTGTGATTTATATTGTGAATATATTTCAAACATTTTGGGTTAATTTGGTGGAGTTATGTTGATTATAACTCGAGTTATCACACTTTAAACACAAATACTTCTTTAAATAAATTACAAGTTGCATGTTTATAAAATTCACCAAAAATTCAATTTAAGTGATATTAATACTAAAATTTGTGATTTATATTGTGAATATATTTCAAACATTTTGGGTTAATTTGGTGGAGTTATGTTGATTATAACTCGAGTTATCACACTTTAAACACAAATACTTCTTTAAATAAATTACAAGTTGCAGTTTATAAAATTCACCAAAAATTCAATTTAAACGATATTAATAATAAAATTTGTAATTTATATTGTGAATATATTTCAAACATTTTGGGTGAATTAGTTGACTAAAAACCATCTACGGTATACGTAGTGACGTCACTACGCAGACAAAAACCCAAACATTGCAATATTTAATATATTTATACGCAAACACCTATAAATATTGGGCTGTTGCTTTCGTGCGATTCGCTATCATTTCCGTTTCCATGTCTGCAGATAAAAACCAACCTATTTATTTTCGGAATGCTACACGGAAAATTTTATTGGGCAGGAAATCCGTGCGGTTTCTCAATGTTCGGACTTTCGTGGAATATTTTGCGGTCTCCTGCAATGCATAAATCGCGATTGCAAGGTCTACGGCGCGCATTCGTTTCTCAGCAATCTGCAAGTTAGTTAAACATGGCAAAACGCGCGTTGGTCCTGCTGTACCCCCAAAATGAAGAGAATGAGATTTGCATTCCTGTGGCCATCCTCAGGAGGGGCGGGGTAAGTCTTAATTCAAATTCACTATTTGACTTAATTAGTAATTGATTATTTTAAATGGTTTTAGGTTGAAGTGACCATCGCAGGTCCCACATTAGAGCCCGTGGTGGGCTCCAGAGGGATGCTAACCGTCCCCGAAATAGCTCTTTGCGATGCCATGAAGCAAGGACCTTACGACGTCGTGCTTATGGCGGGTGGAAGCTACGGTTGGACGGCGCTTTCAAAAGATAAGAACGTTGGAATTGTCTTGAAGGAGCAGGAGAAGGCTGGGCGACTAATTGCAGCGATTTGTACATGTAAGTTCAATTAGGGTTCAATTTTAAATTTCCCGCCAAAAAGCTTGGGTGCGTTCCGCGATTTCAGCCGTATTTGTTTGTCTCTCCCCGCGTTTTCTAACTGAATGTGTAATGTACACAACTATAATTAGTATCATGAGCTAATTAAATTAGTTTTTGATTGGTGCATGAATTACCTTTCTAGGATTAGAATTAAAAAAATATATAGGCATTTAAATCTGACATTAATTATACTGAAAGCCGTTTTGTTTTCAAACTGTCTCTCCCTGCGTTTTCTAACCGAATATTCAATGTAAATAACACCTATTAGTATCATTTTATACCTAATTAAATTAGCTTTTGATTAGTGCTTGAATTAACTTTCTGGGATGAGAATTAAAAAATATATGAGCATTTAAAACTCGACATTAATTAAATCGATTTTTTTCATAGTGTCTCTCCCTGCGTTTTCTAACTGAATGTGCAATGTACACAACTATAATTAGCATCATTTTAGAGCTAATTAAATTAGTTTTTGATTGGTACATGAATTACCTTACTAGGATTAGAATTAAAAAATATATGGGCATTTAAATCTGACTTTAATTATACTGAAAGCCGATTTGTTTTCAAACTGTCTCTCCCTGCGTTTTCTAACCGAATATTCAATGTACATAACACCAATTAGTATCATTTTATACCTAATTAAATTAGCTTTTGATTTGTGCATGAATTAACTTTCTGGGATTAGAATTAAAAAATATATGAGCATTTAAAACTGACATTAATTAAGTCGATTTATTTCATAGTGTCTCTCCCTGCGTTTTCTAATTGAATGTGCAATGTACACAACTATAATTAGCATCATTTTAAAGCTAATTAAATTAGTTTTTGATTGGTGCATGAATTACCTTTCTAGGATTAGAATTAAAAAATATATAGGCATTTAAATCTGACATTAATTATACTGAAAGCCGTTTTGTTTTCAAACTGTCTCTCCCTGCGTTTTCTAACCGAATATTCAATGTACATAACACCAATTAGTATCATTTTATACCTAATTAAATTAGCTTTTGATTAGTGCTTGAATTAACTTTCTAGGATTAGAATTAAAAAATATATGAGCATTTAAAACTCGACATTAATTAAATCGATTTTTTTCATAGTGTCTCTCCCTGCGTTTTCTAACTGAATGTGCAATGTACACAACTATAATTAGCATCATTTTAGAGCTAATTAAATTAGTTTTTGATTGGTACATGAATTACCTTACTAGGATTAGAATTAAAAAATATATGGGCATTTAAATCTGACTTTAATTATACTGAAAGCCGATTTGTTTTCAAACTGTCTCTCCCTGCGTTTTCTAACCGAATATTCAATGTACATAACACCAATTAGTATCATTTTATACCTAATTAAATTAGCTTTTGATTTGTGCATGAATTAACTTTCTGGGATTAGAATTAAAAAATATATGAGCATTTAAAACTGACATTAATTAAGTCGATTTATTTCATAGTGTCTCTCCCTGCGTTTTCTAATTGAATGTGCAATGTACACAACTATAATTAGCATCATTTTAAAGCTAATTAAATTAGTTTTTGATTGGTGCATGAATTACCTTTCTAGGATTAGAATTAAAAAATATATAGGCATTTAAATCTGACATTAATTATACTGAAAGCCGTTTTGTTTTCAAACTGTCTCTCCCTGCGTTTTCTAACCGAATATTCAATGTACATAACACCAATTAGTATCATTTTATACCTAATTAAATTAGCTTTTGATTAGTGCTTGAATTAACTTTCTAGGATTAGAATTAAAAAATATATGAGCATTTAAAACTCGACATTAATTAAATCGATTTTTTTCATAGTGTCTCTCCCTGCGTTTTCTAACTGAATGTGCAATGTACACAACTATAATTAGCATCATTTTAGAGCTAATTAAATTAGTTTTTGATTGGTGCATGAATTATCTTTCTAGGATTAGAATTAAAAAATATATAGGCATTTAAATCTGACATTAATTATACTGAAAGCCGTTTTGTTTTCAAACTGTCTCTCCCTGCGTTTTCTAACCGAATATTCAATGTACATAACACCAATTAGTATCATTTTATACCTAATTAAATTAGCTTTTGATTAGTGCATGAATTAACTTTCTAGGATTAGAATTAAAAATATATGAGCATTTAAATCTGACAATTATTTTGACAGTCCAATTTCTTTTAATTAAATTGAAATGTATGCTTGTTTTATATAAATGGTAATATAAATAATTCAGTCAGCCAATTAGAGACAGTAACATTTGATCTACTGTCAGTATCATATTTAAAATTTTGAAACCTCATACTGAGAGTCGTTCAAATGAACTACTAGATATTAATTGAGCGAAATTTGACATTTATACTGACAGTAGGTTAAATGAACTACTAGATACTTGGGACCCTGTCCATTTGGCTACTACTAGTGACACATGCTGACGACACGCTCATACTAATACTATAGCGTGGCGTCAGCATTTGTCACTACTAGTAACCAAACGGACAGGGCCTTGTTGAAGAGTAAAATTTGATAGTTTATACTGACAGTAGGTCAATTGTCACTGTTACTAATATTTGAACTATTTTGATTTTTAATGGTTTAAAACATAATTTAGACACATTTATTTGCAGCACCCATTGCGATGAAAGCACATGGAATTATGTTCGGCAGACGTCTAACGTCCTACCCGACTTCAGAGGCCAGGGTGCGTGAAGGTGACAGATACATCTACAAGCATGACGATGTTGTGACCGATGGGAACCTGATCACCAGCCGTGGAAACTACACCACATTCAAGTTCGGAATCGCCGTGCTTGCTTATATAACCGACGACGCCACCGCAGAAATCGCCGCCAGGGAAATGCTGATGATTCACTAAATATATTTTAATCAACTCGCATGTGGCCCATTAATATTGCAACAAAAAACTACTGTCAAAAATATTTTAAACAAATGTCAACTGTCAAAAATAGTATAAACAAATGTCAACTGTCAAAAAATACTATAAATAAAAATCAACTGTCAAAAATAGTATAAACAAATGTTAACTGTCAAAAAATACTATAAACAAAAATCAGCTGTCAAAAAGAGTATAAACAAATGTCAACTGTCAAAAAATACTATAAACAAAAATCAACTGTCAAAAATAGTATAAACAAATGTCAACTGTCAAAAAATACTATAAACAAAAATCAGCTGTCAAAAAATACTATAAACAAAAATCAGCTGTCAAAAATAGTATAAACAAATGTCAACTGTCAAAAAATACTATAAACAAATGTTAACTGTCAAAAAATACTATAAACAAAAATCAACTGTCAAAAATAGTATAAACAAATGTCAACTGTCAAAAAAATATGTTCATACAAAATATGTGAGGCAGTACTTTGAAGAAGTAGAGAATAACTATAAATTCACTATTATTATTATTATTACTAAAAGTAATTTATTATCAAAATTATGCTCATGCATGTATTAAGTTACTTTTCTAAATATTATATCACACAATATTAGTGGAGCTACAATATTTACTTAAATATTTGCTTTATTATGTTTTATATTTTGCCAATAAAGATGAATGCATAATTTGTGTAATTACATAAACTAATTATATTAATATTAATTACAGCAACTCAACATGCCATCTGTAATAACATAAAGGCCATGATGCACAGCACTTTAAAATCAGTGCTGCGTGATGTAAACATGATAAACCACAAAAGTTTCCGAACAGTAGAAGTGCTGTCTGATACACTTGACAAACTGCAAATGATTAAATCATTCTGCTTTAGTAATTGTAGTATGGAGTATTATAATTCTATAAAGTAATTGAATCTTGAGCAATAAAACAATTGTAATTCAAATTTTAAAGCTCCAAACAGTAGTGCTGTCAGATGCTACCAGTCTCTCCCTGCAATTTCTAATTGAATATGCAATGTATACAACACAAATTAGGATAATTATGTAGCTAATTAATTTAGTTTCTGATTGGTGTATGGATTAACTTTCTGAATGACCAATAAAAGCATTGTATTTTAAATTTTAAATCTCCGAACAGTAGATCTGATGCACATGACAATCTGCAAACGATTCAATTATTCTGCTTTAGTAATTGAAATATGGAGTACTATAATTCTATAAAGTAATTGAATGAGCAAGAAAACAATTGTAATTCAAATTTTAAAGCTCCAAACAGTAGTGCTGTTGGATGCAACCTGTCTCTCCCTGCGTTTTCTAATTAAATATGCAATGTACACAACACAAATTAGTATAATTATGTAGCTAATTAAATTAGTTTTTGATTGGTGTATGGATTCATTTTCTGAATGACCATTGTAATGTAATTTTTAAAGCTCCAAGCAGCTGTCTGATAATAACAGTCTCTCCCTGCATATTCTAAGTGAATATACAACGTACACAACACAAATTAAAATAATTATATAGCTAATTAAAATAGTTTTTGATTGATGCATGGATTCACTTGTTTCGATTAGAATACAAAATTATATGAGTATTTAAGTTTGACATGAAATTTATACGATTATAAAAGCAAATATTTTAATCTTTTAAATTTATTCAATTAATTACATGTATATAACTACTCTACAAAATCAAATCTTATTAGCTACCAGGACCTCACTTTACTCTGGCTGGCTGAAGTTAGTATCCAAGTATTTCGCTCATCTTTCGCCACAGCCATTTGTTTGTGTCTCCTATGGGTGTTGCAGATCACATACTTGCGATTCTCGCGCATTACAATATAGCAATCCTTGCACCTCCTTTGCGGACGTCCTTTTACTTTAAAACCAGCTGATTGCACTAAACTGGGGGTTTGTGCTGCCAACAGCCCCGTTCTCATCACACCCATATCCAGTTGAAGCCCCACAGTTCTCACAAGAGAACCCAGCATGTTCGTCAGTAAAGACATTTTTTGATTGTGAAATTTGTTAGTATTTTCGATTGCTGCAGTAATATTTCTGGATTATTCAGTTGAGTAATTTGAGGTTATATTTAGTATGCAACCATAATTGAGTTATATACCATCAAGATATACAACCATGTTTACTTAAATTAGAATATTGTGCATAGTACGATACTTATAAATACGTAGTTCTAGTACCCCACTTTGTTATTGGAACTACTGTTAAATTGTCAAATAAGAAAGAACCAACATGTCGTAAAGCCCTGAATTCCTAGGAGAGCTGTCGCTTTTGACTAAACTAGTACTATTCTTATAAATACTTAGTTCTAGTGGTTTACTTTGTTATTGAAACTACTGTTAAATTTGAAAATAAGAACCACCCCAACATGTCGTAAAGCCCTGGATTAATTTGAGGTTATATTCAGTATACAACCATAATTGAGTTATTCCATCAAGGTATACAACCATGTTTACTTAAATTAGAATATTGTGCATAGTACTATACTTATAAAAACGTAGTTCTAGTACCCCACTTTGATATTGGAACTACTGTTAAATTGTCAAATAAGACAGAACCAACCCACATGTCGTAAAGCCCTGAATTCCTAGGAGAGCTGTCGCTTTTGACTATACTAGTACTATTCTTATAAATACGTAGTTCTAGTGGTCAACTATGTTATTGGAACTACTGTTAAATTTGAAAATAAGAACCACCCCAAATGTCGTAAAGCCCTGGATTAATTTGAGGTTATATTCAGTATCCAACCATAATTGAGTTATTCCATCAAGGTATACAACCATGTTTACTTAAATTAGAATATTGTGCATAGTACTATAGTTATAAATACGTAGTTCTAGTACCCCACTTTGATATTGGAACTACTGTTAAATTGTCAAATAAGACAGAACCAACCCAACATGTCGTAAAGCCCTGAATTCCTAGGAGAGCTGTCGCTTTTGACTGCACTAGAACTATTCTTATAAATACGTAGTTCTAGTGCCACATGTTGTTATTGGAACTACTGTTAAATTTGAAAATAAGAACCACCCCAATATGTCGTAAAGCCTTGGATTCCTAAGAGAGCGGTGCTTTAAACTTAATTTTTACGTCATAAAAATAATTTTTTGTCTGAGTTATTCAATTACAAATACTTTAAACGATTTTTGTGAAGTGTAAATAGTCCGGCAGTAATAGGTCAAATAGCGATTACCATAGTTCAAATACAATTGTTTGAACTGTGGTAATCGCTATTTGATCTATTACCGCCGGGCTATTTACATTATATCATTATATTGTCTCAACAGACATGTGGTAGTTCAAATGGCGCGACAGTGGTAGATCAAATGGCAAAGTGGGCAGATACAATTCTTTGTATATATATATACACTGGATCGATTCGGTTGTATATCGTCACATTGTTTCAGTAGTTCAAATGAACATTTGAAGTCAACAAAAAATCGACCCAACATAATTGTCAAAGTTAAAAGTTGTATATCTTTTTTAATTCAAATCCTAGAAAGTTGATCTATGTACCAATCAAAAGCTAATTTAATTAGCTATATTATGATGCTAATTAGTTTTGTGTACTTGGAACATTCGGTGAGAAAACGCAGGGAGAGACACCATCTTTCTACTTCCTTGTCGATTCCAATTCAAAGCCTGAATTATGAAGTAAAATTCAATAACTAACGAACTACTCCAATAGGACCATGAAAATAAGTAGTTAATAAATGCATTTTTTGTATTTAATAAGAATCTAATCATTTACAATACTCAGTTTCGTGTGGCGTAGTCGCAACGCCTCGACTGTAATATCAAAAATTGCGCTCAACGCGAGGGTTATATCAACAATTCCCTCCACAAAATAAGAAACTGCGAAAGCGACGAGATATTCGGGAAAAGAGTGAGTGAGTGAGTGACTGGGTGAGTGAAACCTTATTGTCTGCGGCGCGGAAGGGTCGCGACGCCCTATCCGATAGAGAGCAGCTTATATGAGAGAAAAATAAGTAATATACAAAAACAAACAATCGTATATAACAAAAAATATCAGTACTTGAGTGTGTGCGACACGTGCAATACATCAGCGCCCCCCTTCCCACTCCAACAAAAAAAAAAAAACTAAACAACGCAATAATAATAATAAAGTGTGATGAAAAGTAACATACAAAAAAAAACAACGTGAAAAAATAATAGTAATATCATATAAAAATATGTACAAGCTTTTTCATATATAAATGGATCTAATTATGTCGGTGATGGGCACAAAACTAGTTAGTATACAACCTTTTTGCTTCAGGTACTAAATTCGAATTGTTTATATTAAATTGCTTTTGCTTATTGTAAGTTCGCTAACTATTCTTATCACTATTATTCATTCATATTTCCTAAACAACTTCAATAAAGATGTTCGTTCTACTTTGGGCATTTTAATGATGTTTTATATTGTCGATTGTCAAATCATATAATAAACTCGCTGTCATTACCAAACCTGATCGAGTTGTGATTCAGGTGTATTGAGTAACACCTGAATCACAGCTCGATCAGGTTTGGTAATGAAAATGAGTTCTAATCATATATTAAACTCGCTGTCATTACCAAACCTGATTGAGATGTAATTCAGGTGTTAGTGAATACACCTGAATTACAGCTCAATCAGGTTTGGTAATGACAGTGAGTTTAATATATGGTTAGAACTTGCTGTTATTACCAAACCTGATCGAGCTGTGATTCAGGTGTATTCACTAACACCTGAATTACAGCTCAATCAGGTTTGGTAATGACAGCGAGTTTAATATATGATTAGAACTCACTGTCATTACCAAACCTGATCCGAGCTGTGATTCAGGTGTATTGACGAACACCTGAATCACAGCTCGATCAGGTTTGGTAATGACAGCAAGATTAATATATGATTAGAACTCGCTGTCATTACCAAACCTGATCAAGCTGTGATTCAGGTGTTAGCCAATACACCTGAATCACAGCTCAATCAGGTTTGGTAATGACAGCGAGTTTAATATATGATTATAACTTGCTGTGTCATTACCAAACCTGATCACTCAATCGATCTGATCGAGCTGTGATTCAGGTGTATTGGCTAACACCTGAATCACAGCTCGATCATGTTTTGTAATGGCAGCGAGTTTATTATATGATCATTGAGAGCAAATATTAGTGATAAGAATACTTAATGGATATATAAACCCCATTTGCACCCTGAAAGAACGCTCAAATAAACAAGGCGCTTTCAGATTGATTGCATCCCTCCTTCAACTACTGAATTCCACTACTAACAAGTCAAATAAATAAATCGTTAACTCCCGAGGGTAGTAATTTGCATCCCATAAAACTACATTCGACAGCTGCGTTTGTGCGCACCACTGACTCAACGTTTTGGTCAGTTTTGTTCATTACTACGCGGAGTCAGAAGAAACGGAGGATGCGACACAACGACCCGAAGGACGACCTACAACCCCCCCCACAAAAAAAAAAATTAACCATCGGCGTGTTTGCATTAGAAATCCCCCCCGTTAACAATAAATTAAATAAATAACGTCCGTATACGCGACCGACCCGCGGGTCGTGCATCCTCTTAAATATATATATATACCTTTTAAATATATAATTTATTTTACAATATAATTAAATAGAGCTATTATTGGTGTGACTTCGATTCAAAAATTGCTTTCATGTCCTTTATGCAGTACGAGGGTGATGTTTTGTCTTTTCTGGAAATAAAAATATATTAATAAGTTATCGAATTGATTTTTTGAGCATCCTAATAATTGAAAAACAATTCGAAATAGAAGTAAACCAATAATAATCTAAAAATATACTAAATTAACTCTAACTATTCTTATTGTAATTGGGCGATGAAATATAAAATAGGTTTAATAACATTTGAATGTAAATTGTTTATGCTTGTATTAGAAATCATTTGATGTCTACTCGAAATAAGTGTAATCCAATAATTTTTTCATAACGAACCAAAAATTTAATAAACTATCTTATTCTCATCGGATAATTAGATATAAAGTTGGCTCAATAAGATTCGAATGTAAATTGTTTATGCTTGTATTGGAAATCATTTGAACTACTCGAAATTGGTGTCATGCAATACATTTTTCTAATGACCTGAGAATATAATAAATCATCTTAATATAAGAAGAATTTTTTGAAATTACAATTAGATAGGCATTTGTATGTTTTTCAGATGGAATTAAAAAATACTTAGCAGGATTCATTACCAACCTAGAATTTTTCACAAATAACCTAGTCATTCAGGACAATGAATGTGTAGAAATTATTGAAATTATCCTTTAGGTTTTTGAGATATAATTTTTTGAAATTACAATTAGTAGAAAAACAAACATTTGTATATTTTTCAGATTGAATTAAAAAATATTTAGCAGGATTCATTACCAACCTAGATTTTTTCACAAATAACCTAGTCTTTCAGTACAATGAATGTGTAGAAATTATTGAAATTATCCTTTAGGTTTTTGAGATATGATTTTTTGAAATTACAGTTAGTAGCAAAACAAGCATTTGTATATTTTTCAGATGGAATTAAAAAATACTTAGCAGGATTCATTAGCAACCTAGATTTTTTCACAAATAACCTAGTCCTCCAGGACAATGACTGTGTAGAAATTATTGAAATTATCCTTTAGGTTTTTGAGATATAATTTTTTGAAATTACAATTAGTAAAAACAAGCATTTGTATATTTTTCAGATGGAATTAAAAAATACTTAGCAGGATTAATTACCAACCTAAATTTTTTCAGAAATAACCTAGTCCTTCATGACAATGACTGTGTAGAAATTATTGAAATTATCCTTTAGGTTTTTGAGATATAATATTTTGAAATTACAATTAGTAAAAACAAGCATATGTATATTTTTCGGATGGAATTAAAAAATACTTAGCAGGATTCATTACCAACCTAGATTTTTTCACAAATAACCTAGTCCTTCAAGACAATGACTGTGTAGAAATTATTGAAATTATCCTTTAGGTTTTTGAGATACAATTTTTTGACATTACAATTAGTAAAAAAACAAGCATTTGTATATTTTTCAGATTGAATTAAAAAATACTTAGCAGGATTCATTACCAACCTAAATTTTTTCAGAAATAACCTAGTCCTTCATGACAATGACTGTGTAGAAATTATTGAAATTATCCTTTAGGTTTTTGAGATATAATATTTTGAAATTACAATTAGTAAAAACAAGCATATGTATATTTTTCGGATGGAATTAAAAAATACTTATCAGGATTCATTACCAACCTAGATTTTTTCACAAATAACCTAGTCCTTCAAGACAATGACTGTGTAGAAATTATTGAAATTATCCTTTAGGTTTTTGAGATACAATTTTTTGACATTACAATTAGTAAAAAAACAAGCATTTGTATATTTTTCAGATTGAATTAAAAAATACTTAGCAGGATTCATTACCAACCTAAATTTTTTCACAAATAACCTAGTCCTTCAGGGCAATGAATGTGTAGAAATTATTGAAATTATCCTTTAGGTTTTTGAGATATAATTTTTTGAAATTACAATTAGTAGAAAAACAAGCATTTGTATATTTTTCAGATGGAATTAAAAAATACTTAGCAGGATTCATTACCAACCTTAATTTTTTCACAAATAACCTAGTCATTCAGGACAATGACTGTGTAGAAATTATTGAAATTATCCTTTAGGTTTTTGAGATATAATTTTTTGAAATTAAAATTAATAGAAAAACAAGCATTTGTATATTTTTCGGATGGAATTAAAAAATACTTAGCAGGATTCATTACCAACCTAGATTTTTTCACAAATAACCTAGTCATTCAGGACAATGATTGTGTAGAAATTATTACAATTATCCTTTAGGTTTTTGAGATATAATTTTTTGAAATTACAATTAGTAAAAAAACAAGCATTTGTATATTTTTCAGATGGAATTAAAAAATACTTAGCAGGATTCATTACCAACCTAGATTTTTTCACAAAAAACCTAGTCCTTCATGACAATGACTGTGTAGAAATTATTACAATTATCCTTTAGGTTATTGAGATATAATATTTTGAAATTACAATTAGTAGAAAAACAAACATTTGTATATTTTTCAGATGGAATTAAAAAATACTTAGCAGGATTCATTACCAACCTAAATTTTTTCACAAATAACCTAGTCCTTCAGGACAATGACTGTGTAGAAATTATTGAAATTATCCTTTAGGTTTTTGAGATATGATTTTTTGAAATTACTATTAGTAGAAAAACAGGCATTTGTATATTTTTCAGATGGAATTAAAAAATACTTAGCAGGATTCATTACCAACCTTGATTTTTTCACAAACAACCTAGTCCTTCAGGACAATGATTGTGTAGAAATTATTACAATTATCCTTTAGGTTTTTGAGATATGATTTTTTGAAATTACAATTAGTAGAAAAACAAGCATTTATATATTTTTCGGATTGAATTAAAAAATACTTAGCAGGATTCATTACCAACCTAGATTTTTTCACAAACAACCTAATCCTTCAGGACAATGAATGTGTAGAAATTATTGAAATTATCCTTTAGGTTTTTGAGATATAATTTTTTGAAATTACAATTAGTAAAAACAAGCATTTGTATATTTTTCAGATGGAATTAAAAAATACTTAGCAGGATTTATTACCAACCTAGATTTTTTCACAAATAACCTAGTCATTCAGTACAATGAATGTGTAGAAATTATTACAATTATCCTTTAGGTTTTTGAGATATAATTTTTTGAAATTACAATTAGTAGAAAATCAAGCATTTGTATATTTTTCGGATGGAATTAAAAAATACTTAGCAGGATTCATTACCAACCTAAATTTTTTCAGAAATAACCTAGTCCTTCATGACAATGACTGTGTAGAAATTATTGAAATTATCCTTTAGGTTTTTGAGATATAATATTTTGAAATTACAATTAGTAAAAACAAGCATATGTATATTTTTCGGATGGAATTAAAAAATACTTATCAGGATTCATTACCAACCTAGATTTTTTCACAAATAACCTAGTCCTTCAAGACAATGACTGTGTAGAAATTATTGAAATTATCCTTTAGGTTTTTGAGATACAATTTTTTGACATTACAATTAGTAAAAAAACAAGCATTTGTATATTTTTCAGATTGAATTAAAAAATACTTAGCAGGATTCATTACCAACCTAAATTTTTTCACAAATAACCTAGTCCTTCAGGGCAATGAATGTGTAGAAATTATTGAAATTATCCTTTAGGTTTTTGAGATATAATTTTTTGAAATTACAATTAGTAGAAAAACAAGCATTTGTATATTTTTCAGATGGAATTAAAAAATACTTAGCAGGATTCATTACCAACCTTAATTTTTTCACAAATAACCTAGTCATTCAGGACAATGACTGTGTAGAAATTATTGAAATTATCCTTTAGGTTTTTGAGATATAATTTTTTGAAATTAAAATTAATAGAAAAACAAGCATTTGTATATTTTTCGGATGGAATTAAAAAATACTTAGCAGGATTCATTACCAACCTAGATTTTTTCACAAATAACCTAGTCATTCAGGACAATGATTGTGTAGAAATTATTACAATTATCCTTTAGGTTTTTGAGATATAATTTTTTGAAATTACAATTAGTAAAAAACAGGCATTTGTATATTTTTCGGATGGAATTAAAAAATACTTAGCAGGATTCATTACCAACCTAAATTTTTTCACAAATAACCTAGTCCTTCAGTACAATGAATGTGTAGAAATTATTGAAATTATACTTTAGGTTTTTGAGATATAATTTTTTGAAATTACAATTAGTAGAAAAACAAGCATTTTGTATATTTTTCGGATGGAATTAAAAAATACTTAGCAGGATTCAATACCAACCTAGATTTTTTCACAAATAACCTAGTCATTCAGTACAATGAATGTGTAGAAATTATTACAATTATCCTTTAGGTTTTTGAGATATAATTTTTTGAAATTACAATTAGTAGAAAAACAAGCATTTATATATTTTTCGGATTGAATTAAAAAATACTTAGCAGGATTCATTACCAACCTTATTTTTTTCACAAATAACCTAGTCCTTCAGGACAATGACTGTGTAGAAATTATTACAATTATCCTTTAGGTTTTTGAGATATGATTTTTTGAAATTACAATTAGTAGAAAAACAAACATTTGTATATTTTTCAGATGGAATTAAAAAATACTTAGCAGGATTCATTACCAACCTAGATTTTTTCACAAATAACCTAGTCATTCAGTACAATGAATGTGTAGAAATTATTACAATTATCCTTTAGGTTTTTGAGATATAATTTTTTGAAATTACAATTAGTAAAAAACAGGCATTTGTATATTTTTCGGATGGAATTAAAAAATACTTAGCAGGATTCATTACCAACCTAAATTTTTTCACAAATAACCTAGTCCTTCAGTACAATGAATGTGTAGAAATTATTGAAATTATACTTTAGGTTTTTGAGATATGATTTTTTGAAATTACAATTCGTAAAAAACAAGAATTTGTATGTTTTTCAGATGGAATTAAAAAATACTTAGCAGGATTCATTACCAACCTTATTTTTTTCACAAATAACCTAGTCCTTCAGTACAATGAATGTGTAGAAATTATTAAAATTATCCTTTAGGTTTTTGAGATATGAATTTTTGTAATTACAATTAGTAAAAACAAGCATTTGTATATTTTTCGGATTGAATTAAAAAATACTTAGCAGGATTCATTACCAACCTTAATTTTTTCACAAATAACCTAGTCCTTCAGGACAATGATTGTGTAGAAATTATTACAATTATCCTTTAGGTTTTTGAGATATAATTTTTTGAAATTACAATTAGTAAAAACAAGCATTTGTATATTTTTCGGATGGATTTAAAAAATACTTAGCAGGATTCATTACCAACCTAGATTTTTTCACAAATAACCTAGTCATTCAGGGCAATGACCCTGTAGAAATTATTGAAATTATCCTTTAGGTTTTTGAGATATAATTTTTTGAAATTACAATTAGTAAAAACAAGCATTTGTATATTTTTCAGATGGAATTAAAAAATACTTAGCAGAATTCATTACCAACCTAGATTTTTTCACAAATAACCCAGTCCTTCAGGACAATGAATGTGTAGAAATTATTACAATTATCCTTTAGGTTTTTGAGATATAATTTTTTGAAATTACAATTAGTAAAAAACAAGCATTTGTATATTTTTTAGATTGAATTAAAAAATACTTAGCAGGATTCATTACCAACCTAGATTTTTTCACAAATAACCCAGTCCTTCAGGACAATGAATGTGTAGAAATTATTACAATTATCCTTTAGGTTTTTGAGATATAATTTTTTGAAATTACAATTAGTAAAAAACAAGCATTTGTATATTTTTTAGATTGAATTAAAAAATACTTAGCAGGATTCATTACCAACCTTGATTTTTTCACAAATAACCTAGTCATTCAGTACAATGAATGTGTAGAAATTATTACAATTATCCTTTAGGTTTTTGAGATATAATTTTTTGAAATTACATTTAGTAAAAAAACAAGCATTTGTATATTTTTCAGATTGAATTAAAAAATTCTTAGCAGGATTCATTACCAACCTTATTTTTTTCATAAATAACCTAGTCATTCAGGGCAATGACCCTGTAGAAATTATTGAAATTACCTTTTAGGTTTTTGAGTTATGAATTTTTGAAATTACAAAACAAGCATTTGTATAAAAAAAAGTTTAGCCTACCTTGGTGCTTTGGAGTCTAAACTGATCCGTCGATTGGAGTCGGCCTCCAGCCCCTCCCGTTCGCGCGTTTCAAACGTATGTCGTTGCCTCTCGGGGGCATCCCGTCGTCGTGGCCTCAGCTCCACTCCATCCTTCTTGGCCTCAAACAGCGCCGTTTTGGAGCGTATACTCGATCGCGTGGGTGACCTCAACATTACGTCCTCAACAACAGGACTTTCCAATTTTTCCACCTTTTTCACTTCAATTTTAACTGGTGGCAGTGGTAGCTTCTTTTCATCCTCCTCCTTCTGTTTGAACACCTTAAACCGTGACAACAGCACATCCTTGTCCTCCTTAAAGGACTCCGATCGGTATTTGTCATGCAGAAACTTCCTGCGCTCCTCTTTATATTTTTCAATACGTTCCCGATTCAAATTCGGGGTATTATCCTCAGTGCTATGTGTTAAATGCGCTTGAGGCACCTCAGCACCATCAGGCAGCGTTTTAGGTTTATTCAGACTTTTAGGCAGCGTATTGATTTTATAGCCTAAATTCTCATCAAACGATTTCCGTCTGTTCGGGCTGTGCGATGAGGATGATGATGATTCGAACTCACGCCGGAACTCATCCTCATCCAAACTACGCGTTTTGGTAGCGTTTTTCAGGTTCCTAGCCCGTAAACATGGTGGCAACGCGCCATCCCTTTGCTTCCTACCCTTCTCGTCTAGCTCCTTATGCGAAACACGTGTTTTCTCGTTGCGCACAAACTCCTCCGCCTCGAATTTATTGGTCAAACTCTTCACATCAACCGTGTTTTTTGCTTCCGGTTTCGTTTCGAGCGAGTCCGAGCTGAATCCGACGTTTTCATACACATTTTTTTTGGTATCGCAACTTTCTAGTGAGTCCAACTGGTTTTCGGTGCCCGAGTCCTCTTTCTCCAGGTCGAGCAGGGCGTTGATTTCGTGCACGGAGCGCCGAAAGTACTTGACTTGTTGGTACACGCTGTCGTCGACCGTTTCGGTTTGTTTGCGTTTCTCATTGGTGGGACTACGCGTGCCCGCCTCCTCGGTCATAGGGCTGAATTCGATTAGGTTGATGCTTTTGGGGCGGTCGCTCACGGTGAGCTCGTTGGGTTTGTCGCGGTAGTTTATGTTTTGGTACTTCACTGGGAACTCGATGTTTTCGTAGATATCGTCGTCTTTAGTGATTTGAATTTCGGTCACTATTTTGACGTCCTGTTGGGCGTTTTTCTCCTCTTTGTCATCGGGGATGTTTTCGTAGGTCCACTCGCCCGAGTTGCGGCGCGCGATCTCGTCGTAGGTCTCGTAGAGTTCGCTGAGGGTGGTGTCGCATTTGGGGAACGAGTCGATTTCGGAGTCCTCCAGCTCGTTGGTGGCTTTAATTGCGCTCGATGGGGAGGACTCCTCTTTATTCAGGCTGTCGCGACTGGCGTTTTTTGAGGTGTTTAGGCTGGAGGGGGTGAGGAGGTCTTGGGATAGAGTGCCGCCCTCGGTTGTAGGGCTTACGTTTGGGCTGAGGGTGCCGCGAGTGGGGGTCAACGGAAGACTCACGGACGTGCGGTTGCTGTTTAGGTACTCGGATGAGCTGTTGAGGACCTCGCTTAGGCTTAAATCGGTTAGACTACCGTTGTCCACGGTGGACTTCAGGTTTGCGAACAGCGCCTCGATTTCCGACTCGGTTTTCGTGGGGCGCATCGTCTCGAAATCGTTGTAGCTCTTCGGACGTTTTTCGTCGTCCAGGACGTTACTTTTGGCTTGCTGTATCGGAAGATTGGCTGTACTAGTTGGCACCTGGGCGTTTTCGGTTTTGATGTTCACATCCTCGTAAACGGAATCACTTATGGTGGCGGGGGTTTTACTGTTGCTCGCACTAAAAGACTTCGTTGGCGACTTGTAGATTATACTAATTGTAGTCAGTACGTTTTCGTATGTAGGGCTTTTAGGGGTTGACTTTTTCGTTGGACTAGGTAGCGGCTGCTCGAAGGGGGCTTTTAAATTCAAGTCGCCGGGGCTTTTATTGAGTTTCTGGTAGACTATTTCCACACTTGGGCTGTAATCACCCGGCGTGGTCGCTGCACTCGAGTCGACTAGCTGCCTGTAGACCGGAGATTGAGGCGTTGGAGTCGTTGACTTATTAGCAATCAATTTCCCACCACTAATATCCAATTCAGTAAACGATTTTGGAATTGCAGGACTGTTATTAGCACTCTTTTCGATGTTCAACGATTGCCGCTTATTACTGAGATCCAATCTAAATCAAAATACACACTTAATCCCTAAATATACAACTACCAACTATCTTACATACCTTACGTCCAAAACATCCGAACTCCTCGGCGACTTATTACGAGGCTGATACGAATCCGCGGGCTTCTCCTCATGAACCACCGCAGTAGTCGACACCATATAACCCCCGGAATTATCCGGCGTATTACAATCAATAAACTGAATATCCGAAAGCTGGTCCTCAAGTCGCGTGCGCTTGCGCGACATCGAGTCGGGCGACATCACCACCCTCGCCTGCTTCTTGGGCGACGGGTTGCTCGAGTTCGATGCGCTCAGGAAGTCGTCGTGGCGCGTGCGCGACAATATCCTACGATGCCCGTCCTTCTGTATCCGCGGCGAACTCACCAAACTCTCGTCCTCCGAGAAGATCCGCATCTCCGACTCCTCCAACTCGAAGTTCAACTGGATCTCGCTCAGGTCCAACAGGGAACCCTCCGAGTTATTGTGCGAGCTTTGCAACGTATCAAAGTACGAATCGTGAGATACGGATCTAAAATTAGTAGTGGTTTTAAAGAATTGGTTAAAATTTTGATAGTCAGGATTTTAATATGGCAATGAACAGCCCGCGAACGATAAACGAAAGCAGCTTAAATAACTCTCCGTGGAGAAGTTGGTAGCACGAAAACTACACACGTGAGTTCGAATCCAACCGGTGTGTGTATTTTTTGAGATTCAATTCATATACAATTCCAGCATGCATTTAATAATACCAACCTGTTATGTCCTGGCGGTTTATTCAGAGTGTACAGCGGTCCTAGAATATCAATATCATTGGTTGCGGGTTCGGAGTGGCCGGACGTCAGGCTCTCCGCCGATTTCACCGACCGTAATATTCGCTTCATGTCGGTCAGATCTGATTCAGTCACAGCCTTCTCCTACAAATACAAAAAAAAAACTTGTATGAAAACCATCCAACAAAATCAGTAATATTGATGAATAACTTACTGCTACTATAATACCGGGTGTGGATGCCTTGCGGGATTTGCTCAAAGCGCCCTGTGATGAGTTGCGGGATTTGGTGAAGAACGAGCGCCATCCGAGCGGCGAGCGTTTTGGCATGGCACGTTTTCGCATACCTTAAATAAAAATTATAACATGAATTAATTTCCAAAAAAAAAACCATACACACCCAACGATACTGACGACCCAAAACCAAAAATGGCATTTTACCATGGCGGTTTTCGTGCGCAATCCTACTGCGCATAAGCCACGCCCACATGTTACGCCAAATAGATTTTTTTTGTAAATTCTTAATACAGCATACTATTAGATTAGTAATAATAATTATAATAATAATAATAATTATAATCATAACAATGAAAATAATAATAATAATGAGAAACATAATAATGAAAATAATAATAATAATGATAATCATAATAACGAAAATAATAATAATAATGATAATCATAATAATGAAAATAATAATAATAAGAATGATAAAAATAACATAAAACTGGATTTATAAAATTTGATTATCATAATTATGAAAATAATAATAATAATCATAAAAAAATAATAATAATAATGATAATAATCATACAAAAAATAATAATAATGAAAATAATAATAATAATAATGATAATGAAAATAATAAGAATGATAAAAATAACATTAAACTGGATTTTAAAAATTTGATTATTATCATAATAATGATAATAATAATAATAATCATCATAATGAAAATAATAATAATAATGATAATAATAATAATGATAATGAAAATAGTAATAATAATGAAAATAATAATAAGAATGATAAAAATAACAAAATTGGATTTAAAATTAATAATGATAATAAAAATAGTAATAATAATGAAAATAATAATAAGAATGATAAAAATAACAAAATTGGATTTAAAATTTTTATGATTATCATAATAATGATAATAATAAGCTAAAATAGACAAATCATCAAATTTTCAAAATCATTATTATTGTTATTTTCATTATTATTATGATTATCATTAATATCATTATTTTCATTATTATGATCATTCTTATTATTATTATCATTATTATTATTATAATTATTATCATTATTATTATTATTATTATTATCATTATTATTTTCATTAATATTATTATTATCATTATTATCATTATTATTATTTTCATTATCATTATTATTATTTTCTTTATCATTATTATTATTTTCATTATTATCATAATTATTATTATTATCATTATTATCATAATTATTATTATTATCATTATCATAATTATTATTATTATCATTATCATAATTATTATTATTATCATTATCATAATTATTATTATTATCATTATCATAATTATTATTATTATCATTATCATAATTATTATTATTATCATTATCATAATTATTATTATTATCATTATCATAATTATTATTATTATCATTATTATGGTAATCATCAAATTTAAAAAAAAAACAGTTTTATGTTATTTTTATTATTCTTATTATTATTATCATCATCATTATTATTATTTTCATAATTATTATCATTATTATTACTATTTTCATTACAATTATTACTATTATTATTTTCAGTATCATTATTATTATTATTTTCATTATCATTATTATTTAAAAATAATAATAATGATAATGAAAATAATAATAAGAATGATCATAATAAACATAATAATGAAAATAATAATAAGAATCATAATAATAATGAAAATAATAATAATAATGATAATAATAATAATTATGATAATAATAATAATGATAATGATAATAATAATAATAATTATAATAATAATAATAATAATAATTGTAATGAAAATAGTAATAATAATGATAATACTTATGAAAATAATAATAATAATGATAATAATAAATTGTTCATTATTATCTTTATTATTATTATTATGATCATTCTTATTACTATTTGTTTAATTTTTTTTTTAAATAATAATGAAAATAATAATAATGATAACCATAATAATAAAGGAAATAATAATAATAATGATAATGGAAATAATAATAATAATGAAAATAATAATAATAATGCTAATAATACTGAAAATAATAATGATAATAATAATAAGAATGATAAAAATAACATAAAACTGGATTTTTAAAATTTGATGACAATAATAATAATGAAAATAATAATAATAATGAAATTGAAAATAGTAATAATAATGTTAATAATTGTGAAAATAATAATAATTATGATAATAATAACGATAATAATAATGAAATTGAAAATAGTAATAATAATGTTAATAATTGTGAAAATAATAATAATAATGATAATAATAACGATAATAATAATAATAATATTTTTTTTAATTCTTTTCATTATTATCATTATTTCCATTATTATTATGATTATCATTATTATTATTATTTTCATTATTATCATTATTATGATCATTCTTATTATTATTTTTATTATCATTATCATTATCATTATTATTAAATAATAATAATAATAATAATAAGAATGATCATAATAATAATAACGAAAATAATAAAAAATTTATTATTATCATAATTATTATTACTTATAATAATAATAATAATAATTTGTTTATTATTTTCATTATTATTATAATTATCATTATTATGATCAGTCTTATTATTATTATTTTTTATAATACTAATGATAATGATAATAATAATGATAATGAAAATAATAATAAGAATGATCATAATAATGATAATAATGAAAATAATAATAAGAATGATAAAAATAACATAAAACTGGAATATTAAAAATTGATGATTATCATAATGATGATAATAATAATAATTATGATAATGAAAATAATAATAATAATAATAATATTGATAAAAATAACATAAAACTGGATTTTAAAAATTTGATGACTATCATGATAATGATAATAATGAAAGTAATAATAATAATGAAAATAATAATAATAATAATAATAATAATAATGAAAATAATAATAATAATGAAATTCAAAATAGTAATAATAATGTTAATAATTATGAAAATAATAATAATACCGATAATAATAATAATTATAATTTTTTAAATTATTTTCATTATTATTATCATTATTATGATCAATCTTATTATTATTTTATTTTTTTAAATAATAATTATGATAATAATAAGAATGATCATAATAATGATAATCATAATAATAATGAAAATAATAATAATGATAATGATAATACTAATAATGATAATAATAATAAGAATGATAAAAATAACATAAAACTGGATTTTTAAAATTTGATGAATAATAATGATAATAATTATGAAAATGAAAATAATAATAATATTTAGTTTTATGTTATTTTTATTATCACTATCATTATTATTATCATTATTATTACTATTTTCACTATCATTATTATCATTATCATCATTATAATTATTATAATTATTATCATTATTATCATTATTATCATTATTATCATTATTATCATTATTATCATTATTATGATAATCATCAAATTTTTAAAATCCAGTTTTATCTTATTTTTATCATTCTTATTATTATTTTCATTATTATCATTATTATTATTATGATAATCATCAAATTTTAAAAATCCAGTTTTATGTTATTTTTATCATTCTTATTATTTTCAACAAAAAATTATTATTTCCATTATTATTATTTAAAATTTAAAAAAATAATGAGAATGATCATAATAATAATAATAAAAAAATATTATTATCATTATTATTATTATCGTTTTTATTATTATTTTCATTATTATTATTATTTTCATAATTATTATTATTTTCATAATTATTATCAATATTATTACTATTTTCATTATTATTATTATCATTATTATAATTATTATTATCATTATTATCATTATTATTATTATTATTATGATTTTCATTATTATAATTATTTTCATAATTATTATCAATATTATTACTATTTTCATTTATATTATTTTCATTATTATCATTATTATCATTATTATAATTATTATCATTATTATCATTATTATTATCATTATTATTATCATTATTATTATCATTATTATTATCATTATTATTATCATTATTATTATCATTATTATTATCATTATTATTATCATTATTATTATCATTATTATTATCATTATTATTATCATTATTATTATCAATATTATTATCATTATTATTATCGTTATTATTATCATTATTATTATCATTATTATCATTATTATCATTATTATTATTATTTTCATTATTATTATAATTTTCATTATTATTATAATTTTCATTATTATTATTATTTTCATTATTATAATTATTTTCATTATTCTTATTTTCAGTATTATCATTACTATTATTATTTTCATTATTATTATTATTTTGATTATCATTATTATTATTATTTTCATTATCATTATTATTATTATTTTCATTATCATTATTATTATTATTTTCATGATTATCATTATTATTATTATTTTCATTATTATCATTATTATGATCATTCTTATTATTATTATTATCATTATTTTTAATTCTTTTAAATAATAATGATAATAATAATAATAATAATAATAATAATGATAATATCATCATTGTTATTTAAAATAATAATAATGATAATATCATCATTATTATTTAAAATAATAATAATAATAATAATAAAAATGATCATAATAATGAAAATAATAATAATAATAATAATAATAATGAAATTGAAAATAGTAATAATAATGTTAATAATTATGAAAATAATAATAATAACGATAATAATAATAATTATAATTTTTTAAATTATTTTCATTATTATTATCATTAATATGATCAATCTTATTATTATTATTTTATTTTTTTAAATAATAACTATGATAATAATAATGATAATAATAGTAAGAATGATCATAATAATGATAATCATAATAATAATGAAAATAATAATAATGATAATGATAATACTAATAATGATAATAATAATAAGAATGATAAAAATAACATAAAACTGAATTTTTAAAATTTGATGAATAATAATGATAATAATTATGAAAATGAAAATAATAATAATATTTAGTTTTATGTTATTTTTATTATCATTATTATCATTATTATCATTATTATCATTATTATCATTATTATCATTATTATCATTATTATCATTATTATCATTATTATCATTATTATCATTATTATCATTATTATCATTATTATCATTATTATCATTATTATTATTATTATGATAATCATCAAATTTTTAAAATCCAGTTTTATCTTATTTTTATCATTCTTATTATTATTTTCATTATTATCATTATTATTATTATGATAATCATCAAATTTTAAAAATCCAGTTTTATGTTATTTTTATCATTCTTATTATTATCAACAAAAAAATTATTATTTCCATTATTATTATGATTACAATAATTATTATTATTTTCATTATTATCATTTCCATTATGATCATTCTTATTATTTAAAATTAAAAAAAATAATAATAAGAATGATCATAATAATAATAATAAAAAAAATATTATCATTATTATTATTATTTTCATAATTATTATCAATATTATTAGTATTTTCATTATTATTATTATTATCATAATTATTATTATCATTATTATCATTATTATCATTATTATCATTATTATCATTATTATTATTATTTTCATTATTATTATTATTTTCATTATTATAATAATTTTCATTATAATTATTATTTTCAGTATTATCATTACTATTATTATTTTCAGTATTATCATTACTATTATTATTTTCATTATTATTATTTTCAGTATTATTATCATCATTATTATTATTTTCATTATTATCATAATTATGATCATTCTTATTATTATTATTATTATCATTATTTTTAATTCTTTTAAATAATAATGATAATAAAAATAATAATAATAATAATAATGATAATATCATCATTATTATTTAAAAGAATAATAATAATAATAAAAAATATCATAATAGTGATAATGAAAATAGTAATAATAATGATAATAATTATGAAAATAATAATAATAATAATAAAAATAATAATAATAATGAAATTGAAAATAGTAATAATAATGTTAATAATTATGAAAATAATAATAATAATAATAATAACGATAATAATAATAATTATAATTTTTTAAATTATTTTCATTATTATTATCATTAATATGATCAATCTTATTATTATTATTTTATTTTTTTAAATAATAATTATGATAATAATAATGATAAAAATAATAAGAAAGATCATAATAATAATGAAAATAATAATAATGATAATGATAATACTAATAATGATAATAATAATAAGAATGATAACAATAACATAAAACTGGATTTTTAAAATTTGTTGAATAATAATGATAATAATTATGAAAATGAAAATAATAATATTTAGTTTTATGTTATTTTTATCATTCTTATTATTATTATCATTATCATTATCATTATTATTTTCATTATTATTACTATATACACTATCATTATTATCATTATCATTATTATGATAATCATCAAATTTTTAAAATACAGTTTTATCTTATTTTTATCATTCTTATTATTATTATTATTTTCATTATTATCATTATTATTATGATAATCATCAAATTTTAAAAATCCAGTTTTATGTTATTTTTATCATTCTTATTATCAATAAAAAAATATTATTTCCATTATTATTATGATTACAATAATTATTATTATTATCATTATTATTATCATTATTATGATCATTCTTATTATTATTTTCATTATTATTGTTATTTTCATTATTATTATTATTTTCATTATTATTATTATTTAAAATAAAAAATAATAATAATAAGAATGATCATAATAATAATAAAAAAATATTATTATCATTATTATTATTATCGTTATTATTATTTTCATTATTATTATTATTATCAATATTATTACTATTATCATTATCATTATTATCATTATTATCTTTATTATTATTATTTTCATTATTATTATTATTTTCATTATTATAATTATTTTCATTATTATTATTATTTTCATTATTATAATTATTTTCATTATTATTATTATTTTCAGTATTATTATCATCATTATTATTTTCATTATCATTATTATTATTATTTCCATTATTATTATGAAAATACAAAAAAATATTATTATCATTATTATTATTATCGTTATTATTATTTTCATAATTATTATGAATATTATTACTATTATCATTATCATTATTATCTTTATTATTATTATTATAATTATTATTATTATTTTCATTATTATTATTATTTTCATTATTATCATTATTATGATCATTCTTATTATTATTATAATTATTTTTAATTCTTTTAAATAATATTGATAATGAAAATAATAATAATAATAATAATATCATCATTATTATTTAAAATAACAATAATAATAATAATAAAAATGATCATAATAATGAAAATAATAATGATAATAAAAATAGTAATAATAATGATAATAATTATGAAAATAATAATAATAATAAAAAAAAATAATAAGAATGATCATAATAATGAAAATAATAATAATAATGATAATAATAATAATAATGAAAATAACAATAATAATGATAATAATAATGAAAATAACAATAATAATGATAATAATAATGAAAATAACAATAATAATGATAATAATAAGAATGATAAAAATAACAAAACTGGATTTTTAAAATTTGATGATTTGTCCAATTTAGCTCTCAACGACTGTATTAAGAATTTCTTTGAAAAAAAAAATGTAGTAGGCGTAACCTGTGGGCGTGGCTTATGCGCAGTAGAATTGCGCATGAAAATCGCCACGGTAAAATCTCAAGTTTCGATTTACTTAGCGACGAAATGCAAATAGTCGCACACGGGATGAATAAAGACGCATGTGAGATGTATAAAGATGACGCAAAATACATAAAGACATACTCAGGATGAATAAAGACAACCTGAAGGGATAAAGACACATGCAAGGTGTATAAAAAGAACGTGAGGTGCAAAAAGACGCCACACAGTGTATAAAGACGCCCGCGGTATTAATAAAGACATGTGCGGATTGAATAAAGACGACGAGAAGTTAGCATGATAAATGTCATCTATATTATAAATTCGTCATCAGTCTAAATCCCGTCATCTTTATAAATCTGTACCAATCAGTCTGAATATTCATATAATTATATATGCCGGTTTTCATCATCATCATCATCATCATCATCATCATTATCAATTCGTCATCAGTCTCAATCCCGTCATCATTATAAACCTGTACCAATCAGTCTGAATAATGATACAATTATATATTCCATTTTCATCATTATCATTATAAATGTCGTCTATAATCCAAATTCGTCATATTACAAACCTGTACCAATCAGTCTAAATATTGATACAATTATATAACCCGTTTTCATCATCATCATTATATATGCCGTCTATATTCTACATTCGTCATCAGTCTAAATCCTGTCATCATTATAAACCTGTACCAATTAGACTTATATATATATATACCGTTTTCATCATCATCATCATCATTATAAATGCCGTCTATATTATAAATTCGTCATCAGTCAAAACCCCGTCATCATTATAAACTTGTACCAATCAGTCTAAATATTGATACAATTATATATACCGTTTTCATCATTATCATTACAAATGTCGTCTATATTCCAAATGCATCACGCATGCGTGTTTATTCACGCACGCGTGATGCGTACATGAGTTAGTTAAAACCAATGCGGGATGAATAAAAACGAACTATAGATGCATAAAGCTAAACACGAGATGATGTTGATGATTTTGTATTTACCTGGTGGTAATTCGATGATGGTATGATACTTCTTCGGAAGACTATCCGGCCCGCCGCCGACCTCAATGTACCCGCACTCCTTATTCAGCAGATGCTTCGAGCGCGCCTCCTCCAGCGTGATGAGTTTCGTGGGCGTCGAGATGGCCAGACTCTTGGGCCGCGACCGCTTCGGCGAGGACACCAGCTCGGCCATCGGCCGATCCAGGCTGGGCAGGTTATCACAGAAAATGAGGTCCGTATAGCAGATGAGGAACTCCGTGACGACGGCCTGCACGCCCACCCCCTGCAGCGCCGCCACGCCGCCCACCTCCAGCTCGGCGCAGCGCAGCAGGTTCGGTGCCCACACGATGGCCACGTTGCGCGTCGTCATGCCGGTGCTGTGGCCGTGCTTGGCCACGCGCGCCAGGTGCCGCATCAGGTACTCGAGCGTGCGGTAGTGCGGCGGCGGTAGTTTCTGAACTGCCTCGCGCATCTTGAGTAAACGCTCGTGGTCGGTTTCCGAGTTGCGGATGGACGTGTTGCAGCCCTGCACCGCATTGACGAAACTCTGGTAGAGTTGGTACGTGCACAATGGGTTCGGCAGCTCCCTTTAACAAGAGATTCGATTACTTGATAACTACTACTTGAAAAATATGGTTACTAAGCATGTACTAACTCTGGCTTACACAAACAATATTTGGATTTTTAATTTTTACATATTTTTGAGCACCAGAGACGTAATAGATAGTATTAAAAAGAATGAATTTAGTAAAATTTAATTTGTACCAATGTTGGGCTATTTGCAATATTTTGATACTTTTTAGAAATTATCTTTATACTTCCTAATAAGCCTCATTTGATGTAAACATCATTCTAATATGCTTCAAAGGACTCAAAATAATATCAAAAACAGTCTTTTAGTATTTTTTTGAGTAATTTAAAGAACTATATAAAAAAAAAACTGACGTTTTGGTATTATTTTGATCTTTCTTCCTCTATCTATATCTATTAAAAATGGTTTTAAGTCAAATAAGACTTATTAGGAAGTATAAAAATCATTTTAAAAAAGTATCAAAATATTCTAAATAGCCCAACATTGGTACAAATTAAATTTTACTAAATTCATTCTTTTTAATACTATCTATTACGTTTCTGGTGCTCAAAAATATGTAAAAAATAAAATTCCAAATATTTTTTTTTATAAAAGCCAGAGCTAGTAGGCTTCAAATAAAAACTGTATGAGTATCTTTTGGTATACTAACTACTTGAGATTTAAATCTGTAGTAAAATTATAGTCCTTTATAGTCCTAATGGCTCATTTTAATATTATAGTAATATACTGCCATATGTTGTCATATATTTTTGGCATTTCCTCATTAGGCTGTTTATGTAGGGAGTAATTAATACTTATAAACTTAAAGGTGAGGATGAATTCACGGAATCTCAAGTAGTTAGTATACCAAAAATGCTCATAAACTTTTTATTTGGACCCTACTAACTCTGGCTTTAGTAAAAAATATTTGGATTTTTTATTTTCACATATTTTCTAGCACCAGAGAGGTAATGCAACATACTACAAAGATATAATTTACTCAATTTTAATTTGTACCATTGTTGGGCTATTTGGAACATTTTGATACTTTTTTAGAAATTATCTTTATACTTCCTAATAAGCCTCATTTGATGTAAACATCATTCTAATATGCTTCAAAGGACTCAAAATAATATCAAAAACAGTCTTTTAGTATTTTTTTTGAGTAATTTAAAGAACTATATAAAAAAAACTGACGTTTTGGTATTATTTTGATCTTTCTTCCTCTATCTATATCTATTAAAAATGGTTTTAACTCAAATAAGACTTATTAGGAAGTATAAAAATCATTTTAAAAAAGTATCAAAATATTCTAAACAGCCCAACATTGGTACAAATTAAATTTAACTAAATTCATTCTTTTTAATACTATCTATTACGTCTCTGGTGCTCAAAAATATGTAAAAATAAAAATTCCAAATATTTTTTTATAAAAGCCAGAGCTAGTAGGCTTCAAATAAAAACTGTATGAGTATCTTTTGGTATACTAACTACTAGAGATTTAAATCTGTAGTAAAATTATAGTCCTTTATAGTCCTACTGGCTCATTTTAATATTATAGTAATATACTGCCATATGTTGAGTCATATATTTTTGGCATTTCCTCATTAGGCTGTTTATCTAGGGAGTAATTAATACTTATAAACTTAAAGGTGAGGATGAATTCACGGAATCTCAAGTAGTTAGTATACCAAAAATGCTCATAAACTTTTTATTTGGACCCTACTAACTCTGGCTTTTTTTAAAAATATTTGGATTTTTTATTTTCACATCTTTTCTAGCACCAGAGAGGTAATGCAACGTACTACAAAGATATAATTTACTCAATTTTAATTTGTACCATTGTTGGGCTATTTGGAATATTTTGATACTTTTTTAGAAATTATCTTTATACTTCCTAATAAGCCTCATTTGATGTAAACATCATTCTAATATGCTTCAAAGGACTCAAAATAATATCAAAAACAATCTTTTAGTATTTTTTTGAGTAATTTAAAGAACTATATAAAAAAACTGACGTTTTGGTATTATTTTGATCTTTCTGCCTCTATCTATGTCTATTAAAAATGGTTTTAACTCAAATAAGACTTATTAGGAAGTATAAAAATCATTTTAAAAAAGTATCAAAATATTCTAAACAGCCCAACATTGGTACAAATTAAATTTTACTAAATTCATTCTTTTTAATACTATCTATTACGTCTCTGGTGCTCAAAAATATGTAAAAATAAAAATTCCAAATATTTTTTTATAAAAGCCAGAGCTAGTAGGTTTCAAATAAAAACTGTATGAGTATCTTTTGGTATACTAACTACTTGAGATTTAAATCTGTAGTAAAATTATAGTCCTACTGGCTCATTTTAATATTATAGTAATATACTGCCATATGTTGTCATATATTTTTCGCATTTCCTCATTAGGCTGTTTATCTAGGGAGTAATTAATACTTATAAAGTTAAAGGTGAGGATGAATTCACGGAATCTCAAGTAGTTAGTATACCAAAAATGCTCATAAACATTTTATTTGGACCCTATTAACTCTGGATTTATAAAAAATATTTGGATTTTTTATTTTCACATATTTTCTAGCACCAGAGAGGCAATACAACGTACTACAAAGATATAATTTACTCAATTTTTATTTGTACCATTGTTGGGCTATTTGGAATATTTTGATACTTTTTTAGAAATTATCTTTATACTTCCTAATAAGCCTCATTTGATGTAAACATCATTCTAATATGCTTCAAAGGACTCAAAATAGTATCAAAAACAGTCTTTTAGTATTTTTTTTTGAGTAATTCAAAGAACTATATAAAAAAAACTGACGTTTTGGTATTATTTTGATCTTTCTTCCTCTATCTATATCTATTAAAAATGGTTTTAACTCAAATAAGACTTATTAGGAAGTATAAAAATCATTTTAAAAAAGTATCAAAATATTCTAAACAGCCCAACATTGGTACAAATTAAATTTTACTAAATTCATTCTTTTTAATACTATCTATTACGTCTCTGGTGCTCAAAAATATGTAAAAATTAAAATTCCAAATATTTTTTTATAAAAGTCAGAGCTAGTAGGCTTCAAATAAAAACTGTATGAGTATCTTTTGGTATACTAACTACTTGAGATTTAAATCTGTAGTAAAATTGTAGTCCTACTAGCTCATTTTAATATTATAGTAATATACTGCCATATGTTGAGTCATATATTTTTCGCATTTCCTCATTAGGCTGTTTATCTAGGGAGTAATTAATACTTATAAACTTAAAGGTGAGGATGAATTCACGGAATCTCAAGTAGTTAGTATACCAAAAATGCTCATAAACTTTTTATTTGGACCCTACTAACTCTGGCTTTTGTAAAAAATATTTGGATTTTTTATTTTCACATATTTTCTAGCACCAGAGAGGCAATGCAACGTACTACAAAGATATAATTTACTCAATTTTAATTTGTACCATTGTTGGGCTATTTGGAATATTTTGATACTTTTTTAGAAATTATGTTTATACTTCCTAATAAGCCTCATTTGATGCAAACATTATTCTGATATGTAAAAAATGTTGTACCAACTCACCTAAAGTACATTTTCAGCAATGAAGCAACCGAATGGATGTCCTGCAGAATATCCTCCGTGTACAAATTGGGTATCCGGTCTTCATCAAACGCGTTGCGCAGTTTCTGGATGTTCGACGTAACCCCCGACAACCTAAAAAAGTTTTTAGGTTGAATTTAAGAAATAAAACTAACGATACCAATTACCTATAGATCCCATCCACAATACCATGCGTCTCAATAAACTCCGAGCAACACTTCAAAACCATCGGTATATCCTGCCCCGAGTTGAGCAAATGCTCCCCCAGGTCACAGCCGAACACGCGCTCTTTGAGGATGCCGCTCTGCTTGAGTCGGCGCCGCGACGGCCGGTTCAGGATGAAACTGCGGAAGAACGCGATCAGCTTGCCGTGCTTGCGCAGCACCGGCTTGATGGGGCTGAGCGCGAGCGACCCCACCACGGGGGCGGGCATCGGCATGTTGCGCGGCACCTTGTCGCCGATGATGTGCACGCAGTGCTGCGGGAAGAACCCCACCTGGAAGCCGCGCTTGCCGCGCCACCACATCGACTCGCCGGGGCTGGCCATGTCGATGACGGAGATCATGTCGCCCACCTCCAGGTTCAACTCGTCACGAGCCTAAAACGTTCAGGGGGGCTATAGTATATTAAAACCAAGCGCATGCGCATTAAACATGTATCGTCGCCAACTGTCCTCCTTTTTGGGAGGACAATCATCCTTTTGTGCTCCTTAATAACATTCCTATACACCAAATACGAAATAAATAATAATAAATGAGAAAAATGAGGATATTTTATCAAGAGGGAGGAGCTGTTGATAAAAAATGTCGTCGCGCATGCGCATTAAATATATATCGTCGCCAACCGTCCTCCTTTTGGCAATAATGTCCTCCTTAATTAAATTTATATACACCAAATACGAAATAAATAATAATAAATGAGAAAAATGAGGACATTTTATCAAGAGGGCGGAGCTCTTGATAAAAAATGGCGTCGCGCATGCGCATTAAACATATATCGTCGCCAACCGTCCTACTTTTGGAGGACAATCCTCATTTTGGTAATAATGTCCTCCTTAATTAAAATTCCTATACATAAAATACGAAATAAATAAATAATAAATGAGAAAAATGAGGACACTTTATCAAAAGGTAGGATCTCTTGATGAAAAGTCCTCATTTTACTCATTTATTATTTATTTATTTCGTATTTGGTATATAGGAATTTTATTAATCCATCTATTTTAATAAACAAAAATGTAAAATATATACTCTGGAAGAGTAAATCACCAGGAGTTCATGAACCGCTGAAGACGGCGCCCACTCAACTCACCTGGGAAACATATCTCCTGACACTGTAGGCCGCTGCGACCGCGGGCGTGTTGATCGAGCGGCTCTCCTCGCTCGGCACCAGCAGCCGGTGGCCCTTGTTGTCCATCTGCAGCCAGTTGAGCACCGGGCCGCAGTTGATCGAGTTGTCGGCGATCTCGCAGAAGCGCTCCAGGTACATGACGAGCACCGGCTCCGCGTCGGCCTCCGCCAAGTGACTAGTCCGCAGGTCCGGCAGCTGCGAGATCTTCCGGTCGAAGATGCACTGGTGCAGCTGCGAGTCCAGCATGCGGAAGTTCTCCAGGTTGCGCTGCAGCAGCCAGCACTCCTCGCCCGAGCTCACCTGCAGCATGAGCCACTCGCCGTCCTCGTGGGCTGCACACACACAAACACAGGCGCGGATGAGATTAGTGGAATGTAAACGCCGGGGGTTCCTAAATTAGACTCGGATGTGTTACGTAACAATGCGCGTGAGTTTGGAGCTATGCGTGAGGAGCACGTGTTTTGTGTGTAATAGGAAGTAAAGTATAAAAAATATTGTTCAGCAGGGAGTAAAGTATAAAAATGTTGCTCAACAGCGAGTAAAGTATAAACAAGTGACTCAACCGGTAGTAAAGTATAAAAAATATTATTCAACAGGGAGTAAAGTATACATAATGTTACTTAACAGGGAGTAAAGTATAAAAACGTGACTCAACAGGGAGTAAAGTATAAAAACGTGACTCAACCGGGAGTAAAGTATAAAAACGTGACTCAACCGGGAGTAAAGTATAAATAATTTTACTCAACAGGGAATAAAATATAGATATAAATGTTACTCAAGTGGGCGTTCAATTATTCTCTATTATATTATACTCAACAGGGAGTAAATTGTATTACACCCTAGGGAGTAAAGTATTGCGTGTTAAATTCTACTTAGTATACGTAAATTGTGTTAGATTCTAGAGAGCAAACATAAATTATGTTACACCATAGGAAATAAACTATATTGCATTATACCCTAGGCGGTGAACGCAAATTGTGTTACACCCTAGGTGGAGAACACAAATTATGTTACACCCTAGGCGGTGAACGCAAATTATGTTACCTAGAGAATATATACCATAGGCAGTAAACGTAAAGTAACAACTCTATAGAGTATTGTTTATACCTTAGGGAATAAAGTATATGGTATTACACCCTAGGCAGTAAACATAAATTCTGTTACACCCTAGAGAATACATACATTATACCCTAGGCAGTAAACGTAAACTATGTTACACTAAACGTAAATTGTATTACACCCTAGGGAATAAAGTATATGATATTACAACCTAGGCAGTAAAAGTAAATTCTGTTATAACCTTAAAGTATCAAAAATACATCATACCCTAGGCAGTAAACATAAATGACACCCTAGGGACAAAACGTGAATTCTATTACATCCTACGGATTAAACGTGAATTCTATTACATCCTAGGGAATAAAGTAAACATAATTCTGTTACCCCTAGGGAATACATACATTATACCCTATCCTAGGCAGTAAAGGTAAACTATGTTACACTCTAGAGAGTAAAAGTTAATTATATTACACCCGAGGGAATAGAGTATATGGTATTACAACCTAGGCAGTAAACGTAGATTGTGTTACATCCTAAATAATATAGTATATTGTATTATTCCCTAGGCAATAAACGTAAATTATGTTATATTCTAGAGACTAAACGTAAATTGTATTACACCCTAGGGAATAAAATATATGATATTACACCCTAGGCAGTAAAAGTAAATTCTGTTATGCCCTTGGGAATAAAGTATATTGCATCATACCCTAGGCAGTAAACATAAATTACACCCTAGGGACAATACGTGAATTGTATTACATTAGGGACTAAACGGGACTTGTATTACACCCTAGGGAATAAAGTATAAGGTATTACACCCTAGACAGTATACTTAAATTGTGTTAAATCCTAGAGAATAAACCTAAATTGTGTTAGACCCTAAGGAATCCATACATTATACCCTAGGCAGTAAACGTAAATTGAGTCACATTCTAGAGACTAAACGAAAATTGTATTACACCCTAGGCAATAAAGTATATGATATCACATCCTAGGCTGTAAAAATAAATTGTGTTACACCCTTGGGAATAAATATACGGTATTACACCCTAAATTATGTTGCTTACTAGGAACTCAAGTATATTACATCATACCCTAGGTAGTAAACATAAATTACACCCTAGGGACTAAACGTGAATTGTATTGCATCCTAAGGATTAAACGTGAATTCTACTAAACCCTAGGGAACAAAGTATATGGTATTACAGCCTAGGCAGTAAATGTAAATTATGTTACAACCTAGAAAGTAAACCTAAATTGTATTACACTCTAGGGAAATAAAGATGCGGTATTACACCCTAGACAGTGAACCTAAATTGTGTTACACCCTAGGGAATAATACACATCATAAACTAGGCAGTAAACGCAACACTCTAGAGTAAAAGTGAATTGAATTACACCCTAGGCAATAAAAGTGAATTGTATTACACCCTAGGCAATAAACGTGAATTGTATTACATTCCAGGCAGTAAAAGTAAATTATGTAATAACCTAGGGAATAAAGATACGGCATTACACCCTAGGCAATAAACCTAATGTAAAACACTAGGAAATACACACAGCATAACCTAGGCAGTGAACGTAATTTGTATTACACTCTAGGGAATAAACATACAGTATTACACCCTAGACAGTGAAGCTAAATTGGGAATATATACATCATACCCTAGGCAGTAAACGTAAATTATGTTGCACTATAGAGAGTAAAAGTGAATTGCATTACACCCTAGGGAATAAAGTATATTGTAATACACCATAGGCAGTAAACATAAATTGTGTTATATTCTAGAGAGTAAACATAAATTGTGTTTCATACTATTCCCTAGGGAGTAAAGTAAAGTCACTTTAGTTCTAAAGAAAAATTAATAGTTTATGACATGTGAGTTAAATTTTTTATCAGGATTTGTCTAATTTAATCATTTTATTCTCAAGGGAGTAAAGTAAATTACATTAAATCCCTGGGGCAAAAAGTAATTCACATTTCTTCCCTAGGAAGTAAAATAAATCATATTTATTATCTAGGGTGTAAAGTAAATCACATTTATTACTAGGACGGAAAGTAAATCACATTTATTCCCTAGGGATGTAAAGTGAATCACATTTATTCCCTAGGCTGTAAAGTAAAATCTCATTTATTCCACAGAATGCAAAGTAAAACACACTTATTCCCTAGGATGTAAAGTAAATCACATTTATTACCTAGGACGGAAAGTAAATCACATTTATTCCCTAGGGGTGTAAAGTGAATAACATTTATTCCCTGGCGCGGAAAGTAAATCATATTTATTTCCTAGGATGTAAAGTAAATCACATTTATTACCTAGGGCGTAAAGTAAATCACATTTCTTCCTTAGGGTGTAAAGTAAATCTCATTTATACCCTAGAATGTAAAGTAAAATCTTATTTATTCCCTAGGATGTAAAGTAAAACACATTTATTTCCTAAGATGTAAAGTAAATGACATGTTATTACCTAGGGTGTAAAGTGAATCATATTTATTCCCTAGGACAGAAAGTAAATCACATATATTACCTGGAGTGTAAAGTAAAATCTCATTTATTCCCTAGGATGTAAAGTAAAATATATTTATTCTCTAGGATGTAAAGTAAATAACATTTTATTACCTAGGGTGTAAAGTGAATCACATTTATTCCCTAGGGTGAAAAGTGAATCACAATTATCCCCAGCGGCGGAATATAAATCACATTTCTTCCCTAGGGTGTAAAGTAAATCACATTTATTACCTGGAGTGGGAAGTAAATCACATTTATTCCCTAGGGTGTAAAGTGAATCACATTTATTCCCTGGGGCGAAAAAGTAATTATATTTCTTCCCTAGGGTGTAAAGTAAAATCTCATTTATTACTTAGGATGTAAAGTAAAACATATTTATTAGATACATAGTAAATGACATGTTATTACTTAGGGTGTAAAGTGAATCACATTTATTCCCTGGGGCGGAAAATAAATCACATTATTATTTTTACCTAGGGTGTAAAGTAAAATATCATTTATTCCCTAGGATGTAAAGTAAATCACATTTTATTATCTAGGGTGTAAAGTAAATGACATTTATTCCCTAGGGAATCATTGTGATTCACTTTTCACCCTAGGGAATAAATGTGATTTACTTTCTGCCCCAGGGAATAAATGTGATTCACTTTACACCCTAGGTAATAACATGTCATTTACTTTACATCCTAGGGAATACATGTGTTTTACTTTACATTCTAGGGAATACATGAGATTTTACTTTACATCCTAGGGAATAAATGTGATTTACTTTACATCCTAGGTTATTCTCTAAGGAAGAAATGTGATTTACTTTCCGCCCTAGGGAGTAATTGTGGTTCACTTTTCACCCTAGGGAATAAATGTGATTCACTTTACACCCTAGATAATAAAATGTCATTTATTTTACATCCTAGGGAATAAATAAATAAATGGGAATCACATTTATTCCCTAGGGTGAAAAGTGAATCACAATTACTCCCTAGGGCGGAAAGTAAATTACATTTCTTCCTTAGGGAATAACCTAGGGTGTAAAGTAAATCACATTTATTCCCTAGGGTGTAAAGTAAAATCTCATTTATTCCCTTGAATGTAAAGTAAAACACATTTTATTACATAGGGTGTAAAGTGAATCATATTTATTCCCTAGGATATAAAGTAAATCACATTTTATTACTTAGGGTGTAAAGTGAATAACATTTATTCCCTGGAGCAGAAACTAAATCACATTTCTTTCCTAGGGTGTAAAGTAAATCACATTTTACTCCCTATGGTGTAAAGTAAATCATATTTATTCCCTAGGATGTAAAGTAAATCACATTTATTCTCTAGGGTGTAAAAAAAAATCTAATTTATTCCCTAAGATGTAAAGTAAAACACATTTTATTCCCTGGGGCGTAAAGTAAAATCTCATTTATTTCCTACGATGTAAAGTAAAACACATTTATTCCCTAGTATGTAAAGTAAATCACATTTTATTACCTAGGGTGTAAAGTGAATCACATTCATTTCCTGAGGCGGAAAGTAAATCAAATTTATTCTCTAGGATGTAAAGTAAAATCTCATTTATTCCCTAGGACGTAAAGTAAAATACATTTATTCTCTAGGATGTAAAGTAAAATACATTTATTCTCTAGGATGTAAAGTAAATCACATTTTATTACCTAGGGGGTAAAGTGAATCACATTTATTCCCTAGGGTGAAAAGTGAATCACAATTATTCCCAGGGGCGGAAAGTAAAGCACATTTCTTCCCTAGGGTGTAAAATAAATCACATTTCTTCCCTAGGATATAAAGTAAATCACATTTATTACCTAGGATGTAAAGTAAATGACATTTATTATCTAGGCCCTAGATAATAAATGTCGGATGTAAAGTAAATCACATTTATTACTTAGGATGTAAAATAAATGACATTTGTTATCTAGGGTGTAAAGTAAATTATATTTATTCCCTAGGGTGTAAAGTGAATCACATTTATTCCATGGGGAAGAAAGTAAATCACAATTATTACCCAGGGTGAAAGTAAAATATTATTTATTCCTTACGATGTAAAGTAAATCACATTTTATTACCTAGGGTGTAAAGTGAATCACATTTATTCCCTGGGGTGTAAAGTGAATCACATTTATTCCCTGGGGTGGAAAGTAAATCACATTTATTACCTAGGGTGAAAGTAAAATATCATTTATTCCCCAGGATGTAAAGTAAAACACATTTATTCGCGAGGATGTAAAGTAAATTACATTTATTACCTAGGGTGTAAAGTAAATCACATTTATTACCTAGGGTGTAAAGGAAATGACATTTATTCCCTAGAATGTAAAATAAATTACATTTATTACGTAGGATGTGAAGTAAATCACATTTATTACCTAGGATGTAAAGCAAATCATATTTATTCCCTAGGGTGTAAAGTGAATCACATTTATTCTATGGGTAAGAAAGTAAAACACATTTATTCCCTAGTGGGGGGTGTAAAGTGAATCACATTTGTTCCCTGGGGCGGAAAGTAAATCACATTTCTTCTCTAAGGAGTAAAGTAAATCACATTTATTCCCTAGGTTGTAAAGTAAATCACATTTATTCCCTAGGGTGTAAGGTGAATCACATTTATTCCCTGAAGCGAAAAGTAAATCACATTTCTTCCCTAAGGAGTAAAGTAAATCACAATTATTCCCTAGGGTGTAAAGTAAAATCTCATTTATTCCCTAGTATGTACAGTAAATCATATTTATTGCCTAGGGTATAAAGTAAATCACATTTATTCCCTAGGGTATATAGTGAATCACATTGATTCCTTAGGATGTAAAGTAAATCACATTTATTCTCTAAGGTGTAAAGTAAAATCTTATTTATTCCCTAGGATGTAAAGTAAATCACTCCCGGAAAACAAAAAAAAAATACTGTTCTAATTATTGTTTAAGACGTGTGAATCAAGAAAAATAATAAATGAAATGATAATTATAACTCCTTGGGAGTAAAGTAATTCACTTTACACCCTAGGGAGTTACTTACAACATTTTAGTACCAAGCAACTAAAATTAACATACAAACTAACAGCTGTTGTCAATAATATGTATATTGGCTGCCCTATTGTACTCATGTAAACAACCCGCCTGCCCTATTTTACTCATGTAAACAGCCCGCGTGATGTGCAATTACTTTACTCCCTTGGGAGAAAATAATCTTATGACATTAAAAATTAAAAAATAAATCAGTTTAGTTACCAAAACGACTAAAGTAAAATGGAAATTATAACTTCTCGGGAGTAAAGTAAATCACTTTACACCCTAGGGAGTTACTAATAACATTTTAGTACCAAGCAACTAAAATTAACATACAAACAGCTGTTGTCAATAATATGTATATTGGCTGGACCATTTTACTCGTGTAAACAGCCCGTGTGAAATGCATACTTTACTCCCTTGGGGAAAAAATATCTTATGACTTTAAAAATAAAAACGTAAATCAGTTTAATCACCAAACGAATAAAGTAAAATTAGCATACATACTCACACCTGGTATCAATAATATCATAACTACTTTATTTTAGTCGCTACTTTACTCCCGCCCGGTAGATGGAAAATATTAGTCATGGGAAAAATCGCGAACTTTTGAGAATCGAGAACTTCATTCTCAAGAACTTTTGAGAATCGAGACCTTCGTCCTCGAGAACTTTTAAGAATCGAGAACTTGGATCTCTCGGGAACTTTAGAGAATCAAACATTTGTTTTCGAGAACTTTTGAAAATCGAGACATTTGTTCTCGAGAACTTTTGAGAATCGAGACCTTCATTCTCAAGAACTTTTCAGAATCGAGACCTTTGTTCTCGAGAACTTTTGAGATTCGAAACCTTCGTTCTCAAGCACTTTTGAGAATCAAGACGTTCTCGAGAACTTTTGAGAATCGAGAACTTAGTTCTCGAGAACATTCAGGAATCTAGAGCTTCGAATCGAGTACTAAAAAAGGAGAACCGAGAACAGTTTTCTAAGATAGCGAGAACCGAGAACCAAAAAACCCGAGAACCAAGAACCAAAACCGTTCGTGAGTATACAAAGGCATTAAATTCAAAACATGTGTTGCCTACTCGACGTACTTTAACAGGTACGTTTATTTCTGTACAAGTACGACCCGTTTAAAGTTCTCCATTCTCTGTTCTCGGTTAATTAAAGATTTCGATTCTCTGTTACTTAAAGTTCTCGATTCTCTGTTCTCTGTTAAATAAAATTCTCGATTCTCTGTTCTCGGTTAATTAAAGATTTCGATTCTTTGTTACTTAAACTTCTCGATTCTCTGTTCTCGGTTAATTAAAATTCTCGATTCTCTGTTCTCGGTTAATTAAAGATTTTGATTCTCTGTTACTTAAAGTTCTCGATTCTCTGTTCTCGGCTAATTAAAATTCTCGATTCTCTGTTCTCGGTTAATTAAAGATTTCGATCCTCTGTTACTTAAATTTCTCGATTCTCTGTTTTCGGTTAATTAAAATTCTCGATTCTCTGTTCTCGGTTAATTAAAGATTTCGATTCTTTGTTACTTAACCTTCTCGATTCTCTGTTCTCGGTTAATTAAAATTCTCGATTCTCTGTTCTCGCTTAATTAAAGATTTCGATTTTCTGTTACTTAAACTTCTCGATTCTCTGTTCTCGGTTAATTAAAATTCTCGAATCTCTGTTCTCGGTTAATTAAAGATTTCGATCCTCTGTTACTTAAAGTTCTCGATTCTCTGTTCTCGGTTAATTAAAATTCTCGATTCTCTGTTACTTAAAGTTCTCGATTCTATTTTCTCGGTTAATTAAAGTTTCCGGATTCTCTGTTCTCGATTAATTAAAGTTCTCGATTATTTAAAATTCTCGATTCTCTGTTCTCGGTTAATTAAAGTACTCGATTCTTTGTTCTCGGCTAATTAAAGTTCTCGATTCTCTGTTCTCGCCCAAGTTCTCGGTTAATTCAAGTTCTGGGTTCTCGTTCAAGTTCTTCAGAACTCTCTAAGAATCGAGAACATCAACTCTTGATAAGAATCGAGAACAGCTGGTCTCGGTTCTCACAATCCCCCCCATCACAAGAATATATATATATATATATATATATATATATATATATATATATATATATATATAATATATATATATATAATTCTCATCAATATTCTAATAATTCATGAAAATATTGATGAGAATTATATATATTTTCTTGTGATGGGGGGATTGTGAGAACCGAGAACAGCTGTTCTCGATTCTTATTAAGAGTCGATGTTCTCGATTCTTAGTCGTGACTCATACGACCTAAATAATTGAACAAAAAATTAATTGACTCACACAATGAGATGCTTTTACACTCAATTGCAGTGATTCTCAATTGGATCTCCGCGAGCTGGTTGCAACTGCTCCGCGAAATTATTAAAGCCGATATTGAATGTTGGCTCATCGAATAGAATAAGAAGATACTACACTCAATGATTCAATTTACCCCCTAGGGCAGTGATTCTTAACCTTTTGAAAGCCGAAATTGAATGTTGGTTCATCGACTAGATGTGATTGATTTTGGTGAACCGTAAGTTTTTCTTATGATCAAAAGTTGAACCCTAATAAGAAAAACTTGCGGTTCACCAAAATCAATGAGTCAATCACATCCAGTCGATGAGCCAACATTCAATTTCGGCTTTCAAAAGATTAAGAATCACTGCCCTAGGGAGTAAATTAAATCATTGTGTGTAGTATCTTCCTATTTTATTTAGGTAGGTCTTAACCTGCTCATTTTCAATGCCTGTTACTGACCTGGACATACTAGTAGTATAATAGTGAAGGTTCAATGTTCTGTATAATGTAAATATTGGGGGAGCTTTTTTATACATAGTGTAATATAAATTCTAAAATATGTTCGTGTGTGAATTAAAGCACGCATATAACACGATCATCTGTTTCATGTCCATCAGCGTCATATTGAACATAATGCGCGCATATCTCGCAACATGTGGCGTCCAGATTGGCGAAATGTATGTCAAATTTCGCGTGTGAAACAAAATACTTACAGTGCTGGGAGTGGAGCGACTGGTCCATGTTGGTCTGCACGGAGACGGAGAGCCGGGGTAGCTGCACCCTCTCGTAGTGGAAGTGCGCGCACTCCTCCAGCTTGGGGAAGCGGCAGGGCTCCGCGCCCGGCTCCGGCCCACCATGGTCCGAAATGTGCATTTCGACCGCCTCAGTGCATCCCGTCTGCAACAAAACCACCACAAATATAAAAACTAAACCCCCTTTTCGAGAAATGAACCCGCAAAAGCGCAAAGCACATTTTTTCGCAACACACCCCAACTCTCTCAACTTACTGCACAAGCCAATGAGTCAGCAAAGCCGCTAAGAACGCGTTTCATGTTTCAACTAATAAATTATTATCACCATTATCGTGTGTGTGTGTGTGTGTGTGTGTGTGTGTGTGTGGGAAATGGTTGGGATGAGACTTTTGGTGGAGGCGGCGGTGCACACACACACACCCCTCCGGCCGCTTGCGGAGGTTAGGTTTTCCCGACGCGCACACAGCTGGCCGCCGACGGATGGAAAGCGAGAGGGAGGCCGGGAAATCGGTATCGATCCACACACACACCACCACCACCACCCCCCCACTCGACACATAAGCGGGAAAACGTAAATATTTAGACCGGGGAAAACCGAAATATGGGTCAGATATAATTAGGCCAGAGGGAGTGGATGTAGCAGGTGTAAAGAACACACTCTATATAATTACCAATTTATCAAGCCAATAAATATGCTAGAAAAATCCAGTTTTAGAAAATAGCTACTTTATATAGAGTGTTTTGAAATTCTGTATAATTTTGCATTTTGAATTATCCTTCTAGTTTTAGGAAGAAAAAAGTTACAGCCGAAAAATCGGGAAAAAGCTCAAAATCACATTCTTTACACATGTTTTGCTATTTTCCGTGAAAATGGTAAGAGATAGCGAAAAACCTCCAGATGACCGTTTGTCAGGCTTGAAATTCTCTATAAATAGCATTTTGAATTATCCTTCTAGCTTTAGGTAGAGAAAAGTTACAGCCGAAAAATCGGGAAAAAGCTCAAAATCAGATTTTTACACATGTTTTGCTATTTTCCGTGAAAATGGTAAGAGATAGCGAAAAACCTCCAGATGACCGTTTGTCAGGCTTGAAATTCTCTATAAATAGCATTTTGAATTATCCTTCTAGCTTTAGGTAGAAAAAAGTTACAGCCTAAAAATCGGGAAAAAGCTCAAAATCAGATTTTTACACATGTTTTGCTATTTTCCGTGAAAATGGTAAGAGATAGTGAAAAACCTCCAGATGACCGTTTGTCAGGCTTGAAATTCTCTATAAATAGCATTTTGAATTATCCTTCTAGCTTTAGGTAGAAAAAAGTTACAGCCGAAAAATCGGGAAAAAGCTCAAAATCAGATTTTTACACATGTTTTGCTATTTTCCGTGAAAATGGTAAGAGATAGCGAAAAACCTCCAGATGACCGTTTGTCAGGCTTGAAATTCTCTATAAATAGCATTTTGAATTATCCTTCTAGCTTTAGGTAGAAAAAAGTTACAGCCGAAAAATCGGGAAAAAGCTCAAAATCAGATTTTTACACATGTTTTGCTATTTTCCGTGAAAATGGTAAGAGATAGCGAAAATCCTCCAGATGACCGTTTGTCAGGCTTGAAATTCTCTATAAATAGCATTTTGAATTATCCTTCTAGCTTTAGGTAGAAAAAAGTTACAGCCGAAAAATCGGGAAAAAGCTCAAAATCAGATTTTTACACTTGTTTTGCTATTTTCCGTGAAAATGGTAAGAGATAGCGAAAAACCTCCAGATGACCGTTTGTCAGGCTTGAAATTCTCTATAAATAGCATTTTGAATTATCCTTCTAGCTTTAGGTAGAAAAAAGTTACAGCCGAAAAATCGGGAAAAAGCTCAAAATCAGATTTTTACACATGTTTTGCTATTTTCCGTGAAAATGGTAAGAGATAGCGAAAAACCTCCAGATGACCGTTTGTCAGGCTTGAAATTCTCTATAAATAGCATTTTGAATTATCCTTCTAGCTTTAGGTAGAAAAAAGTTACAGCCGAAAAATCGGGAAAAAGCTCAAAATCAGATTTTTACACATGTTTTGCTATTTTCCGTGAAAATGGTAAGAGATAGCGAAAAACCTCCAGATGACCGTTTGTCAGGCTTGAAATTCTCTATAAATAGCATTTTGAATTATCCTTCTAGCTTTAGGTAGAAAAAAGTTACAGCCGAAAAATCGGGAAAAAGCTCAAAATCAGATTTTTACACATGTTTTGCTATTTTCCGTGAAAATGGTAAGAGATAGCGAAAAACCTCCAGATGACCGTTTGTCAGGCTTGAAATTCTCTATAAATAGCATTTTGAATTATCCTTCTAGCTTTAGGTAGAAAAAAGTTACAGCCGAAAAATCGGGAAAAAGCTCAAAATCAGATTTTTACACATGTTTTGCTATTTTCCGTGAAAATGGTAAGAGATAGCGAAAAACCTCCAGATGGCCGTTTGTCAGGCTTGAAATTCTCTATAAATAGCATTTTGAATTATCCTTCTAGCTTTAGGTAGAAAAAAGTTACAGCCGAAAAATCGGGAAAAAGCTCAAAATCAGATTTTTACACATGTTTTGCTATTTTCCGTGAAAATGGTAAGAGATAGCGAAAATCCTCCAGATGACCGTTTGTCAGGCTTGAAATTCTCTATAAATAGCATTTTGAATTATCCTTCTAGCTTTAGGTAGAAAAAAGTTACAGCCGAAAAATCGGGAAAAAGCTCAAAATCAGATTTTTACACATGTTTTGCTATTTTCCGTGAAAATGGTAAGAGATAGCGAAAAACCTCCAGATGACCGTTTGTCAGGCTTGAAATTCTCTATAAATAGCATTTTGAATTATCCTTCTAGCTTTAGGTAGAAAAAAGTTACAGCCGAAAAATCGGGAAAAAGCTCAAAATCAGATTTTTACACATGTTTTGCTATTTTCCGTGAAAATGGTAAGAGATAGCGAAAATCCTCCAGATGACCGTTTGTCAGGCTTGAAATTCTCTATAAATAGCATTTTGAATTAATTATCCTTCTAGCTTAAGGTAGAGAAAAGTTACAGCCTAAAAATCGGGAAAAAGCTCAAAATCAGATTTTTACACATATTTTGCTATTTTCCGTGAAAATGGTAAGAGATAGCGAAAAACCTCCAGATGACCGTTTGTCAGGCTTGAAATTCTCTATAAATAGTATTTTGAATTATCCTTCTAGCTTTAGGTAGAAAAAAGTTACAGCCGAAAAATCGGGGAAAAGCTCAAAATCAGATTTTTACACATGTTTTGCTATTTTCCGTGAAAATAGTAAGAGATAGTGAAAAACCTCCAGATGACCGTTTGTCAGGCTTGAAATTCTCTATAAATAGCATTTTGAATTATCCTTCTAGCTTTAGGTAGAGAAAAGTTACAGCCGAAAAATCGGGAAAAAGCTCAAAATCAGATTTTTACACATGTTTTGCTATTTTCCGTGAAAATGGTAAGAGATAGCGAAAAACCTCCAGATGACCGTTTGTCAGGCTTGAAATTCTCTATAAATAGCATTTTGAATTATCCTTCTAGCTTTAGGTAGAAAAAAGTTACAGCCGAAAAATCGGGAAAAAGCTCAAAATCAGATTTTTACACATGTTTTGCTATTTTCCGTGAAAATGGTAAGAGATAGCGAAAAACCTCCAGATGACCGTTTGTCAGGCTTGAAATTCTCTATAAATAGCATTTTGAATTATCCTTCTAGCTTTAGGTAGAAAAAAGTTACAGCCGAAAAATCGGGAAAAAGCTCAAAATCACATTTTTACACATGTTTTGCTATTTTCCGTGAAAATGGTAAGAGATAGCGAAAAACCTCCAGATGACCGTTTGTCAGGCTTGAAATTCTCTATAAATAGCATTTTGAATTATCCTTCTAGCTTTAGGTAGAAAAAAGTTACAGCCGAAAAATCGGGAAAAAGCTCAAAATCAGATTTTTACACATGTTTTGCTATTTTCCGTGAAAATGGTAAGAGATAGCGAAAAACCTCCAGATGACCGTTTGTCAGGCTTGAAATTCTCTATAAATAGCATTTTGAATTATCCTTCTAGCTTTAGGTAGAAAAAAGTTACAGCCGAAAAATCGGGAAAAAGCTCAAAATCACATTTTTACACATGTTTTGCTATTTTCCGTGAAAATGGTAAGAGATAGCGAAAAACCTCCAGATGACCGTTTGTCAGGCTTGAAATTCTCTATAAATAGCATTTTGAATTATCCTTCTAGCTTTAGGTAGAAAAAAGTTACAGCCGAAAAATCGGGAAAAAGCTCAAAATCAGATTTTTACACATGTTTTGCTATTTTCCGTGAAAATGGTAAGAGATAGCGAAAAACCTCCAGATGACCGTTTGTCAGGCTTGAAATTCTCTATAAATAGCATTTTGAATTATCCTTCTAGCTTTAGGTAGAGAAAAGTTACAGCCGAAAAATCGGGAAAAAGCTCAAAATCAGATTTTTACACATGTTTTGCTATTTTCCGTGAAAATGGTAAGAGATAGCGAAAAACCTCCAGATGACCGTTTGTCAGGCTTGAAATTCTCTATAAATAGCATTTTGAATTATCCTTCTAGCTTTAGGTAGAAAAAAGTTACAGCCGAAAAATCGGGAAAAAGCTCAAAATCACATTTTTACACATGTTTTGCTATTTTCCGTGAAAATGGTAAGAGATAGCGAAAAACCTCCAGATGACCGTTTGTCAGGCTTGAAATTCTCTATAAATAGCATTTTGAATTATCCTTCTAGCTTTAGGTAGAAAAAAGTTACAGCCGAAAAATCGGGAAAAAGCTCAAAATCAGATTTTTACACATGTTTTGCTATTTTCCGTGAAAATGGTAAGAGATAGCGAAAAACCTCCAGATGACCGTTTGTCAGGCTTGAAATTCTCTATAAATAGCATTTTGAATTATCCTTCTAGCTTTAGGTAGAAAAAAGTTACAGCCGAAAAATCGGGAAAAAGCTCAAAATCACATTTTTACACATGTTTTGCTATTTTCCGTGAAAATGGTAAGAGATAGCGAAAAACCTCCAGATGACCGTTTGTCAGGCTTGAAATTCTCTATAAATAGCATTTTGAATTATCCTTCTAGCTTTAGGTAGAAAAAAGTTACAGCCGAAAAATCGGGAAAAAGCTCAAAATCAGATTTTTACACATGTTTTGCTATTTTCCGTGAAAATGGTAAGAGATAGCGAAAAACCTCCAGATGACCGTTTGTCAGGCTTGAAATTCTCTATAAATAGCATTTTGAATTATCCTTCTAGCTTTAGGTAGAGAAAAGTTACAGCCGAAAAATCGGGAAAAAGCTCAAAATCAGATTTTTACACATGTTTTGCTATTTTCCGTGAAAATGGTAAGAGATAGCGAAAATCCTCCAGATGGCCGTTTGTCAGGCTTGAAATTCTCTATAAATAGCATTTTGAATTATCCTTCTAGCTTTAGGTAGAAAAAAGTTACAGCCGAAAAATCGGGAAAAAGCTCAAAATCAGATTTTTACACGTGTTTTGCTATTTTCCGTGAAAATGGTAAGAGATAGTGAAAAACCTCCAGATGACCGTTTGTCAGGCTTGAAATTCTCTATAAATAGCATTTTGAATTATCCTTCTAGCTTTAGGTAGAAAAAAGTTACAGCCGAAAAATCGGGAAAAAGCTCAAAATCACATTTTTACACATGTTTTGCTATTTTCCGTGAAAATGGTAAGAGATAGCGAAAAACCTCCAGATGACCGTTTGTCAGGCTTGAAATTCTCTATAAATAGCATTTTGAATTATCCTTCTAGCTTTAGGTAGAAAAAAGTTACAGCCGAAAAATCGGGAAAAAGCTCAAAATCAGATTTTTACACGTGTTTTGCTATTTTCCGTGAAAATGGTAAGAGATAGTGAAAAACCTCCAGATGACCGTTTGTCAGGCTTGAAATTCTCTATAAATAGCATTTTGAATTATCCTTCTAGCTTTAGGTAGAAAAAAGTTACAGCCGAAAAATCGGGAAAAAGCTCAAAATCAGATTTTTACACATGTTTTGCTATTTTCCGTGAAAATGGTAAGAGATAGCGAAAATCCTCCAGATGGCCGTTTGTCAGGCTTGAAATTCTCTATAAATAGCATTTTGAATTATCCTTCTAGCTTTAGGTAGAAAAAAGTTACAGCCGAAAAATCGGGAAAAAGCTCAAAATCAGATTTTTACACGTGTTTTGCTATTTTCCGTGAAAATGGTAAGAGATAGTGAAAAACCTCCAGATGACCGTTTGTCAGGCTTGAAATTCTCTATAAATAGCATTTTGAATTATCCTTCTAGCTTTAGGTAGAGAAAAGTTACAGCCGAAAAATCGGGAAAAAGCTCAAAATCAGATTTTTACACATGTTTTGCTATTTTCCGTGAAAATGGTAAGAGATAGCGAAAAACCTCCAGATGACCGTTTGTCAGGCTTGAAATTCTCTATAAATAGCATTTTGAATTATCCTTCTAGCTTTAGGTAGAAAAAAGTTACAGCCGAAAAATCGGGAAAAAGCTCAAAATCACATTTTTACACATGTTTTGCTATTTTCCGTGAAAATGGTAAGAGATAGCGAAAAACCTCCAGATGACCGTTTGTCAGGCTTGAAATTCTCTATAAATAGCATTTTGAATTATCCTTCTAGCTTTAGGTAGAAAAAAGTTACAGCCGAAAAATCGGGAAAAAGCTCAAAATCAGATTTTTACACATGTTTTGCTATTTTCCGTGAAAATGGTAAGAGATAGCGAAAAACCTCCAGATGACCGTTTGTCAGGCTTGAAATTCTCTATAAATAGCATTTTGAATTATCCTTCTAGCTTTAGGTAGAAAAAAGTTACAGCCGAAAAATCGGGAAAAAGCTCAAAATCACATTTTTACACATGTTTTGCTATTTTCCGTGAAAATGGTAAGAGATAGCGAAAAACCTCCAGATGACCGTTTGTCAGGCTTGAAATTCTCTATAAATAGCATTTTGAATTATCCTTCTAGCTTTAGGTAGAAAAAAGTTACAGCCGAAAAATCGGGAAAAAGCTCAAAATCAGATTTTTACACATGTTTTGCTATTTTCCGTGAAAATGGTAAGAGATAGCGAAAAACCTCCAGATGACCGTTTGTCAGGCTTGAAATTCTCTATAAATAGCATTTTGAATTATCCTTCTAGCTTTAGGTAGAGAAAAGTTACAGCCGAAAAATCGGGAAAAAGCTCAAAATCAGATTTTTACACATGTTTTGCTATTTTCCGTGAAAATGGTAAGAGATAGCGAAAATCCTCCAGATGGCCGTTTGTCAGGCTTGAAATTCTCTATAAATAGCATTTTGAATTATCCTTCTAGCTTTAGGTAGAAAAAAGTTACAGCCGAAAAATCGGGAAAAAGCTCAAAATCAGATTTTTACACGTGTTTTGCTATTTTCCGTGAAAATGGTAAGAGATAGTGAAAAACCTCCAGATGACCGTTTGTCAGGCTTGAAATTCTCTATAAATAGCATTTTGAATTATCCTTCTAGCTTTAGGTAGAAAAAAGTTACAGCCGAAAAATCGGGAAAAAGCTCAAAATCACATTTTTACACATGTTTTGCTATTTTCCGTGAAAATGGTAAGAGATAGCGAAAAACCTCCAGATGACCGTTTGTCAGGCTTGAAATTCTCTATAAATAGCATTTTGAATTATCCTTCTAGCTTTAGGTAGAAAAAAGTTACAGCCGAAAAATCGGGAAAAAGCTCAAAATCAGATTTTTACACGTGTTTTGCTATTTTCCGTGAAAATGGTAAGAGATAGTGAAAAACCTCCAGATGACCGTTTGTCAGGCTTGAAATTCTCTATAAATAGCATTTTGAATTATCCTTCTAGCTTTAGGTAGAAAAAAGTTACAGCCGAAAAATCGGGAAAAAGCTCAAAATCAGATTTTTACACATGTTTTGCTATTTTCCGTGAAAATGGTAAGAGATAGCGAAAATCCTCCAGATGGCCGTTTGTCAGGCTTGAAATTCTCTATAAATAGCATTTTGAATTATCCTTCTAGCTTTAGGTAGAAAAAAGTTACAGCCGAAAAATCGGGAAAAAGCTCAAAATCAGATTTTTACACGTGTTTTGCTATTTTCCGTGAAAATGGTAAGAGATAGTGAAAAACCTCCAGATGACCGTTTGTCAGGCTTGAAATTCTTTATAAATAGCATTTTGAATTATCCTTCTAGCTTTAGGTAGAAAAAAGTTACAGCCTAAAAATCGGGAAAAAGCTCAAAATCACATTTTTACACATGTTTTGCTATTTTCCGTGAAAATGGTAAGAGATAGTGAAAAACCTCCAGATGACCGTTTGTCAGGCTTGAAATTCTCTATAAATAGCATTTTGAATTATCCTTCTAGCTTTAGGTAGAAAAAAGTTACAGCCGAAAAATCGGGAAAAAGCTCAAAATCAGATTTTTACACATGTTTTGCTATTTTCCGTGAAAATGGTAAGAGATAGCGAAAAACCTCCAGATGACCGTTTGTCAGGCTTGAAATTCTCTATAAATAGCATTTTGAAGTATCCTTCTAGCTTTAGGTGGAAAAAAGTTACAGCCGAAAAATCGGGAAAAAGCTCAAAATCAGATTTTTACACATGTTTTGCTATTTTCCGTGAAAATGGTAAGAGATAGCGAAAAACCTCCAGATGGCCGTTTGTCAGGCTTGAAATTCTCTATAAATAGCATTTTGAATTATCCTTCTAGCTATAGGTAGAAAAAAGTTACAGCCGAAAAATCGGGAAAAAGCTCAAAATCAGATTTTTACACATGTTTTGCTATTTTCCGTGAAAATGGTAAGAGATAGCGAAAATCCTCCAGATGGCCGTTTGTCAGGCTTGAAATTCTCTATAAATAGCATTTTGAATTATCCTTCTAGCTTTAGGTAGAAAAAAGTTACAGCCGAAAAATCGGGAAAAAGCTCAAAATCACATTCTTTACACATGTTTTGCTATTTTCCGTGAAAATGGTAAGAGATAGCGAAAAACCTCCAGATGACCGTTTGTCAGGCTTGAAATTCTCTATAAATAGCATTTTGAATTATCCTTCTAGCTATAGGTAGAAAAAAGTTACAGCCGAAAAATCGGGAAAAAGCTCAAAATCAGATTTTTACACATGTTTTGCTATTTTCCGTGAAAATGGTAAGAGATAGTGAAAAACCTCCAGATGACCGTTTGTCAGGCTTGAAATTCTCTATAAATAGCATTTTGAATTATCCTTCTAGCTTTAGGTAGAAAAAAGTTACAGCCGAAAAATCGGGAAAAAGCTCAAAATTAGATTTTTACACATGTTTTGCTATTTTCCGTGAAAATGGTAAGAGATAGCGAAAAACCTCCAGATGACCGTTTGTCAGGCTTGAAATTCTCTATAAATAGCATTTTGAATTATCCTTCTAGCTTTAGGTAGAAAAAAGTGACAGCCGAAAAACCATGAAAAGAGCCCGAAAATCACATATTTCTCACAATATTTGCCATTTTCTGAGTAAACAGTAGGAGATAATGAAAAACATCCAAATAACATTTTGTAGGACTTGAAATTCTTTATAACTTTGCAATTTGAATCATCCTTCTGGTATTAAAAGAAAAAAGTTAAGACCGAAATACCGTCTATGCACCCATTATATTTAATTTAGATTACTTTAATTTTAATATAAAAAAAAATATTTTAGATATAAAACTTTACTACCTACAACTACTTTCAGTTTTTGGTTTTAACAAGTTTATACTATTCTAGAAGATTCTAGAAGATAATAAAACAGTTAACACTTGCCTCCATCAGTAGTAGTAGTAAATCTGCTGTTAAAACCACAATAGTTAAACGTTTTTCCCACGATAATAACTAAAACACGTTTGGTTAGATGCTGACCGTCGCGTGAACTAGTAGCTAATGAAGAGAATTTATGTGAACAAAACAAATTAGAATCGTTTGCGAGGTGGAGGTATTTACTCGTTGAATGAATCAGATATTTATAGTAACTGCAGAACGTGCAAAAAGATAACATAAATATGGCTGGTCCCCCCGAGTGGGCTTTGAATAACAATCGCGTGCCTGTTGATAGCCATTATTTGTTTAGCCGAATGATTTGTTATCTCTGTTTACGCATCGCTGGTGATGACCAGCGTTGCGATTAGTAAGAAGTAATCGGGGCTAATTAAGAATTAGTAATCGTAATGATATTTTTCTTTTAAACTAATTATACTAAGGTAGACATGACTAAAATAATTAATGTTATAGAAATGAGTAATTTTTACCTTCCGAATACATGACTGATGTAAAGTAAGGTATTGTTTTACCGAAAACGTGTTCACGTTTTCAAACTAAGATTGTGGAAATATGAGATAACTTTTCGGGAAAAAAATTACACCAGAAGGAAGGTATTGTTGCCGTGAACCATTTAAACATTTTTTGCCTTTTTTGACTTTTTTGACATTTTTGTGATTTTTTACTTTTTATACAAGATTTATGACTTATTTTTGACATTTTGTACATTTTTGGCATATTAGATTTTTGTTGTTGACATTTTTGACTTTTTGACATTTTAATTTTTTTACTTTATTGACATTTTTGAGTTTTTGACATTTTCACGTTTTGTGTTTTCAACTTTTTGGCATTCTGACAAATGAAAATTTGAAAAATGAAAATTTGAAAATGTGAAAAATGAAAAACAGAAAATTTGAAAATGTGAAAAATTAAAATACCTACATGTAAATATGTCAAAATTCCAAAATGTAAAAATGTCAGAATGCCAAAATGCTGAAATGTCAGAATGCCAAAATGTTGAAATATCAGAATGCCAAAAAGTTAAAAAGTCAAAATGTCAAAAAGTTAAAAAGTCAAAATGTCAAAAAGTTAAAAAATCAAAATGTCAAACAATTCAAAAGTCAAAATGTCAAAAAGTTAAAAAGTCAAAATGTCAAAACGTGAATGTCGAAATCTCAACAATGTCAGAAATTATAAATTATAATTATAAAAAAAGTCAAATTAGGTATTAAAAAAAAGTCAAAAATGTCAAAAAAGTCTAATAAGTCACAAATGTTAAAATTGTGAAAAACATATCTAAAAAATGAAATCAAAATCAAAAAATCAAATTAAGTAAAAAAAAAAAGTAAAAAATGTCGAAAAAGTCTAAAAAGTAAAAATGCCAAAAACTTACTTTTTAGACTTTTTTTTTTAAATTTTAACATTTTAGACTTTTTTTTTACTTAATTAAATATGGTCAAAATTCCAAAATGTAAAAATGTCAGAATACCAAAATGTTGAAATGTCAGAATGCCAAAATGTTAAAATATCAGAATGCCAAAAAGTTAAAAAGTCAAAATGTCAAAAAGTTAAAAAGTCAAAATGTCAAAACGTGAATGTCGAAATCTCAACAATGTCAGAAATTATTAATTATAATTACAAAAAAAGTCAAATTAAGTATAAAAAAGTCAAATTAGGTATTAAAAAAAAGTCAAAAATGTCAAAAAAGTCTAATAAGTCACAAATGTTAAAATTGTGAAAAACATTTGTAAAAAATCAAATCAAAATCAAAAAATCAAATAAAGTAAAAATAAAGTCAAAAATTTCGAAAAAGTCTAAAAATAAAAATGCCAAAAACTTACTTTTTAGACTTTTTTTTTTAATTTTAACATTTTAGACTTTTCTTTTACTTAATTAAATATGGTCAAAATTCCAAAATGTAAAAATGTCAGAATACCAAAATGTTGAAATATGAGAATGCCAAAATGTTGAAATGTCAGAATGCCAAAATGTTGAAATGTCAGAATGCCAAAATGTTGAAATATCAGAATGCCAAAAAGTTAAAAAGTCAAAATGTCAAAAAGTTAAAAAGTCAAAATGTCAAAAAGTTAAAAAGTCAAAATGTCAAAACGTGAATGTCGAAATCTCAACAATGTCAGAAATTATAAATATAAAAAAGTCAAATTAGGTATTAAAAAAAAATCAAAAATGTCAAAAAGTCTAATAGTCACAAATGTTAAAATTGTGAAAAATATTTCTAAAAAATCAAATGAAGTAAAAAAAAAGTCAAAAATGTCTAAAAAGTAAAAATGCCAAAAACTTACTTTTTAGACTTTTTTTTTTAATTTTAACATTTTAGACTTTTTTTTACTTAATTTGATTTTTTAGAAATGTTTTTCACTGTTTTAATATTTGTGACTTATTAGACTTTTTTGAAATGTTTGAGTTTTTTTAATACCTAATTTGACTGTTTTATACTTAATTTGACTTTCTTTATACTTAATTTGACCTTTTTTAATACTTAATTTGATTTTTATTTACTTTTTGACATTTTGATATTTGACTTTTTTCACTTTTTGATATTTTTTTTTTACTTTTCTTAAAATTTTTGAAGTGTAGACATTCTTACGTTTTGAGTTTTTAACTTTTTGGCAGTTTGACCAATGGAAATTTGAAAATGTGAAAATAGAAAATTTGAAAATGTGAAAAATGAAAATTTGAAAATGTGAAAAATGGAAATACCTAAATGTAAATATGTCAAAATTCCAAAATGTAATTCCAAAATATGTCAGAATGCAAAAATGTTGAAATGTCAGAATGCCAAAATGTTGAAATGTCAGAATGCCAAAATGTTGAAATGTCAGAATGCCAAAATGTTGAAATGTCAGAATGCCAAAATGTTGAAATATCAGAATGCCAAAAAATTAAAAAGTCAAAATGTCAAAAAGTTACAAGACAAAATGTCAAAACGTGAATGTCGAAATCTCAACAATGTCAGAAATTATCAATTATAATTACAAAAAATGTCAAAAATGTCAAAAAAGTCTAATAAGTCACAAATGTTAAAATTGTGCAAAACATTTCTAAAAAATCAAATGAAGTAAAAAAAAAGTCAAAAATGTCGAAAATAGACTTTTTCGTAAAAATGCCAAAAACTTACTTTTTAGATTTTTTTTTACTTAATTTGATTTTTTAGAAATGTTTTTCACAATTTTAACATTTGTGACTTATTAGACTTTTTTGACATTTTTGACTTTTTTTTTAATACCTAATTTGACTTTTTTATACTTAATTTGACTTTTTTAAATACTTAATTTGATTTTTATTTACTTTTTGACATTTTGATATTGTGAATTATTTTTGAAATTTTTGAGATTTAGACATTTTCACGTTTTGAGTTTTAAACATTTTGGCATTCTGACAAGTGAAAATTTGGAAATGTGAAAAATGAAAATACCTAAATGTAAATATGTCAAAATTCCAAAATGTCAAAATGTAAATATGTCAAAAATGTAAATTGTAAAAAACATGTTTGACATACATGTCAAAATGTCAGAATACCAAAAAGTCAAAAAGTTAAAAAGTCAAAATGTAAAACGTGAAAATGTAAAAATCTAAAAAATGACAGAAATTTAAAAAAAAACAAAAAAATCAAACAAAGTAAAAAAATATCCAAATTGTTAAAATTGTAAAAAATAATAATAATAATATATATATATATATATATATATATATATATATATATATAAATTGTCAAAATGTCAGAATACCAAACAGTTAAAAAGAGGAATGTCAAAACGTGAAAATGTAAAAATCTAAAAAATGTCAGAAATTAAAAAAACAAAAAAGTCAAACTAATTAAAAAAAATGTCCAAATAGTTAAAACTGTAAAAAGGTCTAAAAAGTAAAAAAATTCAAAAACTTACTTTTTAGACTTTTTTTTACAATCTGAACATTTTTGACTTTCTTGAAATTTTTGACTTTTTTTTACTTAATTTGACTTTTAGAATTTTTTTCCACAATTTTAACATTATTGACTTATTAAACTCTTTTGACATTTTTGACATTTTTTTTATACTTAATTTGACTTTTTTTGAAATTTTTGAGATTTTGACATTTTGAGTTTTTAACTTTTTGGCATTCTGACAAATGAAAAATTGAAAATGTGTAAAATGAAAATGTTAAAAATGAAAATTACCCAAATGTAATGTCAAAATTCCAAAATGTAAAAATGTCAGAATGCCAAAATGTAAAATGTCACAAACAGTTAAAATGTCAAAATCTGAAAAAGTCATAAATTTAAAAATAATCAAAAAAGTCAAATCAAGTAAAAAAAATGTCAATAAAATTAAAATTGTAAAATAGACTAAAAAGTAAAAAAATGTCAATAACTTACTCTTTATACTTTTTTATAAATTTTAACATTGACTTGTTTGACTTTTTTTCACTTTTTGACATTTTTGAGACTGACATTTTAACGTTTTGAATTTTTAACTTTTTGGCATTCTGACAAATGAAAATTTGAAAATGTGCAAAATTAATATGTGAAAAATAAAAATGTGAAAATGAAAATACCTAAATGTAAAAATGACAGAATACCAAAAAGTCAAAATGTCACAACGTGAAAATTGTAAAAAAAAAAGTCAAAAAGTAAAAAAAAATTAAAATGTCAAAAAAAAAACAAACAAAAATCTACAATGTCAAAAAAGTCAAAAGAATCAAAAAGTCAAAAAAACTTTTTTTTGACATTGTAGATTTTTGTTTTTTTTTTTTTACATTTTATTTTTTTTTACTTTTTGACTTTTTTTTACAATTTTCACGTTGTGACAGCACGAGAATGTGAAAATGTCGAAATTTTAACATTTTTGACTTTTTTAACATTTTAGACTTTTTTTATAGTTAATTTGACTTTTTTTTCACTTTTTAATATTTTAATTTTTATTACTTTTCCTAAAATTTTTGAAGTGTAGACATTCTCACGTTTTGAGTTTTTTGACCAATGAAAATTTGAAAATGTGAAAATAGAAAATTTGAAAATGTAAAAAATGGAAATACTTAAATGTAAATATGTCAAAATTCCAAAATGTCAGAATGCCAAAATGTCAGAATGTTGAAATGTCAAAATGTCACAATGCCAAAAATTTGATTTTTTTAACTTTTTAATATTTTCAATTTTTTTACTTTTCTTAAAATTTTTGAAGTGTAAACATTCTCACGTTTTGAGTTTTTAACTTTTTGGCAGTTTGACCAATGAAAATTTGAAAATGTGAAAATGTGAAAAATGAAAATTTGAAAATGTGAAAAATGAAAATACCTAAATGTAAAAATGTTGAAATGTCAAAATATTGAAATGTTAAAATGTCAAAATGTCAAAACGTGAAAATGTCAAAATCTCAAAAATCTCAGAAATTAAATTTTTTTCACTTTTCGATATTTTAATTTTTTTTACTTTTCTTAAAATTTTTGAAGTGTAGACATTCTCACGTTTTGAGTTTTTAACTTTTTGGCAGTTTGACCAATGAAAATTTGAAAATGTGAAAAATGAGAATTTGAAAAGTGAAAAATGAAAATTTGAAAATGTGAAAAATGAAAATTTGAAAATGTGAAAAATGAAAATACTCAAATGTAAATCTGTCAAAATTCCAAAATGTCAGAATGTTGAAATGTCAAAATGTTGAAATGTCAAAATGTCACAATGCCAAAAAGTCAAAATGTCAAAACGTGAAAATGTCAAAATCCCAAAAATCTCAGAAATAAAAAAAAAACAAAAAAGTCAAATCAATTAAAAAATGTCAAAAATGTTAAAATTGTAAAGAAAAAAAAGTCACAAAAATCTAAAATGTCAAAAAGATCCCGCGCCCTGACGACTCTGAAAATTTGAGCAAAATCGGTTTACTAACACTCATTTCTCAATAATTTTGTACATTTTCGACATTTTCAACTTGTGCTTTTTAAATTTGTTGACTTTTTGACATTTTTCACTTTTATGACATTTTTGGAAAAAAATTGACATTTTTTTGTCTTTTCCCAACACTTTCGACTTTTTTGAAATTTTAATTATTTTTTTACTTTTTATTCAACATTTCTTACTTATTATTAACTCTTGACTTTTTTGACATTTTAGATTTTTGTTGTTGACATTTTAACATTTAAACACTTTTTTTTTGTCTTTTTTTTCACAATTTTAACATTTTTGACTTTTTTTGACTTATTAAACTTTTTTGACATTTTTTACTTGCTTTTATACTAAATTTGACTTTTTGTTACTTTTTGACATTTTCATTATTTCATTTTTTTTTACTTTTTAGATTTTTTTCACAATTTTAACATTTTTGACTTTTTTTGACTTATTAAACTTTTTTGACATTTTTTACTTTCTTTTATACTTAATTTGACTTTTTGACTTTTTCATTATTTTGAATTTTTATCATTCTGCCAAATGAAAATTTGAAAAATGAAAATGTGAAAAACGAAATTACCTAAATGTATGTGTCAAAATTCCAAAATGCAAAAACGTCAGAATGCCAAAAATTTCAGAATGTCAAAACGTGAAAATGTCAAAATCTCAAAAATGTCAGAAATTAAAAAAAAATCAAATCAAGTCAAAAATGTTAAAATTCTAAAAAAAAGGCTAAAAAGTAAAAAAATTCAAAAAAGTAATAAACTATAAAATGTCAAAAAGTCAAAAGAATAAAAAATGTGAAAAATGAAAATTTGAAAAATGAAAATGTAAATGTGAAAAATAATGTCAAAAAAAGTCAGAAGTCAAAAATGTCAAAAAAAGTTTTAAAAAGTCCAAAGGTCGAAAATGTAAAAAAAGTAAAAAATATCAAAATGTCAATATATATAAAAAGCATGAGCAGTTGAAAATGTCGGAATTTTAACATTTTTGACTTATTAGACTTTTTTTTACTTTTGGACATTTTATTATTTTGACTTTTTCTTACTTTTGAACATTTTATTATGACTTTTTTTTTAAATTTTTGACATTTTAATATTTTCACGTTTTGAGTTTTTAACTTTTTGGCATTGTGACAAATGAAAATTTGAAAATGAGAAATATGAAAATCGAAAATGTGAAAAATGAAAATTTGAAAATGTGAAAAATGAAATTGTGAAAAATGTAAATGTGAAAAATGAAAATACCTAAATGTCAAAATGTTGAAATGTCAAAATGTTGAAATGTCAAAATGCCAAAAGTCAATATGTCATAACGTGAAAATGTCAGAAATTAAAAAAAAAAATCAAATTAAGTAAAAAAAGTTAAAAAATTTAAAATTGTAAAAAAAATCTAATAAGTAAAAAATTTCAAGAAAAATCTAAAATGTGAAAAAAGTAAACAAAATCTAAAATGTCAAAAAAGTCAAAAGAATAAAAAATAAATAAAAATGTCAAAAAAAGTCAAAAATGTGAAAAAAGTTTTAAAAAAAGCCGAAAATATCAAAAAAGTGAAACATGTCAAAAGAGTTAAAAATGTCAAATGTCAAAATGTAAACAAATACAAAAAAGCACGAGAAGTTGAGAATGTCAATATATTAGACTTTTGAAATTTTAATTTTTTTGACTTGAAATTTTTGACATTTTTGAGATTTTGACATTTTCACGTTTTGAGTTTTTAACTTTTTGGCATTCTGACAAATGAAAATTTGAAAATGTAAAAATGAAAATGTGAAAAATGAATTAATATATACGATAATGTAAAAATTCCAAATTGTCAGAATGTCAAAATGCCAAAAAGTCAAAATGTCATAACGTAAAAATGTCAAAATCTCAAAAATTTCAGAAATTTTAAAAAAAATCAAAAAAGCCAAATTAAGAAGAATGACAAAAATATGAAAAAGTTAAAAATGTTAAATTTGTAAAAAAAAAGTCTAAATGGTTAAAAATGTCAAAAAAATCTAAAATGTCAAACAAGTCAAAAAATATCTAAAATGTCAAACAAGTCAAAAGAATCAAATAGCAAAAAAAACAAAAATGTCAAAAAAGTCAGAAGTCGAAAATGCCAAAAAAGTTTTAAAAAGTCGAAAATGTCCAAAAACTAAAAAAATTCAAAATGTAATCAAATACAAAAAAGCACGAGAAGTTGAAAATGTCAATGTATTGAGACTTTTTTGACATTTTTGACTTTTTTTACTTTTGACTTTTAGTTTTTTGACTTTTTTGAAAATTTGATATTTTCATGTTTTTAGTTTTAAACTTTTTGGCATTCTGACAAAATAAAAAAGTCTAAAATGTTAAAAATGTCAAAAAAATCTAAAATATTAAACAAGTCAAAAAATATCTAAAATGTCAAACAAGTCAAAAAATATCTAAAATGTCAAAATAATCAAATAGCAAAAAAAATATAAAAATGTCAAAAAAGTCGAAAATGCCAAAAAAGTTTTAAAAAGTCGAAAATGTTCAAAAAGTAAAAAAAAATTCAAAATGTAAACAAATACAAAAAAGCACGAGAAGTTGAAAATGTCAATATATTAAGACTTTTTTTTACATTTTCGCCTTTTTTTACTTTTGACCTTTTTATTTTTTTACTTTTTTTAAATTTTTGACATTTTGGAGATTTTGAAATTTTCACGTTTTGAGTTTTTAACTTTTTGGCGTTCTGACAAATGAAAATTTGAAAATGTAAAAAATTAAAATGTGAAAAATTAAAATACCTAATGTAAATATGTCAAAATTCCTGGAAAAATGTCAGAATGCCAAAATGTCAGTGTTGAAATGTCAAAATGTCAGAATGGCAAAAAGTGAATGTGTCAAAAAGTCAAAAATATCAAAAATTTCAAAAAAGGTAAAAATATCAAAAAGTAAAAATAAGTCAAAAATATCAAAAAGTCAAAAATATCAAAAATTTCAAAAAAAGGTAAAAATATCAAAAAGTAAAAATAAGTCAAAAATATCAAAAAAGTCTAATAGGTCAAAAAGAGTCAAAAGTCAAAAAAAAGTTGAACATCTTACAATTTCGACATTTTCAACATCTCGTGCTTTTTTACATTTTCATTTTTGACATTTTCGACATTTAGACTTTTTTAAACTTAAAAATAAAAAATGTCAAGAGATTTAAAAAAATCAAAGAAGTCAAATTAAGTAAAAGAAGAAGCAAAAATGTCAAAAATGTTAAAATTGTAAAAAAAAGTCTAGAAAGTAAAATCGCCTCAACAGAAAACCTCTGAAAGACATTTCTCATCCCAGTGTGCGACATAAAAGATTTCATGAACTATAAATCGTACTACAGACCCGAAGGTCGATAGCCAGTTACAGAATTGTAACAACTAACCAAATCGTACTAGAACTGAACTTATTCAGTGAAAGAAAGTCGCTCAGCTGCAATGTTCTTAATATAATCGCACCGAGAGAGTGCTTGAGCTAATCCCAACTGTCCCAACTAATTACACAAGCCTCATAATGCCTCACAATTTCTATAATTATGTCATTTGCGACGTGCATTTAAAATTTATGACCCCCGCCGGGCAGCGCAATTACAACTTATCTTCTTGTTAAAACCAGGCGCGCGAGTTCATTAAGAGAGCGAGAGATGTTCATTATGCGGAATAATCACGAACAATAAAAGTGCACAAGGGTCACCGGCTCGCGATGAATTTGTTGATGCGGCTTTTGTCTTTCCGATCAATTAATCAGTCGCGGCAGGCAATTACGGTTCTATAAATACAATTTGTGTGTTGAGTGTTGACAATTGTCCGTGCGTTTTGCAGGAGAGAGAGAGAGAAAACGGCACATCCTGCGTGTGTGCCACATTTTACAACGATACAAATCGACGCACGTGAATTATGTAAACGGGCGCCATTGTTTGAGCTAAACGTTCCGAAAATCATTTGCATAGGAATGTGCAATGTGTTTGTCTATGGCAGCGAAGAGAGTTGTTAACTATGCTCATTAGAAACAGTTGCTACAGGTGTAATATGTTAATTGGGAGGGGATAAATGGCAATTTCGTTTGACATTTAGTGAGCGCGATGACACCGAATGGACGTGTACAGTTATAATTATAGACTGGCTTTGAAAACACACAAATTGAAATATTACGCTTTTAAATACTAATTAAATACTGTTTTAAGTTACTGCACGCTACAGTACTTAGAATAACAACGTTTCATTTGAGTATACATCAAATGTAAGCTACAGACAAACGAAATATCATGAAAAAGCGGAATAATTACAATTTTGTCTCCTGTCAACCTCAAATAAAATATTTTAGATGTGTGGTGTTGCTGCTTAAGCGACCATATATCTAATTTCTTTGATTAGTAATGTAATTTCTCTGATTTCCCTGCGTATAGACATACGCAGAGAAATTAGAGATTAGATCTCCCACAGATTAGATCTCTAGAAGATTAGATATCGCAGAGATTAGATCTCGTAGAGATTAGATCACTAGAAGATTAGATCTCTAGAAGATTAGATCTCGCAGAGATTAGATCTCTAGAAGATTAGATATCCCAGAGATTAGATCTCTAGAAGATTAGATATCACAGAGATTAGATCTCTAGAAGATTAGATCTCGCTGATATTAGATCTCTAGAAGATTGGATCTCGCTGATATTAGATCTCTAGAAGATTAGATCTCGCAGAGATTAGATCTCTAGAAGATTAGATCTCGCAGAGATTAGATCTCTAGAAGATTAGATATCGCAGAGATTAGATCTCTAGAAGATTAGATATCGCAGAGAATAGATCTCTAGAAGATTAGATCTCGCTGATATTAGATCTCTAGAAGATTAGATCTCGCTGATATTAGATCTCGCAGAGATTAGATGTCTAGAAGATTAGATTTCACAGAGATTAGATCTCTAGAAGATTAGATATCGCAGAGATTAGATCTCTAGAAGATTAGATATCGCGGAGATTAGATCTCGCTGATATTAGATCTCTAGAAGATTAGATCTCGCCGAGATTAGATATCGCAGAGATTAGATCACTAGAAGATTAGATCTCGCTGATATTAGATCTCTAGAAGATTAGATCTCGCTGATATTAGATCTCTAGAAGATTAGATCTCGCTGATATTAGATCTCGCATAGATTAGATCTCTCATTTCTTTGCGTATTGAGAGAAATTAGACAGAATTAAAGATATTAGAAATGTTATAGATTCATAATTCATGTATAATTTGATTCTCAATAACTTAAATTAAAATCGTTTTTTTACAAAAATTAAAAAATATTTTTGGAAATATTTCGGTTTATTTTGATGAAAATAGAATATAACTCTGCATGTGTCTTTAATAACAGTAATTATGTCTTTAATAACTCTGATTATGTCTCTAATATCACTGATTATATTGTTATTTCTTATGATCTTCTTTCTTTGATCTTATCTATCTAAGTTTTCTGATTATATAACTCATTTTTATTTCTCATATGACTTATACTATGAAAAATAAAAAAATATACTATGGGAAATAAGAGCTATATTCAGACGTATTCAAAGTATCATAATCAAAATCTAATTTTTATTTGTATGCGTATATATCTCTGAATATGGCTCTTGTTATTCTGAGCATATCTCACATTTCTCTGTATTAATCTCTAATTTGTATGAGTATGTTTCTAATTTCTTTTATTATTAGTATAATTTCTCTAATTAGATCTCTCATTTTTATGAGTATGTCTCTAATAATTCTATATATCTACTCTGTGTGTGTCTAATAGCTCAGTATATCTAATAACTTTGTGTGTCTAATAACTCTGTATATATAATAACTCAGTATGTGTCTAATATCTCTGTATATCTAATAACTCTGTGTGTGTGTCTAAAACCTCTGTATATATAATAACCCTGTATATCTGATAATTCTGTGTGTGTCTAATAACTCTGTATATATAACTCTGTGTGTCTAATAACTCTGTATAGTTATTAATTATTAGATAATAACTCTGTATATCTTATAACTCTGTATATCTAAGAACTGTGTATATCTAATAACTCTGTGTGTGTCTAATAATTCTGTGAGTGTCTCATAACTCAGTGTGTGTCTAATAACTCTGTATATCTAATAACTCTATGTGTGTCTAATAACTCTGTATATTTAATAACTCTGTGAGTGTCTCATAACTCTGTGTGTGTCTAATAACTCTGTATATATAACTCTATGTGTTTCTTTTTATATCTAATAACTCTGTATATCTAATAACTCTGTGTGTCTAATAACCTTGTGTGTGTCTAATAACTCTAGGTGTGTCTAATAACTCTAGGTGTGTCTAATAACTCTGTGTGTCTAATAACTCTGTGTGTCTAATAACTCTGTATATATAATAACTCAGTATGTGTCTAATATCTCTGTATATCTAATAACTCTGTGTGTGTGTCTAAAACCTCTGTATATCTGATAACTCTGTGTGTGTCTAATAACTCTGTATCTGTCTAATAACTCTGTATAGTTATTAATTATTTGATAATAACTCAGTATATCTTATAACTCTGTATATCTAAAAACTGTGTATATCTAATAACTCTGTGTGTGTCTAATAACTCTGTATATCTAATAACTCAGTGTGTTGGTCTAATAACTCTGTATATCTAATAACTCTGTATATCTAATAACTCTGTGTGTCTAATAACCTTGTGTGTGTCTAATAACTCTAGGTGTGTCTAATAACTCTGTGTGTCTAATAACTCTGTATATCTAATAACTTTTTATATCTAATAACTTTTTATATCTAATAACTCTGTGTGTCTAATAACCTTGTGTGTGTCTAATAACTCTAGGTGTGTCTAATAACTCTGTATATCTAATAACACTGTGAGTGTCTAATAACTCTGTATATATAATAACTCAGTATGTGTCTAATATCTCTGCATATCTAATAACTCTGAGTGTGTCTAAAACCTCTGTATATCTGATAACTCTGTGTGTGTCTAATAACTCTGTATCTGTCTAATAACTCTGTATAGTTATTAATTATTTGATAATAACTCAGTATATCTTATAACTCTGTATATCTAAGAACTGTGTATATCTAATAACTCTGTATATCTAATAACTCTGTGTATATCTAATAACTCTGTATATCTAATAACTTTGTGTGTCTAACAACTCTGTATACTTAATAACTCTGTGTGTGTCTAATAACTCTGTATATCTAATAACTCAGTGTGTTTGTCTAATAACTCTGGGTTTGTCTAATAACTCTGTGTGTGTCTAATAACTCTATGTGTGTCTAATAACTCTGTGTGTGTCTAATAACTCTATATATTTAATAATTCTGCGAGTGTCTCATAACTCTGTGTGTGTCTAATAACTCTGTATATCTAATAACACTGTGAGTGTCTAATAACTCTGTATATATAATAACTCAGTATGTGTCTAATATCTCTGTATATCTAATAACTCTGTATAGTTATTAATTATTTGATAATAACACTGTATATCTTATAACTCTGTATAACTAAGAACTGTGTATATCTAATAACTTTGTATATCTAATAACTCTGTGTATATCTAATAACTCTGTGTATATCTAATAACTCTGTATATCTAATAACTTTGTGTGTCTAACAACTCTGTATATTTAATAACTCTGTGAGTGTCTCATAACTCTGTGTGTGTCTAATAACTCTGTGTGTGTCTAATAACTCTGTATATCTAATAACTCAGTGTGTTTGTCTAATAACTCTGGGTTTGTCTAATAACTCTGTGTGTGTCTAATAACTCTATGTGTGTCTAATAACTCTGTGTGTGTCTAATAACTCTATATATTTAATAATTCTGCGAGTGTCTCATAACTCTGTGTGTGTCTAATAACTCTGTATATCTAATAACACTGTGAGTGTCTAATAACTCTGTATATATAATAACTCAGTATGTGTCTAATAACTCTGTATATCTAATAACTCTATGTGTGTCTAATAACTCTGTATATTTAATAACTCTGTGAGTGTCTCATAACTCTGTGTGTGTCTAATAACTCTGTATATATAACTCTATGTGTTTCTTTTTATATCTAATAACTCTGTATATCTAATAACTCTGTGTGTCTAATAACCTTGTGTGTGTCTAATAACTCTAGGTGTGTCTAATAACTCTAGGTGTGTCTAATAACTCTGTGTGTCTAATAACTCTGTGTGTCTAATAACTCTGTATATATAATAACTCAGTATGTGTCTAATATCTCTGTATATCTAATAACTCTGTGTGTGTGTCTAAAACCTCTGTATATCTGATAACTCTGTGTGTGTCTAATAACTCTGTATCTGTCTAATAACTCTGTATAGTTATTAATTATTTGATAATAACTCAGTATATCTTATAACTCTGTATATCTAAAAACTGTGTATATCTAATAACTCTGTGTGTGTCTAATAACTCTGTATATCTAATAACTCAGTGTGTTGGTCTAATAACTCTGTATATCTAATAACTCTGTATATCTAATAACTCTGTGTGTCTAATAACCTTGTGTGTGTCTAATAACTCTAGGTGTGTCTAATAACTCTGTGTGTCTAATAACTCTGTATATCTAATAACTTTTTATATCTAATAACTTTTTATATCTAATAACTCTGTGTGTCTAATAACCTTGTGTGTGTCTAATAACTCTAGGTGTGTCTAATAACTCTGTATATCTAATAACACTGTGAGTGTCTAATAACTCTGTATATTTAATAACTCTGTGTGTCTTATAACTCTGTATATTTAATAACTCTGTGAGTGTCTCATAACTCTGTGTGTGTCTAACAACTCTGTATGTGTCTAATAACTCTGTATATCGAATAACTATGTGAGTGTCTCATAACTCTGTATATCTAATATATATATATATATATATATATATATATATATATATATATATATATATAATAACTCTGTATATATATATAATAACTCTGTGTATATCTAATAACTGTGTGTGTGTGTCTAATAACTCTATATATCTAGCAATGACAAGATCTTATGACATGTTTCACTGATCATCGTCACGTTTCTTTGATTAAGTTCATTTCTCTAATCATGTCACGATTCTCTGATCTTGTCACGTTTCTCTGATCATATCACGTTACTTTGATTAAGTCATATTTCTCACGTCACGTTTTGTATGATTATCTCACGTTTCTCTGATGATTTCACGATTCTTTGATGATGTCACATTTCTATGATTAAGTCACGTTTCTCTGATCATGTCACGTTTCTCTGGTCACTTCACGTTTCTACGATTATGTCACCTTTCTATGATTATGTCACCTTTCTCAGGTCATGTCACCTTTCTCGGGTCATGTCACGTTTCTCTGATAAAATCACGTTTCGGTGATCATGTCACATTTCTATGATTATGTCACGTTTCTCTGATCATATCACGTTTCTCAGGTCACATCACGTTTCTATGATTATGTCACATTTCACTGATCATGTCACGTTTCTCTGATTATGTTACATGTCTCTGATCACATCACGTTTCTCTAATTGATCACATTTTTTAAATTATATTACGTTTCTTTCTATGAGTATATCACCATTCTCGGATCATCTAACGTTTCCCTGATCATGTCACGTGATTATGATTGTCACGTTTTCCTGATCATGTCACGTGATTATGATTGTCACGTTTTCCTGATCATGTCACGGTTCCCTGTTCATGTCACGCTTCCCATACCATGCCACGCTTCTATGATTATGTCACGCTTCTATGAGTATGTCACGCTTCTATGAGTATGTCACGCTTCTATGATTATGTGCATGTTTCTATGATTGTATCACGTTTCTCTGATCATGTCATGTTTCTCTGCTCATGTCACGTTTCTATGAATATGTCACGTTTCTATGAATATGTCACATTATTTCTGAACATGGCACGCTTTCCTGATCATGTCACGTTTCTATGATTATGTCACGTTTCTATGATTATGTCACGTTTCTATGATTATGTCACGTTTCTCTGATTATGTCACGGTTCACTGATTATATCACGTTTCTCTGATCATATAACTTTTCTATGATTATGTCACATTTCTCTCATCATGTCACATTTCTCTGATCATGTCACGTTTCTCTGATCATATCACGTTTCTTTAATTAAGTCATATTTCTCTGAACAAGTCACGTTTCAATGATTATCTCACGTTTTTCTGATCACTTCTCGTTTCTATGATTATGTAACGATTCTCTGATAGTGTCACATGTCTCTAATCAAATCACGTTTCTCTGATCATATCACGTTTCTACAATTATGTCACCTATCTATGATTGTCACCTTTCTCTGATTAAATAACGTTTCGGTGATCATGTCACGTTTCGGTGATCATGTCACATTTCTATGATTATGTCACGTTTCTATGATTACGTCACGTTTCTCTGATCGTGTCACATGCTACTGATCATATCACGTTTCTACGATTATGTCACCTTTCTATGATTATGTCACCTTTCTCAGATCATGTCACGTTTATCTGATGAAATCACGTTTCGGTGATCATGTCACGTTTCTATGATTATGGTACGTTTCTCTGATCATGTCACATTTTCTCTGATCATATCACGTTTCTCTAATTGGATCACATTTTCTCTGATTAAATCACGTTTCGGTAAACATGTCACATTTCGGTGATCATGTTACATTTCTATGATTATGTCAAGTTTCTCTGAACATGTCACGTTTCTCTGATTATATCGCATGTCTCTGATCATATCACGTTTCTCTAATTGGATCACATTTTTCTAATTATATCACATTTCTCCGACCATATCACGTTTTTTTCTGTGATTATGTCGCCATTCTCTGATCATGTAAAATTTCCCTGATCATGTCACGTTATTATGATTATGTCACGTTTTTCTGATCATGTCACGGTTCTATGATTATGCGCATGTTTCTATGAATATATCTTGTTTCTCTGATCATGTCACGCTTCTAGGATTATGCGCATGTTTCTATGAATATGTCTTGTTTCTCTGATCAAGTCACGTTTCTCTGATCATGTCACATTTCTATGATTATATCACATCTCTCTGATCATGTGACGTTTCTCTGATTAGGTGCATGTTTCTCTGATCATGTCACGTTTCTATGATTATGTCACGTTTATCTGATTATGACACGTTTGTCTGATTATATTACGTTTCTCTGATTGTGTCATTTTTCTAATGTGTCACTTTTCTCTGATTATGTACATTTCTCTGTATTCAATTAGAAAAATGTGAGATATAATCAGAGAAATATGAGCCATAATCAGTGAAATTAGACATAATTAGAAGTTTGATATATAAACAAAAAATTAGACATAATCAGAGAAATATGAGCCATAATCAGAGAAATTAGACATAATTAGAAGTTTGATATATAATAAAAAAATTAGACATAATCAGAGAAATATGAGCCATAATCAGAGAAATTAGACATAATTAGAAGTTTGATATATAAACAAAAAATTAGACATAATCAGAGAAATATGAGCCATAATCAGAGAAATTAGACATAATTAGAAGTTTGATATATAATCAAAAAATTAGACATAATCAGAGAATTGAGAGATTGATGCCCATGTTCATAAACGTCTGTTAAAAATAAAGCCATGTTTAATTATATATGTTTATGATTATGGGCATCAATCTCATAATTCTCTGATTATGTCTCATAAATATAATCAGAAAAATTAAATAATAGAGCCATAATCAGGTAAAACTGATACCTTACTATAAATAAATAAGATATAATCAAAGAAATAAGACATACTCAGAGAATTGTGAGATATAATCAGTTAAATCAGATGTAATCAGACAAATCAGAAATATAATCAGATGAATTACAGATATTGTCAAAGATATTATAAATTAATACTCTGATTGTCTCATTTATGTAAAAATATCTCTGATTGTGTTTCATTTGTATGATTATATCTGGTATATATTATATGACATAATCAGAGAAATATAAACTATAATCATATAAATATAAGCTATAATCAGTATAATGAGATGTTATCAGAGAGATGTAATCAGTTAAATGAGACATAATCAGATAAATGAGAAATATAATCAGTTAAATGAGACATAATCAAATAAATGAGACATATAATCACAGAAATTAGAAATGTTGTCAAAGATTTAATACTCTGATTGTCTTCTTTGTCTAAATATCTCTGTTTGTGTCTCATTTCTCTGATCATAACACATACTTTTCTGATTATAACCCATACTTTTCTGATTATAACTCACATTTCTCTGATTATATCTCATATATCTTCAACTATAGTTCATATTTTTCAAATTATGTCTCATTTCTCTTATTATGTCACATATTAATTAGATTATGGCTAATTATATCTCCAATTTCTCGAATTGTTGTATAACTATCAGAGAATTGTATAATAATACATAATAAAAGTAATTTGAAATATAATCAGAGAAATGTGAGTTATAATCAGATAAATAAGACATAATCAGAGAACATTAATATAATCAGAGGATGTACTCAGCAATAAGTAAGATATAATCCGAGAAACTAACAGAGACATTTTCAACAATATTAGATCCATGGTGAGAGTAATTGGAAATATAATCAGAGGATGTAGTCAGCAATAAGATATCATCAGAGAAATTTGAGATATTTTCAACAATATTAGAGCCATGGTGAGAGTAATTGGAAATATAATCAGAGAATGTAATCAGCAATAAGATATAATCAGATAAATTTGAGATATTTTCAACAATATTAGAGCCATGATGAGAGTAATTGGAAATATAATCAGAGGATGTAGTCAGCAATAAGATATAATCAGAGAAATTAGAGATATTTTCAACAATATTAGAGCCATGGTGAGAGTAATTAGAAATATAATCAGAGGATGTAGTCAGAAATAAGATATAATCAGAGAAATTAGATATATTTTCAACAATATTAGAGCCATGGTGAGAGTAATTGGAAATATAATCAGAGAAATGATATGTAATCATACATATTAAAGACAATCAAATATATTACGAGACATATCATAACATCCGAGCAATTAGAGATATAATGAGGTTAATGGGTCATAATCAGAAAAATGATAGATAATCAAAGATGTGTGATATATATTCGGATAAATGAGACAATCAGAAAATTGTGTGATATAATCAGATATATGCTCATATTCATCAACATCCCATAAACTTTATAGGTTCCATAAACTATTGAATGGATAAATTGACATCGCCTTTATGACAGAATATGCCAAAACAAATATCAAACACCTTGGCCCTGTCCATTTGGCTACTACTAGTGACTAGTAGTGGCATTTGCTGACGTCATGCTGTACTATTGGTATGAGTGTGACAACAGCATGTGTCACTACTAATCACTACTAGTTACTACTAGTTACTACTAGTTACTACTAGTCACTACTAGTCACTACTAGTCACTACTAGTTACTACTAGTCACTACTAGTCACTACTAGTTACTACTAGTCACTACTAGTTACTACTAGTCACTACTAGTTACTACTAGTCACTACTAGTCACTACTAGTCACTACTAGTTACTACTAGTCACTACTAGTCACTACTAGTAGCCAAATATACAGGACCCTTGAGTAGCACTTGCGATTGTTGACACCTTTTGTTTAATTATTCAGTGCTTCCAATAGAATCTAAAGTAACTACATTCCCTCGATAATTTATTTATTGTTGCTATAACCACAAATACTTATGGGTTCAATAGCTATTGATAGATTTATAGAATGGTGGTGAATACGGGGGAAGTTAAGTTTCATCTACAGTCTAAATATGAAGTCTTAGTGTCATTTTCTATTTAAACACACACAATTGAAATCGTAATTGATCACTGATGAAGTCAGGGGGTGGCCACTAGTTTTTGAGGTGAAAAGGGGGCAGTAGGTTAAGGGTTTGCGAACTGATGGTTTGAAGGAAGCAATTTTCATTGATTGTTCACATTTTAGAACCCATCAATAGTCGAAAGTTGAATTATTGTTATTATTCAATTGTGCTAATCACATTAAAACAAACATTTGATCATTCATTGTCATCAGTGTACACTTTTAGTGACGAATTGGAAATTCCAATTAGACATTAAGAAGACACAGGCACACACATGAAGAGTGTAACGCAACTTGACACAGTTGTAAGTTATTGCAGCTTGCCGTGGAAACAATTGCAGCCGTGCGTCCCATTAATTACCATTAATTGGTTACGAAACGGGAAACGGCGGCGAATCATAAAAAACCACCGGCCCGTTCGTTGGGGCGCGCACAACAACACACACACATTTTCACAATTTAGAAAGTCGAGCGCCGCCGCCGCCAGACTAACTGTTCCGCTCAACATGTGTTTGGCATTTTAAGCAGCCGCAATGCACCGTTAGCTAGCGCAATGCCATTTGTTCGCGACAATTGAAGTGGAGACACATAAAAAAAAACGGGTACTCACCAAGCAATCCCCTAATGCGATTCGGTTCGAGGGGCGGCGGGTGCGGGGGGATCGTCAGCAGGACCGTCGCACGGGTAACTCACAGGCACACATCGAGAATTCACTACACACACACACATACACAGCACGGCGGGCGTCGCGGTTACAGCCGGATTGTTCCGGGCTCGCGATTTGGCATTTTTTTTTGTCTGTTCCGTTCACTCACAAACACTACGCACTTTTGACAGCTGACGCGATGCCGATTGTTGTTGTCGAACGACTGGCGCTGGCGGCGCGCGCGGCTGTCACTGTACGTAGTTCATATGGAACGCTTATCTAACCCGCAGCGACATCTCACGGGGAGTAGCTGAACTATGCTGAATTAAACAAACTGCGCGAATTGTTGCAATTTTAAAATATATACGTAAAATATAACATAAACACATATACTAAAACCAGGCGATTGGATTTGTAGGTCAATAGCGAGCGGATGTCACTGTAAGTAGTTCATAGGGAACGCTAACCACAGTCAGGGATCCACAGTATAATATGGTGTGGAGTAGTTGAACTACTACTGAATTAAAATAATCTGCGCGAATGGAAAACATTTTTGCAGCTTTAAAATATATAATTATACACCTAACTAATAATATTAACACACCGCTGATGGTCGTGAAGGTCGATTGCGCACAGATGTCACTATAAATAGTTCATATGGAACGCTGACCGCAATGTCTTCTGATGTGGAGTAGTTGAACTACGATGAATTTAATAAAAAACGACGCGAATGCAAACTATTTGTGTATTTTTAAAATACATAAATATACACCTAAATAATAACATAAACAAATGCACGAATACACTGCAGTTTGACCAGAAAGTCGATAGCGCGCGGATGTCACTGTAAGTAGTTCATATGGAAGCTGACCGCTGTCATCTGAAGTGGTGTAGTTGAACTACGGTGAATTTATAAAAACGGCGCGAATGCATAATGTTGCAATTTTAAAATGTATAAATATACAGGTAAATAATAATAATATAAACATACACTTGTCATAATGTCCCCAAGGTCGATAGCTAGAGGATATCACTATAAATGGAACGCTGTCCGCAATGTCATCTGAAGTGGAGTAGTTGAACTACGGTGAATTAAAAAAACGGCAAGAATGAAAAATATTGTTGTAATTTTAATATATATATATATATATATATATATATATATATATATATATATATATATACAGGTAAATAATAATACTATAAACATACACTTGTCAGAATGTCCCCAAGGTCGGTAGCTAGAGGTCACTATAAATAGTTCTTATGGAACGCTGTCCGCAATGTCATCTGAAGTGGAGTAGTTGAACTACGATGAATTAAAAATACGGCGAGAATGAAAAATATAGTTGCAATTTTAAAATATATAAATATACAGGTAAATAATAATAATATGAACATACACTAACACTTGGAGCATAAGGCCCCGAAGGTCTATAACGCGAGGATGTCACTGTAAGTAGTTCTTATGGAACGCTAACCGCTGTCATCTGAAGTGGAGTAGTTAAACTACGGTGAATTTAAAAAAAAAACGGCGCGAATATAAAATATTGTTGCAATTTTAAAATATATAAATATATAGGTAATTAATAATAATATAAACACACACTAACCTCTGTCAGAAGGTCTCGAAGGTCGATAGCGAGGGGATGTCACTGTAAGTAGTTCTTATAGAACGCTGAGCGCAGTGTCATCTGAAGTGGAGTATCTGAACTACTAAGGATTTAAAAAACTGCACGAATTGTTAGTTTTAAAATATATAAATATACACTTATATAATAATAATATAACCACTACACACGGCAGAAAGTAACGAAGATCGATGTCACTGTAAGTAGTTCATATGGAACAATTGACCGCAGTGTCATCTGATGTGGAGTAGTTGAACTACGATGAATTAAAAAAAAAGCGCGAATCTAATACATTGGTGCATTATATATATATATATATATATATATATATATATATATATATATATATATATATATATATATATATATATATATATACATACATACATATTGAGTATTGTTTTCACTCTAAGATTTCCGAGGAGCGATAAATATTATCACTAGACGCGAGAATATGTGTGTTAAGAGATAATGATTGTGTAACTATCTGTGCAAACAAAGATATTGACAAGAAACATCATTAGCTATTTATCGTAAAGTTTCGATTACAATAAACAGTTTAGGTCGAGCCATGCAAGCGTTAAGATTCACCGCCCCCAGCAAGCAGCTCGAGCTGGTGCGCAAGGATGTGCCGAAAGTGGTGGACCCCAAGCATGTGCTGGTGAGGGTTGCGTTTGCTGGGATATGCGGAACCGATTTACACATTCTGCAGGTGAGAATATTAATCACAGGTGTGCGTAATGGCGGATTTTATCCACGGATGTTTTAGGGGGAATTCCCGTGCGAGCCTAAAACGCCGTTTACGCCTGGGCACGAGTTTTCTGGGGTTGTCGTGGACGTCGGCGCTGAGGTCAAGTGCGTCAAAGCGGGCGATAAGGTCGCTGTTGACCCCAACCAGTAAGTTTGTTTATGTAATAAATTTATCTAAATGTGTTGTTTCTATTTGTGCAATAATATTGCACTGATGAATATAGAAATTCAAAAAATTAATATTTTTGCGAACTGTACTAGTCATTTCAGTTTAAATGGCAGTAAAATTGGATCCTCATACATTTTTATCATCAATAGAAACAAATCTTACTAAAAAAAGTTGTATAGTTTCGTATAGTGTAACCTTATATGAATTTACAGACAAATCCAATGAAATTTGTAATAAGTCATTACAGATCTTACACTGTAAACTACAGTTTCGCCATAAATACAAAGAAATTTTACTAAGATAAATTGTGTAGTTTCATATAGTGTAGTTTTATACGAAATTGCAAACAAATCTAAAGATATTTGTAAAAAGTCATTACGGATCTTTCACTGTAAACTACATTTTAGCCACAAATACAAAGAAATTTTATTAAGATAAGTTGTGTAGTTTCATATAGTGTATCCGTATGCAAAATTACAGATAAATCTAAAGATATTTATAAAAAGTCATTAAGGATCTTTCATTGTAAACTGTATTTCGGCCACAAATACAAAGAAATTTTACTTAAATAAGTTGTCTAGTTCCATATAGTGTAGCTTTATACGAAATTACAAATAAATCTAAAGATATTTGTAATAAGTCATTCCGGATATTTAACTGTAAACTATATTTTGGCCATAAATACAAATAAATTCTACTAAAATAAGTTGTGTAGTTTCGTATAGAGCAGCGTTATATAAAATTACAGATAAATCTAAAAATATTTGTAATAAGTCATTACGGATCTTTCATTGTAAACTATATTTCGGCCATAACGACAAAGAAATTTTACTTAGATAAGTTGTCTAGTTCCATATAGTGTAGCTTTATGCGAAATTACAAATAAATCTAAAGATATTTGTAATAAGTCATTCCGGATATTTTACTGTAAACTACATTTTGGCCATAAATACAAATAATTTCTACTAAGATAAGTTGTGTAGTTTCGTATAGTGCAGCGTTATACAAAATTATAGATAAATCTAAAAATATTTGTAATAAGTCATTACGGATCTTTCATTGTAAAATATATTTCGGCCATAAAGATAAAGAAATTTTATTTAGATAAATTGTCTAGTTTCATATAGTGTAGCTTTATGCGAAATTACAAATAAATCTAAAGATATTTGTAATAAGTCATTCCGGATATTTTACTGTAAACTACATTTTGGTCATAAATACAAATAAATTCTACTAAGATAAGTTGTGTAGTTTCGTATAGTGCAGCGTTATACAAAATTGCAGATAAATCTAAAAATATTTGTAATAAGTCATTACGGATCTTTCATTGTAAACTATATTTCGGCCATAAAGACAAAGAAATTTTACTTAGATAAGTTGTCTAGTTCCATATAGTGTAGCTTTATGCGAAATTACAAATAAATCTAAAGATATTTGTAATAAGTCATTCCGGATATTTTACTGTAAACTATATTTTGACCATAAATACAAAGAAATTCTACTAAAATAAGTTGTGTAGTTTCGTACAGTGTAGCGTTATACAAAATTATAGATAAATCTAAAAATATTTGTAATAAGTCATTACGGATCTTTCATTGTAAAATATATTTCGGCCATAAAGATAAAGAAATTTTATTTAGATAAATTGTCTAGTTTCATATAGTGTAGCTTTATGCGAAATTACAAATAAATCTAAAGATATTTGTAATAAGTCATTCCGGATATTTTACTGTAAACTACATTTCGGCCATAAATACAAAGAAATTCAACTAAGATAAGTTGTGTAGTTTCGTATAGTGCGGCGTTATACAAAATTACAGATAAATCTAAAAATATTTGTAAAAAGTCATTACGGATCTTTCATTGTAAACTATATTTCGGCCATAAAGACAAAGAAATTTTACTTAGATAAGTTGTCTAGTTCCATATAGTGTAGCTTTATGTGAAATTACAAATAAATCTAAAGATATTTGTAATAAGTCATTCCGGATATTTTACTGTAAACTACATTTTGGTCATAAATACAAAGAAATTTTACTAAGTTAAGTTGTGTAGTTTTATATAGTGAGGCTTTAAGTAGATTTTCAGAAAAATCCACTAATATATTTCCTATATGATGTCTGCGCATGCGCAACACAACGAAAAGGTCTTACATTTACATTTATTTTCAATTGTTTTAGTGGTTGCCACGTGTGCCAGCACTGTCACTCGGGCAATCCACATTATTGCAACGTCGGCGGCATCAACAACACCATCGGAATTTACAGGGATGGTGGCTGGGCTGAATATGCCCTTGTGCCGGCAGTTCAGATCCATAAACTACCCGAAACTATCAGCTTGAAGCAAGGTGAGATATTCGAATATAAAATCTCTTAAGACACTTTCGGGTGTCGAGAATGTCATTATAATGATTTCCAATTAACCGATAGTTGGCCGACAACTACACAAACAGACAGTTGGCCAACACTTGTATGTTTGCTCAGGATTAACAAAGAAATGCCCAAGATAGTTTATACTAAAGTTAACTCGCCTTTATATAAGCCATGCAATTGTTGTGTTTCTGTCAACAGCTGCTCTCATGGAGCCCTTGTCCTGCATCACGCACGGCTGGGACCGCATCAGCCCAGTGACCTTGGGCCAGAACATCCTGATCACCGGCGCCGGCATCATCGGGAATCTGTGGCTAATCACCTTGCACACTCAAGGCCATCGCAGAATCACCATCTCCGAGCCGAACATGGACCGTTTGACCACCTTAAAGAAGTCTTGTAAATTGATTTTTTGTTTATAATAGCATAAGTTATTTTCTTGGTTAATTATGCCTAATTAATGGGCGGGGTCTAATATTAGCCGGGCGGGAGTATATTTTACTATTTTTAGTAATAATTAAGCCAACTTAATGGGCGTGGTTTGCTATTAAATGGGCGTGTTTTAATGTTAAACGGGCTTGGTTTAATATTAAATGGGCGTAGTTTAATATTAAATGGGCGTGATTTAATATTAAACGGAATGGATTAATACTAAATGGGCGTGGTTTAATATTAAACGGACTTGGTTTAATACTAAATGGGCGTAGTTTAATATTAAATGGGCGTGATTTAATATTAAACGGACTTGGTTTAATACTAAATGGGCGTGGTTTAATATTAAACGGTCTTGGTTTAATACTAAATGGGCGTGGTTTAATATTAAACGGGCTTGGTTTAATATTAAATGGGCGTAGTTTAATATTAAATGGGCGTGATTTAATATTAAACGGACTTGGTTTAATACTAAATGGGCGTGGTTTAATATTAAACAGACTTGGTTTAATACTAAATGGGCGTGGTTTAATATTAAACGGGCTTGGTTTAATATTAAATGGGCGTAGTTTAATATTAAATGGGCGTGGTTTAATATTAAACAGACTTGGTTTAATACTAAATGGGCGTGGTTTAATATTAAACGGACTTGGTTTAATACTAAATGGTCGTGGTTTAATATTAAATGGGCGTGGTTTGATATTAAATGGGCGTGAATTAATTTTCATTGGTTGCAATCATATTAGCACTTTATACGGGTCATGCCTAATCGATTCGAATGAAATTTGCAGTTCCTGAGTTGGATTACGTCACACCGGATGTCCTCACGCGCAGAAAGGCCGAGGACCCCAGCTACTGTTTCGAGCTCGTCGTGGACTGCTCGGGCAACAACAAGGCGATGGAGCAGGCTTTCGAGCTGATCAACAAGGGCGGAAAGTTATGCGTGTTCGGGGTCGCGCCACCGGAAGCGAAACTTACGTAAGGGCTGGTTTTGACCTTCGGAGATTGAGTAGAAACTAAAATTGAGACGATAGTCGATTTTGTTTTACATCCGTCAGCCGATTAAAGGTCATGAGTATGTATGTATAAACATATCCCCCTCCATGCGCAGCAAAGTCCTGAGGCCAACATATTTAACAACGCCCACATGTCTGGCCACACCCCCTTATCCACCACGCCCACTTTAAAGTTTTTAATACAATTTGAAATTATGATAGAATGAATTTTGTCACTTACGTGATATAATTTTAGAATATCGCCGTTTGAAATCTACATGAGGGAGTTGACGATCCTGGGTGTCAACATCAACCCGCACTCCTTCCCGAAAGCCCTCGGATTGGCTGAAAGTCTTAACGAAAGGTTGGTCATCACTCGCCACCTATATATCTATAACAATCTCATAAAACTCATTTGTGTTTACAGGTACTTAAACTATGAACTACTGGGCGTGCAAATTTTCCAATTACACGAGTACGCAAGCGCACTGGACTTGTTGAGGAAGGGGAAGATCGCAAAGGCGGTGTTTGCACTGTAACAGTCGAGTGTGTGTTTGAAACATAAAATAATATTGATCCATAGTACAATAAAAATAGGTTCAATTTGAACAGTACAGTACGAATACTGTGTACACATTGTTTGTTTTACAGGGTAAGATAAAATAAAACGAAATTAAAATGTAAAATTGCTCGCTTTTGTCTTAAACGTGCCGCCTACCTAAGAGTCAGATTCTTTAAATTAGTATCACGATTAATTAAGAGAAAATGAATGAGTTGTGAAGTGCTGGTGGTACAATAATCATGCGCATGCGTATAAATGTACATCCAATCATCTTATTATACAGAACTATGATTTTCTCGTCAACATTCCTTTAATATTAAATGGGCGTTATTTAAAATAAAATTGTCATCGCGAATATTTTTATAGATTCTTATTGTGTGTATTGTGGGCGTGATTTAATACTAAATGGGCGTTGTTTAATATTTAATGGGCGTGGTATTATATTTATATTCTTATTGTGTGTATTGTGGGCGTGATTTAATCTTAAATGGGCGTTGTTTAATATCAAATGGGCGTGGTATAAATATGATACCACGCCCATTTAATATTAAACAACGCCCATTTAATATTAAATCACGCCCACAATACACACAATAAGAATCTATAAATATAATAGCACGCCCATTTAATATTAAACAACGCCCATTTAATATTAAATCACGCCCACAATACACACAATAAGACTCTATAAACATATTCGCGATGACAATACTACACCCACGACATGCAATTTTAAACATTTGAATTTTAAAGCAATAGCAGAAAAATTCAAGTATACAGACTATAACGCTTTAGCCAATTTACAGAGCAATACTCGCGCATGCGCGATAACTACCAACCAGCACTATGAAAGTCCCTCCTGATAAATAATAAATGAGTGCGCGCGTGGATGAATATCTAAGTACGATTAAGTTCGCCCGTTGAGGCAGTCCTGGCTCGTGTAGGGCGGCGGCGGCTCCAGCTGCCCCATAACGTCGGTGTACGAGGGCGGCCGGTCCGAGCCGCCGTCGCCGTACCGGATAATCTCATCGCTGAGAATCAGCAGCGCGTCCGACGCGCCGCTTGACGCATCAGCAGGGAGCACGGCCTGCGCGCGCAGCACCCCGCCGCAACCAGCTGACGCGTACCGCACGTTGCTGAGAATGTTGCGGTTGCGGTAGCTGTACGGCACGTTGCTGCGGTATGGCGCGCCGGTCTCCTCCAGCCGGAACAGGTCGCGACTGCGCGTGGTCTTCTTGGCCAGCAGGAACACCTTGGAGAGGATCAGCAGCATCAGGACGATGGAGAAGACGGTCGCTAAAATACCTGAACACACCATTGTAATACTTAACTAGCTAGCTATATATATATAAGGCGACTTACATAGCGAGATGAAAATGTAGCGCGTGCTGTTATTGGGCCGGACCTGCGTCATGTTGTACGGGACGTACCCGTACTCCAGCTCTTCGTATGCTGCAAGATATAAACAATTACTAGTCTACCAACCTTTCTCAAACCAGCTAATCATCCAAAACGAAGCCCTACTACTAGAGCCACAGGATTAAAAATAATAAAAACTAACACAAATCAGATTGCGTTACGTGGCTACTTAAGGGGCGTGGCCAAAAAAGACGGGCGTGACCAAATAATAATAAGGTCGTGTCTAGATCTTATAGACAGAATGAGATTTTTAGACGATTATTAAACATGTAACGCGATTAGATAAAAAGAGTGTAAACAGAAGGACGTGGTGAAACAGAAGGGGCGAGGCCAAGAAATAAGGGCGTGGCGAAACAAAAGCAACGAGGCCAAGAAATAAGGGCGTGGTTAAGAAATAAGGGCGTGGCGAAATAAAAAGGAAAGAGGCCAATAAATAGGGGCGTGGCGAAATAAAAGGGGCAAGGCCAATAAATAAGGGCGTGTCTAGATTTCATGCGCATAATTAGATAATCTAACGACATTGCTCACAATTACCAGATACATAATCATCTGAAAGGAAGCCCTGTGCTACTACTGGAGCCACAGGATTAATAATAATAAAAATATCACTAATCGGATTGTGAGACGTGGGGGATTGAGGGGCGTGACCAAATAAGACGGGCGTGACCAAATAATAATAAGGTCGTGTCTAGATCTTATAGACAGAATGAGATTTATAGACGATTATTAAACATGTAACGCGATTAGATAAGTGGAGTGGCAGATTTTATGACGTGGCTAGTTGAGGGGCGTGGCTAAATAAGACGGGCGTGACCAAATAATAATAAGATCCTGTCTAGATATCGTAGACAGAATGAGATTTTTAGACGATTACTAAACATGTAACGCGATTAGATAAATATAGTGGAAACAGAAGGGCGTGGTGAAAAAAAGGGACGAGACCAAGAAAAAAGAACGTGGCGAAATAAAAGGGGCGTATCAGAGAAATAAGGGCGTGGCGAAACAAAAGGAGCGAGGCCAAGAAATAAGGACGTGGCGAAATAAAAGGGGAGTGGCCAAGAAATAAGGGCGTGTCTACACTTCATGCGCATAATTAGATAATCTAACGACATTGCGCACAATTACTAGATACATAATCATCTGAAAGGAAGCCCTGTGCTACTACTGGAGCCACATGATTAATAATAATAAAAATATCACTAATCAGATTGTGAGACGTGGGGGCTTGAGGGGCGTGGCCAAATAAGACAGGCGTGACCAAATAATAATAAAGTCGTGCCTAGATATTATAATTAGAATGAGATTACTAGATGATTATTAAACATGTAACGTGATTAAATAAGTGGAGTGAAAAACAGATAGGCGTGGCTAAACAAAAAGGGGCGGGGCCAAGCAATAAGGGTGTGTATAGATTGTATGCGCATAATTAGATAATCTAACGACATTGCTCACAATTACCAGATACATAAACATCTGAAAGGAAGCTCTATGCTCCTACTGGAGCCACATGATTAATAATAATAAAAATAACCCTAATCAGATTGTGTAACGTGGCTACTTGAGGGGCGTGGCCAAATAAGATGAGCGTGACCAAATAATAATAAAGTCGTGTCTAGATATTATAATTAGAATGAGATTTCGAGATGATTATTAAACACGTAACGTGATTTAATAAGTGGAGTGTCAAACAGAAGGGCGGGGCCAAGCAATAAGGACGTGTCTAGATTTCATGGACATAATTAGATAATCTTAACACCCTAGCACACAATACAGAATCATCTGAAAGGAACCCTTGTGTTCCTACTGGAGCCACATGATTAATAATAATAATAAAAAAAAACACTAATCAGATTTTATGACGTGGCAAGTTGAGGGGCGTGGCTAAACAAAACGGGCGTGACCAAATAATAATAAAGTCGTGTCTAGATATTATAGTCAGAATCAGATTTTTAGATAATGTTTAAACATGTAACTCCGTTAGATAAGTAGAGTGGAAAACAGAAGAGCGTGTCCAAAAAAGGGGCGTGGCCAAACAAACAAGACGTGGCCAAATTATTCGCCTATTATTTGACCACATCTTTTGTCTAGATATCAGAATCAGAATCAGCTTTTTAGACTATGTTTCAACATGTAACGCGGTTAGATAAGGGTCGAGACCGAACAAAAAGGGCCTGACCAAGCAATAAGGGCGTGTCTAGATATCATAGACATAGTATAATTTTTAGAGGATTTTTCAACACGTGACGTATCTAACCACGTCACATGTTAAAAAGGGGGCGTGACCGAACAAAAAGGGTGTAACCAAGCACTAGAGGCGTGTCTAGATATCATAGACATGATCCGATTTTAAACCGACTTTTCAACATGTGGCGTACTTAGATAACGGACGAGACCGAACTAAAAGAGCGTCACCAAAGCAATAAAGTCGTGTCTAGATATTATAGTCAGAATGAGAATTTTAGATGATTATTAAACATGTAAGGTGATTAAATAAATGTTTACACATGTAACTCGATTAGATAAGTAGAGTGGAAAACGGAAGGTCGTGGCCAAATAAAAAAACGTGGCCAAACAAAAAAGGCGTGGCCAAATAATAATGGCATTATTTGACCACGCCTTTTTTGTTTCGTCTTTTGTCTAGATATCAGACAGAATCACATTTTTAGACGATGTTTCAACATGTGACGTGGTTAGATAAGGGGCTAAACCGAACAAAAAGGGCGTCACCACGCAATAAGGGCGTGTCTAGATACCACAGACATAGTCTGATTTTTAGACGATTTTTCAACATGCGACGTGGTTAGATAAGGGGCGCGACCAAACAAAACACGTTTTTAGACGATGTTTCAACATGTGACGCGGTTAGATAAGAGGCGAGACCGAACAAAAAGGGCGTGACCAAGCATTAAGGGCGTGTCTAGATATCATAGACATCTGATTTTTAGACCTTTTTACAACATGTGACGCGGTTAGATCATGTACGTGGCCAAACGAGCTAATAAATAATAATAAAATAATTTATAAACAATTTATTTTCTGAAAGTAGTTGGCAGCATGTAGGCCGATAGGTGTCGTTGCAATCCAGATCATAGACATAGTCTGAATTTAGACGATTTTCAAAATGTGACGTGGTTAGATAAAGGACGAGACCGAACTAAAAGGGCGTGGCCAAGCAATAAGGGCGTGTCTAGATACCATATACATTGTCAGGTTTTTAGACGATTTTTCAACATGCGACGTGGTTAGATACGAGGCCGGACCAAACAAAACACATTTTTAGACGATGTTTCAACATGTGACATGGTTAGATAAGGGGCGTGACCAAACAAAAAGGGCATAACCAAGCAATAAAAGCGTGTCTAGATATCATCGACATAGTCTGAATTTAGACGATTTTCAAAATGTGACGTGGTTAGATAATGGACGAGATCGAACTAAAAGGGCGTGACCAAGCAATAAGGGCGTGTCTAGATACCATAGACATGTTTAGACGATTTTTCAACATGCGGCGTGGTTAGATAAGGGACGTGACCAAACAAAACACATTTTTAGACGATGTTTCAAGATGTGACGCGGTTAGATAAGGGGCGAGACCGAACAAAAAGGGCGTGGCCAAGCAATAAGGGAGTGTCTAGATATCAAAGACATCTGATTTTTAGACCTTCTTTCAACATGAACTAATAAGTAATAATAAAATTATTTTATAAACAATTTACTTTCTGAAAGTAGTTGGCAGCATGTGGGCCGATAGGTGATGTTGGATGTTGCAATCCAGATCATAGACTGAATTTAGACGATTTTCAACATGTGACGTGGTTAGATAAGGGGCGTGACCGAACTAAAAACGCGTGACCAAGAAATAAGGGCGTGTCTATATATACCATAGACATAGTCTGATTTTTAGACGATTTTTAAACATGTTACGCGGTTAGATAAGAGGCGTGGCCAAACAATAAGGGCACAACCAAGCATTAGGGGCGTGTCTAGATATTATATACATGGCCTGACTTTTAGACCTATTTCAACATGTGTCGCGGTTAGATCATGGGCGTGGCCAAACAATAAAGGCGTGGCCAAACAATAAAGGCGTGGCTAAACAATAAGGGCGTGTTTAGATATCATAGGCATGATTAAATAAGAGGAACGTATCCAAAAAAACAAATCAACGTAAAACATTCTAGTAGACTTTATCTTGTATCAATAATCACATCATAAACGTTATAGCTCATGAAATCTAGTTCTACATTAATAATGATGGTAGTCATTACTAATCTAGTTCTAGATTAATAATGATGGTAGTCATTACTAATCTAGTTCTAGATTAATAATGATGGCAGTCATTACTAATCTAGTTCTAGATTAATAATGATGGTAGTCATTACTAATCTAGTTCTAGATTAATAATGATGGTAGTCATTACTAATCTAGTTCTAGGTTACTAATGATGGTAGTCATTACTAATCTAGTTCTAGATTAATAATGATGATAGCCATTACAAATCTAGTTCTAGATTAATAATGATGGTTTTCATTACTAATCTAGTTCTAGATTAATAATGATGATAGCCATTACAAATCTAGTTCTAGATTAATAATGATGGTAGTCATTACTAATCTAGTTCTAGATTAATAATGATGGTAGTCATTACTAATCTAGTTCTAGATTAATAATGATGATAGCCATTACAAATCTAGTTCTAGATTAATAATGATGGTTTTCATTATTAATCTAGTTCTAGATTAATAATGATGGTGGTCATTACTAATCTAGTTCTAGATTAATAATGATGGTAGCCATTACTAATCTAGTTCTAGATTAATAATGATGGTTTTCATTACTAATCTAGTTCTAGATTAATAATGATGGTAGCCATTACAAATCTAGTTCTAGATTAATAATGATGGTAGTCATTACTAATCTAGCTCTAGATTAATAATGATGGTAGTCATTACTAATCTAGTTCTAGATTAATAATGATGGTAGCCATTACAAATCTAGTTCTAGATTAATAATGATGGTAGTCATTACTAATCTAGTTCTAGATTAATAATGATGATAGCCATTACAAATCTAGTTCTAGATTAACAATGATGGTAGTCATTACTAATCTAGTTCTAGATTAATAATGATGGTAGTCATTACTTCTTCAAACTAGTAAGTAATAATAAAATATAGTATAAACAACTTACTATCTGAAAGTAGTTGGCAGCATGTGGGCCGATAGGTGACGTTGCAATCGAGATCGTGGTACCGGTCGCAGCACCAGTACATCGGGATGCATCGGCCGTCGTCGCACTGCAGCTTGTCCTTGCAAGGATCGCCATTGCAGGTCTCGTAGCTCTCATCAGAGCCGTCCTTGCAGTCCGGTTTCTTGTCACAAACGTAGTGCGGGTTTATGCACAGTCCATTCGATTTGCATCTAAATTTGAAATCCATGTATGTAAATGTATGCAAATGTATGTAAATGTATGTAAATGTATGTAAATGTATGTAAATGTATGTAAATGTATGTAAATGTATGTAAATGTATGTAAATGTATGTAAATGTATGTAAATGTATGTAAATGTATGTAAATGTATGTAAATGTATGTAAATGTATGTAAATGTATGTAAATGTATGTAAATGTATGTAAATGTATGTAAATGTATGTAAATGTATGTAAATGTATGTAAATGTATGTAAATGTATGTAAATGTATGTAAATGTATGTAAATGTATGTAAATGTATGTAAATGTATGTAAATGTATAACTCAAAAATATTTACTTGAACATTTTTTCGTTGCAGTACGGATTTTCGTCCAGGTTGACGAGAAACTTGGTGCGGATCTGTTGGTCGGTGGCAGTTACATCGCGGGTAACAATGTAGACAACCTCGAAGAGCATGTATTTTAGGCTGCCGCAAAAGTACGTGCCCTCGTCTTCGGCCCTCAAGGGCGTGAACGTTTTGCGCGCCCTGTTTAGGTCGCTCGGGCCGAGCAGCGAGTAAAGTTTCTTCGACTTCTTCTTGGCCAGAGATTCCAGATCCGTTTTATTCTTAAACCTAACGCAACAACGATCGTCAGAATTGTGCCCGTTTAGTGTGCGCATGCGTATTTATATAATCACGGAAAATAGTAGTCCGCGCATGCGTATTTGTACAATCACAGAAAATAGTAGTCCGCGCATGCGTATTTATATAATCACAGAAAATAGTGGTCTGCGCATGTGTATTTATATAATCACAGAAAATAGTAGTCCGTGCATGCGTATTTGTACAATCACAGAAAATAGTAGTCCGCGCATGCGTATTTATATAATCACAGAAAATAGTGGTCTGCGCATGCGTATTTATACAATCACGGAAAATAGTAGTCCGCGCATGCGCATTAATTTTATTTATTTCGATTATATATTTTAAAACATTGTGCTTGCCTGAACTCAGGTGTGGCCTTCCCCCAGATGATGTGGTCATCGATGTAGCCTGACTTCTCGTCCGTGGAGGTGAGGTCGCAGGTCAGCGTGAGGTTCTGGCCGATGTGCTCGTCCACGCCAAACGTGACTGGCGTGTAGTTGTCATCGGCCACCCTAACTATTCTTAATTCTACATCACCTGCAACAAAAAATGAGAACCAATTAACTATTATATATATATATATATATATATATATATATATATATATATATATATATTTATGACCATATAAACCAAGCTTTCGAAATAGTAATAATCATTAGTCATCTGTCCCCTATCTTTTGTCACTGTCATGTCAGCTGTCACAGTTATCAATCATAATCATATGTCATCTGTCAATATCATCATTGTTATCTGTCACTGTCATCTGTCATCTGTCATCTGTCATCTGTCACTGTCATCTGTCACTGTCATCTGTCACTGTCATCTGTCATCTGTCACTGTCATCTGTCACTGTCATCTGTCACTGTCATCTGTCATCTGTCATCTGTCATCTGTCACTGTCATCTGTCACTGTCATCTGTCACTGCCATCTGTCACTGTCATCTGTCACTGTCATCTGTCATCTGTCATCTGTCATCTGTCACTGTCATCTGTCACTGTCATCTGTCACTGTCATCTGTCACTGTCATCTGTCACTGTCATCTGTCACTGTCATCTGTCACTGTCATCTGTCACTGTCATCTGTCACTGTCATCTGTCACTGTCATCTGTCACTGTCATCTGTCACTGTCATCTGTCACTGTCATCTGTCACTGTAATCTGTCATCTGTCACTGTCATCTGTCACTCGTCCATCATATGTCATACCATCCATCATTGTTACCTGTCACAGTTATCTGACACTACCATCTATTATTGACATCTGCCAATTGTCTCTGTCATCGTTATCGGTCATCTGTATTTGTAATTACTACCTGATATTTTAATTTTATATTTGATCCTGTCATGTGTTGCTGTTATCTGTTACTATTGTCATATGTCGGTATTATCTGTCACCCATCTGTCAATATCATGCACCCATCATTGTTATCTGTCACTGCCATCTGCTACAGTCATCTGTCAATGTCATCAACATCTGTATTTCTGATTTAATACCTGTTATTATTATTATTATTATTTTATATTTGACCCTGTCATATGTCATTATTATCTGTCTTCTGTCAATATCATCCATCATTGTAATCTGTCACTGTTATCATCATATGTAACAGTCATCATCATCGCTATTTATGATTTATTACCTGTAATTATTTCACACTATTATCTATCACTGTCATTTGTGTCTAACAATGTAATCTGTCACTTTCAACTGTCATCAGTCACTTATCATCATCAGCTGTCAATATCATCCATCCTTGTTATCTGTCACTGTTAGAATAATCTGTTTTTGGGTTATTACTTGTTATTATCATTTTATATTTCACCCTGTCATATGTCATTATTATCTGTCTTCTGTCAATATCATCCATCATTGTAATCTGTCACTGTTATCATCATATGTCACAGTCATCATCATCGGTATTTATGATTTATTACCTGTAATTATCATTTTATATTGATGCTGCCATATGTTATCTGTTACTATTATCATCTATTATAATATGTGTCATCTGTCAAAAACGACCAATCATTCTTATCTGTCACTGTCAACAGTCATTGTCATTGGTCACTCATCTATCCTCTGTGAATATCATCTATCCATGTTATATGACAGGGTCAAATATAAAATGATAATAATAAGTAATAAATCATAAAAACAGATGAAGATATCAATATACAAATAACATAGACAGGTGATAGTCACAGATGGTATGATAACGTCATCTGTTTTTATGATTTATTACTTATTATTAACATTTTATATTTGACATCTTCAGCGGCATCTGTCATCTAAATGTCATCATCAGTGTCATCTGTCATATAAATGTCATCATCAGTGTCATCTGTCATATAAATGTCATCATCAGTGTCATCTGTCATATAAATGTCATCATCAATGTTATCTGTCATTTTAAATGTCATCAGTAGTGGTATCTGTCATATAAATGTCATTATCAGTGTTATCTCTCATCCTAAATGTCATCATCAGGGTCATCTGATATCTAAATGTATCATCAGTATCCTCTGCCATATAAATATCATCATCAGTGTTATTTGTCATTCTAAATGTAATCATCAGGGTCATCTGTCAATTAAATGTCATCATCAGTATTATCTGTCATATAAATATCATCATCATCCCATTTTAAATGTCATTATCAGTGTTATCTGCTATATAAATGCCATTATCAGTGTTATCTCTAATTATAAATGTCATCATAAGTGTCATCTGTCATCATCAATATTATCTCTCATTTTATATGTCATCAGCTGTGTTATTTGTCATATAAATGTCATTATCAGTGTTATCTCTCATTCTAAATGTCATCATCAGTGTTATCTGTCATCTAAATGTCATCATCAGTATTATTGAGCATTCTAAATGTCATCAGCAGTGTTAAATGTCATATAAATGTCATTATTAGTGGTATCTCTAATTCTAAATGTCATCATCAGTGTTATTTGTCATCTTAATGTCATCATGAGTGTCATCTGTCATCTAAATGTCATCATCAGTGTTATCTCTCATTCTAATTGTCATCCTCAGTGTTATCTGTCATATAAATGTCATCATCAGTGTTATCTGTCATATAAATGTCATCATCAGTGTTATCTGTCATATAAATGTCATAATCAGTGTTACTGTATATTCGAAATATCATGAGCAGTGTTATATGTCATATAAATGACATTATCAGTATTATCTCTCATTCTATATGTCATCATCAGTGTTATCTTTCATTCTAAATGTCATCATCAGTATCATCTATCATATGACATTATCCATGTTCTTGTTAATTATTAATGTCATCATCAGCGTTATCTGTCATCTAAATTTCATCATCAATGCTATCTGTCATCCTAAAAGTCATCAGCAGTGTTCATTCTAAATGTCATCATCAGGATCATCTGTTATCTAAATGTCATCATCAGTATCATCTGTCATATGACATTATCCATGTTCTTGTTAATTATTAATGTCATCATCAGCGTTATCTGTCATCTAAATTTCATCATCAATGCTATCTGTCATTCTAAAAGTCATCAGCAGTGTTATCTGTCATACAAATGTCATTATAAGTGTGTATCTCTTATTCTAAATGTCATCATCAGGATCATATGTCATCGAAATGTCACCATCAGCATCATCCGTCATATAAATATCATCATCAGTGTTATCTCCCATATTAAATGTCATTATCGGTGTTATCTGTCATATAAATGTCATTATCAGTGTTAACTCTAATTCTAAAGTCATCATCAGGGTCATCTGTCATCGAAATGTCATCATTAGTGATATCTCTCATTCTAATTGTCATCATCAGGGTCATCTGTCATCGAAATGTCAGCATCAGTATCATCTGTCTTATAAATATCATCATCAATGTTATCTCCCATTTTAAATGTCATTATCAGTGTTACCTGTCATATAAATGTCATTATCAGTGTTATCTCTAATCCTAAATGCCATCATCAGTGTTATCTGTCATCTAAATGTCATCCTCAGTGTCAGCTGTCATATAAATGTCATCATCAGTGCTATCTCCCATTTTAATCACATGACATCAGTGTCATCTGTCATATAAATATCTTCATTAGTATTATATCTAATTTCAAATGTCATTATCAGTGTTATCTGTCATATAAATGTCATTATCAGAGTTATCTCTAATTGTAAATGTCATCATTAGTGTTATCCGTCATCTAAATATCATCATCAGTGTCATCTGCCCTATAAATATCATCATCAGTGTTATCTGTCATTCTAAATGTCATCAGGAGTCTTAGCTGTCATATAAATGTCATTATCAGTATTATCTCTCATTCTAAATGTCATCATCAGGATCATCTGTCATCGAAATGTCATCATCAGTATCATCTGTCATATAAATATCATTATCAGTGTTATCTCCCATTTTAAATGTCATTATCAGTGTTATCTGTCATATAAATGTCATTATCAATGTTAAATCTAATTCTAAATGTCATCATCAGTGTTATACGTCATTTAAATGTCATTATCAGTATCATCTGTCATATAAATATTATCATCAGTGTTATCTCCCATTTTAATCACATGACATCAGTGTTATCTGTCATATAACTATCATCATTTGTATTATATCTCATTTCAAATGTCATTATCAGTGTTATCTGTCATATAAATGTCATTATCAGAGTTATCTCTAATTCTAAATATCATCATTAGTGTTATCCGTCATCTAAATGTCATCATCTGTGTCATCTGCCATATAAATGTCATCATCAGTGTTATCTGTCATTCTAAATGTCATCATCAGTATTATCTCTCATTCTAAATGTCATCATCAGGATCATCTACCATCGAAGTGTCATCATCAGTATCATATGTCATATAAATATCATCATCAGTGTTATCTTCCATTTTAAATGTCATCAGCAGTTGTACCTGTCATATAAATGCCATTATCAGTGTTATCTCTCATTCTAAATGTCATCATTAGGGTCATCTGTCATATAAATATTATCATCAATGTTATCTCCCATTTTAAATGTCATTATCAGTGTTATATGTCATATAAATGTCATTATCAGTGTTATCTCTAATTCTAAATGTCATCATTAGTGTTATCCGTCATCTAAATTTCATCGTCAGTCTCATCTGCCATATAAATGTCATCATCAGTGTTATCTGTCATTCTAAATGTCATCAGTAGCGTTATCTGTCACATAAATGTCATTATCAGTATTATCTCTCATTCTAAATGTCATCATCAGGATCATCTGTCATCTAAATGTCATCATCAGTATCATCTGTCATATAAGTATCATCAACAGTGTTATCTCCCATTTTAAATGTCATTATAACTGTTATTTGTCATATAAATGTCATTATCAATATTATCTCTAATTCTAAATGTCATCATCAATGTTATCTCATATTTTAAATGTCATCATCAGTGTCATTTGTCATATAAATATCATCATATCTCATTCTAAATGTCATCATCAGTGTTATCTGTCATTCTAAATGCCATCAGCAGTGTTATCTGTCATATAAATGTCATTATCAGTGTTATGTCTCATTCTAAATATCAACATCAGGGTCATCTGTCATCTAAATGTCATCATCAGTATCATCTGTCATATAAATATTATCATCAGTGTTATCTCCCATTCTAAATGTCATTATCAGTGTTATCTGTCATTCTAAATGTCATCAGCAGTGTTATCTGTCATATAAATATCATTATCAGTGTTATCTCTAATTCTAAATGTCATCATCAGTGTTATCTCTAATTCTAAATGTCATCATCAGTGTTATCTGTCATCTAAATGTCATCATTAGTGCCATCTGTCATATAAATGTCAATCATCAGTGTTATCTGTCACTTGAAATGTCATCAGCAGTGTTACCTGTTATATAAATGTCATTATCAGTATTATCGCTAATTCTAAATGTCATCATCAGTGTTATCTCTAATTCTAAATGTCATCATCACTGTTCTATGTCATCATTAGTGCCTTCTGTCATATAAATGTCATTATCAGTGTTATTTGTCATTCTAAATGTCAACAGCAGTGTTATCTGACATATAAATGTAATTATCAGTGTTATCGCTAACTCTAAATGTAATCATCATTGTTATCGGTCATCATCAGTATCATCTGTCAAATAAAAGTCATCATCAGTGTTATCTGTCACTCTAAATGTCATCATTAGGATCATATGTCATCATCAGTGTTATCTGTTATTCTAAATGTCATCAGTGATTCTAAATACCATCATCGGTGTCAATGCAAGTTCATTTGTCATTATCAATGTCATCTTTCATTGTTATCTACAGCTGCCTTATTATTGCCATCAGTAATTTTAGTAAATGTAATATAATTGCACCATAGTGGATTGTAGAAACATGATCGAAACTCTTAATTTACAAGTAGCATTTTGTCAACAATACTCGTGCTTATGAATCATAATGAATAGTATATTAACAATGTTTAATAACCTTTATTTTCTCAACAGGAAAGCTAAATAGAAGTACTAAACATGATTCATAAACATAAATATTGCTGTCAATATAAACTATTACCATAACAAACTACTGTAATTATTATTACTGCTATTAACTTCCAGGAAATTTATTATCTAGTAGCACCATTAAAACCCCTCTATTGTTTCATAAACGCAATAAAATAATAATTGTTTTCAGTTAGATTTTAACGTATGTGAAACTTCCAATAACCCCGCCTGTCCCGCTATTAATTCCGATACGGGCACAGTCCGAAGGACCTCACGGCAGGGTACATGCGTCGTAAATGCAAGCAGTACTTACAGTTGGTTGTCTTAAAGCTACCTAGTACTAGCAGAACGACGCACACGGGCCACATTTTCACTGCATTTTTGTTATTTACATGGGACGGACGCCATTGTTGCTTGCTGTTTGGCTGAGCGTGCGTTGTTTTGTGCCGAGCGCGCCACCCGCGGCGCATGCGCTACTTACTGCCAGTGGCGTAACATCTGGTGCACCGTTTAAAGAGATTTTAATTTTTAATTGTCACTTTTAGACTTAATGTAATGGAGTTGTAGTTTTATCAATCAAAAATGACGAATTAGATATTCGTTTTAATTGCAAATATCTAATTTGTGATTTAATTGTCACTTTTGACTCAATGTACATATGTAAATGTAGTTTTATCCATCAAAAGTGACGAATTAGATATTCGTTTCGAATACGAATATCTAATTTATGATTCAATCGTCATTTTGGACTCAATGTACATATGTAAATGTAGTTTTATCCATCAAAAGTGACGAATTAGATATTCGTTTTAATTGCAAATATCAAATTCGTGATTTAATTGTCACTTTGGACTCAATGTACATATGTAAATGTAGTTTTATCCATCAAAGGTGACGAATTAGATATTCGTTTGAAATACGAATATCTAATTCGTCATTCAATCGTCACTTTTGACATATAAGTTGACATAAGAGTAATTATCAAGGAGCCCCCATACGTATGACCTTGAAAACATAAACAAAACTACTGTAAATATTTTCCAAAAACAACATAACAATTTTATTTTTTATTGACACTTAACTGTTGTGGATTAAAATAACTTCAGTTGCTATCACCCATGAATACGTCACGTTTCACGTTTCACGTTTCACGTTTCACGTTTCACGTTTTGAAACCCAAACAAATAAATGTTAAACATTTTTTCTATCCTGAAATATTGGATATTAATATCGCAGTGAAATTTGTTGTTAGTCATATGTTTATTTATACGGATATTTTGTTGCGTGACGTCACTTCCGTTCAAAGGAAGTGACGTCACGCGCGTTTGTGACTATGTCACTTTCTGGCCTTGACTGCGTTCTCTTTGTACCAATCAACGCTCGCTTTGATTGCCTGTGAGAATGGCGTGAACCTGAAGTCGGGCAGGTAGCCCCGCAGTTTCGCATTGCTTGCCGTCTTCTTGTACTGTCCGTCCGCTTTCGTCGTGTCGAACAGCAATTTGCCCTTGAAGTTGGAGGCGGCAGCAATCTCCTCGGCGGCCTGTTTGATTGAAATTTCGTCTGATTCATCAACTGCAACCAAAAACTAGGGTTACAGCTACTCTATAGGTCAAATGTCAAATTAATGTCAAGTCAAGGTCAAGGCAATGTCAAAGAGGTTTATAGGAATGTGATGTTAATGGAGTCGAGTCAATGCCAGATTGTTGTGTGGATGTCAAGTTAATGTCAAAACAATATCACATTAAGGCCATTGATTTGACATTAAGTTGACATTGATTTGACATTAACTTGACATTGATTGTACATTAACTTGACATTGATGTGACATTAACTTGACATTGATTTGACATTAACTTAACATTCACATGGTATTGAGTTGACTGTCTTGACATAAAATTGTAATAAAACCTTGACATTAAAGGTTTTATTGCAATTTGGTGTCAAGACAGTTAACTCAATGCCATGTGAATGTCAATTCAATGTCAAGTTAATGTCAAATCAATGTCAAGTTAATGTCAAATCAATGTCATATTAATGTCAAGTTAATGTCAAATTAATGTTAAGCTAATGTCAAATCAATGTCAAGTTAATGTCAAGTTAATGTCAAATCAATGTCAAATTAATTTCAAATCAAAGTTAAGTTAATGTCAAATCAATGTCAAGTTAATGTCAAATCAATGTCAAGTTAATGTCAAATCAATTTCAAGTTAATGTCAAATCAATGTCAAGTTAATGTCAAATCAATGTCATGTTAATGTCAAATCAATGTCAAGTTAATGTCAAATCAATGTCATGTTGATGTCAAGTTAATGTCAAATCAATATCATGTTAATGTCAAGTTAATGTCAAATTAATGTTAAGTTAATGTCAAATCAATGTCAAGTTAATGTCAAATCAATGTAAAGTTAATGTCAAATCAATGTCATGTTGATGTCAAGTTAATGTCAAATCAATATCATGTTAATGTCAAGTTAATGTCAAATTAATGTTAAGTTAATGTCAAATCAATGTCAAGTTAATGTCAAATCAATGTCATGTTAATATCAAGTTAATGTCAAATTAATGTTAAGTGAATGTCAAATCACTGTCAAATTAATATCAAGTTAATGTCAAATCAATGTCAAGTTAATGTCAAATCAATGTCATGTTAATGTCAAGTTAATGTCAAATTAATATTAAGTTAATGTCAAATCAATGTCATGTTGATGTCATCTTAATGTCAAATTAATGTCAAATTAATGTCAAATTAATGTCAAATCAATGTCAAGTTAATGTCAAGTTAATGTCAAGTTAATGTCAAATCAATGTCATGTTAATGTCAAGTTAATGTCAAATTAATGTTAAGTTAATGTTAAATCAATGTCATGTTACTGTCAAATCAATGTCAAGTTAATGTCAAATCAATGTCAAATCAATGTCAAGTTAATGTCAAATCAATGTCATGTTAATGTCAAATTAATGTTAAGTTAATGTCAAATCAATGTCAAATTAATGTCAAGTTAATGTTAAATCAATGTCATGTTAATGTCAAATCAATGTCAAGTTAATGTCAAATCAATGTCAAATCAATGTCAAGTTAATGTCAAATCAATGTCATGTTAATGTCAAGTTAATGTAAAAATTAATGTTAAGTTAATGTCAAATCAATGTCAAGTTAATGTCAAATCAATGTCAAATTAATTTCAAATCAATGTCAAGTTAATGTCAAATCAATGTTAAGTTAATATCAAATCAATGTCAAGTTAATGTCAAATCAATGTCAAGTTAATGTCAAATCAATGTCAAATTAATGTCAAATTAATGTCAAGTTAATATCATATCAATGTCATGTTAATGTCAAATTAATGTTAAATTAATGTCAAATTAATGGTAAGTTAATGTCAAATCAATGTCATGTTAATATCAAGTTAATGTCAAATTAATGTCAAATTAATTTCAAATCAATGTCAAATTAATTTCAAATCAATGTCAAGTTAATGTCAAATCAATGTCAAATTAATGTCAAGTTAATGTTAAATCAATGTCATGTTAATGTCAAATCAATGTCAAGTTAATGTCAAATCAATGTCAAATCAATGTCAAATCAATGTCAAGTTAATGTCAAATCAATGTCATGTTAATGTCAAGTTAATGTAAAAATTAATGTTAAGTTAATGTCAAATCAATGTCAAGTTAATGTCAAATCAATGTCAAATTAATTTCAAATCAATGTCAAGTTAATGTCAAATCAATGTTAAGTTAATGTCAAATCAATGTCAAGTTAATGTCAAATCAATGTCAAATCAATGTCAAATTAATGTCAAATTAATGTCAAGTTAATATCATATCAATGTCATGTTAATGTCAAATTAATGTTAAATTAATGTCAAATTAATGGTAAGTTAATGTCAAATCAATGTCATGTTAATATCAAGTTAATGTCAAATTAATGTCAAATTAATTTCAAATCAATGTCAAATCAATGTCAAATTAATTTCAAATCAATGTCAAGTTAATGTCAAATCAATTTTAAGTTAATGTCAAATCAATGTCAAATTAATGTCAAATTAATGTCAAGTTAATATCATATCAATGTCATGTTAATGTCAAATTAATGTTAAATTAATGTCAAATTAATGGTAAGTTAATGTCAAATCAATGTCATGTTAATATCAAGTTAATGTCAAATTAATGTCAAATTAATTTCAAATCAATGTCAAATCAATGTCAAATCAATGTCAAATTAATTTCAAATCAATGTCAAGTTAATGTCAAATCAATGTTAAGTTAATGTCAAATCAATGTCAAATTAATTTCAAATCAATGTCAAGTTAATGTCAAATCAATGTTAAGTTAATTTCAAATCAATGTCAAGTTAATGTCAAATCAATGTCAAGTTAATGTCAAATCAATGTCAAGTTAATGTCAAGTTAATGTCAAATCAATGTCAAATCAATGACAAGTTAATGTCAAATCAATGTCATGTTAATATCAAGTTAATGTCAAATTAATGTCAAATTAATTTCAAATCAATGTTAAGTTAATGTCAAATCAATGTCAAGATCATGTCAAATCAATGTCAAGTTAATGTCAAATCAATGTCAATTTAATGTCAAATCAATGTCAAGTTAATATCAAATCAATGTCATGTTAATGTCAAATTAATGTTAAATTAATGTCATATTAATGGTAAGTTAATGTCAAATCAATGTCAAGTTAACGTCAAGTTAATGTCAAATCAATGTCAAGTTAATGTCAAGTTAATGTCAAATCAATGTCAAGTTAATGTCAAATCAATGTCATATTAATGTCAAGTTAATGTCAAATTAATGTTAAGTTAATGTCAAATCAATGTCAAGTTAATGTCAAGTTAATGTCAAATCAATGTCAAATTAATTTCAAATCAATGTCAAGTTAATGTCAAATCAATGTCAAGTTAATGTCAAATCAATGTCAAGTTAATGTCAAATCAATGTCATGTTAATGTCAAGTTAATGTCAAATTAATGTCAAATCAGTGTCAAATTAATGTCAAGTTAATGTCAAGTTAATGTCAAGTTAATGTCAAGTTAATGTCAAGTTAATGTGAAGGCTTTTTTGTAATTCAATGTTGATAGAAGTGAATATCAAGTTGTCAAAACATATACCTGACAAAATTATTGGATCAATCTCATCATAACTCCTCAAGTTAATGTCAAATCAATGTCAAATTAATTTCAAATCAATGTCAAGTTAATGTCAAATCAATGTCAAGTTATGTCAAGTTAATGTGAAGGCTTTTTTTGGAATTCAATGTTGATAGAAGTGAACATCAAGTTGTCAAAACATATACCTGACAAAATGATTGGGTCAATCTCATCATAACTCCTCAGCACCCACAGGAACAACTTTGCCAAATCCAGTGAGTAAATAAACTGCCTCAGGGGCGTTCCGGAGCCCATAACAGTAAACGTGTCGCCACCTGTAATAAACAAACAACCAACAGTCGTCAACAGTCACCGGAAATAGCCGAACGCAACCTTTCTCAATTGTGTCGTGCAACTTGCGAATCAGACCCGGTATCACGTGACTTGACTCCAAGTTGTAGTTGTCGTGCGGACCAAACACGTTGCACGGGATCACCGACGTGAACTGGCAGCCGTGTTGCTGGAAATAGGCCTGATTGGCGACGTCGATCATCCGCTTGGCATAGCTGTAGCCAAAATTGGAGGCATGAGGAGGACCATTATGCACCTGAGATGAGGAATAATTTTTATTGTACGCATGCGTGAATTTTGATGACCTGAGATACAATGACTTATACTGCGCATGCGCGAATGTCATTCAATTATTCATTATTTTAAGTATGTAAGTTACAATGGCTTATACTGCGCATGCGCGAATGTTATTCAATTATTCGTTATTATAAGTATGTAAGTTATTATACTGCGCATGCGTGAATGTCATTCAACTATTCATTATTTTAAGCATGCGTGAATTGACTCACCATTGTTTCATCCAATGGATACTCGAGTTTGTCGGGAAATATGCAGGTGGAAAGGCACGAAACCACTTTCCTCACGTTCAGCTCGTGACTAACTTGGAGCACGTTGTTGTTCATGTCGAGGTTCTTGCGCTGAAAATGGATATAGTAAAAACTGAGGTAGGTTGTTGGTGCGAGGTCCTCACAAAAAAATCCAGATTATGCGCCATGTTGTGGAACAGTCCCCCCACCATCGCCGCGAGGTGAATCACGTGAGTGGGCTTATGTTTCTCGAAGAGTTCCTTGGTAGATTTGTAGTCACTATAACAAAATCATGAGTTATAAAACAAAATATATTAAGATGTATCATCAGGAATATCAAACTAAATACATGTGATGACATCAGAGTCTTGAAATAATTGAGTTTGGAGTAATAAAAACAAAAGAGATTAGGGTCTCATCAGGAATGTCAAACGAATTAACAGATCAGAGTATTGAAATAACTGAGTTTAGAGTCATTAAAACAAATGACATTAAGGTCATGAGATGAATCATCAGGAATATCAAACTAAATAACAGAATTGAAAAACTTAAGCCACCAGAATCTTGAATTGATTGAGTTTGGAGTCATTAAAAGAAAAGACATTAAGGTCATAAGATGAATCATTAGGAAAATCATGCGCAATAATAGAATTGGAAAACTGTAGCCATTAGAATGCTACTTTTCCAAACTAATGTATACAGGTTTCCAATTATGTTATTTTAATTGACATTTCTGATTCATTTTATGACTCACCACCTAATTCCATAAAACTTTGCGTATGGGCATTATTTCTCATTCTGAAAAAAATATTTTAATAAAGTTTTGCTGTATTTTTGATAGAAATATCACTTTACCTACAATGTTATTTTCAAAAAATTTGAAAATTAAATACTTTTTTTTATAAAATTTTGCATAAGCCCATTAATTTGTATTCTGAACAATTTATTTTAATAAAGTTTTGCTGTATTTTTGATAGAAATGTCACTTTACCTACAACGTTATATCCAAAAATTTTGAAAATAAATATTTTATATAAAATTTTGTATAAGACCATTAATTTGCATTCTGAACAATTTATTTTAATAAAGTTTTGTAATGTATTTTTTATAGAAAAGCCACTTTACCTACAGCGTTATTTCCAAAAATTTTGAAAATTAAATATTTTTTTATAAAACTTTGCATATGCCCATTAATTTGCATTCTAGATTTGGAGTCATTAAAACAAAAGACATTAAGGTCATGAGATTAATCATCAGGAATATAATAATACTATATAATATTATAATAATAATATATAATATAATAATAATAATATGTAATATGATAATAATAATCCATCCGAGACTTGAAATAATTGAGTTTTGAGTCATAAAAACAAAAGACATTAAGGTCATGAGATGAATCATTAGGAATATAATAATAATAATCTATCCAAGTCTTGAAATAATTGAGTTTAGAATCATAGAAACAAAAGACATGAGAGAAAGTCATGAGATGAATCATCAGCAATATAATAATACTATATAATATTATAATAATAATATCTAATATGATAATAATAATCCATCCGAGTCTTCAAATAATTGAGTTTAGAGTCATAAAAACAAAAGACATTAAGGTCATGAGATGAATCATCAGGAATATTATAATAATAATCTATCCGAGTCTTGAAATAATTGAGTTTAGAGTCAATAAAACAAAAGACATTAAGGTCATGGAAATGAATCATTAGTAATATCAGAAATAATAGAATTGGAAATCTGTAGCCACACGAGTCTTGAAATAATTTAGTTGTAAAAGCAAGACAATATAATTATGAGATGAATCATCAGGAATATCAAATAAAATGATATAATTTGAAAACTGCAGCCATCAGAAGGCTACTTTTCCAATACTATATCTACAGGTTTCCAAATATGTTACTTGACATTTCTGATTCATTTTGTGACTCACCACTTAATTCTATAAAACTTTGCACATGGGTATTAGTTCTCATTATAAAGAATTTATTTAAATAAAGTTTTGCTGTATTTTTTATAGAAACGCCACTTTACCTACAACGTTTCCAAAAATTGTGAAAATGAAATATTTTTTTATAAAACTTTACATAATCCCATTAATTTGCATTCTAAACAATTTATTTCAAGTGTTGTTGTATTTTTTATAGAAATATCACTTTACCTACAACATTATTTTTAAAAATTTGAAATTTTTAATATTTTTTGTTTTTCATAAAACTTTGCATAAGCTCATTAATTTTCATTCTGAATAATTTATTGTAATAAAGTTTTATTGTATTATTTGTAGAAATGTGTTTACCCACAACGTTATTTCAAAAATTTCGAAAAATTTAAATATTTTTTTATAAAATAATTTACATAAGCTCATTATTTTGCATTCTGAACCATTTATTTTAATAAAGTTTTGCTGTATTTTTTATAAACTTTACCTACAACGTTATTTTTAAAAATCCAAAATTTTTATTATTTTTTGTTTTTTATAAAACTTTGCACAAGCCCATTAATTTGCATTCTGAATAATTTATTCTAATAAAGTTTTATTGTATTATTTGTAGAAATATATTTACCCTCAATGTTATTTTCAAAATTTTCAAAAATTTAGAAATTTTTAATATTTTTTAATAAAATTTTACATAAATCTACTAATTTGTATTCTGAACAATTTATTTTCATAAAGTTTTGCTTTATTTTTTATAGAAATGTCACTTTACCTACAACGTTATTTTTAAAAATTTGAAATTTTTAATATTTTTTGTTTTTTATAAAACTTTGCAAAAGCCCATTAATTTGCATTCTGATTTATTTATTCTAATAAAGTTTTATTGTATTATTTATAGAAATGTATTTACCCAAAATGTTATTTTCAAAATTTTCAAAAATTTTGAAATTTTTAATATTTTTTAATAAAATTTTACATAAAACCATTAATTTGTATTCTGAATAATTTATTTTAATAAAGTTTAGTTGTATTCTTTCTAAAAATGCCACTTTACCTACAATGTTAATTTTAAAAATTTGAAATTTTTAATATCTTTTGTTTTTTATAAAACTTTGCATAAGTCCATTAATTTTCATTCTGAATAATTTATTCTAATAAAGTTTTATTGTATTATTTGTAGAAATGTGTTTAGCCCCAACGTTATTTTCAAAAATTTCGAAAATTTTAATAATTTTGTAAAAATTTGCATACATTTTTAATATTTTTTTATAAAAGTTTACATAATCCCATTAAATTGCATTCTGAACAATTTATTTTAATAAAGTTTTGCTGCATTTTTTATACAAATGTCACTTTACCTACAACGTTATTTTTAAAAATTCGAAATTTTTAATAATTTTTGTTTTTTATAAAACTTTCCATAATGCCATTAATTTGTATTCAGAATAATTTATTCTAATACATTTTTATTGTATTATTTGTAGAAATGTATTTACCCACAATATTATTTTCAAAATTTTCAAAAATTTCGAAATTTTAAATATTTTTTAATAAAATTTTACATAATCCCATTAATTTGTATTCTGAATAATTTATTTTAATAAAGTTTAGTTGTATTCTTTCTAAAAATGCCACTTTACCAACAACGTTATTTTTAAAAATTTGAAATTTTTAATATTTTTTATAAAATTGAGCAAAAGCCCATTAATTTGCATTCTGAATTATTTATTCTAATAAAGTTTTATTGTATTATTTATAGAAATGTATTTACACACAATGTTATTTTCAAAATTTTCAAAAAATTCGAAATTTTTAATATTTTTTAATAAAATTTTACATAAACCCATTAATTTGTATTTTGAATAATTTATTTTAATAAAGTTTTGCTGTATATTTTATACAAATGCCACTTTACTTACAACGTTATTTTTAAAAATTTGAAATTTTTAATATTTTTTGATTTTTATAAAACTTTGCATAAACCCATTAATTTGCATGCTGAACAATTTATTCTAATAAAGTTTTATTGTATTATTTGTAGAAATGTGAAATGTATTTACCCACAATGTTATTTTCAAAATTTTCAAAAATTTAGACATTTTTAATATTTTTTAATAAAATTTTACATAAACCCATTAATTTGTATTCTGAACAATTTATTTTCATAATAGTTTTGCTGTAATTTTTATAGAAATGCCACTTTACCTACAATGTTATTTTCAAAAATTTCGAAAATTTTAATAATTTGCATAAATTTTTAATATTTTTTTATAAAATTTTACATAATCCCATTAAATTGCATTCTTAACAATTTATTTTAATAAAGTTTTATTGTATGTTTTATAAAAATGTCACTTTACCTACAACGTTATTTTTAAAAAATCGAAATTTTTAATATTTTTTGTTTTTTATCAAACTTTGCAAAAGCCCATTAATTTGCATTCTGATTTATTTATTCTAATAAAGTTTTATTGTATTTTTTATATAAATGTATTTAACCAAAATGTTATTTTCAAAATTTTCAAAAATTTAGAAATTTTTAATATTTTTTTATAAAATTTTGCATAAGCCCATTAATTTGCATTCTGAACAATTTATTTTAATAAAGTTTTGTTGTATTTTGTATAGACGCGTCACTCTACCTACAACGTTATTTTTAAAAATTTTAAATTTTGTATTTTTTTTGTTTTTTTATAAAACTTTGCATATGCCCATTAATTTGTATTCAGAATAATTTATTCTAATAAATTTTTATTGTATTATTTGTAGAAATGTGTTTACCCACAACGTTATTTTCAAAAATTTCGAAAAATTTCAAATAATTTTGTAAAACTGCATAAATTTTAAATATTTTTTTATAAAATTTTACATAATCCCATTAAATTGCATTCTGAACAATTTATTTTAATAAAGTTTTGCTGTATTTTTTATAGAAATGTCACTTTACCTACAACGTTATTTTTAATAATTCGAAATTTTTAATATTTTTTGTTTTTTATAAAACTTTGCATAAGCCCATTAATTTCCATTCTGAACAGTTTAATTCTAATAAAGTTTTATTATATTATTTGTAGAAATGTGTTTACCCATAATGTTATTTTCAAAAATTTCGAAAAATTTTAATAATTTTGTAAAACTTTGCATAAATTTTTAATATTTTTTTATAAATTTTTACATAATCCCATTAAATTGCATTCTGAACAATTTATTTTAATAATATTTTGCTGTATTTTTTATAGAAAGGTCACTTTACCTACAACGTTATTTTTACAAAAAAATTTTTTTTTTTATTTATAAAACTTTGCATAAGTCCATTAATTTGCATTCTGAATAATTTATTCTAATAAAGTTTTATTGTATTATTTGTAGAAATGTGTTTACCCACAACGTTATTTTCAAAAATTTCGAAAAATTTCAAATAATTTTGTAAAACTGCATAAATTTTAAATATTTTTTTATAAAATTTTACATAATCCCATTAAATTACATTCTGAACAATTTATTTTAATAAAGTTTTGCTGTATTTTTTATAGAAATATCACTTTACCTACAACGTTATTTTTAATAATTCGAAATTTTTAATATTTTTTGTTTTTTATAAAACCTTGCATAAGACCATTAATTTGTATTCAGAATAATTTATTCTAATAAAGTTTTATTGTATTATTTGTATAAATGTATTTACCCACAATGTTATTTTCAAAATTTTCAAAAATTTAGAAATTTTTAATATTTTTTTCTAAAATTTCACATAAACCCATTAATTTATATTCTGAATAATTTATTTTAATAAAGTTTTGTTGCACTATTTTTAGAAATGTCACTTTACCAACAAAGTTATTTTTAAAAATTTGAAATTTTTAATATTTTTTTTGTTTTTTTATAAAACTTTGCATAAGCCCATTAATTTGTATTCAGAATAATTTATTCTAATAAAGTTTTATTGTATTATTTGTAGAAATGTATTAACCCACAATGTTATTTTCAAAATTTTCAAAAATTTTGAAATTTTTAATATTTTTTAATAAAATTTTACATAAGCCCATTAATTTGCATTCTGAACAATTTATTTTAATAAAGTTTTATTGTATTATTTATAGAAATGTGTTTACCTACAATGTTATTTTCAAAATTTTCAAAAATTTAGAAATTTTTAATATTTTTTTATAAAATTTTACATGAGCCCATTAATTTGTATTATGAATCATTTATTTTAATAAAGTTTAGTTGTATTCTCTCTAAAAATGCCACTTTACCTACAACGTTATTTTTAAAAATTTGAAATTTTTAATTTTAATTTTTTTTTATAAAACTTTGTATAAGCCCATTAATTTGAATTCTGAATAATTTATTCTAATAAAGTTTTATTGTATTATTTGTAGAAATGTATTTACCCACAATATTATTTTCAAAAATTTCGAAATTTTTAATATTTTTTTATAAAATTTTGCATACGCCCATTAATTTGCATTCTGAACAATTTATTTAAATAAAGTTTTGCTGTATTTTTTATAGAAAAGTCACTTTATCTACAACGTTATTTTTAAAAAATTGAAATTTTGAATTTTTTTTTATAAAACTTTGCATAACTCCATTAATTTGCATTCTGAACAACTTTTTTAATAAAGTTTTGCTGTATTTTTGATAGAAATGTCACTTTACCTACAACGTTATTTCCAAAAATTTTGAAAATTATATTGTTTTTATATCTATATATATATATATATATATATATACATATATATATATATATATATATATATATATACATATATATATATATATATATATATATATATATATACATATATATATATATATATATATATATATATATATATATATACATATATATATATATATATATATATATATATATATATATATATACATTTTTGATTCACACTTCTAATGTTTCACTTTGATATTTCTGTTTTTGTTAATGGTTCGCCCAACTAAATTACTTTTATTAATCAATGTTCGTTAAGTTCAAAGGTAAACCTCAGAATAGTCAGTTTACACGTCAACATTTGTGTCATTTCTAATTTTGATTCACACTTCTAATGTTTCACTTTGATATTTCTGTTTTCAAGATTACCTTCATTAATCATCAATGTTTGTTAAGCTCAAGAGCAAACCTCGCTTCACACTAGTTGCTTACCACAAGTCAACATATCTGTCATTTCTAATTTTGATTCACACTTCTGATGTTTCACTTTGATATTTCTGTTTTTATTAATGTTTCACCCCAACAAGATTACTCTTATTAATCATCAATGTTTGTTAAGTTCAAGAGCAAACCTCAGAATTGTTCCTTTGCACTAGTTGCTTACCACAACTCAACATTTGTGTCATTTCGAGTTTTGATTCACACTTCTTATGTTTCACTTTGATATTTCTATTTCACCCACAATGATTAGATTTATTAACCAATGTTCGTTAAGTTCAATATTAATCCCCATAATGATCTTCACTTATTAAATATGCTTTGTTATGATATTTCTGTTTAATCCATAAAGATTAGATTTATTAAACAATGTTTGTTAAGTTCAATATTAAACCTATTTAACCCACAAAGATTAGATTTATTAAACAATGTTCGTTAAGTTCAACATTAAACCTCATAATGATCCTCACTTATTAAATATGTTTTATTTTGATATTTCTGTTTAATCCACAAAGATTAGATTTATTAAACAATGTTTATTAAGTTCAATAGTAAACCTATTTCACCCACAAAGATTAGATTAATTAAACAATGTTCGTTAAGTTCAACATTAAACCTCATAATGATCCTCACTTATTAAATATGTTTTATTTTGATATTTCTGTTTAATCCACAAAGATTAAATTTATTAAACAATATTTGTTAAGTTCAATAGTAAACCTATTTCGCCCACAAAGATTAGATTTATTAAACAATGTTCATTTAATGTTCAATATTAAACCCACCAGAATGATCGCTTTACAACAGTCACTTACCACAAGTCAGCATCCTTGCTGCTGATGAAGATCCAAGTTTCTGACTGGTGATTGTCCTCAGTTTCAATCACACTTTTAATAGCTGATCCTACCAGTCCTGTGCCTCCAGTCACCAAAATCACACTACTCTCCATCATTGCAACAATTTTTAACCTGCAACCCACAAATCCTGTACACATCAACAATTTAGTAGCAAGGTTAATTATTAATACATACAGCTGTTATACACGTACACATTCAGATTGATAATGAACTGAAAAATGTAATTTTAATCACGTAGTAAATGTAAGATTATTTTTGTAGGTTATATTTATATTTACAGTTTGATTCACCATCATCCATCATGGCGATGCAGGCTCGTATTTAGGATGTCTGGGGTGGGTTTAGGTTTAAATATTTAAGAGCTATAAGTTTAAAATTTGTAAAATTTATGTTTTAAAATAAAAGTATTTTTTAAAATTCTTGTCTCAAAAACTAACTTGAACTTTTGAAGATATTAAATATAATATCCGATATACAATTATTCAATCAAATATTGGTTTCATTGTATTATTCTAGCTGTGCAAGTTGGGGAAAATATTGCTAATAATAGGGATCATGTGTAATATTAGGTACGAACATAAATCTGCCATTCGATATACAAAAAAAGTTGTGTCACCTCATAAAACATCTGATATACAATTATACAATCAAATATTGCTCTCGTTGCATTGTTCTAGCTGTGCTAGTTGGGGAAAATGTTACAAACAATAGGTATCATGTGAAACATTAAGAACGAACATAAATCTGGCATGGGATGCACAATAAAGGATACTTGCCACCCCATAAAACATCAGATACACAATTATTCAATTAAATATTGTTCTCATTGCATTCTTCTAGCTGTGACATTTGGGGAAAAAGTTACAAACAATAGGTATCATATGAAACATTAAGAACGAACATAAATCTGGCATGGGATGCACAATAAAGGATATTCGCCACCCCATAAAACATCAGATATACAATTATTCTATCAAATATTGCTCTTATTGCATTGTTCTAGCTGTGACATTTGGAGAAAAAGTTACAAACAATAGATATCATATGAAACATTAAGAACGAACATAAATCTGGCATGGGATGGACAATAAAGGATATTTGCCACCCCATAAAACATCAGATATACAATTATTCAATTAAATATTGCTTTCAATGTATTATTCTAGCTGTTCTAGTTGGGGAGAACATTTCAAACAATAGGTATCATGTGTAATATTAAGAACGAACACAAATCTGGCATTCGATATACAAAAAAGGTAGTTCGCCCCATTATAAAGCATGAGAAATACAACCACATCGATGTTATTTATTTAGTAGAATATATTTGGTTTATTTTTCCTTACAATATAAAAGTCTATAATAAAAAAGAACAGACAATAAAAAAAAATACAGTATAAATCAGCTAGGAGGAATATGAGAAATATAATATAATTTTACAAGCAAAAGGCACTTAAAATCTAAGGAATGTTTTAAATTAAAAAAATCCCTACGTCCGGAGAAACAAACAAAAAATGCATCTAGAAAATAGACGCATGTACAAAAAACATCCCACTGCACGCATGCGCGGGGTTGCGTTAATAAACAAGACCGAACAAGTTAAGAAACAATTCAACAATCTTAACCGCCTGTCGTACACACAAAAAATCAACAAGAAAAACCTCGAATATCGATCACAATAACGTGCAAATAAATAATAAAACAGACGAAAGAAGAGAAAGGGAGAGAAAGAGAAAGATATTTTAAAAGTAACCCTAAAAACTTACAATATAAAAAGTAATATTCGTTATTATTAAATTTTAATGAAAAAAGCTCATCTACACATAAAATATATAATAAAAATCACGTTGAGGGGGCGAGCCCCGAACTCTTTATCTGATATATAAAGTTTCTCATCATCACAATCACACTCTTAGTATAGTATATAATATACACATTTATTTTTTGTTTGTTAATTTTTTTTTAAACCTGCTATCACGTTACTAACACCCTATTGCCACTCTAACAGTGCTTTGCCGCATTGAAATAACTAAACGCTCACACACCCTGTACACTTGAATAAATCTATATAATATTTATAGGTGGTTTTGTTTTTTTTTTATAATCACGCACTCGTTTTTAAAAATAGTTAGTTAAAGGGATTTATTTTTTAAAGAAGATAAAACAGCCCAACATATTGTTAATAGTAATTATATATATATAACAGCACAGCTCCTAAAAAAAAAAACACGTTCGTTTTGTTTTTGCCTAATACCTAAATATTTACACCGCACCTACGGCCGACGCAGAATCAATCGCACAACTAGAATATGCTCAACATATTAAATATTTTTTTTTGTAAGTGGGAAGGGTTTAAAGCTGCACCAATTTGAATCGATTGATCGTTGTATATATTAAATATATATATAATATTGCGGGATTCTGACTGCCGGATTGTATTCTCGCTTTTTTCGTTTTGTTTTTGATTATATTCGGTTATTTTTTATATCTATTTGCATTTATATAAAAAATATAGGTAGTGTGCGTTGCGGGTGTTTAAAACGACGTGGTGCTGACGCTCCGGTTTACCTTTTTACCGATCAAGCGGGAGGAATACCTAGGCACATTGCTCAGCTTCGTCTCGGGCGCTATGGACTTTATGCATTTTGCAGCCTCCACCAGCTGCTTGGAGAGGATTTCGTTTTTCACGCGCTCCGCGTGCAGCTCGCGGTGCAGCTGCGCCTTTGATTTGCTGCCCACGGGTGAGAGGGCTTTGTGTTGTAAAATCTGAAACACACAATACATTAGGTTACTTACTACATACATTGTTAGTTCTGACTTCATTTAAAGTATGAGATAAATGTATAATGTAAAAGGTAGGAGTATAAACTAAGAGGCAGCACTGTAAAGTAGACGGTAGGAGGAGTGGGACTCGAAACCACATCTCCTGCTTTCATCAATTCGTTCATCTTTATAGTCAAATAATTTTTTAGATTACTTATGTTTTTTTTAATTATTAGTGATATAATTTAAGTGTAATTAATAGTGCGCAAGCGTAAATTGATTGTTCGAGTAGTGCGCAGGCGTAAATTGATTGTTCAAGTAGTGCGCAGCCGCACATTTATAATGCCAGAATTCGATAGTCGACTCAATAATTACCTGTATCGCTGATGGTCGCATCGCGGGGTCGGGGTGGATCATGGACCTGGCAAGGTCCAGGAAGTCGCGGTGTAGGGGGCGGGGCAGCGGGGGTAACTCGCCCCTGCGCAATTTGTGCCAATCTTCGCCATTCTTGGGCAGCGCACCGGCACCCGCCGCCTCCAGCACTGTAAGGCCCAGGGCGAAAATGTCCGCCTTCGCGAGATGCGTGTAGTCCTCTTCTAAAATCTCCTTTGGCAGGTACCTGCAGTCTCCTTCTTCCACCTAGAATGAAATAATAATAATATTCATATATCAAGGATCAAAATGGTAAATACAAAAAATCTACTAAATCCGATTTTTTAAACTTTTTTAAAACCTACTATCAACTCCTACTGATCATAGTATGCTACCGACTTTTTGACATTTGACTTTTATGACATTTTTGATTTTTTTAAAATCTTTTTGACTTATTTTTTTTAACTTTTTTGACATTTTAAACTTTTTGGCAATTTTAACATTTTTGACATTTTAGACTTTTTTTTGGCAATTTTAACATTTTTGACTTTTTTGGCAATTTTAACATTTTTGACATTTTTGACTTTTTTGGCAATTTTTAACATTTTTGAAATTATTTTTTTTTAACTTATTTTGAAATTTTTTACACTTTTGAGATTTTGACATTTTCCCGTATTGAAATTTTGACATATCAACATTCTGACATATTTACATTTTAGAAATTTGACATATTTACATTTAGGTATTTTAATTTTTCACATTTTCAAATTTTTATTTGTCGGAATGTCGAAACGTGAAAGTGTCAAGATATCAAAAATGTCATAACGTTGATTTTTTTTGACTTTTTTGACAATTTTAACATTTTTGGCATTTATTTTTTTAACTTATTTTGACTTTTTTTGAAATTTTTGACACTTTTGAGATTTTGACATTTTCCCGTGTTGACATTTCAACATTTTAGCATTCTGACATTTTTAAATTTTGGAATTTTGACATATTTACATTTTGAAATTTTAACATATTTACATTTTGGAATTTTGACATATTTATATTTAAGTATTTCAATTTTTGTATTTTCATTTTTCACATTTTCAAATTTTTATTTGTCAGAATGCCAAAAAGTCAAAATGTCGAAACGTGAAAATGTCATAACGTTGATTTTTTTTTTACTTTTTTGGCATTTATTTTGACTTTTTTGAAATTTTTGACACTTTTGAGATTTTGTCATTTTCCCATATTGTCATTTTGACATATCAACATTCTGACATATTTACATTTTGGAATTGTGACATATTCACATTTAGGTATTTTCATTTTTCACATTTTCAAATTTTTATTTGTCAGAATGTCGAAACGTGAAAATGTCAAGATCTCAAAAATGTCATAACGTTGATTTTTTTTATTACTTTTTTGACAATTTTAACTTTTTTGGCATTTATTTTTTTAACTTATTTTGACTTTTTTTGAAATTTTTGACACTTTTGAGATTTTGACATTTTCCCGTGTTGACATTTTGACATTTCAACATTTTAGCAGTCTGACATTTTTAAATTTTGGAATTTTGACATATTTACATTTTGATATTTTGACATATTTATTGATTTTTTTTTTACTTTTTGACAATTTTAACATTTTTGGCATTTATTTTGACTTTTTTGACTTTTTTAAAATTTTTGAGATTTTGACATTTTCCCGTATTGACATTTTGACATATTTACATTTTGGAATTGTGACATATTTACATTTAGGTATTTTAATTTTTCACATTTTCAAATTTTTATTTGTCAAAATGTCGAAACGTGAAAATGTCAAGATATCAAAAATGTCATAACGTTGATTTTTTTTTACTTTTTTGACAATTTTAACATTTATTATTTTTTTTTACTTATTTTGAAATTTTTAACACTTTTGAGATTTTGACATTTTAACATATCAACATTCTGACATATTTACATTTATGTATTTTCATTTTTCACATGTTCAAATTTTTACTTGTCAGAATGTCAAAACGTGAAAATGTCAAGATATCAAAAATGTCATAAAATTTACTTTTTTGACAATTTTAACATTTTTGGCATTTATTTTTTTAACTTATTTTGACATTTTTGACATTTTTCCGTGTTGACATTTTGACATTTTAACTTTCTGACATTTTTAAATTTTGACATATATACATTTTGGAATTTTGACATAACATTTTTGATTTTGTTGACTTTTTGTAATGTTTGAGATTTTGAGATTTTCCCGTGTTGACATTTTGACATTTCAACATTTTAGCATTCTGACATTTTTAAATTTTGGAATTTTGACATATTTACATTTTGGAATTTTGACATATTTATATTTAAGTATTTTAATTTATCACATTTTCAATTTTCGTATTTTCATTTTTCACATTTTCAAATTTTATTTCTCAGAATGCCAAAAAGTCAAAATGTCGAAACGTGAAAATGTCAAGATATCAAAAATGTCATAACGTTGATTTTTTTTTGACTTTTATGACAATTTTAACATTTTTGGCATTTATTTTGACTTTTTTGAAATTTTTGACACTTTCGAGATTTTGACATTTTCCCGTATTGACATTTGGACATATCAACATTCTGACATTTTGGAATTTTGACATATTTACATTTAGGTATTTTCATTTTTCGCATGTTTATTTTCACATTTTCAAATTTTTATTTGTCAGAATGTCGAAACGTGAAAATGTCAAGATATCAAAAATGTCATAACGTTGATTTTTTGGACTTTTTGACAATTTTAATATTTTTGTCATTTTTTTTTTTAACTTATTTTGACTTTTTTGAAATTTTTGACTCTTTTGAGATTTTGACATTTTGACATATCAACATTCTGACATATTTACATTTTGGAATTGTGACATATTTACATTTTGGTATTTTAATTTTTCACATGTTTATTTTCACATTTTCAAATTTTTACTTGTCAGAATGTCGAAACGTGAAAATGTCAAGATCTCAATCAATGTCATAATGTTGATTTTTTTGGACATTTTTGACAATTTTCACATTTTTGGCATTTATTCTTTTGACTTTATTGAACTTTTTGACACTTTTGAGATTTTGACATTTTCCCGTATTGACATTTTGACATTTCAACATTTTTAAATTTTGGAATTTTGACATATTTACATTTTGGAATTTTGACATATTTATATTTAGGTATTTTAATTTTTAATATTTTCTATTTTCGTATTTTCATTTTTCACATTTTCAAATTTTTATTTGTCAGAATGCCAAAAAGTCAAAATGTCGAAACGTCAAAATGTCAAAACGTTGACTTTCTTTTGGCATTTTTGATTTTGTTGACATTTTGAAATGTTTGACATTTTCACGTTTTGACATTTTTTACTTTTTTCTTCTTAATTTGACTTTTTTTATACACTTTTTTGAAATTTTTTACTTTTTGAAATGTTTGAGATTTTAACGTTTTGACATTTTAACTTTTTTGAACGTTCTTTGACATCTTTTATTTTATTTTTCACATTTTTGACATTTTTTATTTTATTTTTCACTTTTTTGACATTTTTTACTTTTGGTAGATTTTGACAATTTTAACATATTTCACTTTATTTAATCATTTTATTTTAACACTTTTGAGATTTTGACATTTTCCCGTATTATCATTTTGACATTTCAACATTTTAGCATTCTGACATTTTAGAATTTTGACATATTTACATTTAGGTATTTTAATTTTTCACATATTTATTTTGCACATTTTCATTTTTCCATATTTTCATTTATATTTTTCATATTTTCATTTTTCACATTTTCAAAGTTTCATTTTTCACATTTTCAAATTTTTATTTGTCAGAATGCCAAAAAGTCATAATGTCAAAATCTCAAAAATGTCAAAACTTTTTCATGCCATTTTTGATTTTGTTGCCTTTTTGAAATGTTTGACATTTTAACTGTTTTTTTTACATTTCTTACTTCTTTTAGACCTTTTTGACAATATTAACACTTTTGACTTTATTTTGCTTTTTTTTTAAACTTATTTTGACTTTTCAGAATGCCAAAAAGTAAAAATGTCGAAACGTGAAAATCTCAAAAATATCAAAACGTTGACTTTATTTTGACATTTTTGATTTTGTTGACTTTTTGAAATGTTTGAGATTTTCACCTTTTGACATTTTTGACTTTTCTCTTCTTAATTTGACTTTTTGTATTTACTTTTTTGAAATTTTTGACTTTTTGAAATGTTTGAGATTTTCACGTTTTGACATTTTAACTTGTTTGGCCTTTTTTTTAACTTTTTTAAAATTATTTTTCACTTTTTATACGACATTTTTGACTTGAAAAAAAAAAAGGCCAAAAAAGTTAAAATGTCAAAACGTGAAAATCTCAAATATTACAAAAAGTCAAAAAAATCAAAAATGTCAAAATAATGTCAACGTTTTGACATTTTTGAGATTGACTTTTTGGCATTCTAACAAATAAATATTTGAAAAATGAAAATGTGAAAAATAAATATGTGAAAAATGAAAATTCCAAAATGTAAATATGGCAAAATTCCAAAATTTCAGAATGCTAAAATGTTGAAATGTCAAAATGTCAACACGGGAAAAGTCAAAAATTAAAATGTGAAAAATGAAAATGTGGAAAAATTAAAATGTGAAAAATGAAAATTCCAAAATGTCAAAATTCTAAAATGTAAATATGTCAAAATTTCAAAATGTAAATATGTCAAAATTCCAAAATGTAAATATGTCAAAATTTCAAAATGTAAATATGTCAAAATTCCAAAATGTAAATATGTCAACACGGGAAAATGTCAAAATGTCAAAAGTCAAAAATTAAATAAAAAAGTCAAATTTAGTTTAAAAAAAAATTGTCAAAATAAAGTCCAAAATAAAAATATGAAAAATGAAAATGTGGAAAAATTAAAATGTGAAAAATGAAAATACCTAGTGTCAAAAATTTCAAAATAAAGTCCAAAATGTTAAAATTGTCAAAAAAGTCTAAAACAAGTAAAAAATGTCAAAAAATTTCGACTTTTTGGCATTCTGAAAATGAAAATACCTAAATGTAAATATGTCAACATTCCAAAATGTCAACACAGGAAAATGTCAAAATCTCAAAAGTTTTTTTAAAAAAAGCAAAATAAAGTCAAAAGTGTTAAAATTGTCAAAATAGTCTAAAAGAAGTAAAAAATGTCAAAAAAGTCTAAAACAAGTAAAAAATGTCAAAAAAGTCTAAATCAAGTAAAAAATGTCAAAAAAGTTAAAATGTCAAGCATTTGAAAGTCAACAAAATCAAAAATGGCAAGAAAAAGTTTTGACATTTTTGAGATTTTGACATTCTGACAAATAAAAATTTGAAAATGAGAAAAATGAAAATTTGAAAATGTGAAAAATGACAATGAATGAAAAATAAAAATGAAAATATGGAAAAATAAAAATGTGTAAAATAAATATGTGAAAAATGAAAATGAAAAGTCAAAATGTCAACACGGGAAAATGTGAAAAATAAAAATGTGAAAAATGAAAATGTGGAAAAATGAAAATGTGAATAATTAAAATACATAAATGTAAATATGTCAAAATTTCAAAATGTAAATATGTCAACACGGGAAAATGTCAAAATGTCAAGTCAAAAATTTAAAAAAAAAGTCAAATTTAGTTTTTAAAAAAATTGTCAAAATAAAGTCCAAAATAAAAATGTGAAAAATGAAAATGTGGAAAAATGAAAATGTGAAAAATAAATATGTGAAAAATTAAAATACCTAGTGTCAAAAATGTCAAAATAAGTTTAAAAAAAAAAGTCAAAATAAGGTCAAAAATTGTCAAAAAATAATCTAAAAGTAAAAAATGTTTTTTGGCATTTTTGAGATTTTGACATTATCACGTTTAGACATTTTGACTTTTTGGCATTCTGAAAATGAAAATACCTAAATGTAAATATGTCAAAAGTCCAAAATGTCAAAATGTCAACACAGGAAAATGTCAAAATCTCAAGTGTCAAAAAAGTCTAAAAGAAGAAAAAATGTCAAAAAGTTAAAATGTCAACCGTGAAAATCTCAAACATTTCAAAAAGTCAACAAAATCAAAAATGTCAAAAAAAAGTCAACGTTTTCACATTTTTGAGATTTTGACATTTTTGAGTTTTGACATTTTCACGTTTTGACATTTTGACATTTTGGCATTTTGACAAATAAAAATTTGAAAATGTGAAAAAATTAAAAGGCGAAAAATGAAAATAAATAAATGTAAATATGTCAAAATAACAACATGGGAAAATGTCAAAATAAAGTCCAAAATGTTAAAATTGTCAGAAAAGTGTAGAAGTAAAAAAAATTAAAAAAAGGTCAAAAAAGTTAAAATGTCAAGACGTGTAAATCTCAAACATTTCAAAAAAGTCAAAAAAAGGTCAAATTAAAAAGAAAACAGTCAAAAATGTTAAAATGTTAAGACGTGAAAATCTCAAACATTTCAAAAAAGTAAAAAAAACGTCAAATTAAAAAGAAAAAAGTCAAAAATGTCTCAAAAAGTCAACCTAATTAAAAATGTCAAAAAAAGTCAACATTTTGATATTTTTGAGACTTTGACATTTTCACATTGACATTTTGGCATTCTGACAAATAAAAATTTGAAAATGTTAAAAATTAAAATGTGAAAAATTAAAATAACTAAATGTAAATATGTCAAATTGCTAAAATATTGAAATGTCAAAATGTCAAAATTTCAAGTGTCAAAAATTTCAAAATAAATCAGAATAAGTTTTTAAAAAAGGCAAAATAAAGTCAAAAGTGTTAAAATTGTCAAAAAAAGTCTAAAAGAAGTAAAAATTGTCAAAAAAGTTAAAATGTCAAAAGGTGAAAATCTCAAACATTCAAAAAGTCAACAAAATCAAAAATGGCAAGAAAAAGTCAACGTTTTGACATTTTTGAGAATTTGACATTATGCCCATTTGGCATTCTGACAAATAAAAATTTGAAAATGTGAAAAATTAAAATTTGAAAATGTGAAAAATGAAAATATGAAAAATAAAAATATGGAAAAATGAAAACGTGTAAAATATATATGTGAAAAATGAAAATACCTAAATGTAAATATGTCAAAATTCTAAAATGTTGAAATGTCAAAATGATAATACGGGAAAATGTTGAAATGTCAAAATGATAATACGGGAAAATGTCAAAATCTGAAGTGTCAAAATAAAATAACTAAATAAAGTCAAATATGTTAAAATTGTCAAAATAGTCAAAAATGGCAAAAAAATGAAAAATAAAATAAAAAAAACGTTCAAAAAAGTTAAAATGCAAAACGTGAAAATCTCAAACACTACAAAAAGTAAAAAAAATGTCAAAAAAGTCAAAAATGTAAAAATTGTGAAAAAAAATTGTCTAAAAAGTAAAAAATTTCCAATAAAAAGTTTTAAAAAAATCTAAAATGTCGAATAAAAAGTAAAAAATAATAAAAAAAATGTAAAAAAAAGTCAAAAATGTTGAAAATGTTAAGTCAAAAAGGTAACAAAAATTTAAAAAGCACGACATTATTGAGAAATCTTCTGTTTTAGTGTACCGATTTTGCTCAAATTTTCACAGGGTCGTCCGAGCGCGGGCTCTCAGCGAAAATGTTAAAATTGGTCAAAAAAGTTAAAATTTCTAAACGTGACAATCTCAAACATTTCAAAAAAGTAAAAAAAGTCTAATTAAGAAGAAAAAAGTCAAACAAAATAAAAAATATTAGACTAGGTATAAAAATTAAAGGTCAAAATAAAGTCCAAAATGTTAAAATTGTCAACAAAGTCTAAAATAAGTAAAAAATGTAAAAAAAATATCTAAAAGAAGTAAAAAATTAAGTAAAAGTAAAAAAAAAAAATGTCAAAAATGTAAAAATTGTCTAAAAAGTAAAAAATGTCCAACAAAAAGTTTTACGACACACACAGACTTTGCAAAATCGGGTTTATTTCGTCAATTTTAGGCATAAAACGTAACAAAAATGCCAAAAAGTCAAAATGTCAAAAATGACAGAAATTTCAAAAAAATCAAAATTATCAAAAGTCACGCCTTCACGTTTTTAACCAAGATTATGGAAATATGTGATAACCTTCCTTTACATCAGTGATGTATTCAGAAAGTAAAAATACTGGTATCAATATAAGTAACAGTTGTCATACCTGTGGGTTGCTAAGTGAGGTGACATGTCCCAAATCACCAATCTTATAAGTAATCTCCTCCTCAATCTGTGACATCTCATCCAAATCCTCAAACCCATCATCAGCCGAATCGTAGTTTGTGTGCATCTGCAACCTCTTCTCGATGCTTATGAAAATATTGCCTGGTTTGATATCCATATGCACCAGGCCTTCCGAGTGGATGTACCTCAAACCCTCAGCTACATGCAACAGCAATCGACGTAGCTCTGAGGTGCTAAGCGCCTCTTGAACGATTTTATCAGAGAGAGCGCCCATGTTGCAGTACTCATTCTGGATGATCATGTGGTTGTCCTCAGCCCATGCTGAGTAGTAGCGAACAACATGCTGGTGTTTGCCTAGAACTGCATGTGCATACACCTCATTAAGGGCTGTCTTCTCAAGAATGCTGCCTGCTACAGGCCGCGTGGATTTTTTAACGGCGTACAGGCAACCATCGAGGCGGTTGATGCACTTGTAGACGGAGCCGAACTGCCCGGTGCCAATCAGCTCCACTTCTAGGAATTCTTGGTGGTATCTGGATATGTTGCTTTCCTAAAAAAAATAATAAAAAAAATATTAGACTAGGTATAAAAATATTAATTAGATTAGGTATAAAAATATTAGACTAGGTATAAAAATATTAGACTAGGTATAAAAATATTAGATTAGGTATAAAAATATTAGACTAGGTATAAAAATATTAGACTAGGTATAAAAATATTAGACTAGGTATAAAAATATTAGATTAGGTATAAAAATATTAGATTAGGTATCAAAATATTAGACTAGGTATAAAAATATTAGACTAGGTATAAAAATAAAATGTCAAAATAAAGACCAAAATGTTGAAATTGTCAAAAAAGTCTAAAATAAGTAAAAAATGTCAAAAAAAAGGTCAAGAAAGTTAAAATGTCAAAACGTGAAAATCTCAAACATTTCAAAAAGGTAAAAAAAAGTCAAATTAAGAAGAAAAAAAGTAAAAAAAATAAAAAATATTAGACTAGGTATAAAAATAAAATGTCAAAATAAAGTCCAAAATGTTGAAATTGCCAAAAAAGTCTAAAATAAGTAAAAAATGTCAAAAAAAGGTCAAAAAAGTTAAAATGTCAAAACGTGAAAATCTCAAACATTTCAAAAAGGTAAAAAAAAGTCAAATTAAGAAGAAAAAAAGTAAAAAAAATAAAAAATTTTAGACTAGGTATAAAAATAAAATTCAAAATAAAGTCCAAAATGTTGAAATTGTCAAAAAAGTCCAAAATAAGTAAAAAATGTCAAAAAAAAAGGTCAAAAAAGTTAAAATGTCAAAACGTGAAAATCTCAAACATTTCAAAAAGGTAAAAAAAAAAGTCAAATTAAGAAGAAAAAAGTAAAAAAAATAAAAAATATTAGACTAGGTATAAAAATAAAATGTCAAAATAAAGTCCAAAATGTTGAAATTGTCAAAAAAGTCTAAAATAAGTAAAAAATGTCAAAAAAAAAAGGTCAAAAAAGGTAAAATGTCAAAACGTGAAAATCTCAAACATTTCAAAAAGGTAAAAAAAAAAGTCAAATTAAGAAGAAAAAAAGTAAAAAAAATAAAAAATATTAGACTAGGTATAAAAATAAAATGTCAAAATAAAGACCAAAATATTGAAATTGTCAAAAAAGTCTAAAATAAGTAAAAAATGTCAAAAAAAAAGGTAAAAAAAGTTAAAATGTCAAAACGTGAAAATCTCAAACATTTCAAAAAGGTAAAAAAAAGTCAAATTAAGAAGAAAAAAGTAAAAAAAATAAAAAATATTAGACTAGGTATAAAAATAAAATGTCAAAATAAAGTCCAAAATGTTGAAATTGTCAAAAAAGTCTAAAATAAGTAAAAAATGTCAAAAAAAGGTCAAAAAAGTTAAAATGTCAAAACGTGAAAATCTCAAACATTTCAAAAAGGTAAAAAAAGTCAAATTAAGAAGAAAAAAGTAAAAAAAATAAAAAATATTAGACTAGGTATAAAAATAAAATGTCAAAATAAAGTCCAAAATGTTAAAATTGTCAAAAAAGTCTAAAATTAGTAAAAAATGTCAAAAAAAGGTCAAAAAAGTTAAAATGTCAAAATGTGAAAATCTCAAACATTTCAAAAAGGTAAAAAAAAGTCAAATTAAGAAGAAAAAAGTAAAAAAATAAAAAATATTAGACTAGGTATAAAAATAAAATGTCAAAATAAAGTCCAAAATGTTGAAATTGTCAAAAAAGTCTAAAATAAGTAAAAAATGTCAAAAAAAAGGTCAAAAAAGTTAAAATGTCAAAACGTGAAAATCTCAAACATTTCAAAAGGTTAAAAAAAAGTCAAATTAAGAAGAAAAAAGTAAAAAAAAAATAAAAAATATTAGACTAGGTATAAAAATAAAATGTCAAAATAAAGACCAAAATATTGAAATTGTCAAAAAAGTCTAAAATAAGTAAAAAATGACAAAAAAAAGGTCAAAAAAGTTAAAATGTCAAAACGTGAAAATCTCAAACATTTCAAAAAGGTAAAAAAAAGTCAAATTAAGAAGAAAAAAGTAAAAAAAATAAAAAAATATTAGACTAGGTATAAAAATAAAATGTCAAAATAAAGTCCAAAATGTTGAAATTGTCAAAAAAGTCCAAAATAAGTAAAAAATGTCAAAAAAGTTAAAATGTCAAAACGTGAAAATCACAAACATTTCAAAAAGGTAAAAAAAAGTCAAATTAAGAAGAAAAAAGTAAAAAAATAAAAAATATTAGACTAGGTATAAAAATAAAATGTCAAAATAAAGACCAAAATGTTGAAATTGTCAAAAAAAGTCTAAAATAAGTAAAAAATGTCAAAAAAAAGGTCAAAAAAGTTAAAATGTCAAAACGTGAAAATCTCAAACATTTCAAAAAGGTAAAAAAAAAGTCAAATTAGGAAAAAAAGTAAAAAAAATAAAAAATATTAGACTAGGTATAAAAATAAAATGTCAAAATAAAGTCCAAAATGTTGAAATTGTCAAAAAAGTCTAAAATAAGTAAAAAATGTCAAAAAAAGGTAAAAAAGTTAAAATGTCCAAACGTGAAAATCTCAAACATTTCAAAAAGGTAAAAAAAAGTCAAATTAAGAAGAAAAAAGTAAAAAAAAATAAAAAATATTAGACTAGGTATAAAAATAAAATGTCAAAATAAAGTCCAAAATATTGAAATTGTCAAAAAAAGTCTAAAATTAGTAAAAAATGTCAAAAAAAGGTCAAAAAAGTTAAAATGTCAAAATGTGAAAATGTCAAACATTTCAAAAAGGTAAAAAAAAGTCAAATTAAGAAGAAAAAAAGTAAAAAAAATAAAAAATATTAGACTAGGTATAAAAATAAAATGTCAAAATAAAGTCCAAAATGTTGAAATTGTCAAAAAAGTCCAAAATAAGTAAAAAATGTCAAAAGAAAAGTCAAAAAAGTTAAAATGTCAAAAGGTGAAAATCTCAAACATTTCAAAAAGGTAAAAAAAAGTCAAATTAAGAAGAAAAAAGTAAAAAAAATAAAAAATATTAGACTAGGTATAAAAATAAAATGTCAAAATAAAGACCAAAATATTGAAATTGTCAAAAAAGTCTAAAATAAGTAAAAAATGTCAAAAAAAAAGGTCAAAAAAGTTAAAATGTCAAAACGTGAAAATCTCAAACATTTCAAAAAGGTAAAAAAAAAGTCAAATTAAGAAGAAAAAAGTAAAAAAAATAAAAAATATTAGACTAGGTATAAAAATAAAATGTCAAAATAAAGTCCAAAATGTTGAAATTGTCAAAAAAGTCTAAAATAAGTAAAAAATGTCAAAAAAAAGGTCAAAAAAGTTAAAATGTCAAAACGTGAAAATCTCAAACATTTCAAAAAGGTAACAAAAAGTCAAATTAAGAAGAAAAAAGTAAAAAAAATAAAAAATATTAAGACTAGGTATAAAAATTAAATGTCAAATAAAGTCCAAAATGTTGAAATTGTCAAAAAAGTCTAAAATAAGTAAAAAATGTCAAAAAAAGGTCAAAAAAGTTAAAATGTCAAAACGTGAAAATCTCAAACATTTCAAAAAGGTAAAAAAAAGTCAAATTAAGAAGAAAAAAGTAAAAAAAAATAAAAAATATTAGACTAGGTATAAAAATAAAATGTCAAAATAAAGTCCAAAATGTTGAAATTGTCAAAAAAGTCCAAAATAAGTAAAAAATGTCAAAAAAAAAGGTCAAAAAAGTTAAAATGTCAAAACGTGAAAATCTCAAACATTTCAAAAAGGTAAAAAAAAAGTCAAATTAAGAAGAAAAAAGTAAAAAAAATAAAAAATATTAGACTAGGTATAAAAATAAAATGTCAAAATAAAGTCCAAAATGTTGAAATTGTCAAAAAAGTCTAAAATAAGTAAAAAATGTCAAAAAAAGGTCAAAAAAGTTAAAATGTCAAAACGTGAAAATCTCAAACATTTCAAAAAGGTAAAAAAAAGTCAAATTAAGACGAAAAAAGTAAAAAAAATAAAAAATATTAGACTAGGTATAAAAATAAAATGTCAAAATAAAGTCCAAAATGTTGAAATTGTCAAAAAAGTCTAAAACAAGTGAAAAATGTCAAAACGTGAAAATCTAAGACATTTCAAAAAGTCAAAAATGTCGAAAAAAAAGTCAACGTTTTGACATTTTTGAGATTTTGACATTTTCACGTTTTGACATTTTGACTTTTTGGCATTTTGACAAATAAAAATTGTGGATATGTTGCTCCTAAAAAAAAAATATAAGATTAGATTTTAAAAATTAGTCATTCATTCAATACATGACTATATACAATTAAATGTTAGGCATAAACCGTTTTTATCTAGCGAATTTAATATTAGATAATTATTAAGAGGAGTACATCTCATGTACCTAGGTTGTGCACATTGCCACCCCTCAAGGACATTAGGTAATGTCAAAATTGCAACCTATTGAATTAGTTCAATTATATGCAGCCAGCTGATAAAACAATAATAACAAACAGCTGACTAAAATATTTGATCGAAAATATGAGTACGAATTTATAGAGAAGACAAAAACTACTTACAATTGTTAATTTCATCATGTAATAAATTGTAGTTTAGTATCTGCGGTTGTGCCCACAAAATCCCTTCTACTATGCCACTATATATCAAATATATGTGCCTATGTATAAATGTGTTCAGCTATTGTAATCCCTTCCACTATCCTACTATTTATAAATCTGCTACATTCAATAACTCGCAATGAAAAAGAAATGTTTTTTGCAACTAAATAAATATACAACTCAGTTTATGTTTTTATCATATCATGTATTTATACATAGAATATTTGTTTATTTTTTTAACATTTCACCTTGCTAGACTTTATCAGAACATTTAATTACATGCACATTTTTATTTAGAAAGAAAATTAAAAACACCAGGATATAATTCTAGTTTCTCTGATTATACCTCAAACGTTTCTCAATATATCTTACAATTCACTGATACTGGTACTTCCAATACCTGATTCACTAATTATATCAAACATTTTCTGTGATTTAATTGTGAAAAATTGAAACACCAGGATATAATTCTACTTTCTCTGATTATACCTCAAACATTTCTCAATATATCTTACAATTCACTGATACTGATACTTCCAATACCTGATTCACTAATTATATCAAACATTTTCTGTGATTTAATTGTGAAAAATTGAAACACCAGGATATAATTCTACTTTCTCTGATTATACCTCAAACGTTTCTCAATATATCTTACAATTCACTGATACAGGTACTTCTATTACGTGATTCAATAATTATATCCAACATTTTCTGTGATTCAATTGTGATTTTGACACAGAATGCGATGTTGTCATGAGGCTACGAATTTACAGAATGACATACAAAATATGAAGAAAATGTAACATATATCAGACATAATACTTTATCTGAAAGTGGGGTGCTAGGCTAGAAACCTCTGATCTATGTAGAGAATAATAAACGATAAACATACCTGTAATGCAACTCTCTTTGTAGGTTGTTCAATCTCAATATCAGAGACATCAGAATCATTCAGATCAAACTTCGGAATGAGCATCTTGGGTGAGCTAGCTAAAGATCCAATAGACCTTGTCCGTTTCTTATTCAACAGCATACCTGTGTATGAAAAAAACACCTGTTACACACCCTCGACAAAAAAAACCAAAGCCACAAACAAACATACCGTTTGGGGTAAATGGATTCACATTAGCTGCTGGTTTCTCACTCTTCGGATAGGCACTAGCCACTGCTCGTGGCTTATCACCCTGTGGAAACAACCTGCTGCGAGGCGGCACCCCCGAGCAGCTGCTAGAAGACTTTTCAATTATCGTTTTGGGGGTTAGGGGGCTGTCGTACAGCCGCAGTGCACGCACTCGTTTGTACGGGGGGCTCATGGAGACGCTCTTCGCCGACGGGGTGCTCATCTGGTCGGCGAAGTTCAGCCGGCGGGGCGCCTGGTGGTGCGGCGTGCTCACCGTGTCGTGGGAGAGCTCGAAGGACATGTCGCAGCCGCTGGATGAGTCCAACTCGTCGCCGTCGTCCAGTTCGTGTCGCAGGCTCCGGGCTATGCTCATCGTCGCCATCAAGTCAACCCAAACAAAACAAACAAACACCCAAAACAGTTCACACAACACGGGCACTATAAAAACACAGTTTTTTTCGATTAAAAAAGGATTAAACACAACGTAATTCGTCTCGGGACGACTTTCACTTGCTCTAGATGCACTTTATTGTAACGGTTAATGGCGTCGCTGGATGAAGCTTTTGATTCGGCCAATCGCGTGGCCCGTTTCATGGCAGCCGGTTGTAACGCGTAATTTCATTGGTCCAAACCGGTTGGCTAGTTCATGTTTTTGCCGTCGGCGCTGCTATCGCAATATACTTCAACGCATGGAGCTTGGTTTCATTATAAATTTGTATAATTAACAAACGTTTTAATTACATACGTACATTTTATTAGTTGATTAATTGCGGATTCCTGATGGGCTATTTTATAAAAAAACATACTTTATGGGGTTAACACTGTTGGCCTAATTATTGAACACACCTGTTGTGCATGATGCCTACTTTACGGACGTCTGTTACAACATCAGCGTTTACCCGTCAGCCAATCAGAGGACACGATTAGAACAGCTGTTTCCGCTTATCATATCAAACTTGGTCTAGTGCAACCCTAAAAGGCTTGGGACACTGAGCTATAGCCCATTTAGCCCTGTCAACCCCAAACCAGCTGTTGTACGAAATCTGGAATAAGCCTACATTCTAGCCTTCTGTTGCTACAGCAGCGTTCATCCGTCAGTCATAGTTCAGGTTTGGTCTGCTAAATACTGGTGTTGAAACAGAAAACTGAAATACTAACTTAGCAATCTTAACCCCAAAACAGCTGTTGTACGAAATCCGCAATAAGCCTACATTCTAGCCTTCTGTTTCTACAGAAGTGTTCATCCGTCAGTCATATTTCAGGTTTGCTCTGCTGTTCTGCTGAATACTGGTGTTGAAACAGAAAACTGAAATACTGGCTTAGCAATGTCAACCCTAAATCAGTTGTTGTACGTAATCTATACTAAGCCTATATATACTTGCCTTCTGTTGCTACAGCAGAGTTAATCCGTCAGTCATAGTTCAGGTTTGGTCTGCTGTTCTGCTAAATACTGGTGTTAAAACAGAAAACTGAACTACGAGCTTAGCAATGTTAACCCCAAAACAGTTGTACGAAATCCAGAATAAGCCTATATTCTTGCCTTCTGTTGCTACATCAGCGTTCATCCATCAGTCATAGTTCAGGTTTGGTCTGCTGTTCTGTTGAATACTGGTGTTGAAACAGAAAACTGAAATACTGGCTTAGCAATATCAACCCTAAATCAGCTGTTGTACGTAATCTATAATAAGCCTATATATACTTGCCTTCTGTTGCTACAACAGAGTTCATCCGTCATAGTTCAGGTTTGGTCTGCTGTTCTGCTGGATACTGGTGCTGAAACAGAAAACTGAACTACGGGCTTAGCAATGTTAACCCCAAAACAGTTGTACGAAATCCGCAATAAGCCTACATTCTAGCCTTCTGTTGCTACAGAAGTGTTCATCCGTCAGTCATATTTCAGGTTTGGTCTGCTGTTCTGCTGAATACTGATGTTGAAACAGAAAACTGAAATACTGGCTTAGCAATATCAACCCTAAATCAGCTGTTGTACGTAATCTATAATAAACCTATATATTCTTGCCTTCTGTTGCTACATCAGCGTTCATCCGTCAGTCATAGTTCAGGTTTGGTCTGCTGTTCTGCTGGATACAATGTTAACCCCAAAACAATTGTACGAAATCCGCAATAAGCCTATATTCTTGCCTTCTGTTGCTACATCACCGTTCATCCGGCAGTCATAGTTCAGGTTTGGTCTGCTGAATCATTGCCAACTGCATCAATGACAGCTTCGCTCTCATATGAGAGCTGAATACTGGTGTTGAAACAGAAAACTGAAATACGGGCTTAGCAATGTTAACCCCAAAACAGCTGTTGTACAAAATCTGCAATAAGTCTATATGCTTGCCTTCTGTTGCTACAGCAACATTCATCCGTCAGTCATAGTTCAGGTTTCAGGTAACCAAACGGACAGGGCCCAAGGCCCAAATCCTGACGTCACTCTAAACTATTAGTATGAGCGTGACTACTAGTCACTAGTAGTAGGCCAAACGAACAGGGCCCAGGTCTGCTGGTTCTCAGCATAGACAATATAGACAACATAGGTTCTCAGGTTTTACTTTAAGCCTGCCCTCTGATTGGTTAACGGATGAACATGAACACTGACAGATGACAAACATAAAAACTTATGTATTGAACACACCTGTTGTGTTGACAAATTGTGCTGACGTTTAAATGCCAAAAGTTTTCACCGTTTTTCCTTATGGCACAATATTAATTCCGTGATTGGAATGGCTGACGTTGCAATTAAGCCTGCCCTCTGATTGGTTAACGGATGAACATGAACACTGACAGATGACCAACATCTAAACTTATGTATTGAACACACCTGTTGTGTTGACAAATTGTGCTGACGTTTGAATGCCAAAAGTTTTCACCGTTTTTCCTTATGGCACAATATTAGTTTTGTGATTTGGAATGGCTGACGTTGCAATTGATGTGTCGGGGCAGATGGCCCCCACGCCCCTAACTGCCAACAAATCCGGTTTCGCAAGGTAACCTACTTGTGACAACATCCCTGTTACCATAACAGTGTTTTGTATGTTTTTGTAGTTTTTTGAAATTCCCCACACAGCTGCCCGATCCCAAGGACTGGCTGGCACACCAGAGGCAGAATGTTCGGCCATGGTTTCTATTCGTGCAAACTTCCAACTTCAAACCGCCCCCATCTGTGCCACGACTCAGTCGACGGATTATGAGGAATGTGGAGTATTTTCAGAGCAACTACTTGTATGTTTTCTTGGGGCTGGTTGTGTATTGTCTGTAAGTTTATTAAATACTTTCTAAGTTTGACAACCTAAAACAGCTATAAATATATAAGCTACAAGCTTCAAATTTGGAACATTACATGTTCAACTAAATCAGACTATGTTGTGCAAATTTTCAACCAATTTTATATGTCAAAATAAGATTAATTGCATTTTCCGTTGAGTAAATCCTTGAAGATTTTACTAATTTCTAAGTTTGACAGCCTAAAACAGCTATAAATATATAAACTACAAGCTTCAAATTAGGAACATTATATGTTCAACTATATCAGACTATATTCTGCAAATTTCCAAAGAATATTATATGTTAATATAAGATTTATTGCATTTTCCGAAGTAAATCTTTTCAAATTTTACTAATATCTAAGTTTGACAGCCCAAAACAGCTATAAATATGTAAGCTACAAGCTTCAAATTTGGAACATTACATGTTCAACTATATCCCACTATATTTTGCCAATTGCAATATTTTTTCCAATAAAATTTTCATTTTTGTATGTTATAATTATAATTTTTTAGGGTAACATCTCCATTGCTCCTCTTTGCAATCGCTGGCTCCTTTTATGCAGGCTACAAACTCTCGAAAAGGCACCAAGAACGAAAATTCGTGCTGTTTGGTAAAGAGTTAACGTTAGCTCAACAGTATGGGCTAGTTTCAGTCTGTTCAATGCCAGTATTTTATTTGGTGGGTGCACATGCAGTCATGTTCTGGGTTCTAGGGGCCTCGTTCACAGTGATTACACTACATGCAGCATTCTATAACATAGATGCTCTGATAACTGAAGAGGAAGGCTTTGGGTTGGCGCAGGAAGTCTAATTTTCTGGGGGGGTGTTTTAAAATAAATTTTAATAACTATGGGCGCTTAACTAAAATTCTCACATGCATTTTATATGACTCGAGTTTCTATCTGTATATAGGTATATATTTATAATAAAGATATTATATTATGTTTTGATTATTATTTAGTCCTCATCAATTTTCAATTCATTCATTACTTTCAGTCATCATGAATTTATTACTCATGACTTTTAGTCATCATGAACTTTTTACTTCATAAATTTGTAAAATATTGTAGTATTATGATCTTCATTCCACACTAGTGCAGTAATATTGTTTTCCCACACTAACACTGTAATATTGTTTTTCCACACTAGTACAGTAATATTGTTTTTCCACACTAGTACTGTAATATTGTTTTTCAACACTAGTACAGTAATATTGTTTTTCCACACTACCACTGTAATATTGTTGTTCCACACTAGTACAGTAATATTGTTTTTCCACACTAGTACTGTAATATTGTTTTTCCACACTAGTACAGTAATATTGTTTTTCCACACTAGTACTGTAATATTGTTTTTCCACACTAGTACAGTAATATTGTTTTTCCACACTAGTACAGTAATATAATTTGTCCACACTAGCCCATTAATGGTACATTTCTGCACTAGCCTGATTATCATTCTTTTATGCCCTAGTACTATATTGAATTATTATTATACTATAGTATAATAATAACTAGTGCAGAAATTAATGGAATAGTGTGGAACAACGTAATTACTGTACTCGTGTGGAAAAACAATATTAGTGTACTAGTGTGGAAAAACAATAGTAATATTGTTTTTCCAGACTATAATTCAATATAGTAATAGGGCAAAAAAGAATGATAATCACACTAGTGCAGAAATGTACCATTAATGGACTAGTGTGGACAAATTACATTACTGTACTAGTGTGGAAAAACAATATTACTGTACTAGTGTGGAAAAACAATATTACAATGCTAGTGTGGAAAAATAATATTACCGCACTAGTGTGGAATGAAGATCATAATATTACGATCCCCTATCTCCCTAGTGCAGCAAAGTACCATTATTACAATTATATCTATGAATTTGAAAGTACCATTATATCGCACTAGTGCCGAAAAACACCATTAATGGAGTGCCGCAAAGTACCATTATTTCACTAGTGCACAAAAAATCATTATTACAATTATATCTCTGAACTTAAAAGTACCATTATATCATTAGCGTGGAAAAAAAAAACCATTAACGCACTAGTGCCGAAAAATACCATTAGAATACTAGTGTGGAAAAGAGCCATTATTTGCTTAAAGTGGAAAAGTACAATTATTTTACAGGTGCGAAAACGTATTATTATTGCACTAGTATATAAAACTAAAAAATCATGAATTTCTGACTTTATAAACTCAAATATTAGGTAATAATAATTAATTAAAGTAGTATTGTCACTGGTGTGGAAACAATATCGCACTAGTGCGGAAAAAATACATTATCACACTAGTGCCGAAAGGTACCATTATTGGACTAGTGTAAACAAATTCCACTAATATATTAGTGCAGAAGAAAAATAATCATTACTTCCTACCAAGTGGAAAATATTATTATTTCACTATTGCGAAAAAAAAAATACGTTATCGAATTAGTGCCGAAATATACCATTACCGCACTAGTGCCGAATTATACCATTATCGCTAAAGCAAAAAAAAAATCATTATAGCACTCGTTCCAAAATATACCATTATCGCACTAGCGCTGAAATTCACAAATGCAGAAAAGAATCTTTATTTCGTTAGTTCCGAAAAGTATCATTATGGTACTAGTGTAGAAAACTAAGAAATAAGCACCATTATTTCTCCGAAGTGGATCATTTAAAAAAAAAACAGGTAAAGTTCCATTATTTCACTAGTGCGGAAAAGCACCATTACGTACATGTACCGTTACTGGTTTAGTGTAAACAAATTCCAATACTGTATTAGTGCGAAAAATAACCAGTACCTCCTACCAAGTGGAAAAGTAATATTATGTCACTAATGCAAAAGAAAAATAATCATTATCGCACTCGTTCCAAAATATACCATTATAGCACTAGCGCTGAAATGTACCATATCACACTGTTTTATAAATAAATTTATTTATTAGTGGAAAAGTACCATTCTTTCACAAATACGGAAAAGAACCTTTATCGCACTAGTGCCGAAAAGTATCATTATTGTACTAGTATATAAAACTATGAAATAAGTACTATTATTTCCCTGAAGTGGAAAAGTACTATTATTTCACAAATGCAGAAAAGAACCTTTATCGCACTAGTGCTGAAAAGTATCATTATTGTACTAGTATATAAAAATATGAAATAAGTACTATTATTTCCCCGAAGTGGAAAAGTACTATTATTTCACAAATGCAGAAAACAGTCTTTATTGCGTTAGTGCCGAAAAGTATCATTATGGTACTAGTATAGAAAACTAAGAAATAAGCACCATTATTTCTCCGAAGTGGATCATTATTGTACTAGTATAGAAATCTAAGAAATTTCCGACTTTATGAACTTACAAAAAAAAAACAGGTAAAGTTCCATTATTTCACTAGTGCGGAAAAGCACCATTACGTACATGTACCGTTACTGGTTTAGTGTCAACAAATTCCAATACTGTATTAGTGCGAAAAATAACCAGTACCTCCTACCAAGTGGACAAGTAATATTATGCCACTAATGCAAAAGAAAAAAAATCATTATCGCACTCGTTCCAAAATATACCATTATCGCACTAGCGCTGAAATGTACCATTTCACACTGTTTTATAAATAAATTTATTTATTAGTGGAACAGTACCATTCTTTCACAAATACGGAAAAGAACCTTTATCGCACTAGTGCCGAAAAGTATCATTATTGTACTAGTATATAAAACTATGAAAGAAGTACTATTATTTCCCCCAAGTGGAAAAGTCCCATTATTTCACAAATGCGAAAAAGAACCTTTATCGCACTAGTGCCGAAAAATATCATTATTGTACTAGTATATAAAACTATGAAATAAGTACTATTATTTCCCCGAAGTGGAAAAGTATTATTATTTCACAAATGCAGAAAAGAATCTTTATTGCGTCAGTGCCGAAAAGTATCATTATGGTACTAGTATAGAAAACTAAGAAATAATCACCATTATTTCTCCGAAGTGGATCATTATTGTACTAGTATAGAAATCTAAAAAATTTCCGACTTTATGAACTTACAAAAAAAAACAGGTAAAGTTCTATTATTTCACTAGTGCGGAAAAGCACCATTACGTACATGTACCGTTAGTGGTTTAGCGTAAACAAATTCCAATACTGTATTAGTGCGAAAAACAACCAGTACCTCCTACCAAGTGGAAAAGTAATATTATGTCACTAATGCAAAAGAAAAAGAATTATCGCACTCGTTCCAAAATATACCATTATCGCACTAGCGCTGAAATGTACCATATCACACTCAGCCTTATAAATAAATTTATTTATTAGTGGAAAAGTACCATTCTTTCACAAATACGGAAAAGAACCTTTAATCGCACTAGTGCCGAAAAGTATCATTATTGTACTAGTATATAAAAATATGAAATAAGTACTATTATTTCCCCGAAGTGGAAAAGTCCCATTATTTTACAAATGCGGAAAAGAACCTTTACCGCACTAGTGCCGAAAAGTATCATTATTGTACTAGTATATAAAACTATGAAATAAGTACTATTATTTCCCCGAAGTGGAAAAGTACTATTATTTCACAAATGCAGAAAACAGTCTTTATTGCGTTAGTGCCGAAAAGTATCATTATGGTACTAGTATAGAAAACTAAGAAATAATCACCATTATTTCTCCGAAATGGATCATTATTGTACAAGTATAGAAATCTAAGAAATTTCCGACTTTATGAACTTACAAAAAAAACAGGTAAAGTTCCATTATTTCACTAGTGCGGAAAAGCACCATTACGTACATGTACCGTTACTGGTTTAGTGTAAACAAATTCCAATACTGTATTAGTGCGAAAAATAACCAGTACCTCCTACCAAGTGGAAAAGTAATATTATGTCACTAATGCAAAAGAAAAAGAATCATTATCGCACTCGTTCCAAAATATACCATTATAGCACTAGCGCTGAAATGTACCATATCACACTCAGACTTATAAATAAATTTATTTATTAGTGGAAATGTACCATTCTTTCACATATACGGAAAAGAACCTTAATCGCACTAGTGCCGAAAAGTATCATTATTGTACTAGTATATAAAACTATGAAAAAAGTACTATTATTTCCCCGAAGTGGAAAAGTCCCATTATTTCACAAATGCGAGAAAGAACCTTTATCGCACTAGTGCCGAAAAATATCATTATTGTACTAGTATATAAAAATATGAAATAAGTACTATTATTTCCCCGAAGTGAAAAAGTACTATTATTTTACAAATGCAGAAAAGAATCTTTATTGCGTTAGTGCCGAAAAGTATCATTATGGTACTAGTATAGAAAACTAAGAAATAATCACCATTATTTCTCCGAAGTGGATCATTATTGTACTAGTATAGAAATCTAAGAAATTTCCGACTTTATGAACTTACAAAAAAAACAGGTAAAGTTCCATTATTTCACTAGTGCGGAAAAGCACCATTACGTACATGTACCGTTACTGGTTTAGTGTAAACAAATTCCAATACTGTATTAGTGCGAAAAATAACCAGTACCTCCTACCAAGTGGAAAAGTAATATTATGTCACTAATGCAAAAGAAAAAGAATCATTATCGCACTCGTTCCAAAATATACCATTATAGCACTAGCGCTGAAATGTACCATATCACACTCAGACTTATAAATAAATTTATTTATTAGTGGAAATGTACCATTCTTTCACATATACGGAAAAGAACCTTAATCGCACTAGTGCCGAAAAGTATCATTATTGTACTAGTATATAAAACTATGAAAAAAGTACTATTATTTCCCCGAAGTGGAAAAGTCCCATTATTTTACAAATGCGGAAAAGAACATTTACCGCACTAGTGCCGAAAAGTATCATTATTGTACTAGTATATAAAACTATGAAATAAGTACTATTATTTCCACTAATAAATAAATTTATTTAAATTAATTAGTATGAATGTGATATGCAGTGCTAGTGCGATAATAGTATATTTTGGAACGAGTGCGATAATGTTTTGTTTTCTTTCGCATTAGTGACATATTCCTATTCCATTAGGTAGGAGGTAATGGTTCATTTTCGCACTAATTCAGTAATGGAATTTGTTTACACTAAAGCAGTAACGGTACTAGTGAAATAAATAACACTTTCCCTGATTTTTTTTGTGAGTTCATAAAGTCAGAGATTTCATAAGTTTTCTATACTAGTACAATAATGATACTTTTCGGCATTAGTGCAACAAAGGTACTTTTCCGCATTTGTGAAATAATGGTAATTTTCCACTAATTTTGGAAATAATGGTACTCTTTTCTTATTTTTCTATACTAGTACAATAATGATACTTTTATGCACAGTGCGATAAAAGTTTTCTATACTAGTACCATAATGATACTTTTCGGCACTAACGCAATAAATATTCTTTTCTGCATTTGTGAAATAATAGTACTTACTAGTACAATAATGATACTTTTAGGCACTAGTGCGATAAAAGTTCTTTTCCGCATTTGTGAAATAATGATACTTTTCCACTTTGGAGAAATAATGGTACTCATTTCTTAGTTTTCTATACTAGTACAATAATGATACTTTTCGGCATTAGTGCGATAAAGTTACTTTTCCGCATTTGTGAACTAATGGTAATTTTCCACTTCGGGAAAATAATGGTACTCTTTTCTTATTTTTCTATACTAGTACAATAATGATACTTTTAGGCACTAGTGCGATAAAAGTTCTTTTTTTGCATTTGTGAAATAATGATACTTTTCCACTTTGGAGAAATAATGGTACTCATTTCTTAGTTTTCTATACTAGTACAATAATGATACTTTTCGGCATTAGTGCGATAAAGTTACTTTTCCGCATTTGTGAAATAATGGTAATTTTCCACTTCGGGAAAATAATGGTACTCTTTTCTTATTTTTCTATACTAGTACAACAATGATACTTTTAGGCACTAGTGCGATAAAAGTTCTTTTTTGCATTTGTGAAATCATTGTACTTTTCCACTTCAGAGAAATAATGGTACTCATTTCTTATGTTTGTATACTAATATAATGATACTTTTAGGCACTAGTGCGATAAAAGTTCTTTACCGCATTTGTGAAATAATGGTACTTATTTCTTAGTTTTCTATACTAGTACAATAATGATACTTTTCAGCACTAGTGCAATAAAGGTTCTTTTCCGCATTACGTTCTTCAACTGTTTGATATTGAAAATAATGCGCAACAACTGTCGAATTCAGATCAAATTATGCTGAACGTTGTTTGCTAATAGGAATAACTATTGAAGGGCGTTGTTTCAATTGATGGAAATTACTTAATGGGTAAAATAAACCAAAAATAAATATCAGGAGGTACCACATCGGTCTATAATTAAACAAATTTAAGAGAGAGAAAGAAAAATAAAAGTCCAATCAACTAGTTTTTTTTTTTT